>CM067086.1:7295506-8557006 GCA_034008185.1 Gorsachius magnificus | reverse complement strand
AGTGTGGCATTACAAGTACATGTGAAAAACTAGAGGGGACAGTTTACTTACATAAGTATTAGGTTTAAAAGTCCTGCCTGGAGCAACAGAATTAAATCTTTTGTTCTTCCAAGAGAGACGTATTCACGCTAATGCAATTTTGGAGTAGTTTGGAAGGAAGTGTTAAAGTTTGAAGTCCTGTCTGTCCTCCACGTTGTGTCTGTCCTTACAGGTTGCGGTGCTGCTGCTATACGTTCCACTGGAATAATGCCTATAGCACCAATGCTGCCTACCTGCTCCAGAAAAGGCTGCATTTCAGTTACACATATATACAGAGAGGGACTGATCTATGTCCAAATGAGGTAAATGAAGAGACGCCAGCTGACTGGAAAGGTTTTGGGATGTGGCCCGTAATATGCAAAGTGTTTTGGTGGCAGAGGGGATTTTCTGTGTATGAGAATGGGATGAGCCCAATTTAAAAAAAATAAGAAATATTTCACAATGAAAGTATGACAGAGCAGGGAAACAAAGGAACTGGTTGTTATTTGCAATTGTGTTCTATATATGCCATTTTAATAAACTGTGGGATACAACAGTTGGTGGTTTACTCTTAGTTCACCCAAAATAAATGAGTGTGTGAATAAACCAAATGATAGTTTCTACTCCTAGCCTTTCACAGCCTAAAGCAATAAGGACAAAACAGAATGGCAAAAGTGGAGTTCCCCTAGTCCTCTGCACTGTGACATCCAAACAACTCGGGGGCACTGCACAGGGATACCAAGAAGTCCTTCCTCAGCCAGACAGAACATGAAGCTGGGAGAGTGATAAAATATGTGCAGGAGGATACAGTGAAAAGCTCCTACCCTTTGGTTAGGATGCACTATCCGACGACTGCAAGGGTGCTGGCACGGGCCCAGAAGGAAGGTATGGACACTGCAGGGCTGACAATCCCGCCATGTTTATTAGTGGTAAGCTCCAGGAAATGTTCCACATAGCCCTCATAGTTCTCTGGCTTCAGACTTAAATGCATACACGCACACACTCACACCATGCCTTCTTAAATTTCCTTTGAGGTTTCAGTGTACTGCTATTTTACCGTCAGGAGCTGCTTCTCCCCACAGACTCTGCACTATGCTCTTTTCTACCATCTATAATAGCCAGTTGCATATACTGAGAAGAATGCATTTTGTCACTACTTTGATGAGACACGGCCATACAGCGAGATCTACAATATTGACCAAGTGGTCTCACTGAAGTTATTGCCGACTTAAAAGGCAAGGATTTCATAACTTATTCCCTGTTCTCACAGAAAGTACCGTTTCCCAGGTCCAATGGGTTACTTATCACCTCCTCGGAAGCCTACTGCTGTACTTGTAATAAGATTAACAAAACCAGATCTCAGATAACGCCATATAAAAGGAAAACTTGGGTAGGGAAAAGGAACAAAATTCCAGAAGGGAACTTCTTGTATCTCTGGAGAGATGGGAAATAGATCTGTGAACAGAGCCTAACAGCAAAAAGAGGAGAAATCCTTTGTGGAGCTGGATTTATACACACGTGAACATGTGTGTGTGTAGAAATATAGATGTATTTATCTAAATGTAAATGTATGTATCTACATGTATATATTTTTCTTTGTGTGTGCATACATTTACTATATACAAGATTCAAGTCCTAAGTATGCAAAGAGAATATGTGATCTATCCTTGTGGCTTTTTCCCCTGTACCCTGTTGTCCAGATGTAAGCTGTGAAACACATCCAAGTTCCTTAGAAAGGGAAGTGTTGAGCCAGGCGGTTCAGGCTGAGCTGTTGCAGTTATCACTCCATTGAAAATGAGCAACAAATTCAAATAACAGAGGCTGTGTTTGATTCTGGATCTTTCTGGGTTTTCTTTCTCTAGTTCCCACCCCCACAGTCTCACCTCTCTCCCACCCTTCCCCCTTACCATAAAGTTATGATGCCCTTTACTATAATAATGAATGGAATTCCCTGATTATTATTTTAGAGGCTTAACTGATTCTCCGTATTTTTAACGTGCTTAGCACTTATACAAAGAGGCTTTTTCATATGTCTCTTAGCAAATATAGAAATAGACTTGGAGTCAGTATTCATTTTAATAGTTTCAACAGATAGTCACATTTCTTTCCAAAGATTTCTTTTTTTTCCTAATTGCACTTTTGCATCACCCTGCATGCAGTTGCACTACACACCCATCTATAAACCTGGACCTATCACCAGCAAGTAGAATATCTCCATCCTTAAAGTAATTTTTATAAAAACTTCTATGACCTGAACAACGCTCACTGTACAAAACTCTAAATACATATAAGACTGTTGGACCCTCGCTTCCCCTTCTGTGTGTTATTTATTTCCAGGCAATCTCAGCTGAGAGCTTTCTAGTGCTGTCACTATGGCAAATTTTACATAGGATATTTTTCTCGATACAGACGTGTAGCTCTTTGCCTTTTCTTTACTTCTCTGTAAATGCCATATGGACAGAAATCATTGAGTCACCAGATCATACATTTATTTTTATGATATATTATGCTGTTTGATGTCATGTTGACATCTAATTGATGTTGGTTTTGCTTTTTTTGTCTTTGTTTTGTTTCTTGGTTTCAATAAAAAGAGAATTTAAAAAGGGCTGTAGAGTGATGACTTAAGGCACTGACAGACATGAACATAGTATGCATCTCTTTTATGATGTGCTGCTGAGTAATTGAGTATATTTCTAGCTTTAGATAACATATAGGAGACCTCTGCATTTTTACTGTATAGTGAAGTATTTGAGTAAGCCTAGCCTATAACCTCAAACGAACTTTTTTTCTCTAGCAAGAAGTACATACAGAACATGTTTTCAATAAGGGCTTAACCCATGATTTAAGAGTCAATAAAGAAAGGTTTTCCATAAAGAAATGAGAAAGCAACAATAGAACTAAAATACAACATACCAAAGATTAAATATGTTCCATCAGCACAACAGTGTCTTTGTACAGTAAAGAGCAGAAGGGGATGATTAATAGTAAAATGGTATGCATGTCAAAAGAAAAATAAACGCAATTTAGACAAAGTACACACTTATTAACAGAGAACATCATTTACAGTTATTCAGATGGGAGGAAGGCAAGGATGAAACTAGCAGAGAACGTATTTCACAATGTGAAGTCACATTCATCTTGGTTCAGGGTTCCCCCCCACACACACACACTACAGCTACAAAATAAAAATACTGGTGAAATCCTTGCTGGAATAAAATTAATACCTAAGTGCCCAGTGACTTCAGCGGAATCAGGATTTCACTCAAGGTATTTTAAGGTGCAGCTTTACTAGGCAGAGCTTCTGGATCACCAATGGCAATACGTACGCATTTCCCCCCAGGTTTCTGCAGTGCAAACACTGCAGATGCCACCAGCTCCAATGGTCTTGACACCAACCGGCCTTTTTAAAGAGGAGCTGAGGCTACAGACCCACTCTCACTCATCCTCCTCCTGAATGGCTTGTAACAGGGTCAGGCAATGCCCGGGGCTCTTCCAGGCAGCTTCACCAGGCACTGGGTTTTGGGACACAGAGGATGGGAAGGGAAAGAGGGAGAGAAGGAAGTCGACACTTTGGAAACAAGTGCAGAGACCAGGTTAAGCTTAGACCAACGAAAGGTAGATTAACGTGCCTCACAGACTGAATATCTGTCCAGCACCCACCAGAAAGCTATCATTTGAAAACAAGTGAAAGGTTGCAAAGAAATTATTTCTGCATGGTAATATACTATGAAAAGATTTTGGGAGCACCTCCTCTATATTTGCCAGAAATGTTATTAAAATGACCAGATGTAAACTTAGTATTTCAAGCATTCCAAGTTCTGAGCTAGAAGGATACAAATAAGTTATCAGATTATATCACTCCCTGCAGAACCACAGGGTTCTCCAGAATGCCCCAGCAGTGTGCCAGTAGAGCCTGTTTGTGAGAAATACAACTACAACCAAATATATATAAAACAAGAAAAAACACAAGACCAAAAGAAAATGACGATTTCTTTCTACATACAAGAGACGCTTTATAGAATAGCTCCATAAACACTGCCCACAGCGCTCTAATATTTCCAAATAAACCAACACAATTTTATAAGAAAGAAAGGTAAATTTTAAATTAAGAAGAGAATTTTGGAGAAGTTGCAAATTAAGAGAAAACAACATTGAAAACATGAATGTTTGTTCGATATTAATCCTAGAAATTGCTTCTGCTCCTACTTTGCATACACACAAAATGGAAGAGAGGAATAGAAGCAAAACAAGGGTTGTAATTCCATCAATAATTATCTGGAGAAGATGAAAATTTTTTGAGTTTCACTCTCCTGATATATGGTATCAGTAGAAACCAGACAGGGAATTAAAGCCTATAATTCACAATATGCATGTTTTTACTGCACACGTGAGATATAAATCAAAGACAAAGTGGTAGATCTGAAAGATACATATCAAAACACCCATCCTTGAAGCTCCTTCTTAACTACCTACCTCTCTCAAAATCCCAAATATATTTTGTCCCCAAAATATTTTGATTATGGTCTGATCTCCTCTATGTGACCTTTGTAGAAATGATTCTTCAAAACTCTGGCAAGTTTCTTTCTCTACCACTTTCTTTAGAATGACTCCTCCCATTTGCAAGGAAGTTCTCAGAATCTCTGCATTATAGGACTATTATTTCCAGAACTCATTGAGCTCTCACTGTGTTCACAGATTTACATCTGAAAGCCAGAAATTATAAATATATACCTCATTCAAGACAGTACACACAAGCACAGAAGTATACAAATTATTTCAATAACATATATTATAGCTACAAAAGAAATTATATCAGAAACCTTTATTAGCATCAGACAAGAGCCTCAATTCTTAAATCACCAACTCACACAATTTTTCTTTTTCTAAACTCCCTTTGATTTCTTTGCCTATTAAATCCAATTGCTATATATGTTGGTGTTAGATGCTCTTGAAGTCACACAGAAATTTACCCATCTAGTTTAAACCATATTATCCTGACATAACATACTATATGGCAGTACGGTGGAATACCAGAGAGAGCAATGCCTTACTCAAATGGCTTGCCATGTTGAGACTCACAGAATCACAGAAATCGCAAGGGTTGGAAGGGAACTCGGGAGGTCATCTAGTCCAACCCTCCTGCTAAAGCAGGTTCACCTACAGCAGGTTGCACAGGACTTCGTCCAGGCAGGCTTTGAATATCTCCAGAGAAGGAGACTCCACAACCACCTACATTTTTATCTCCAATCATCAGTAATCTTCAGGATTTTACACTTTTTGAAAACAGATATTTCCACTCCCTCTGACTAATCTTCAAATCTGTGTGCGCTGTAGGACATAGATGCAAACATTTAAACAGAAATGTTCCACTGTAATCCTGAAAGACAACACAAAAAAAAAAAAATCACCAGAAAGTTAACGAATAAAGAGAACTTAAAACTTAACTGGACATTCCCACTTCCTTAATCTGTAGATGGAAAACAACACTTCACCTTTATCAATATGGCCTATTAGTTCTCTCCATTAATGAAAGAATGAGAAGACATGAGGGGGTCAGGGAAATACATAAGAATGAAAGTGGTAAAAGGAGAGAGAATCCTTCTAACTATATTATGGACAGTGTCAATAAATGTGAATTAAGTAACTACCCCCTCTTCCCCAAATGCCAGAGAAGTATATAAGTTATTCACAGTATTATTATCACTTTAGCAACTTTGTAATATATTTGTTTCATTAACAATCTATTCCCTGTAATTCTAAGAACTATGAAGTAAATTATGATCGCCACACAAACTTACATCTAAATTACTTCTAAAAAGTATCCAGGTTTTTATGAAAGTTTTGAGGACGTGATCTGATTTTAAGACTGTCATACTTTTAAGCAAATGTAGATTGACTTAAAGTAAACATTGCAGGAGGGAGCTCATGCTCTAGGCTTCACCAAGCAATCAGCAAGGCATCTGACACGCTACAGAAAACCTGCAAAATCCAGCAAATAAATCATGTAACACCCATTCAGTATCCTACAAAGCACACAGTGGGGTGCTGACACATTATTAACTGACTGTAATTTTCACAAACTGTAACATACTAAGAGCTTTATGACATCCATGTGGTGAAATATATTTTTATATATTATAAATGCACATGTTTTTAAAGCACGTTAATCAAGATACTTCAATTAAATCATTGGGTTGTGTTTGTTTTCAAGTTACTGGCATCAAAAAATGTTGATTATTACAGTAAGCAGATTTGGGAAACATCTCCATCTCGTGATTCCACTCTAACAAATTCACAGGCTTTTGATGATGAGGTAGTAGTATGTTACATGACAAAGGGACTAACTTGAGCAACAGAGAAGATAACCTTGGGCAGGTTATTGTCCCAGAGTGGTGCTTCCCTTGAATATAAGCTTTTATATCAAATTATATTTTATGCAAACTTGCTGAAAAACTGCTCTTTCAATGAGGACAAATCCACAAGGGACGATGCAGGTTCCAAGGAAGCCCTAATGCCATCCAGAAGGAAAGAACTGAAGATGATATGACACAGACCTCAGCGTTCAACCAGTTCATCTTTCCTTTTGCCTTGGTGAAGATTTATACAACTTTACAGATTCAAACCTCACCTGCCTCTTTCAGGAGCAGCAAAAAGCAATTCTGCAAATGACAGAACACTGGCTTTTGAAGCCTTACATTGTTCTGCCACACACAGGAATAACCTGAGGTCCCAAAGGTTCGTAATAGAAAATGGCACTTTGCCAACTCTCATTACTGCCTGCCAACCTGTAGATAATCTTCTTGTGCTGTACTTCAGCTGATATTTTCACATTTACAACCCTTTACAATACTCAGCAGTTTCTATTTAAATAAAGTAGACGATTAAAAAAAATAAACCTAAAGTCGAGAATACAGGCTAGATGTGAAAGCTGAGAGCATTTTCCTCTCTATTGTCCATTATTCTTTAATGTATCATTCTCTTTCTGCATGTAGGCCAAAAAAATAAATCCAATGTAAACACAAAAGGCAAATACCTTTTGAAGGCCAGGCAAATATTTGAAAAGCAGAAAAGAGATTCTGCTTTTATCTCTAGATCACCCTACGATTTAATGGTTAGTGGAGAGGGGGTTCTTTTTTACTTTCTTTCTTGTTTTTCTTTTTCTCTTTATTTCAGGGAATGCAGCAGGGGCAGGTCCACACTTCATAGCTCATAGAATGGTTATCAACCTATAAACTATAACAATGGGATAACAAAGGTCAGATCACTATACCATGTTTGCTCCAGAGCGGAGAGAAAAATTGGCACTATCAAAAGACTATAAGGCAACAAACCAATGTATTAAAAAGCTTGATTCAATATTATTTTTAAACTATGAAAATTATGTGCTTGACCTTGAAATCTGATGTATGTAATTTATAAGCAAAGTGCAGATGCTTGTATGGAGCTTAATGGTCTTTATGTGGTTTCTCAAAATTAAAGTAACACCACACCATGGACTAGAGAGAAAGACTTGGGCCTTCAGCTTCATCAGTAGTATTAAATAGTACCACAGTATAAGAAAAAGTAATATCTGCAAGCTAAAATGGTAAAGCTGTTAAACGGTTATCAGTGAGTCCACAATCGCCTAGTAGAAAGAGTAAATAGCTATCTATATGAGCACATGGAACTGATTTTAAAAAGTTGCTAGGTGCGAATAAAGCTCTTGAAGCTGAAATGGACTACAAGCATCTTGTTTCATCCCCTTACTACTAGTCCACAATTCTTAGGTCACGACTGAACACAAATGTACAAATGGTCAGTGGTTCAATAAAATGGGTTGATGCTCTCAGACCAATAGCAAATCTTTACCAATCACACGTGAATCCCAGCAATTCCTCAAGACAGATATTATCTGATCCCTTCATTCAGAGCAGGATCATAACATATTGTTGTAAATACATATGAAAGCTGCATCAAATGCCTCACCTATCTTATGAGTAAATAAGCCTTTTTGTCTGCCAAGTTCTTTCTGGTGTTACCTTTCATGAAATACAAACTGAAAACAAAAACTATGTAACTCCATATAATGAGAACCAGCGCTTTTTCTAATTGTATGCAAAAAAAATTACATTATCTTATAAGTAGAAAAAGTTAAGCCATCAATGGTAATGTTATTAAAAATACTGGTGCATTAAGGTAAGGACTTTTTTTATAGCAACAACTACAGACAAAAAAAATAAGCCATACCCTTTATTTTATTGCTTGCTTAGAGTAGCAAGAAAAGAATAAGAAGGAAAAAAGAGCAGAATATACTGATCACAGAAAAAGGAGAGTCCTGTCTTAGGGCTCCATCATAAAATATGGTTTAAATCTTAGCCTCTCTATGTGAGACAGTATTGAGTATATATACTGTGAGGTAAAACTTTCAGCTTAATTACTTAGCTGGTGAGAGTGAAATTTGTTAAGTCAAAAGGACAGCATTTGGTAGTTTGCCCCAAAATTGGTTTCTATAATAAGGTAAACTGTGTAACCAATGGCCAGCATGATTCTTACTCAATGGCCAGCATGATTCTTACTCAATGGCCAGCATGATTCTTACTCAGTTATCCACGCTCTTAGATCTTCTTCTCCTATATAGATAACATTTCCTGAGGATGAAATGTTTGTTTGGATTCTTCATTCAGTATTTCTATAACTGTATTTTATACTCATCAACAGCTGATGTATGATATAACATGTTATAACATTTTTTAATACATGATTTTCAACATGCAAATGTTCTGCTAAACACTAATATAAAATTATTGTCTAACAAAAGATTACATTTCTCTAAATTTTCAATTATATTTCTCTGTGTGATTATAGACCTACAGAGGTTATTTAAGGGCTATCTGCTATAAGACTTTTGAAAAACTGTATGAACAAATATATCTCAGCAAAAATGTTACTCAGAATATAAAGAAAAAGAAGTGACTTCGGGGTTGATCACCCGTCCACTGACTTCAAGAGTGTAAGAAAACATTTTAAATATGTTCAAGCTGTAAAGTATGTGTACTTTATTAGCCTTTATTTGACAGAAAAGTGATAAACACTCCTTCTAACTAAAGAGGTTTAATCAGCAAAGTAGGATTAATACTAGAAAACAGAACTAATACTTGTTTACTCTTGTAGGAAACTTTTATAGATAAAAAGTATAAAAAATAAAAATCTATGTTCTAGCATAAAAAAATCTAATTAAGCACCTGAAAGCTATTTTGATTAGGTTCATTTTCAGTTCTCATAACATAACGTTAAAAGATTATGGTATTCCACAAGAGAAGGCAGCAGAAACAATGAGAAGAGGAATGATGTTCCAGACTACCACATAAATTAGGGGACACCAGCCCTTCATGGTGAGATGTATCAAGATCATGAGCATGGTACTACTACAAATATTGCCAGAAAACCAATATTCTCATGCCTTTTCCTTTGAAGCCCTCGTAAAAAAAAATCAACTTGGCAAACAACATTAATATGATCTCTATAATCTCTAAAAGCAATTTTATAAATATCTTAGGTAATAAGTGAACACATACAGTGTCCAATTCTCTATCTGCTTAACATTAGAAATCCTGAAAGTGCAAGGTAGAACATCAGGATGGTTCAGGTCCATTGCTATGCTAGAACTGAGCCATGCATTTCATAAGTAAAACTGGAAGACTCATAAGCATTCTAATCTACTACCAATTTTATTAACTAATCCTCAATTTTTTTGCTGATAGTGTATTACTTCTCTAAATTCTGGAGTATCATTATCTGAAAGTAGAATGATTTATAAGACACTATATATAAGAAGCGTGAAGTTTTGTGCCTAATATTAATATGAAAATTATATAGGGCATTACTATGCTTATGTACAAAAATGAACATTAGACAGATGCATGTATATGTTCATATACATATATATACCCAGAAATGCATATCAATAATGGGCAAAATGGACTTCTACGCATGCATGTATGTATATATTTATGTGCATGCTTATATAAATACGTAGACAAAAAGATCTATGACCTGCATATAACTACATGTTGTTTAGACAGATACAGGTATACATAATACGGAAGGAATTCATTGTTACTAATGAAGACTACAATAACTGACATAGTGTGTCACCTTGCAGCATCACAGTGTTTGCTCACAAATTTTCTAAAGCATGGATCACTCCCTAGTCTGGGTCTAAAAACCACAGTATGGGTTTACAAAGCGGTATGTTTTTTAATAACAATAAATATTATTTTTTCTTTCAATTGCTTACTCTGTGGTTCAGTCTCTCTATACTTGGTTGGTATCAGTCAAGCCATTTTGTATGGTTTTAATAATTTATGAAGATATATTCAGACATACGGGCACATTTTTTAAACTAAAACAGTTGCTGCTGCGCTGCTGGAGCTGCAGAAGTAAAATCAGAACATCACCGCTGCTGAATTAAAATTCAACTAAGAATTAATTGTGTTTCACTAGTACAGGCGAAGTAAAGTCATTCTTCCTACATATGCCTCTATGCTGTTGAAAGCGTGCAAGCGATTTTGTTTCTACGACTTCTATGATCATCTACCAACTAAGGCATGTTGATTGTACCCTTAAAGGCTAACGGTGTGACAGTGCAACAAACATTCAGAAAAAGGTTCAAGATTTTATTTGCTGGCACCAAGCTTCCCTTCTAATTTATTCCCTGAAAACATCAGGTTTAGGAAAGTGGGGAAATTACATTTCTCATATAATGCAGCAATTATTATTGATAGTAGCAGATGACATAGTGACTTCCTATTCTCTCCTTTCTATGCTTGCTACAAACAACTAAAAGCAGATAGCAGAAGACAGAGGACATGGTAACTCTGGATTATATGGCACAGCTGTAGGGTGCAGGAGAGAATAACCCTAAAGAAGTCCATACACTAACTTCAGAACTGTATCAGTATAGCTCAAAGCAGAACCTGATCCTCCCCGACACAAAAAACTGCTATTACTGATTATTGTTTTAGCTGACATCGACATCAACCCCAACATTTAGCTCTTTCTTTGAAATAGGAAGTCTAGGCAAGTATACACTGAATGCCTAGATCTGAATCCTGACAAGCAAGGGAGGCTTATTATTCTCTTTCTTGTAACATAGCTGCTCCCTTCCTAATAGGAAAATAAAACAAAACAATGTTTCTCTCCTGCAGGGTTTTATTTGGCTTTTACATTAAGCAACACTCTAGATTAGTAAGCAGGTTTACCAGACAGTTGTCATGGGGTCACTAGCAGCTACTTTGTTTTCCCTCAAAACGGTGCTCTGTAATATGGTGATAGCATTAAACGGACTACAACTGATGAGAAAAGTAGAAAGAAGAGAGAAAGAATAATCAACAATATAGGGGGTGAAAAAAAAAAAAAATCTTTCTTGCAAAGAAAAAGCAGTCTAATGAAAAATCACAGACAAGAAAGATTCAGCATAAGTGCTAGTAAACCACATATATTACCTCAATAAATCCTAAAAGCTTACCCCAGTAAAGTAAGAACAAAGATACATGCGATTTAGCTTACTTCTTTCATGTAAAAATTGGGACGTATACCTATACATATGGCTTTTTTGAAATCCAAGTTAATAGGGAAGTAGAACAAACGTCTTAAATTGGAATTAAACAAGTATGGTCATGATGAAAACTCTGTTTTGAAAAAAAAAAATATAACATAAACAGGATTTGCCTTGTTACTATTCTCACCAACATTTAAATAGATTATTCTCCCACTGTAAAATGACAGCAAACTTGCACATGCACATAAACTACTAGACAGCAGACAAACTCTTATATATTATTTACGTTAGCCATCCCTGTCCAGAGGTAGAAAGGCCACAAAAGGATGTCACGGCGTAGGAGCAGCATCCGTGCATTATAGCTGCTGCTGAAGGGCCCAGCTTTGGCCTTCTCCCAGCACAACGGAGTTTGGTTGGTTTGACCTATTTCAGCAGAAGCACCCTGACAAATCTCCACTCTGTTCGGAATACGGCTGTTTGCCTCCCGCACTGAACACCTGCACAGCACAATATCATCCGTCTGGTTAGTAAAACAGACCCATTTGTGGGACAACAGTCAATCTACTGCCCTTTGGCTCTCACAAACATGGGTGAATACAGTTGTAGAGCAAATTTGCTGTGGGTTTTGTTTGGTTGGTTGGTTTTGTGGGGTTTTTTACTACAGTTAAAATATTTGGTCTAAAGGCTCCAGAATAATTAATAACTGCACAAATACTGATTTATACTATCTTTGGAAGAAATACCAACAGATTCTCCACTAGCAGCTATAAAAATAAAACCAAAGCCTGTGTAGTAAAGACAGCCAGGGCATTAGATTTTACAGTCCTATGGATGTTATGTACTATCATCCACTACTACCACAGAACTGTGTTCAGACGGTGAAAAATGACACGTTTGATTGCTCCAGGATTTAGTAGCTGAAAATAAAGTAGTGTGTCTTTGAGAAATACACTGTTTCATGAGTATGTCTTTTTTAAAAAACTATTGGAATATGTTGGATGTAATAAGGAACACATGTAACTCCTACTTCTGGTGAGGAAAAAAAAGGAAAGAAAAAATGTTTTCCTCTAGCAGCACATGATTCAATTAACTCTTCAAGTTCTTCTCTCCTTGCAGCTGTTTAAAATATAATTATTTTCCATACGATGGTAAAAATGCTAGTCTCAAAGGCAAAATGAAGCCTTACAAGATTTCTCTCTACATTATCAGCGATGGATCAAGTGCTATAAACACCTATGTACATAACTGGCAGTTTTGAAAAACAGGGAACACTTAGCAGCTTGCACTGAAACCAAAACCCCCAAGACACTAGGCCTGTTTTATTCAGGTGCTTGGACTAGGTAGCTTTAATATTTTTTTTTTCAGTTCTATCATTTTACAATTTATTTGCTTCTAGAAGGAGAGTTCTACTGTTTCTATATTCTCTCTTTAGTATCTTGTGGAGATAGACAGTTATATGCAAAGTCAGGAGTTCACCCTGCATATATCCTTTTTTCATGACACAACCTTGTGATTTCACATCCGAGCACTCCAAGCTGCTGATGCTCCGTAAGGACTCTGTAAAAGCTGGAGTTGTTCATGAGCTCTTTTGGTAATATAACAGCCTGAAGCACAGCTAAGCACCAGCTGCACCATATTTATCTACTTGTTTAAAAGAGTTTCCCCCTCATTGTGTGGATAACTGACCTTAGCCATAGCTAATAAGACATGAGCTTCCTTGAACTATGCAGCTCTACACTGAATCTTATAAAATACTTTGGTGTTATCCATATAGCCTCACTGAGCTCCTAATGAACTGAAACACATTCTTCCTACGGTACTGTCATCACAGACAAGGTATGGTCCAAGGAACAAAAATAACCTGGCCCAACCTTTGCTTTGGCCATCTGCTTCTATAGACAAGCTTCTTGCCGGCTACCACCAGGTTTTTACAAAGTAGAGAATCAAGCAACTTACAGATACTTATGTTCCACCCTACCCATCATCTCATCTAGTCCCAACCATGTCATGACAAGAATGGCTTGCTTGCTGCAGGCTAACTGCTTCAGCAGCCTCCCCTCAATGGCAGCTATGTTTCCAGATGTATGTCTAGTTAGGCAGACACCTCTGGAAATTCATCACTTCTCAACCTTAAGCCTTTAAACAGGCTGGGAGCTACACAGTCTGCACTGAAGAAAATGCAACATTTTATTTAACATGAAAACCCTGCTTCATCAAACTAGTTCCAGTAAAGCAGGTGATATTCTTATCAATCTATTCCAGACACGTCCAGCTTTAACTTTTTTTTTTTTTTAATGCACAACTGAGAAGCTACAACTGGCACAAAAGCAAGGGTCCTGTCAGCTGTAGAGCCACACTGAACTGACCTGGTAGTGGGACTTTTTTCACAGGTTACACTATGATATTGTTGGATTTGAAACAAGAATGGGCACAAAAAGACAGTTTCTGCTTGATACCTTTTGTTTCCATTTTTTTATTTAAGAATATTACTTTTATCATGGTTGATTTAATTATAATAATTAAATAACAGCTAATTCACACTAGCTTACAGTTGGGGGGCTTCAAGACTGTTTCTCTGCAGATGCAGGTAATATTTGATGATTTAGGATTCTGCCAATAAGCTGATACTTACAATAAATTTTAAAATTTTTATAAAAATTGCACAGTATGGTGCAAGAGCTCAGAGGCCACCTACATATACATACAAAATGCAATAAATCCTGAAATACTACTTCAAAATCCAAACCAAATTGTCTAATTTGTGGGTTATTACACACGTAAGTAATACAATCACCTTAATCATTCCAAATAAGCATACAGCAAGTTTCATTTGGGGTTTTTTTCTCCCCTCAACAGCACTACACTAGTTGTTCCTGATGATGTTCCAAGCAGAGCATTCCAAGGAGTCACTCGTGCAGGAAAACAGTTGAGCTAAACTCAGTTGCCAGCTCTTTCCTAATTTTAATTTTAGCTTTCCCATTCTGAAGCAAGCATTCTTCTCCAAAACTAGTTAAAAGAGCTTATCTAATTTAACTTTCATTTTTTCCTTAAACATCTGGGAAACTTCATTTCTCTAATCAGTTTCTTACTTTCCTCCACTAATTACAATCTTGTTTTTTCTACATATATCATTTCCTGTGTGATAATTTTTTCATCATTGGTTTTCTTGCTTTTATATATTTCCTAGACGCCGGTGTTCAAATTCAGGCAAAGCACGTTACTTGTGTTGTCCCCATTCTCCTTAAAAAACGCTCAGATAAAACGTGCCACAAGAAGTTATTTGCTTCTCTGCACATCTGAATATTTAGCATAGCTTCCAAAATGCCACCATTTGTTGCCCTGATAGCTCCATCATCAGCAAATTGTAGGATTTTAATTTACTCTAACGTGATGAGCCACCCTTCAGGAAAATTGGCCACCAGCTGTCTCTCTGCTCGACTAGGCCAAAGTCACAGGCAAAACAATGAAGCCTGTCAGACAAACGCCACTTCTCTGTTTCACTTTCTTCCCTGCCTGTTCTTCCCTTCTTTCCATTTCTCCCTTGCCCTAGGCCATATCTTAATCCCATTCGCAAAATCAAAAGGTTTCTTCCTTTCTCAATGGCTCATGAAAGGTTACCACATAGAATTAAATTGCTACAGGGGCTCAGCCTTCAGATTTAGGTTACTTTCAATTTTTATCTGTATTTTCATTCTTGTATCACCACAATCCCTTTCATGTAGCTTCCAGGTTATTTCATAGATACAGGCTAAAATCTGGAGATGGTAAATTATTTTCCACCAAGACAGATACTGTAGTAACATCTTATGCATATTGAACTTTACTCTACAAGCAAATCAGTATTTTTTTTAAAAGCTACTAACTTAAGTAACAGGACACAACTTAAGAAAAGTCGTTAAATACAGTATACAGACTTCCTAATTTCTACCGTATTAGACCATTACTTAAAATGTTTTATACATCTCATATAATAAACTAAATAGTGAAGACTACATTGAAAAAATAGATGTTTACCATACCTATTGATTAGTATCAGCAGCAAACACAGACAAATTTCAAAGTTTTCCCAAGACGGAGTTTTGAGTATTTAGAAAACTACCAAAATTATAAGAAGATTTTGTTCAGCTGATCTAATGGTTTGGTTTGTATTTCTCTGTATAAACACAGTGGTATGTTTACCAAACATCCATTTCCTTCTAACCCCAGATCATAGATTTTTGAAACCCCACAAAAAAAAGTTTTTTAATGAACACAAATGTGTTCACGATATCAAAACAAACGTGAATAAATCATTCATACAACGTGAGAACTGAACTCTAATACTGCTGTGAATGAAAGAGCTCTGCAACATAAAAGTTTCCATAAACCTCAACAATATGTTCAAGCACAACTAAAGACAGACTTATGTAATACGTTAGGTTGCAATTGCGAAGGACTCCTCAGGTTTTGTAATCACTTCTCACGCTTAACCACAAACCAGTAAAGAATTGTTATGATATTTCACAATTACATACACTGCATAGCTTAGAAATAGATCTTCTTAACAAAGTTAAAGCACAATTTTAATTTCTTTCATTCATTTGACGAAACTGAGGATCGACACATACCGTTTCATATGCTGATAGTTTAAGTAAATCAACAAAGATTCTTTTTAAAACTAAATTCTCTTACAATGAAAAACAGAAAGAAAAGACTTTATTCCTTTGAGAAGATGTCTAGCTTACCTGGCTTTGCCATTCCACACCGACAACCTGAACAATATTATCAGCTCTTCAGGTACTAATTCTTGCTAACTGGAAGGATATTTTCTCTCTTGCTGGATTAATAATCAACTTTCCTGATAGTTCATTTGTAATTCTCTGCTGGTTAACCCTTTGCAGGGCTCCCATGTTGAACTAAGCAGCTTATGCTGTTCAGTTCATTTTAATACAAAAATAAAACACACAATAGTACACACATGACAATTAAATAAAGAGCTAAAGAGAAAGTTTTGAACAGATCATCTTAAAAAACTAAAAGCTTTTAAATACTTAAAATAAGTCTTTCTCTTAAAGACTCTACTCACTAAACCTAAGAGCCAGTAAACCAATGCATCAACAAACTGGAAGTTGTAAAGTCCAATGGCTCATACAACAGCATGCTCCCATGAAGCTACTGGTCAGCCTCTCATCTCCAGTGTATGTGTAGATATGACACATGCCTGCTGAATTCTGAAAATAACATATTTTAGTATTGAATAGTGTGCTGAGAAATTACCACAGTTATCAGTTTGCGCAAGGCCGTCCATCTGTGTTGTCAGAAAGCAAGAGCAAGAGTGGCCAGGAGTAAAAATGAGATAAGAGAGGCCCGGAATAGCTAAAAAGGGGAGTTCAAATAAGGTCAGAACAGTTTAAGATGGGATACCTAACAATTACATGTAATTTTATTTTTCAAAGGTAATAGTGGCAAATTACATACATTTTATCAGTTTCATAAGAATTCAATATATTTTGGCAGCTCTGTCATGAAATGAGTAAAAAGATTTTAAAACAAACCCAGTAAAGGGGTTTAGAGATCTAGTATAGGAGAGTGAAACATTCTGGAAATCCTGACCTAAAGAAACTAGTCTGTGTTTGGGGATATAAGATGGACCTTGGGATGTGCTTTGATTGTAGATAGAGGGAAGAGGAAGAGAAAAATAAACTTTTTGCATGGATGACTGAGGCACAATGCTGCAAAACCAGAAAACATAAGAAAGGCCTTACTTTTTTTTTTGCTTTTTTTTTTTTTTTTTTTTTGTTTTTTTTTTTTTTTAAAACAATGATTGGAGTTTTGGATGCTCTAGGAAAAACATAAGAGATGACAGTTCTATTCACTAACAGAAATGCTTTCCTGGTAAATTGTGTTATAGCTGTTTTATTAAATAATACTGCAGTACTTTTGTTTTTTTCCTTAGACAAAAGGATAGAGTCTCCAAAAGTTACTGCACAGCACAGAAGAGACGTATCTATTTCCCTTTGCAGAAGAGCAGTCCTACAGCAAATCTGTTTTTACACAACTCTAGGTCTCTGCTCTCTGTCTACTGCTCTCTCTCTCTTCTATAGCACCTAGTACAGTTTGCTGCAAACTTTCTATGATATGTGCTGTAGAATTTATGATAAAATGCTATAAAGTGTTGAAGCAAATTTATTTTATATTTATAGTTAATTTTATTCTGTGTGTGTTTGAAGGAAAACCTTTTAAGATCACCAATAATGTGAGAAAGCTACAACAACTAAATTTATTGTTAAGTATCACATCAGTGGTACTCCTGGGGGCTCCTCTTCATGGGAAGAAAGCTTAAACAACATTTTCTAACACATTGGATTGCTTCCCAGAGATGTGATGGCCTACAGAGGCAGTGCCGAACAAAGCAGGCTGGAATAGTAAGTCAGTAAACAACCCTTTTCAGAGGATGGTCACAAATAAGTGCAACTTTGTTTAATAAAGGCATTATAGTTATCTTTTGTTCTTCAGAAGGTGCATTATCTTTCTCTCCTGTTCCACCTGACTAAACTGGTGGTATCTCTTCCATCACCTGACTGAGTGGTTGGCTGGAAATAATGGGACAAAACAATCCACTATTGTTACAAGAGACAATGACCTTTCATGTCCTTGGGGCTCGCCATGACCTTTCATCTTTCCTATCCTCCAATGGTCTCGCCTGACAGCTAAAACTACAGCCCGTTAGGCTGAATTCCAGATTGTCATAAAAAGCCCCGTCCTTTCGAAACAAAACCAATTTTTACACCAAGGTGGAGGAGAAACACAGGTCCATTGTTCCCGCACAGATGGAAGTTAGAGTTACTAAGGCAACAGCTCTAATCCCCCTTTTTACCACCTTTTTCACATCATTGGCCTATCAAGTGTGCTACCTTTTAACTCATAAGCTCAAAAGCTGGTAGTCTAACTGACTGCCCTAATTAGCTACGATTTTCACAGTACAGACAACATGATGAGCTAATCGAAATTTGCAAGATAATGACGTACCTCCAGCAAATATTCCTCCTCCTGAGGCCCAGTCTTAGAATAACAATAATGAGACCATTATTAGAGGAGGGCATTAAAATGCTGCACTGCTGCTAAACAGAGAACTTAATTGTTCTGGTCTTGTCCATTGAATCAACAACCTATTGTTGTGGACTTGAAAAATAAAGGACTGGAGAATGGGTGCCATAATGATTGGTCTGTGCTGCCATACCAGCACTCTGTAGAATTGTTTTCCTTTTGAAACTCTTGATGGACTAGTAGTTTTGTTTAAAAGTAATATAAAAGGCAATTGTCTGGATAGAAAGTCCTATTTATTGAAATCTTTAGAAGCAGTTGCATGGATTTGTTCATGACCCCCAAGATAAAAACACAGGGACCATAATGCTATTTGTAGAGACCACTGCTTGTAGTGACACTAGATAACGCTGTCCTGTCTAGCTACTGCAGAAGGAAGGCAGGCATTTCCTTTGCAGACAGAAATCATGACAGAAGGTCAAATAGTGGACAGACCCAATTAATCTGTAAAAAGGAAGATGTTCCATTTAAAAAAGAAAAAAAAAAAAAAAGAATGGCCTAATATATCTGATTATCATTTAGAATGCTGGGTTTAGATCAAACTCATAAAGGTATGCCTAAGTCAGTCACAACACAGGACTTATTTGCTTGGTTAGTTGGGTAGATATTAAAAATGATAGACCTTATCTTTTTTCACCTCTTCCTTAGAATTATATCCTAAACTTCGTAGTTGGGAAACTGAATAATATACCTTGAGATGTAGTGGCTCAACTGATGAAAATTGTAACTTACTGTTAGCTTAGGATATTCTTTATTTAAAATTGGGACTGGGACAAAGAGATATCTAAAACCTCTGGAATGTCTTTTATCTTTTTTTTTCCTTAATTGATAAGAAAGTAAAGTCTACAGCTTTTCACAAAATGTTAAAGATAAACATGATCTTGAGAAAAAAAATATTCTCCCAAATCAAAAACCATGGGTTTATTAGATCTAATCATTGTTGAATAACACTATCCTGGATTCCTCTCAGCTTTCATTGCAAGAGAATAGTTGAAAACATATAAGCAATAACAGATTTACACTTTGGAACAGAAATTAAAATTATGCCTTATTGTATTTTTTATAGTTACCTCTCAATGCATCTTTCCACATACAAACTGCTCAAAAAGAGCCTATGACTCTAGGTTAATATAAACAGTCAGAAACAACAGAATTTGGGCTTGCAAGAGTCCCCATTGGTGCTTTGCTATTTATTCCAATGGGAAAAAGATTAGGGTTTTTTTTCTTATTCTTATCAACATATTGTAAATCAAAATGAGAAAAAAAAAAATGTGAAAGGGAAAAAAAGGGGGAAGAAAACTTAAAGTTAAAGGTTAACCCAAAAGGCATTTTCAGCAGTCCTTAGAACAGCTTGCATAATGTAAAGTTGCCTTGCATGCACTCACAGAACAGATTTTCTTTAAACTCAGGGTCTTTTCTGTTGTAAATTGAGAAATGCCTAATATAAAGAAGTATTAAATTGTAAATAAGACCTCTTGCTTCATTCAGTCCATGCTTTGCTTCATTTATCTTCATCTTGTTAGGCTAAACTAATTAACAATCTCTGTGTTGCACACTTTCTCTTTTCATTACATCAAATAATAGCCTGGATATGGGAGAAAAACCCTCACCACAGGGATCTTGAAACACTACCTTGAGGAAGAGTCTCTTAAGTATTCTGATTTTTGGAGAAATAAAAATATTAACAAAAAAAAATCAGAAGCTTGCAATAGATCATGTTTACAATTTGTAAGCCACAAGTACTAAAAGTACCTACATTCATCAATAGTTTTACACAATGCTTTTTTTAAAATAAAAAAAAAAAAACCCCACACCGCAAAAAACCCAACCCAAAACACCAAACCTGCACTTGAATATAATTTCTGGCTAACTATGTATACAGTCCCAAACATATTAACGTGTCAAATTACTCAAATCAACTTGCTGTACCATTTGTCTGTGGATGTTCTGTATATAATTAATTGGATATCTGGGACAGTTTCACTGGCAAATCTGGTTATTTTAATACTGTAATGGGAAGCAATGTGGTAAACTATTAGGCAAGTTTTCTTCCTTTAACCTACATTATGGCATCCAGAGCAAAAGGACAAAACAGTAAAGCCTTTTTTAATCTCACCCTGATCAAACAACCCTCTTTCTCCAATCACAGCTTTGTGCGCGATATCTTTCTGCTAGTGTTTCTTATTTAATTAAAACAGACACTGACAGAAGGACATGGATTAGGACTGTAATGATGCATTTACTTAGATTAATCGGAGGCTCCTTTTGGAGTAATGGCTTAAACAAAGAACAAAAGGAAATTGTTATGAAACAGCCTTTTATCCCAGGCAAAGGTCACATTATGAGGTTTTTAATTTTGTCAGCCTCTGTTATATTGGGCCTTGCTACTGGAATATGAGAAGTGCTGCTCTCCCCCTCTCCCCTGAGCCAAGCCAGTTATAATAATACAGCCATTAAAGCTGCAAATTAAAATGTCTGATTTTAAAACAGGTTGCTTAGCTTTCAAAACCCTCTAATTAGCATGTTGTGCATTGTTGTGAAGGAAAGAAACCTAAAATGCTAATGACCTGCTGCCAGGTGACCACACTGCTGTGCAAAATAATACAGACCCTTTCAAGCAGTAGTAGTAATAATAATACCCAGCTCTTATGAATTACCCAACTCCAGGTCTACTCTGCACCACATGTGCTTAAGGAAACAAGCACGCATCCAGCCAAAGATCAGAGTTCAGTAGTCAGCACAAGAGATTGTTTTATGTTAACTGGAAAGAAGTCTGTGCCCATTCAGACACTGTAAGGAAAGAGAAAAACATCTGAAACCACCATGGGCCAGGTGATACTTGGACCAAGCACAGAGAAAGGCAGACAATGGAAAATTCTTACCCTCTCAGACAGAAACTACAGATACAGTTCTGTAAATCTCAAAAGAGCCAGGCCCAACTTGCTGTGATAAATTCTGCTTCTGTGCTTTGCTCACAAAAAGGCAATAATGCATTAAAAGACCCCAAATACAGGTATATTTTTGTCCTTTCTCAGTTTACTGTTCATTGTAACAAGTTCATTGAACACACAAAATTAAGCTAGAGCTGCCAAATCTCAAAATTTTTCCACAAGTCTTGTGATATTCTCTTAAAATATGCTACAGGAGAAAGTCTGACAAGGTGATTTCAAAGACTCAAACCAAATAAAAAAATTTTCTTAAACCTCATGGTACTTAAAGCTCTATTTTTTGAGTACTTGAGTTTTAGCCAACTTACTCACTTTGCACAAAATTCCAAAAGAAAAGAACTCTCATCTCCCAGTGACAAAATGTATGACAAGTGACTTCCTTTTTTGAAATAATAGCTACAAAAATATTCATTAATCTTCTGCACCACCTGAACTGTACGCAGACCCAATCCTCCTCCAGTCACAGAGTCCATATCTCTGGCAAGCTGAAATGTCACACAGTACCTAGAGAAACACAACCTGACACCAACGAAGAAGCAAAACCTTGCTGACAGTGCCAATGCTGGGTCCAAACAAGAGCAGCAGAAGCTGCTGTTCAGCACCACAAAGAATACCTTCCTGAAAAGTCGGGAATAATTAGCTGGGCAGTCAAGATTAACCCCACTTGACCTGTTTTTTTACCAACAGTTAGGAAAAAAAAGGCTTTCTCTGTAACTTGACATCTTTGTCATAAAGATCCTGGTCCAGCCCCCTCCAAACATACCAGCATAGCGTGACAGCGTTCTTCCGAGGTCACAGTAGTAGGAAGTTGGATGAGATGTTGAGAAGCTGTGCCGGACTCAATGTCTGTTCATTCACAGAAGTCTCCCACCCTTCAAGTGATCCCTAATCGACCAGTAAGGTACAAAAATGACTGCAAAGGGGATTTTCAATCATTTTTAATCCCTTATTGCATTATGGTTTACTTAAAAGTTCATCGGTCCAGAGACAATGTATGATTCCAAATCCCAACGCCCCCAAAACCACTACTCAACAGAAAGCACAATTCAGTTACTCTCCAGATAAATGACAAACTAGCCAGGTTAAGGAAATTATAATATGTAGAGGACCATGGGTGTGGTTTCATCGCAAACCCATGTGTCAACACTCTGTATTGCTTGTTTCTATTTTATTGCTTGTTTCTATTCTGCCACGTTGTTACCACTACACTCCCTTGCAATATAGTCCCAATCCTGAAAAAAAGTTTTTGACAACATGGCCTTGAAAATACACAATTACATGCAAGTCACTGAAATGACCTACGTAAAAAGGGAGAATACGCTTATCTGTAAAGACAGTAATTTTAATTTACTGAACACTCAAAAACCTGCGCTGCTTAAAAGGTGGCAAATACATTCTGGTAAATAAAACATTAATAAACTCTGTAGTAGCATTCTGTCTGGTAGAAATATGCTGAACTTCACAATAGTCTTCTATAGCTTCGAGATATCACTGTCATCAGCCAGTACCACCATTTATTTATTTATTTAAACTTAACTTCTGTTCTGCCAAGATAATCACATCTTAAGATACGAGAACCTGTTTTCACAGACATGTGTATCATCCACTAGCATTTCTTGGCTGCCTCTTAGCTGTTATTTTTTCCTGAATAAGACCACCTCTGTGAGACAGAAAACACACTGCTAAGTTTATTTATAAAAAAAAATATGCTAACATCTAATAAAAAACAGACTTTGTGCAAAGTGATAGGTGGGTCTACCCTTTAAAACTCACAGTCAGGAAAGTACCATTATTTTCATTTGAGGCTGTGCACACACTATGTTTATAGAATTCATACCAGCAGTGTATTTTAAAGGCATCTTGTGATGGCTACTGCATTGATATGCATAACACAAAAACACCATTTCCCAAAAGTTCTATTTGGTCCTTAAAATATATGAAATATGCTGATGCTCTTTTAGTGTACAAGTAATAAAATCTGCATTAGTATCCCACACAACGTGAATTCATGCTTTAAGATCAGAGCTGCTTAGATAGCAAATTATCTGCATCATTTCACGTTTACCAGCTAGAGAGCTGTCCAGGTACAGCCTGTATACCGTCAGCATTAGAACAATCAGTGCCTACATGAATACGGTATTTTGTGTCCTGTGGTTTTTTTGCCAAATATCCATGTAGTACATAGAAATATATGTAAAAGAACAACAGTAACCCAGTAATCGAAGACTTCAGTGTAGGAGTCTGACAAGAGTCAGGCTGGCACAGCAGCAGCTAGTGGCATGGCACGGTGGAAACACTAGTACAGCAGTCAAATACTCAGTAATCATGCTGGTTCAGTGCAGAGTAAGACACTGATTAGGCTTTGATACATTACGAGTTCAACTGGGCCCATTAAAGTACATCTCTGAGTAACTATAGTGCTCTGTCATGTTGATCCCAGAAACTCTGGTGGCCAATACAGAGCAGAAAAGACAAACTACATCCTCATTTCTTTGAGCATCGCTTTCACACACCCAAGCAAAAGTCGCGATATGCTCTGCACTGATGCAGAGCAGAATAAAATTTATTTCTATGAAAAAAAATCATCAAGTCATTGAGATTTCATGCATAACAATGTAAGCATATTTCATGCAAAGACATGAAGAAAAGGGAAGTCGGTTCCTTCTAAATATGTTTTTTTAGTTTAGGTTAGCGTGGGGGGGTTTATATATATATATATAATTGAACTATATAATATGGAACCGTATATACATAATGGAACCTGTATAACAGTCATACAGTGGAACCCAATCCTGTTCTTCTAATTACTAGCTTGTGCCTCCAACCACCAGCACTGATTATACAGAACAGCAATTTTCTCTATCCTCATAGACTGTGAAACAAGAATAGTTCTTATCTCTGAGCACCAGTAACAGCTCTTTGGGTTTGTCCCATTATGCACAACCTATCTCAGTTTTCTCCATGTATCCTTCTCTACAGGTTCTCCGCATCCTATTCCACCTGGTCAGTCCATACTGGTATCACTGTATGCACAGCTTTGTATATCTATCAGAGGAGAGAAAGCAGAGCTGTCTGCTCTTTGGGGTTCCAAAATACTGCATTTGGGCCATACAAAGCAGCTCTTTTTCAGCCCTAAGAACACCAAGATCAAGCAGCTTACATATTTGAGTTCAAGTCACTTACCAGATTACCACATTCACCACTAGAAATTCTTATTACTATTTAACACTTCTTGCAACCCTAAATATCCCTTCTCATTCCAAAACTTCATTCCCATCTGATCTGAGATATAATGTACAAAACAATGTTCAAATCCATTACAAATTTCTTATTTGGTTTTGGAACTGTTGCCTCTATGAACATGCCATTGAACTTTTGACCTAACATCTTAAACTCTCTTTGCAATTGCAGTTTTCATATCTGCTAATTTTTTTAGTCCTGAAGAAAAACGATGGAACAAAAATCACACAAGCAGTCAACTCCACTCTTTTGGCTATTATCACTTGATTTCAATAAATGATAGGGCTATTATATTCCAAACTGTCTTCTGCAAGAGAATACTGGTCTGTGCAATTCATCACTGATTTTACAGTGAGCGTCAGAAAGCAAGTTGATAAACTATTTCATATTTTCCGTAATGGAAAAACTACCTATATAGTTTCAAGGGCAGACAATCTACTCAATGAGCATTTCAAATAATATTTTTGCATTCTATCATGCAAAAATAGCCTGCACAAGTTATGTGAAAATTTCACCCCAATTAAGTGAAAAGAAAATTATCCATATGCAAATTTGGCTTGCATCCACTTCAGAAACACAGGCTTGGTTTCAAGAGAAACTGGGCCAAATGGAACTGTTAAGGGATCTCAGTTTGCTGGGGAACCCAACATGAAATAGCTCATGAGCAGAAAGGCATCATGCATATATAATTACAGTGTCATACTCACACACAGAAGATAGCCATGTGGTGAACTTCAATACCTCCTCCAAAAATAATTCGCTAGGCACCTTTCAGCAGTTAACTTACAATTTTCCCACTAGTCAAAGTTTCCCAATCAGCATTGCCTAATAAAGGGCGCACACAGAAGCTTAAGGCATATTTTTGACTCAGTACCTGGCACGCTAATTGCATTTCTATGCTTTGGTTTACCCGTGTGGAAAACAGGAGAAACAAAACCTTTATAAATCACCTTTCTAAACTGCTTTGAGATCTGCTGATAAAAAGAGGGAATGAGGGAAACTGAATCTCTAAGCAGTCTGAAGCAGGTATCACTTAGAAACAAAATCAAACCAAACAAATGAATGTAAAGGTTTGGGGTTTTTTGGTTGGCTTTTTTTTTTTTTTTTTTTTTCTTACTCTAATGTTGGAGCTTTCAATACCCAATCAGCCAGTCATACTACTGCATTGTTTTATTACAAAATAGATCAGAAGAGACAAATCAATCAAGTCAGGACAGTGAGTGCACTTTGTTTACATGCTATATCCTGTACATATCTTTCCTAGGTTCAGACCGAAATCCAGCTCCAGCTGCAACAGCTTTCAGGCTGACAAATCTTTCTGGAGCTGTGCCACACAGTGTTTCAGACTGGGAAGGTGCTGCAAGCAGGCACTTTCACTACACTTCTTAAAACCCCATATATCAAATTTTCACACATTAAATATCCCTCCAAAGGTATACCTGCTGCTGTTTAATGATATGCACCATCCAATCTTTGGGCACTCATTTCTTCTGCCCATATAATTATCAGGATTTTAAATCTTTCATTTCTGAAGAGTGGAATTAAAATATATCACCTATTAGAAAGAGGATACTCTTAACTACAGTATAGAGACTCATTTATAGTTCACTCTCAAAGAGCTTAGAGTAATAGATTTTGAAAAGGTGTCATTTTTGGTATATATTAATATTTTGGGGTATATCTAAATCTTTACAAAATTTCTACTGCTGACACAGCTGGAAATTCTGTCACATTGATGGAAACTAAAGCAGTTTAGTAAGCAAAGTAATGCAAATAAGTTGAGCCACCTAAATTTTTTAATTATTTTAATCAATTCAGTGTTCCACCAAGCTAACTTAGCACGATTATAGAAGTCTTGCTGGTAATCACAGTAAATTAGCTGTACAACTACCTAGTTTCTTCAACCTTTGTGAAAAATACCATTATCCCAAATGGGTTTTGAAAGCACGGTTTTCCTGACTTTTCACATATATATATATATATATATATAATCTGTTTTATATATATATGCACATATACATATGTATATATATACCTAAATGCACGGTTACATTTGAGCAAAATCATTAGGTCGTGTTCTCAGCCTTTTCTTCAAAGGCCACCAGTTAGAGCAGATGGGAACACATAGCCATTTCTCAGCTCTGGTACCTGCAAGAGGACTCCACAAGGTGCAGGACAGAGCAGGTGCCGCAGGTGAGCAGCCCCAGGGAGCAGATGCCTGGGCAAGAGAGGAGGGAGCAAAAACTAAGGGGAGGAGAATGAGAATGGCCACAGCTTGGGAGAGCTCAGGAACTCCCCACAAAACCCCGGGAAATTCTGCCTACCGTCTGCCTTTGACAGGAAACATTGGCAAGCACTTCCTTCCGACGGACTACTTCAGATTAGAAAAGGGATGCGAGAAATGAAAGAGTTAAATACATAAATGTTTCTAGAGGTTTAAGATAATCACCTATAGAGTGATTATCTTAAATCCTAAAGAGACAGTGTTTTGCTTTATTTTTTTCCCCCTTAGCCTGCACCTTTTGTCATAATGAAATGCATAGTCAGCCCTCACTTGGTAAAATATTTGTGTTGCCATGCAGTTAAACAAATGGTTTTTTCATTTTCTTTTAAAATAGCCTCCCACCCATGTTTCTCTAAACAGTGGCCCATCAGTCCAGCTGGATAACATGTACAAACTGAGCAGTAAAGCCTCATCTTGCCCCCATTAAAAGGGCCCTTTCTTTATTTCATTGGCCAGAACACATGGGGAAATAATAGGACTTCAAAAATAATGGAGCACATCTGAAAGGAATTCTGATTCCATAATATTCCCACATTCTTCTATAACTCATAGCATCCAATCGGCATTTGGCATAATAGTTTTAGCACAGGCAAGTGCAGAAGATCAAGGTAATATTTTCTTATTTCTTTTACACACTGATCTTCATAATTCCATTGTGCGCTCTTTTTCCTTTATTTTTATTCTTCCCGATTCTTTGTATGAAATATGAAGAACTCACAAGTATGATTATCAAATTTATGCTGTATTCTTGCTACACCGCACATTATAGTCTCGCAGTTGTTTGCCCTGCAGTACGAAAGATTTGCATAGCATTTAAATGGGAGAGATCTATACAAACTATAGTTAAAATATTATTACATTTATATGTTTCTCTATATGAACTGGCAAAAAAAAAATAATTTTTTATTCCACTTTAGGGCAACATTTTACTAGAATTAAATGGAAAGGCTTAGCTCTGCTACTTCTTTGAAAAGAATCATGACCAAAAAGACACAATTTTAAGAAATGTAACTGGAGGATGATAAAGAAAATCTCTCTACTTCCATATGAGGCAATACCCCAACCAAATATATCTTGTTGATATTTAAAATCTGAACATATTCCTTTCTGTAATTCTTTCATCTGTGTGCACAATTTATACAGGAGCTTTGAGAGAGAAAAGAATGGAGCGCTTGCCTTTAATCCCGAGGGGTTTTTATGTGGTGTTGTTTTTGTTGGTTTTTTTAATTCATTATACTCTCTCTTTCCCATCACTGGTGACCATCACTGCAGCACCATACCTCCAGCTGTGAGCTTGAACATACAGCTCCCTGAAGCTAAAACAAGTGCTGCTTTTCTGATTTAGAAGAAGAGACATTGGAAGCAGGGGGGGGAAAGCTTAAGCTTCCATTCCTTTTGAATTTCAGTGTCACCTCTGTAATGGAGTATATGACACAGCAACCAAGACAATATGATAAATTACAGGAAAAGCTGCAGCAATTAAGATTACAGAAAATTATCAGATCTTTTAGCAGCAATTTAATATTGTGTCACCTACAGAGGGAAAAACCCTTTAAACCATTAAATATTTGATAAACCATACACCTAATTTGTAAGGTTTTTCTGTTACAGAGCACAAGATGAAATCTTATATACCTGACATTACTCCTCTCAGGGAAGACTCTTGCCTAAGAGGAGAGGAATCCTCTCCTGCAGGAAATCCAGCGCATGTTAGACAGACAGAAGGATGGATGGAAAGAAGGAAAGAAGGAGTGTAAATATCAACAAGTAAAAGGACAGAAGATTACTTCGGCCGTTGTGCAACAGTTACAGAAAAAGCATTTAAAAGGAAACTTTTTTTTTTTCTTCCTCATGAAGTCCAGAGTACACATTTTATTATAGTGAGCACTGACTTCATTTTCCAGGACTCAGACTGAGACAACAGCAGCTGACGACAAGCTCAGCAAATGAGTCTAAAATTAGTATTTTTAAAAGTCTTTTTATTCTCATAAAATCTGTACATTAAAAATGACATTT
The DNA here is from genome assembly GCA_034008185.1 of Gorsachius magnificus. Lineage (NCBI taxonomy): Eukaryota > Metazoa > Chordata > Aves > Pelecaniformes > Ardeidae > Gorsachius > Gorsachius magnificus. Next base: position 8,527,878 of record CM067086.1, on the reverse strand, counting down.
TAAAAGGTTACTTCTGTAGAGAGGAACTAGCAGCTATCAAAATCTAAAAACACCAATCAAACATAAACGTGTTTCAAACCAAACTTCGGTTAGCGCAGACAAAGCGCCATGCCAAACAGTGGCACAGAGCAAAAAAAAGCTTTGAGAAAAATTATAAATTAGGTAAGTCTTCAAGTTACAATATTATTGCATCAAAGCTCTAGTTTAGACATCTTAGTTCTAACTGCCAAATGGTCTGCGTTATTCTACGTTGTCAGCCATAGCAAGTGGATTTCCTACCACTTCAAACAAATTATCAATTCCAATTGAGCAGGTTTGTGATACAGCCAGAGAAAAGGCTTTCTTTTAAACTTGGCCTGTTTTATTTTTCTGTCCTACTATAGAATAGACCTTGTTCCATATGGATTTTTATACACTTTAGGGTAAAAAAAAAAAAAAAAAGCAGCTACTCATTAACATGTCCACAAGTGTATTAAAACTACATTTACCCTAGTCTTTTATATGTAAGTTTATTTTATCTGTCATGCACAGCTGTAAGTAGAAGAGACAAGTTAGTCCAAGGACATAATGTCTTTCAGGCTCTATAGCACTTAGCAGGTTACTGGGCCTCCAAGGCCTAACAGATTTAACCAAGACTTTTCACACAATCAGGTAAAGAGAGCTAGGCCAGTCAGCAGACGTCCCATTCAGATAACAAAGAGAATATTTTAGTGACAATGTGAGAAAACAACAGTAAAGATGGTAGAGAAACCCATTGAACCGTAGCGCGGTTTTTTTTTCTTTACTAAGAACCATCGACTGGAGTTTAACTATGACATTCACTGTAGTCTTCAGCAAAGGGAAAGTCAGTCATACAAGCTTTGTCACAAGAGACCCAGATAAACTATTATAAGAATCAAGTACATCAGTGCTGGACAATTTTCTATATTTTACTTTCCTCTATGGATTTAGGATGAATTCATAGAGGAACTGTTAAAACACCAGGCTAATAGATGAAAGATTCATGTCAGGTATGTCATCACTAAACTGATCTCCAACAAAATGTTGCTGCATTTCTACCTTCAGTTTCACCTCGACACAATGAAAGTATTCGGTGTCCTCGAGTCTGAGCTAGCAATACTAAAACTTGCAAAGAAGAAATGGCTATTAGTAACCAAAATGGCTGTAGTCAGCTGCAAACCAATGAAGAGGTGAAAGCACTGTGGTGTGAACAAAGCCAGCTTTAGCATTTGTTAAGGTCACTTCAGTTCTTCAAGTGGCTCTTCTTAGAGTCCATTACCTCAGCTAAATACGCTCAGCAAACCATAATAATGATGGAGATAACCCATCTGAAGAAACCAATTTGGGGTGTGGTTTTGAATTTGAATCAGGGAAAAGATGACTACACCACCCCATGCTCTTGCTCTTCTCTAAGGCCAAGTTTAAATAAAGAAGAATACTTTTCAGTTATCTTGGACCACATTTCAATGGCAAGGGAACTGTGAATGAAAGAAGTTTACAAAGACGACTGTTAAACATTAAAGTATAGTATAATCACTGTATGAATTAGTCATAGCCAGTTTAGACACTGTCCAACCCACTTTCCAACCATCTGCAACAAATGTGCTCCATTAAAACAGAACCATATGGAAAACAAGCTAGCAATTAACACAGCTTCTATGCATACCTCTAATACAGCACAGATTTCAAACTTTGAGTGAAACTGACTGCTGAATTACTTCCATATTGCTGCTGTTTAGACCTTGGCAACACATATTTATCCTCACTCACTACAGTATGTCATCCCAAGATACTGCTATATCATCAAAATAAGCATGAAAAAACCACCCACAACTGAGCCACTCATTGTGGTTTATAGCCTCTGTTAATAAAATATTCACAGATCAAAGTATAACAGACTTTTTCAAAGATGCATAATATGTTACTTACCAGTCAGTATCTAAACTAATAGCTAATGCAGAGCAAATTGATTAATTTAATTGCCAGTTGATAATATTTTGTACTATTAAACAAAACTGCTTCAGGTTGGAGTAGCTTTCTGCTCTCCTAGATTATTTGAAGTGCTAGAGATGCTGCACTGTTATTTCCCAATCCAAAGGGGACATGTACAAATCCTAGCTCCAAAATTCAGAGCCCTGAAAAACGCTCACAGGTAGTAATATTTTATTAAAGAAAAACAATGAAAATAAGGAAACTAGAATACTTCATAACCGTATCTGTTTGAGTGTACGGGATCCAGAAAGTGAAGCTTACTCTAGACAAAAACTGATTAGAAGCAAATTGGGTTGTTTCCTTATTCAAAGCAAAGTGCAAGTGCTCAGCAGATAGTATGTGTCCTTTTCTACCCAGTCCATCAGAGTGCTTCACTTCAGAAGCCTGACTCTTGAATTCAGCCTACAGCCATTTGTTCCCTTATGCTCAACAGTTCAGTCCATGAGGTTTGGACAAGGTGGTGAAGCCCCACAATATCATGTAGGTCAGCAGGGACCTTTGGAGGTCATCAGCTCCTGCCTCCAGCTCACAGCAGCTCAGGTACTTGTTCAGTCAAGTTTTGAATATCTTCAAGGAGAAGGAAATTGTAAAAGAAAACCTAAATACTGTACTAGAAAAAAATATACCTAAATGATAAAAAAACATACTGGGTATTTAAAGCACAACATTTCCAATGCAAATAAATTTGTTTTGAACAATGTAATCTTAAAATTGGGGAATGGATATTTGATTTTTAAATAACTGGTATTCATTTAATTAAACAAAGAACATCATAAAGCAAAATCATTCTAGTTCATCAAATCTCCCATATTTCCTCAGTTATCCAGGATGAAGTGAAAAAACTAACTAGAGGCATCATTTTGCTACAGACTTCCAAATTTTCCAAAGTGGAGGTACGGAAAATATTCATTCCATGAAATATTACCTCAGTACCTACACTATTTCAAAAGCACTGACATTTTTGAAGCAGCCTTTCATAACTCTAGATCATCCATGGGCAACACTCTTTCCAAAGACCCACAATAAAACACGGAGAGCCTGGAAATTAAAGATTTAGAGGCAGAATTCCCCACATTAATTTAATTCTGTTCACACCAAAGTTTCTCCCCCATTAAGCAGAAAAGAAGAAGAAACTGCAAAAACAAGCTCCACATTTCTTCCTGGGTGCTTTTCACACCTTCAAAGGTTTCAATACCGACAGTATTAATAGAGCCCTATGGCAATAATACACAGTCCAAGCTTAATACATTGATGAAACAATATAGCTTAGCTATTATTATATATGTCCATAGCTGCTTCTTGGTTTTGTCCTTAAAACTGTCAAATGTAATAGCTATATAGAAGACCATATGATGTTTGGTGGTGTATTTTAAGTACCAGCATTTCAAGTTAGGAAATTAAGACTCCAATTTTCATTTCTTCTATAACGGAGAGTTCTCGAAAACCTTGTCTGAAGATGTCCTTGCACATATGACACACCTGCAGGCTTATGCACATTAACAGAAATAAAGGGATATAAACATGCATAATTTTAAAATTCATGGTTTGGGGAGACATTATCAGCAATACTTGAATACCTAATATAAACAATAACTCACTTTGTCTTAAAAATATGCCTATAGCATCCAAAAGAGCTGAAGCAGCATTAAATGGGATTCTGATTAATGACATTTTGGTTTAATAAAAAGAAGGTTTCGGTGGCAGCCATATTAAACATCAGTTTGCAAATATGACTTTAAGTAAACCATATGCATGTATCAAAAACTGGCTTTCTGCCACTACATTTATTTTCTACATTCATTAGGTAAATGATATATTGCCAAAAAGTCAAAAAATATTCAAATGGTATTAGGACAGGAAAAAAATGCAATGCTTTGGAATTAGCACCTAAACCTTCTGCATCCCCCATAAATTTTGACTAATTAAATTCCTACTATGTTATTCCTCCTGTTTTCCTCACAGCTGTTTTATATATTTTCACCTGTTTCACTTCCCTTTTTGTTCAAGTAACAAAAAAAAAGGTTAACCTTACTTGATTGACAGAAAAAAATAACAATATTTAATTAACATCACTTCATATGTGACAAATCTTAAAACTCTGCTCAGTCAATAAGGCTCTATGAAAGTATTTCCCCAACATTTTTAAAAGCTCTTTAAGAAAGCTCAGAACACTGTGTTCTTAATTCAAAAGCACATGCCGAGTTAATTATGGTCTTATGCTTTGACCGAAAGTAGGATTTGTGGGATTTTCTTTTTCTTAAGTCAAAGGATTCAAAAGTAATTTATGAATGATACTGAAATAATGCACGAATTAGCTGCTAACATGCTGTTAGTTTCAAGCGTTAATTTTTTTTTTAATGTTCTGGGAGGGTCAGCATTAAAGTCATGCTGACTTGAAACTCTATTTATACTAAAAACTACGTTAACTAAACAATCATGCTATTTTACAGTCCTCCTACTTGCTTGTAGATTATTGCTCTTGACTAGGTTACTTGTTTGAGATTTCAGTGCAATTTCTGCCAATTTAAATACAGACGTTTCCATAGCTAAACAAATACTATAACAGTGTCACATATACTCTCCCTACAGTTACTCTTTCTTTAGGTACATGATGTTTAATTCATGTTCCCATATCTGTGTGAGCAGTTATACTATAGGTGTATACTATACACATTCTCGCATCTTACTGTTTGTCTGTTTAAGCAACTTGTTTTACTGTCATCTCGTTATTAATAATGTATTTTCAAAAGGGTCACAAATGGCTCAAGGCACGTACTCAGGTGTACGTGTGGTGTGCACACAAATTTAAAAGGGCTGCAATTTAGTACTGTTTATCAAAAGTATTGCTATCTATTTCTCAGTTGGATTTTAAAGAGCATCCAATTTCCTGCAGATTATTGATTTAAAATGTGATTTCAGGCTCTAACTCATGTGGGATCAGCACCACTTCTCTCCCATATGATAGCTGACAGGCAAAAAGGGCGCTCGGGCTGAAGCAGTTTAAGGAAGGAAGAGCCACAGAGAGTTTTTCCCCTTCCCTCTGGGATATGTGCCTCAACTGGCAAACAGCAGATTGAGCCAGGCAGAGGCCAAGCAAGTCACACTGCAAGGCCTTCCCCAGCTCCAGCCAAACACTTATCCAATCCCAGCTTGGTTCAAGACCAAGCTGAATTTCCCTGAATTTCTCCTGCTATTCTAACAGTTTCTATATTAACTTCTTTTTTAGCATTAACAATAAACACTAATAACCATAAGCATTAGTCCAATGCATTCTGACAATCATTTCTGTTAGGATAATTTTAGTACCCTATAAAATTATTTCAGCAAGATAAAGTTCTACAAGAAACAGAGGAATCAGTTATTCTCTAAGAACAAGGTACGTGGACGATTAATATGCATTGGGTTTTGACATAATATTATGAACTCTTGCCTAACACTTTTTCATCCATTCTGCCCACTTTACACCTCTTGCCACAATCACTAAATGAACTATTTAGTTGTTATGTGCAGAGGGACTACATTTTTAAAATCAACCAATGCAAGCCAGCACGGCTTCACCAAGGGCAAGTCCTGCCTGACAAACCTAGTGTCTTTCTATGATGGTGTGACAGCATCAGTGGACAAGGGAAAACCAATGGACGTCATCTATCTGGACTTCTGCAAAGCCTTTGACACGGTCCCGCACAACATCCTTCTCTCTAAATTGGAGAGCTATGGATTTGATGGGTGGACTGTTCAGTGGATAAGGAACTGGCTGGATGGCCGCATCCAGAGGGTAGTGGTCAATGGCTCGATGTCCGGATGGAGACCGGTGACGAGTGGTGTCCCTCAGGGGTCCGTACTGGGACCAGTGCTGTTCAATATATTCATCAATGACTTAGACAGCGAGATCGAATGCACCCTCAGCAAGTTTGCGGATGACACCAAACTGAGTGGTGCGGTTGACACACCAGAAGGACGGGATGTCATCCAGAGAGACCTGGACAGGCTGTAGAGGTGGGCCTGTGTGAACCTCATGAGGTTCAACAAGGCCAAGTGCAAGGTCCTGCACCTGGGTCGGGGTAACCCCCGGTATCAGTACAGGCTGGGGGAAGAAAGGATCGAGAGCAGCCCTGCCGAGAGGGACTTGGGTGTGCTGGTGGATGAAAAGCTGGACATGAGCCGGCAATGTGCGATGGCGGCCCAGAAGGCCAACCGTACCCTGGGCTGCATCAGGAGAAGCGTGGCCAGCAGGTTGAGGGAGGTGATTGTGCCCCTCTACTCTGCTCTGGTGAGACCTCACCTGGAGTACTGCGTCCAGCTCTGGAGCCCTCAGCACAAGAAGGACATGGAACAGTTGGAGCGGGTCCAGAGGAGGGCTACAAAAATGATACGAGGGCTGGAGCCCCTCTCCTATGAGGCCAGGCTGAGGGAGTTGGGCTTGTTCAGCCTGGAGAAGAGAAGGCTGCGGGGAGACCTGATTACGGCCTTTCAGTATCTAAAGGGGGCCTATAGGAAAGATGGGGATAATCTTTTTAGTAGGGCCTGCTGTGACAGGACAAGGGGTAATGGTTTTAAACTAAACCAGGGTAGGTTTAGACTGGATATAAGGAGGAAATTCTTTACAACAAGGGTGGTGAAACACTGGAACAGGTTGCCCAGAGAGGTGGTGGAGGCCCCATCCCTGGAAACATTCAAGGTCAGGTTGGATGGGGCTCTGAGCAACCTGATCTAGTTAGTGGTGTCCCTGCTCACTGCAGGGGGGTTGGACTAGATGACCTCTAGGGGTCCCTTCCAACCTAAAACATTCTATGATTCTATGATAAAATGTGAAGTCACTGCTGCACTACCCATGCAGCAAATAAATATGATTGAAAAGTAATGTATTCTACAGCTCATATTTCTACTGCATAATTTCATAGATTTTGAAAATGTCTTCAGCATGTTCAATCACCAGTAAGGTCAGGGTTGCCAGTGGCACAAATCCAGTATTGAATTCTTTGCTAAAATAATGCAGAAAAATAACATAGCCTTATGATACAGAATTAAGGAAAAGGCCATGCCCATTCAGACTCAGAGAAGAGCATGGTTCAGTGACCAAAAGCAAAAAAACATAAAAGCAGTAGAAATTCAGTGGCAAGTGAATTTGGGACATCGAGCCTACACTGTGAGAAAGGGCACTTGGGTGGCCATGGTCAGGGACTGCACAATACAAAGTTCCAGCAACTGCAGCAGAAGGTCGTTAAAAGAAGGGTCAGGCTGGCCACCACAGGGCCAGGAAAATGAGGGAATTGGAGCTCTCACAACGAAGAGAGACCTTAGCATGAGCATGAGTTAGCATTAGCATGAGCCTAAATACAACTGTATCCACGTCTGTGGTCTGTGTCTTGCTGCAAGGGAAAGAGTAGCTTGTCAAGTAGCAAATAATGTTTCTACTTCCATCTGATTTTTGGTATCTCTGTCTCTAAGACACTTTTATACTGAAAATGTGCAAAAATTGAATATTTTTTCACAGAATAAAATGCCAGTATTACTTTAAATAATACTTTTCTTTAAAAAAAGCTGCAATGACTGAAGTGGTAGGAAAAGTGATAGCTGCTTACATTTTTTTCTCAAGGCTGTCTGAAAAGCCAAATAATTTTGTATTTAATTTCTTCTACATTTTAGTTTCACTACTTGCAATATCTGTCAATATAATGTAAGAATGGATTTACGAGTAAGAGCAGATTTGGAATTTATAATAGTGTTACAATTTGTAAGACATATTTAAAAAAAAAGAATCACAAATTCAGACTTCTGCTTGAAATGTTTGAAAGTGTTATTTGGATTTTTTGGTCCAATTTTGTTTATAAATCCCTTGCTTTTAATGTTTTGTATCAATTTGAGAGATGAACCATCAATTAAAAAGACAGAATGAGTATAGACTGTAGTAGAATAAAGGAGAACAAACATAATGTAAGAAAGAAAATGAAAAAAAGCAAGGGATGAGCATATACTTATGTCTTACCATATATCAGTTTTAATTCTGACATCTCAGTACTAATGTTTTGTGTGCCTTAGCTCTATAATGTACAAAAAGCATATTTATAAACCTATATCATCAAAAGTATTAATCATTAAGAGAATATCAGTAGAACTTCGAGCAATTTTTTCCTCAAGTACCTAGTAGAGAAAGACTGTCAATGGTCCTAAAACATTTGTGATGGTGTCCCCCTCTTCTTTCACTCAATAATCTCAGTCTTATGCTTGAATAGATGAAGGAGAAAAAGGCTTATTGATTATTCAGTCAGTGATGTCTCCTGGATAAACAGAAAAAAGGTTTGCCACAGAAAATATCTACAATGAACTCAAGATAATTAGGGGGGAAAAGTGACAAACAACTCTTCATTCATCTGCTAGAGAAGTTACTGCATTTCTAGCCCAGAAAAACCAATTATCCAGGCCTTGCCTCCTCCATTTCCTACATTGCTTCCTTCTTCTGATGAACAAGAGACCTTTCAACACAGATGCGGCAGTCTTGCTTTCTTTTCTGTTTTCTGCCCACAAGTAAATCTATTGCTCTTGCCAGGTTGACAGCCTCAGAAACTGAAAGGGCTCCATTTATCCACAGAACAGACACTCCACTGGCCCCGCCGGCCTCTTCACCTTACCCCACCAACCTGCTTCGACCCTGGCCCAAAAGGAGCGGATGTTAGGAGTGGGCAGATATCTCAAGTGCCATTTCCATTCCAAGCCTCACATGATTCCTGAAGCTGCCAAAAAGCTATCAAGCAGTGCCAGTAACCATGGGCCTAGTGCTGTGGACACCTTTGTGGATTTGAACCATCAATTAACATAACACAGAGGACCTAACTGTCAAACTGTAACAAATACAGGCTATTATTTACTTGACTGGGTTCAAATTGGAGACCTTTGGGATGACAGGTTCTGTTTCTAATTAAATCTTTCCTTTGCAGTCCAATCTCATGGCGGGGGGTGGGGTGGGGGGGAGGAGCACAACCAAATGCTAACAAATGATGAAATCAGCATTTAGTAGTACAAAGAGAGAAGAGGTTCAAAACCCAAAGGTCATAAGCCCAGTCCAAACACAACCACTTATTTTCTATGTAATCCAATACTGGAAGCCTTACCATGAAGCACAGAAGGAAGAGAATTGCCCTTCAGATGCTAACGTTCAGCTGCACCACCCTCACTAAGTTTTGGTGCTAAGCACCTGTTGTTCATTGTTGGAACTTACATTTGCCTTTTTACATTTAACAGCATGCACTTTAAGTGGAAGCCAAAATGGTTACTGCAGAACTGAAGAGAGATCTTACAGTAAAAGACAGAGATTAGACCAAGTTATACCTGGAGTTATCAATGAAAAACTTAGGGAGGAAGGACTGCAATGAAGTTGCTGCATATGGTTGGTCACCAAGGCAACCAGTTTGTAAAAGAATTATCATGCATTACCACCTAAATAACTGGTTCTGTAGCTCTGCTAAGCTTTACTGTAAAGAGCAAAGTTGAAACAAGAAAGCTTCAAAGTGGACAAAAGGAAAACCTTTTTTGCCATTAGGAGAGACAAACAGTGGGACAGACTGCTGTCTTTGTCCTTGGAGGTTTGTCAAGACCCACCTGGAAAAAGCCCTGAGTAACCTTGTCAGACCTCACAGCTGACCCTGCGGCAAGAAGGATGTTGGACTAGAGACCTCTTGAGATGCCTTTCAACCTGAATTATCCTACGATCTTCATCTTGAGGCAAATATAATACAAATGTGACTGAAAAACACCATGACATTGCGATGGATATGAATGCATAGCAGCCAAGGCACTAAATACTACCCCAAGTGGCTTTTTATTCTTAAGTTCTGCACAGAATACTATGTATATTACTGCTGTGAATACAGTGGAAAAGCAAAAATTATTTTCTTTCATAATATTCCTCTTACCATACTCTCTAGTCACCAGTAAACGTACCATCAGTCTACAAAGCCTTGAAGGTTTTGGTGAGGATGCAGAGAAGGAAGGGTACGCTGAATGATGAGTAATCCTGGTGTATAGACTGGAATCTGAACCAGGCTTTCAGAGAGCAACAGATGTGGTAAGACTTCAGACAGAGAGCCACAGCTTCCATTGCTGTGCTTGCAATAGCTACACACAGGCAAGCTGCGGAAATAAGAGATCTAGGTGGTATTGCAGGTTCTCTGCATATCTGTGAGATCTCTCTGGTTATGGAAAAAAGAAGGTACCTTCATATTGCAGCTCCTTTTGGCATACAGAAAGGATGCAGCAATAACATTCCTGAGGACTAAACCAATGCCCCTCACACTACGTGTGGCTGCTACAAACACACTAGCTCCACTGAATCATAGAATCGTCCAGGTTGGAAAAGACCTTTAAGATCATGAAGTCCAACCGTTAACCTAACCCTCCCATCCCACCACTAAACCATGTCCCTAAGCACCTCGTCAACCCATCTTTTAAATACCTCCAGGGATGGGGACTCGACCACCTCCCTGGGCAGCCCATTCCAGTGCCTGACAACCCTTTCGGTGAAGAAATTTCTCCTAATGTCTAACCTAAACCTGCCCTGACACAACTTCAGACCATTTCCCCTCATCCTATCACCTGTTACCAGGGAGAAGAGGCCAACCCCCACCTTGCAACAGCCTCCTTTCAGGTGGTTGTTTGCAGAGGGCGATAAGGTCTCCCCTCAGCCTCCTCTTCTCCAGACTAAACCACCCCAGTTCCCTCAGCTGCTCCTCATAAGACTTGTGCTCCAGACCCCTCACAAGCTGTGTTGCTCTCCTCTGGACATGGTTCCAGCGCCTCAGTGTCTTTCCTGTAGTGAGGGGCCCAAAACTGAACACAGTATTTGAGGTGCAGCCTCACCAGCACCGAGTACAGGGGCACAATCACTTCCCTGCTCCTGCTGGCCATGCTATTCCTGACACAAGCCAGGATGCCATTGGCCTTCTTGGCCACCTGGGCACACTGCTGGCTCATATTCAGCCAGCTGTCAACCAGCACCCCCAGGTCTTTTTCCACCAGGCAGCTTTCCAGCCACTCTTCCCCAAGCCTATAGCCTTGCATGGGGTTGTTGTGACCAAAGTGCAGGACCTAGCACTTGGCCTTGTTGAACCTCATACAGTTGGCCTCGGCCCATCGATCCAGCCTGGCCAGGTCCCTTTGCAGAGCCCTCCTCCCCTCGAGCAGATCGACACTCCCACCCAGTTTGGTGTTGTCTGCCACACTGGTGCATCAGTAACAGTCCTTTCACAAGTACTGCTTCTATACCCATAGTTTGTGTTGCCTTATGTTTTCTGCCCTTTACCTACTAATTTTTATGTAACAAGATATACCTCAGTGGGTCACAGGCTCGACTGAGTCCTGAGTGCCAAGAAACAACACCCAAGTTTTATGTGTGCATCCTTTTCTTTTACGGAGCTGTACCCTCCTTCCGTTTTGCTATTCAGACACTCAGACCACCATCTTACATATTTTATCACTGGAGTTATTCACAAGGTTTCCAGCCTTTCGGAAGTAATTTCTTCTTCCATCGCACAGATCCACAGGGAGAACTTAGCCTTTATAGTGAAAATACTAATGCCAAAATTTACTTTTTCAAATTAAAACTAGATCCAGTAGTCAAACTATTTAGATTGCATTTTGAAACTCCTTGAACAAAGTCTGTTGAACAAGGATGCAAGGAAAATTTATGACAATATATTACTAATAGGATCTCCTCAAGAAATTCAAACCTCTTATAAATTGTCCAGAAGGTAATTTCAACTACACCTTAAAACCTCTTTTTATGAAAGTCATATATAAGATTTCTTTCTTCTCTTTCTATATTCAGATTTCAGTGTAAATAACTACTCAGACTGAGAATAACATATTCTTCAGTTAAGTATTTATTACAGAAAGGACATTATATAAAGACTTTCATACTAAGGTGTGGTCCAGTAATTCTAATCATTGCTCTAACATTGACTCCTTGTCTTGTTAGTAAAAACTAATCCCACGTGTAAAAAGAAGATTAATTTTTTACTTTAGCATTTGGTGTCCTTATCATAAAATAAACCTTTCTTGTTTGTGTATGTTTCCTATGGCTTGATAATCAATTAGCTTAATGTTCTTTATGTTTACAAGGTTCCTCAACAACTCTGCCTTTGGTTTCTGTTCTAATATTCTAAGATCCCCTCAAATGTCATTTCTGTCCTTTTCATCTACTGCAACTGCTTCACTCAAATACATAATGGCTTTCAACCCAATCTATCTCCAGTCTTAGCCTATACCCTTCTCTCACAGCTCTCCAATTCATTTCAGGCAACCACTGTTCCTTTCACCTTTCATAGACTACTATTTCCATCCATTCTCCTCTTCTAGCAGAAACTCAGATTTCAGCTCTTTACCCTTGGCTGAGCCTGATGGGTCTCATGCCCTTACTACCTTAACTGACACCTCCACAAACTTCACCCCATTTCTCCCTATAGCTAGGCAGTTGGCAAGTTTTTTAGACAATTCTCCATTCCGGTTCTTCAACAACATCTCTGAAAACTATCCTGTCAAATTCTGTTTCTTGGAATGGTTAAAATTTCTTTTATACTTCCATGCATCTGAATTCTGAAAAAACACTTAACAAAGATAACATCTGTGTATTACAAAGCTGGGACTCTTGAAGGGCTTCAGTTGGCAGTCCTGCACAAAATGAACATACTAAAATAGAAATTCCCAAAGGCAACATATCAGAAGTCATAAATGCCCAGAATCATTTGTGTGAGTTTCAGCACCTATACTGATAATTCATTGCCTCCTTCTTGGCAAAAATCTACCTATGCCAAGTATATCATGGCATTTTAAAGTTACAGCATATGTATTCTAGTTTTAGTTAGAACTCAACAAAGTAGTAGAAATGGAAGCAGGCATCAGTTTGTCACAACAGAGGCCAGCATCTGAGTGGAAGAGCTTTCACAGGAAGTTGGTTCAAATAATTTTTTCCCTGTAATTTCAGTTGAAAGTGTTAACCACAGTATGTAATTAATTCAACACTGAAGACCTTACAGTACCTCTCTCCAAGCGGTAAACATGCCGCAACACAGAATCATCAGTGCTATGGTACCCACGTCCCCAGTTTAAAAATACATACATTAAAACTAACCATTGCACCCTTCTGAATTTGTATTTTGCAGCACAGGCACGGAGCACCGGAGGAAACAGGAAACATTGTGCTAACATGACTATAGTATTGATGAATAAAAACCTTAACCCCCAGGCTAAGCTGCCAAATAAGTAGTGAATTAATTTCTGTAAAGTACTCCAATATTACAAAGGTGTGTTGAAAGGTGTCTGCTCATGTTTCAAATTAAACGCACTGCTGGTCAGCATTAGCACCTCAGCTTTGAACAGCAGCCATTTGCCTATAACACTTCAGGGGCTGGGAAAAACGGATTTGCCGTTCACACTGGAATAATTAGAACATGTCAGGAAGAATTAATTTCCTCATTTTTCAAAAGGATACACAGAAATTACCATGTTATTATATGACAGGGTCCCTTGGAGAATTGTATTAAATTTAATTTCTAGCGCAGCCCACACAACAAATTAAAGTCATAAATAAGATGGAAAGAAGCGGGACGCAGAGCATATGTTTATGGCAATGAGTGAAGCCAAGGGACCAGAAACAACTATCTTCATTTCATTTTATTTAAATCAGCCAGACACTGTGTATCTGAATGACAGCACTTGTTAATAGTGCTGAGATTATAGGCTTCTTAATTTTAGGAAACAGAAGCAGTCACTCAGTATTTGAAATGGTATTTTTTTCTATAACACAGATATTAGTTTAAAGTCGCTCCCTTTCAAGGCAGCTTCTCACAGCCCTGCAGCAATGTGCAACTTCATAACATGAGATGCACTTTTATTTTTAATTGTTTTGTTTTGTCATAGAAACAGAGGAGACTTGACACAAGTATTTTTAACAGAAATACAAAACAGGAAAAAGTGACTAGTAATCGAGAGAACTAAATCTTCGGGTAGGCAGAAGTTTCCAAGAGTGAGAAAGACAGCGGGCATAGCCAGCCACCACCATGATTTTATTTGCTACATTATTTAACTGCCAGTATCTAAAATAATTTTCTACTTTTAAGCAATCTCAAATGTTTTGATAGTATAAAAAAAACCCCAAACCTATGCAATATTACTGCTTGCTACTACTCCAATCACAAGAACTTCAGAGCAAGGCATACCTCTCCTAACATGCCTCTCAGGTCTCTCCTCAGACCCAGGGAGCCGTATGAAGTCCTTTTGCCCCTTCAGTAAGGAACTTGTACTCACAGAAGGACTTGTGAAAGCAGTCATTTTATACAACACTGAAGTCAACCCAACTGCGCTTTAATAACATTTATAAAAATTTAATAAAGGTTTATAAAATATTAACAGTACTTTAACTTATTTTAATACCTCCTTCTATATTATTCTTTGTACATTTCAATTTTTAATTGTTGTGAAACTCATGCACTAAGATGTTAAAATCAGATGGAATTACACTGAACATCCCCTCCTGTCTCCATGCATCTGTAGCAAGTAAGAAGACTTCTTGTTCAAGCTTTTGTACGTACAAAGGCATGACAAAGTCAGTGAAATACAGGATTTGATAACATTAAATTCTGGAATACAGGTTGACATAATTACTACTCATCTGTACTGTGAAACTGCTGCCTACCACAATATTGTATGAAATATCCATCATGTTAAATCTCAGAAGCTTTTTCAGAAATGCTCACTACTATTTCCCTTAACAGGAAACAAGAGTTACTCTACAATTATCAGAAATGGAGCATGTGATAAGAGGTGATAAAGAAAGTTAACAGAAACATTCAAAAAGACAGAAGCAATTGGTATAAAAAGATAGACTAAAGTTCCTTTCCAGACAAGACATTAACCCTTTATTGTTGATACCTGTAAAGCTTTTTTTTCATATAGGCACTTGCTGTCATACGGGAAAAAAAACTAGAGAAATCCTTTGAATACATTAACTGGTGCACTACAAAATCCCAATATCTGGCTTCCAACCATTTTGTCATACTTGTTAGCTCAAGACAATCTTAAAAAGAGAAGAGAGTTTGCACACTTTAAGAAATAGCTGTCATGGATCTGAGCACTCCCTTGGGTGCAACAAACTTTAAATAATTTGTGAATCAATTAACTGGCGACTCTCTACATAACACAGATTTCACACTCCCAGGTCACTGCATTATCAGCTTGATACGAATCATAGCATTTTGGAGAAAAGTTCATAATTGAAATCATTAATTAATTTAACAGGAGCTTTTAGTTATGCATAGCATTACACAGCTGTAAAGGAGCAGAGATCAATTAGTTGTTTCTCTGACAATTTTCTCTACTTGGTGGAAAACTTTTCAGCTGGTGAAGCAGATTACTTTCATAGCCTTTTATAGCAATTTTAAACTCAAAATGCTCAAAATTATTTTATACAATTCTAATGCAAGAAGAAAAACTCAGGTACTGTGAGGAAGAATGAACTATGACTTTGCAGCACCAGATATTATGTAGTTACCTGCATTCCTTTGGACTTAACAGAAAATAAAAATAATGATACTTAAATGGGGATCAAATAGGCTTTACAGAAAAACAAACATAACCAGGACCCAAAATGATTGATTCATATTATTGAATTTGCTTACTGCTAATATAACTAATAAGGGATATGCAAGAAAGCTGCAGCACTTCCATGAGAAATGCATCAGCACTATAGGAGGAGAAGCACTTGCAAAGAGTGCAGTAAAGAAGGAAAGTTTTCACTAGAATCGACTTGGTGACAGCAGAAGAACTACTACCTCTCCATAGAATTCCTTTACAATTATGAAAGGCTAATATAGAATCATGAGAAAGATTAAAATAATGGAAAACACATTCAGCAGTGAGGCAGCCAAGTGGAAAAAAAAAAAAAAATATGCACATGGAAAAGAAAATATAATAACAGGGGATTTTTCAACCATGGCTGTACAGTTAGATTAAACCAATTAAAACTAGAATTATGGCACACAGCTTAATAAGTGAGATAAATTAAACACTAAAACAAATTAACAAAAGGTTCTGGTACATCTGCTATCACTGTAAATTTTTCCAGTTGGGCTATGTCCCACAAAGATATATCCTCTAGTCTAGCCATAGCTCAGGATCTTTAAGGGCAGTTCTATGCCTGCATTATGCAAGTCACACTAAATAATTACTATGGACCCTCTAGTCTTAAAAGTTATGAACCTTTTAAAGCTGGAGCTTTTCAAACTTTGACGTGGACTTTCACCACTGGACCTTCGTGCAAGCACTCGGGGAAACACCACAATCTCTGGCCCATATCCGCATACTCAAAGCTCCTTTGATTAGTTTTTCCTGAAGGATAGACATCTATACCTTTAAAAGCCCACATTTTACAATAAATACAGAGAATGATTTAATGTAGTAATCAGTCTGGGTGAATTTGGTCTAAAATTTACTATTGGTGCATGAGGATTAAATCTTTTCTGCTCTCTACCTTTTGTCTGCATTGTCCGTTTAGAAAGTAAACTTATCGGCAGAGATGCCTTCAGTTCAAAGGAGCTCTACTTCTAGTTGGAGGCTCTACATACTGTAAGAGAAATAAAATAATAAGAATCCAATAATGCCCATTTCAGTAATAACTCGCACCTTTATGGAAACCACTTTGCAGTTCTTCATTCTTATGAAGTAACAGTAAAGTGGACATTTCACGCATGTTTACTGATAGGGAAACCGAGACACAGATGTGTTAAATAGCTCACTCAATGACACGTGAATGGCAACACAGGGCTAATTTAGAAGTCCTGCTTCCGAGCCTGCTGAACAAGATTTAGACCATGATGCACTTCAATATTTCCATATAGATGCTTTCAAGCACTAGAAACAGGATATCTGATTTTAATCTGTATAGTAATTAGTCATTTTAAAATAAAAAATAAGAAAGATTCTTTGTAGTAGGTGAAACCAATTTTCCAAAATATTGCTTCACTTCCTGTAAGCTTTGACAAATGCCTCAAATTATATTTCCATATTTAGATCAATTTGTTTCTAATTCATGATGTTATAAACAAAGCAAAGCCCACCTTCTTCAAGCGTCATAGGGACTTCACTTATCCTAAATACACTAAACTAAAATCAAATATTTTCAGAAGAGTAAGGAGTAATTACATACTTATAAATAAAATTTTTAAAAAGGATTGAGAATAACAATGAAAAATAAGTAAAATAGGTTTTGTACTTGCCTTCAGTTTAAGCTACCATTATTAAAAACTCATTTTTAAGTTTTTGCATTTAGGACCTGAAATCAGAGGACCTTCTATGTTTCAAATGATGTGTATATATATATTTTTTTTTTTGATTGAACAAGTTTTCAAACTATTCAGCAGACCACAGGGTATCAATTACTTTAGAGCAATTATTCAGCAATCCTAGTTATTTAACCTTCATCATCTTCCCCCTCTTCTTTTTATCAAGAAATTACTTTCTAAACATACCACCTAACAGGCTCTGAAGGAGAACAGAAAGTAGAAAATATTATGTGAATCAGAAACCCTTCTGGTGATTCATATGGAACGGTAATGTTGTGAATCCGTTACTAAATACTCATCAGACCATCTCTCAGGGCCCTATTAAAAACTTGAGGTACATATTCGAACATGAGTTATTCTATTTTGGTCCAACATAAACCCACCTCTAGGCAGCCTTATGACATAGCTTCAAATCCAAGCAGAAGTGAGCAGTCCTTATATTTACTGTTACAAAAACCCAGATTGCATGCTATAAAGACATCAGCAGAACTCAACCAAAAATGTTGAAGGGTTTAGCTGGTATAAGAGGAAAAGCTCTTTCCTGACATGAACAGAGAGCACTGCTGCTTGCCTAACCAGCTCTGGAGAGCATTAAGGAACTTGAATTCTAAAGATAAGTGGGCATTGGCTGGGATTGCAACTTGAAAAGTAACATGCTATGCAACAAGAATTCCTAGCAACTCAGATGAGCTTCTGAATCAAAATCTAAAGTACAAACTTGATGAAACTACCGCCCTCAGAGACACAGCCAAGCAACTATATAGAACAAAAGAGCAGAGATTTTATTCAAAGAGTGGTTTCCTCCTTAGCTGCAGGTCCACAGCAGAGAAGGAAAAATAACGTGAAGAAAAGGTTCACTACACTTTACAATTAATTCACTGATTGGCTGTACAAGAGTCCAGATGTTCCAGCTCCTGTAAGTATGAGAATGGCTCCAGATTAAATAGCTAAACTGCCAGAGATATTGTGAAAGCCTAGTACTGTCAAAGCTGAAAAGGAATCTCTCATATACCACTCTCTCTCTTCTCTGGTTGGAGGCACCACCACAGATCTTCTCTTGAAGATTTTTTCCCTCTCTTAACAGGTCAAAAATTCAGTCAAATTGCAGCGCCCTTATTGGCTGACAACTTCCCATTCCAATATGGATCACAAACGTTTGTCCACTTTTTCTTGAGAAATCAACAGCAATTTTTTCAAATGCACTTAATATCTATCGTAGTCAGTCAGCACATTATCTTCAAATATTCTACCACTAGAACAACTGAAATTACTTTCACATACAGACTCCAACAGGTTTGGGCGTTGCCACACAAAGCTTCAAGGATTACTAAAACTGTTTCCCATTCACATTCACTACAGCCAGCTCTAAATCAGCTGTACTAATACCAATCTTTATAGTCTGAGGCAGATTTGTTGGTCAGGTAAAAGGAAATTCTTACAGTATAACTGCCCTTTTCCCTCCTTGAACTGAAATGTAGGAAAAAATCTTCACTGAAGAGCTGCAGAACTTCTTATTGCTGATCTTTGTCTTCAGTTATTATACACGATATTGACAAATATGCTATTAATGAGTTTTCTGGTTTGTTGTGAATACTATGCTGCACTCTCTAGCCATAAAACTCACAAGCATTGAAAAGGAACCAATATACAGCAATGACATTCGTGCTCATCTGAGACTCAGTTTTCATTTGTTGATCTCAAAGAACCTTGTAAAGCATTGCCTTTCTTCTGTAAGTGGCAAAACCCAAGCCCAGAGGGCTTATCTGACCCTTGCAAAAACATACTAGGATATATGTTATAATATTAATAGTAATATTTATATTTATCTATAGTAATAAAAGAGTGCCAAGGCATCTAATTGGGTATCTGAATTAGGAGCATAAATTCTCCTACAAATAATGGAAATAGTGGAAGGCAATTCCTCACTTTCGCACCTGTAATTGCCTGCTGGGGGGGTTATACAGTGCCTGTACAGCAACGCTCATTCAGGTGCTTTACAGTCCTAAAGTGACACACTGACTCCCTTACTCCCATTGTGATCTTTGAATCTTTCCTGAGGATCAAAGTGGTACTTCATGAAAGTTTAGAGAAAAGGGAAGTTGGGGGCGGGGAAGGGAGGGAAGTGTTGGGGTGGTATTTTTCGGTTATTTGCTGCTGTTTTGCTTTGGTTTTAAAGTGACTACACCAATTTGGTGGGCTTTATTATTTTAGACCAGTATTTAGAACCTTCTTTATGTCAGGTGCTCACTTTGGAATATACTTTGCAAGTAAAATAGAGCAATACATGATAAAATAAACTTAAATCCAGGAATTACGGATGGGCCTTAATCTTATTCAGTCATTATTCTTTCATCTCCCACCATTTTACATCTCTTTGAATATCCGCAGCACCAATGAACCTTCACAATGTTATTTTTAAACAGATTTTGTTTTCTTTTAGCCTTATATAAATTAATACATAGGCCAGTCTATCAACCACTCTCAGTCTTTCTGGTCCAAAATTTTCCCTATGGAAAAGATTTAGACCAAGCAGGCTTCCCTACTCACAAAATGAAGATGAGATGAAGGATATGATATGACACGGAATGCAATTTCCACTTCAAATAAGTCACGTTACCATTTGGCACTTTTCATTAAGGCACAACAAAAAATCTGTGTCATAGAAAACAGGCTCTCGGTTACCTCAGAACTCTTCAAAATAAAGGAATAAAAGCCACAATGGATACATTTGGTTAATTAAGAGTCAAGATTATTTTAAGGGTGATGCCTTCCTTTATTTGTTACAAAGTGCCCTTTTGATGCCATGGAGATGAAAGGACAATCTTAACAAAGACTGCTCAGAAAAAAATACCTACTGCTACGTGGCTGTTTTATTCACAGAATGTAATGGTCAGTAGCCAGTTGTCCAAGCAGTAAGAATATCAGCAACTCTGAGCATATTATTAAACTAAAGACCACCATTTGCATTCATTTTCAACTCCTAGAAAAAATAACAAGAGAAAATTATAGAATCATAGAATCTTTTGGGTTGGAAGGGACCCCTAGAGATCATCTAGTCCAACCCCCAATTATCAAGGCATTCAGCTAGCTGGTGAAGAACACCCAGTATGTGAGGGCCCTCAAGTGCCCTGTCAACCTGTCCTTGATCACCAAATTCCTTGTGCTAAGGTTGCACCACAGATATCTGCAAGGCATGAAAAACAAACCATAAACACCAGGTACACTTACCAATGTGTTTCAAATTTCCCAAAGTCTGCCTTGTATTTGATAGGCCATAGTGAATATTAAAAGTTTGTTAACAACTACAGCTTAAATAAATAATTAACAGATAAATCACTGATATGAAGTATTAGGGTCCCACTACTCAGCAGGCTGTTTATAAAGCTCTAAAATATCATCCACCTTCTCTTTGAGAGCCTTTTAAACATATTCTACCATGTGTTTGTTGAAAAGTCTGTCAAACCAAGTTTCAAGTAAAAAAATTATGTTCTGAAGCACAAAGATTTCTTTTCCTTTAGAGAAGAGTCTGGTTTCATAAAATAAATTAAAAGAAAAAGTTTATTATTGTTACAAAATTGATCTCCTGAAACTCGTAATACAAATCCAGGTTATTTTTTCCAATTATGGGGTTTCCCCCCCCTCTTTTTATTCTGGGGTTTGTGGTGGGTTTTTTTTTTATTATTGTTCTGTTCCAGTCTTTTCTAGGCATGTCTAAAATTAATTACACCTAGAACACACTGATTTCTATTAATCTTTTAATTTGCATAGGATCAAAATGTACTGTAGTACAATGGCAGGTTTTTACTTATCATGGCAAGTTTCTACAAAACACTAGCCTGACTGTGAGCCAGCACACCCTGCCAAAGCAAGCAATGGGTCTTGTATATAGTATATTTATGGGGGAGCATCTATGTCAACTTTATAACACTGCACTGCACTCCTCACTGCAAAATGCTGGTCCAAAATTCACAGAGGTATTTTCCCGGACTTTTCATATTTCTTTCCAAAGCTGCCACTATACTGGTGACCAGTTATCTCCTCAAGGGTAAATAGCTAGTATTTTAAAATCTTACTATTCTCAATGATTTCTTTTCATCAGGAGGTCTCTGAAGGAAACTTGTGGTCTGTCACATGTTTCTTAGAAAGATATTGTCTGTTTCAGAATTCCCAGAGCATTAAGTAAATGTCTCTGGAGGTTATTTTACACATCTAAAGATAATGAAATAGAATATATTTCTTTATTTTGTGTGCATGTGTAAATTTTCTACTTTGCAATCACCCAAATGTAATAAAGCCTGGTTTGATAGCACTAAGAATTCTCCCATTTATGTCTAGGAAACTGCAGGAAGTTTTTAATTTCCTTTGATACTCTGATGTATTTCGCTTCTCTTTTTGGGACGTCCTGCAGAATGTAATGTTCACAAGCTATATCTTGTGATCCAAGAAGTACCGGGAAAACTCTTACATTAAATTAATTTTATGCCAAAAGGAACACCATTGGCCATATGCAATGCTTCAAGTAATTCACTAGTCTCCTTGTACCTTACATCATTACTCATTTATGTGGATCCTCTGCAGCATCAGCATCTTAAAAAATTGTGACTGTATAGATCAATGTACAGTAAATTAGAGACCAGGACAAGTTGTAGTACATCAGTGTTACAGCACTTGCATTTTTGTCCAAGTGACCAGTTTAAAGCATTAAAATCTTGTAAGGGCACATAACAGTGAACTTAACATGAGATCTGTTTTGCATGTAGCAGACAAAAGTTTCACATCCCCCAAAAAACAAAAGTAAAGCACTCAACAGGTTCAATCTCATTTCTATAGCATCTACTGATTATTTTGCCTTTCTGGAAAAAAAATTAGCTATTTTATTTAGTTACTAGTTTGCTGACATATGTGTCTTTTAGGCATGATTCTTCTATGTAGCTACTTGGATGTATACCATGAGCTAAAATGATAGGAATTAACCATGGCTAAGCAATTTTACCCTTTTCTTTGAGCACTTTGTTCTCTACTTTGGAAGATTTGAGTACAATGAATCAGGTGCTCTAGTATAAGCACCTGTGCTAGGGAAGACTCTGCTGGTATGGCGTTGCACTGGTTCTAGAAGTTTAGCTTTCTTGCAGAGCACCATGGTGCCACCTTTGATAGACCTGTTACAAATGTCTGATGACTTTGGGTTTGGGTTTTGTTTTTTATTAGGAGCTATGACTGTTAAAGTAACGTGAGCACAAGAATCTCATCTTTTGTACATTTTTGCAAATATCTAGCAGCCATAGATGTACAGAAACATTTGGAAATGCAAACTTTGAAGGCACAAACTTAATGAAACAAAAACAAAGATTCCTTTGCTTTGTTTTCCTTTTTTGAGGGAGGATGGTTCATTCAGGTTTTTAACACTTGCAATAGGCAACTCTGGAACTCAATGCATGCAACTTTTTCCTGTCAAAGACTCGACTCTCACTTTCAAAAAAATACATAGGCTTTTGCAAATTTAAAAGCCGTACTTTTCTGAAGAATCCCCATTTAAAACATTCCATATGAGTCCATAAAGTCAATAAATATTTTTGACTTGAAGCAGATAACAGATATATCCAAACAATTAGAAAAGGCCAAAATACATTATGCAAATTGCATGTATTTAGCATGAGCTCTCTGCAATTTCTATATAAACAAGTGATTAGAATGTTCCCTTCAAAGGCCAATGTGATTAGCGCAAAAACTTCACAAATTCACCTATTGCCTAATGAAGTACATATATTTTTGCTTAGAGTTATCACAAGTAGTATGTTAGCTATCTATAAACAGCAAAGATTTTAATGATGACTTTTGTTCTAGAATCTCTTACAACACCCACACATTTTAGCTCTGGTTTTCTGTGATATAAGAAAAAAAAAAAAAAAAAAGAAAAGGAAAAGAAGAAACAAGTTATCATCTTGGGATACCCGCAGAAGAAATGAACTACACGAACACAGGTAACAATGGTTCAAACAACGGACACAGCAACAGGCTGAAAGAAATCTCAGAATCCTGCAGCCACAAACACCGAAATATTTACTGATAAGCATTGATAGCACTCTCTAACTGAGGAGCAATTACAGAAAAATCAAACTCGTTATTTTTCAGTATACCAGACAGACTTTTTTTTTTAAATCTTGAACTTGACCATAGATGTTTCAAGACATTCTGCAGGCAAAAACAGGCCAAGTAACACATGTGAAGGATTCATTACTGTCTACAGAGTAAATAAGTCAGAATAAACGTTTACATGGAGGAAGGCCTAGAAGGAGCTCATATTTTCTTGTTTGTATGCGTTGTAGTCAGACCCTAAATGTAATCTGTACATAGCTTTTTGTGGTTTCATAAAACATTGTTAAACTGTCCAGCCTGGTGATAGGTACTATACGATGCTGCAAAAGGTTTACTGTTCTCAAACTCTTAGCACTCTAGAAACAAACAATCACTTCCATCTGCAAAAGGCAGCTGAATAAAAATAAAAACTAAATTGCAGTAGAAAGGAACACATAGACAGCAGGGGAAAAGGATCAACTGCCACAATTTATTGCTATAGTTTAAATGGTACAGCAACTTTAACATAGTAGCAGAGGCAGGGCACTTACAGCAATATTATACTTATTAGAGTACTGCACTGTCAGAGGAAACAGGAGTTCATTCACAGACATTAAATACAGTAGAGAAAATGCAGGGAAGTGATTTGTACTTCATACATAGCAAAATGGTATATCCTCCCCTTTCCTGTTAAGATCCGTACTTGAGCATACCAGACAACCAGTGAATGTGGCCCCCTGTTCAAAACTAAGATTAACTGAGATGCTCGATGGCAAGCAAATAAATTTGTTTCCAGTGAAATAATTATTCTTATAGAATGTCATCCTCTCTCACAGCATAAAGAGACAGGTGATGACATTCAATAAAATGTGATTTTTATTCCCATTTTCTTGACATGAAGAGATATATGACTTACTCAGCTCTTTTGAATTATATGCTCTGAGGTCATGTCTTTTTTTTCAGAACACCATCACTGACTACATAATAGTTAAGTGACTAGGAAAAATGGGAATATTATTTTCCATTCAATATAATCCTGTGTAAGAATCTGAAAGAGCAGCTATTCATGTAGCATGTCCAGCAATATTGCAGTCTTTGTTTCTGTATTTTCAAAAGCTAATCCTACCTACATCTGAGCTACTTAGGCATATCTATAGCAAGTTACTATGTGACAAGTGTTCCAAATATGACAAGAGCTATTATCTGTAAAGAAAAAACAGAATCTATAACTCTTTGTACCATCTAGTATTCTTTAGCATTTCAAGTAATTAGCAGCTTATTCCAAAAACATTTGAATAGTTAACAGATTTGATACCTATGGTTAATCCTCATTAAAATTACGATTACATGATATAATTACATGTAAATAAGAAAAATGAATTCAATAAAACTCTTACCCTTTTCAATATTGGGCACTATGTTGGGAATCATACAGTATGTACAATTAGATTTATACTGCTAAGCTAAAAATATTGGTGAAGATCTAAAAATGACGAACAGTGCCTTTTAAATTAATGTCTTATTAGTTGAGTGAAGTACACTGACAAAGAATAATTTATGCTTATTCAAACTGCTCTCGACATCTTCAGGTGTTTCCAAATGAGCTCACAGAAGAGTGATTAAATGCATCTGATAACAAGCCACACATTGCTGAAATTACTTACCGCCTCATTTTATGATTAATTAAACATGTAGATTAAAGTTGCAAAAGAATTTAGATTAATGAGCAAGTTAAGTCTTGCTGATATAAGTGAATTGGGAATTGGATGCTCTGTGGAACTTTATAAACATGCATTTTATAATGAGTAAGACAAGGCTACATGTTGAATCCTGGCCACAAGGGCCTTTGACGATGCAGTCTTTTTTAACATGGTTTGACAGCTTTCAAATAACATTCTACTATAGACTTTAAACTTTGTGCATTGCTGTAAAACATGAGACTACATAACTCATGTATTAGGAGTACGATTATTTCAAAGCTCTCCAAGGTAATGACCCCCTGTAGCAGCAGCTGTTCAGAAAAATTACAAGCTCAATTGTTATTTTAATCAGAGAGAGTTTAGTAGTTAAAAGCAGTTATGCAACTAGTAAAATTATACGACGCTCCATCAGTAGCCTTATAGCATCCTTCATAGTCTTGTTCCTCTCCAATTCCCCCGCCCAAAAACCTTGGTCTTATTAGCAAAATAGGGTGCTCAGTCACTCATGAAAAATTCAAAGCCATTTATTAAGTCTGGTTTCTGTGCAAGGCAAGGTAACGTTTAAATTTATGATGATTCTTGTCAGCTCCAAGAGTGTCAAAATAGCTGCTAGGTTTGCCAAGGGTCTGATTTTTCTCTTTTAAGATCAGTTCTACCTAATCCACATAGTCAGTATCAGAAAGTCAGGTTGGACTCTATGACTTTGCAGGGCAAAAGCAAATCAGATCACTCACAGAGATGTACTACACTTTGTACAAGGATGCTGAAATTGAAGCTACCAAACTCTCTGCTTATGTCATTTGTAATTACTTCCATGATCTACTACATAAAGCGACTCTTGCAGGTTACAGCTGAGATGTATAGTTACTTTTAAAGCATTTGGTTCTTATTTTTAAAATTTAGATAAGGTTTCGTTTCCTTGCTCTGGCTGTATCCTTTCAATTTGCGCTGTAACTTCAAAATGTCAAAGGCCTAGCCAACAAAAATCAAGGAAAACAAGAACAGAAAATGTTCACATAACACAAGTTGCATGATAGATATTAACATCAGGTCATTTACATATATGCCCATCTTTTCTGAGCATGTGCATCAACAGGAGTACAATGCCTTAATTTAGAATTCTACAGCAGAACACATGCTTTGAATACTTTGACTTCTTATTGATTCACTACAGCACTTAGCATGAGTTAATTCTCAAGCTTCAATTGGACTGATGCACATGAGTATATCATTTAGAACATCAAGACTGCCAATTCCTACTTATTCTGTGCAGAGTGATGCTCTAAAATGTTATATGCTGCTTTAGAACCACAAGCCACATCTGATTTATTGAAGGTGGGACTAAAATATGTCACTTAGGGTCAGGCCTGTCTCATATGCAGATAATCAAATTATTTTTGTTCTGTTTTCTAAATGATTGTAAACTTTTCACATACAACTACTTGGGTAATATATTTAAAAGCATTAACTTTAAAAATACTTATTGTGTATGCAGTGTGACAATCAGTTCTTAGAATGGGTTCCTCATATTTGCTACCCAACTCTGCCTACGCATTTTCATTCTGTCTGCCAGGCTCTCTGGCCTTCCTTCAGAAGACACTGCTTATTTCATTGACTGCTTTGGCTTTGTAGTGTAGCAGACTGCAGTTGTGTAAAGGCAAAGAACCACTAAAATGCTGTAAACGTCACTTGTAAGTAACTGAATTGTGAAGAAGGAAAACATGAATGCATTTTTATATTTTACATTCAACTTCCAAAATGCTAGGACATTTGTGCTCTTCTGTTCCAGTCCGGGACAATTAATATATTGCTCCGAACACATCCCAGATACAAAATCTCAGTATACTGCAGAACAAACTAGAAGCAACAGTTTTTCTTCATGATATGCTGGAAATACCCATGATAAACAGTTTCTTTTTCTTCAAGAAGTGAAAAAATGAGTTCACAATCAAATATAATGGCTTAGCTTGAGTCAATAAATGCAAGTCAATGGCAAATCCACAGTAGCGTCAGAAGGCAGGTTGGGTTTTTCTCCTACCTTTGATATTCAGAAATTAGAAAAAATCTCACAGTAGGTCATTTGATAGCAGATACCAAACACATATCTGATGTACTTAATTGTTAGAAAATTGTCTAAACACCATGAATTTCATCGTCCAGTTCACTTTTTCCATGTATTTTTTTGCACTTTTCTGTCATATGCATTTAATGTATTCTATTGAAAGAAACTTAGTGCTTAGATGTAATAGTACATAGTAGTATATAAAATTTTCAGGAACTAATATCTCAAAGGTTTTAAGAGGACACCACAGAACAGAACAAACAAACAAGTGGGAACTTGCTGCCCAGCTCAGAGTCCAAAGGAACAAGCTACTGAAGAGGTAATTCTTCTCCTTGGCATTATGAATTCAAAACCAAAAGGCCATATTATCTCTCCCTCACTTTATTATCCTCCAGAAAACGTTTGTTCCCATCCCATAAGTTTACCACTGAAGACCACATTTCCTGGATTCAGCTGTTTTCTCAGAAAGCAATGCAGCTCGACCCTTCTCCCTGTCACCATAATACCCTGAAGCTGTATTCAAAATAGTTAAAAGAAGGAAAAGTAATTATCACATAAACAGATTTTGAGAGAGCAATCTGATCTTCACTGAAGCACTAGGCTTCAGAAAGACTACACAAAAAGTACAGTTAGCCAATTAATCTTTTAATTAGTCAGCTAGCAAAGCTCTGTTCATCCTGTTTTCAACAGAAAACATCTTGTAATGTATTTTAAAGGACCCTAAAGAAAACTTTCAAATGTATCAACAAATGAGAATTCTCACTCACATTTTAAAGAGCAACTTGGACACTTACAAGCATAGCTCCTCTAACCTTGCAGAAGGATTTAGACTCCTAAATTAAATTGACTGGATTTTTTCAGATACTCCAGCATTCTATAAACAAACCTACTACGGCTACCACCCCATCTTCAAACTTTTGCCAAACCTAAAGCAAAACTCTGACAGAAAACTGCTGAGATTTCTGGCAGAAAGTCCTGTCATGAAGAGTCCTGGGAGGGTCTATTGTCAAGTTCGTCTGAGGCAGGTATCTGAAGCATCCCCTAGATATGCACAGTGAAACTGGTATCTTGAAATTGATACTGCAGTTCTTAAGTCTTCAGATACTTTAGAAGTGCTCTGGAATAATATACTTCTGCGGCCAAAAACTGAGACTACTTTTAACCATGCAGCTACTTCTACCCTGTAAGTAGGTTAGAATTCTTGCGTTACTAAGACACAAAAATTAAAGCATGCAGATGAAGCATAAAGATATACAAGAACTATAACAAATATTTTGCCCTGGAGATTTGCCAGTGGAAAATGTTGCTAACTTGTCCGTTTCTTCAAGAAGAAGATGTCCAGCAAATCCCATCTAATGTAGAATGATATGTTTTCATAGACAGAAAAAGAGACCACTTCAAAGCTGTCAGTCAGAGAAGGATCCTCCTACTCAGCTGTTCTCCAGAATTAGATCTTTCCAAGATGTAAATATGAACAAAACCTTAACTACAGAATTAATGAAAATAACTCTGATTTATAGTCCATATCTGATTCACACACATATCTCCTATTTTAAGAAAACAAGCATTGAGAATTATTACTCTTTTCCTTTTTTTTTCCTACCTCAGTAATTGCATAGAAGCATTGCTAAAGCTTGTACCAAAGAACATCCTGGCTTCCCAGCTTTTGTGTGTCCCATACTGCTTGACAGAAGAAATCAAGGACGTAAAACAGTTAGAAATGAATTGTCTCAAAAGAAGACACCTTCACACTGTAGCATAAAATAAATGAAGAAACCTTAGCTAGAAGGAATTAAGGAGTGGACTTTTAAGTCATCATCATGCTAACGTATGAAATAGATATAAAATTCTCCTGCTGGTAGAGCTGGCTTGCATTCAGGATTGATGGAAGGAATGTGAACACAGGAATAAGCCCAATATGTACCGCTAAAAAATGGACAGAAATATGTACATGTGCCAGTAGCACGTGGAGACAGATAGCCCAAAGAATGCTCAGATGATATTTGACATCACTAGCACATGACAACAGACTGCATTATATTTAAAGATAAGAACCAGGATGACATATCTAAGCTTCCAGAGCTCTTCACACTCCTTTCTTGCTTAGCTTACAATATCCATCTTGAATTAACCTTTAGCATCTCCCTGCGCAAGTGTAAAACAGAGGAAAAATAAGGAGCGTATTCTATCCCATGATATGGCTGACATTTTATCAATTTTGTGAGATGAATTAATGCAAAGGGTGACTTTACAGAAGTCACTTTGATATAGTTTAGAGGTAATAAAGCTAAATTTAGATTAGCCAATTCTAATGAACGTGTACTGGTAATACTGAAACCCCCCACAGTAGTGGCTAATTTACTCTATTTGTTGAATACATGTGTATCCTCTGAAAAAAAAAAAAAAAAAAAAAAAAATATCAGGCTACTAACTTACAACTTCTGTATCTTTGACCAGTGTCAAAATAAGACTTAGGAAAGGATTCCCAAAACCTTATGTACGAGATTCCATTCCTGACTGAGAACTCTGAATAAAGCTATCTTTTCCCTCCTTCTTTTAAAGAAGTTAGTATTATACCAAAATACTAAAAAAATATTGCAAGGTACTCGGATATCATGGTGATGTTGTTAACAGTAGGTATCCACAGATAGTTAAGAAAATAATTCAATAGGCTTATGGACTGTTACGTTACTGTTTTTCAGTCTGTCATCTCACACAGATGAGATTACAGAAAAAAAAAACAAAACCAAAAACCAAACCACCCCAACAGATTCCAAGGGGGAAAGAATTAATTGTTCCATTATCCTCCCCAAATCAATGTTTTGAAATAACACTCAGATCTCCCTTTTTTGTCTTGGAAACTGATTATTATTCATATTTATCTGAAATCTAGCAGGTAAATGTTAGATATATTCAACAGAGAACAACAGAGGAAGATGTTTGGAGGGGCATCCCTTGTTGCATGTTACTCAGTTTTAGCTTAAGACAGCTGATCTTCATTTTGCTCTGTACCAGGTATTCAGAGAGCCAGAATTGGGTTTTATCATTCCAGAAAGCCACACATCTCCTATGTATGGCAGAAATGTAATCTCAATGGATACCACAGCAATTCCATCAAGATACTAAATAGGAGCAAGAAAAAGCATAGGGTTGTCAAGCACTACAGATGAGCACTCTGGGAGCAAAGAACTAGTCATCCACCATGTGTCACTGGCTTTTTAACGTATTTCCATTTTTCCCTGGGATTAGCTGAAGAATGGAAAGGAGAGTTTGGCAATCAAATATATGTCTCTGCTTAGAGAGAACTAAGCAGAATGAGGACGGATTACTTCCCTTATTTTATGGGCAGGAAAAAGTCATCCATCAGAATGACAAATGCTGTACCTTTATAGGCTCAAGGCCCATCTGTGATGGTCTCAGGATTTGAGCAATTCACTGGTACTATTGTGAATTCATTGCTACTTTTCTGTTAATTTGCTTTAAAAAAAAAAAAAAAAACAAAACAACAATTTAACAGTAGAAAATAACTGCTGAGGACACCAAGTGACAGGGCTTTTAATACCTTATATTCCCAGTAGGTTGACTCGAACTCTAAAAGACAGACACAGATGTTTTTTACTGTCTTTTTTTCTTTTCTTTTTCTTTTTTTTTTTTTTTGGACAGGAATGGCAAGGAAGGCCATGAATGCCAGTTTGTGTTTGCAGGGCTATCTATGTGAATGGATCAGACATTTAGAAAGAGTGGATTGTGTCGTGGGGCTCATGAAACAAAGCAATGAATGATCAGAACTAAAGAGTAAGGAGTAGTAAAACAGAATTCTTATGTTTGCATCAAGAGCTATGAACCATTTGAGGGCTCTGCCAGGTCCAAAAGATGTTAAAAAACCTAATGTGAAATATCAGGAAAGAATTTCAATGCTGTTGAAATAGGGACTTTTTCCAGTTTGGGCGGAAGGGGGTGGGGGGGGTGGGGGGGCGTGAGTATCTAACTTTATAGAGACAATGAATCTTAGGATCTTTATCGCCACATTAAACAGCAACTTTAGTAACTTCTCTGAGAAATCTTTCTTGTTTGGAGCTCTGTAGATGAGCAGGATGCCCAAACTAATCTGGGAGTCTAGAAACAGGACTAAGTGGATATTCTCAAAAGGCTGTATTTCAATAGACCTCTCATGCATTGGAGCTTGGATAGGAATATAATGACTACTCCACTTCATCATCTAATATCTGTTAAAGACATTTAAATACTTCCTTAGTAATATTACTTCCTCTGGTTACAACAACTGCAGACTGAGACGTCCTGGGAAAATATTCTCTTATCTATAGAGCCTCTGTTTTTCTGTTACTATGAAACTTCTATCGTTCATTAACATTCAAATCACCTTCTTTCTCTGCAGCTGGTGGAGAGGCACTTCACTTTTTTGTCCTAGCAGTGATATAGCAGAACCTTTAACCAAGAACAGGATGTCTCTGGGATCACCTTTAGTCTTTAAAGTTTGTAAACTCTTTGGTTTTTTAGAAACTTGACAGTAAACCAGAGAAACTGTCCAGTAAATACCTGCAATTAGGAATCATCCTTTTCTGTAATTTTCTCCCTGTTTTTAGAACCATTATTTTAAATGTACTGGCCTTAAACACTGCATAAGAGGCTATTCCACAAAACTGTGCTTTTTTTTAAGAAAGAAAATACTTGTCTCAGAACAATCTCCAATACGTTGCTTTCCCTAATATGAGGTAATGTCTCCCTTAAACTCGCAGAAATACTGAAAATTGTAATCCTACATGTTTGAAGAAAGAACAAACATTTTAGGACAGCAGAATTCAAGACTTCTTTTGGTATTGTCTATTAGGCTTAGAAAATGGTTTTGCAAACAGACTTTTTAACACGATCAAAGAGATCTTCAGGCTGGTCAAATCTGGCAGAGAAATTAGAAGGTAAATTTGCACTGAAAACTAGATTACTTAGCTGAGTGAAAGAGCTAAAGACTGCAACTCTTCCTTTTAGTAATATCACTTATACCTTTCCTGGACAGAATTACATATTTATGATATATTTCAGTGACTTTTCATATGCAGTACTGGGGCAGGGAATACCTGTTTTATTTGCTCTAGCTTATCATTTGGAAACTCGTAACCTCAAGGTTAAATACCAATTCCCAAAATGTTTGCACTTCATTGTCAACAACAATTTTTAAACCATAAAGACAGAGTTTAATGTATTTATTATAAATACCATTTCCCTCAAAAAAAAAGTTTTACTTTGCAACTGGATAAAACACAGAGTATTTCTAGATCTTGGATCTTCAATTATACTACTTATATCTATGTTAGGTCACCATTCTATTTTCAAATTATTTATATTTGAAGTTAACTTTTTATTAGTGATTATATTTTTTAAGCACAAAAATAATCCTCTTCCATTCTGTTCAGCTGGCAATACTGCGTATGTCACTATGGTCATTAACAGTAACATTGCTAATAAGCTGACAATGAATGGTCAATCACTTTTTACAGCCCTGCTGTTTTTCAGTTTGTAGAATCTGTGCAACTAATTAATAATAGAAGGACCTTCTTTTGGTGTTCACTTAATTTTATAGTTCTTACTTTGGAATAAAACAAAAATTTGAATAGAATCAGAGACTACCATCTTAAAAGGACATCTTAATCTTTTTTTAATATTTTTCTGTTTGATGTTGATATTTATTGGTCATATTCTCAAATTTTATTAAGGCTATAGTGTAATTAACTTACTAAATTTGACCTGGGGAAAAATTTTTTAAAAGCTATCACATTTTAAGAGAAGTAACATTAAGCTGCTGCATTCAAAGTACTGAAAGCATCTCTTTCATGAACACTAAGTGCTCTGTTGTGCCACATGGAAATGTATGACCATATCTTACACAAGAATAACTTTTTTTCATAGCTATCTAGATGCAAAATTCTCTAAAGTTATGATTGGCCAAGGGGCTATTTCTAGAACTGAAGCTTAATCTGAAAATAAGCTCGCGGTGCAAAATTATTGAAAAATGGTAAGAAGCTAAGAAACAGGTATAACTTCTGTATAAATTAGAACATGCAGAA
The DNA here is from genome assembly GCA_034008185.1 of Gorsachius magnificus. Taxonomy (NCBI): domain Eukaryota; kingdom Metazoa; phylum Chordata; class Aves; order Pelecaniformes; family Ardeidae; genus Gorsachius; species Gorsachius magnificus. Next base: position 8,494,640 of record CM067086.1, on the reverse strand, counting down.
CCCTGTACCCTTTAAAAGCAGTAAGATATATTTTCTAGTGGTTGTGGGTAGCTTTAGAGTTAGTGGTATCTCCGTTTGAAATTGCACCTACTGAACTGTACTACAGGGAGTAGCAGTTGCTGCTACTACTTCTACTACTGTATTTATAATTGTAATCTGTATTACAGCCATTTCTGGAGGCCTCCACTAAAGCCCTTTTTTTGGGCACCCGACTTTGCCATCCATGATAAGATTGTCAATTCAAAATGTAAAATAATTAGTCAAGGATTAGGAAAGGAAACCAAGATAAAGCAAGCTGCTCAGAACCATAAAGCCAAGAACAGTAATCACTGGACTTATTGCAGGTCAACCTGACTGGATGCAAACACTAAGTGACCTTGAGGGAGTTTTTTGTTTCGTTTTTCATTTTCCTAATTCCTGAACACTTATGAAAACAAATATCCTCTCTATACACCCAAACTGGAAGGAATATGAACGGTCACCAAGAAGAACATTTAGGAAAAGTATATCAGAGCACGGTACTTACCTAAGAGACTGGAGATTTGCACTAACTTTCAAGGAGAAACAAGAGCATGCAAGCTGATCCCTCCCATCTTTACCAATTCAAACCACAAAGTTAGTCTCTAGGATATAGCCTTCCTTCCATTTGCAGGTGCAGCTCCCCTGAATGCTAATGTTGATCACATGTGCTTACAAGGCAAAGCAAATTCCCCTAAATTTCATTGGGCCGGACAGAACAGTATTTCAAAAAGCAGCTGTTGTTGGTAGCGTTCAAGTTTATCGGCAATCCTTATAACACTTCCCCCAAAACACATACTGTATCTGATCTCAAGTTAAGAAAGCTTTTCTCTAAAGAGTATTGAATCACTTTAATGTAGATTCTAATGCTTACTCCACTTTCAAGGTAGCTAGTAAATTCAGCTTTACTACAGTACTATAAAAATGTGAAAGAACTGTAATAGCATCTAAAAATGAGCTGTTACCACTATACTGTTCAGTTTAGAAAACTCTAAACAGAATACTGATGAAAAATGTTAATGGTAGTTTGCCGAGTTGCCAAGAGGAATAAGATAAGACAATTCACTGTATTTGTCTTATAAAATGTAAATTATAGTGTCTTAAAGAATCTGCCACAACTCCAAGAGGACTAAAAGGAAGATCTAAACACCACTATATTTTGCTAATTTAATTTTTAAAAAGAGCTATCCAGCAGCCTTACTTACATAATCAGTACCATCCCAGCAAAGATCGCAGTATTCACAGGATTTTAACTCCTGCAAAGTCCTGTCAATTCCAATGAAGTGCCTCAAAGTACTTAAAGCACCTTGCTGAATTCAGGCCTTCATCACATATGTATATACCTCTGAGCAGTTTGCATTAGATCACCAATACAGTCTCAATAGACTGGATAAGTAGGGAAATTCAAAATGTTCTAATAATGTAAATGTTAGAAATGAACCTTCAGCCTGTGATCCTTTACCTTTGAGGAGGTGGACTGTCTCTTTTACTATACCCACACTTCTGACCCTGAATTTCAAGGCTGAAAATGAATAATTTCTTTTTTGGGCAATGATAATGAAATTACTTTACAGCCCCAGCCCATCCCCAGATCACACAGACGAAGTCCATGGCATCATCTCGGCCTACGACTCATAAATGGCACAGAAGGTACCGAGAAAAGGCAAAAAGGGTAGGCAGTATATCCCCTGGCATCTCTGCATGGCAGCTGGTGAGACAAAACAAAAAAATCAGATCACTGCCTAAAGAATCTATTGGCAACTCTCAGTTGCATCTGGGAACAATGGCCCATCAGAGCTAACTATGTATTGTTAATATCCCTACCTAATCCAGACAATGGGAAAGAAAAGTACAAAAAGTCCTCTAGCCAATCCTACAACCTTCCAATCACTCGCATCTCCTTTTTCCTGAGTCCTGTAAGCATATACACAACCGTTATTACAGCAGCTTCCCCAGTGCTGCTATAAACATCATCTGGGGCCAGGTTGGGCGTGCGGGTGCATTCACTGCTGCCAGAAGGTATTTATTCCTCACTTCCACAAAATATAGAGAAGCCGAGGCGGTCCGATTTCACGCTCCCACCTCACCAGTCTAAAGAGAAATTAGGGTAGTGCAGAACTTCCTTACATGGAAATACTGGGGGCTGGGAAACAGGTTTCTGAGGGCTGGATTATGATTTTTGCGATACAGAATTTTTGAGCTATCGGGTTCTAAGCCTGCACAGTCTTAAGCTTGCAGCTATTGGCATGTTTGACATTTTAAACTATGAAATACCAACCTATTTTGAAATTGTCCAAATCATTAGTTGTGGAATTTTCCTAGCACTTCATGAATACCACTGTTAATTGGGCAATTAACTCGAAACTACAGAATATGCTGTGATGGCATGATATGATATAAGCCATGTAAAAGAAGGAACAGCCAAGCAACTCAGTATGTTGAAAGATATTAATGAAGTGGCAAAATCTGCCAGAAAAATAATAATGGGTGATTTTAACTACCCCAATATTAACTGGTTGAATAACACATCTGTACATGGTTTGGAGAAGCAGCTTATTGATACTATAAATGGCTTCTTTTTGGAGCAGCTCCTTCTGGAGCGCAGAGGAGGAGGAGTTCCACTCAGTTATTAATTTGTGTGTGTGTTTGTGTAGGAAGCAAGCATGGGTGTTCTGCTAAGCAACAATGGCCACAGGACAATGAGTTTGAATCTCGATGATGAGTATTTCAAGTGGTAACCAAAGAGTTAATGGCAGGTGGGTGAGGAAAAACCCATAAAAAATAGCCATCTCAAACAGAAGGCTGTTTTGGAAGAATGAAGGAGTTTATTCACCTGCAGAAACAAACCACCAGAGTTAAAAAAGGTGGGGGGGAGAAAGGCTGGCATGTTTCTGGGGTAAAGTACAAGAATTTACGTGGCCTTAAAAAAACCCACTCATTGAATGCATAACTCCACCTAAATGCTTTTAAGAGGACAGAACATTGATTATTGTTATAGCTTGCTGCTGAATATTGCATAATCTGAAAAAAAAAATGATAATGCAAACTGTGGTAATCAGAATGTACGAACTCAGTTTTAAAAAAAATTATAGGAAGAGAAAAATTATTATTATATTTTGTTTCAATGATTTTATAATTATTCAAGTAAATTGGCCTGTGAAGAGGATGTGTATATGCCATCTAATGTACAAATCTAGGAATCTGGAGTATGACTACACAGATCTTGCAGCTGTTTTGAGGAATATGGCAAAAAGATAATAGAATGTGCATGGTTATGTCATTCTCTAGAAGTTACAGTTCTATCCATAAATAACTTCTTTAAGAACAAGAGATTAAAAAACAAGTAACTAACTTACAGAGAAGTTAGATATGCTAGTGATAGTCACTTCCTAGCTGTGATTGCCTAAGAATGGGGCCGTGAAAGATCAGAAATGCAGTTTGTTTGTTCCTTGATCGTATTTCAGGACCTGGAAACTTAAGAGCACACTAGGTTTCCAAACTGGATCAGAAGAATCTTTTAGTGGGCAGCAACCAACACCTGGTATTTCAGAGGCAAGTGAATATACCTCAATGCGTACCAAACAGATCTCTGGGCAAAAGATTCCTTTCAAACCCATTCACACTTCTTACAAACATAGATATACTGTTAGGCTTTAATGAACACAGTAAGGAAAGCATAAGGACTATGTGCTAGGGTGGGATTCTACCTTAACATATAATCAATTAGAAAAGGCCAATAACCTAGCAATGATAAAAACTTGCCCAAGCAAGACTGGGTAAGAGAGTTCTAATAAACAACTGTTCTTTGGTGGATACAGGGCGGGGGGGAGATCCAGTACAGTTGTAGGCGAAATGGCTTTTCGAAAATTTATATTAAAATCTGCATCACGATTTGGAGGAGGAAATGTTCCATAAAATTAAGACTTTCTAACCATACCTTAAAAATACTGGTTAAGAAGCAGCAAAGTGACATGAAACCTAGTGTTGACAAATACAGAACATTGCATCTCAGAAAGAATAATTTCAGCTATTTAATTTCACTGCTGAATTTTATACAAACTATAATCACTTGGTAAAAATGGAACAATGAAATAAAATGTCAATAGTACAAACAAACCCTAAGACATAAAAACAAAAGAGAAAATATCATATCTTTAAATAAATTGATGGTGCATGTTCTATTAAGATAGGGTGCTCAAGTCTAAAAAAATATCTCAGAAATACAGGAGAAATAAAAGTGAGTTCAATGAACTTCACAGAATTGTTTAATAAACCAGGTACATTCTGGAACATTTTTACTTGTCTCTGAAATGCAAAGGGCTGCTTATTTTCCAATGATGGATTGGCTAATCATGAGCCTGACTTGATGTTCATAAAACTTCTTTTGCTGAAATAGCATCAAGGAGCATTATTACACGCTCCGAAGTTAACCACATCTCTGATCCCTTGTGCCTGCTGTAGGAGCACCTCTCCAGTTTTAGGTAGTTAGTTATGAGGTTTCAGGGACCGAAATTTTTACTTCGTTTTCATCACGCTAAGCTTGGCTTCAGATTCCTGTGCTTTACTCTGATCAATTCAGCAGATCTAGGAAGGCGGAAGCGAGAAGTGAAGCTTCAAAAACTCACGTAACCTGCTTTGTTTTAGCATCGGAGAATTGGATTAATTACTCCCTGGGGCTTTTTGGCTCCTGCAGGGAGCATCTTTCAGACTAACTTTCAGAGCTGGGATTATACAGTAATCTCTAATAAACCCATAAAGATAATATTGTATTTACACAATTAAGTGTAGTCTTTGAATATTTTATGATGCACAGTACTGAATCTACCATACACATGTATTAAGAACAGAAGTTGCTCCCAGTTAGTTCAAACTGATTTTGTTCAATGTCTTGTTAATGTAGATACCCCAAACTGTCAATTGATCAGCACTGTGCGTGAACTTAAACTACTAAAAGTAAAAATTAACATTTTCACATTATTTGTATTTTAATTATTAATGAAAGCACTGCCAAGCAGCAAAAAAAATTAATTAATGGAAAATGAATTTTAAAAAAATACGTACTGATTTTTAAAATTGACCTTTGTGCTCTATCTTATCTCTAATATCTTAAAGTAACATTTTTAATGGAGGCTTCACTTTGATCAGCTCTTTTTAATTAACTTTAGAAATGTGAGTGTTTTACAGTACAGTCTTTATCTATCTTTTTATTTAGCCATTAACACTTACGTTTTACCTTCAACAGACCATTATCAGATTTCTATCGAGTCAGGCTTTGGTATATACCAAAGATCTTGATACATGTAGCAAGCAGTTAACCTCTTACCCCATGCTCTCTTGTAACTGTGATTATGATGAATGAGTGGTTAGTTCTAAGCAATTCTGTTTTATGTCAATAAATGAATCAAACAGCCATCGGTATATGTGCATTAGGAAGACAGAGAGAAAATGAAGCTGTCTGTGGACACTTTATAGCCCTCACCCATTTAAGTAATATGATTTGAAAAGTTAATGCTGACATTGGTATTGTTCATCCATACTATAGAATAAGAAATCCTTTGTGTAATTTACATAGAGTGAGAAATACTGTATGCAATTTACTACTCGCAGCGCAGCTTAAAGAACATTCTCTTTACAGCTTTTCTAAGACCCTGCATTGTAGTTATTAAGTGACCTGAGGCTTTGGTTTTGTGATGAACAAACATTTCTTTTAAAAACATTTTGGCTTCGCAAATGCCAATCACTTGCAGAAAACCTACAGGACTCTGTCCAGGTATGGACTTGTACGAATACTTTGCTTCCACATTCTTAATTCAGCTTCTTAGCACAAATATTTCCAAAGAGATTCCTCTCTCCCAACCACTGCATGCAACTTCAACATCATACAGAATTGCGGGGAAGAGGATTTCCATTTTATTGCTTAGTACTTTTGCAAAGAATTTTTTAGACAGCAGATGGATCTAGTGCGTTACACGGATCTCACCCAGCACACATATGGAGCAGCAGTAGACCAAGGAGGTCCTCGCTTACCTCCAGAGCATGACGGTCCTTTGAAAAAGCATTTCTAGCAGCAGCTTCACTAAATGATTCAACTTCATCAAAAAGTAAGCAGAGACCACATACATAGCCTCTGTCTTTGTGCAGTGTGTCAAAAGCTGGTTGGATAGCACTCTCACCCTTAGTGGTGTCCTCATTTTACTAAGAGCTGAAGAGTCTAATAGCATGAAACCTTTTGGGTTTCTATAAATTAAAACTGTTATTTTGTGTATTTTCTCTTGTGGCATACATTTCACTTACAAAGAACAAAATTTATTAAATATAAAAATCCTAGAAGTATTTTAAGTGCACTATTTGCTTGTTATAAGAAAAACTGGCTAAAATGAATACAATGTATATTGCTTCCACAATATGAGCATTCTGTATATCTGTTAATTTACTTACTACCAAGAAATGGTCTGTACGGTCCATAGAGAAAGCAGCCAAAATAATGTCAGCTGCATTCAGAAGGTAAACGGGAACTCAAGATAGGAGCATGCTTCTGTGCCAGCATCATGCAACAGACATTCCTTCTATTAGAACTAGAAGTCCCTAGGTGACCTCCTACAACCACACAGCTTTAGAAAAATTCACACAGGGGAGTCCATCAGACATCCCAGCTAGAAGCACAGGGTGGGGAGAGAGGACTTCAGTTCAGATACTAAAAACCAAACAGAACATTTTGTAGTTTTCATTGGACTTCTGTCCTGTTCTCAGCAGATTCATGTCCCAGCCACCTTTCACTATCCTTCAGTCTTTTTTCCACACCTTCCTCTCTACAAAACTCTGGATGGATGCAACTATGCTTCTATGAGACCCACACTGGCAAATGTGCTTGGGCATCTACACGCCAGGTATTACTTGAGTGTAAAGAAATGTCTTTTCCCCCTTCCATTTTGTTTCTACTCAACTGACACTCTTAAGTACATCTAAAATATGTGTATTTACAGATGCTTTCTGAGACAAGAAAATTCCTTGAGGCATGTACCTTGCTTTTGTATTTATTTATACCTCACATTATACACTGGAACTTTGTTTCTTGTAAGAAAATTTGTGTGCTACTGTTGTGCAAGCATTGCATAAAAAGCAAGATAATGTTCCACTAGAAGCAGATTTTATATTCACCATTTATAAAATAATCCCAGGAAAACAGAGCTTTGAATTGCTGAGTGGCTACTTCATGGTGCAACCACATCATCTTACATCATTTGGTATGTTACAAATGTTAGCAGGAAAGTAGGCAGAAGAGAATAAAGAATCTGATAACCTCCAGCACAAATATGCCAAAAAACTACGAAAGTTGCAGCAAACAGAGCTCCTAGTAAGGCATCACTTTGCTTTCTTAATAGGAATTTTGAAAGAGTCAGCTCTTTATAGAAAGAGGTGAGTGATAAGCTGATAAAACACCTCCTTGACCAAAATGCTGATGAACAATTATATCTTAGGAAGAGAAAAACGGAGATCAACTTTTTAAGAACTGAGTTCAGTACATTGCTTTTCTAGAAAGTATAGACACTATATTTTCCAAAATAAATGAACTGTAATTCAGTAGAACATCAGATGTTATCAATTAAACCCATTAAGGTAAATAGTGCTAAACCCACATGCCTTCACTTGCTCCAATTAAGCTGTGCTTTCTTTGACTTTATCATGTAAATATTCACAATTGAGTAAGTTTCTCCTTTTAAATAAGCTGTTACAAATATGAAGCACAAATCTATTTGGTCAGATGTTCCATGGTGTAAATAAACACCTTCTCTAAGTTTTAAACAGAACCATTCAAAATTAACCCAAAAAAAGAGTAAAAATAGCCTTAAAAATAAGATTGAGGAAAAAATACTAAATAGTGAGTTTGAAGCAAAGCATACTCCCTGATGATGTGCTGATTGGAGTAAGTGTTTGAAAAGACAGTTTACCTCCTCACAATCTCAGTTTTATTGTGTTTTAATGTGTGTGCACGTGTGTCCTCTAAGTGTTTCTATTTTTGTTTTTAAACCTTCTTTGAAAAAAATTGCTGCTGTTTGTTTTTAAAGCAATTTGATTTTAGTCTCAAATTTTCACTGTATTTTCAATACAGGCTTTTCACTGAGCAGTTGTGCTTGCAAGACACTGAAGTTTCATGGGCTTTAACACCATTCATTTCAGGGTTTTTTTCCCCCCCCCCCCGTCAGTGTTTTCACTTTCTAGTCAAGTCACAATAAAATGTTTACACAGAAACTGAACAGCTAGTAAAAAGGTATTTCTAATCGCTGATGTACAAGCAAAATTTGTTTTAAATACTGTGTTATTAGGGGATATTTATTTTGCTGTCTGTAACTTTAAATAACTATTGCAGTTTACTACTGGGCAAACCTACTTGAGAAGAACAATTAAATAAATTAAACCATGTTAAGACCACATTCTTGAAAAAAGTAACCTTTAGTTAGGACAATTACTCTGTGGGCATAACACAAAAGCACAAATGTCACATTTTCCATGAAATTTACTTTTGTATGAATCATCAATCCTGTTTTCTCCTGAACAAAACTAGCCAAATACGACAAAAAAACCCCAAAGTTGTCTGAACTGGATGATCCAAGTAATTACATGTTACAGCAGAATGCATCTATGACAAAACTTTCAAAAATTTGAGGAAAAAGTTATTATAGCCCCTGGTTGAAATAGCTTTGGTATAGACCTATAGCATTATTTAGCTGATCTTGCTGTATAAAAAAATATGCAGTTTCAAAGATCAATCTTCCTAGCACTGATCTACACTCCTTCCCTTGGAGTATAGATCAAACACACACACACTATAAAAACATGCCCAAATATTATAGCATGACATGAAAAAGGTATATACTTCTCATTAGCATTTTTTAAACACTGCTTAGAATTGAATCTTCTCAAAACTCCTTATAAATGCAACCTTTTTGTCTTCCACACCACCACCTCCAAAGCTCCCATATAGTATCATTTGTTTAGGGCCTATTTGTTCAGTCTTGGGTCCTGATTCTGATTTCATCAGCTTCCACAGTCACCTCACATTAATAAGTATTGGCAGAAATCAAAACTTGAAGTTGAAAGATACTTGAGGTAACAACCTGTCCTGTTAGTCTGTATAGCACAGTGAAAATTTATGACACTTGTATGTATTACTGTTACTGAATAGTAAGAGTCTGTATCTGCTGAACTCATGCATTCTACCTACAGAATATTTGCAAGTTTGGAGAGGTACAATAGAGATTATTTCAGAAGATCTTAACCTGTATTACTACAGAATGTGTATTTCAATCCTGTTTTCAGTATGTGAGGAAACACCTGGCTGAATCAATCAGTTGTACATCCTACATTTTCTTTTCAGTTTATGTGAACTTAAGGCTTGCATATGTCCCTAGATATATAGATCTAAATACTAAAGTAAGTCCTTTAATCAGAGAACAAGAATAGCCATAGTGTTAGCTTCTCCAGATATTCATGTCAATGTGATTAAACTCTGAGTTCCAGGGAATACCTAAAAAAGACTAGTCTGTGGTTCATTTTGTACAGTCATTTTGTATAGTAATTTACTTGTCTTCATTGGTAAGGCTGCTGAACCACGTTCCAGCTCTCATGCTCACAGTGCTGTAAGGTGCCTGAACTGTACTAACAACTTTTTCTGCAAAAGCCAGTGTATGGTTGTGTGATAACAACAGTCCATACTTCTCATGAAAGCACTTACTTGATTGACCCAAACACAAACAAAGTTTTCAAAGTACTTTTTATGTCAAATTTGTTTACCACTGGACTCAGATCAGGAGTCTACAATATAATTACTGAAGCCCTTTATACGTTCATAATACTACATGAACATGAATTAAACAATACTTACAGGGTCTCATCCAATTAGCCTGGTACACACAAAGAAGTTCAATGAATCTACCATTGTATTTATTCCATTGCTTTGATAGGAAACTATACTCCATACTGAGGTATAAAGAGGTACTGTTTGTATTGACTGATATGTTACTGTTTCCATTTATAGAGAAGGAAAACGAGGCAAAGAAAGCCTAACTGACTGCTTGAAAAAAACATGCAGTGGCAAAGCCAGGAAGAGTTACAACAAATTCCTCACTCTCAATTCAGTAATCACTTTACATTGCCTTCTCAGAACTATTTTTCAATACTAACACTTTTTAAACATTGTTTATTTTATTTGGTAACAATATTTTCTTTACATATGACTGGCAATGCTCATTAAAAAGATGCTGACCTGTAAATGAAGGAAACTGCAAATATAATAGCAAAACCATATATGAAAATAAACATTTGTAAAGAGGAAGGGTTAGTACAAATTGAACACATTTCCATATTGAGAGGAGAACCAGCCATATTTTTCCCTGGTGAATGTAGTTTTGTGAACATCTTTTTCCACAAATGATTGAATAAATATTTATTCATAAAGTATATTTGTGACTTAAGAGAACAAGTTGCACAGATTGGTTTCATTTATACTACCTCATGCAAGAGTTATTGCAATAATTTCTATCATGCCAAGTCTAACTCCCATTAGATTTTTCCTTATTATACTTGACTAAAGCTGAAGACTATCCAAAACAGCAATTCTGAAAGCTTTCTATTCATTGTGTAAATAACTGTCTTCTTCCCAGATCCTCTCCTCTAACTTTCCCTTTCTCAAAGCATTTATGCATAGGCCTAGTCCCATTTGCTTTATTTGAACTTGGGCATACGCTGAAACATATTCTTGGGCCATGGCCTAAATGACTACGGTCTCAGTCATTTTGCTGCAACCATAAAGGTCAGCTTTCTCCAGGGTATACAAAAATACATTCCCAGTTCAGCAGATACTGGTCATCCTAGTGTTTCCTCAATGAAGCCATGTAGCATTCCTCTAAAAGTCCTGCCAGTCTTGAATCACAGCCCCAGTTCATTTCTAGAAATAATTTTCATCACAACAGCAAGATGCACTGCTATCATTAGCAAGTGTCACAACTGACGTGTTACTGTAAGCAACACCGTCCTCTCATTATTATTATTATGAAAACCGAAAGAAAGCTTGAAATAACAGGAACGCTCACTGTTAATTCAAGCATCTGTAGCCCCTCTGAATAACTGAAACATAAGTTGGTATCAAAAAAAACTACAAAAAGTTTGTAAGTAGTTAGAAATATTTCTTAATAAAAGAACATTCTAAAACTGTGATATGACAGTGACATTTTAAAATAGCTTCCATTCTTTATCTTAAAAGAGCATTAGAAAGATGCACATAACAGGAAAGTTAATCCATAAATACTTACAAATACACAAGAAAATCAGCCCCAGCTCCCAGAAATCACTGGTAAGTTGCTTTTGAATTCATGAAACTGACCTGAAAACATAAAAGGAAAAACAGTTGAAACAAAAGAAAGCCCAGAACTGATAAATGTTACTTTTTTTTTATTATTGAATACTTATGATTTTTAACTATGAACTAAATAACACAGCAAACAAGACTGTTGTCACTGCTTCAGCCAAGTAATTTACACAGAATTTGTTTCCAGGAAGCCAATACCAAGAGAAACAATTATTTCATTGTTCTGCATCTCACACCATAGCAACCCAGTCCATTACAGCTTCTAAGAACTATCATAAATGCAAGCATGGTTATCTTTTAATAAGGAAAATAGCTGTGAGGGGTTTTTTGGCTGGTTGGTGGTTTGTTTTTTGGTTTTTGTTTTTTTTTTTTTTGTTGGGGCTTTTTGCTTGGCTTATTGTTTTCAAGTGTTACAGAACATTTATTTATATTTTTAAGGTATTTTGTTAAAGCATTTTGCAGCTTAACTGATGTAAAATAATACTGTTTAGGTGTGTTTAACTGGAACCCATCTAAGGCAAAATTCATACAGAAAGACAGACTAACAAGTTTGTTCTCTTAAGGTCTAGATCCCGGTTAGAAACTTAGCCTAAGTACAATGCGTTCACTATAAGGCATGATTAAATCCAACATTCTTTTTCCTGCATACCCCTCAGTTCTAGTTGGAAAGGTAACAGATGCAACTCAAACCCACAGAGCTCGCCTTATAAAATTCTTTAACTAGCACAATGACTCACTTTATGCCTCTAAATATCCATGGTTTCCTCTCTCCAGAACCCCCATGCATTAGAAGGTAGTTCAGTAGTTTATTTTTATTGTTTGGTCTACATACAGCACATTTTTAGTTCTTAAGAAAACAAAGAAACTTTGTTGCACAGCCCTTGTTTTCCTTCCAAAATGTGAGGATGGATATGGGTAACATTAAACTGAAAATAGTAATGGAGCCTGGGCAACTAGTTTAGGTCAAAACCTTTTTGTTCTCTGGGAGCTATCTGATTAATTTGCAGTTCATAAAACAGTGGGTGTAAGCTCAGTTTAAAAACATGTAACTATATTTAAGATGAAATCATCATTTTTGTTAGCCTCCAGTAATCTTTAAGAAACACCTTCCCACAACATTTCTGTATCCTAAAGTGCACCAGCCAGTACTGCGCAGTGCCTAGAGACAAGGAGAGAATACCAAACTTATCTTGATGTAGAATATCCTCCTTATTTCATACACCCACCCTGAAGTGCATGTTATTCATTCCAACCAAGCCCTCCCCCATCCTGAAAGTACACATTTAATTGTGTCTGCTCTCCTGTAATACCAACAGAGAGTCAACAAATCTCATTTGCTATATCAATGCAGTGTTATTATATACTTTAAAAGCAAGTCTGAATCTCATTATCAGCTGATTTATGCCATTAGTGTGCTTTGGAGCCACCAATTAAACAAGGACAGTGGTTCATAAGGTCACAGTTAATTAATCTGAAAGAGTATAAATACATTTTAATGCACACCACCTCATGTAGAGAATTTAAAAAGCAATTAGGGGGAAAGGTTAAATATACAAAATTTTAAATTTAGCTCTAGCACTCTGTTAATCTATCAGGAAAAAAGTTCAGTTTGGTAAAAAATCCTGCAGAATAATATGTATGTGAAGCCTTTATTCTTAGGGCAACAGTATAAGTGAGGGAGGAAGCAGAACAAGGCTAACTGTACCCAGTGATCCTGAGCAAAGGAAGGCTTGTTGCTCAGCACCTCAGAACTGGGAGTCAGCTGCAGGCTTATCCATTACATAGCTGGTCAGGGTGGAAAAAAACAAAACCAAAAAACCCAACCTCAAACAGCCCAGTCTATTCATCTCAGCTCAACTGTTGTACAAAACTTACTTTTCCTTCAACCACATTCCCTCAGTAAATTTAATAAAACAGTGCAATCAATTAAGTATTCAGTAATAGCAGTAGTCTACCAACACAGAGTGTTAGTAAAATGCTGAAAACAATCTAATCGACCAGAAATAGTTATTCACCATGAAAATTCAAGTATGAGGTACTTGGGGTCTACATGGAAGAAAATGATACCTGTTTCTTACTGCTTTGACTCATTTTACCTTTTACAGTTCCTTGCTCAAAAGACAGATGATATAGCTAACACACACAAAACAAATTCTATAGCGTCGCATCATTTTTTTTTTTTTTTTTTAGTTTTCCAGGCAATTTTTCTTAAACCGAAAAAATAGCTATTTTTTTATCCACGTAGGAAACCCTCTGTCCATCAAGCACTAACATCAAGAAGTTTAATACAAAATTTCCACCAGGTGTATCATATACAAATCATATAATTAAATATAAATTTATTACATTAAAAAAAATAGACCAAAGACTAATATTATACAGGTCAGTAGTTGTTCCATGCAGATTTTTATACCTGTTTTATCAGTAGAAGACTTGCATCATATTTTTAAAGGTGTTTGGGAGGCCAGCTCCCACTGATGTTGAGAAGACCCGACCCCTTCAGACGTTTAGCCCTTATTCTATTAGCTTAAACCATTTATGCTTTCACTTTAGATGTCTCGAGTTGAACTCCAGGTGACTACACAGGTGAATAGTTTTTGCATAAACACATCCAAGAATAAAGTTTTCTTTCAAGTATTCTGTTGATTTAATTGATACAACTCCCACCAGAAACTTCACTCAGATATTTGCAGTCGAAATGCTCTCAAAACCTTCTCAATACCTGCAATTTCTGCAGGTATTTCAGATGCTTGTTTGGAAAGTTGCTAGAATCCTTATGAAAGGCTGCCTCTCCCAGTCCCACTATGAAAGGGGAAAAATAAAGCTGTAAAAGAAACCTATGCTCTGATTTCAGGTACCTTTGCCAGAAGATATTTCATATTTCAATTGGCACATAGCATGAACCAAACAAAAAAGTTTGTGTTTTCTTTTTCCTGTACTATAGCTGATTTCCTCTTTTACCACTCTTAAAACGCCAGAGGAAGAAGACAGTGTAAAGACCTCAATCTGTGCACCAGTGAATCCAGTGCTCTGGTACTAATCAGCCTTTCAACCTACAAGATGAAGCATGGCTGCAAGGGAGGGGAACTGAGGCAAAAGCAGATGCAATAGAGCAGATCAATATGAACTTACTGGCTATAATTCTGTGACACTTGCTGTTAAAAACACCTAGAGTTAACGCACCATGGACTCCCAAGTGTTGGAAAGGAGAATGAAAAACCCAAACATCACAAACTGCCAACACCATGGAAACAAGAAACCACAAAGAGGGGGATTTACAAAAGGACCTAAGGGTTCAGGCAACCAGCTTTCAATGAAAATAGCAAAGGTTGATTATCTCCTCATTTGCCACAGAAATTCCATTTTAGAAAGCCATAAAAAGTTTACATTTCAAATGAAAAGGTTTGCTCAAAAGCAAACATCATAGCAGTTTTCATGGTTTTTGATTGTTTGTTTGGGGTTGTTTTTTTCAAAAAGGAAAAGGTGTCCTAATGTCAGGTAATATGAAATAAGACCAAGGTCATTTCCACAAACACCAAAAAGTCACAGGCCTGGCTTAAAAGTAGCATTAATAAACTTAACCATCTTTCATTGACTTGACTAAGAATAATGTATAGGCATCCAACAATATCACAGAAGCTTTCAAAATAACTCACTTTTCAAAAAGCTAAGCTTTTGCTTGTCTTGCAAACGCATATTGACACCAAGAGAACACTGGACATAAAGCACATTATGTACATCACTAAATGACTGCAGCATCATGTATACCCTAAGTGTTATCAGCCAAAGAAAATGTCATAAATAGTCAAATGTCACTTATAAAATTGTCCTCTTTTTGCCCAAACACTGTAAGTTCTAATAATTCCAAGAGATTTTAGTTTTCAGAACATAAGATTTCACCACTTTTGGAAAGCAGAAAAAAATTACTCATTTTATAAAATCTTTAATTAAAATATTCTGACTCTTCTAAGAGAGATCCTCTACAGGTAGTCTGTATTTTCTGTGCACAGTCATCAGTGAGCATGAAGGAAGCCTGCAAGTAAAAAATGGAAGCAGTTATTTAGTAAAAAGCATGGCATCGTGTTGTATCATTTGAGAATGTGGCCTATCATTGTGGGCTACTGGGACTAAAATATGTAGCATTCAACAACTGTTAAAAAACTATTTTCAGAATTATAGTATGATGTGAAATGAGAAAAGGGGATAATGCAGAAATGAAGCTATACATTTAGGGCCTGAATCACATAGCAAAATTTCACAATTAAAACAGCATTAATGACCTGTGAGCCCCTAGCCACAATCTCAAAAATTAAGGAGGCAGTAGGCTGATTATGATGAGAACCTTCAAGTTGGATTTCTAAAAATCTTACTTAATTGAGGTAAAGGGCACAGTTTCAAGATGATTCAATGAAGAGTGGTTTACTTACACACAGAAAACTTCTTAGACATGATCATTCTGAGACAGGAAAGTAAACCCAGTAATTAACCACTACAGATGAGACTTTCTACAGCAGACACAAGCAAATTCCCATTATCTTCCCTTTGTGTCACTTCTCTTCAATGGCCTGGGATTGTATTTTACTGCCTCTGCTGGCTTGTTTCTTAAACTGTTCACTCTCCTTAGTTCCATGCATTAGCAAAAAAGCAAAGAACAAACAAAAAAACCCCTCCAGCCAAACCAAAACAACCATAATGTTTGTTTACCTAATGCTTTTCATTTTAGAATAGTCCCTTTGCAATGATCCTCATTTAGATTTTTGTACTCTGTAACAGAGATTGCAGCCAAATGATCTATCAAAGGAAGAATCAGAACATACCACCTGTTACGCCACTGGTCATTTTAAAACACATTGCATCACAGTGAGGTAAGAACAACAACACGGTGCATACGATGTAAACATCGGTCTCCAAAGCTCTGGACTCAGTTGCTGCCCTTGCTATAGACTTTCTGCTCAACCTTTGGCAAAAGAGTTTCTTTGTGCTTCTTAGTTCCTTATTCACAAAGATGAGCTACTATTTCTTCCTTCTGTAACAGTAATGCTTTACAATTCTACATACCAGAAGCTGTGATGTCGTTATTACAGAAACAAGGCTCAAAAAAATACCTAAAATAGGATACATCTCCACAGAGTTTTGCAGGGAGATGTGAGCTCACTCTGCCCACACTCGGAGATGACTGGCCACAAACCCACTCTAATCCAGTTTAGCTATGGTTAGCACTTACGTAAACTACATGACTTCCAGTTTAGAGCAACCTCACATCTGCCTACAAAAAGCATGTCAACATACACATACAATAGATGGTGTTTCTGTAAACTACCTCTTAGAAAAAAAAAAAAAGGAACCCAGTAAGCATCACCACTCAACAGTTGTTCCCTGTCTCTCCCAAAAGGGTATCACTCAGTAGTGGCACATGATCTGGCAGCATTATATTATATAACTGACTATAACAGCTCCTTATGATCTCTTCTGTAAAGGCATATGCATTTGCAAAATTGCATTATGTCTTCAACAGGCAGCTCGTGAAGGTTTCTCTGCTGTGTGCCTGCATATCTATAAAGCATCCAATCACTACAGGACCTGAGCACAGAATACAAAATTAATGTCTTTTGGCTGTGTCACTTCATAGCGTAGCATCAGGTTAAGACTAAAAAGGATTTTGATTAAAAAAGTACTGCACATGTCCAACAACTAATTTAAATGTATTATTATACCTGCCGCTAAAATTACACTTGAAAACACCAAAAACATCTAATTCACTGTGGAGATGAAAGAAATACCTAAATATGCATTTATTCTTTTGTATAAAAGGAAGGGGGCTAGCATTCCAGATCTGATAAGCTCTGTACTCATACTTTCAAGCAGATAAGAACCACAAGACATACACCACGCTGCTTGGAAGGCTGAAGGGAGAGGAGGAACTCCAGTTATAACTCATGGGTTAGAGATAGCAAAAGCCTCCTCAGTGGTTCGGGGTAGGCTGGTAAGCACTGCTGGCTCCCTGCTCCCACATCAAGGGACTCGGATTTCCCAGCAGTTTCCGCACCAGCCCACTGCCACTCACACAATGAAGCTATGACACAAAAAACACTTCTGAACTTCTTGTGAGCCACATGCTGTTTTAATAGCCACAGGCTGGGTCATTCCTAATCAATATGATTGAATTAAAGAAAACAGAGAAAGCTTTCAAAACGGGTACGTTTCTGTAGTATTTACATATACAGATCCATGTGCTGAAGGCACTACAAGGTGAATTAAGCCCAAAATGAAAAGTTACAGCATCACAAGCCCCAAGAAGTATGACTGGTGTTCCAAATACCAGAAACCCTTCCAGTATGTCGTACTGTTAGAAGGATATATCAAATACAGAGAGAGTTTTACAGCAAATACAAACTACACGTGGAAAGTTACTTTCTACACCCAGAGAAGCATCGGTATGCAGAGGACACGGCTTGGAAACGGCATCCAGGGTCACTCTTCTACAGAGACTTGCATTTGTCACACAGCCATTGAAATCAGCCACACACAGACAGCTCTGGCATTGACCTGCATTATAATATTTGGCAATTTCTGTCTCTTCTCTGTGCCTCACCTGTACTTCCTCCATTTGGAACGACAGCTTTTTAATCTCTTCCTATGTGTGTACAGTGACTTGCAACCATAACAGGGTCTCAGGGTGCTACTGTAAAACAATCTCACAAGGGTCCTCTGGATACAACTTTAACACAAAATAACAACAAAGGTTTTGTTTATTATATGATTTTATCATTATGTAATAATTGCATTATGCAAGAACAACACCACACATACCACGGGCTGTTAGCCTACCACACTGATGTATTTTTCTTGACAAATTGTATCAAAATTATATCAGTAGGTTTTGGCTCCCTTTATCTTTTGAATATGTAACATGTCAGGTTCCCTGCTCTTTTGTATTCAGACCAATGTTTAAAGCAATTTTACTGAAGAATTTACTTACTTGGTTTAAAAGAGAGTATGTTCTTTCAGCTCAGTCATATGACCAAAAAGGACAGCATAAAAAGTATAAAATGTTATTCAAACTGTAATTTAGCAAGCAGTTAAGTCTCTTTAATGAGCTTCATGAGCTCTGGATTGGACTAAATTGAAATTCAGTTACACAACAGAATGGAATCACTTTGATTTGTGATTCAAATCAACTATCTATATTTACAGGTACATATTCATCTTATCCCAACTTTTTAAAAATATTACCTATATACATATTTTTATATTTTTATCTACAATTGCTGACCTCCTCTGAGCAAATAAATGGTCTTTTTGGAAAGAAAAAATAATAACAAATTCCATGACTGTATTTTCCTTGCTAGACAAAGCTTCAAGGACTATGTAGGATTGTGAACAGTTAAATCATGTGGGAGGCTTTGAGTCATTGTATATCACCGCTTAAAGTCTGAAGCTGTTGCACACAGAACATGGAAAGGGTTCAGGACACATCTTCATCGGGTTCTTTCACCAGACTTTGACTTGAATACCTACTAGATTGTACTTGTGCTACATTCACCAGATGCAAACTCCTTGGCACAACTTTTGATAGTGCAATACCTACATATGCATAAGCAAGGCTTGGAATAGTAACAAGAAACCTCTTAAAGCCCTCAAGCAAAGAGACTGGGGGGGGGTGGGGGAGAGGGGGGGTGTGGAGGGGCAGGAGGTGTTAATTGTGCAAGCCCAGTTTTACCATTATTTCCAAGAGCTACAAATGGTAAGATAGCTGAAATGTCTCTCTGCTATTTTAGAGATATCAACAATAATACTAGTGCATGGGAACACATTACCATATTTAAAATTCCAGTATAAATATACCATATAGCACTTGGATTTGAAAATTCCCTGAAAATTGGAGATTCAACCTGTCACAACTGCAGTGCACTTACACAACAACAAAAAAAAAAAAAAAAAGAGAGATTGGTGGTTTTGATTAAAAAAAATAAAGAAAAGAAGAAGAAAAAGAAAAAGAAAAATGCAACGATGTACCCTTACCTTCAGAATTTAATGTAAGCAGGTTGTGAGCCAAATGGCCAGGAGCTAAGTCAGCTGTACACAAACTCACATTTTTTTCTGACAAATCTACTTTGTAATATTACAATATAACGTAAGTGTGCCATTTGCTCCCATCGAAACTAGCGTTAATCCAGACAAAATATTGGGGTTTTGTGTTGGAGAGTACCATATTACTTAGCTCAGATTTTCAAAGCTAGTTAAGTAGGACATAAAAATCAATTAGAAGGCCTTAAGAATGTCTGCCTTCAGGTCTACTTCTCTGGATTCCCTGAGGGACAAAACCTCCTTACTACATATCTTGGGTTTTTTCTTTTTTCCCAAAACCCTGAAACATAATGATTATAGCTTAAGTTTTGGGTTTTTTTTAAAAAAAGACCTCATATACTAACTTCCCCTTTCAGCTCTGATTTTTGAAATTCATTTCTCCTGACACTATAAGCAGAGAAAAGGCAGTCCAGATGCTCTCATTTTAATTTCACTTTAGAAGAATCATAAAAAAGAATCATAAGTCAATAAAACAACTTTCTTCAAGGATCTGTTCAGTCAGTTAGAATCCCATCTTACATATGTATTCTCTGTCAGAAACAGTTCCCCAAGTATGTGGCAGAGAGTGCTACCAGCAAGGAGGTGGCTTTGTATTCTTCCCAAAGGACCATTCTATTTGTGATTATCTACAATAAACAACCCCAAAGACAATTAATTCTCACCTGCTGGACAAATAAATCACATGAAAAAAAGATGAACCATGTTATCTCACCAAACCCTCAAAATAAAAACTTCTCAGCATCCTTTCAGTCTTTTGTAAAGCATGACTACTTCATTAGTTAGAAAGCAAGCAAAAAATTATGTTTAATTAAGGAAAGAGTACACCTTGAAATAGAAATTTGCCTTCAATGGTAAAGCTATCAGTTTGGTAAGAATTTAAGCTTTGGAGACTTAACCAGGTGAAGCCCTAGTTTCTTCTGATTTTCACCTATGACATGTCTGTCAAAATCTTCTTTGTGATGTTGAACAATATTTGCCTTATTGCCTATCAGCTAAAGATTTTGATTTCCTATTTTTTTCATCAACATTCACCTCTGCAAGATATTTTGAAACCAAACTGAAATATGTTCACCATAGATGGAAATCCTTGCAGGCAATACTGCCCATCAAATAAATGATATGGCAGCCCCTAACTCCAATTTTTATTAAGCCCAGTCACGGGTACTAACAGTCAAGCAGGTTAAAATGCTAAAGCACTACTTTCCATCAGTCCATAAAGATCAACGCTTATGTTCATGGCCTGAGTTTTGTACTGTGTATAAAGATCACATATCAACTGTTGATCTTGGAGCCAGAGGTTTAAGACACTTTAAGACAGACTGTCCGAAGCTACAAATTTAAAGGCAAGTTTGGGGGAAAGGTTCTGTTCTTCACATGATAAAAATGATTCCTAGCCTCTTCAGATAGTCATATAAAACCATATTTCCAGACATTTACTAGCATTGCTTAACATCTATGAGCCTCAGGCTATCTGCACCTGCCCTCAGCATGGTACTGACAGGCAGCAATGAAAAGCTGATGGCTAGAGGGGTGGCTACTAGGTGCTTTGCATATGATATTTCAAAAATGTAAATAGAATACTGATCTTAAAAAAAAAAAAGCCACACTCAAAAAGTTGGCATTAATCTGGATAGCAAACATAAAAGTTTTACAAAATTAACTCATTTGCCTGACATGTCTCATTACAAGATCTTATCACTGGTTTAACTAAACAACAGAAAATGAATGAGGAAAGAAAAATATACAGGGAATAACGTATTTCTTTAAAAAGAAAGTTCTTTAGGAAGTGCTTCAAATATGTTTCTGTCTTGTGCTAAATGAAGCAGCTATTGCTGTGGAATTTTAGGGTGTTGTTTTCTCCATTTTCTTTTTAACGAACACCAGACTGAACATTGCAGCAACATCCATCAGAAATCATTAGAGCACAAGTTATAACTACTCCCCGGCAACTATGAAGTATGTAAGTTGCTTTCTTCTTTTTTTTTTTTTTTTTTTTTTTTTTTAGTTTCCCAATTCCTCTATTTTACTTCATCTAGACATACTTTGCTTCTTTCAGCTAGAAGTTTCTCTTTTTCCAGGTGAGACTGCCCTTTTTTTCTGGCATATGCACCCTTTGGAATGCAGTGCAAAGTTAACTACTTATGTATAAGTAAACTTATAATAAAACTTTCTGGGAAATCAAGGAAAAAGAAAAGGTTTAAAATCTTAGCCAATGCCACTCTCAAGAACCAAAAATCACACTAATAGATCATCTTTCCCAATTGGCAAAGTTTTTAATCCTTATTCTTCTTTTTTGTCATTTAAAAGACTGTAAAATGTTATAGTTCCATTGATCACATTTATAATTTCAGGTATTTTATTGCTAACTACTCCTTGCTTTCAAATGACTTAACCCTTTGCTTTCTTTCCAACTAAGCGCATTACGGTGGTACTGCAGGTCACAGCTTCGTTCAAGATCCCAGTGTTCTCAGTGCTGTGTAAATTGCCATAACGGGTCTTAAAAGTGAACAGTTCGAAGAGGAGATACATTTTGAAAGTATCAACAGACTGACTGCTCAGTGTGAATAAATATGGTCCCTCAAAGGAATATATCAAAACCTGGGGACTCCCCTGATCTCACAGGAAAGCTTGGCTATTTTTGGAACACAGGGTTAAAACCCAGCTGTACTTGATTCATTGCAGAACAACCATGATTTTAATGGATCTGGGACTTTGCTCTTTATTCTGTCACCCCAATGAGGTAATGAATCTCTTAAAAATTTTCAGAACTTTGCTGAATTATCAATACCTGATAATTCATGGCAAAGTCAGACACTACTATTATTAACCACCATAAGAATACATTCTGCATATATATAACATTTCCAGATGAAATTTTGAAGTACCTTACAAGAAAATAAATATTTAAGAATACTACAGTTGGATGATATTTTGCTCTGTACAGAGTGCCAACATAAAGTTTGTGGAACTTTCAAATCATAGTTTGAGGATCTAGGAGGGAGATCAAGAAACACACATTTCTAACACCCTGTACTAGGGTCATTTGTGCAATTAAGCAACACCTTAACAGCAAGTCACCTCCTTGAAAATCAGGGAATAAGATTCTACTCAATAAGATTAGAGACATCAGAATCCCAGTCTAAGCCATGTAGAGCTTTGCAAAAAATCAGTAAAAGTATTATTAAAAACATTCCAAAAGTTATAAGTATAAAAAAACCACATTACTTTTAGAAGTCAGATGAATCCTCTCTGTAAGTATGCTGACTCTGATTTTAGGATGAACTAATCACAAGTTGCTTAAGTGCATGTACAAAAATTAAGAGATAATTATATAAAAAAATTTACAAAGTGGCTCAATGCCAGCAAGAGAGTCTCCCATCAATCATATATGATACTCTTCCTGATACCTCTCCCTACCTGGAGAAGCAGCTGTGCTCTACAGCAAGTCCAAACAATCTTTAAAATCTGGCTCCTGCAGACACAATAAGAGGGTCTAAAAACAACCAGTTAGGCCCTTCTGGTCTTGTTCACTGTTATGTGGCAACATAAGAAGCAGGATTCTCGCATTTTATAAATCTCAAATTTCACAGCATATCACAGTTGCACCAGTCCAATCCTACAGAAGCCAAAGAACATGCATGATATAAGTGATGGCTATACTTGGCCTCATTATTTCAGCTACGCCTCATCCAAGATGTATTTCAACAAGCTGACCCTATAATCACACTAGTCAATGGTGAAACTTTCAATTATTTTGATGACAATAACAACTCAAGTTTCAGACAAGAGTAATACAATTCTTGTGTAAAAACTGGAAGCAAATACAAACATCACCACAAGAAAAAAATCATATGCAGAACACTTCATTCAAATACATACAAAGTCCTCTGTGACTACAGCACACAAATTACTATGTTGTTATTAGGGCTGGCTGGAAGGTATTAAAATTAAAAGTCAAATTTTAACATTGCAGAAGCAAATCAATCAACACTTCAGACTTGTATAGACTTACTTTATGAAATCAAGCAACATTCCAGGAGTTATAAAATGTGCTGTGTGACATGCTATTTAATTGTTTAATTTCTCTACTCTCTGAATTTGGCCTGTTCGAATTCATCCGATGGGAAAATCTTCTAAAAGTACAGATCATTCTTGACCCATCTCAGACTAGATGTGGAAAATAAGTATCATCATTGTCCACCTAGACCCAAAATGTAGGATATGTTCATATTGTAGCATAAATATACATTAACAGCATACTGTGAAAACTGAGCATGCTGGGAAAATATCAAGCTACTCGAACAAAAATAGTATTGTTCATAATATAGTTTTTCCACTTTGGAAACATAACTTGGCACCCTCTCTATTAGGCCCAAGTATTCTGAGTTTCAGATACTCCTACAGAGAAGCTAAGTGGGTTTCATTCAGCTACATGCAAAGAAATATATGGTTCTTTCTTTTTTGTGTCTGAAAATAACTTGTCCACTCTGATAAAAAGTACGCCGCTAGAGAGGTTGGTAATTAAGCCTTTAGAGTTTGCCATCCATTAAAGCTTGGTGATCCCACCCAAAGCGCTTCATCATCAGAACCATCTGGTGTTCTTTCTGCACAATTACCAAAATACAGAACATATTTTGACTTGGCACTTGCATTTGGTAGACACTTTAGTCACTTTATAAGCAACAAGACAGCATCTTGCCAAAGTATGGCCTCAAAAGGAAATTTCAACACTCCAGAATCTGACTTCTATCCTAGGAAGTCCTACCAGAATAGACAGGAATGTCTTCACCTTCAGCTAATGTCCTCACCTTCACATACAAGGTACCTCTTACCATTTTCGTTATTCTATGCTTCCTCTATGTATTGATTCAGAGCATTATCTAACAGATTAGAGGTAAAGTGAATTGCCTCTAGTTTGAGACTGTTTCTTTTAAGATGTCTGGCTCTGAAATCAAATTAACGATCCATCAGAAATTAAACTTTTAGAAGTAAAACAAACCAAAGCCATAACACAATAATACTCTGAAGAACAGCTTCAAGAATATTTCGCATCAGACTCTGCCACCACGTTTGGGTTTTTTTTTTTTTCAGTGCCTCCACATACAGTAATATTATGAGCACAGCTCTAAATGCAGGAAAGTCTGAAAAACAAAGACAGAAGACAGGAATATGGACTACTCTTGAATGACACTAGACCTCTTTTGCGCTCTTGGTTTTCAAGTTCTATATAAATGAAACCATGATGAAAACATCAAATATACTTCCAAGAACATTAGTAAGTCTCTCTTGCATATTGCCTTTAATTCACCTCTTTTACTCATTTCTACCAATTGTGGCAAAAGGTGAAAATTTCTATGCAGTAATTGTGTTATTCTCAGCTTTCTAAGGACAGTATGGATAGCACAAAAAAAAAAAAAAAAAAATCAGCTAAATTGAAGCGATGACTAATAATTTTCAAATCTAGACATTTCAGTTAATTTGGGGAATTCTGAGGATATGTCTACATTTAATTTCCCTCACCTATAAGCATCCCATATTCAAGGACACAAAATGGTGCAAACATATTGGAACATATACTCTAAGAAATTTACTTTATAGTACCCTAGGTGGAAAAAAATGCTTCTCTCAAAAACTTCTGTTTATTGAACATACATAGTATTAGCCTGGTTGGTGTCAAAATGTGTCAGCTGCTCTGAAATTAGTGAAAATATATGAAAAAAGCAACAGGCAAATATTTTAAAAAATAGCACAACGTAGAAAATATATCCCAAATGACAACTGTGAGTTCCACAGCAAGCAAATAAGCTGCTGCACTCCATATGGCATGGAAACCTTTAAAGTATCACAATAATATATAAACCAGAAAACACAGATTTTCAAATCAAAATGATCCTACCAGAACATGGATTTGCATCCATCAAAATCTTCACAGATATAAATTGGACTGATTCAGTGAGAGAATAACAGATTAGATAATTGTAGACATGGAGAAATGAACAGAGTTATACCAAAAAATTAATAAGTTATATAAGAAATTTGGATGGAAATTAAACAAGCTATTATCACAAGTAACTTTGCAAGGTTAGTCCCTCAAAAAAACCAACATTCTGAATAAACAAGTCTAATGAAATTATAATAGTAAAATGCAAAGAGATGCATAAAATCTATAATCACAAAAAATGAAGTGAGAAATAAGAAACAGTCTAATTTGGTGAAGAAAAGTGCATATGGCAATCTGAGGAATCACAAATGTGTTCATCCTTATTAGACAAACCATCAGATAGACAAAACGTAAGATATGAGCAAGTAAATAAACACTTGACTTCATAGAATATTATTCTCATTGGGAGACACTCCAAAGAGTATAGATCTCATCTGTTGGCAAAAACAAACTGCACATTACATCCTTATTTTTATACAGGACCTCAGAGCAGATTTACTTACATCAGAGAGTTATAAAAAAAAAAAAAATATGGTTTATTTATTTACCACAGGTTTTTCCACTTTAATTTTATCATGGCTAACAATATTGCAGCAAGTAGCAAATTGTTATCAAGTCATATTCTTTTTTTTTTTTTTTTTTGAGCATCAGCATGACTTTCTTAAGTCTCTACCAACAAGTGAAAAGAACTAAAGTATCTACTTTCAGGAAGGATAATCAGATTACTGTCACCTTACAAAAGCATTATGGGGTGTCTCTGTTATTTCAACTACTGTCATAACAGTGACAGGTAACAACCACAATGCGATGATAATACACCATTCCCAAAAGGAACAATCAAATCAAAATGCATAAAAATTAAGAGAGAAATCATTCAACTTACACCTTAGAATCTTGAGCAACTGCTATAACATCAGAAAAACTTTCACAGGGGAAGATGTTGGTGCTTTCAGGCCAGTGGAATTAATATTTTGGTTTAAATTTCACAGCATCTAGAAAAGGCCAAACACAATGGAGCAGATTCACTAATGTGTTATTACAGTTTTATTACATGTTAACTTAACAGGAACAGTGCAGTCTCATTTGCTATGAGACAAAGTAATTAGACCTAACATCTACATTAAAAAAGAGACATCCTAACTTCTCCATGTCACTTAAAAAAAAAATAAATCCGTATATGATAGGTCCTTGCTTTACCTTTTCTGATAAAGCTAGCAGTTTACCATTTATAAAAGTGATACATTCTGGCATATTTTTGATGCAAATTTTGTAAAGTAATGACATGAGATAGAAGTAGACCTAAATTCCTCAAGCACGTTACGACCAAGTTGCCAGCTCTGAAAAACAGACAGTTTTTGCAAAGCATATGAGCTAGTCATGAGCCCAGCACATGGTTGTTTCTACAATTGAGCTCTAATGAAAGTGAGAAGCTAGTAGATATAAACAGAGCAATGTATATTGTCTGGCCCTATTCTTACCCACCCCCAGCAGACTTCCCAAGTCCTCCCCATGCACAAATATATGCATTTCTATATGTTTTGGCCTTCATGACCATGAATCAGAAACCAGGATCAGCCCAGAAATAACTGCAGTCTGCCTTTCACAGAAACATAATTTTCTTGTTATGCCTTGCTATAGTTATATATCTTGTAATGTTATTCTTGTCACATCCTAAAAATCTGCATCACTTTTTTGCTTCAGGATGAATTCTGCCTTCAGCTGCAAACTAGGCATTCCCACAGAAGCCACAGTGGTTGCACACTGGCATACCAGGCATACAGAACTCACACTTCGAGTTAATGATATCCTATGTATTAACATACTTTATAGTAGTATAATACACACAGTTTATGTTGTGATTTAAGAATTAAAAACTAATCATATGTAAAATTAGGCCATTCAAGAAATAACTGCCAAATAAGTTGGAATTAGAGCTGTATATGAACCATTCAATGCTTGCACTTGCATCAGTGAACTGGAAAAGCTCGGTAAGCCAGCAAGGCTTAGGTACGGAAGCTGACACTCCAGAATTATCCACAATCCCCTCTCCTTGAAACAATTAAAGCAATCCTACTGTTTAGTGGCAAGGAACAGGGAAGGAGCAAAGAGGAAAAAGGAAGGAAAGAATAAGGAAATAAGCATAGCCCAGAAGGATAATTTTTCTCATGGTCTGGTCAAAAATTATTCCATTCTGTTTAATTCTGAATGCATCTGAAGTTCCTCCTTGTCTAATAATTAATTATAACACAAAAGTAGATGAGAGAAGATAACACCTCTTCTAAACCTCAAATAAAAAAAGCTGAAGTCTGCCAATAACAAAATATATTTATACCATTCTAATATGTGTTTCTCAACTTCCCATATACTTATTAGGAAGACCTTCATCACTATCTGGCTGCAAAACATCTGTATGGAACTAAATAGGCTATTTTTCACTAAATTCAGTGTAGATATTTTCCTGGAATTTAGAACTGCAAGTCAGTCACATGATAAATTAATCTAGAATATCATCAATTGATCCATATATGATCAGTCTACAGCCAGCCACATTAGTCTTAGCAAATTATTGTGTTGCTCATGCTCTGGCATCAGCAGCCTTTAGTTTATTTTTCTAGCTACTTGGCTGTCAGTTAGAATGAAATTTTAATCGGTTCATCTGATGAACAGAGGATGTAAAAGCTGAGCTATGTCATCTATGACAGACCGACTGTTTTTGGGGGTAGTATTTTAGTTAACAGACTATATAACGTAAAATTATAAAACATGCTTTCGCAAACACATACACATATCTTTACATTCACAACTAGCCAGATACACACAAAATACTCCTGAATTGAGAGATATTCAAGAAAAATGAGAATATGACTGTTTACATTTCTTCAACTTTTAAAATCCTAGGGGAATCTTTAAGCTCAGTCTTTTTTTTTCCCCCAATTTCCGCCCCCCCCACACACCCTTTTTATGAACAGACATCCTGTCACACCAATACATTTGTGGCCAGACTACTGCATTCAAAACTGCCCTTTGAATTTTGGATGCTGTTTTTAATACAGAACAAATGTGACGGGATGAACAGAACTCTGTTCCTGTGAAAAGGTAGAAGGCAATGCAGAGAAGCAGGGACACAGGGAATCCTGAATATGCAAAAGGAAAAGATAGTCAAGTCTTTCAAGGAGAAGCAAGCTGAAATAAGAATATACACAACTGTCCCAAACTGCATGTCCCAAACTGCAGCAGGTATTTAAAAGTACGTATAGTAAAACTGCTCTTAAAGTAGCCACTCATCTTGTAAGACACCATCTTGAGATGACCCTGATTTTCCTAAAAATGTTGCCAAAAACTGGTTCTGCAGAGTCTCAAGTTTAACCCTAAAATCAAAAGAACACACAACTGCTTTTGCATTGAAAATGTTGACATTTCGTATCTTATGAGCTGCTGGAAATATACCGAAAAATTCCTTTAACTTCAAAGCTAGGTAACAGATACAAGGAACAATGAACCAATAGCAAATTAATTCAAGTATGCAGTTTTAACATAGCTTTAAAAAGAGAAATATATAACCTATTGTAAAGAGAGAAAAAAATAACTGACACTAAAGAAAACAGCTGGATTATGTAAGAGGCCTAAGAAATAGCAACAGTAGCACATTTGGCCTGTTTCAGGCCCTTAGCAAACCTTTGCACCCTCTAAAAAAAAAAAGAATGGAAATTCACAAATTCAGGCAGATATAAAATATATGAAATACAGCTTTTAACAGATGCAGATATATGGAATATGATATCTAAATCTCTGTTTAATTACAGACGAGAGAGCATAGGGTATTTAACAAAGCAGACAAAATGAAATCTTATTGAAAGACCCTGTTCTTACTGGAAATCTGGACTAGCCAAATGCTACTGCATAAATGGATTAGCTGTTGGCGTACGCGACACAGTTTGAAATGGTCTGGAGGAGTAACAGGGTTGGTAGGGCCACAGACCTGATTAGAGGCCATCACTGAGGACCTACAGCTTTGGTAACTAGCAAAGCCATCCAACTTCTGTATGGGCTGCAAGAGAAAGTTGGGATGTACCACAGCACATCTCTGATTCTGTTCTTGTCACGAATGCCACAGAAATTCATTCGCACAGTTCCTGGCAAGCCTACTCTTATTTGCAAAGCAAATCTGTACCAGTGTTCCTGCTGGGGAGAGCGAGAATGTGTGCAGGTGAAGAATTTGACTCACCATCCTTAAATGCATTTGATTAGACTTGCACAAGTGCCGTACCTGAATGAACTACTCACCAAAACCAAGCAGCTTAAACAGCCCACGAGAAGTACTCACACATGCAGAAGATGCATCAGAACTCTAAGATAACACTTTCACAAGGTATCCCTGGTTTTCTCTAGTCTTACCTACATCTGTACCACAACTGTCTTTTAATGTATAATTTGTGAAAGACATCTGAAATGCCCTTATTTAACACAGCACATCGTGAGTACTCAACCACAAAAAAAGCATTTTCACAGTAAAAGAATAGTAACATATGGCCAGGTGATGGGTCAAATCAAAACGATCAAAACACTGATCCTTGCTCTTTCAGTGCCAATAATATGAAAGATTAAATTGCTGATAGCACTCAAATATAGCAGTGCTTTATTTTCAGACCTAAAGTATGTAAGATTTCTCCACCATAAAAACTGCAAGCAGAACACTCGTGAATTATGAAGGTCCTTCCTTTTTAAACAAATTTAGAAAATGTAATCATCCTTCACAGGTGAGATATTCTGTTTATTCTATGGAGAATCATTTCAGTCTAAATTAAACTCTTCAAATGGTTTTGATGATTGCTGCAATAAGGACACAACAGGGAAAAGATCTGGGAAGAGAATAACACGTGTTAGATTAATGGCTGACAGAAATATTTCTACTATATGAAAACCACCGGTGTTTTTTTTTTAACCAAATATCAGTATTATTTTTTCAAAGCACAAAAACTAATGCTGTTTATCTGGCTTAAGTGAAAATGCCAGTCTTCACCCTCATCTTTAATTATCTTCAATATGGACTGAGTACTTCAAAGATAAATAAAAGATATGGGTCTTTTCAGCATTCAAAAAAAACCACTAGCGGTACAAAGACACCTTCTAGATACCAGACTTGACAGAAAACCCTGCCCATTCACCATTTAAAAATGAGGCCTTTTTGGGTGTCTTGACCTTGAATAACCAAACACAGGCAGAGTGAAAATGGCTTGTCTGTTAAAAATTTAAGACATAAGTCCTGCCACAGATTGCTTAGAATCTAAGCAGCTCAGAAACTAAATTACATTTTGATAAGACAAGTAGTGACAAAAAGCAAAGAAAGAAAGAGGTTAAAAGCACAATACAAATCTGTGGCATTCTCCATTTTTTCTGACCCTAACCTCAAACCTCGCAGACAGAAAGAACATAACCAAATAGATGCCAATCAAAAACTTGTGGAAAGGATTGTTTCATATGTTCCCCTCTTCCAAGCCATCTCTAAGTTCATACTTGTTTAGCAGTGTGATTAAGAACACTACTGCCAGGAGTCACGGAAAAGTCTAATATAAAGTCACAGAACTACACCATTACTGAATAACAGGTGTGAGATATCCTACTACAGATTTTGGGGGGTTTTCAGTATGACATGCCTGCCATTTCACAACTTAAATCATCTCAACAGCAAAATTTTTTTAAGAGAAATCTCAAAAGAGTAAGTAGGAATATGGAAACCCAGGTGACTTAAAAACAGCACTGAGAGGCACCCAAAAGCTGTCTTTTCAACCTATAACTTGCCTATCCCATTGCTAACACTCTCTTATTTCCAAGGAATACTCAGTGATCCTTTACACACTGTTCAAGGTAAACTGTAGTAAAACTGTTTGTCAAGTGTCTTCTGTAAGAATCATTCGCCTGTCTTAACAACACTTGCTTTCCATAGCAATGTATCCCCTGGAGGCTTTCTTGTACATACCAAGCCGTCAACAAATGGGCTGAAGAAAAGGGAGAAGAATAAGACAGGCTCATTGCACCTCTCTGGATGATGTTCCCATGGAGATTCTTTGCAAAAGACAATGCAGCTGCAGGCTGCACCATTTGCACTATTTAACCTCCTCTGTAACAAAGGAGTCTCACCTAAACCAAAGTGTTCTTGCTAGTATAGATGAAATGGGCACACTGACAAAGATTAGATCCAGACATACAGGGTTTCTGCATGGAAATGCTCAGTCTGATGGTCCCAAGAACTTTGCCAGGTTTATGGACAAGATTTGAGGTTTACTGTGCAGTGCAGTCCCTGTCCTCTTCATTACTGCAGGATAACGGGGAACACAAGGTATAAGCCAGCTGGCAGACTCGAAGCAGAAGAGCAGAACTGCAGTTTGGGTTAGACCCTTAAGGCAAGAGAAGGAACTGAAGATAAGGAGCTGGGACACTGCCCTTGCTAGTGGGTCATTCTGTAGTACAGAGCTGCTAGAAGATAAGGGGTCCAAACTACATATGGGTCATAGGTCTAAAGTTATCATTGTACATCATTAGGCAATAAGAAGCTTATTACATGCCTGATTGAGTACCTCATAATTAAGGGCTTGTCCAAAGCCTGTTTAAGTCAATAGGAATCTTTCTATTGACTTCAAAGGGGCTTTTGATCAAGCCCTGCCTACTTAGTAGGATACCTCTCTCCCCGTGTCCTAACTTAGCAGTTGCCATCAGGAGGCACTCAAACTGACAGTCTCATGGCTTAACGGCAAGGGTGCCCGTGAGAGGACACTTTAATTTGAGGAGATTGGACTCTGCTTTGCAACTCCAGATGACTGCTGATCTTCAGTACCTGGAACATCTACTTGGTTAGAAGGGAAAAAAATTCATTGACATGACTTGTGGAAAAGGGTAGTACTGAGAGACCTCTGGTGTTAAATGGATCTAATTTTTGTTGGTGCATGTACAACCACATAGACTACTGGCATGGAATACAGAATGTACACACACCTTTTTCAACCCAAACAAAAGCAACAGAGAAATGACAAAGTTCCCTCTAACACACATAACACATTATTTATGTATTTCCCTGACCATTAGGCAGTATCACATAATAATCATTTATACAGTTACACATTTCTGCATACATATTAATTCTGAAAATGCATACTGTGTGGCCACGCTGTAACTTGTCACTGACATTGTGGAAATCCCCCTTATTTCATGGATCATTGATCCAATGTGTAAATCCTTCTTAGCTTGCAAGCCATTGACCAGATAAACCATAAGGGCTCCAAAGGGAAAGAGTCCTTTTGGTCTGTCAAGCAAATTCAGCAGTAGCACATGTACTTCAAATCCACATGTGAAAACCTCTCTGAAATTAGGGTCCTGATCCTGCAAATCCTTATGGCTGTAACCTATAAGTCATCCCAACACAAGTCTAATACATTTCTCAGGCACCCCTAGAAAAACAACATTGCACTATTAGTGTTAAATGTTCATTTCCAGAATTAAGACCTAAATACATTTGGAAGAATCATGTCTAGAATTACTATTCAGCCTTTTAAGATTCTCTACTCAAAATAAATAAATAAATACTATGTACTATATGAAACAGAAAAAAAAATTATAACTAATAAGTGGAAAACTTGCATCTATATATACTGACTTTTAGGAGAGTACTCAAATTAAACTTTGAAAACAGCTAATTGGACTTTCCCACCATCTTTGATACTATTGAGAATCACAGATTTTAAGCCAATTCTGCAAATTTACAGCTATGATTCAGCAGCTGAATGCCTTTGAAAATGTATCTGCTAGTAATACAGACAATGCTCTTATAATAATATTTTGCCTTTTAAGCATTTTGTTAGATAAGCTATATTTTCCTTAATTTCAGATCTGAGGCAAATACAAATTCAAACTACAGAAACACAAATGTTATTTTCTGTGGTGCTGGCACACTGTTATTTTCCAGATCACCCTAACATGAGGTAACTATTATCGATTGTGAAAGCACAACAGGTGGGTCACATGAAAGGTCACATTAGTTTTGTTCACAGGGCCAAACAGAAGGTTTTCATTATCCTTAATAAAAACAGAAGCAAGTAATAAAATATATCATTGCAATAACATATCTCTCCATTCATATGCAATAACCTCATACATTAGATCGTACCATTTCAAAATACTGCTGTTGGCTCCAGCAGCACAATTATTTTTGTGGTTGCTACTTATAAAAATAATATTATAAATCATAGTTTGACTTGCAGATTTCCACACTGTTCTTTTGAACTGCTTTTTGAAATGTTTTTCTGGACAAACCTCCTCAAAGCATGAGTTCACTTAGAAATATTAAGCACTTTAAATGGTCAATAAGGTGGCAAAGATTTTTAGTAATTCCTGTCATTAGTGTAATAGCAAATCATGGTACCTAGAAGTAGTTAGGCACCTTGTTCAAATCCTGATAGTAAATTAAAGTAGAGTCATAACTCAGACATGGTGTAAAAAAGTCACAACTTATTAGATCCTTCCACAACAGTCTTCAGGACAAACTGGTTGACCAGCTCCATTCTGCTTGCAACACACAGGTGTGTACACATACACATGCACACATCTGTGCTCTCGTTGGTGCATCAGCATGGACAACAAGGGTTTAAAGCAAATATATTCTCGCATCTACTGAAAGCATATTTTATTTTTGTCACTTTGATTTCTCATATGTTTATCATCCAGCGTAAATACATTTCAATACAGGCTAAAGAAGGCCTGTATTTAAAAGAACATCAGTCACTTGTAACATCTATCTCAGAGAAAATGGTTAATATTCTCTGTTTCTTTCCAGGTAAATACATTTCTAACGTAAATTTTACTTTTATTTATTTCTAAATTATGCCTAAATATTTCTAGGCTGAATGATAATCAGTAAATTGGCTTTTCCCCCCAGCTTTTTCTAACTAGACTATTCTCCAATGCTTTCTTTTGCTATTGTGTTTCTCCATCTCAGGATGAACACACCTGGATATTACATAGAATTGAAACCAACAAGTATAAAATAAATTTGCATTTGCCTAAAACATTATTTCCCAAAATAACATGGGTTACACGCATCACTGGTAACAGTCCAGCGCCTTCCCGTTGATATTATAGCAACAAAGATAGGCCTGCTCTTGAAAGCGGTAACTTGTTATCAGAAAGCAACATGTGTTATTGGGAACAGCAAACGTATGGAACAATGTACAGCTATCTGTGAATGCAAAATACCCCTACTAGAATGACTTTTGAGTTCAGTTCCAAAAAAATGAGCTGCTTATCAGCCTGTCACCTAACTGTGCAAAGCTCATCTTGGGGCATGTTGTGTCTGCAGAGTGACTTGCATTCTGGCAGTGAGGCAGCCGCAGCCGATGCAGGGCTTCAACTCCCCGGAGCCCCCATTCCTACAAGTTTTAGGACAATGCGTGTCTTTTCAGAGCCACACCTGCTGCCACTTCTGACAGACTATTTTGTGATGTGCTTCCTTAAGAGGTTTAAAAATCTTTCTCACTATTTGAAAATACTAAGCCGCAACTTCACACTTTTTCACACCTTACTGCTCCCCTCTCACAGCTTGATGTGCTAGTATTATAAATCCTAGAACATAAATCAGTGCTTATATTTCCATGTTGCGTGAGGCAAGGGTGCGGAGGATCTCAAGCATTTTAGGTCAGGGAAAAAAAGCCTCCTCAGTTACAGTATATCTGATACAGACACACACTGTGTGGTATTCTCCAGTTTACAGGGTATGCCAAAATCTTTATCTACAAAGGGCTAAAGTAAAAGCAGTGGCAGGTAAATAATTTAGACATGAAAAAAATGCATCTTGAAAGCAAGCAGAATGTGTTTTATTCTCTTTCTGCTTAAGCTAAAAATTCCAAGGAGTTATTGGAATTATTCCAATCAATTTAGATAACCAAATTTGTATTTCACTTTCTGCTTACATTTCTGTGTGCACTGCACTGAAAGCAGTTTTCAAACAGAAATATAATTCAAAAAAAATACAAGTCCTCTAATCGTCTCTGTGAACTTTAGAATAAATTAGTACTTTTTCACAAATTATCTAAAACCACAGTGATAAAGTGGTAAAAGGCTTTTTGCCTCCCATATCCCAGGGAAGTGTAAAGCTAAATGAACCTAATCTAAAACATGGTATGTAGCTGACATTTTGTAAAGAAAGCCTAGTGTAAAAAATAAAAACATTGGAGGAAAATTTTCAATGTCAATAACATGATTTATATGATTTACAAAAGGTCAGTCATTTCTGGACAGTCTTTTGAAAGATTTACAATATTTACAACTCTGCTATTTCTATATCTTTCATGGTATTGGCACAGTAAATTGAATATTTAGTTTCTTCAGTGCTCATATCAAAGCATTATCTACGTTACAGTTAAAATAGGAGACCTATGTACAAATGGCTTATAATCAGGTACAGTCCCATCTGTTCCTCTGAGAATTCCTGAGAAATCAGATTTGTTGTAAGTGTAGGGTGAATTATAGATAATGCTATGGTAAGACTGGCACCTATGGTAGCTGTTTCTAAAGTGTAACCGGTAAAGCAGCTGAAACAGGAGCACCCAAAGCAAGACTCTTAAACTCCTACTGTAGCCACCAAGTCAAAGGTGGCCTGATTTTAAGAGGTCTTTGGCAAACATCCCTTCCTCCCTGATTCTAAGGGCAAGCACCTTTCAGAAGTCGACTACATACACTCTGAAGTCTCAGCGTGAATCAGAATTCTGACTTCAAACATTCCTGCTCTGAAAACATCATCCCAGTGTCCATGGGATCACTTCAGTAAGATTTCCCTAATCAGCATTTGCAGCGCATGATTGGTTCCTCCCCCCACCCCCCGAGACCTTCCTTGATCAATACATGTCGTGGCAGACTCATTTCTGCCACTCATCCCAACCTCCCCTGTTTTCATACAGGAGTTCACACACCCCTGTACTTAGCATGTTTCTGATCTGACACAAAACAAATTGGGGTTTTTGGCTCAGCTTTGAAACAAGCTGTTGTCTAACAACAAAGCTAGCATTTCCTTCAGTATCACACACATGCATGTGCCCACTCATGCACACATTTTAACGTATATGTACTATATACTCCTTTCTAGGGAGGAAGACCAACTCCCTCCGAAAATATATGAAAACAGATGACAGACACCTGTTGCGTTCAGCCCTTCCGTAGTATATGAGGTACAGACTGAAGTGTGTCTGCGTTGTTCCTATTTGTCTGTCCCACTTTACACAGAGAGCTGCAGGCATGAATGGCTAGTTTCATAAATAAACGTTATTTTTCATCTAACAAAGGAACTGGCAGTTTGGACTAAAATTTCAAAAAGGTCATGAAAATCTGGAAGAAAGCCAATGCATTCTGCATTCAAAAATTGCAAAGCCCATCTCACAAATGTATCCTCCTCCCTCTCACTTAAGGGATGTTCTTAGTTCTCAGTTACATTTCTTCAACAGCAATGGGAGTATATGCTAACACAACAACTTTGTCCGGCTGGAAGAGCCATCTATGAACAATGAAACCAAACCAGATGCTTAGCCTTTGGATTTCACTGGTATGATTAATCTGTAGTGTCTATAACCTTGATAGCATTCATCTACTATTAATTAATTCCACTAATTCAGGTAGTACAGCCAACTGACTTGAGGAAATTTCAGACTTTGGTCAGTATAAGAAATTATATTACATCCTGTAGATGATGAAAAAAAGGAAGGAAAAACCTTTGTACCTACCGAATTGAGCTGTTGTGATCTCAAATCAGTTGTTTTGCACGTACGGATATAATGACAGGAAAAAAAGTAATTATAATTAGGTGTCTATTTTGATTTTTCTCTTCGTAGTATCCGTACTGAATGTCATTTGATTTTAACAAACTATAAAGTCATTTCAGGCAGGCACTGTATATCCTTGCAGTTACCGGTCTACTTGGAGTCTCTAGTTTATTTCAACAAAATTTTCATATGCAAGCATTTAAACATTTTTAAAGCCTTAAAAAAGAACACTTCAACAGTATGGTGATAATCCAGAAAAGCAAACAAACAAACAAAAAAAATGAGTGATCTGAGCAACGTATTAACAACTGTTTTTGAGGGATGAAAATAGAGAAAAATATCTCAAAAGAAAGAAAGGGGGGGGAGGGGGGGAAGAAAAAAGTCTGAAATCAGTGAGGCTCAGCTCAAGTAACAGTCTGATTTTGTAATTGGAGCTACACTACAGTTAAGTCATGAGCCCAAAAAAAGTCTTATTTGACTTTAATGGGACTCCATAATGTGCCTAAGGGCCTGTAACTTATAAGGAAGACATTCATGAGGATCCTCCTTCTTTTGATGTCTTTATTGAAATTAAATTTCTACTACTAAGATGCCCAGTTTGCTACTCTTACTTGCCTGGAAATTTTCACTAACATCAACTTCATTGGCAGCAATAAAGCTACTCTCGCACTGTATCGTTATCAAGAAATTGATAAATTGTTATCGGAATATTCACACCACATCACTTCAGGTACCTAGCATAAATGCCTAAATTAGGAGCTAGGGCTTTCTACACAGTTACTGACGTTCTCAAAATAATAAAAACTATGTGACTCTACTCACTACACAAAAGAGCCTGAAGTTAGATAAACTGTACATACTACACAGAGAACATTCTCATTTGTAAGACAATTAAGCTTATCCAGGAAAAAAAATTATCTCGGGTTTAATAGATGGAATATTTCTATAAAAAGAAAATCCAGAATACATGCACAGAGTTCAGGACATGTCTAAGAATTACACTTTGAGAGAAGTTAGTATTGGAAGCTTCAGTAAGTTTTAAATGCAGATTCTCATCATAGGATGTTCAGATTATCACTGATGATTCACCACTGCAGAAATAAATTAGGTAAAGGAAATTAATTCAATACTGATGAAACAGACTGTGATAATAAATCTATCAACCTAAGGAATGTTTTCCCAGAGATAGCAGTAAAAGTCAAAATACTCCATGGAACATTTTAAAATATACTAAAGGTGATAAGAAAGAGATTTTGGAATTGTGATGATAATGAAGAAACATTTATATTAATAGTCGTAGAATGTTTTAATAACTTCAATTTGTTACAGTAGCACAAATTAAAAAAAAAGATTCTTTAACAATAGTATTGCAATAGTATCAAAATAGTAACAAAATAGTATTCCATCTTATTGGAAATACAAACTACTTTCAATTTTGTATGCACACAAAATGCTGTCATTTGTCATCTGTACCAGGCTTTCTGCTAGCTACGTCAAGAAGTCAACCTAAAACTTCCCGAGCTAGTAGCTCCAAAGCCAGTACTGGAGCTTCTTCAGTTGTCTAAATCACATTCAACACTTCCGTATCTCTGCATTCTTCACAAGGCCACAAAACTATACCATAGTAACCTGGGTTGTCAGTAATTAATCCTTCCTTATGTAGATCTGAAAGCTAAAAAGCATTATGTTCATAATGTCAATGCCACCATTTTATAAAGTAGACACTGTTCATACAAAACTGCTTCAGAAACACAGCTTTAGAAATTGCACAGCTTATAAAAAAAAGTCAATATGGCAAGATGTAAACTTATTTCCTATTTCCCTGTTCTGATTGCTCAAGTTTAAAGAATTTGCTTCTGTTTGCTTCTGCACCCTATCATAATCCATCCTTAAAATACATAATGTCAGATAGTTTCATAATCCATGAGACACTTCCAGGACAAGAATACCACATTTTAGAGTGCTGAAGTTGCATTTATTGAAAAGTAAAAGTATTTCCAGCCTAGTTTTGCTTCCCACCCCGCCTTCAGTCTGGTATCACCTTGATCTGTTCTCCCAGACCAAGCAAATTACTTCTTAAATGCTACACCTCTCTTTTACAGGCAGTTTCAAAGAGGCACTGGCATCCAATGAGCTGTGAAACTACACTGAAGACTCAGACTCAAAATCTTAGCAACTGGATGTTCGCTGCCTTTTGACCTCACAGCAAGTAAGCTTCTACCTTATGTTGCCTGAATGACCAAATCTTTTTAGATGAGAAATACTGAGCAGAAAATTACAACCATCCTTTTTAAGTTTGCGTCCTATAATGCTCTCTTTACCAAAGACAGATTATCTGACCAACACATTTCCTTCTCCATTTGTCTGGCCTAATTTAACAAAGAAAACAAAGCTGGCATAGTAAGTGTTTTTTCTCTCTCCCTGACCGACTGCTGCCTATCCCGGTCCAAGAGGAAAAACAGTTAGACTAACCCTAACCTACTTTTCTCTACTACTTTTGCACATGGACACCAATTAAAATATTGAATCCATGAGTTAAATAGGAGGTCTCTCATTCAACATTAATGACAACCCCCCACCACACATTGCCTAAAAGTTAAAATGCATCTGTTTAAAATAAAAAAATTAGTTTTTAGTACCAGCAAGCATGTTAATTGTAGTAAAATGAACAATACTGAAATTGTTTGAAGATGGAATTAAATTTAATGAAATTCACAAACAAACCCCTTTTAGAAAGTAACAACAGTTTTTTGAACATTAAAGAGAAGCTCATTATATCAAGACAACTCCAATGTAAAAGGCAACCCGACTTCAATCACTGCATATCTGCATGTTAATGAACTTGCTGTGTGCAGCAGGGACTGAACAGAGTAAGTAATGGGAAGGCTGTCTTAAAGCATAGAGTACACTTAAAAAAAAAACACGCCACCTTTAATCAATGAAACACCTTTTCATTCGTACCTTAATAGCAACTGAAATGATTTCAAACATAACACAAAGGGAAGATGATACTTAGTAAAGGTTTCTTTAAGACATAACATTTCTTGCACATTCTTTCAGCATTCACATGCTGTCAGCATCACTGTGGCAAAGACTTTCAAGTTTCAGCAGACAGATACCGCCTAGTACAAAGTCTTTGTCATAATAATTTCATTGCAGCCCCCTGATCAAACATCTAGACAAATCTGAGACTGAAAAGTGAGAGCTAACCAGTGACCTTTGATTAGAACCACAAGCACCAGTTTTAATAAAATGCCTCATTCATTGCCTTCCACTGCCAACAAGGAAGGTATGTTTGAGCCTGAAAAATGTAGTCAATATACCATTTACACCCATATAATGATTCCTATTATTCACAGTTAGAATTTGTGACTGCAGCAAGCGAAACATAGACATCTTAAAATAGCTAAATGAAAACACACTGACAACATTCTACCTTTAAAATATATTCAGGAGCCTGCCTCTGCCTTTCTGTCGCCTGCTGCTGGCTTTCATGTCTTGCTGATCGTATTGTAATAGAGTTGGCATTTTTCCCCCCACAAACCTTCATTTACACAATGTTTGGTTTGTTACTATTTCTCAAAATCTATGACTGTTGGCAAAGTCCATTTTTAAGGGGCCTTTAAATTTGTACTTCACTTAAGTAACAGTGCCCCATTCAAATATACATTTACAAAGCTGCCTTTTTGTATATTACACATGAATATTAATATATTAAATTTTGAAAATTCAACTCATTTCTGAAGCTGAATATCCTATCAAACTGAGGGAAGGTTGTAAAAACACTTTGCAAACTTGAGCAGTTGTCCAACACACGTTTTTGCTTAAAAATATCCAAGGTGCTGGTCTCTAATACAGAGGTTCAAGGAAATACAATTAAAATCCATTTCACATATTTGGTCTTTAGCATATCAGGCAAGAGGACAGAAAGGGGGTCTTATCACATTTATTTCCCACTTGAAAAGCGAAATTCTTAAGCAGGGTAATAAATATTCAAATGACTTTGCACCACTGAGCTACCATATCAAGCTAATGATCTGTAGTCTGGAGCTCTATAAAAAGAAAGCTTACTGCCTGCCGTCACCTAGAGGTGTTGCTGTAAACACTGTGGGGGGATATTCTCCTCTCAGTGTGTGTGCGCGTAACTACACTTAATGTTGTTTTCAAGACAGAATATATTGCTGAGTCGTAAAACAGGAAGACAGGATGAAACAAATACAGAAAAATGCAAGGACAAAATGAATTAAAAGAAAGTTCCTGGAGATTTAACTTAACTTCTTCCTTCACTGGGCTATGAAGGAGCGGGTTTGCATTTCACTTGCATAGCCACAAATAAGAGAGATACAGATGTGCAGTCATACATACGGTGGAAGCTCATGGCTAGTGAACTAAGAGCAAGATGGGTGAACTCCACTGCCTGCCAGAGCCTGCTGTAATCTTGCATTCACTGTAACAGAACTACTGATGTTATAAAGTGGTATGGCCCACTGCATAAGAGAGCAGTCCCCTTCAGGCAGGAAGAAAACAGGAAAAAATGACAGATTTGTTATGAACAGTCTGCATCCTCGCTAGAGCACGGATCAAGCAGACATATGCTCCATCAAAAGCCATGGAGAAAAGGCAGCTCCAAGTACATAAAGAACTATTTCTAACTGCACATGTAATGGTATAAAGAGTCTTATCTTTATTACAAAATATTGCATAAGAAAAAGAGAGAGATGGTCTGCAATTTAAGCATAGGCCTGGAAATGAGCCATATCTTCCAAGTTCGAATTCTGGCTAGGACCCAAACCGTCTTGAAACCTCCCTGCTTCAGTTTCCCAACTGGAAAAGTGAGAATAAACATACTTGCCTACAGTATTTCTCTCTGAAGGGTGGAGGATTAATTAAACACAGTGTACTAGTATTGTGTCTATTTAGAAGCTCCAGTGTCCTTTATCATGTCTAAACAAACGTAAAAGACAAATAACAATCATGCATAGTCTCTCTTACACACATTCACTTTGTAACCTGCGAGAGAGTTTAGACATAGTTAGGGAGGTGATAGAGAGACTGAAATAAAACCTCATGGAAAAGGCACTCAGAATCAAAAGTAAAGCTCCTCCAAGGTCCATGGTTACTTTCTTCTGAG
Source organism: Gorsachius magnificus (assembly GCA_034008185.1). NCBI lineage: Eukaryota > Metazoa > Chordata > Aves > Pelecaniformes > Ardeidae > Gorsachius > Gorsachius magnificus. Next base: position 8,452,299 of record CM067086.1, on the reverse strand, counting down.
CCTTACTCTTACAAAAGCACAAACCTTCTAAAACCTGGAGGAATGTGCCTGTCATCAGAAACCCTCAGGTACCTCCCACCAAAGCCAGTAGGGCTTTAAATGACAAGTTACCTGTAACTGGACAGCAAGGGAGGGTGAAACAATTTGTCTCTCTCTCATCACAGTAACATAAGCCAGGTTTTTCTGTCTCTGCTTTTTGTTCTTATAGATTGCATAGCAGTCCCTGCTGGCCCAAAGATGGCTGATGGTGCCTTCTCACCTAACGTATATAGCAAGCACTGCCTTGCCAGTTCTTTGGGCTTTTGTTGGAAGAGGCAAAGTTCCGTTTGGTTGTAAAAGTAATGCATTATCAGATACGAACTTTTGACCTATCATGACTCCATCAGGGCTGAACCACTCAAGTTCACTCAGCAGCCATTCAGACTCTAAGACCTGAATCAGCCACAGTCTTTCCCATACCAGGAGACAGTTAAAAATCCCGTCTGGCCTCAGTTCTGAAAGATGGTGTACACAGGCTTTCGCAACTTCCTTCCAGGACCTGCCTACAGTATCTCCAGTGTCTCTGGCACCTTCAAAAATTGGAACCCTTAAGTGGTCATTCTCCATCCACTTTTCATTTCTGGCAGACAGCTCTGAAACAGAACTGTCAGAAAGGGAGTCCTGACTCCAACCACAAGTGAGATGTTCAGTAAGAATGAGAAGCTAAGACAGCTAAGACTTCTGTAGCATCTAAATGACCATTTTGACAAAAAATAAAAGAGGGAAAGCGAACAAAGGACCCTTGTTATGTTTCATTTGAAGGAGAAAAATATCTCCCCATTATAATTTTAATTGCAATTCATAAGGTTTGCTTGTCTTCCAAAGGACGCCCAAGCACACAAGTCTAGCTCATGCACACATACACGCAAACCCTTTGCAACTACAGAATCGGGCTCACAGAATTTGGTTCTGTTTACCCAAGGCCTCATTGACCCCTGAAAATGTAATACATGTTTAACATCCTGATCCATTACATATTTACCAAAGCAAAACTGAATGGCTGAGAGAAGAAACTTCATCACCTTCTACTGATGCTTTTCTGACTGTATTTACACATTTTAAACATGCAAGAAGAGACAAAGATAACTTCTCAGAAGTGTTCTAAGTACTGTGGAGTCTAACAAAAGCTGGGAAAATCTAGAGCTATCTATCAGAAGCTGCCAAGGGATACTGCCTATGTGTCTACATACCACACCTTTAATGACTTGGTCCGTCTCTTTTTCATTTTATAACAGGAAAAGCTAGTGACAGACTAACCTATCAGAAGGTTAGATTTCCTAGGTTTTGGTATATGGGGTCTGTGCAATCATGAATTTTAAACATATTTTTGATTTAGAATATAATTAGTCTTTGTTTCCTCTAGATAATTAAAAATTGCTTAATGTACATTCATGTGCTAGACATTTTTTCAACTTTTCACTTGCAGACAACTAAATACAATTGCTGCTGTAATACAATATAATACGACTGTTTGTTTCTTTCCTGGAACAGCCTGGCCTTTACATGAATATTGCCACCAAAATGGAGCAAACCAGACTGTTAAGCATTAGCCCCAAGTTAAGTGGTAGCGTGATCTATTTAGTGGCACACTTATCAAGTCAGTTCTACTGCTGTTTATTTAAATAGAAATTGAAATATTAGCTGTTCAACAAACTCCAGGCATTCTATGCAGGAAATTGAGAGGACTCTAGACCTTCATATAATGAGAGAATTTTTGACAAGCCCTCCCTAAACAGTTTTCTATTCTGAAGTACAGTAACATCTCTAATAGTCAAGAAAAAAAAAAAAATAACGAAACTCCAAGAAGAAAAATGTTGCCAGGATAGACACAGTGCAGATAAACTGGTAAGCATCATTACTTGAATGTAACAAAGTCCTTAGGCTCTGCAATTACAGGCTAAAAGAAATGATACTCTGTCCAAAATAATAAAATAGTCAAACAGATTCCCGATAGTACACACTGTTTGCTAAAAATGTGTTTAAAAACACAGTTTTACACTGTACCTTTTAAATCATGGAAGAAAGGAAAAAAAAAAAAAGCTACCTACAATCTCACACTCTCAAGGGCATTAGAACTATTGATCAACAAATACTTTAGATACAATAGCTAACCAGATTTTGTCATGTACCTTTGCAATCACTTAAAAAATTCTCTGCAAGACCCAGCGCTACTACCCACATTTTTCTTTCTTTAGATATACTTCAAATGTTGTGATTTGAGATTATAGAGCTAAAGGATAATTTTGTATTCCACTGTTGCCACCTGTCAGTGAGTATTTCCTAGGGGTAGTGCCACTATTCCCAGAGCTTCACACATCAGTATAAAGGGTTGAGTTTTCATTCTAAGCTAGCTGCCTCTGAAAGTTCAGGCATAAAGATTTTGATTTGCTGATAGTTGTGTTGCAATGCAGGAAAACCAAAAGAGAAGTCAAGCAATGTTATCTAAATAAACTAAAATCATTATGCCTGATCAAAGCTACCATACAGCTAGATTTGGTCAATTAGCATAGCATAAATAGCATATTCTACTGCAATATAAATTTCAGACTTGACCCTCCTAGCTTTTAGTGAGCAGAACAGCCCAAAAATAATCAAATAATGTTTACCTGAGCAAGGACCTAGAATCATACGTCTTATTCCTAGCTATATCAAAAAAAAAATCTCACTAGAAAGAAAGAAGTACATTCTCTATGTAATTTTTCTCAAGCCTGAAAGTAAGTATTAAATATATAGCACAAATTAGGCTGGTGTCTTGTTTACAACTAATCACTATTGTCCAACTTCTTCGTTTTGGGGGATTTTTTTTCTGGAAAAGTATTACGCTATTGTACACATTTTCATTTTTAATAGATGATTCATTTGCTTGATACTAAATGGAACAAATGCCTTAGTAACGTAATCAAAAATATGCAGACATGTGTTTCCAAAATTAATTTTGATATTTCCTGTCACTGAACTTGCCTCATCAGAGCATAATAGTAATTTTATAGTTGTAGCAACGCTGATTTCACCACATAAGAATCTACAGGAACATTTGAAGTTGCGCATGTTCAAATGTCTTTTTTCATTCTGAACAGCTACACAGCCAGTTAGTTTCAAATTCCTATCATCTTCCTTTTAAGTCAGACAGAAACTGGATTCAGAATTTCCAAAGAACAATAGTTGAAATTGCAATCTATACACAGTTACAGTTTCTCTCTTACAAAAAGATGCAAGTCTCAGAAATCACTGTTACGCTTTTGCTTGCCGTTTAAATTGCTTTCTTACTATTTAAAATGTGTATCTTGATCCTTTGAAGTAATTAGGCAATCAGTAAAAAAAATTTGGGCTATTACAATTATTGTTCAAGGCTTAATTCATATATGCACTGCAGGGGCTATACTGAACACTTATTTTATAAAAGTCCTTTTCCTCCTGGTTCACACAGCATTTTTCAGAAAATAAGCAGTTGCACAAAAATGTTAACATATGGCAGTATTTTTGGAACTGCTGTGGAAATTAAAGGCAATAAAAATTGCCTTGGACAAGAAAGGACAAATAGGCCAAACCAAATAATTATTCTTGCAGCTTTCTTTAACCACTAACTCCATTTTATATGCAGTTTCCGATCTCTCGTATTAAATCTGATCATATATATTTAATTCCATTCTTAAAAATTTCAGTAGACAACTTCAGTGCTAACCTACAACTGCCCTGTCAGAAAATCTTTGATGTCACAGCATAATAGCTCCTGAAAGAACAGCACTAATACTTAATGTAACATGAAACCAGGGCCCTGCAGTGGGGCTGTCTGCTGTCAGGAACAAACAGTTTCACTGCTGTTCCCCAGAAGTGACAAGATTGAGAACTAACAGGGCAGCACCTCCTCAGTGCTACAGCAGACCTGTGCACCAGCATCACTGGCAAATCCGATTTCATCATTTTAAATATATCACCATTACTAAAAAAAAAAAAAAAAGTTAAATGAAAATGCCCAGCATTGCAGCCATAGTTCATCCGAGATGTTCTCTTCATCTGTTGTAAATACAACTGTTCCGATGTGAAGATGAGTTATTCCTATGCTGCAAATGATAAAACAGGGATCTGTGTTTATGTGGGATTTCTTTACATTTCATGCTTGTAAATAAAGATACTGGTGTTGCCCGATGCCTCCTAAATTCTTTTCCAGAATTTATGATTTTGCTCGCTATGACTTTTGGATCTCTTCCACTTTGACTTGAAATTTTAAGATTAAAAGTATTACTAGATGGCCTTCAGCAGAAAACATAAGATACCTTTCTCCATTGCTAACACAGGTGATTACAGGCCTGCCTGCGAACTTCTTATCAGATTTTAACTATTGAAAACCATTGCATCCAACAGAAAGCATTGGAAAGATTAGATTCTCAAATCGTACGTGGCCCCTGTTCTGAGTGGTACCGAATGACACTTGCTCAGTGCCCCTTTTGATGCAACTGAAGTCTCTCACAGGAGGTCTAAGATACAGAATCAGGCCCCATATGTCTCCGCTTTGCATTCCCTATTTTTACCTCTTTCGAAACATTTTTAAGATTCACATGTAGCTTTGCTTTAGGTCAAAATATATTATTATACATGAGAATACCAAGCTCCCATGGAAATCAGCTCCATTGCTGGATTTATTTTCTCTCTTGGAAAGCTGACTAGTCTATTTTATAAACTAGCAATAGCTGTATTTTTAAAGTTTATAAAACCTGGCCTCTGGCTAACTTGTAAACATAGGATATATTATCCTTTTGTTTGTAAAGCTTAATCCTACAACTGTCAAGCTGAATAAACCTTTAGAATAATAGTAAAAATACAAAAAACACGGTCATCATTAACAGAAAATTGAATTCAGATTAAGATAAAAATGTCAGTGGCACAATTTTTGATGTGCTTGGTAGTACACATAGAACTGGGAATATTTTTACCGTTCGAGTTTCTCAAAAGCATTCTTGGGCCATCTAATTTAAAAGTCATAAAGTGATAAATGTTTTTTTAAAGTATCTATGCTTCACCATCCTCCTTCAATGAATCTCTGGTAGTTGGCAAAAAATAATTTGTAGTGTTTTAATCGTGTAGGACCTTACTGACACTGAATTGGAAATGAGATTCTTCTTGCAGATTCAGAGCACATATCCATACAGCAGCATTAAAAACTATCTGCCCATATATTTGCAACCCTCAGCATTTGTTCCCAGAACATACTTAAATACCATAGCTGTGGTGCAAACACTGAGTTAGAGACATCCTTTACACCTGGTAGCCTAAGTAGATTACACAAGAGGAAAGAAGGATACTGTGAGTAAAGTAGCATGTTTGTAATCACCGTCTGTGGCAGCATCAAAACAACAGATAATGCCAAGTTCTCCTACCTCCCTGTTCCGTGCCCCGAGTACTGGCACCCACCACTCCCTGAGCTACATGAGAGGCATATATTTTTCCTCCTCTTATGAACGCCGCCAGAATTGTTTAAGAAGCCACCGCTCTCCCTGCTAGAACTTACTGTCCCTCCACTTAGACATTACATGGTTTAAGCTGTGGTTTCAACTAACTCCCTTTGCCACACAGTGACATTACATTTGAAGCATTCACACAGTCATTTACTGCACCTCAGCTGCGAGGCAGGAAAGAAGAGCTAAACGTATGATTTCTTCTGTCCCTCCAGCTAGACGTGCAACAACATGCCTGTCTACACTCTAATCTAGGCTATATATACACTTTACCTCAGCTATTTTGAAGACGGAGCATAAAAAGAAAGACAAACAGTCAAGATTTAAACTAGCACTTAACTGTACCCCTATTCCATCTTAGTGGGAGCAAGCAAAAACTCTCACAGAGACAATTAAATTCTCTTTCTTCACTGTTCTGAAAAGATCAAGGTTTCTTCCTGCTAAGGAGAAACTATATCCCTTACCTTTGCTTGAGACTTCTAGGATTTTCCTGAGGTGGTTTTTTTTTTTTTTTTTAATTCAGTTTGTGCAGTTGATCCTTGATGACGCTTGGTCACAAATTTAGAGAGAATAATGGGCAAATAGGTAGGTAAAAATGTAAAAACATAATTGGGAATAATCATACAATAACAGAAAATATTCTCCAGCTTCTGTAATTCTAACACCATTGAGGTAGTGCCAAGATTATGCTTTGTAGCAGAACAGGTGAGAGGAGGAAGAAAACAATTAGAATCATTACCTTACATGGCCAAGATATTTTGAGTGAAGACCAAATAGCTGACAGAACTGCCTAGAGATCTCGGTTCAGATAAAGCCCACTGCTAATTATTGCCTGAAGAACACTCTTTCGGAATGAGGAAAAAAAGCTGGTAGAAAGCAGAGAGAACTTGGAAACAGAAAAAGTCATTATAAACAAATATAACATCTTCAGAACTTGATATACTAATTGTAGACAGGCATTACTAATTTCTGCAGATAAAAAACATAGTTTTCTAAACAAGGCAAGAAAAAAATCTGAGTTAAATGTTGGTCTCGATCAAAAATCTTAGCAATTTCATATTAAACATAAGTTGATTATAAAGAACATATTTATTTAGCATCAGTAATTATGTAAAATGAGACATTCCCTCTAGAGATTATCCATAGCCGCCTAGACAAAACAAGCCCCAGAAGTTTTTAATCCTGACCATGTTGCAGGCTGACCATTAAACAAAGGAGCAGGTCAGTGAGGAAATTCATGAGCCAAAAAAATATATAAACCACCAGGAGTGAATAAGGATTCAGTCCTCCAAAGTGCTAAGCATGTTGGCTTCAGCCCAACAAAGTACTTAACTACACGCTGAATTTTAAGCACATACATAGTCTCATTCCCACTGAGATTATTCACAGGCTTTAAAGCTCAGCATGTGCTTATATAGTCTGTTGATCCAGGACCGGAGCACTTGGTATCTTCCAGGACTTGAACCCTGAGTGTTATCAGCTGGACCTGAAAGAGCTCAAGCAAATGAATTTTCTACCTGCCTTAGCCAATAACTCTGAACTTCATTCTAAAGATGTGAACTATTCAGAGATGATGAGTTCAGATTACCGTTCTTCCACAACTACAAGTAGAAGAATGAGGGCTCAGCAGCCATTCCTGTGGTCCATTGCAGCATTTTCTTTTGGTTTGTGTGTCAAAAAAAAAAAAAGAAACAAAAAAAAAACCCAAAAAACCAAAACACTTTCCCTTACACCTAGAAAAAGGACCAAAGCCCATCAGCTCCTCTGGCTAAGAAAAAACACATGTGCCACTGAGTTCAGTTGTAAGAATCATCATTGCCTGAATTATTGGGAATAAACGCCAACTATCCAATTCATCATTGCTATTTATTTTAATACAAAAATTGTGGTAAGAGGCAAACCACTCTTCACACATCTGATCATATTCATTATGGCTCCAACACCAGCTATCAGGCAGGCAGGCTGTGGCTGTCAATGACTTCTGGCAAATGAGAATCTCTTACCCAGCAACTGCCTTTACCACAGCTCTGGAATTCACCACGAGGAGACTGAGGCCCAAGTGTGACCTATGAAAACTGGTGTGACACCAAGCATGCTTTCAGACAAGCAAAATAGCAGAAGAGCAAAACACAAATAAATTAATTTCTCACATCAAACAAGCAATGGCTAGTGTTAAACAGCCTTTTATCTGTGTGCAAAAGGGGTTGGTTGTTTTATGTTCTGCCTTTTTTTTTTATTCCAGGGTCTTATTCATTGCAAAAAACTGATATATCAAATATTTTTAAACACAAGTAAAGGCATTTTCTTAGAATCTGAATTGTAAAAAAGCTCAGTAAGATACTGACACATTAATCAAGTGAGAATTTGCACAGAGAAACTTAAAGGGAATAGAAAGAACCACATGCACCTTCATGTCTGAAACAAGATTCAAAACAAACTGTGAAAGACTATTTTGTGTAGTGGGCGCTGTGCATCATTTGGACAACTATATTACATTGTGGCATAGAAATCAAATAACGAACATGCATAACCAGTAAAAGTGTGACCCTAAAATTACCAGACAGTTGACTGCCACAATCTAGCAGCTTTAACTAGACAGAACATCACTATGGGGAACCCTGGTCTACAGCATTCGAGAAAAAGTTGACATGCACTGCAGCATATGCTCAAGAATTCCTATCAAGCCACAGTAACGGATGATCCTACTAACCCTGGACACTCTTAGGAGAGACACTGAGGATATACAGAACCTTCCCTAGAAGTTTCAGTGACTCGTTGCCTCTCATGATAAAGCTTCATATTTCTTGTATTTTTGGACTGGCTCTCTTATTTGTTACCTCTGCAACATAACTAGCAGGCCAGCCTGCGTCTCAGCTATTTAAACATGGTGCAGTGGGCCCAGCCCAGCCTAACATGCACAACTGGAAGACAGCAGGCCATGGTGTAGTTCTTCTAAAGGAATTGTCTATCACAAGAAGTCCAAAAAAACCAAAAGTACAAGAACCACACAACTTTCCAGAAAGCTGAGAACATAGGAAAACTCTTTTTCCTTTTTACATAACACAATATTCCCAGTTCTGGAGGTTATACATCCCAGTTATCAACAGCTGTTCAGTCATTACTCCCACTCTAAGCTTAATTAATATCCCATTTGATTGTGAGTGACAGAAATGCTGATTTTGAGATGTCATCCTCAGTTTCTTGGAAAGTGGAAGAGTATAGGTGAAGAAGGAGAATAAAATCATTAACTATGCCTTCAAAGGCTGCATCCGCTAATGCTGATCTGCCCCCACACATCTTAAGTTTTTTCTATCCCCTTTCTTCCTTTTTCCCCTCACGTCTCCTCTCATTGAAATATTCTCCTTTCCTTCCCATCCACAGAAACTGACTGCTACAGGTTCTAAAGCACCTATTTCATTTCTGCTTTGCTTTTAGCTAGTCTTGTCGCTAACAAGATCAAAAAGACATAAAATACAATTTCATTTCACATTCAACATTCAGACCACAAATTGGTGTGCAAGTGTATTGGGATTACTAATTTATACTGATCATTCAGAATCTGTAAAGCCTTTCAACAATATTTGCTATCAACTAGTTGTTAGAAGGATCAGTAAAACACAAAAATGTTTAAGGTTCATGCTAAGTTTTCACAGACTGTTCATATAAATAATATTTATGTACACATACAAGACTTGCTAAAAAACACAGAAGTGACCAAACTGATCCACTCAAACCTTCCCCAGAAGCCTACTTTTTCTCAGACAGCAAGGACCGGTAACTTGTGTCCCAAAGTATTTTTTGTGAACAACTTGATGAGCAACAGAAAAGGAATATGGAGTTCAGTCCTGAATACAGTTGAAGCACCCTGAAACACCAAAGGGGACTTTTTTGACCACTGCATGTTATCTTCTTAAAAAGACAGCATTACACTACCTATAAGTTTTAATAATTTAAATGTATCAAGATATTACCAAATATTGTCTGGCTAGAGATACTCTCTATGCATGTTCAACAGCAATAAGCATTACAGTTATTATTCAGTTCAACACATTTACTCTTTCCTTCCATCTTTGTCCTTTCATATCCCTTCCCCTCCTCTTCCTCTCCCTTTGTTTTTTCATCCCTTCTTTTCTCCCACACACTTTCAAGAAGGCCCAATTCAGCACAGTGTGGCATCGGCAGAGACCAGCGACAGCTGCTGTTCCAGCTACAACAGTGAATGGATGTAAAAAAAATCAAGGGACAGCTTTAAAGTTTGGGAGAGCTGTTTAAATTGAATATGTAATAACTCTACAGAGGATTTGGACTTTAGCTACACTCAATAGGGGTGCTTCATTACCTGCTTGTGGGAATGCCACTTGTCTGTGATGAGGTCACAGCCTCCTGGCGATAAATTCCGTATCTGCTGTTTAGCCCGGTCGGCTGAAAACAAACTAGCAGATGCCATGCTGATTTGCATCTAGTTGCTATCGATACTAAAGAGACAATATGTGAAAGACAGGAAGTATCATGTGGGAGCCACGCTTAGACAGCGTGAGGGGAAACGAGCGTTCACCTTCTTTATCTAATCATCCCATGCTGAATTACTGAAAGTCTTCCACAAGAGGAAAGCAGCAATCAAAACCAATTTGGGGCTGGATTTGTCTCTTACCGTTTTATTTGTTATCCTAGGCATTTCTGTGCCACTTTGCCTGGGGGGTGTGTGAAATCCATCAGAAGTAGCATCAGCAACAGCTTAAGAAATCACCCTTACATATGATTCAGCAGAACAATTTCCTCCTGTTACTTTTTCTTTTGGTCATGTTATACAATATACTCACATCATGAAAAATTGAATTCAACCTGTCCGAGGGAGGACTTCATAAGTTAAAAACTCCAGCTAACCCTCAGTAATTACTCTTTAGGTCCCTCAACTACCTTCTCTCTCCTATCCACATTTTCTCTTTCCCCGAATAGACTACATATAACACTCACTGCATCCAAAGCCTTTAACTTTTACACCATCATCTTGACTCTGGGTCTGTAATTTGATCCCATTCCACCACAGAGTGTTGTGCAATGGTGTTTTCAAATCAACTGTTAGTGGACACGCCCATTTGCCCCATAACATGCATGGCAGTCTATCTGCCCTAAAATACATGCCAGTGTATCTCCACTACCATCACTAACTAAAGTTTTTGTTACATTCTTAGAATAAACCTTACAGATTGGATCATTATTGTTTAGACGCAATGGTGAAGATTAAAATAATGAGAGTTTTCACTGACTGAGAAAAAAAAAGGAATCACAAGGAAAGGCTGTGTACACAAGCAAGGAAGGAAAAGGAAACTTTTTTGTCTTTCACCAAAGGCTGAGGGAAGATCTGCAAAGGAGGGAACAAAGGCCCACTTGGCTGTGTGAATACTCTGTAGTCATGGTCGCTTGAAGTCTAGGTTGAGCCTTGTGGGTGAGCACTGAGACACACCTGAACTGACTCCACTGTGTCTATAGGAGATCGTATACAGAGAGGCAGCAAGGAGTGAAAAGTTAGCGGGATTGTTGCTCCTAGTGGGGGCTACCCAAAACATGCCACCCCTCTGGAGCAGCATGCATATGGTGCAGAAGCCCAAAGGCCTGATAACACATAAGCTAGCATATCCCCAACCTAAGTCGTTCTTAAAGAATAAAGGGAGCCTGGGATTTATTTACCTGCAGCAACAATATAGCTTTGACACAGAAAGGCTAATAGCATCTGCTTTCCAAGTCCAAAGCAGCCAGATGCCAGAACGGCCAGTGTTAGCACATTCTTCCACCTTAAGGCAGCAAAGTGAAAACTCAGTACTTTAAATCTAGACAGATCTTCTAGCATAGGAACGTTCCTTTTTTCTCTGGCAGGTATGCTGACAGATTTGTAACTTCGGATATTCTACGAGTGATCAAAATACATAGATAACACCACTAAGAAGAATACAAAAGATCTGTTGTACTACTGCTCAGCAGAAATGAGAATATGTTTTATCTTACTCCTTTTTCTAGAACATTAGGTGGCATTACCTTTCTTTCTTGATTTCTTCTATTTCACATTTTTCCATCTCATTACACTTCTGTAAATTTACTCCTCACAGCCTGTGTTGCTGTCATCCCATCCCAACACCAGTTAACTACCTTCTAGCTCATGAAACCAAGATGAAAAGCTGATCATATCTAACTTGTTTTGAAATAAATGAAAAGATTCCATTGTTACTTTCAAAGAGAAATACCACAGGTACCATAATTTCTATGTGGAAAGAATAGGTAGTATAATGGGAACTAGAGCCTATAGAAGGCAAGCAGAAAGCATTAAAGGATTTTCCTAGAATTCATCCTCGACCTTTTGGGCAAGCAATGACAATAGGTATCGACAACAGAATGTAAGAATGTATGCATGTAAACCAGAGGTGAATACAAAATGTCAATCGTAGGCACTACCATAACAAAAATACCACTAAAACTATGTTGAGACATGTCTGCTTATATACATAAAAAAATTTTCATGTGCACATCGACATATACCTGCACTAAAGGTTGAATAAAGTATATTCTTACTGTAGTGGCCTACATGAATCCCTCAGCAGAAGAAAAATATTAAAAGATCCGCAGGAAGATAATCTGCTCACAGTAGATCAGGTGTGACTGAAAGGGGGAAAAAAAGAAAAAAAGAAAACTCACAGCCACAGTTACAGGAAGTCAGCGGTCAGAATCCCCACATGCTGCATGTACTATACCAGAATACCCACTGGAAGATTAGCTATGGAGAGACAGTTGATCTAATAGGTAGTTTTATTCAGGAGATGAATTACTGTTAATGTCACCCTAAAGCCATAAGCTGAAACCAAGTTATTTTCCACAGTGAATCCAATGCAAACAGGCCCTTCACATGCAACCCCCCTGGCAGCACAGTCACAGAAAGGTCTTTCCATTGAATCCAGCAGGAACTGCATCATGTCCTAAAGAAGGCGCTTGTGGCTAGGGTAAAATGGCACCCTTCCACTTCAGTAAATGGAGTTACACTGGCTTATGCCAGCTGAGAATCTGTCAAAATATTCCTCTGAAATGGCTCAACATTCAAATACCGTATATATTAAATCCTTCAAAACATTAATTCTAATAATAATAATAAGCCAGTCAGGTATATGGCACCCCTCTTACCCAGAAAGCTCCCAAAATGCAATTCATTATCTAGCTCCACCTATTACTTCAATAGCTGGATTTGGTAATCCTGAGGTAAAACGCTGCAAATGTCCTTAGCACGCTACTCTACAGCATTGAGGAAAGGAAGTGAGGATTAACTGAGCCAGCTAAAACTATAAGAAGAATGTAGATGGGCAACTACATCCTATCTTAGCTGGAATTAGGCCATGACATTGAGGTTAACCCCCCTACTTGTGCAAAAATACCATGGGTTTTTACTAACCACAAATGGTCAGGAACTCAGTTTAACAAGCCCATCCACAACAATAATACAGATGTAAAAAGCATGCAGAACAATCTCTGAGAGTGTGATATTCCAGCTCAAAGTACTCACGTACTCATACACCAATTGTAATCTAAAGCTAGACAAAATGAAGCGAGATTGCAAGACTGCTATCATACAATACTTTCACAGCACAAACATCTGCTTAAATATGAAGACTTCCTAAAAGCTTCACCTCAATAGTTTTGGACCATTAATGGACAGAGCCTCTGTAGAATTAATATCCATGAGTAATAAGGAAATTTGCAGCACTCGCTGCCTCCTCCACACTGGGACGCTGACCAATATAGTTCATGAAGTAAACAATTCAACAGCAGCTCTTCCGGAACAGCTTCTCACCAGGGTGATCTACTCAGGAATTAAAGTCACATTTATTCCAGAAAAAGAGTATCCAGACAGGGAGCGCCCTGCAGTATTTTATGTCAATTTTCCCTCATTATTAATTCTCCTTATGTTGCGTAACAGTTAGTTGGAATTAGCAAATACATATTGTTTCATTAAAAACATTATGTTCCAGCACATGGCATTTAATTTGCCATAAAGTATGGTATGTAAGAAATCACACCATCTTCAATAAATCTAAAAAGATATTAGCATTTTTGTTTCTAATACAAGATATTTCAAGCAAGTAGTAAAATTTCAGTGGTATACTGAAGGGGTCTTAGAGAAACACACAAAAAAATACGACTATAAACAAGCCATCATTCTGGTAAGAGGAAATACAAACAACCAGAATAAAAATAGTTGATGCACAAAAGCCATAATGAGGGGGTTGCTCAAAAAATAACTTCTACTTTGAATGGTTTGGATGAAATACAAATTATCCACAGAAAAGTGTGGACTGGCATAAATGTTTGTACAAAATTATAAGTATATTTCTAGAAGTATGCAAGAGACAACCGCCTGCATGCTGCACAAGGTCCCAACAACGCTCTGCGTAAGTGCTAGTGCACAGAGTCCAAACCACTGCATTTTAATTACTATGCAGCCTCAGATATATTGCCTTTGATATGGAAATGTTCTTGTTCTCTCATCTTCACATACAGTCTCATGCACAGAAATCTTTATCTGATTCATAAAAAATAAACTAGAATCCAATCTCAACACCTGACCTCAGTGCTTAGAAGTTTTTTACTAAGCATGGTGTCACTATAAAAAGAATGGGTAATATTGGTGTAAAGTTAGATATTTGGAGCAATGATACGAAGGATTTGCAGTTAGGAATCAAATCAATACTGCACCTCTGAGGTTTTAGAGTTTCCTGTTGCCTTATGTCAGTCTACAAGCAGCTGGAGAAACAATTGACTGTACACCTTTCTGCCTAGCTTAAGAAGAAAGAAAAAACATTTAAATGACATCCTGTCTTACCACCGATAGAAGAGATGCAACTTAGGCACTTGCTGTATGAAATAGGTTCTGAAATCTAATAAATCTCTAACGTCGAACTTTCCAGCTTTTTTCTTTTCTGTTGATTTGTATGTAACATTTTTGTGCATATTTTAAAGATATGCACTACAAAGTTCGCACGGGAAGAAGCAAAATGTTTCCCAAGCTCTGCTTTATCAAACAGGTAAAATAAAGAATACTTAAAATACAAACCCAGTACTTTTCTGTATCTTACATTAATATGCCGCCTGTAAGAAGGCTAAAACCAATTTTGCTTCAACAAATTCTACCAGTTACTCAGAAGAAACATTAAATATTCAGACCTGTTTAGATAATTCTCCTAGCTCTATAGAATTACATTCTCTTTTTGTAAAGAATATGATCTGTGTAACCTCTCTATAGAGGATAATGACCCATCTGTAAATCATTTTGTTGCAGGTTATCTGTTTTTTATCACTTCTAGTACCTGTCTGTGCCTGATATGATACCGTTAAACACATTAACTTGATGGAATGTTTTGCCTGACTTGGGGAAAAAAAAAAAAAATTAAAAAAAAAAAAAAATATTGATTGATAGATATTTATTCCCCACTATAAATGAATGACTCTGATTAACCTGGTTTACGAAAATACCTAATTTTATGTTATTCTTTCCAATTCACAAGGCTCAAAAAATATTTGATTAAACTAATTTCCAAGCAATGATTTTCAAACTTGGGATACTGTTTTCTTTCTTCCTAATTTAAGGAGACAAAACAGTAAACATAAAACTGATACGAGTATTTTAAAATATGCAAGAGGAGGAAAGAAATGTCAATGTACTGATTCTTGTTTCTTTAAGAGAAAATCCATTTTTCAGGTTCCTGTTGTACTAATTGAAAGAGAATTATTTAAAACTTCGCTGAATACTTGAATATACGATGGGTATGTGTAGCAGTTTCACCAGTGCCAAAGAACTCTAGACCTTCTGAAAGACAGTAAAGTGAAAATTGGCAGGAAATCTCTCACAATGATGTCACAAATATTTGTTGTTGCCACAGAATAATGTTTTAAAAGAACACCTACTTCTGTGCTGAAAAGGCTTTCGGAACATGTAATTATCCGGTTTTATCACTGTAGAAATCGGCTGCTTTCCAGCAAATACATCTATCAGATCTCTCCCTTCTGCGCAGAACCACATCTAAAAAATTATACACGTATTTCATATAGACGTCACACCGGCCCAGTACAAAACCTTACTAATGACAGGATTTTACCATATTTTGTTGTTTTCACCATATGATGTCACGGCCTGTAACGATACTTCAATAAATACTGTGGGAGAGTCGTGTGTCTAAAAAAATTCTGAACGGCTCGTATAAAATAAAAGGAAATTCAGTTTCTGTGTTTTGGTAACAAGTCCCCTAAAGTTCCCATTCTTGCTGTTCTACCTAAGGAAAAAATAGAAAATGGTGTAAATAAAGATTACGCAAAAAGACACTGAAAGAGACAAGAAATCGGCTTACTAAGGCACAAACTTGAAACATGCACCTTCGTGTTTTGCTGCTACTTGACGAATAAGCTATATGCGAACTACCGAATAAATACATCATAAAGCAGTACTTCTCTCCTAGGTTCTGACATCATGCAGAAATGTTTCAAAGCTCTGGCTCTGTGATTTACTATATTAACTGAAATGTTTTAAAAATATGTCGTTGTATCACTTCAGTTGACATAGCTTATATATACACAAACACCCCTATTTACATAACTTTTAAAACGTTAGTCATTACACACAGCCTCTGCCAAACCAGCCCACTGATCTTTAAAGTCACACTATGGAAAAAGAAATATACATCACCCCATTGTATGGGGTATAAAGAAAAGTGCGTTGCGGCTTCTCTTCCCTAAGTAATTTTTGCTCTCTGAAATAAATAAATAAATAGACGGAAGCCTTTTAAGTGTGATCTATACACTTTTAAGGGGGAAATCAAACCAAGTGTAAAAGTTAAGGTTAAGTGGTATCTCCCAAGGTGATTACAGTGTTTAGCAGACAGGTCATGACTAAAGAAACTTTCTAATGCCCACTGAGAAAAAAATACATTTGGTTTTGCCATCGTCATGCAAAGCCCTGGCCTTTATTACCGCAAGATACTCCAAGGCCTCTAAGAACTACAGATGTACATGGATACTTTTGACTAAAAATATGATCAAAAATGCAAAAAACATGTCCAAGTGGATTTTTTTCCCCAATGAGCAAAAGAAGCGCAGCTGGAAGTGACCACTAACAATTGTTGGCCACCTATTAAAAACCACCAGCTAGGGAACAAGCACTGGCAGTTCCCACTTGTGAACAAAATCAAATCGACAAGTGAAGGCACCTAACTTTGGCCCTGAGCTTCTCTTTTCTTCAAGTCAAGCACTAGTGGCCTTACGAAGGAAACTGATGGGCTCCGCTTTGTCTTCTCGCTTTCACCAGCATGTAGACGTAAGAAGGAAAAGATGAGGCAGAGTTACGTAAGTTCAGCAAAGAATCAGTCATGTGCAGGGAGAGACAGCCATCTGTCTCACTCCCTTTATGCTCTGCGTTATACACATGGCACTCGTTTGCACCCTATGATCTAGCAGAAAAGGGAACTACGGGAGCTTTGAAGCAGCCCAGCTAAGTCTCCCAGCAGCACTGAAACAGAGTGCTGAACTACAAGCAGGGGAAAGAAAATAACGCGTTTAGCAGAGGATGCGAGACTGCAGACCAAAGGGCCTCTTCCACTCTCATCGCTGAATGAATTAAAGTTGTAGGGGAGGAGGCCGGAGAAATCAGAGCGAGCGAAACAAAAGTATGACAGGAGAAAAGGAGCCAGGAACCGTAAATCCGGGGACAAGGCGGGGAGACGCCAGCAGCCGGAGCCCGGGGCCCGGCGGCCCTGGGAGGCGCAGGGTGCCCCGGCGGCGGCGGCGGCCGCCCCTGCCCCGCGGGGCTCCGGCTGCCCCCGCCCGCCTGGGGGGCGGGATCCCTTCCGGCAGCCGCCAGGGCTCCGCGGGGCGAGCAGGGGGGGTCAGCCCCCCTCCCCGGGAGGGAGCTGCCGCTCGCGGCGCGCAGCCAGTGGCTGAGGGGCCGGGGCGCGGCAGCGGGGGGGCCCCCACCTCCCCGCCGGCGGCAGGGCACCGGCCCCGGCCCCCAGCGCGGCCCGGGCAGGCCTGCGCCCTGCCGGGGCCGCCGCCACCGGGCCTCAGCCCCCCCCAGCCCGCCCCCGGAGCCGCGGGCGAGGCCGGGCCGGGCTGCGCGGGGCGCGCTGGTTCGGAGCGCCGTGCCTGGTTTGGTTTCCGTATATTCTTTGGCTTTTAATAGCCAGCTGAGGGAAAAAAAGAAAGCATTATTGTTTTCCTTCTTTCCTTCTCTCATTGCCCATTCTAAATTTGACTCCGAAGTTTAAGCGGTTGAATTGGCCAATTCTGAATACAGTCTATTGAGAGACCAGACACGGCAGTATATCCCTGTATAGCAATAGATACAATGTGCTGAATTGGCAGTCTAATTATAAATGTGGCATTTGGACCTCCTTTCAGACCCAGTGCCACCTTACCTTATGAGGGAACTTCAACTACAGCAACTGTTCAAAACAAAATGCCATTACAGGATCAGCTTCACCCAACGCTGGAAGCGGCCAGGGGATTGTTTTACAAACAGCCTTTCTCACTTAACGCAAGAATGTATTATAAGGAAAAGTTAGGGATAGCGCAGAGTCTGAAGAAAACGCGTATGTAGCTTCTGCCAGGTGTCGAGCGGCTTCAAACTGCAGCATACTCCAAATGACCTCATTATTTTCTTTTAAATGTACTCACTATAAATAGATTATTTCTTAGTTTTACTCGAATGAGCTGCTAGGTACGCTTGCTGTTTATATTCCCAAGTCTAGGGCACATATAACGTCGCGAGTGCAGAAACACGCGGAATATCCTGGCCCAAAACAAAAACCTGCAATCAGACCTTGCCAAAGGAGCATGGCATGCTGAAAAGAAGTTTCTCAAAGCGGCTTTTCCAGGGAAACATTGGTATATGATGGCAGACTACATGCACATATCCCACATTCATTCTTATTATTTACTTTATGGTATAATGGCTTAATTAAATGAGTGGGCACAAGCACGTCAATAAAACAAGTCGAGTCAAGTTGAAGTCTCAAAACAGGTTTCAAAATTACTCCATTACACGAACGCAGAAAGGGAAATTCGTTAATTTTTTGGACTTCAAGCCCTGTTTGGGGACTGGGTAAAACTGTCCTTCTGCCCTCACGGTCAGCACTGAAGATGGAAATGCCAAGAATGTTACGAGGAGGGTAAAAGAAAACAGTAGGAGCAAAGTGCCGCTCGTGTGCCGAAGGCTATTTAAATTAGCTTAATAAACATATACCTTATCTACAAACAGCAGGCGAAGATACATTACTTTATCACAGAAAGTTTCCCCATCTAGGTTTTTGGGAACCACCCCTGGGACAGAACTAATCTGGCGTCCCCAGGCTCCCACCAGGCTGCCTTTCCCCGCGGCCCCCCGCCGCTCAGGCGCAACACTAATTGTCTTTTCACGTTGCCACTTTCCCTCCTTAAAAAAAAAAAAAAAAAAAAAAAAAGAAGAAGAAGAAGAAAGAAACCACCACCACCGAACACCGCGGAGAAACGCTCCGCAGAAAGCCAAGGCAGCGACCGAACCGGCACGGCCGGTGCCTCCGCTGACCCGAAGGCCCCGCTCCGCTCGCGGCCGCGGCCCCGCCGCCCCGCGGGAGGGCTCCGCGCCCGCCGCCCGGCCCGGCCCGGCCCGGCAGCTGGCGGGGCAGCTCTCGGCGGAGGAGCCACCCGCGGGCGGCTCGGTCGCTAGTGCACGCGTGGAAGTACCTGCTCACATCACGCCTATACGTTCGCTCTCACGTATCTACACGCAGGGGCGAGCCCGCCGCCGGTACACGCGTGCATGCATTACACGAGCGGGCTCGGCGGCAGCGGCGGTGCCCGCTCCTCCCCGGAGCAGGGCAAGCCGCAGAGGCACACTCATTAGCTCCCACTGATGATTCCTTTCAGGATCGTGAATGGAACAATTGTCAAAAACTGCGGGAAAAAAAAACAAGCCCCAAGACTATTATATACAGACACAGCTTGTGTGCGCGCATGTGACATTTGCAGGCAACCCAGATTTGTTCACAAACTCTTCAGCGTTATCCGAGATAAAACATTAAATTGCTTATACGATCAAGAGGCTTCTTATCCCCAATCAAAAAACAAACAGCTTCGAAGGCAGTGAAAGCCAGGAAAAGAACAAGCCCTCCGCCAGACACACCTTGCCTCACTCGTATCCTGCAGCACCGTCTGTAAACAGCTGCGCTCGCTTGCTGCAGCTGCCACTATTTTGTTTTAAAAGAAGAAGAAGAAGAATAGTAGTAAGTGAAATACTTCCTGGAAACTTACTTTGCATTTAGTTTAGGCACTATTCTTTTTTTCAGCTCGCAAAGGAAGCCGTTTTGTCCAGGTTAGGTATTGTCTACTTATGGATCAGCCTCTGGCTAAGGGTTTATTTTAATTTATGGCTTATGCATTCTTTTAAGGTCGATTTGCATGACCTCCGGCAAGGAGCTAAGGCAGCAAGAAATCCCACGTCGAATGTTGCCACAAAGCGGCACACATCTCCCCTTCCCCGGCTGTAAACAGAGCTCTCTGATGATGGACCGCTTTCTTCCCCCCTCCTTGTGTATCACAAATTAGGGCGCGATATCAATTTTAAAGTTTTCAGCATAACTTTGTCCAAACCCTCTCTGCTCGGAGAGATAAGGCGCCGGCACGGAACGGCGAACCCTCGGGACGGTGCCCCGCTGTGGCCAAAACCAGCATTACCACCGCCACGCCGGGAGCTTTGTATGCTTCCACGCTCCGTGGATAGCACTCATTTGTGGCGAACTCCAAAGCGGTTACCCACCTCAAACTTAACGGAGAATGTAGGAGCACCGCTAAGCTCCCTTCGCCCTCCTCCATCCCGAGCCTTTGGGGGTTATCCGTGCAGAGAAACCCACGCGAGCGCTCCGGAGTAATGACAGCGGCGCTCCGCTCTCCAAGATTTATTTCGGATTTTATTTTTCCTCTCCCTCTCTCTTTCTCCCTCTCGTGTTAGTTCCTTACGTACAATATCTTCCCAGCACCATGTGTTCGCCTGCCGTGGGTGATCTTAAAATACAACGCTGATCTGTCACTACATTTTAAAATAAACTCTACTCGGGGAGGATAAGAAAGTGTTGTGATTTCGAGGTACTGGGGTCCCTTAACGTCTCGGAAACCTCGGGATTCAAACAGCCCCGGAAACTCGCACGGGGACGAGACTATAACTACTTTTCCCTATAGAGGGGGGAAAACCCCCCCCAAACCACCACCAACACCACCCTCATGGTATAAAAGTAAATAATCGTGCAGGGGGAGGCGGGGGGGAAGGGAGGAATTCAGCAATGTTAAAAGCTAAACAACAGATCTACCTCCGGACGCTGCTGCTGCACTCAATTGCAACTAACAACCCATTAAAGACAGCGCAGGGGGAACCGGATTCTCTCCTGCAAAGCGACATAAATCCAGCGAAAACCCATTAAACCGCCACCACCGCCACCAAGCCACGCAGCACTACACACCACAGCAAACAACAGGTATACAACACAATAGGGCTTTTTTTTCCTGGTTACCTCCTCGGGATCCAGTGTGGCACAAAGCACTGGGAGAGCCTCCTTTTTTTTTTTTTTTGCAACGCGCTTCGGTAATTTTCATTAAAAAAAAAAAAAAAAAAAAAAAAAAAAAAGAGGGAAGGAGGTGAAAGGGGAGAGAGAAAGAGGAATAAGTGGGTGGTAATTCGGTAAAATAAAATAAAATAAAAGCACTAGAGTCTGCTGGTGTTTCTCCGGGCCATGGATGTGCAGGATCCCGATCGTTAGAAGTTTGCGGATGGGTTGCCTGGAGATTTGGTTACAATCAGGTTCATTATTATTATTTTTTTTTCCCTCCTGAAACAAGTGAAGGCGATGGTTACTGCTGTCAATCTTGGCAATCAATGTGAGCGGCCATGTCGTAAGTATTCAAAGCATTTCCCGTCGTGCAACATCAGAAAGTGAGTGGCCAGGGCATTGATCTGAGGAAGGCAAAAGGAGGCAGGGCTCCCCCGCCCAGACAGCACAGGCAAGATGAGACAACGCGGAGAGGGAGAGGGGAAGGGAGAGAGAGAGGGAGGCTGAGAGCGAGCGGGGAGAGCAACAACTGCGGAGAAAGTGAGCACAAAACAGAAAGTGAAATCACCCCAGGCTGCCAGCCGCATCCCCGAGAAGCTATCACCACTCACATTGCTATTAGACAAATGAAACCTTACACCCCTCTCCTCTAATGACCACTGATTGCCCGGAGTGGTGAGGAAAGGTACTAGAAAGTTGCCGGGGAGGGGGTGCGAGGGCGGGGAGGGAGGGAGGGAGGGGGCCGGAAAAGGAGGAGGGGGAGCGGGGGGGGGTCCCGGGAGAGCCGGTTCGCGGGGCCGGGGCTGCGCGGGGGGAGCGGCGTGTTGCACGCCGGCCCTCCCCCGCCCGGCACGGCGCTTCCCGCGGAGTGCGTGGGGAGGCACACGCCAGAACCGTCCTGCCGGGCTCCGGCTCGCAAATTTAAAAAAAAAAAAAAAAAAAAGGGGGGGAAGGGGAGGAAAAAAAAAAGCGGGAGAGAGACGATCTGCAGGAGGTGGGAAGGGCTGGTGGGGAAGCGGGGAGGAGAAGGGAAGCACTCAGCCGGCGCTTACTGACAGTTGATAAATGGGGCTCTGAGGAGCCCGATCCCGCAGCCCGCTCGGGGTGAAAACCAGATGAAATGTAAAGTATAAATTACGCTAGAGATGGGAGTCCGGCTACAGGGACCCAGGGGAGAGGAGGAAGGCGGAGGCACTCCGAGCCCACGAACCATGTAGTGACGCGTTCAACAGAGAGGTAAAACGTGAGCAGAGTTAAAAGGGAAAGACAGGTACGACCGGAGAAGGAAAACTGATTTGGGACGGACTCGAGCTGAAGTTGGGATCCTCGTGACGACGACGAGAGATTTTAGCAGCGGCAATGTATAAATATCTCTCTCTCTGCCTACCAAAAGGCAACAGATAGGGACTTGAATATCAGCTTGAATACCAATTTAGGAACTCACGCTCCCTTGGAAGTGCTAATTGGGGGTGGGGGGGATCTGGGAGAAAGAAGGGAAAACTATAAGGAGCTGAGGAGCAAATCAACCAGTGGCACAGAGTACTGCAAACCCAAGAAAGTCTCTCTGCTGTATTTTTACATTCCAAAGGTAAACATAAAAGAGTCTTTCAAACTGTCAGGGGCCCGCAGATCAGGTGGGCAAACAGCGCTGCAAAGCGAACGTCTGCCTCTCTTGATATTATTCACACCTAGGCTAAACTGTTGTTAAGATGGGAGCGCGGAAAGCAACCTCAAGCCCACAAAATGAGAGAGAGAGAGAGAAGTTGTTGATTCATCTCTGTATTTTTGGCACTTTCTCCCCATTTTCCAGAAGGCGCCTGGAACAGTTAGTAACAGAGAAACTTTTTAATTTTAAAATAGCTTCATAACTTATAGAGGCCAAAAAGATGAGGAGAAAGCCTGATTTCGCTTTCCTCCCCTCTCAAGTAGAAATTTGTGGAATAGGTTAGACCCAGAAGCATGCTCAGCCCCACTGCGAATGAACCTTGCTTCATAAGGACGTGATGAAAATTGAGCATTAACGTGATGGCACAGGGCTGATCTGATCTGGCTCTATTTCATTTTGTTAACAAGCTGTAAAACTCGACACACTCCTGGAGTCGTGCACTCTGCCTTGCTATCCGAGGGACTATCATCCCTCTCGAGGCGAGTCCAGGGAAAATGAGTTTTAAGTTAGAACCCCTCAGAACAGCGGACCTATTTTATACAGTATTTTTGGCAATTACACAACAATAAAAGGGGCAAGCAAGTCCTGTTTGCCAAGCAGCAAAACACCTTGAAACAGAACTTTAAAATTATCTAGTAAAGCTTTACCATCAAACTAAGCTGGCTGAGGGCATAGTAGCTAATTTCCATGGATTCCTTCCATTTTAATAAAGGCTACTAAAAACCTGAAAGTCGGAGACGGGGTAAATTGTAAGACTGCAAATACTGAGTTTCTATTCACCTGCGTTCACTTAATTCACAGTATTCACCTTGCTGCAGTTATCTGGGCTATGGATTTAACAACAGGAAATAGCTGCCTTCCCAAATATTGCTATGTCCTTTTTAATCTTTAATTATAAGAATTCCCGTGATTGGGCACTGACGCTTTCCTTGTAACACATTTAAACCTGCTGCAAGTAAAGGAAACACCTTGACTTTTCGCATAACTAGGAGCTTTGGCGCGCAAAAATATGAGCTCTGTAAGAAAAGAGATGTAATCAGAATACAAGGACGAACTATCCTGCCCGGGTTTGCAAGCCCATCAGTTGTTACTGGAAGTTTTTTTCTTTCAATAAACAAACAGGAAAAAAAAAAAAGGAAAAAGAAAAGAAAAAACACCCAGCTACTCCTGAAATGTCGCATCCTCCTTATTAAGTACGAGGCGGTAATGGGACAAGAGATAATGAGGGCATCAGATAAATCTAGCCGCCCACCCAGCTCCAAATCGGGGGAGCATCTCGCTGCACTCCCGCAAATCCCGCGCAGAGAAGGGCGCTCGGCTGGGGCAGGACCCCGCAGAGATGCCTCCGCATCCCCCGGCGGAGCGCCAGTCGCACTCCCCAGCTTGTTGCTTCCCCTGTGTGATCAATTAAGTTACAGATGTACCAGACCGTGCCAGAGAGCTGCAACTTCTCGGCGGCAGAGAAAGAGGACTCCTAGGGCATTGTATGCAAATGTGCCTGTCCGTGCTCTGCCCAGGAGTGATCGTGGTTCCCTCATCGCTTGCAGAAGTGAACACCCCGCCGTGGAGATACGTACGCACACGTGCCGAGAGACAAGAAAACGCTTTTCCTTTTAGCGTTACCATACGTTTGGAGACCGCGGTTTAAATTACTGCCCTTGCTTTTGCTTCATTAAGGCTAAAAGCAGCCAGAGGAGCCAGCGCAGGCAGCTGTTGAGGAGGGATGCTGGAGTGCGGTGGGTCCTTGCAGAGGGCAGGGATCCGAGGCGCTCAGTTCACGTCGGGGCACTTACCTGCTCACAGCTGTCACTGCATTTTGCGCCGTCTCTCTCATTAAAGACGTTAAGGTAAAGCTATATTCAACAAGCGAAGTAACCTGTCTGTGTGTTAAGTTTTACATACCGCGTCTTTAACGTGATGGACAAACCTACAACTCCTGTAGAGTTGGTGGAACAGTCTCAGAAGTTTTGATTCAAAGGGCAAGAAATTCCACCTTAAAAGTCATCCACCCTGTTCTAAAGTTCCCTCTCTCCCCAGTTAATGCCGGACAATTAACAAGCATATTTAGAAATTCCCTCTGCTGACACTCTCCGACAATGAAGACCTTTTATGGGCTCGCTAAAGATGTTCAGGGAAACTTTTGCAAAATAATCAACAGCATCTGAGAGAAAGCTGAAGGAAAAGAAGTTAAAGCCTGATCATCCGATTGGGAGAAAGTTTTGTTAGACTAGATAGAAGCATATTACTGCACGTTTCTTCATAAGCAAACCCATCAGCTGATATGAGTTCCCCTACAACACGAACCTCTGGCGATCTCCCCAAAATTTAGGGGACGTTTGCATTTTATAACGCCCAAAGCTAAAGATCTGACAGAAAATAAACAAACAAACAAAAAACTTAATTCCTTACAGCGTCATCTGCCAACACAATGTATTGTCCTGGCGGAAAGAGGATCAAGCAGATTTTAATTTCATTTGAAACTGTGCATCATCTTGATAGAGAAGCAAAAAGCCGCAGCAACAATCTCCCCACTCCACCCCCCACCCCCCCGTTCAAAAAAAAAGGGGG
This sequence comes from Gorsachius magnificus, assembly GCA_034008185.1. Taxonomy (NCBI): domain Eukaryota; kingdom Metazoa; phylum Chordata; class Aves; order Pelecaniformes; family Ardeidae; genus Gorsachius; species Gorsachius magnificus. The sequence goes on along the minus strand of CM067086.1, from coordinate 8,426,971 downwards.
GGGGGGGGAGACCTGGAAAAACCACATAAACTTTTACAAAGAAAATAAAAACAAGTTTGACATGAAAACCCCTTCCTGTCTTGGAAAGTTCATTTTAAAGGTCCCCTCTGTAAATCTAAAGTGCAAACACCAGGCTAAGGTAGTGAGTGGCTGGAATTTGCATGCTGATAAGAGAAGGCTGTTGTACTTACAGTGACAGAGGGCAGGCTGCGGAAGAAAAGCTGTTTGTGTTAGCCTGAGAGTCACCCAGGGCTGCAATGAGAGGAGAAGAGAGGAGTGGGAGTGCCAAGCTGGATACACCTTCACCGCATCTCATCACATCTGCCAGCCTCTCTCTCCCTCTCTCTTTCATTTCCACATTCCCTTTGTTCCTGAAAAAAAAAATCTACACGTCACATCAGTCCCCAGATGCAGTCTACACCAAAGAAAAAAAATGAATAATTCAATCAAACTGTGCATAGTCTCTAAGGCAATAAATCTATTGCACTTAAAGAAACGAAGGGTAATTACCGCTATAGAATTAGAATAAGGCCAGAGCGCGCAGGGATCCCAGGGTCTGTAAACTCCACGGTCAAATAAAGTTTCATTTATTTAATCCTTTGACAACCCCAGTGTAAACTAAAGGGGAGGATCGGAACTTATTCCGCTTGGGTTTGAGAAGGCTCAAAGTGAATGTTATAAAAGGAGAGCGCCCGTGATCTGTAACAAACACAATGCAAGGAAGTCGAAGTGTTTCACTGCATCACCTCCAGGGTCCGTTCCCCCCTCCCTAAGGAAGAGCAGACCACACTCCCACTTCCATCGGCTTCTGCTGCTCTCTGCAAGTGCAGCGGGAGTCGCCGGCAGCCGGCAGCCGCCTTACCTGCTCCCGGGCTGCCAATAAAGCCTGGCAAACGCTCAGGGCAACCGGCTATTGCGTTCCACGCTCTGGCGGAGGGAGAGAAGCCAGGGGGGATTTGCCACCGGCACGGATCGACTCGAAACGCTGCCCCTGACTCCTGGATTTGCGCTGGGCTGAGTTTGGGGACTGCCTGCCGGGGGCGGGGGGCACGCTGGGGCGCGGATCCCGGCTGGGCAGGCGGCGGCGGCGCTGCCGGAGCCCCGCGGCAGAGCGGCCGAGGTGGGGTGGAGGAGAGCCGCTCTTCTCCCTCTCCTACCTCTAACGTTGCTCTCCCGGCTCGGAGGTAAGATGACTCTATACTGTGCTTATTCTCTCCGGGTAACTCGGGTCCCAGGGGCATGCTTCTGTATTAATGAGGGCGGCGGCTCGGGGCTCTGTCTCAGATCGCTACACGCGAACCGAGCTGCAGTTTAACGTCGGCATCTGCTGCCTTACACGTTTCAATCACATTCTTTGTAAACTTCTCCTGGGGGGAGAGGGGGGAGGCGGAGGGAGGAGAGAGCCAAGGAGGGAAAAACCCCCAGCCCCAGGTGAGACCGCGCTGCTCAGACGACACCGGCTCTGGCTCTAACGCCGCCGGGCTTTGTGCCGGCCGGGAGGATTAAAACACCTTCCACTGACGTAGAGCATCGCGCATCTCCCTCACTTGAACCGCTTTAAGAGGCAGTTCTGATTTATCCAAAACATTAACGGAACTGTTATTCTAATAAAGGTAAACTAGAAAGCACACTTGCCTTCCCGCTCGCTTCGGCTTTGTTTATGTGCTTCAAACGCCACCGTGAGGCGAGTGCAAAGAGAGCAGCGAGAGCCGCCGCCTGCCAAGGAGCTCTCGGATTAGCACTTCGCAAAGCAAAACAAACAGCGTTCGCGGCAGCGCGAAAGTCATCGCAGAACCGGCTGCCGGCGGGCGCGGGGTCGGCGGCTCCGCCGCGGGAGCGGCGCTCGGCAGCCCCCCCCCCACCCCCCCCCCCCGTCCTCCCCGGGAGCACACGCACCCTCTCTTTCGCTCGCTGTCGTGGGCGCATTTAAGGCGAATTTCGGGAGATGGGAAGACACAAAGAAAAAAAACCCGACGGCGGTGTTTCCCGCAAGCCCCTGCCCCGCGTCCCTCTGCTTCCCTTGCCTTTCGCCAGCGCGGAGCGCACCCACTCGTGCCCCGCGCCCTGCGAAGCGCCTCCGCCCCCCCCGCCTCTCGGAGCCAGTGCCGGGAGCACTCCGGGCTCCTCTGCCCAGCTCCTTTCCACCTCCTTCCCCGGCTAAACTCAGGCCAGTTGCACTGCCCGGGCTTTCTTGGAGGATTTTGCTTCTCAAGTCTTTTTAGGTGATTTCAAGTCAGAGGCTGGGTTTGTAGTTTATAACCATCACTTGATTTATTTCGTTTTGGTGGAAGGGGAATGAAAAAAAGAAAGAAGGGGGGAAAAAAAAAAAAAAAAGACTAGGCTCTTATCACCCATGAACAGCACCTGGGGTGACACTGCTAGAAGTTGTGGGCACGACTCAGCACAGTGAGTTTCTTAGGCACGCTCCAGGCACAAAAAAAGCTGCAGGAGTGGGCCAGCTTTAGGAGCCAGATCCCGTTACGTAGGGCGCAACGCATCCCGACACATTGCAGTTCTTAGCCCTATTCCCACGAAAAGCCTTAAACCAGGAAGGGGTCCTCTCGTGGGACTTGTAGCAGCCAGTGGGATCGATGCTGTCCCCCAGCCATCGGGAAGCACCCATCTCACCCAGGCATCCTGGGAAAGTGCCTAACTGCACCAGCAAAGTTGAAGTCACCAAACTCTTGGCTACAAGTCGCACTGGCAGAGTAAGCTCTGCAAATGAATCATGAGAACACTAATAACAAGCTCCAACAAAATGGCAATTACATTCAGCTGTAATTAGAAATCACATTAAGATTGAACATACTGATACTTTGCAGGTATAGATTAAAAGAAAGAAAAACAGTAGCGTGGCTGTGGAAGGTGCAAACACTTCCACCGAAATGCTCCTCCTATTCTGGGTATTTCACCTAACAGCTGGATTTGCCTACTTGTCATCTTAATAATTTTTCTACTCCCATCTCTGTATAAAAGGATGACCATAAAATACAGTTAACATACAAAAAAGCAGTTCAAGGTTAACAATGATTTTAAATGTACTTTTTCAGAAGCAACCCAAAGCCATGCAAGAGACGCTTACAGCAATCATCACCGTCATACTAAGGCATCCCTTCCTCAAGCATACACCTGTGTGGCCTCACGTCTCATACCAATATTCCCAGCTTCAGCTGGGAATAGCTGGGCACGTCTTGTGAATGAGGAAGGATGGGAAGATATACTGGCATAGCTATAGCCACATGCACATTTGAGGAGCTGGGAGGGGACATATGCTAGACAACCCCCTTACAGCCTGCAGTAGTCCTATTTTATATTACAGCCCAGAGTAAATCGTAGGTCAGTGATATAAATGTGAAAGTTGCTGAACATTTTCCCCTAGAATCTCAATCACAGATAAAACCATTGCTAAACATGATTACTGCAAAACCCATATGAACCATTGTAAGGGTTTATCAGCACACCACAGTGCTTTTCTTTTTTTTACTGGCAGCGTCCCATTCTGACAGCACATGCTGGAATTCAACAGAATATGTATAGACTTTATATTATAACACTATTTATTCCATCAGTTTATTTTTGTTCCATACTCCCCCCCCTCCCCCCAATAAAAACCATAATCCCAACAACAAAGCACAGTTTTTAAAGTTCCTGACCTAACTACCATGCTACAAACAAGACACTATGTAAAAACCCAAAAAAACCCCAAAGGCTAGAATAAATACACAAAGCTGTCTTTGACCTGAGGGCTGGCTCACATAGCAAATAAATGCATTGCCACTAAGCCACATATATATGCCACATGCACAGAAATAAAAGCAATCCTCAAGATGGGCCAATGATTTTGTACTTTATACTACTACTGCTGTGCACTTATAAATAGCATTGGTTTTAAGATGTTCCTGTGGGTTTGTGATAATATGGCCTATAGGCTCATGTCATTGTCAAATGTTTTCACCCAGAAGCTCTAGTCCTGTGCATATGAAGTGCATGTTTCTTATTAAGAGGATCAAAATTATGATGCTGGAAAGGATAAGCTGTTCAGAAAATATCTAGAAAAAAAGGTGAACATGTCTATAAAGAAATTTTGGGTACAAAGTTGTTTCAGAATGTCCCATTTTGCCTAGCGCTTATAAATATCATGGCATGCTGAATGGGCAGTATGGCTGTCTCCTCCCTTTGATCACCTCTTAGAATACTTCACCTTTTCTAACCAAAATACGCAGTAGTAACTTCTTGCAACAAAGTTGACTAAGAAGCAAATCACTGTATAAATCTTTCAAAACATGTTTAAACATAGCTTACTAAACCAGGAACATTGGGTAGAAACTGCTGAAACTATTCAGACTGTTAAAAACTAAAATGCGACATGATCTCAACATATTTGAACATTCAATTATATGAAATGTTTTTCCAACATAGTATCAAATTTAAGCCTGAAGTAACATAAATGTGATTTGACTGCTCTGGAATCTTCCTTAGACAAATGACTGAAAGATCAAGGTGTTTTATTTCCTATTTGAATCAATGATCAATAAGTCTTATACACAAGAATCATGCATTTTGAATATAAACCACACTTTTTTAATAAGTGCAAGTTAGACCGAATAAAATAACTATGTTTTGAGAGCAAAACTCACTATTTTTTAAGTCATTGCAATCTATATAATTATGAAGTAACTTGAATAAGGCATCTTACATTGGTCCTAAATTTTTTACTCAAGTAAAACACCCATTGATTCCAATGTGAGTGTTGCCTGAGTAATAGAGTTCCCTGTCAAACTGTTAAAATCAGCTAAGTTCTAAAAGCCTGCAGATTGATGGAATAGCATGATTATACTAAAGGTATGTATTTAATATGGGGGAAAAAAAAAAAATCAAGTTACCAGGCAAAGCTTTTTAACATTTACAATAAAAGAAGGCAGTAATATAAGTAGATATTTTTAGGGGGGTTATAATTCTGTGCCTGGTCATGCAGACACTCATGGTTGTGACTTTATTTATACGAGTCATGCCAATGAATCAGTACTCTCATGTCACAAGCATTTGAGGTTTAGCATCTAGGACAATAGAAATAGGGATAAATTTGCTTTAAACATTCCAAAATGTAGCAAAACAAGACTATTTGTAAATCCATTCCAGTGGATTACACTGTAAGAGTTATTTTGGAATGTCATATTTAAAAGTTTGTGACTGACGATATACAATTTCTTTGTTTTGATTGAATAAGCCTTTCATCAGCATTACGTAGCAGAGTTAGGTTTTTAAAATGTTCTCATAAAAATTAGAACTCCTTTACAAAATAGGCAACGTCAAACAAACGAAAAACACTGACATACACCTTTTTCTTTTTTTTAAAATGAAGTATTGAAAGCTTAATTCTAACAAGAATATTAAGTAAACAAATGTTAACTCTCCTCAGTGGTATTAGCATAGTTGAAATTGTAGTTTATAAATTTTTGAGAGCATTGGCATCATGGTATGGTTGTCATAGAAACTGCAACAATATGTCATTTCAATTAATTTTACATGCAGTGATGCTGAGGTCCGTGTAATAATCCTTTTAAGAAGTTCTAGAAGTAAATATTTGAAAAGCAGGAATAGAAATATGAATAGGCAACAGTACTCTCCAATTATTATTTAATTAACAAAACAGGGAGAATGCTAAATTATTCTAAAACTATAACCAAGCTGGAGAAAGTAGTTAAGCAGACTTTGACTTCAAAACCACCGAAATTAAAAGATGAAAGCTACGGAAACATTCAGACTCTAACTGAAAAAAAAAAAAAAAAAGTATTTTTTCCAATGAAGCAGATTTGGCAAAATATGTAAAAAAAATTTATTCGTGTTCAAGAAATATAAAACATAAAATAGTTTTAAATCGTGAATGTTCCTTTTGTGTGTGCAAGAAGCACGAAGTCACATGTTACAAATCCAGGACCATAATACAATATAAAAAAAAGCTTTAAAGGTAGGAAATGTAACATGAATAGATTTATTTTTCCTGTATAAAGCAGCTACTGTGTGTTATGAATGCTACCTTAAGTAAATCATTGCCAGACACACTCAACTGACATTAATGACTTGATTATTAGAACAGAAAAGCTAACCAAAATAAAGGCAGTGCCTTTAAAAAAATAATAATTATACTGTAGCAGTATAAAATATATTTCTTTATTTTTACTGTTATAGGACAGTATGAGCATATACTTTTTTTTTCTTGATGCATGTGTATGATACAATACCTAACCCAATAGTTTATACATGAAAGAAAACACTGAGCTGATCCTAATGAGAAAAAAAAAGTAGATTTTCAACACATTTTACACAGTAATCAATAATTACATAGTATATTTTGTTTAAATTTACTGAGTTGCCACACAGACTAGAATATGCAAGACCTTCCAAACTGAGACATGAAACAAGCTGTTTGTAAGTAAATAAAAGCTATCAATATTAAAAACAAAACAAAAAAGGAAAGGGGGAAGAAAAAAAAGAAAACCCACAGCCTAGAGAAGCTCTCTGCAGTGAGAAAGGAGAAGCATCTAGAGCTATCCTTTCTGATAGGATTAAGGAATGCTACAAAAGAAGCATTTAAATCTCTAGTTTTCCCTGACAATTAACAATGAAAAGCAGATGTTTACAAAGCTATTTTACATGCTCGTTTATAAGATGCTAAAAGATGGTTTGTGGATGGTAAGAAGGAAGAGCTGGATAACTGCTTGTCTGGTGTATATTTAAAAGCATTTTCATTGGCTCAGTTATTGTTAATAATGAAAGAAACACTTTGTGCTGTATGGCTGTGACTATAGAAAACTGCCGTCATAAAGTCCTCAACAAACTCTTAAGATGCAATTTACAAAGATAATAATAACACAGAATTATTTCACTTCTCTGAATGCTACACATTTGCATACCAGGACCGTGTACAATATACTCATAATGCACATTCATAACAACAAGGACTTCTTAACATTGCAACAGCACAAGATCTGTGCATTAAAAATCTACAGCTCCAAGTTTTCCTTTTTGGTGGGAAACCATTTGTATAAACCAGATGCTCTGCATCTACACAGGGTAAGCCCACGTTCGGTTCCACACCTTCACTGAATGGGACCTTACCAAGAAAATTATGAAAGGCAGCAACAATATTAATAAATTCTCTCTCATATAAATATGGCAAATTAACTTTTCACGCAAATTCAAGAAGAAGTCTGGTCTGTAACTGTTAGTCAGGAGATGTGGGTTCTATTCCTGGCTGTGCTACAAACCTACAGAGTGTTTTTGAACAAGTCACTTACACCAAGTCACTTGAGTAGAAAAAATTCAAAGAATGCATGCCTCGAGCTCAATTTAGACAGATCCGTATCTGCTTATATTGGATGCATGCGAATGTAGGCATATGTCTCTGAAAAGCTGGGGCCTACCCTATTTGGACTTTCCGTCTTCTTATCCCATTTCTCTACATGGAGAGAGACTGTTGGGAGACTTAATTCATAAAAGACTCCTCACATATCAATTATATTTATGCATAACAAGATTACCATTAAAAGTCCCAGCCCTGCAAAGACTCATATGCACGTTTCGCTTCACACATTTGTAGCAGTCCAATTTACTCTAATAGAATTATTCACTCTGTATAATTCTAAGCATATAAACTTCTGCAGTATCAGGAACTAAGTTAATGGAATAGATAACGTGTAAAAATACTCATACAAGTTAGTAATGAGGTTCAGGCTGCACATTCTTAAAGTCCTATGTCACATTCAATAGAAGGATTTTTTAAATATCGCTGTTGTAATGTTCTGGTACAAATAAGAGGATGCATAGCTGACTTGACATTAAAAAATTTTGCTATCTTATCATATCTACATTTTCAAAACAAACAAAAACCTCTTTGCAACGTGTAAAATAATTCCAAAAACTTGAGTTCTAATCATAAAAGATACTTGTAAATCACCTGTGTGTTGCCACCATCCAAGCTGGTTTTGTTTTTTACCTCAGACGCTGAATAAATTCTAATTTCTGTTAATGCTTATGCTATTCCTGCTACTTACTCAGTTGTGAATGAATATATTACACTGAAGTACAAAAATATTTAATTCATATTAGTTGGCCAGATTTCATTTCTTCGATGGACTTTTCCACAACTCAGACTCCCCATCTACAGGCTACTCTCTTGGACCAAAATTTGTTACCCACATAATGACATGCAAAGTAGGTCAAGTTTCCAACTTACAGCTACAGCCATACTGAACTTCACCCAAATGGATACTGCTCACATGGTAAAAACTAAACATGCATATAAATGTTTATAGAATTGGGGCTGAAAGTAGCAAACAGTCTTCCTGATTTGGATGGATTTTTACCATAACACAAATTATTTACACAGAAATCTAACAGCAAGGCATAATTGAAAATATTTTGTATACCTTTCAAAAAAACACCATGGGGAAAAATACCTTCCCAGCAGCTGTTATTGGTAGAGCAGATAGGGACAACAGAAGGGAACAACTTCTCCCTTGGTCTGTAATAGCCTGCACTAGTATTGCGCTGATGCCAAGTACCAAACCAGCCAATACAATGCAGCTCACAACTGCCTATTTTTTCTAGCACCATGTTCCTCAGCCCAGAGACATGAAAGGTATCCTCCCTTCTCCCTCCCCTTCTTCCCACAGAAATTACACTCCTGGCTGGGTCCTTGAATGCTGGCCTGCCACAACCACAGAGGAGGGGACACAATTTGCCTCTGTCTCAGTATTTTGCCATTATTTTAATTTGATGGCATTTTAGTAATATGGAATGATTAGCTTGCTCAGACTGCCATCTGAAATGTCTGTGACTAAGATTTCTGTTCTGTGGGTTTCTCTTTTTTTGTTTTTCTTCTTTTTCTGTTTTGAACATGTCTTTCAATTAGCTTTCTAATTTATGCAATAGAAAGGTATGTCCAAGGTGAACATTATAGTTTTTTTAAAAAATTTAACTTAGGAATTGTTCACAGTGTTCAGCAAAGGAGCCCATGCTTGTGGAAGTTGGAATTAAAAAGCAAAATATGTTGAGCAAAAGGAGAGCACTTTATAATCAATATGGTCACACACACCCCCCCCCATTCCCCCCCCCCATCCCCCCCAATCTCCAACTCTTATGATCAGCAAGTACTAATTTCCTTAGTATGGTAATTTTCCACTTAAGTACTGAAACCTAAACCTAGATTGTAAAAGCAGTATTTGAGGGGTCATAGCTTCTGCCTTTGCTTTTCCAGTCCTTTCTAAACTCAGAATTGCAAAGAAAATTTGTCATGTTATGGTTTATAATGAACAAAGGTGCGGAGAGTTGAATGTGGACTTAGCAATGTATTAGATTTGAATGCACAAATCTATTGTAGCCACACATGATGAACCTTTTATAAAATAACCTCAGTAATCATTGTGTTCAGCACAGGTAGCAATTCCTAAAAAGCAACACAAAATACTCTGACATACTTCCTAAGGTCCTGGGTCAAAGGAGGTGAAACAAGGATTTGTTAAGGCCTATTTTACGAAAGACTGAGATAGGAAAAGACTAAAATCTGTGCTTTAAATGTAGTACACCATACTGAGTCCTTTTTCGATTCTAAAAAACCCAACCTCTCCTATACAGTATTTGGCACACTGTTTTTGTAAGAGTGAGATTCAAACTTTTCAAAGCCCTTACATGAGGAACTTGTTTCTTTTTGCTCAAAAAATTAATGAAAGATACAAATCCTTTGATTTAGAGAGAAGCTTTATTTTGTGGAGAATATTAAGGGATTTTACTGTTGATATTTTCACATTAATATACATTATTTATCTCCACAGGGTGGCGAAAAAGAGAAAATTGCAAAGACTTACTGGGTGGCAGGAAGTGGGATTCACTATAATCAACAGCAGCAGGGGACTCTTTGAGGTTGCGTTGCAAGATATATTCAAGATTTTAGCAGAAAGAAAATAATTGCATTTAATATTGTGCTGGTGGGAAATAACATATGTTCAATCTTTTCCAGCTTTTATACTTACATTCAGATTTAGACTCTTGCCCTTTAGATGCAGAGATACTAGTCCTTAAGATCTGGATTATTTTTTTTTTAAGTACACTTATGCAGAGGATGTCCTATTATTAGCCAGCTAGAGCTTTACGCTACTTGCAAATTTTACTTCAAAAATTTACTAAGGTTTCATGAACATACTCACCAGACAAAATAAACAGTTCTATGCTCAATCAGCAAGCTATTACCAAAACATAATTAAGTTTCCAGAATTATTTTATTTTAGATTTTCTTTATGAAAAACTCAAAAATTATATGTTTCCTCAGATGTTTGCTTAAAATTTCTTTCGGGGTCAAATCACTACACTTCTTACAAATTCAGAACTTCTTTAAAATGGATGTAGTTCTGTCTGTGTAAAGGGTAACTGACAAGTTGATGAAATAATTTAAGTTTGTTAATACAAAAAAGCTGCCAGTCATATAAAGGTTTTCCACACTTAAAGGGGATAAAAATTTGTGCATATGATAAACTAACATTGAGGCTTAATTGTATCTCATATAAGTTCAGGAAATTAAAAGTAGCTGTCTAGTCTAAGCTAATTGTGTAGAATTCCTTTATAATCAAATACATACATACAGAGAGGTTTCTCCATAGCATGTTTCAATATTGCCCTGTTTTGTCCATGAATAATGCAGTAGAAGAGACAAACTGGCCAGCAGAGGAGTCTGTCCCTTTCTCCCAACTTAAAAAGGACCTATAAACAATTAATTTAGGCTGGATACCTATCTTTTAGTGACTAAAGCAAGTGAGATGAATTCTATTTTGCACTATTGCAATCCTTGCCTAGTCTTACCATTTGCCTTTTGTTATTCTCCTGCTTTGTGTTACTTCAGAATGGGAATCTCAGGGCAGACCATCATCTATGTAAAATGCTAAAGGAACAATGATAATTTACAATATATGTGGATCCGCCTATTCCTCCCCTATGAGTTTAGCTGCACGCTTCAGGGAAGCACATAAAATTATTTTTCAATAAAAATCTGTTAAAGCCCTATTTTTCATAACCCTATTGTTTTATTAATTTTCTGTGAAAATACAAATGGGAGTACATGTATATATATATAAAAACACGTAATAAACTTCCAGAATATGAAAGATGCCAGATCTGGGCTTTATATTGACATAGGCTTACAGGTGTCTGCAAAGACTTAAAATGGGAGTTCTGTGTTGGAGGAGAATGTGGGGGGAAACAATCTTCCATTCAAGAACAGTCTTCTTAAAAGTCATATCAAGGCTAAGCAGATGGTTTCATTTGTAAAATGTAATATATATACTTCACAAGCTGCAATCCCATGGTTACTTTACATGGCTTATTGGCTGGCATCAGAGAATTTACTTTCCTTGCTCCATCCCCACTGCCAGCTCTAACATTAAGTGGCTACATAGTCAGCCAGTTGAAGAAACTGCTCTGGATTTGGGGGACAGGGAGAGGGGGTCTGTTGCGATTTGGAATAGCACAGCTACACAGAAACTAGTGCTGGCACAAGAGGGGACAGTGGTGAGTGAATGGGTGCTGGTATGCAGATCGTACCAGCTTAAAGTAAGTGTGGAACTGCAGCCTGTGGGTGGGATCCTACAGGCACCTTAAACCAACAAACGTTCAGGCTGACAGAGCCTTGCCTCTCATCCTTTCTCTACCAACTAAGTGTTCCTATTCTTTCCCTTGCATCAGCACTAACACCCACATAAGTGTGCAGGAGCCAGCTCAGGGAGGTGGCTTGTCTGGAAGCTAACCCCACAAAAGTAGAAAAAAAAGAACAACCAAACAAAAAAACTTTTCAGCCAGATTTACTCCAAGGAGCAATTCACAGAATGATCAGACAAGAGCCAGTGCCAGCAGAGCGCAGAAGGTGGAAACACAGAGCCAGAGGCAATAGAGAAGAGGACAAGGCAGCCCAAACTTAGATCAACTCCAGCTGTGATGGACCCAGAGACGGAGCCAGCCTGACCGCTCACAAGCTTCCTTTAAAACCTCTGCACTTTCTTTGAAAACACTATGATAGAATGAGTAAGTATACAGAGCTGAAATTACCAAGATGCCAAAGAAATAAAATCAGGATGCTTACTTATACACTGAACAAGACAAGAAGCAAGAAACAACCCCATGGTCTTAAAGCTATCTAGCAGTTTCTGTAGAATATAACAGACAAGGACAAATCATTCCTGACTGGAGTACGGGAGCTATACAGACCACACTTCTGAGTAGCTTTCTACTTTCTAAGCCTTCATTGTGTAGTTTTGGGCTGACAGGAAGACATTAGCAGTGGCTTCAGAAAGCATTACTCATAGTTTACAAGACTCCACATTATCATCATTATAAAACACATTATTCTACATACTATTTTTTGCAAGGCAATCATCATGGAGATGAGACAGCTTGAGAAGGTTGGGAAAAGACTGAAACCAAGAAAACTAGGAGATAGCATTTGGAAAATTAATAGTGCGGAATACCGGACTTCTTTTCTCTATGCATGTATCTAAATTCTGCCATCCCACATCCACAAAAATATGTACCTTTTGTTTCTTGAGGGTATGTAAGTTTTTAGAACAAACAGATTTACCCTAGCTTAAATTTGTAAGGGCAACTATGTAGATATGATGAAGTGTTGGAAAACTGAATTTAAAAGACAGGAGAAAAACCTTTATTCAAGGAGAAATAAAATTATCAAAAAAAGATTTCTGATACAGTCACACTGTAAATAAAAGAAACAAAGTCTAATATGTTAACTACAGTAACAATATTAAGAAAAAAATCTCTGTAAAAGACAAGATTTTCTTAAAGCTTTGGAAACTGCAGACAAAAGCTGAAGGGAAGCTGTAAAGGATTGGCATGTTAATGCCTGAAAGAGAATAGGCTATTTGCAAGTAACTTTCATCAGATCAGCAAGCCAGCTACGCTGACTCAGACTACTGAGATATTTGATTAGTTTAGGTATGCAAAGTACATAAATAAATAAATAGATATTAGTTAGTAGGTTTAGATTTCCCATCCCCAGCCTGTACGAGTTGGAAGGAAAATAAAAACTGTCACTGATTTAGGGGAAAACATCTAAGAAAGGATTAGAAAGTTTGATATTGACCACATGACCTGCCAAGAAGGCCCAGGATGAAGGACACTAACAGACAACAAAATGACTCATGGGCTATTCCCATGAATATACCTCTGTTCCCACAAATGTCAACTAGCAGGCAGGTCTTTGAATCTAACTAGGATAAACCAGTATTTACAGATACATTTTTGCTCCCACTGTTGTATCTTCCTGTACTGAATTACAAATGTTCTAGGGTCCTCTGCTGATAACTTAGGAAATTAGTATAAATTATATGAAGACATAAAAATATTTTCAAAAAGTTAAGTAGAATGGTCAAGGTATGTTAAAGGCTAACACAAACATTTGATGACATGATGGGATAAAAATGTCCTTCTAGAGGACAGCAGTAGAGAGCAGCAGGGGAAGAGTGTAAAGGACACTTCAGGGGTAAAATCCTGGAAAACAGCTATCAAAGGAATGCCAAGAAGAGAAAAGTGAGCAGAAGTAATTCACAAGCAATCAACCCACTTTCAGATTTGGAGAATTACTGGATGACATTTTCTAGAAATAAAAGTTTCTCAGAAATAAAAGCTTCATGTGTGACTGTCCCCTGGCCCTATGTATATCTGTACATTGAGGAGAGGGAAGGTAAGGAATTAGATTTCTGAAGCTTTCATTACTGGCTGAGATAACAAAAGCAAAGTTTAGTTGCGTTAATCCAATTTGGATGTATATTGATTTTTGTTGTTGTTAGCAGCATTGCTATGGTATACTTCCTGTCTTCTTGGGCAAGCAGAAAGCAGCCTGGGAAGGGAAAGATATATGACAAGAGGAAGAATAGGATGGCATCTCTGACGCTGGGAAAAGGAAACATGGGCTTTGATGATACAATTGTAAAAACACCTGTAAATCCCATGTCTTTCTGGTCAGCTTTTTTTATACAGATTTTGTAGCAGTCCCCAAAACTGTGTTCTTGTTAGTTAAGCAGATCAAGTCAGTTGAACTCAAACTGCCTGTAGGAGCACAGCTCAAGGATTCAACCACGCTTAGTGGCTAGACTTAATTAGATTCAACTTCTGAACATATTTCCTTAGGGAATTTGTCACAGAGACAAGACAGTCTTTTTATTTTTATAAAACAAAAAAACCCCAAGCACAGTTTCATCATAACAGCAGAAAGATAGTAAAACATATGAATAAGAGTGTAAGGACCACAGAATGTCTTTCCTGTCTGTGGTATTTTATCCTAGAAACTACAACTCTTGTCTAAGTCAGTCATCACAGGGTGATGCCCACACAGGAGTGCCCAGAATTTAACTGATAGTCTTTTTAATCAATATGTGTCAGTATACAACTGTGTACCTTGAGCGAAGCCTGGAACTGCTGTCTGCAGAGCAGATGATTCAGGCAATGTTTTGCAATTACCCCATGCTGTGTACCACAGGATTGTTCAATCCAGCAGTCCTACCATCACAATAAATTATGATACGCATACAGAAAACATTACAACAATACAATTATGAAGTAATCACCCTAATTTACTAGATCACATATAGTATTCCAAAACAATAACACATTTCTTACCTAAAATTTAGAAGATTGCTACTAGTGATGGGAGATTACTGGTCTCTTTTTGTAATGGGTTAATGATATCAAATGTTCTCTTTATTGAATGTTGGTCACTGGCAGAATTCACGGATAATCAGTGAAAAATCTGCTGGATTGTCAGTCACCTCCTGTAATACCCTAAGAAATTTGCCCTTTCCTGATTAGATGGTTTGGTACCAAAAAAAGGCAGTTCATAAAAAAAAATCACAGTGAATTTAAGGTTTGCAAATGCATATCAGTGCAGCAAGTATAAAATGCCTTATAAAAACTGTGAAGTAGATAATCAGCATGGCAGGACACTAGAAACTAAGGTTGTTTTTTGTTTGTTTTTTTTTTAACAGACTGAAGTCACGTTCAACTCACTCAAAATCTTAGCTCTCCTGTGGAAAAACATATAAAAGGTTAAATCCCTAGACAACAGGGAAACCCAAACAAATTCCTCCATCCTAAATTGTCACTGGGATTACAAATCAACTAATTACAATGCAAGAATATGAACTAAATTGCTTGTAGGCAGCGTGTGAACTTAAAACTGTTATACACTGAAGGTCCATTTGTCATGCATGCTGTCCTGTACTAGGCATAAATATCTTTTCCTACACAACTATTAAAAGTACTTTCAAGTATACATATACTCTGCGCATTTCTCAGGAATTATAAATTCAAACATTTGAAATTGAGAATTCTTAATTAAATTACACATAGTTACAGACTGTCTTTTGGTGTTTTATAATTTTAAACATACAGTAGTTGGCTATTTACATGTTGAAAAGTTGTACTTTAAAATGGAAACAGTTATTGTTCCAATCTGCTACTCATACAAAAATAACAGATATAGATAATTCCAGTAGGCACTGTACTTTATTATATTACCCTTTACCAAGAAAAACTTTTTCTGGTAATTCTTCTGCCCAGAACTTTACAAACTAAAGTTGGAAAGGTGGTCTATAAATCAAGTAAACAATTTCATTATCGATGACTTAGAATCATAGAATCATAGAATCACCTCGGTTGGAAAAGACCTTTAAGATCATCGAGTCCAACCGTTAACCTAGCACTGCCATCCCACCACTAAACCATGTCCCTGAGCACCTCATCTATCCTTCTTTTAAAGACCTCCAGGGATGAGGACTCCACCACCTCCCTGGGCAGCCCATTCCAGAGCCTGACAACCCTCTCGGTGAAGAAGTTTTTCCTAATGTCTAGCCTAAACCTGCCCTGGCGCAGCTTCAAGCCATTCTCCCTCGTCCTATCATCTGTTACCAGGGAGAAGAGGCCGACCCCCTTTCTCCCTTGCTTCCAAGTATCTATTGCACACAGAGACTTCCTTAAAGTGGATTGCAAAAAAAAATTATACAATATTTGCCTTTCATGTTGCAGCTTTAATTTACTCCAATATGTTATCACACACTTCCAAATCAGTAATCAGTAAACTCAAATTTAGAATTCATTACCTTTTTTCACCAACAAAAAATATAAAGTACTTTAAAAAGAATTGTTCTTTCAATAATATTGTGAATATTAGAATCATAGAATGGTTTGGGTTGGAAGGGACCCCTAGAGGCCATCTAGTCCAACCCCCCCCTGCAGGGAGCAGGGACAACTTTAACCAGATCAGGTTGCTCAGAGCCCTGTCCAGCCTGGCCTTGAATGTTCCCAGGGATGGGGCCTCCACCACCTCTCTGGGCAACCCCTTCCAGTGTTTCACCACCCTCATTGTAAAGAATTTCTTCCTTATAGCTAATCTAAACCTACCCTGCTTCAGTTTAAAACCATTCCCCCTTGTCCTGTCACAGCTGGCCCTGCTAAAAAGATTTTCCCCGTCTTTCCTATAGGCCCCCTTTAAGTACTTCATTTTCATTGAAAACAAAACAAAATTATATTGCTATCCAAGAACATCAAAGTTACAGACAACAAAACCACCATCAAAAATAAAAAATAGCCTTTGCCTGCATGTTAATTTCATTTGTGTCTAAAAGCTTATGTTATCTCCGTTCAATTATTCAAAAGTTCAACATTCAGAATCCATTTTTATGGCCCCAATATAATAAATTTAGTCATTTTTAGCTGTGTTATAAAATGACCAAAGACTAGAAACCCCAACCCACAACTGCATCCCATTCTACCAGGCACTACTTGTATAGACAGAAGATACACAGTAAAAGGCAGATTCTGTCCTGAATAGCCTGAAGTTTATCAGACAAAAGAAACAGAAGGTGAGAGGAAAGAATGTAACGCCTAAATAAAAGCATGGAATGTGGGGCAAAGAGAAAGTAAGCAAATGGCTCATGGTCACAGAGGAAGACCATGGCAGAGCCAGAAATTCAGCCGGATCTCACACTGTCCTCTAACACAAAAGAATTCCTGCCTGCATGCATATGGCTTTGCTTGCCTTTCTGCAGGTCTCAGGCCTTGTTAAAACTCACAGTGAGATAAACAAAGTATTTAAGACCATTTCTCACTTCTTCAAATTAAAATCTGATCATTAATAGGCTAAGCAGGAAGTCCCAAGCATCACCTGTCAAGACAACAATGTGAGCTTGTCTCTTACTTGCTAGTAATAGCTTGCTTTCACTCAGTGTGTATAGAAGAAAACTTAAAGTAACAAATTTCCATCCAGTGAGTAAAGGAAGACAATATAATCTGAAAGTTTCCTCTGACATCTTAAAATGGGAATCACATAATTATGACAAGGAAAATTAATTGCCAGCATTAATCCCATGTCCTCACTGCATTCCTAATTCTTAGTTCACACATTCACCATTATACATACCATATAAGATATATAATCCCACTGCATTATATTGATTGTATTAGAGTACATACACATTTGCATTCTTAATTGGTTATATATATATGTATATTTATAAGCATGGAGACACAGGAAGACAAATACATATATAATATATAGACACACTGATATGTATACTTCCTGAAGAAAACAAAACATTTTGAAAGAAGGAAAAAATACCTTGCTTGACCACACTCATTACCTGTTAGTGAACTGTTAATTCAGGGAAATGCAGAGTCATGAGTTTTACTATAGATACCTTTTTAAAGAAAAACCTTTGTTCAGCAGATCTTTAATAATATAAACTAAACATTTTCCTTCTACCTGAATAATAGATATAACTTTTTCTTCAAGTGTCTCAACATTTATAATGCCAAAAATAATACCTGCATAAGTAAAAACAATTCACAGCATTCTGGCATGGATGAGTGAAATTAGGGCCTATTATAAAAAGAGCTAACAGGGTCCAGCACAGTAAAAAAAAAAAAAAAAAAAGGGTTCTTTGCAGTCTTTCTGACACACCACTTCCTATACCAGACTGTGCAATGCTCTCTTTCATTTGCTATTTCTCTATTCCTAATCCTTGCCTCCATGACAGAAGCTACTAGTTTTGTGGCATTCAAAGCAAAACCAACCAGTAATGCAGATGCATTCTCAAAGAAGGTCAAAACACTCATGGAAATAAGGAAATCAAAGCCCACTCCAAGATCCAGCACCATGCTTTAATGCAACTTAGACAAAGCTTCCCTTCTCACCTCTGTGTTGTAATCTTTGACCAACGTCTTCGTTCTGCTTCAAATGTGCACAGGTATCACCATTACAGTCATCAAACTGCTGTTAAGGCCAGGTATTCGCAAACTGATAGTTTAAAATAATGGCAATAGTGTTAAGCAGACATGCTAAACAAGATAAACTATTTATTCTGTTGAGCTCCATATAGTACTAGAGCCACCAAAGCCCTGAAAGAATTCTGCAGTGCTGTACCTATTTACACTGACAGGTAAATTCAGAACAATCTGTAACCAAAGGTAAGATTTTATTTTAGAAATAACCTACTTATTCTTCTGCCGTATTTCTGCAGGCGTATTTGCCCACTGTTGTAATTTATCTATCACCAAACTACATGTTTTGTTCTTTGTTTTGTCTGGCAGAGATTTTGTAGTTGTTACTGTTCTTGCCTAAGGGCACCAGCCAGAACAACAAACAGTTCTAAATAAGTTCCCCTTACACAGCCTTGGACTTGCTAAAAATGTACCTGCTAAAGCAGGTACTTTGTCAGTCCTTAAAACAGAGAGTTTTCATTTATCCTGACATAAACATGATGAAATCTAGATTTCAAACTTTTTTTTTTTTTTTAAAAAAAAGGCCCATCACTGTAAACCAGGACTAAATGTCCTATTTCTCAGTGGTGCTCATGGAGAACACTCTGAATGTTCATTTAAAAACAGAAAGTACGTATATGAAATATAACGCATAGACTTGTCAAACAGTAGGAGTATTGTTACAGCAGATCCAGTGCTGTTCCTTTTTACTTTCACTAGTCCACAGTTCTCCCGATTCATATTAACTAGATTGCTGTCACTGATAAGGCTCTTTGCTACTGCACTTGACATGAAAATTAACAGAAGACTAACTTTAGGAATATTTTAAGCATCCTTCTAGAAGTATATCACACAGATATTTTTTTTTCAGCAAGAAAAACATTTTCCTCCTAAATATCAAGGAGATAATAGACATTAATTATCTAGATTCCTTTTTTAAAAGTCCAGGTCTCCCACATTTCTCCATGTTTAAGACAGCCGGCCATCAGCAGGAAACAGAGGGAAACTGTTTAAATAATTGACAGGACACTGTGCAGACTCCAAAAGGATTTCTTGAATGGGTCTCTCCTAAATCAAGAATCATAGCTTTTCCCTGATTTCATAATATATGAGATATAGTCCAAGGGCTTGTTCATTACAATAATTTCCCTTCCCTTCTGTTTTCATGTTCTTTTTTTTTTGTCATTAGTACACATTTGGATCTATTCCCTTTCTTAAATCTCAGAATATATGGTAAGAGCTTATCCAATAAACACTTTCCCAAATGTCCTAAAATAAGTTACACAGCTCACAAAACACCAAAATAAATGGCTATTGCATTGAATATCAAACTCAAGAAAGCTCATAATTAAATATTTTTCAAATCTCAACACCTAAAGCAGCCATATTGTGGCATAGAATACAAGTAATTGCATGCACCTTTCAAAAATAATAAAACAAATCTTGTAACATCCCAGCAAGTGCTGCCAGTGGACCACCTCCGCTGTACCTACAGAGAAACAGAGATATAGTGCGAGGACTTGGTTTACCCCATTCACAAAGAATGTCTGTAGCATAACCACAACGAAAACTCTGACCTCCTGTGTCCTTATGCCTTAACCACTCGACCAACATAAACACCCCCCTGCTCCTTGATAATTATTTCCTAAGAAATAAACGTAGCATACTTGCAAAACTGTAGCATAGATAGACTGAAACAACTCTTCAGCTGCTTATACTTACAGATATAAACAGTACACAGTTCATAATCCACCTGGAGTTTTCAGAAGGTTTTGATGTCAATGCTGTTCAAATACATCCTCTAAAATGTTGAGTCTATAATCCCTCAATATGTGTCAGATAAAGGATTTCTTATTGATTTGAGGTCAGGATTTCAGCATAGTTTAACTCATGCAAACTTAAGGCTTTTTATGTTGTTTCTTTTCCTTTGTCTGGCTACTCCCTTTGCACTTTTAAACACGCAATCTATGATCCATGAGACTTAGGAAAAAATCCAAACCTGTTTTCCTTGTAATTCAGTACATCCAGATAAAACCATGCTAGAAGGTTATTATTGATGCCTTGTTTGCTCATGCTATACACACAATCTATTATATGTAATCCCTGGATGTTCTGAAGAATCATTGCTAAAATTAAAGAACCTTTGTTTGAACTTAAAAGTTTCAGTGAGTGCAAGGCATCTGCTAGTAGAAGAAAAGCTTAGAAAAAAACCGCAGCAAACTGTACTTCCCTACTGTTACTGCTTCTGCAAACTAGCCACAAAAAAATCATGCTAGGTAACCTCAACAAATTGGTTCAGGTGCCTAAGATTAACATTCCGAGTGCTTTCCTGGGACATATCTTGCCCTCCTTACACATAGAGTTGCATCATTAACTCATTAAGTTTATTTAAAAGTTGTTCTCCCTATTTGCTTGATAGGCTGCAACTCACAGTCTGTTTTGTAAACTGAGTGAGTTTATTCTTGGTCTGTGTTCATGCAATGCTTAAGATTTGTCTACATACAAAAGTTATGCTTAATTACACTGATTTAATTTAATCAGCTCAAGCCCTGTACTGTGATGAGATCATAAGGTTGCTTTCTACATGTGAAGTTCCTCTTGACAGGGGAGAAGGACACGGCCCTTTTATACTACTACAGTTGCATCCACATCCAGGTTACACCTGCACAATTATTTCAATAAAACATAATGTATAGCCAAAGTACTTTCACTGCTGTAGAACCCATGTTTACAACAGAACATACATCTGAAAGAGTAGATGGTCCTTAGAAATTTTGGTAAGAGATTTCACTGGGAATTAAAATACTCTTATTTTTGATGTGTACTATTTTAGAGCTGATGGGAAGTTCCAGCTATAATAGTCAGTCTCTACCAGAAGAGAAAATGGCATGAGTACTGGGAGAACCAGCTTCCTGAGTTTCTGTGGCATTCCAACAGGTGAGAAGGTGTTTCAATTTTCACAGCAAACAAGCCCTAACTTTGGATGTTTTTAAATAGCATTCATGACGATCTTGTATTTGTTGCTTAGAAAATTGAAAGACTGAAGATGCAAGGTCACCTGAGCCAACAAATCCTAGTAAATATTTGAAATTTCAGAAGGTGTTGAAAATGTCACAGAATTTATTTCAATTTAGGATGAGATTTATCAGTATTTTGCAAAATATAATGGTTCTTTCTGAACTATAAAAACTGTGAAACATTAATCATTTGAAATTTTCTTAATGGAAATATCTAATAAGAAACTTTAATCATTGGTATTTTTATTATTGAGCAGGGATATCCATTCTAGGGCACTAAAAACAAAGGAAAAATAAAATTTGGGTATTACAAAGCCCTAGAATATGCAGTTTCATGAATGGAATTTCAACAGATATAAATGGTTTTAATGAACAAATTGCTCTGTAAGCAATGGAAATGTTTGTAGTGTGGCTACCAGTCGATTTGTGCTGTATCACACTCATGTGGGTACAACCACAGCAGTTGCCATTTGCTGCATTATGTCCTGTGGCCTCTCCCGCCACTTTCCCCTGACCACGGGTAACACCATGAGCTCTGGTTCCCTTTAGCGCTTCACCAGGGAATGCAGCTGAGTACTCAGCTAGGAGCTGGGCACGATGCAACACTTGATTCATACAGAAATGAAGACAAGCTGCATGGCTGGCCATAGATACTGCTGCATTCACTCTGCAGTTTTAGCTGCACAGAGGAACACTTTGGCTCACTCTTTCCCTATCTAGTCACTAGTTTTTCTGAAGCTCATAAAAACTTGAAACTTTTCAGACACTGCACCACTGTCAAATCCTATTGAAATCAGCCAATGTTTTCTGTGACTGGCACAGGCACTGCAGATGTGTTTCTGTCAGAAACGAGACTGAAATACACTTGATAGTGAACATAAATACATCTATTTTTTTTCTGGAGATAAGTGGTTGTCCTGCTTTTCTGCTCCCAGATTCCTAAGCTTTGTTCCTCTATGTCTGGATAATACAAGAGATCTCACATTGCACAATCGCAATAGCTTATAGTACAATGCTATACCCACAGATTTGTTAAATTCCACCATCATCAATATTTCTAAGCAATCCTCTACTTAAGTAGCATAAAAACATTATTAACTACATGGATATAATGACAGGAACATTTTAAATGCCAGCAGACTGCAAAAGCAGTATATTATGGCTCCTGGAATACTGGGCAACAGGTTATGGAATATCCTATGTGAGTTTTCAATTTTTGATAAATAACATTGTTTGCATATGGAAATTTTAAGGTATAATATTATTTCCTCACAAGATGCCTGTAGATTCAGAGAGGGAAAAACACACTGAAGTGTAAGAGTTAGGTATATATGTAAATGACAGAGCGTATGCAAAAGATTGTGTGCTGTTAACCATGTATTATATACAGAGTATATATGCATATTCATATATGAATTGAATATCTTATGAAATTCAGTGTAAGATAATGAAAATACAAATAGACTTACAGATGAGCATTTAGGCTTCTCACTAATTTCTGTTACCCACTGTAAAGCAAAAATAGCCTGATATGGCAAAACCTGTCTTCAAGGGATGCATCTTTTTTAGCTAGATATATGAATGTTACACATGGTCTAAAAACTTTCATGTTATAAATCACTTCAGAAATAATGATGGGTTTGTAACTCCCTCTCAATAGCGCAGACAAATGCTACTCTAATCCAAACCACTGGGAATCAGGCAGGTTGCATGATACACCCTCACTCAGGACTGTTTAGATCTACCTAAGCACCAGCGCTGAATGTTATTAGCAAGGCATAAAGCATTTGGAGTGTATTTACTATTGTTCATATTTAAAATCTCATTTGAAATATTTTGTAACTTTCTGAAGTTTTATTAAGGAACATTTATTGGTTATTAAATCACTCCCCACCCTGTTGCTCTACACAGGACAACACTGCATGCTCTCAAAGGCTTGGGTGGCCTAATAGAGTCTGTGGCTGCTCTCGGACTTCACTTGCTAGATATATTTACCTTACTTCTACCATTTCATATGGAATTATTTGTCGGTTTCAGTGCCATTTCTTCCTCTGAGCTAGTGCTTTCATTTTATTTAATTTTTATCTTTTAGATTCATTTTGCCTCTTCAAGGGATAAAGAAATTGAGGAACTAGCTCCAAATGCAACTTCATATGTCTTCCATCTCTTTATGATAACCCTCTAGATTAGCAGGCACATTCTGAAAAGCACAATGATAGATTCCTTTGTACAGTGGTCTCTCTTCAGAGCCCGCAAATAAGCATCAAAAAAATTCTTAACTAATATGGAATTTCAGCTTAGATGGTCACAAATTAACCAGAGAAGGGTGTATGTTAGTTTAAACAAATTACTCACATTTTCCATTTTTGGTCTATAGCATAAGAAATTAGATAGTTAATTTTAAATGCAAAACTTTGTACAGCGTGCAAATCATGTCTGTATGTCAAAGTAAAATAACAAACCTAATGAGGAATGTTAAAAAAGCAAGACCCATTAGTTTAAAGATACATGGAAGCAGCCAAAGATGACAAACATGCATAAAATTCAAAACATGATGGAAAAGGGAACAGGCACTGAACCACATAAATCAGTGTTTTGAATTCTATTTCTCTGTGGGTATAATTGTACCTTAGTTTCTTATAATGATTTATTGAGGTAAATAGTCTGTATGGTTTAACAGCTACAGCTTCAAAGTGTCAGACACAGACTCTCCTTTATTCATGAGGCAGCTGAGTATTGGGATGTGAATTAGCTTCTGTATTCTGGGACTTGGCAAAGTTTGTTTTTAAGGTCCTTATAAAGGATTCATGTTGATGCAGCTATTCAAATGTGAAAAACACTGTGCTGTAATGGATGAAATAGAAAAGCTTTACAGTAATTCTGGAGGCAAAAAAGTAAAAACACTGAAATAAGCCATTCAGAATTACCTTCAGCAAAAGAAAGGCATGGCCCAGAGTTAATTTTAATACATTAATACACAGAAAAAAACTAATTTCTTGATGAAGTACAAAAGTGTGATGGGATTCCAGAATTTACTTTTAAGTTAAAATTTTAAAAAGTACAAAGAAGAAACGGTAGAAGTTTAAGCTGTGATATTCACATTTTGGGTTGATTGCCAAACCACACGTTCTACTGCTCTCAGACCAGGATAAACCAACCATTAACTAATCAAAAGAATCCTCATCCATGAAAGCTATGATGGCATTTTAACAGTTCTTAATCTGTTAATAAGAAAGAATAATTTGCAAAATATATTCCCTCTTCTGTTTATATTCATAGGGCCATTCTTAGCAGAAATTATATGTAGGCTCCCATGGTGTAGAACCCCTATGAAAGCCATGAAAATTCACTAAGCTTCCTTACGTACTGTGCCAAGATATTCAGCAGGAACTTTGGTCGTTGCCAAGAAACACGTGTGCCTCAGATACAGCAGCTCTGCATGTACCGGTATTTGAACATTCCTGGAGAGAAATGTGACCCCTTGATGCATACACTGGTTTGCTGGCATGCTTGCATTCCTCCCCATCTGTCAGAGTGGCATTCTGCCCTCTCACAAGGTGGGATGCCAGTTTTGGAGCACAGGTGCCAACCAAATATAGGTTCCGACTAATACTCTGCAAAATGTGGCAAATGACATTTCACCTGCAAGAAGATCGTCCTACCTCTGACCCATGCCAAATCAGGATTGCATGCTTCATTAGCAAAGGGGGTCATCAGCTGAAAATCATACGCAGCACCAGAAATGCTGGTTTTCTCCTAGCTGAGCGTCTTCAGCACTGAGGTTGAATTTGCAATACGCCAAATTTTCCTAAAATTGCAGACATACAGCCCTTTTGAGAAAGCTGCAACAGACCATGGACAGAGATCTGTTGAATTCATCCTCCCAGGCTCATTTCTGACAAATTCCAAAATTCTTAAAAAGGGCAAGTGAATTAACAGTGGGGGAAGAGCATAAGTAAAGATCTGTGTTACCTCTAAGGGGGATTGCTAACAACACAAAGAAAACTACTGTTATTATGACTGTCAAAAAACCCAAACCAAAACCGCTTGTTATCAACCACCAAAATGCTCATATAATTCTAAAATTCTTAAACTATAATACAACATTTTATTATAAAAATGACATAGGATATAAAGAAGTAAGTTAGCTTTTACTTTGAGAATTCATGTACACATGAAAGCACAGTAGTCATGAACAACCCTTATACAAAAACCACTCAACATACAGTGACAACAGTGGGTAATATGAAATGGTCTTTCAATATCCTCAGAATAAAGTATATTTTGAACTCTTTCATTAGTGAAAATATGCCACACTAAATTAATCTACCAAGAAAAGTTAAATATTCAGTTGATCAATAAACGGAATAACCACAAAGCAGTGTTGGGTTTGCCTCCAAATTAGCAGAGTCTACTTTATTTACAAATGCACAAATAAAAAATGGAGCATCACTAGTTTTAAAAAATTATCTGCTTTCAGGAAACAATTGACTATCCCTTCTTTGGTAATTTACTATGATTTCTGTATTTTATTTATCCCAGGATGCACCTGATATATGATCAGCTTTAGGTGATTTTGTTAAACTGACTATCCAAAAACGGGAGTCATATTATGCATGATTCTGCATTATTTAGGCTATTCAGAAGGCATGCCACTGCTATTCCCAAACAACAAACTCAAAGCTATCTATTCTTACTAGCTCAAATTATAACTCAATACATTGAATTCTATAATTATAATTCAATACACTAAGACGCACAGTCCTGCATGTGAGATGGAATAACCCCATGCAACAGTACCGGCTGGGGGCCAACTGGCTAGAAAGCCTATTTGCAAGAAAAAACTGGAGGTCCCTGTGGACAACAAACTGATCATGAGCCAGCAGTGTGCCCTGGCAGCAAAGGCAGCCAACAGCATCCTGGGCTGTTTTAACAGGAGCATGGCCGGCAGATTGAGGGACCTGATAATTTCTCTCTTTTTGGCACTTGTGAGACTGCAGTAAATGTTCCAAATATGTGATTATTCATTACCCCTCTTATTTACAGGAGCCTATAGGAAGATGAGTCAGGTCCATTGCAGCCAGTTTGTATGTATTCTGGGGACTTGCATTACTTAAAATGTAGGCAGCGTGTCTCCTTGGCAATGCTGATTGTTGCTCATTTTAGCTACTGTAAGATCTTTACTGTACGAACAGACATACAAACACATATTTGCTTTGTCCGTGTACTGGGCTCATGGATTGTTAACTGGGTATCAGTCACAGCTTACTGGCTTTGGTGACTGCAATAAACACGAAAATAAAAGGAAAATTCATTACCCCCTTTTACCTGTTTAACACCAACATCTTATTTCTTACATCAGATCTTGACAGATGTTGAAACAGCGAAGCAAGTCTGGCAGAGACACCAAGACAACTAGTAGCACAATATACAAGGAGAAGTTGAGCGAGCTGGGTTTGCACAGCCTGGGGAACAGCAGGTGAAGGTGAGAGCTTATTGCTGCCTGCAACTGCCTAATAAGAGAGCGTAGGGAAGATGAAACAAGGCTCCTCGCAGAGCTGCACAGTGACATGACAAGAGGTGATGGGCACAAGGTGAAAGATGGGAAATTCCAATTCAATATAAAGAAAAAAAAAAATTACCTTGAGGGTGGTCAAACACTGGGCCAGGTTGCCAAGAAACACTGTGGCATCACCATCCTTGGAGATATTCCAACTTGACTGGAGATGGCCCTGTGCAAGCTGCTCTAATTGGACTTGCATTGAACAGGAGGTAGGACTAGACGACCCCTGGCGGTCTCTTCCAATCTACGTAATTCTATGTTTCTATGATACACATGATATGATTTTGTATGATACACAGAGCAGTTTTAACAATGCCATATAGAGGAACATTTATGAGTATTGCACTCTAGGCACTCACTAAACTACTTAGGGGTATCATACACGCTTACATTTGCTTTTCTCAGCTTTTCATTCAAACAAAGGCTTCAGCCTTTTGTACAGGACTGACTTCTAGCAAATGAACAGCATTATACGTGGCTTTTAAACTAAGCCTTCCCACTGTGGATCCCAAATGCTTTAGAAACAATGCAATCCTTGAAAAAGGCACCTGTTATGCCCCCAGAAAAACAAGAAAGGTGGCAAAAGTCAGGAGAACAGCATATTTTTCTTCCTGGCACACTGTGCCTGTATGTCACAACCACTGTCCTAATGTAAAGGACACTGTCCTGCCTCTAGGCAGGATACCACAATTCCATGACAGTCTCAGACCTATCATAAATATCGTGATATTAAGAGGACATGATCTTTCAGGCCTAGGTTAATTTATTTAAAATTTACTACTTCAGACTATTAAAAATATCCTGATGCTGGGCTACAAATTTCTATGCTCAAAGTCAAAATGTACATAAATTGCTGCAGTGCTGCAGCTGCAACTTAATGTCATTTACTATAAGAGAATGAATGCCAAAATGGTAAAGTCAACTTCAGTATAGGCAGAGCACACAGTAGGTTCCTGGCAAAGTTGCCAGATACCTTATAGTTTATTAATAGAGTGTATAGCTTGAAAAGACCACTACATTAATTTTAAAGACCTGATGTAAGAAATAAGATGCTGGTGTTAAACAGGTAAAAGAGGGTAATGAATTTCCCTTTTATTTTTGAGTTTATTGCAGTCACCAAAGCCAGTAAGCTGTGACTGATACCCAGTTAACAATCCATGAGCCCAGTACACGGACAAAGCAAATATGTATGTCCTTTTGTACAGTAAAGATCTTACAGTAGCTAAAATGAGCAACAATCAGCATTGCCTACATTTTAAGTAATGCAAGTCCCCAGAATACATACAAACTGGCTGCAATGGACCTGACTCATCTTCCTATAGGCTCCTGTAAATAAGAGGGGTAATGACTGATCACATATTTGGAACATATAGTCAGGACACAAATTAACAAAAATGTTTTTGCAGGAGAAAAAATCTTTCTGATGAGGTGACAGCAGAGAGTATAGTGATATAGCTCTATCACAGAGATGCAGATATTGTTAGAAAAGAAAAATCTTCAGCAGTCTTCAAAGTTTATTTGGACATCGGGTGCATATGAAGTCTATGTGCTCCACCAACAACGGAAGTTAAGCAGAAACATTTCTTTTCAAAAAGGACTCTGACTTGGGAGCTATGCAGATATATCAGAGTTTTAACATGCCCATTTTTTTTTTCCACCTTTAAAATCTTTCTCAAAGCATTTTGGATCAGGTGAAAAACAGCAGTATAAAGATACCTGGTATTATTTCTTATTCCTTTCCATTGACCACTTCCACAAACGTTACTGAAGTCCCTAGGGAGGAGCAACTACTACAATCATACAGGGTTAGGAAGGAGAACCCACAGAGCCACTGTTTTTCCCATAGCAATAACATTCCCTTCTAATTTCTCTTTGCCCATACAGTAAAAGATTCAAAGGTGTTATGAACAGGAGAAATTATAAGAAGAGACAAATTCTGTATACAGACAACTTTCAACTGACTTCAGAGATTTTGACTTTCACAGCACCACAAGACTCAAAAAAGAACAATGTTTGTTTTGTTTAACCTTTTTCAGCAGTGTTAGTCACTGAAGTGTCTTAAGTAGTGGTTTGTCCATGCCATTTTCAAATTACTTGATAACTTAAAATCACTAAGAGAAACAGATGGAAATGTTAGACTCATTTTCCCTTAAAGTATTCTGCTTTACTATAGATCGATGAAAGAGAAGATATACGAAAGGAAGGAACTACTGAGTTTTCACTCTAAACAAACACAACTCATTTTTATAATACTGAAGATTTTGACTCATCATTGAGACTCACAGTGGAAAAACTGAATTTGGCAGATACCTTCTGTGAAATGTCTTGTCTTCATTGGTGCTTTTATGCGTTTAGCAAGTGTCATGGTTTAACCCTAGCCAGCAACTAAGCACCACACAGCTGCTCGCTCATTCCCCCCCACAATAGGATGTGGGAGAGAATTGAAAGGGTAAAAGTCAGAAAACTTGTGGGTTGAGATAAAGACAGTACAATAGGTAAAGCAAAAGCTGCACATGCAAGCAAAGCAAAACAAGGAATTCATTCCCTACTTCCCACGGGCAGGCAGGTGTTCAGCCATCTCCAAGAAAGCAGGGCTCCATCACGGTTACTTGGGAAGATGAACGCCACCACTCCAAATGTCGTGTCCACCCCCTTGCTTCTTCTTCCCCCAGGTTTATATGCTGAGCATGACCTTATATGGTGTGGAATATCCCTTTAGTCAGTTGGGGTCAGCTGTTCCAGCTGTGTCCCCTCCCAGCTTCTTGTGCACTCCCAGCCTACTCACTGGTGGGGTGGGGTGAGAAGCAGGAAAAGGCCTTGACTCTGTGCAAGCCCTGCTCAGCAGTAACAAAAACATCCTTGTGTTAATCAACACTGTTTCCAGCACAAATCCAGAACATAGCCATAGCCCCATACTCGCTACTGTGAAGAAAATTAATTCTACCCTAGCGAAAACCAGCAGAGCAAGCACAAAAGAAAAGGAAGGAAAAGAACTGATATATATAAAGCTATATCTTCATTGCAATAAAAAATATTTTTACTCAGGTACAATATTATAGCACTGTACCATGTACAGTGGTAAATGAGGCCTAGTCAGTCTAATACGATTTAAAATCTTAGAGGAAGCAAGGTGCTATATTTTCTTATTTTGATGCAGCTGGTTCACATCAACTCCAGGTAAGAGACACATTGGTTGGCCTTGACTGGCTACATCGATATAAAAACTACCTGGGTCCTGGCTCCACTAGGACTGTACCTAGAGAAAGGTGTCCTAACATACCTTTTATGATGTTAAGAAATGGGGATTTTTAAAATCTTTGTGTTGAGGACAAAGCCTAATACATGCAATGGTAGTGGAAGCCTGCACAGTCTTAGGTTCAAGGACATCATTTCTCCATTCTTTGTTTTCTTCATTCATAACTGGGGCAACAATTCTTATTTCTGCGGTATTGAATGATGGCCTGTTCTGCTAGCCCAGAAATAAAAGTAAGTGAAGATAGTCTTTGGATTGATGTGCTGCCTATCTTGTTTATGATAGAAACTATTTTGTTTTTAGAAGGGAAGTGTTCTAAGAAAAGCTTTTATAGCAGGTTCAGAAATATAAAAGCCATTTCAGGATGAGGACATCTCTATCCTTTATTTTGTTAGTCCTTGAAAGGGCTTTTTAAATGTTAACATGTATGACTGCCTTCCCTCAACTGACGCTCCCTTCTCAGCAATCCTTCTGTTGACATCTCTTTGTTTGCTCTTAGCTTGTCTCTCCTTCTTCCCAACCCTTTAAAACAAAACTTAGCAAAAGCTTGGAACTGAACTTTTGGCAGACATCAGGCCACTAAAGCACACTGAATAAGTATGTTGTTTAAGTCAGATTTCAGCAAAAAAATTTCTTTTCCCACCTCCAGTAATATACAGAATATTTTCCACTTTTCTCTGTGGCAACCTCTATATATTGCAGTGACAACTACTAAGCAAAGCTGGTCAGAAAACAGGAAGCATTTTCAGCTTAAAATATGCTGAAAGAGATGAAACAGTTTTGAAATGCTAGGGTAATGTCCTGTTTCCATTTAAAAAGAAATAAAGCTTTCTGCCTAAAACAAATTTAATTTAAACTGTGCACTTAAAGTAGGTGTATATATACATACATGCGCTTTTTTTTATTTCAAGCAAAAAAAATCAGTAATTGCCTTGTTAAGCTTTCCTACAAACACATCCTGGCAGCATTCCCTGTCTCACAGTCATAGCCAGTTTGAGTATCTGAAGTTCATTAGTAACAATTAAAAATTCTACAGCACTTGAGAAGAGGTTGATCCTATTTTATATGCCAATGTCAGTTAGCATATTATAAATTACAGTAGTCCAATTACACTATAGCTAATATTTAGCACTTATACATTGCTTTGAACATGTACTGTGCAACCCTTAATTAATTTTTAATGCTGGCAAGTAGATATATTATTCTAATTTCACGGATAAAGCAGAAATTTGAGATACTTTTCCAAAGGCCACTTAGTCTTGGGTGGAGCAGGGACTATAACAGGGGAAGATTCAACTCTGAATCCACGACTTCCAAGCCAGGGTTGTTCAATATCTTGGTCACCATGTGATAGTTTTATTACTGCAGCTTAGTCAGTCACCGCACGGCAAAGACATCCTTATCACATTACATAGTGAAAAAATCCTTTTGGCTGTCAGACCTAGTTCTACTTTAATCTATCTTACCTCTACACAGAGAACGCAAAAAGAAATAATAAAAAAAAATAAATTCCAAGATTCTGTATCAAGTTCTTCAAAGATTAAACTGCTTTTGCAAGATCTAGTTAAGCCTCAGCTTCCCCATGCCTAGCTTTTCCAAGCTGTTGTCTGCCTGAAAGTTTTTATAACACAGATTGCTGAGGTCCAAAACTTGGAATTAGTCTGGGGTGGGAAATCTTCATTAAGGTAGTTTTTCTGGATGTTCACCTACCCTCCACCTCTAAAGATAGTTCCCATCCAGAGACTGGAGCTCACTACAGAAGCAGAAATACATAGAAAAGTCTAAGACAGAGTATAATTGTACTTGACAGCGAATAATTTTGTTACCTTATTTGTCATTTCAATTCATCTCACTTTCACCTTATTGTCTATCTCTGTTAATTTCCAACAACAAACCTCAACATTCCTCCCTACTGTGCTTTAGCTATACTGACAGTCATTTAGTCTGATTTCTGCATCGTAGCCAGTTTCTGCTTCATGAAAAGATCTCAGCTCCTGTGAATCAAATGTTAATTTCAGGACAGTCTCTTCAGAGGGACTATGTCAAAGAAATGTGGAGAACTCACACAAATATTGCCCAGGATCCTTACCTACTGTTTTGTTTATATTCTAAAACAGTCTCACAGACTGGAGAAGACAGGTTTCTTCTCAGAAACCCAATCTGTCTTGTTCTCCAGCAAATCATTATATTTCTCAGTTGTTCAAAAGAATATAGCAAATATAACATTGAATCCTAGTGTGACAATATTTTCAGAACTCCTTTCTTATCATTTACTAGTGTTACTGGAATTATATAAAGCATGAGTCGCTCATCCTCAGAATTATCTGTAATATCTCCATAAAGATAAGTGAAACATTTACAGAAACAGTCTGCTTCTGAGAGAATCCACATTTTTGTTATCAGTTAGATCACTCCATTTTTAAGTTACCCCGTAAGTAGATGGATGCCATTTAATTTTTATCCCAAGTGAGCAATAAACTAAGCAAAAAAAAATTTGTAAAAGCCTCTCACTGAAATATCAGCAGCCCATCATTATTCAAAATGTAAACAGAAACAAAATTACTAAACCATATAAACATAGCCATATAAACAATAGTACATTTCAGTTGTCCTGAAAAAGACTTGAATTAGCAGTAAGGCAATTATAAGATGCAATTATAATAGCTGATTTGAAGTTTAACAGTCTCATTTTCTTGCACTTTTTTTTCCAAAGGCAAACCTTCTCAGTTTGTCCCATCAGGGAACTGTAGCCTTGAAGCTAAAATTTCACACTTGTTTTTATTAAGGAACAGGTCTTTAGGCATAATTGTACAGAAACTGTAATAAAAGCTTAACTTTAAAAAATGGAAAAGATACAATTTCACTAGTATTAGATTACCACAATTCCTACTAACAGACTAAAAATACTGCTAGATACTACTCCAAGTATTTCAGCTTAATTTATAAAGTGATGGTTTTTTTACTTTTTGGTTTTTTGCATTTTTACACCCCTTCTGTGAGAAATAATTTTTTAAATACTGAAATTTAAATAATCCACTATTACGGTCATTGTGATATTCTATACATTTTAATACATTAAAATGAGGTTAAAGTTGTAAATATAACATACTTTCATACTAATGCTCCCTTCTGCTCTTTATCACTGCCAAACAATAACTAGAGAAGTTTTAGAAAGCAGGTGTAACAGCTGTGCATTTCTAATTGATTTTGCACACTCAGGCAGTGCAATACATGTGAACGTGAATTTAAACATTGCTATCCTAGTGCTGTTCTGTATAAACAATAATTTTAAATAATTATATTCTATATATATCTTTAACTCTGTATCTACTTACGCAGGAGTGGAAGGTCTATACCAGCGCATATGTACATTATTACATCTGCTGAACTTTTGTGCTCCATATTCCAGAATATTTTCTTATCAACTCTCCTTTCATTGTATTTCAGTCCTACAAAAGAATGATGGGTGACATCTGAATAACAAGGCCCAGGGAAAGTGTTAAAAAGTATCAAAGTGACTGAAGAGCTTGACTGCCACACTCACAAAAAACATTGTAATGACACATTTTTAGCTCTGTCAGGAGGAAATTCTTAATGACAAACTTAGCTAGGAGCAGTTCATCCCCCCAGCACAAACATTCCTCTCAAAGACAGTTCAGAGCAGAAGCTTGACTTTTCATTCACTACAGGGAGAGCATAGGAAAACTACAGTCAGAAAACTGAAGGTAGCCACTGCAGGATCTTCCGAAACCTGTTTGAACGCTGGGCCCAGCTCTGACCAGCAGCCCTATCACCTCAGCTAAAAGTAACTTAATGGAACCAGACACCCCACCCCCCACAAGCCCGAGTTCCTTCAGCATGAAGAGAAGCTACTTGCAAGGAACCGAACTGCTTTCCTTTATGAGATATGTTGTCCATGAGCGCCTTCACACTGTGTGTAGACCTATGTGTTATGGGACCTACGTGCTACGTTTTCAATGTTATATTTGCCCCAAATCACTCTTTGCAGAGTGTGGTCTTCTGCCTTGCAGATGCCTACACCTGGCATTAGCAGGCATAGCCTACCTTGTCCTTCCTTCCCTCTAACTTTCAACATCCAAAAATTTCCTTGATGGAACACAGAGCTAGACAGGTGGGTGGATAAACTTACTGGCTCAAATCCAAAATGTTTAACAGTTGTAGCAAAAAAATGAGAATAAAAACTTGTGAACAGACAAAACCAAACCAAAAAAACTACTAAAGATAAATAGGTCAAAGAAATGCATCTTAGATCACCACAAGTTAAAAGACAGTTCAGGTACAGTCAACATGGGTTCACAAAGGGAATGTCCTGTTTAACCAGTTTGATATCCTTCTATGATAAGGTCACGCTCCCAGTGGATGAAGGGAAGCCAGTGGCTGTATTTTTTCTGAATTTTAGTAAGGCTTTTGATACTGCCCCTCACAGCATCCTTCTGGATGTGTTGTCCAACTGTGGGATGAGCAGGTTCATGGTGCGCTGGGTGAAGAACTGGCTGAAGGGCAGAGCTCAAGCGGTTGTAGTGAATGGGGCTACATCTGGCTGGTGACTGGTCACCAGCAATGTTCCTCAGGACTCAATTCTAGAGCCAGTTCTATTGAGTAGGTTTATCAACAATCTGGATGCAGGAGTTGACTGCACCATTAGCAAATTTGCTGATGATACCAAACTGGGAGGTGCTGTTGACTCTCTTGAGGAACAAGAGGCCCTTGCAGAGGGACCTAGATAGATTGGAGCATTGGGCAATGAGCAATGGGATGAAATTCAACAAGGTGAAAAGCCAGATTCTATACCTGGGATGGCGTAATGCCAGGCACAAGCATAAATTGGGAAAGGAGTGGCTGGAGAGGAGCCCTGCATAAAGGGATCTTGGGGTGCTGGTTGACAGCAGGCTCAATGTGAGTCAGCAGTGGTGTGCCCTGGCAGCCAAGAGGGCAAACGGCATCCTGGGGTGCATCAAACACAGCATCTCCAGCTGGTCAAAAGAGGTGATTATCCCCTTGTATTCAATGCTGGTGCAGCCTCACCTTGAGTTCTGCATGCAGTTCTTGGCCCCACAATTTAAGAAGGATGTTAAGGAACCTGAATGCATCCAGAGGAGGGCAACAAAGCTGGTGAAAGGGCTGGAAGGAATGTCCTGTGAGGAGTGGCTAAGGACTCTGGCCTTGTCTAGTTTGGAGAAAAGGAAGCTGAGGGGCATTTTCATTGCTCTCTACAGCTTCCTGAGGAGGGGACTTGGAGATGGAGGTGATGAGCTGTTGTCCCTGGGATCCAGTGCCAGGAGGTATGGGAATGGTTCGAAGTTGCGACAGGGGAGGTTTAGGCTGGACATTAGGCAGCATTTCTTCACTGAGAGGGTAGTCAAACACTGGAACAGGCTTCTTAGAGAGGTGGTTGTTGCCCCAAGCCTGTCATTGTTTAAGAGGCATTTGGACAATGCCCTCAAGAACATGTTTTAACTTTTGGTCAGGCAGTTGATCATTGTAGGTCCTTTCCAACTGAAACAGTCTATTCTATTCTATTCTATTCTATTCTATTCAGATTCAAGCCAACTATTGAAAAGAACTGAAGATTTGGGGCATATTCTGACCACCTTTACTGTACGTGCAAAGCATGCAAGCAGATTAAGGGAACAAGCACACGTAATTTATGGGTACTGCTGGAAATGAAAAGTCACAGCTGAAGTGATTGCCTTTATGCACACAGACAACATGAATGTACAGACTGACAACTACTCAAAAAAGACCTAATTAAGACACTAACTTTAGTTCTTTGACTAAGCAAGAAAATTGCTATCATTTGTTTTAAATTCGTTGTTAAGGAGGTTTCAGTAAGGCTACATACACTTACCTATGCTCATTCCCGTTTTCGTCTCAAGTAGCTTACCTCTTTTTGGTTTCAAAAATCCTTAAGGAACCAACTTTCACCTTAAACTAGCCAGGTTGAAGCTGCAGTATGAATTGGCACACACCATTTGCACATTTCAGCATTGCCCACCTTAACCTCCTGGCATTAGTTGGACCGCTACAACTTCAGCATGGGGATAAAGTCACTGTGTAACCGAGGAGTTGAAACAGAAGGGATTTTCTTATCGTTAAGGTGAGAAGGCCTAAAGACGTGACTGTGCACCTCCCCACACAATAAATCTAAGGAAAACCTCCAGAACATCAGCACTCAATGGCAAACCATTTAAAATCAAGCTAATTCTGAACCAGACACGTGTGAGAAAATACTACCTTGGGGGTAGTAAGTAATTTTTTGCTTTGTACACGGCACGGATACGGAGATGGGACGGCAGGAACAGCGGTAGCGGCAAACAGCCAGGGCAACTGCAGGTTTGACTGGAAGCCTTGGGAGCCGGATCCCACACAGGTCACAAACGGCCGTTCCCCACACGAGGGGGCAGCACCGGCCGGCGGGAGGGGGAGCCCCCGCGTTATTCGGGTGCGGTGGTGAGAGGGGCTTCAGGTCAGGCGCTGACGGGACGCAGGCGGTTACCACAGTGAACCAAAAACGGCGGGAGAGGCGCCTCGCCTCCGCCCCGCACCCTCCAGTGCCGGGAGATGAGGAAAGCGGCGGGAACCTCGCGGTGTCCTCGCGACTGCGGCCGTTACCCGAGGCGCGAGGTGGGGGGCGGGCGGGGGGCGCTATCAACGCCTTCAGGCGACCGTTACCCAGCCCGAGGCCGGCACGGCGCACACGCGGCGGGCGGGCGGGCAGAACTCGCCGTCCCTCAGCGGGGATCACCTCCGGCTCCGCGCCAGGAGCCACCCGGCCGCGCCCACACGACAGCCGGAGCGCAGCCGCGGGGGCCGGGGCCCCCCTTGGCGTGTTTCCCCTCCGGCCCCGCCCAGCAGCGCCCAGCCGGCGGCGGCGCCGGGCCCCCCCCCGCCCCCTCCGGAGGCGGGGGGGCCCCCCGGGGGGGCCCCCCGGGGGGGCCCCCCGCGACGAACTACCAGTGCCGGCGCGCCCCGCGGCCGAGCCGGGGCTGTGACCCGCCGCTGGCCGAGGGAGCGGCTCCGGCAGGAAGGCGGCAGAAGGGCCCGGTCACCCAGCCGCAGCGATGAGCTCGGCCAGGGAGTCCCAGGGCCACCACGGCCTCAAGCGAGCAGCCTCCCCCGATGTAAATGGGCGCGGGGCCCGGGGCAGCCGTGCGGCGGGAGGCGGGGAGGAGGAGGAGGCCGGGAGGGAGGCCGCGGCTGGGCCCCGATACGGCGCCCGAGTCCCGCGCCGGGACGCAGGGATAGGCCGCGGCCTTCCCGGCCGCCCCCTTCCCCGCGCTAACGGCCGTCCGGGGGGCAACGGCCGGCGGAGGCGTCACGGGGGAGGCTGCGGCGGAGGGTGAGGGGCCGGGAGGGGCCGCCGGGCCCGACCCGGCAGAGCGGGCGGGCGGGCGTAGTCAGCGTGTGCTCCCGCAGGGCTCCAGCAGCTGGGAGGCGGCGGACCTGGGCAACGAGGAGCGGAAGCAGAAGTTCCTGCGACTGATGGGCGCTGGGAAGGTGAGGCGGCCCCGCTCCCCGCACCTCCCGTTCCCCGCACCCCTCCCTCCCCCCTCGCGGGCACACGGGGACCCGGGCGGGAGCAACCGTGTCGTGTCCCCCCCCCATCCCCCGCGGTTACGCGGGGTTTTCTGCTTGTGATACTACGAAACCGCCCCAGAAGGAGGCTTGCGGCAGGCCGCAGCGCTCTCCGAGGGAAAAGGCAGCGCTCAAAGACAATTTCGCTTTGGGACTCCCCTCCAAGGAGGATCTGGGTTTCACAGCCGCAGCCGGTTACGTCAGCGGCGGTGTAACGCAAACGTTGGTCTGGAATTGTCAAGTTTCTGCTCTGCAGCTCCCTCCCCACCCCACACCTTTATACTTTCAGACCAGCTAGTAAAATTATTGGTGAACGCTTCTGAGAGATTCCGTGTTACAAACCAACAAACCTGTGCACTCACTATGTCTGTAAAGTTCTCTCTCACGGGAAAAAGAAATTCAAGGTTAAAAAAAAAATGGTAGCTGATAGGAAACCTATTTTAGTCTAATGAAATAATCCAGGAAATACTTTAAAATAGAAAATGCTCTAGAACAGTATTTCTGCTATGCTTTTTGCAAAAAATGCTGCACAACTAGTAAAATATAATCGTGTTTTTCTTTTTCTGTGTACAGAATGTTTTAGTATTGCAATTCTGCTTACCATCAAGAAAAATAATTTCACTTGTACTGGCTTATTTTGCTTGAATACAGTATTTTTGTAAGCCAAAATATTTTACTGTATTAAAGAGGTTAAAGTTAATACTTCCTAGCAGATAGGAATACAATACTCTATTATAACATCCCACTATCACTAATCTTAATGTCTACTTGAATACTTCATGCTGCTTGCTATGTAATGCCAGTTCTTGCCTATAGAGATACATTTGCAAATGAGCAACTACTGAGACAATATATTAATGAACACTGTGAAGGTCTTACCTGATACTGAGATCAGTCTACAAGTGGGATCATCGTAAGATGCACAGACTGAACTACTGCACAGTGCCAGAGACCTAAAGGGTAAATTGTCAGAGCCTAAATTCGTGCTTGTCCAGCGTCGTGTAGTGTAGTTTTCGTATCAGGTGACTACCATTCTTCCTCGTTTAGCTGACGTACTGGCGTGGCTTGCCTTCATCTTTGGAGTAGCAAGAAATGGAATGAAATAGAACCAGCTTTGGGGTTGAGTGGGAAGAGTAAAGAGTATCTAGCTGTTGGGGTTTCTTTTTTCAGAAAATTCAGCGAAACAAAGATGAAAAAAGTTCATCAAGAGAAGCAGCTGTTAGCTAGTAAAACTTACAGTCTTACAGTTGGTGGTCAAGGTTTGACTGCAAACCTTTTCCATTTGTGATTTCCAGAATGTTGGCAGAGCTGTCAGTGCACCCTAAAGCTCCAAAACAAACTGCCTTTTCTTTTAGAAAGAACATACTGGCCGCCTTGTTATCGGAGACCACAGATCAACCTCCCACTTCAGGACAGGTCAGTTTATCCAACAGCCGATACCAAGTTGGAAATCAAACACTTATTTAAGAACATCCCAGTACTGTGAGCTTCATAGATGTTGCAGAGAGGGGTTTCAGGTTTTGTGGCTGAAGTTGAAGACAGGTCAGGCTGTGGAGTTGTAGAAGTTGCTAATTTCTCGCGTCAGATTCCTGACAAACAGTTTCTCTGACTGCGCTTACTTACCTTCTAAAGTCCAGGTTTAGCAAAGTACATGATAGTCAGTTAAACTTGTGTACCAATGCCCTGGAAATCGGGGCCTATAGGTCCTCAGTCTCATTTTGCTATCAAGATAAAAAAATTAAAGTTTTATTGCTATTGGTGCCTAGCAGTATTATACTTCTTCCTTGCTGCCGGGTATGGATATCCAAACCTCTAAATCATTGTGCATGGAAAAGAACAGGGTCGATTTCTCCCCCCACCTGATTACCTGTTGAATGGAAAGATCTGTGCCTTAACGCAGTAAGTTAGAAGCTGAAAAGATCTGCAAGGTCATCTTGGCAATCAGCAATAATTTGATGTCACATAAGGTATTACCATGGTAACTTCTTATCAGGCTTCCTCAGGTAGTAAGTCAAAGTACATCAAAACCAAGCTGGGCTTGACTGTCAGAGAGAAGCTTTGATAAAGCCGTATAGAATAGCAACTGTCAGACTTGCAGAAAACTTCTTACCCTGATGTGCTCCACTAGTCATTTTTCAGTTGCCAAAAAAATTGATTGACCAAAACACCAAAAGAAGCCAGAGGATTGGTTCCAGGTTCTGCTGTTAGCTTGCAGAGTGACCGAGAATCACTTCCTTATGCCTGAATTTCCTAAAATGGAGATGATGCTTCCCACTAAGGAGTCATAAATAATCAGTACTGCTTTGTTATTAGCAAAAAGTTAAGATGCTGGGGTTTTTTTTCTCAAAAAATCAGAACAGCTGTTAGCTTAACGCTTTACTTCCTTGTCCAACATACAGTTACTGTCCTTTTATAATAACATACCACTCTAACTTCCAAACGAGGAAACATTAATTTGCAATACAAGCTTTTAATTTTACAGACATACAAATTAAAAACTGTAGGCCTATCGGGGGAGAATTGGAGATTCTTACCTTTCACAAGAACAGAGGATTCTTAACTATTTTAGACCATGTTTTCACCCAGTAAAAATAATTCTTTGTTTACGTATTCAAACAAGTAAGGGGCATGTAGAAGTAGCTCATGAAAATTAGTTCTTCTGCTAATTCCTAAAGATGGAAGAATGTAGAGCTGTTGTAATCACTCCTGGTAGTTCAGGATGTATGAAATAGTTTCAGATACAGCTCTATAAACAAGTGTGGGAGTATTGTCCTGACTACTGCTGCTATATATTAATCATAGTTTAATCATAGTAATCACATGTTACGTAGTGAAGGTCAGAAACTTTCTCTGTGCCGTAACATGCTGCAGCACTGGCAGGAAGCACAGAGAAGTCACACTCGTCACGTTTACCTTGTTTAGTAGAACGTACACTGTGCTATAGCACAACTGTCTGAATGTAGCCAGGTCCTAGGAACTTACTAATTCGTTTTTGTATGAAAGCTATTTTGCTTGCACACTTGTTATGATTGCTTATAAATCTGCTGGTTCGTATGCAATAATACTCAGTTCTAGTGGTTTAAGGTGGCTCAATTTAAACTTTTTCACATACATAGTAATAAACTTTGAAATTGTGACTTCATGTAATTTGATGTCTTTGTTAATTTGAATGAACCATAACCAAGTACACTGGACAATGCAGGGGAAGAAGACAAGAAAATGAATGAAGAGCTGGAGTCTCAGTACCAGCAGAGCATGGACAGCACGATGTCTGGGCGAAACCGGCGTCACTGTGGACTTGGTTTCAGTGAGGTAGTAAGTTGTTTATTTCTGTAGTGATTTGGCTTTCACTTCACTAAGGCAAGATGAGAAATGGTTTAAAAATCCAGTCACCACAACTAGGGGCAAACTTCTGCAGTTTGGGTTAGAGGATGAACTTAGTGCCAGCACTTGACCCCTATTTGTGTACGCTGCAGTGGCCATTTAGATGCGTGGAAACGATTGATGCTTCTCATGGTTCTGAAAAGTGGTATGACATGCTTAATGCTCCATAGTAGTCACGACTGATTAGGACAGAAAATTACAAATACAGTAAATCGGGGTGTTGCCAAGGAATACATAAGAAAGCAGGCTAACTGTCTGCATTATCACTGAGAGCTAATTAATCTTAGCCTCTTGTTGCGGTGAGGCACGTACCTCGCTGTGGTCCTGAGAAGTAAGTGGCTGTAGAGGGGTCAGATGAGAAGAGTTCGCTGTACAGGGTCCCCCAGCGAGCTGACGCCTGACTGGTCTTGCACTTGCAAGGAATTCCATAGGAATGAACAGGAGGAGAAGTGTGACAAAACCCAACAGAATTAGCTTATTAGGAATGTGTCTTCATCTGCCAATTGAAAAGTACGGTAATTCATTTTTTGCTAACTGTTAGCACCAATTACTGCATAAAAACATGGCTGATGTTTCCCAAGCAAGTAAAACGACCTGTGCAGCACTGGGAATTCTTAATATTACAGCCATGAAGGCTTTGCTCTTTAGGAGCATGAGCGAAATTCCATTTTGGGATTGTTCCCGTTAGCAGGTCACTGGATTACTTCAGCGTTCCTCACGCTGCAGCGTGCTAATCTTATTTTCAAAGATTAGTCATGAATAGGAATTCTTGATGGTCTAGCCGCTAGCTTCATTGTTTTACTCCGTGACAAGGATTCAAGTGTCATTATGTACTGTGTACACCAGGTACGTAAGGAAGGAAGGAATTGCTGAACTGATTTGTTCTGAAACTTTTCAAACTCGTTTAGTGGTGTCTTTAGGATTTCTGCTGTAACTAAGTAAGACTGTGGCTGATGCAACCACAGATGTCACGGTTGGTAGGGTTACCCACTTCAGTGGAGCTGCCTTCTGTCTAATAATTTGTATATTAAAGACCCATGTTTAGCAATGTAGCCCATTTTAGTACTAAAATGAAAGGAGCCATTAAGTGAAACATTCTCACTGGGAAACTTAAAAGCTGCAGTGGAGTTGCCAGGAAGTAATGGTTTATCTGTCTCATGATCTGAACTTCTAGTTTCAGGAAGGTGAAGAGCAAGAAGATGCAGGTGGACACTCCTCTGAAGAGAGCTCAGAGGACTCCGAAAGTGGCTCGGAGTCAGAGCAAGAGGAGTCTGCAGAGGAACTACAAGCTGCTGAAAAACACGATGAAGCTGAGGTTCCAGAAAACAAAAAAGAAGCAAAGAGCAACTATAAAATGATGTTTGTTAAAGCCAGTGGTTCATAACTGCAGATGTAACAGCTTTGTATTTAAAGTACAGTAAGCCTTATTGTTACAGTGCAAAGTGGAGGACTGCTACAGCACAAATCTTTGTATTATGATTTTAAAAAGACCCCGTTAGATGACAAAAAAGTAGTATTTGCTTTCAGTTGCCATGGATAACATTTTTATGGGCACAGTGATATTACTGGTTTTTGTAAAGTGTATAAAATACCAGATGGAGAAATAAATTCATTTTATTCCTGCCCAATCTCTACAATGTTATCTAAACTGTCCCTCCCCTTATCCCGTGC
Organism: Gorsachius magnificus; assembly: GCA_034008185.1. Lineage (NCBI taxonomy): Eukaryota > Metazoa > Chordata > Aves > Pelecaniformes > Ardeidae > Gorsachius > Gorsachius magnificus. Next base: position 8,384,175 of record CM067086.1, on the reverse strand, counting down.
CAGATAAGGAAACTTCATGTTAGTGGTTTCTTTTGTTAGTACCCCAGTCTTGAATTTTTAACTATTCAGATTACACGTGAATTACTGGATGTTGCGTTAGTTGTAAAATACCAGTATCAGCACTATTCCGTGATGTACTAGAGCTTTAAACAATGATTTTTGTCTATAGATGCTAGTGTTGACAGGGCTAAGAGGAGAAGTCACTCACTGTGTGACAGCAGTCGTCAGTGTATCCATCGGAAGTCCTGCAGTGGTTGCGCAGGAGGTGTTTGAGAAAGGCGTAATCCAACCAACGGCTCTCATTGCTGCTTTGGCTCTGTCCTGAGGGGGATAAGCTGTAGTTCTTCATACCTCCCGGTAGGAAAAAAAAAAAGTGATTTTTGAATTATTGGCTCCTAGTTATAGCACTGAGCTGTTATTAAAAATAACTCCTCTGGAAGAGACCAGCTTACTTTGAAAGAGAAAATATACTTTGATAATGAAAAGGATCTACAAATGATTTAGTTTTTTTAAATATAGAATACAGAGTTAAGTATGCAAGCCCTTCTTTATTTTCTCCCCAAACAGGCATCCCCTGGAGGTCTAAGGCAATTATCACAAAATGATTGTACCTCTCAAGTTGATAGGCTTAAGGAGTCAGGAGTTCCAGTAACTCCTTCCCATGAGAATTAAGCAGATCCATTCCTCTGCAAATTTGTAGTGTATTGTATTCAAGTAATTAATAAGATATCAGAACTTTTTAGACTTTGCTTCCTCTTAGTATGTCAGACAGCTCAGCTGCCTCCCCTTGCTGGGAGAAGAGAACACCTGATCTGCACCCCTGGTGCAGCCGGACCCTGCCACGGCAGTGGCTCAGGAAATGCTGCAGGTGCTCGTGCAGGATCTTCCATGTCTGTACCCCATCTAGGACGTGCAGACATGTGCAGGCCGGCTGGCTTACGTGAAAGCAGCAGCATGTACTGTCATTGTATAGGTTTATTGAACGTCAGCATTGCAGCATCAGTTACGGGGGGAGGACTTGGAATAAGTTACATTGTGGAAAAAATAAAAGTAATATGATTGTAAATAAAAACTGAGTGTAGATTTTGATTAATCTGTTTTCACTATACACGTGTTCAATACACCCACTTTTCAAAGTCATTCAGTTTTAAGAACGTAACAGCAGCCACTAAGGGTCACTGGTCTGTACTTGATTTGTATGGATGTTTTTTGTTTTCCCAATACTGCAAGATTCTAATAGACAAAAATTAAAGTTGCTTGTATGTGGTGAAGAAGAAAACCTCACAATGGCTTAGGAAAGATGCTCTGTCTCTGGGAGGAGAGAGAGGCCCTCCCCAAAAGATCAGCTGATTCATCTCCCTAATAGACTGGTAGGAGCTTTTCCTATTTAGACACCAGAGCTAAACTATTCCAGTAACAGCTCTGACCAGGCAGAAAATAATCAACATTCCCCAAAAGTATGGCACCTAACATGGTGAGCATCTGATGAGGTTCGGCGCAACTCCTTTATGATGCTGACCTGAGACGAACTGCTCAAGATAGGAAGAGCTCTACACAATGGCGCCTGTTTCCGCCTGACATTTATAAACCTGTTAGTCAAGAACCTGCAGATTCAGCTATGAAGCAGCCTGAGAGGCTTCCCTGTATGTACCGAGACAGGCCAGGGTGGATTCTGCAGTACATGTTTTAATTCAGGAGTCAGGCTTAGCAACGTTTGGTGTAATAGCACCAGCAGCAGTGGCATGGATAGCAGCAGAATGGCTTTGGCTCTCATGGGAGACGGAGAACATGGGAAAAATCAAGATCGGTGTCTTGGCTGATTCTAGTCAGTTCTTTGCTTTTTCAGGTTGGTATGGAAGGAGGCCCCGGAGATGAATGACAAAGAGGGCAACTGTATTTGTCTTTTCAAACAAGATTTGGCCACTGAAATTCCTCACCTCAAAGACCAGCTTATTTCCATCTCGATAGAAAGGCAGAAGCCTGCCCGTACTCCTAACACGTCTTATGAAACAACTGATGGAGGTCAGACCTCTCACAGAACCACCATCACATCCAGTAAAAGTTTTCATCTGCTTCTAAATCACACTGAAAACCCACCTGCACACAGGTCAGTGCCGGGGCATTACCAGCATTTGGTGCTGGAAGACTGAAACCACTTGTGGAGAGCACGGGTGTGCCTGCTTCCCTTCCTTTTGCCCCGGAAGAGGGAGCCCCCCATGGTGAGTACCATCACAGCCCCGCTGCCCACAGGCTCCTGCAGCCACAAAAGAGGATGCCTCTAAGCCAGGTAAAAAGGGATCCGTTCCTTTCTCAACATCATAGGGGAATTCCTCAAGGCCAGGAAAACCAGAGCTGTAAGTTGCCCTGTGGCTTTATGCAGGTGCTTTACAGCTTACTCTCCTTTTCTTCCCGAAGAGGATGCTGACAACTTGATTCCTGAAAGCACAATTTATAGGCCAGCTTCAAAGCTATAGGTCCTTCTAAGGCTCTGGTTGGGGAATTCACATCAAAGAAGATGTGCACGCGTTGTTCTGATGCCAGAGAGGACGGTTGGTAGAAATCTCAGTGGATTTGCTACAGTCCCCAGCACAGGGATTAAATTATGCACTGAAGCTGCCTCTGTAAACTACAGGAGACAAAGAGAATGAGCGGCAGTGCGGTATCTCATAATCAAAGCCTGGCACGGTTTGCATCAGCCTCTTGGAAGCTGTCAGGGGATTAAGGGAAGGGACATGTGTCAAGGTACCCTCACCGACGGGACAAAGCAGGAGTCGGTTTTGTTTGCTTTTAAGACTGTCACCTCAACCACACTTTTCCTGAGAAAAATATCTGAGTAGTACACAGGCGTACAGCATCATGATGGACAGACAGAAGTTTCCTTAGTTTCTGCACAGCGTTAATGCAGCAAAATACTCGCAATTTAATCTCATTTGACTTGGTTTTGATGTGCAGGGGCAGAATGAGACCACACTGACAGTTTGTGCTATTACCTATCCAAATCCAGTACCATTTATGGTGAAGAAGAATGAGAAGTAACATATGCCAGAAGAGGGGGTTTGTATCATCAGTCAAGCGATACGGGGGGTCATATGAAAAAAAACCCCACCTTCCTTGCTTTGAACTTTTCCACAACTGCCCACCCTGACACGCAGGGAAATTCAAACCGCTATCAAGCTACATTAAAGACTGCAGAAAGGCTTGGCAATCTGAACTGGCTGCTTTTCACCCTCACAGTTATTGCTGAAGCTTTAAAACAAATGCAGGTGAAGCTGTTGATCCTTAACTGGTTAGGGCCAAGTCTCCTCATTCCTGTTACAGCCGCTGAAGTCCAGTAATTGCGAGCTCGTTGTAGGGACGCAGTAATAGAACATCTCTTTCCAAAACAAATTTTTTTTGGTCAAAAATACTTCTTAACATAAGAAATTGATATTGGACACACACCAAAAAAATAGAGATCAAAAAAACAGAGATCAAATTTACTCAGTAGCCAACTGATGGAGCCTCTCTACCTGGATCCTGAATAAAATCTGTGTATAAAATCATTTGCCAAGTCACTTTTAAACTGGATTCAGTGAAGACAACTGAGGAGTCCTCAGGCCCACAGGCAGCTTTGAGGAAGGCAGGGGATGCAGCCACACTCACCAGCCATTGCTCTTTCTTCCCTCGGAGCCTCTCATCCAGGGTATGACTTGGAAAGCGAGCAGAGCAGCCACTTCTGGTGCGCATCTCAGCAGCGGTCCCTCAGCTTTTGCTGATTCTGTGTCTTAGCACCAAATGAAAGGAGAACTGGACCATCAGGCGTGTGTGTGTGTGTGTGTGTATGCATTCACGCCCCCCCGACATGTACACACAGGCAACCTACAACTGGGTTGGGGAGAAGACAAAAATCCTGTTCCATACTGGGAGAGGAAGATGCTCAAAGGCGCAGTGTGGAAGAAGCAGAGCAGGGACACAGAAGAACTGTTTAGCATGAACTAAGCAGTCAGAAAAGCCAACAAAACAGACAACACAAGAGACAAATAGAATTAGCAGTGACTTCTCTGATGTCAACTTTCTCCCCCAGAGTGGTACAACTCACTGGAACTAAACATGGCTAGCTACTTGATTTCATGAGGGTTACACCTCGCGTAAACCATCAGCCAGGGTTTCAAAAAACCTCCCAGAACCTCCCGTGTCTCAAGAGATGAACCGGAAAACAATGTTAAGGATTTTCTCAATGCCGGCTCTAGAGCCCCAACCCCCTGACAACGCGACAGAAGTGCGGCCGGAGGCTGCAGCAGGCCAGGCAACGCTCGGTCTCCCAGCGAGCGGCCCATCACAGCCGCCGAGGGAAGCGCTCGCTCGGGCCGGGCTCTGTGCCAGGGAGGACCAAACCTTTTCCACCCCTGGCTCTGGGGCAAGCTGTTTCTACAGGGAAAAGGAGAGTTGCACCCACACCAGCCATTCTTGACTGCAATTTGGCTTAAAAGAACAGAGCACAGCAGCTGCCAATAAAAAAGACAAATGTCCTCTTACCAAAACACGGGTTTAGAGTCATCAGCGACTCTCTCCTTCACCTACTGCCACCATCAACACTCTGCTCCCTTCTCTATCCCATTCACAAGGTATTTTTTGTACTAGGACACTGGACTTGCACTACCCCTTGCCAGCTACTCCTTCTTCTTACCTCCCCCTCTACAATTTAGGCCAAGTCCCTTCCTTAAAGCATTTTGCTTCAGTCCGAGTCCACATATTCCAGCTCCTTCAACTTTTTTACTACCTCTCACTTCAGACCACTACGCTGTTCTCCACTCTCACCTTCAGCCTCTTACTTAAGTCTTGTTTGCAGACACATCTCTGCCATTATTTCCTACAAACTCACCACTCACCTCTGTTTCCTTAATCCCTTCCTTCCTTCAGTGCTTTCTCACACTGTAGCTCCTGGTAAAAGGCTTCTAGTGGGCAGCAAGAAAACAGCACTGTCCTTTCAGCTTACATCTGATAACACTATTTCATCAATAACTGCTCCAAAAACGCTGCCTCATTCCGCTAGGGCTTTCTTTGGAGGCTGTTCCGTGCTCTCTGTAAGGCAACCAGGAGCACTGGCAACGAAATAACAAGCAAACAGCCACAAATGTGTGCATATGCAATACTTGCTGGTTATATTTACTTTTCTAATTAGTGCTCCAAGTCATTCCGCCATCTCCCAGTAATTTCACGGTAGCCTTTATAATGTTACCTTCCTCTTAGGTTTACCTGTAGTTTAACATTCAAAGTATGGTTGTTGCACAGAACACCTCAACAGACTTGTATTAAAAATGCTCTTTAAAATTCCAAAGCTTTGAACTAAAGAAATATCTCGAGAAGTTTTCATGGAAAGTTCATCTCGGTTGGTTCAATTCAGCTACAGTTAGATGCACCTTTTGAAATAATGGAAAAAAATGTAAAGGGGTCAGACCCAATCAATACAGTTGTTCAAACAGAATTTCAGGCACTGTGATGTGTGTATTTTTTTGTGCTCTTTCTTTGTACTGCTCCACTATGAAGAAAGGTTGCTTTTGCTAGTAGAGAAATAAAAATCTTAGCCTTTTGAATACAGCCAAATAACCAATGGGAATGTTTACTAGGTGTGGAAAATATTGCAATTTTTCATGTTTTTCTTGCACATGGCTTTATTCTTTTTATAACTACGCAATACAGAGACACACACACACCCCCACGGCACAAGCAAATGCTTTAAAATACCCGAAGACAGACATAAATCAGAGGGGTAACATCAGATCATGCCTTCTGTGTTTTGACACTAAGCAAATCTGGTCTTTCCTTCATACAACATCCAGGAGTTAATTGCTAAGACACATGGGAAATATGTGGTTTTACAGAGGGGAACAGATGCCGATATAAAATACATGCACGTATATTCGAAGATTTGGAACTCAGATGAGTAAATGGTGCAGGTGGAAAAATTGCAATGTAAACAATACCCGGACATGCTGGGAGTTGTTTGCTTTCTCACACCACCAACCCCCCCCCTCCCGAGGCTATGGGGTACCTGGGACCACCTGCCCTGACCTTTAACAGTTCTTTTGAAATAGCAGCACTCAAGCTCAGCAGTATCTGTCAGCAGCTCTTAGTTCCACACGTAACTTCCCGGAACAGAATCTCTTAACGCAGTTCCTTCCTGAAAAACCTTGCTATCGAGGGGTTTTTATCCAACTGTTCCAAACCCGCCTGGATGCCTCCAACTACTGCTACTGTCCAGTCCTTTAAAATGAAAAGCTTCATACAGATGTGCCAAGACACACATACGGATGGGCAAAGACGCACATACGGATGGGCAAAGACAAGCAACAGCTCTACAGCTCAACAGGATTTCCTAATGGCCTAGCAATGCCTATAAACTCAATGTAACTGCAGGGGGAAAAAAAGGGGGGGTTAGGACTGTCATGAAAGTTCAAAAGGGTGAAAACCGTGCTACTTAGGAGTATCAAGCTGCAGTTTTATAAATTCAGCTGTGCAGTAAAATGTTAATACCTTTAGTTGAAGAAATTGAAAACAGATGTATAAGGGAAGTCAGTCTGCGTAATTCTGGCTTGGTAAAACATTACGAAGCACTAGTTATAAAACAGCACCTTCAAAAGAAGAACTGATACTGCTTTCTAATAAGTTGCTGTTTCTTTAATTATAATTAGTCCCAAACACGCGCGTTGTGAGCAGCTCAGCCCTGAATTTCTGCTGCACACATCTGAAGGTCAAGTACTCGCATTCCCAAACATTCGCCCTCACGTCGGCAGAGTCAACGCTGAGCCACAGAAATACTTCTAACTGCTGCTTTACGTTTTGTTCTAGACATTACCTATCAGGAGAATCAAATGTTTCCGCTGGTCTCCATCAAACCGATGTCCTCTGAGGGAACCGCTGTGGTGGGAATCACTGCTGGGTGGCTGCTGCTGGAATCTGCTTCGCCAGCTGCCCACCAAGCCTCTCCTTGGTCAATACCTGATTCGCGTACAGTGCACGTGTTAGTATGTGATGCCTCCATGCTTGTTGTTTGTTTGTTTTTAAATTGAAGTTACTTTTGAGTACTTTATTTCACCAGAAATGAAAGGGCTGAGAATGTGTCAGACAAACATATATATCTACAAGATAGAAAGGAGGGTCTTGTAGTCATCATGTTTAGGGGACGACCCTGAAAAAATCTTTCTGTTCAAGAATAAACTAAGACTTAATCAAATGCTAAGAAACATTTCTGGGGGAAAAAAAAAAAAGAAAAAGAAAATAAAAATGAAGCTTTGGTGTAGGGGGAACCTGATCTAAATCCCAGTGAAATAAGTGCAAAACTGGGGAACTTCAACTGGATTTGAACCAAAGAAGAGCAAAATGTGGTAACAGCACGAACAACTCTGGACTTTCAGCCACGTGGAAAAGAGAGCAGACGAGACAGCGGCGATAGGAGGCAGTTCTGTTAATACTTTAATCTGTACATATACCATTTTCCAAACTGTTACATTTTATTTAAATTAATGTTTTCTTGAAAAATATTCATTTATGCTTTCAAAACTTTTTATAAAGGCAAAAATAAATCATTATTTTGGCAAAAGGTTTTGACGTTGATACTGGCAGTATTGAGGTAAAATAGATTGCATTAGCTAAATATATACTTTTAAGAATATTTCTGAGTATAGTGTTAATATAATACGATTTGTCTGAAACGTGAAGGTCAATCTCAAGGGATTTGTAGCTATTACAGCAAATGAACGAGTTAGTGGTTTCACAAAATACTGCACAAGTATTTCTCTGTCATTTCTCATCCAGAGCCGAACTCAACTAATAATTACATAATGGAAAATTTTTGCATGTCTTGCATTCAATGCATACGTAGGGGTTTTTTTCAAGTAAAGTAGTTGCAGCAATTCATTTAATCTTATTTTCTCCTTATGTAACTACCCTTTGCCCTATACATAAGTATAACACTGAATTTCAAAGTTTGGCAAAGTTAAGCACCAGGTGAGCATACATATGAAATTAGCAGGTGCCTCACTACATTAATTTTGCTGTTTCCAGGATAAATACTAGTCAATACATCATAGGGTAATGTTTACTGAAAAAAGCAAATCAAAAGAAAAATACATATTTACTAGTAAAATGACACATCCTATTACATTTTTTTATTGCTTAATTCACATATTTTTATTAAAAGTTTCCTTCTTCCACATCTCAACTTCAAAAAAAAAAAAAAAATAGAATTTGTTAGCTGTTTGTTACTGAGGGGACAGCGCTACTGCCAAGAGCAACCTAGTGTACTGTGTATCAATACCAGCAAGTTAATCATATGGGATCAGAAAAGGAAATGGGAGTTAAAACTGGCTTTCATTATGGCTTTTGTGGACAATTTCAGCTATACAGTCGTTACTGATATTTAGAAAGTCAAGCTACATGTTCCTTGCAATGTATTATTTAATGGGCAAAAGGGTGGGCAATTAACTCCACAAACATACTCAATCCAAAACACCCTTTTGGCAAACATCTCACTTGCGTTAGCTCTACCCATACCCTCTGAATGTGCTTCTAGATTGGATCAAATTTACTTTTTTTTTTCATGAAACTTTACATTGTGCATCTGAGCCTGAGGGGGAAGTAACAGCATCTTTTAATATCTATGCAAGTAGTTTCTCTTAAAATGAATTCAGCCCTTGATTTAAAAAAAAAATTCTAAAATACATTGTCCTAAAAATACATTGTCAGTATTTTACAGAGTGTGTTAAAAGTGCCATTTATTCATATAAAAAGTCTGAACTAAATGGAAGTAAAAATAAAATGATTTGCAATTCTCTCCATTTTCACAGAAAATCCCCCTGTTACTCTCTGAATGTATTTCCAGAAGATCAGGTCATCAGCAGATGAGTAGCTTCACCGAAAGCTGATAACGAATCTCCTCTTTCCTCCACACAGCGTCACTAGGTGGGATTTGCTCTGAGTCTCATGTCAGTGTTCACTTACTGCTTTGGCTAGCATGAAGTAAAATAAAACATGGTTAAATAGTGAAAGGGAGGACACCAATGCCGAGCAGTAAGCGCTTTCAGGAAACATTTTTTTTATTAAAGCCTTCTGCAGTTTGACAGAATGAACAATTTGTATAGACACAGAATGAACGATCATTTCGTGATGCCGCCGATGCGCAAACTCCTGTGTCCCCTGCATGTTGCTAGTTATTACAATTATTTTCTTGATAATTTTCCTGAAGAAAATGTAGGGGTTTATACATATTTATGTAAATATATGCCTATACACACACGTGTGTGTATGTATATTTATAGAGACATGTGATACACATGTTTTTAAGTTAGTCTGGAATCACAGAATGGTTGGTGTGCGAAGGGACCTCTGAAGGTCACCTGGTCACTGCCTGTTTGGGCCTTTCTGGTATGGGCTCATTTTTATTTAGATTTTTTTTTTTTTTGGACAGATATCTGTCTCACATTAGTGACAGTCAAAACAAAGGTATCTAAAGATTAATGCTATTTGAGGTATTCATTCAATCAACCCTCTTTACTACTTCATCTGTTTTATCTTTTTGTCCAACACCCCACAATAAAATTAAGTCAAAAGAAATCAGAAAGGTGAGAATAATGTCAAAGAAAACTATGGAAGCATGGGGAGTGTCTTAACTAAGTGCGTGCTTAGCAGTTAAGTATCATAATATTTACAGGTTTTCCTATTGCAAATAGAGAAAACTCTGAAAATACTCCTGGGAAGAGATGATACACATTGCTTTATAAGGACAATGAAATTATCATAATTTTAGTACTTGAAATGGCAAAGTAACCTGATCAGAGACAAAAATCAAGTCTTCTGTTAACACAATTCAATAAAAAAATACATCAAAGGCATGAAAAAGTCAAACACGATTCCACAGAATTAGTTACAAAGGGCCAAATTTTCAGCTCACCTTGATTAAGACTCTGATGTTTGTTCACGTGTAAGATAGCAGCCTGTAAATGAACCCCCTGCTTATACAACTTTGCACTTTGGATTCTCTTGTGCAGCAGCTGTATATGCCATGTGCAGGCAAAAATACCTATGCACCCCTACGGTAGCCAGAGGAGTACACAACATTAGCCACCAGCATACAAACCACTGCTGAAAATCTGGCCCCATGCTACAGAGAGTACCAGACGTCTCTTTCCTCCACCACAGTACGATTATGGAAGTGTCTTACTTGTAGAGCGACAGCAGTTGTTTGAAGACTTTATTAACCCACATGTTAGCTCGTTAGAAGCAGTACTTACAAGAATAAAAGGTTTCTGAAAAGTAGATGCATGCGTTCATTTGGATCTAATTTAGGTTTAGTAAAAATGTTACAATTCAGCAAGCCACAGCGAAGGTACAATGGCAAATCAGACATGCCGAGAGCAGTTAGTTCTTACTTTTAAGGTGTTTAAACAAATGTGTAGTGAAATCCATTGCTTAAGGGGGAGTGAGGTGGCTGTGGTACAGAAGGTGAGGGTGCTTTAGATGGATAGGTCAACTGCTGAGCTAGAAGGGATCACATACAGGAATTAGTCTGCACAATCAAACATTCATATTATAACAGAGCCACCTTAATTTTCTACCATGTGAATAGGAAACCTGATTAGTGATGCAATGAGGTGTGACACTATTTTAGTTATGTGGAACACAAACAACACAACAACATTTCTACCTGCTGTTTTTTTCTACTAGTTGTATAAATTATGCAAATAAACATTCCTGTTTTGATGAGAATATGGCCAATCGATCTTAAGATGAAGTTTCACCGGAACACTTTAAGGCACACAACACTGATATACCCTAATGAAGCCCTGCTTTTAAAACTGCAGCTCTGGAATAGCACCTATATTTGCTAATTTGATTTCAAGATTTCACTGAGGTTGTGCAGGCTTTCAACATTTCTTTTGTTACATGTCAATGAGCAGAAATGAAGATAATACTTAGAAAAAAACCAGAAAAAAATTACAGATGCATGTAATAATTTGCTTAGTACAGTGCATTATACAGTAAATACATTTTCAGTTCTCATCTTGAAACTTCAGGATAAAGAATACAATGATTAAAACTATCCTTGTTTATAAAACGGAGTAATGTTATAGTATTAGAATACAATAATCATAAAACTAAAGAGATTAAAACTCAGTCTTAAATTCCGCTTTTACATTTTGGAGGGCCAAAGGCAGACCTAATTCCAAAACACGCAATTTAGGAAATGACTTCTTCATACTCATGCATTTGATTTTAATATTTCAGATTCTTGGCATGATTTCCATATAGAAGGCTGATATCTTATGAGGAACAGAGGGACTCTAAAATGCTGCTTTACAAGGATTAGATAAATGTACCATCTATTTTAAAAGACATTTATATTCTCATAGCATCTTAACATAACTTAACCTCTTCCCCCTGAAAAATGGGAAAAGTTAAGCTTCACAGTTTTTTTTTTATAAGCAAATCTTTGTAGAAAAACCTAGATATTTAGTTTTGGATTTTCAGATCTGCTTTGTCAACAAGGAGCAAATGACAACCCATGATGTAAAAATAAAACTACAAAAATAAGAATGTGAAGGAATCTGTAAAATTAGAATAAATGAGAATGTACAATCAGCTGTGCAAAGCATCAAATGCTTTTCTTTTTAATCACTTTAGATCATCAGAAAATGGGCTGTAACTAAAAAAAAAATGAAATCTTTTTATGGTCTGTGTATCTTCTTTCTATCAAAACCAAACCACTCTGGCTTTTTTTAGAATTCCTTGAAAGGTGTTTGTTTTTAAAGGAGTAAGTAATAATTGAAATCAAAGCAAGACATGTTATAAGAACTGAGTATCTGAGATAGAAATGTGGCAAGGAAAACTGTGCATGGACGTAAAGGCTTAGGCTTCCTTAAAGAATCAAGTCCTTGGCTACTATTTTAGGGGTTTTTTTAAGTGTCTGAAAGACAAAAGAGCTAGCCACTACACTTCATGAAGAAAATTAAATTAGAAATCATCTCGTGACTGACCGCAAGTTTTTCCAAGGAGCATTTAAACATTTCAGTTCAGTCAATACACATTTTAATTCTCATTTTGGGGAGAACTAAAGAATTAAGATTTCTGTGGTTACGCATACCTAAGAATATGTGGTGATCACACTTTTGAAATAATTACGATAAAAAAATTAAAATATAAACCAAAAAATTGTAGTAATGAAGACATATCTGCTATTTCCACTTTACAACTTTAAAAGATCAAACACATTTTCAGTACTGTACAGTTACTGCAACTTCATGCACACCCAGAAGTAAGTTAGCTGGCCACCTGAAGGCTGTTTAGTATGGCAGGCACTCTGCTCCTTTGTACTGACACAGAGGAATAATTTCAAGTATGGGCTGCATTCACCTTGATTGGTCTTAGCTTCGGGCTTACTGTTTCCCAGAAGAAGCTAGAACTCCTGTGGCAAAATGCTGTGTTGGCTCATACCTCCTGAAACACAAAGCCCCACTCCATGACCAAAGTGTGCGAGTCCCTGTTACAAGGACCTGGTTACTAGAACTGAGACCAGACTGCCTGTGGAGAAGCCGTTTTGACACACAGATGCCTGAAGGTCCAAAAGGTTATTCCTGAAGTGTTCCCAAGACTTTACAGTTCCAAGTTTTGTTTTGGTTTATTATAATGTTTAGCCTCCTTGGTGAATCATTTTATCTCTTCCACTCAGTTAAATTACCCACAGAACCTCTCTGATTCAAGATTTGTATCTTGAAAATGTATTCCCTCCCCTGAAAATCACATTCCCCTCAGGTTTAGCTGCCACTGCATCTGTGAGCATACAGCCACATTCAATCAACTCTGTTACTATAGATGCACGTGCATATTGGAATAATCTGTCTTTAATGGGAAGGTCTTAAGGGCTTCTGTGGCAAATGCCGTAAGTTTAAACTGGCAACTTCAGATGAGAAATGTTCATATTTTATCTCCATCATAGCTGAAGTTTCCATTATTTCCATTCTCCACCAGAACAGTGATCTGTGCCAGTTATAAATGGCCAGTCAGATACTTGCTAGAATAGCTTCTGCCTGTATTACTGTGTGATACAAATCTCTTGACGTTTCTTACTTATTTCAACTATAAAGCAATCAAGAGTGAAATTATCACCTTTGGTAACGTATTCCAAAGGATCTATTAATTTCCAGGCATCAAGCAGCTTTCATGCACAGCTGTCTTGCTCTGACCTCTGATCTCATCACCAGACAGAAACATGCCAATACCCATTTTACAATGTCTTTCCCAACCTGTTGTCATACAGCTCAAGCTGCATATGATCACATTCTAATCTCAATCACCAGACCAGAGAATCTTTCTGCTCAAAAAAAATATTGAAAATCCCTTTATCTTGATTTAAGTCACAGAACAATTTACTTTTTAAAAATTAATATAGAAATACCTCATTTAACATAATTATAGGGAAATCATTGAAAAAGTTTAATTTTTAGTACTATTAGTAAGAGCATGTTTCAAGCTCTGAACTTACTGATCATACTATTTTGTCCCCTTCACCCTGTCCATTAGAGGCCAAATACTCAATGTAAATCTTTAGTCCCTCTAAATTTGTTACCTATACACACTTCTCACTATTTTGAATACGAATGACTAAAACTCTCTTATGCCAGGAGTTCAGCAACAACCCCACACAACTTTAGAAACTGGTAAGAAATAGCTGTTATTTTGTAAATAACTAAGTATTACCTGCTACCTCCTTGCTCCTCTGAGAGGCTTCAGAAGCCAAAGCGTATGATATGGTAATGATGCGCTCCTGCTCTTGCAGCTGTGAATCTAAATCAACTGAGTTGTGCTTGTCCTGGGCAACAGTAGGCTTTAGATTGTGCATACTAGGGGGGAAAGTGCAAAACAAGATTAACATTTACAAATATATGGAAGAATCCAGAATGCAGATGAGAACAAGCTTGAATTCATGCAGCAGTTTTCACATCTGATCTATCAAGCTCCGTGTTTTGTTGAAGTTCTTTAAAGTAGTGTTAGGCATTGTGTGTAAATGACTACAAACATAGAAACAATGCAGCCATTACACATTCAGTCACAATTTCTGCATAGCATTAAGCACATCTGAAAGTCCTTTGTTGTAAATACGCTGTTAACATGAAAGCAATACCAAAAATGCGATTTATTTGAAGCTGTTACTAAAAGGTACAACCTTGTGGCCTCAGGCACAGCCTCTTCAATTGTCTCCCAAAGAAACAGCAGATACTTGAGTAATCAACATCTTGAAACGATATGTTTCAGCTGACTCTATATTAGCTGTAAGAAGCCAAAAGTGTTCTTTCAGCACTCCAGCTCTCTGGAGACAACAGAAATTTGCTCTTACACTGACTTCTCTTCTGCTTTTGGCCAGATCTGTGCCCTTCCTTCCTCCTCACTCTCATCTACAAGTTGTTTGGTAGGGACTCACTACTATTTTAGGATGCTCTGAACAGGAAAATGGACATATACAAAATTTGTCATTATCTCTTCTACCCTGTTTTAAAAAGGAGCTTTAAGTATACTACATAAATTCTGTGTGCATTTTCTAAAAACCACAAGTTATACTTAGATAACTGAATGGGAATTAGACTGTTGTATGAAGTTAGTTGCCAATGTTTAACACCAGCCCCTATATAAGATTTGGGAAAAAACTGACCTTGATTTAGTAAGAATATTCTTTATCTTTTCTGCTTTACGCTGCCTTGCTGCCAGTTCTTCTGTAGAAAGAGGCTCTTCTGGCTCCAGTTCAACATAGCGTTCTGGAATTGCAACCTTCTCAGGTTTTGACAACTGTGGAAAGAAAGCAAGCATCAAGTTTTTAATAACAATGACTGAAAAAAAAATTGAGATAAATTCTCCTCAATGGGAGAACTCAATGAAAAGAATAAAGCATGGGTTTTCACAGTCAATACGCGTACCTGATGCTAAACACTCCCTCTGGATATGAGCTTATGCCCTTTTAACAGAATCTTTTCCCTCCAATCCATTTTACTTTAGAAGGTAGATCAAAAAAATACTTAAGTGGATTACAAAAGAAATCAGAATCAACAGGGAACCTTCTTCAGCTCAGGCTTAGAGCCCAAAGTAGGACACTGCCTAAAGCTGTTACAGTAGAAAGAAGCAAACACTACAAGACTGACTGGACAACCTGAAATTTTAACGTCATGATAACGTCATGTTCCTACAACTGAAAGGAAATATCCCCTAAAGTTTTAATCTATGGTATCATTCTTTTGAGAATGCATAATCTTCTTGTGTGAGCAGTGGAGGGGGAAAAAAAAAAAAGAAAAAAAAAAGAAAACCAGCCGTTTGTAATCATCTCGGGAAATTCTTGGACTTTAAAATCTGAAAACCTAGATATTCAAAAGTTGTCTAGGGAACTGACCCAGAAGCACACTAACATCGTGCAATTGTGAAAACACATTGCGTACACGTAATTCTGTAGATTGAAAATTTTAATAAGATTGCACAAAAGCTAGCAACAAGTTTTTGTTAGGATCAGTTTCATTGCTCCACACAGAAGATCTAAACCACCCGATGAAAATTCAGTTTACAACTGGACTTTGAAAACCAATACTTATTATACAGAACAGACTGCTTTTGGAAAGCACAAATAGAGGATGGGTGAATAAATAAAAATAAGTAAAGGGGAACTTTTTTCTTCCCTTTGTATTTTTCTTAAAACACTCATGAGGCAACAAGTTTTCAAAATTCAAAGTCTAAATAAAAATAGTCCTAAATTTTTCACCACTGAACTTAGTCCACACTAACTCAATGGCATAGGTAAAGTGGCCTGACCTAACCCCTAGTGATTAGGCTCAGTAATTCACAGGCAGTCATAGGCCCAAAGCATACAACATGGTCATTAGCACTCATAACCACATTAAAATCACAACCTCAAATTTTCATACTTCCTTCTCAGTAAACCCAAGGCCAATGCTTCCTGAAAAACCCACATTTTCCACGACACTTCCTTACCTTCAAATCCAACTCCTCTCTGGAGCTCTGTAGCTATATATACATGATTTTTTTTTTTTTTTTTTTTAAATTTAAATATCTATCTCCCTAGTCCAACCTAGATCAGCTCATCCTGCCACTTCCAGAATAACAAACAGTTATCACATGAACAGCAGATTTATTGGCCTTAAAAGACACAACTGAGTACATTTCCTTAAGAGGCACAGAAGCACCTCAGCTACAGAAGTGCCTGCTAGATGAAGAGGAGGGGTACATGAAATGGAAAAGGACAACCTGGGTAACCCAAGAAAGAAGCTTTACATTCAGAGCTTCAGACCCGCTTCAGTTACTCTGAAGTAGGGCAGAAATGCCTATAAGCAGAAACATTTCCTATCTGTTGTGGTTTAACCCGGCTGGCAACTAAGCACCACGCAGCCGCTCGCTCACTCCCCCCCCTCCCTCAGTGGGATGGGGGAGAGAATTGGGAAGGGGAAAAAAGGTTAGAGCCGAGGGCTGAGATAAAGACAGTTTAATAAGAGAAAATAATAATAATAATAGTAATAATGAGAATGATAACAAAATATACAGAATATACAAAACGAATGATGCACAATGCAATTGCTCACCACCCGCCGACCGATGCCCAGCCCGTCCCGAGCAGCGATCAGTACCCGAGCGACCGACCGACCCACCAACCCCCCCGAACATGACGTTCTATGGTATGGAATAGCTCTTTGGACAGTTTAGGTCCTAGCTGTGCTGTACTCCCAGCTTGTTATGCACCTGGCCGAGCAGGAGAAGCTCAAAAAGTCCTTGAGCAGTCTGAGCACTGCTTGGCAACAACTAAAAACATCAGCGTGTTATCAACATTCTTCTAGTACTAAATCCAAAGCACAGCACTATGCTAGCTTCTGTGAAGAAAATTAACTCTATCCCAGCCAAAACCAGGACACTATCCTAGGCTTAAGGTGTTAATTTGGATGTACAAAGTGATTCTTGTAGCCCTGAAGGCCTCCTGGAAAAAAAATTAAAAGCAGAGTGCAACAACGAAAGGCAATACAATGGAAGTTTTTTTTTTTTTTCTTTTCTGAAGTTTACAGGAGAACTGCATTTTCTAATTGAAAGATACATTCCTTCATAGAGATCAACAGATAACAGTTCACAGATTCAACCTCTAATATCTCTCTCTATAAAATAATACTTTGCCAACAGCTTTCAGAAGAGTAGAGGTGCTTACTAGTCTAATTATCATTAATAATTTTACTGATTTTCCATCTGCCATGGCATTTCACACAAGGCACAGCACCTACTGAAATCTTTCCACTTGCTATATTCTTTCTCTTCCACCAGGTGGCTCAATCGCATTTCAAACAAATAACTTCACTCGGGTACTAGAGCTGAAAAAAAAGACCTAGTGCCCAGAACACCAACCAAGTCATTTGAACAGCCGACAGAAAGATGTTTTCTGTTCTGACCAGGATAAAGGAGTGCTCCCTCTTCTCTACCATGTTTTGCCAGTCAAAATGAAGACTAAGATAGCTCTAAGGAAGTTACTTTTACTTCATTGCTGTTTCTTATTTTCAAATACTTTTGATGTTGTCTTCTCATCTTTTTTCCCAATTTATATAACATTGCCTAACTTAATCACTTTTTTCCTCTGTAAAGCCTGAGATGTATATTTCAAAGAGTGAAGCCAGCCTTTCCATTTCTTCTCTCCACTAAACCACAGTATGAACAGGAACCTTACACAGATTCTCAAGTGCCAGGCCATAAATTTTCAATACCCAAAAGACTCCTCTTAGTTCAAACTTCCAGCTAACTTTCAAAAGAAAAGAGGAGAATCCACTACCTAAAACTTTGAAAGGTTAATATTTTGGGGCACAGAATAGGAGGCAAAAAATTGAGTGTTACCTCTCTGCTGATATCTAAATCATAGTCTTGAGGCTCCAGGTCTGTCTCTGTCACTGTTACTGGCTGAACTTTTAACCATTCATTTTCATCCTTCTCTTCTCCACGAATTGCCCTCTCAAGTAACTGCAAATCAAATTCTTGCTCTCGTTTCCACTGGTAATAGATACAAAACAATTAACAGCATTCAACCATACTGCCAAATTCATCATTTAGCAATGTAAATTACTACTGCTGCAAATGCTCTATTGCTGGAGGAATCTACAGAGCAAACCCCTTAACTGGCAAGAAAAAGAAAATGCAACTGTATTTCTTGGGACATATGGTTGAGAGATTTGATCTCTAGCTGTGCTGCATGAGGTTTGGAGAGTTGCTTAATTTTACAGGTAATGTTCAGGAGTATTAAATTCTAACAAATGTATTAATCACAATTTCACATAAGCTGATTAACATGGAACTAGCTACACACAAACATCTTTGGAAGCACAGGTGTCAATACAGGTGAGCCTACGGACTGACAGATGAGTCCCAGGCATTCTAACCAGGCAGCGCTGCGTGGTTTTGAATCACTATACAGAAAAGGTATTTATATTGCAGGTTAAGAATTGCAACTTCAAAATTTTATGTATCTTCCTAGAATAAAATCTAGTGATTAAAGCTGATAATATTTTACATACTAGCATTAACTTGTCTTGAAATCAAAAATAATTCAGTAACTTCTAAGCTCTTATGTTTTTACTAAAGTATCTGGCTACCTGCAAACACAAAAAATCTTTCACAAGGTAAATATTTAGCAATAATAAATTCAGAACACATTTAAATTAAGCAGCATAATTTTAGGGTTCCCAAATCATTGCACAGTAGCTTCTTCACAGCTCCACACAATACAGCTGCACATAAACTCACGCTTAAGAACGCTACCAACACTTTTTTGTTCAAAAAATTAAGTTCAGTTGCAGCATCATTCCATCCAGCAGATCTTGGCAATTTTACCATACAGAATTGAAACATGACATTAAAAAGCAGTGGGAAAGAGAAGGGACAAAAAGAACAACAAAAAGTTATCTCCTCAAGCATTTGAGGGTATCAACAGGAGAACAATTACATGTTTCTTAAAAGCATCTCTAGTATTTCTGTTACCAATCTTTGGCTTGTTTTGGTTGAAGTTTGAACTTCATATGAAGTCCTTAGACTTAATGCTACTTGCATTAAGAAATCTAATTGAAACCTATTCATGCACAAGCTCTCAATATTCACTCAGAAGATACATATCTTCCATGTATATTAAAAAAGTTAAATAGCTAAAAGGCAATTATATCTCAAAAATTAATCATGTTTCTTTACAGAATTCAAAAGAGAAAAAAAGAGTACTAGTTTTCTCATACAAGTACTCCAAACTAATTCTTCTACTCATATTCGAACCAGGCCTGATTGACATAGTATATCTTAAATACACAGTATCATTTTCAAGTTACTATACTACATATAGGTAAGAAAAACATCAAACCATTATTATGAAGCAGTATTTTTATTGGCTTTGATGTTGTGACTTTTACATTAAAAAGGCATTGTATATAACAAATGAATTCATGTACTGTGATCAATACTTAAAATGCCATACTACACTTGAGAGCTGACCGATTAAAAATTAGAGTTACACAACGTATGTTTAAAGCAGATGTTACATACTGAGCAGCACTTCAATTATACATTTAACTGTTTGCCATTTTGGCTGCTAAATAAGTGTAATGCTGTAAGTAACTGTGCTCTCAAACATGCTTTTTGCATATCGAAGCCCTGTAGGTACAAGAGATGACCTCTACAAAACATTGCTAGGGCTGAAAGATTCTATTTTCATTCTTTACAGCAAGAAAAAGACCAAGATGGCACCCAAATTTATAGATAAACTGTTTGCCACAAATGTTAATAAGGAGTGTTATGAAAATGTTTAAATTCGCATTGTGTGTGTTATGCGAGTCAGGAAACATAAAAAGCTCAGACTTAGTTATTCTAATTAAAATATGAAAATAACAGTGATACTACAGTTCTACAGTTCCCGAATATTATGCACTATCTTTAATAAATTTGTGATTGCAAAACAGAGGACAAAATAGATGAATGTCTCCAAATAGTGCACTCGTATTTACTGGGAAAGTAAATACAAATAACTGGCTGTAAATTAGTGCTACTGAACAGTGGGAATGAAAGGCTGCATATTATAGTTTTTTTTAAATGCTAGCAATTGACACACATGTACTAAATGCAATTAAGCCTGGTAAAAATTGAGTAGTCTAGTTAGAAATTTTAAAATAACTACAAAATTCTGCAAATTAAAAACAAGCAAACAAAAAAAAGAGGCATTAGGTAAGATGAGTGACGAATCTAAAAGCAAGAGATCTTGTGCAATGAATTAGGTAAAACAAGGTGATCATTCTAAAGCTCTAGTGGACCAAATAATAAATAAATTAAAAGACCACAGCATAAATGCAATTACAGTACAATCTTGGTTTAGCACCAAGTGAGCGACTGGGTAACTTCACCAATTAGGATTGCTTTGGTTAGTATCCAAAATGTATCCTTACAAATTTATCATCTGTACATCATTTAATCTCGGAACACAACAAAAATCCTTTTCTGCAGCAGCTTAAATCTGAGCCTTATTAGAATATTCTACATTTTAAGCTTTAAAGAAGAATTTCTATCAATTAAAATACACTGGCTCTTACATAAGTTTCTAATCAGCATGATTAGATTTTAAAATTGCATTTATAATCTCTTTAAGAAAAGCAAACAAACACCACCTTGATCTGATATTACCATGACTATCTTGCAGCCTAATTTATGAATTAAAAAGAAAAATATCCATGGTGAGTAAGAACATTCTAAAAGGCCCATTCCATTATGAAGCAGTTTTAAAACTGTACAAGCTTCTTACACTTTCTAAGTACAATTCCAATAAAAAACAATCACCTCTCTGAAATCACTCCAATATACTCACACCTCCACTCAGCACACTAATCTCTGACCAACTTACCTGCTGAACCCGCTATATATACTGTAACGATTAGTAAAAAAAAAGATCGTCTGTTACTCACACTCTCTGAACTCACTTTATACCGTATAACGCTATTTAATTAGACTAGAAGCATCACACACACTCAAGTGAAAGTGCTTGCTAGGAAAAAAAAAAATCCAAAGATATTTTTAGTTTAGTCCTTTTAAGGCATATCTAACATACTGAGCCTATGTCTGCAGAAACGGGCCTGATGAAAGACCGAGATGAAACAGACTGCCTTTCTCCTTGGCTAAGAGTTCTCTTGCGTTCACGAACTAATGCCTTCTGATGTCGCTTCATTCTTTCTAGTTGTTCCTCTGCACTCATCTTGCCTCTTTGGTGGTCTCCAGAGTATAAACGTTCCAAGGCACTCTTTGGTCTTTCCTGTAGAAGTCACAAGGCACACAAAACACATGTTGTAATTAATACTTTATAAGAAGTATACAAAAAATTAACTCTTTCTCCTACTTTATTACTAAATTAACATGATTTTTGTCTATTATTTTTGTATTAATTTGCATATTTCAACTCTATATTTTCTATTAGTACTGCTGATTTATGGGTTTAAACCTTGTTTTAGAAATCTATTTAAAATGCAAAGTTGTCTGCCTGCTTCCTGATTCATTTAAGAAAATGCAGAGTTGGAGATCTTATTAGATCACATGTGTTGGGTCCTCTCCCATGCTACTACAAACCCACTTCCTGCTATGCAATATATATTCTGGGCTTAACTATTTTGAACAGTTCAGACATTTGCCTTCAGATGTTGATTTAAAACTTACCTTGGACCTATCCCTTCGAAGTGTTGCATATGAAGAAATGGTAGATGATTGGTGCAATCTGGAAGTTGATCCAGATAAGCCTTGATAAAGAAAAAGAGAATGCTTTAAAACCAAATGACAGACAAAAGGAAGACAAGTGTCAGATT
Source organism: Gorsachius magnificus (assembly GCA_034008185.1). Taxonomy (NCBI): domain Eukaryota; kingdom Metazoa; phylum Chordata; class Aves; order Pelecaniformes; family Ardeidae; genus Gorsachius; species Gorsachius magnificus. The sequence continues at coordinate 8,362,303 of CM067086.1, read as the reverse complement.
TTTTTTTTTAAATTATCATGCTTTTTCTATGACATTCTGGTTACTATTTTAGCTCACGTTTCACATTTTGCAGTTCAGAAGATCCTAAGAGGCATGAAATTTTATTTCAGCCAAAAGTAATGTGTTTTGGGTCAGAAATATTTATGATAATTTAGAAGCTTATATTAAATGAAGTATGGGGTGAACTCAGCTGTACAACAGTAGATAAGCTGTACAAATAATCACATCCATGAAGAAAATCAAACCTTAACATTCACAGTTAGAAAGGAAAAAACTAAGAATAGCTTAGAAATTAATTGGTCTTCCCCAAATATCCCTCTATCCTCATTTGTAAAACAGTTACAGGACTATAGCACAGTCAAGTCACATGTAGCGTCTGGGGGCATTATATTCCTGTTCTTTATTGCTTTCATTTCTATGGCAATAAAAATGTTTAAAAAAAAATACTTGAGTTTGTAAAAGATCACACAGAAATTATGAGGAAAAATAACTCTGAATATAGGAGACATTCTAACAGCTAATTTCATGTTTTGCTATGCTTTATTTTAAACATTATATATTAAGTGGCTTTGCAAAAGACTGGTTGCCTGTAACAACACCATTAAAATGCATAAAATCTCTAGACTTTCACAGCATTGTATAGTTAATCTAAAAATAATGACCTGATGATAGAGACCATCTCCAGAAAATCCTAGGACAGAAAAGCTCCTACACAGACAGTACTGTTAAAAATCAACTACATAAATTCCTGGCTTACCACGAGTAGGTAATGTCTGGTATCCGCTGTCAGAGCTTATTAAACCACTGGGAGGTTGGCTGAGGTCACCACCTATTGTTGCTAGTTCTGGTTCACTCATGTACGAGCGCAATTCCACCTATATGGAAAAATACTCATCAGCTTAAATGAAATCACAGACAGAAAGTTTTAATAATCTCAAAAAAATCCTAAAACTTTGTTTCTGGATTACGAAATCTCTCCCTGCCATTACTACCTCTCTGCCATTATCTGTCTCCTTATTACAAGACCTACAGACGATATCTTTTATTATAGGTTCACATATCTTTAAAGTGCAGGTGTATAGGTGTATGAGTGCTCACCCTATAATCTCCATTAACATACTGCCCGAGTTCTCTGTCTCTCTTTCTTTCATCTGACTGACGTTTCAGGCCCCGCACTGACGTGTGTCTGATGACAGTGGCTTCTCTCGGGAGAGGCGGAACAGCTGGTGGCTGATCATCAGGACTGTACAACTGAGGGAGAGGAGGTCTGGGTGGTGCTTCATCTTCCTAGTAACAGGAAAGCACAGGTATTTGGCAAACAGTCTGAAAACAGTCGGACATAAACTGACGGAAAGTTCATTGCATTCTATGAGTTATTTGTGACTGCTTTAGCATGCTCTCCTCTGTCCATACCAAGAGCTTGAGGCGTTAAAAACCAAAGACCCAAGAAAGCAAACAACTAATCAACCACAAAGCATTACCAAGCAATGCTCTGCATTGGTATGTTCTAAAAAAGTACATGGCTACTGTACATAAAGCTCCAGGTTATGCACATATGTTCTCCTGTAAGTGCTATCGCTCAGTTTCAATACAAACATCTTAAGTGTCTCCCTGTTGTGCCTCCACACTGCGTGCATTTTGTAACCATGAAACTTCCACGGTTTCTGCCAGAAGTAAATGGGAACATTGGTGAACGAATCTCATGAAAGCAGTACTTACAACCTTTGGCTTTAGCTTAACTGGTGACTGAAGAGGCGGCTCAATTTTTTTCAGCTGCTGTGCTTGGTGCTGCATTCTGGCCTGGAAATAAGGCTGTGGATACAGCCTAACCTCCAGAGAGGATTTAACCGGACTGGGCGGAGGGCTTTGCGGGACTGAAAGTTTGTTCTCCGCAGTTGCGAGGGAAGCTGGTAAGGAAGGCACTGAAGACTGAGAAAATGAAGGCACTATTTTTCTCTCTAGGGGAGAAATATGCGAATGTGTTAGGTGTTGTTTCTTACCAATAATGTTCATAAGAACAGCAATTAACATCCTTTGACTTCACAAAACAGCCCTAATGCTCTGCACATTGCTTAGAACACAAATGGGGGTTTTTTTGGACATAAATACGTTTGACTGTTACATTATAGCAGGGGTGGAAAACATTTTCATGATAAGGATGAAGCAAGCCTTTCAGGACAAAAATAAACACACACGCTTTAACATCATCCAGTAAAATTCCTTGGAGAAGGCAGCGGGAGGGAAGGAAGGAAAAGCCTGAGAGGCATACAAAATCAATTCATAGGTGGTATCTGGCCCTGTACCACAAATTCCTTAAGAAGCCTATAGATCTAGACAAGTCTAAGCACTCATAGCCATACCTTAAATAAAATAAGATCTCAGCATCTTAGAACTATTTTAACTCTCTATGTAAAAGGTAAGCAAAGATACTTTAAATATGAAGGGAATTTACAGTAGGCGCTAACAGTCCCTTGCTATCCCAATGCATTAGGTCTTTTCTTTAAAATATAATAAAGCAATTGAAATGCAGACCAGACACACTTTCCCTTCCTCTTTTCCATAGCTGACGTTGTTGCTCTGCCCACTGCACACCTGCCTGAAGAGGGAGGGTAAGGCAGCTGCAGCAAGGGCAGTCGGGCAGCATCCAAGGGGGTGGGGAAAAAAAAAAAAACCAAGCAGAGAAGAACACAGAGGGGAGGTCCTGGACAGAACACAGAATAGATACTACGCTGGTATGCGCCTGGCATGTGACAGAAACTCTTCCTGCAGCTTGAAGAACTTAGTCCATTATTATTATTATTATTACTGCTGTTCCCTTTTTTATGGCTTGTTACATTTTAGTGCCTTCAGTATGTGAAAACAAACAACAAAAAAAACCTTAATGTGGTCAATCAACAGAGTTTTCTGATGCAACCAGTAGCAGAATTAACTGGATTTTCTGCAATAGAACAACCTTTTAGACTATTTGCACAGACCCAAAGATTCAGCTGCATTTGTATATATGTTAAATTTTAATTATGTTCTCCTCACCTGGATTCTTGATAGAGTCTACTATGGTTTTGTAGTTTGTTTTATTTGCGCTCAAGCCAGCTGTAACATCTTCAATTCTCCACAAGTCTTTTTGTATTTGTGTTTTCTCCTGATATTTGTCATAAAAAAGAAAAATCAATTATATCTCATGTTTAACTTATTATGGGCTTATCCTTCTTTTGATACCAAAACTAAACTAATGTTTCAGAACTTACAGGAAAATTTAGGAGTCTAGAAATGAGTTAAATAATTATTTTAAAACCTAAAAATCCCCCACCAACACAAACCAACATATCTTGCCCATCAAATTTATTAGAGCACTTTCTGAGTCTTGGAAGACTTCCTATAGAAGACTGGGGGAAAGAGACACCTTTACATTTTTCTCTACATTATTATTCAGGCTACAAAAAACTAGTTTGATGTTCTACATAAAATAAGCTTACAGAACCTTTTAATTTGAACTTTGTTCTTAAATCCTATACTAACACACTTAAGACTGCTAAGGCAGCCTTATGAAACTCATCTTAATACATTCAGGGGAAATGTCCAATATTAAAAAGCAAAAAAATAGTATAGCCTCCCTGAATACTGCTGTCACTTCCTAATGGCTTTTAATGGATGAAATATAAACCCAAAACTAACTCAGAAGGGCTGACAAATCTAATTTCTGCTTATATTTGAGTTGTTAGAACTAGCAGGCGTTATAGGTTGAAACAATATATTGCTGCTGTTCCAAGATTTGGTCTCATCTGGTGTCCCATTTGCTTTCCAGAGGCTTTCCAGAAGGAAAGAAAGGGAAGCTTTGTCTACAGTCTGGACTCTGCCTTTGATTGCATCTTGCAGCCAGAGGCCTTGGCTACTGAAGCCACGACTTCAGTCAGATGTTCATTGCAATCATCATAAGGAGCTATTCTCATCTACTTAATCAAAGCCTGGTAATTCTGCCTTCAAAAATTGGCATTAGGAATAAACTTAATAACACTGTTTTCCTCTTGGTTTTACTAAAGAAAGCAGAAGGCAGTGAAACACTGTAGTTAAGAATTTCTCAGAAACTGCTCAAGAACTCTAGAAATCCATCACTTGCCATGAGCTGCAAAATATCTGCTAATTAATCCTATAAGCCTGAAAGAGAGAAACTTTAGTGCGAGCTCTTACGCTTCATAGAACTAAGGAAGGCATATAAATTGCTTTCCACTTTCTGTCTTAGATCAGAAAATATGTTCAGCCAGGTTATAGATCAGCAAACAGGGTGCCAAGAGCACAAACATTTAAATGATGGAGAATGTTATTTGCCTGTAGTAAACTCACTCGATAGATGGGACGTATCTTCAAAGATTGTCAGGATACAAACTATAAATTTGCACGTTTCATTTCATTTTTCTGAGATTAATCATACTACAAGGAACCACATGATGGATTTACAATAATCAAGCCTCAGAACTGGTTAAAAAGCCCCCACATATACAAAAAATTCTGCTTCTGAAACCACTCAGAAAATGTTCGATCACTAATGTACAAAAGCCAGGAGATCTTTTAATATTATGTCTTCCCATTACTTAAATATTGAATTGAAGAGAATATTTTAGATCAAAAATGGACTAGATCTAAAGGATAAACAGATGAATTTATTTTTAACTTATGAAAGCCAAGACTGCTGTTCACGACAGGACATAAATATACTCTATGGGCAAGCATGAAAGGGTAACTTGGAGAGATAAATCAATTTCTCTAACTTCCTTCACACAGAAACATAATTTCGAATGATTTATAAAACCAGAGGAGAAACATTTACCAACTAAAAAGTTATCACTGCCAAAATACCAATCTCAGTTAATTTCAGCATGCCCAGATCCCCCCAACCCTTAAGCCAAAGACAATGAAGCTACACTCTGACCAAGCTGCTTGAAACATTTAGTTTTTAACCTCTTAATTAATGCTACATAGAAACAACATAAGCTGTTTCCTACAGCAACTTGAGCCTGCAAATTCATCGGATTTTTAATAATATTCCATGAAGATGGCTTTTTTTTTTAAATTTAGTGCTACTGGAAAATACTAGATAAACAATCTTGAGTCTACATACCCTTGGGCAGAGATCAAAAAAACCTCTACTACAGGTACTTCAAGCGAGACTTCTTTGAAGCCATATAGTTTTAAGAACGTTTAGTACTTTCTGAAAAAATCAGCTCCCCTTAGTATCTCCGAAATAGGTATTCAGAAATATTTTTTTAAAATATTAGCCAAAGACAAACATATCTATGCATACATAAATATGCATATATATGTAAATATACACACAAAACACATAACGTGTATGTTTGTGTGTGTGTGCATGCGTATTTTTTTATAATTATGCATGTATGTGATATGAGATGATAATAAAACTGAGTTAACATTTTTTCTGCGCTAATTGCATTCCCTTCTATATGTATTGCTAAATCACACTGCCACACATCCAGTATTTTAAGCATGCTCAATGCGCAACTCAAAATTGTTTGTAAAAGTACTTTAACAAAGCGTATTTTGTTTAAACGTGTAATTTCCCTTTGTTTAACACAATAATGTCATACAGGGACGATTTTATTCTAAAATACCCTGGGATGTTTTGGAGGGATATGTTCTATAGCTGAGCTCAGTTATGTAATATTCTGGCTCTAGAAACTGAATCACTCCCCCATCCCACAAAATTAAATGAAAGGGGACTTAGATGATTGATGCAATCTAAAAAAGTTTTACAACTCTTGCTTTGATACAAAACATTTAACCATTAATAGCGAAAAAAATAGACAAATTCTGATATTTGTTGCAATTAAATAAATTTTAAAATTTAACTAGTCAGCTCTTTTAGTCCAGGATATTTGGAAAAGTAGGCTAAAATTTGACCAAAATGTATACATTAGCTTTATTCATTGTGTTTTGTCTTTTAAATAAAAATGTTCTGCTTAAACACAGGAAGAATAATCCGGACTGTATTTCTTGCTCGAAGAATAGAATCACCAATTGTAAGCAGGTACATCGAAATAATCTGGTATGCCACATCCAGTTCAGCAAACAGAATAACTTAGCTTCAAACAAAGCTTCTTTGTAAGATTAAAAACTGAATAATTGATTTAAAACCGAGATGCCTTTCAATTACCGATGGCTGTTAAACACTTATTCCACTTCACAAAACAATCTGCAGAGGCAAATCTTCCATAAATAGAAGAACACGACAAAGAACAAGTAATGACAATAAAAAGCTACTGACTGATGTTCTTAAAAATGGATAAAGAAGCCAACAATGTCAGATCAAATAAATGGAAGACTAAGAAGTCCTGCATAGTCTTATAAATTAAATACGTTATCAATGTCAAGATGTCAGCATGTAATAAAACCATAATAAAATAATGACAAATTTGCATAGACAACTTATGAGAAACTATTACACATGCTGCAAGATTGCTAGTTACTGCACAGCTACGCTGTTACACCGTCTGAACTTTGCAAACTAAGCTACATGACAGCTGATTACAGTGCAAAAATTGCAGAGAATTTCTCTTACGAGATGATAGCTTTCATAGTTCAGACAAAATCATCTCGTAAGTAAAGCAGTGTCTGGAAATGGACTCACCTGAGATACCAATGAACTATTCATCTGTTCCTGTAAGGCTTTTTTCAGCTGGCTCACATCCTTTTCTAATTTCAGATATTCATTCCAGGCATTTTCCATTTCCTATTAACAGAGGGAATACTCTAATACAATGTTACAATAAACTTCAAAATCACCATCCATTCTCTAATTGAACACCGAAGTGTTTTTAAGATGGTGTTGTTCTATTGTAAAAAGAAGCAAAAAATCCATTTTGTAGTCTACATTTTGCTTGGAGTTGATGATAAACTTCAAAATGCTTTATAGCTTGCAAGATCAAGTCAAGAATCCCTAGTTAAAACCTTCTGGCCAGCTTACTCACACAAACCCATTTCTTAAGCATAGAACTGGCTTTTAACAGAGTTTGAACTATGACTAATATGCTATGAAGGAATCAAGTCTATTGCAGTTCCATTTCCTTTTACTTTACTCCTCTATTTAAAACAAGTTTATAATTAAAATCCAAACAGTCACCTAAACCAGAACTTATGTTTTGAAACACAAAGCAGCTTATTCTTTAAAAGTTCTACAACCGTGTTGTAATGGCATTATAAGTGAATAAACAAGCAGACACCTGGAAAATAAGGCTATTCCATCACCCTCACTTTACTTAGATTATTTCCAGCATCCATAGCACCACAGGCTGCCTTCTGACCCAGAACCAAGAAAAATCAAGTGTTTGGAGCATTTTTATGTAAGGAATGATGAAGCAGGCTTTTTCTCTCAAGTCTAGAAAAGAGATCACTCGGGAGATGAGGGCGAGAAATAATGGAGGTCTATAAAACCATAAGTGGCATGGAGAGAGTGGTAATGACTGACCGTTCCCCATCCTTTCTTATACAAGAACAAGGGTATACCAAACGAAACACGTACTAATTGGGCTCAAAACAAATAGAAGAAAGTGGCTGTCCACACAGTGGGGAAAAGATCTGGGCAATATCTTGCCAAAAGATGTTTTGGATGCAAAAGGTTCAAAAAATTTAATAGGAGTCTGTACAGGTTGTTGGAAAAGAGATCTACTGAGGATTACTAAATCGACAAAAAAAAAAAAAAAATACCAGCCTCAGGAATTCCCTGAGCAGAAAATAGTTAGAAGCTGGACTGATTATGACAGGAAATACTACCCACCTCTCCTATCCTTACTCTTCTCTAAGCATCTGCTTATGCCCACTGCTGAAGCCAGAACCCTGGCTAGAAGGAGCCTTGGACTGGACTGGTACAGCCACTCTTACAATGACTCACTATTTATGTCCCTAATGAAATTTTAAATGCTGTCTGTGAAAGTCATACATTTTCTACAGGCACAAAACACTCTGTGTGTGTGTGTGTGTATATATATATATATATATAAAAATAATACTGGGATTTTAATGATCAGGTCTCACTATAGGAAAGGTGTTCATGCAATCCTAGAAACAATCTTATGAAGAACGGGTCCCATATTCATTATGAGGCAGGAATAATACACTGAGTACACAACGCTGAGGTTTAATATACTCTCTTTCATGGCCAATTCTTAGAAACATTTTTATTAATAAAAATACAACATTAAATTACATGTCAATTTTATTAAGTCAAAATATCAACAGTAAATTTTGACTGAAATATCAAGAGACTTTCCCAATTCCTTTTCCCCTGGAAAAACACCGTGCAATCACATTTATATTTTCAAAGGACTAGCTGAAAGATTTGCAATATAAGCCCCATACATAAATGTGAAAGGTATAAAAAAGTTTTTTGAGCTTGGGGGTAGGGAGGGGGGTGGGAAGGGGGCATTAAAAAGGAAAGCTGGAGAGATTGCTTAAATTTTTTTGTTCTGGTTTAGCATCCTGTACCTTAACCAAATCAGCTCAGAACAGGACTTAACTCCGCTATCCAATGAATTATACAGTTTTACTCTAAGTGGTATTTTAATTATGGTTTTCTTGAAACAATTTAAAACACATACCGTTGAAACTTTGGATATTTCAGCCCGAATCTGTATGAGATCCTCTTGCAAAAGTCTCTGCTGGTAAGAAATTTTTTCTACATGTCGTGGTTGGTCTTTGTACTGTTCCATCTGCCTGTGTAAAACCTCCAAAACAGACTCCAACTGATCCTAACAAAGGAGAAGACGGTGGTAAACTTACAATATTTATATGGAATTTTATGAATCGACCTGTGGGAAAATAAAAGTTGTTTTCCACCTTCCTCAGTCTTTCCTATAAGCCACTAGAGGTTAGGATTGGCCTCCTGTTATGGCCTCCAAGATGTAAATGAAAAAGTGCAAGAGCCTTAATTAACTATTTTAACTAAAATTATCTGATATTTTCCATTTAATCTCTCCATTAGCCAAAACTGTGGAAAACGCAAAGCAGTCAGGGGAATTTTTCTATTTACAATCTGTACAAAACTGTAATGTTCAGTTTCAGAAAAATTCCCACTAAGCAGTATAGAACTGTAACAGCCCTACCAGAGCACAGCATTAGATGTTTATTTAAGGATAGGTTCTCATTCACTGATGTAGTTAAATTAGCCGTGTGAGGAACTAAATTATCGTCTAAAACACTAAGTAGGCCCAACTCATTCAGTCGGGAGTAAATAACACTGAACCATTTTTGCACAGTAGCTCTCCCAAAAGATCCATCTGGACAGTACCTTCAGTTTAGAATGGATTTTTTTCTGAAGTACCTCCATTTGCAGGCAGCTATAGCTCACAGGCAGTGAAGCAGATAAAGATATGTACAGTCAAGGAAAGGCAAACCATTTTGTTATTGTTTACTACTTGAACTCTGACTTGAATGGGCACAGAGGAAAGGAGATGGGTTCCAACTACAAACTTGTCACAGGAGATATTCCAGCATTTCAGTCATAACCCTCAGAACTAAGTTCATAGTACTATATATAAACTGCCACGGGTTTCTGAAATTACTACATATTTGAATGCCTCTCCTTTTAAAAAACAAACAAACAACAAAAAAACAATTCCTCCCCCCCAAGGCCCAACACAAGCTACAGTGAGAGCTCAACACGGTAGCACATTGCTATTTATGCAAACAATGTTTGTGCAGGTGGAAAGAACTGCAAATGAAACATGACCCTGCCTCACACCATATACATACTAAGACATAAAGCAAAACTACACAGGGAAGTGTATGTACTCGAATTCATAATAAATGCCAGAAAATTAAATATATGTGGTTTTAAAATACTCATTTTCAAAAACATGTTTTCTAAAAGTGCGTACTCATCCTAACATAAAAACCAATTCTTTTCCTTATCTAAGTTTATACACATGCCCAAAGAAAACTACTACAATGCAAGCAGCAACCAGTAATTTTATTTTTTTGTTTGTAATTCCATGTTTTATGATTAGATGAAAGTTTTTATTTTATTTTATAAAACTGTTTTTAATCCACTTACTTTATTTTCCTTAAGGGCCCTTATTTTGTCCTCCAAGTCCTGCAGTATTCTGTCCTGCTCGCAAAAAATGCTTAGCTTGACCTGAAAATGCAATTATATAAATATATAACGTTAGATTTTAAAAATCAAGCAGAAAAATCTCCACTAGTAATATTTTACCCCAAAGAGCATAATAATGTGAACACATAACGGTACAACATAAATAGCCAAAACAGTGCAAGAGATTCTGAAGTGGTATTTGATACTCACATCAATATCACTTTCTGCAATCTTGACGGGTTTTGTACTTCGTTCTTTTAACGTGTCACGCCCTGTCACCTAAGAGGAACAGGTTTTACAGATCTGAGAAATTTGTTGCAAACTAAAACCTCATTATGTCTCAACAATGAAAAGAAGAGTTTTGTTAAATATTCACGGTTATTAACAGAGATGAATAAAATTTTGGATACAAATCTTTCCAAAATATGGCTTTAGTTTTTAAATAAAAAAATGTTGTCAGAAAGGATTACTAGTTATATTAGGCTATTTAATAACTCTTACAGGAGCTTAAAATTCTGTACAAAACAGCATAATCCTGCTTGTCTACCATTACAAAGGTCTTGTTCCTGTAAAAACCTAATAGTTTTAGCAGTTTGGCTTTAATAGCTTTCTTGAAATCAAAGGACTTGAATAGTTCCTTTAAATGCGTGGTTGCAAGAATAACAGCGTTAATTCATGACGAAAAATACAACTTTTTGGCAACTCTTTCATTCTACAAAGGACAGTCTCTTCCATAGTACATGGTGAATTTTATTAAAAGCAGACTGCTATAAAAGTGCTATAGTGGAATTAAATGTAATTAATCTATTTCGACATGTTTATAATATAACAAATCTCCCATTCCATAAATCACTCATTTCGTATTTGATTTCTGGTGAGAAGATTATCTACTCACATAACATAGTTTTTAAATCGGTACAGAAACTGTACTATATTATACTTCCAACCTTCACAGCAATCTTAAAATGTAGGTATGTCTATCTCTGTAGAAAAGTTCATTACTTCCACTGTGCACAAGGGACCCTTTTTGTGAATAAATGAGGTTAAGAGATTGGCAATACAATACAGCTCATTAATCATACAGTTTTTAAAAGCCTTCAAATCTAATGACTTAATATTACCAGATTAGAACACTTTTAAAGATTCATTAAAGCAAATACTATCTTACCAAAGAAACACCTGATGTTTAGAAGTATAGTACTTATATGCAGTGTATTTCCATTCATATACAGGCAAGAATTTATGAAGAAAAGTTCACCTAAATATTGTCTTTAAAATATAAGAGCAAAAGTTTTCATACAAAAGCAGAAGCTGTTGGCTTTCTTGGTGGAGTAGAAGGGGTAGTTTGCTTTTATTACTGACTGACTGGCAATCTCCAGACTTGAAGCTACATAGTTTACTTATTAACCTAACAGGCACCTACAGGATCATGATAGCTTTCTTAAAAGTAATTAAATTTTACTGTAAACGTAGATGAATCTTTCAGACAACCTCAGTTTCTCATTTAACATGTTATGCGAAGTTAGCCATCTACACGTAGTATTTTCAAATAACAAAGTAGGTTTAAGAGAGGAGTATGGTCATAATTTATTTTACTGTCTTCTCTCCTCCAATTGCAGACTCCATTCAAAAACTTATTATATATTTTCATGTGGCGAAATGTTACTTCCCTACCACCAAAATCAAAAGCATTTACTGCCTCTCAAAACTTTCTATTTTTTGATATTTTTATTTTCAACAATAATGCGTTATATTAGAAAAACCCTTTCTTTCAGAAGTATTAATGGAATTATTCAAATGCTAAATCCTATGTAGAATAGTAACAATTAAATATAGGCATAAATGCTAGCACGTCAAAGTAATAATTTTGCATATTTAATTACCTGCAAGCTAAGAGAATGCAAAAGCCTTTTTCAAAGCAATGGAATTAACATAAAAATCAGAGTCTATGGATTTGGGGGATATTTTAAATTACATAATCAGAACTGTAAAGAAGTTGTTAATTATCAAGCAGTGAACATGAGAACATAATGAAGATTTAGCATGCTTTCACATTTTCAAAGTTACACATAGGATCCACTACTTGACACAATCATTTTCAAAACATGAAAAAATGAAACCAAACAGGTCAGCCATAATTTTGATACAGATAAAAAGGGGGGGGGGGGGGAAGGAAAGAAAAAAATAAAATTTTACAGAAAGCTTTACTGTTTACCATAAGACACCTGCAGAAGCCAGACTATGTAAACATTGACTGCTATTTTAAAAAGCAATGGGATGAGCACATTTCAGATGCAAGCAGTCTTACATGTATACTGGATAGTAACCCTTGTGCTGAGTTCTTTAGCACTTTGTATATCATGTTGATCAGAGGTCCATTATTTTCTATCTGTTTCAAACAAAAGTTTAGTAATAGCTTGTTATCAATGTAAAAATTAACCCCCCAGCAGTAATCACACGCTCTTATGTCACACCAATCCTTGAGGTTTATAGTCTATACAATTTGCCATTACGGAAGCTACAACTGGATATCTACCTATCTTGTTATATTGTGGGTACATTATTCATTCAAGTATAAGTCTTCTTTACTTTTGCAAAACACACAAACACACAGACAACACAAAATAGGATTTGCTCAGACTTGCCCAGTTGCAGTTTCAAGAGTGTTGGGAATTACAGAAGATATTTTCTGTATGTAGTAATGCTTGCACCAAGAGCTCTGTATTGATAATTTGAGCAACCTTGTTAAAACCTCAGTGAAAAAAGTTATTGCAATCAGACCTACCCTTCCTCCCATAACAAATACCTGCCATGTACTTTTTCCTTCATTATCTATGCGACACAAGCTTGCACCAGCAACCTCTTTCAACTGCAGTAGAAACTAAAAAGCTTCAGATATTACAGTATGGCTACAGAAGAATGAAGCAGGACCACTGCTGAACCACCGAGAGGGCCCCAGATTTGCTTCAACTGGTTGCACAATTTATACTTAGTGACAAACTTTCCTATACTTCCTCATCCATATTTTGTATAATCTTCTTGGGAATGTTTTAAACTAATCTGAAGTGAGGCTGCCCATCCATCCCTCCCGTAGCCTGCTTGAACTTAATTTCATAGTCACAAAAAGGGAAGCTTCCGTCATCATTTGTGTTTCACCTTATTTGCAAAGTCATCTTTAGAAGCTTGTGGAGAAAGTTGAGGTTTTCTTTCTTTTGCTCTTCCTCTCTGCTTTTCTAATACAGGCTCTATCCACTTTAGAGATTAAAAAACAAAACTGTGGAAAAACAGCTGTGAAAATCTGTTTGCAGAAGAGGCATGATTATGCTATAACATACAGTTACACCATTTCCTTCATGCTCCACACACCTCTGTTTCATGAACAAAAAAAGAATACAGAGTCCCTGCAACAATTGTGGGGGGAAAAACAGTTCATCATCTAATGGGCAATACTGTTAAAGTAAACCTCCACAATGCATGGTATTTGACAAGTTCAAAATTATCAATAATTATTCCTCATAGTGTGAGTAAACAGCCTTTAGACTTTTTTTTTGTCACAACTAGCTTGCATGCCAAGAGGAAACTATTGAAATGGATGAATATCTCTAAAACATTTTTATTTAATTTATACTTATGACAATACACTATAATGTTGAACACTATCATCTTGTTATTAACATAAAAATTTCTTAGATAATATTTTTAAACTATTAAGTAATAAAAAATACGCTTGTATAAATGGGTAAGAGCAAGGGAGGTGATTCTGCCCCTCTACTCCGCTCTGGTGAGACCCCACGTGGAGCACTGTGTCCAGCTCTGGAGCCCTCAGGCATGGGGACCTGTTGGAGTGGGTCCACAGGAGGGCCACAAAACTAATCAGAGAGCTGGAACACCTCTCTTACGAGGACAGGTGGAGAGAGTTGGGCTTGTTCAGCCTGGAGAAGAGAAGGCTCCAGGGACACGTTCTTGTGGCCTTTCAGTACTTCAAGGGGGCTTCCAAGAAAGATGGGGACAGACTGGCCTGTTGCGACAGAACAAGGGGGTAATGGTTTTAGACTAAAAGAGGGTATATTTAGATTAGATGAAAGGAAAAATATTTTTACCGTGAGGGTGGTGAAACACTGGAACAGGTTGCCCAGAGAGGCTGTAGAGGCCCCATCACTGAAAACAGTCAAAGTCAGTTGGACGAGGCTCTGAGCACCCTGCTCTAGTTGAAGATGTCTCTGTTCACGGTAGGGGCGTTGGACTAGTTGACCTCTAAAGGTCAGGTGCTATGTAGGCTGCAAGAAGGCACAACGGGAGGTCCTGGGAGACCAAATAGCTCTTCACGTCCCAGACTGAAACAAATCAATTCAGATGGAAACCACTAAAAAGTCAACAACCTATCCTAATAATTTGGCTAAGCACATAACATTTTCAGAGGCTTAAACTGTGGCCACTTTTAACTGTGAAAATTGTTGTGGTTTATAATGGACAAAACACTGTATTTATTAAAAACTTCTCAAATTGTAGGGCCTTTCAAATTGGAATTTGTCATAAAATTCAGCTGATGGCTTGCAATGGGGTAACATTTGGCAAAGCCATGAACGAACCAAGAACAAGGCCTAAAGTGAAATGTGTCCAACCAATTTTAAATTCATATATTAATGATTACAAGTTAACATAGTCGATCATTTAGACTATATATACCGCATATATTATGTGATACATATTTTACCTTTATATATATGTCACTATACATATGTGTAATATGTATTATTAATATTTTCCATTGAAATATTTGGTTATATATTCAGCACTTAAAATATCAGATAAAATTGAAATACACAAACAGGTCCAGTCAGCTCATTAGCTGCATGTATGCAATGCCCCATGGCATCACTGAGAACTACCTACATGCAAACAATAAGGACCACAAGGTGTCCAATTTCACTCCACCCTGATTTTCAGAAACACCATATGATTTCTATATGGTGAGACATCCTACACACCATAGAAAGTGGTGGAATGCTTTGCTAAGCAAAATGATTTTACGTTTTGGTTTTTTTTTTTTTTTCTTCAAAACCTAGTATTAGTAAGTCTAGATTTGCTTTCAAATTGCCAACTATGAGGTGTACCAGATACAGAAGCCATTTAGTTTAGACAGAGGCTTTGATGTTCAATATCATATTTTTAATTCTTTTTTTTAAGAGGAAATATCATGTAACATTATTTGGGCAGCTTATATCTACGGATGGATGGATGAATGGCTGCATTTGAAATCTCTTAGCTATAATAATAGGAAAACAATGACAGGTGCTAATTAATCACCGCATTTTCACAAGACAGAGAGACATTATAAATACAGCATATCATAAAAACAAGGGAAAAGTCAGCTCAAGAAGATTTAAAGGGAAAAAGCTGGATTAAAAGAAATCCCTATTTTAACAGGAGTTGACTTCATACTGGTTCTAATGCTATGGCAGACAAACATTTTGAATATTTTTTTATCCAGTTTCTCTAAACTCACATAATATCATTCATCTGCAGCACCAGTAACACAAGTTCTTCCTACAAACTGAAGCAATTACACTTTCTGAGTTTGCACTTTAGTCGTATAGTTGCTACTACAAAGACATTCAATATTCTAAGCACAACAGTGATGGCAAAAGACACAGAGTTTCCATCTCTGAACAGAAGGTGATTTGAAAACCTGCGGGTACAATGATGATACACAAAAGACTGCTGGGTTTAAAAAAAAAAAAAAAAAAAAAAAAAAAAAAAAAAGAGGGAAGTAGACTCCTGTAAAATCTTACCTTTAGATCCAAATACTCCAAATCCTTTTTCAACTGGATGTAAGTGTCATCTGCCTTCAGGTAAATACATAGGGGAAAAAAATGCAATGTATTTGAATGTTTGAAACAATTTCAAAATACTCAGGTTGGTTATACATGAGAAAATGGATGAAAGAGGAAACAAAATAACAGAGTAGGAAGTATATGAAAAAGCACATTTGCTCCACCAGCATATTGCTATTTACAGCTGAAAAATGGGCAAAATATTTCCCCAAGAATATTACTACCTCATGCCCACCCTCCAAACATACAGATTTGAGTTTTCCACCTCTAATAAGACATATAACTACCTGAAACAACAGATTTTCAAAAGTCACTATTTCAAGATCAATTTCGACTGACTATCCCTTCATGGAAAAAGTTACGGTGGTGTCTTCCAGCACAGTATGTCTCTTTGGGAGAAGAAGAGAAGACTCGTACCTAACTGAATGTCAAATGTAACTAAAAGCCATTACGTAACAAATCACTAGAATACTTCCGATCACATTTCATACATGTTTTAAGACATAAATTCCTTTATTCAGGGGAAGTACGAAGTAAGTTTTGTGAATAAAATACCGAAAAAGATCTCACTTATATGATTAGAAAATCCATTTTGCCTTTTAAGTAATAGCATCCAACTTGATCCTTATTTTTCATCTGCTCATCTGTAATTGCTATCAGCTTAATTTTATTGTTACATTCATCTACCATCAACTTCGTTACAGTCACTTCAAGAAAAGCATGCACAGAAGTCATAACAAAGTTATTTCTCTTTTTTTCAAAAGAGTTATTTGCAACACGCAGCAAAACAAAGCTTAACTGTTGCAAAAGTGCTTTGTAATCAGCCAAAGTGCCCCAAAATTCCTAGAATTTTATTGTGACAAACATTTATTTTGATACAATTTTGTATCCTGGGTACATTAAACTTCAGACTAAAAGAAAACCACAATTGCACAGTTTCTCAAATTTTGAGCCAATGAGAATGTGTAGTTAAAAGAGAAATGAAAAACCCTTTATGCCATAAAATCAATAAATCACACTGGCATTTCTTTAGAGGTGTTCACTTACAATTCTTGACCCATCAGCATGTAAGTCTGGCTGAGGACTTGCCTAGAAAGTCTGCCCATTTTTGGAGAAATCTCTGTTCCTATCGCCCATCTTAGTGCAATCATTCTGTAGGTGAGGTAATTTGGGAAATACAACTTTTCCAAATTCAAAAAAATTCCTTTAGCTTTGGGCCAATATAAAGCCTTCATCAATTCCAAGAAGAGTCACCACAGTTTATTCTCAGATGTCTCCATTTTTGAGGCTCTAATATCCACCAAAGAGCTCTATAAGTACATTTCTGTTTGATCTCACATTTACAAGTTTCATACACCAGTGCAATCAAGAGCACTGTTGATGAACCAAGATGCCCATGAGCTTTTAGGAACCAACAGTCACCTGCAGAACTGGCACAGTTACAAGCTCATACGAATATACAAACCGGCTGATGCATTTCAATTTGCAGATGACACAGCACATGGCACATGGAGCCAATCCCATCATGAAAGCAGCACAAAGAAATGGTTTTGCTTTAGAATGAACTTATCTAATATTTTAAACCATATTTCTGAAGATGCGGCATTTTCAGAAATAGTGTAAAAAGGAAGTATACAGCACACTTTGAAACATACGCACTGGTGCCCTATGACTTAAAACGCTCATCTTTTATAGCAAATACAGTAGCAAAGAAAAACCGCAAATAACCTGGGAGTTGTAGAATACCAAAGACCGGGCAAGAAAGCACAGACTCAAGCATGGCACTAATGAAGCATTTGCAGAGTCACAAAATGTCATACGGCACAGATGAGCCAAGCAGCAGCTGACCTGATAGGTGGAATTAGTTGGCAAGTGCTGCAGTAATTGTGCGATTGTGTAATTTCGTATACTAGCCAACTTAGCCTGATGTCTCCTTAATCGAATGAGAAGCAATGTTAGCTCTTCAGGCTGCAGGTATTTAGACACATTGTAAAGAGGAAATTAGCAGTCTTCAGGGAGAGTAACTGTAATTACATTTTTCACCTCAGTGCCCAGAAAGCAGTTAACTTGACATGATTAAGCAATTATTTCATTAACTCTGCATTTGGTCAAATAAACATAATAAAAGTTGAATCCTGTAATAACAGACAGCTCACCCCTCTTCACGTTGCAGATAACAGCAAAATTCCTACAGGCTTTCTACTGGGAGCTGATTAAGTTCAAGCTCTCATTCAAGTTGTTTATGTTTTAACTAATAAAAATACCACCACTATGGAATGAGCAGGATTTTAAAATGTAACTACAATACTATGATGGCACAAAAGGAAAAGTAACTGCTCTCTCAACTTACCGACTTGCCATGCAAACTGGGTGCGCTCACAGTATGTGTCATGTAACCCATAGCAGGCATAGAGCGTCGATCAATGTGAGTTGAGCTCTGTAAGAAGCCACAACCAGAATTTTAAGGATTGTCTCAAGTGCTGTACTTGATGGAAAATTCAGAAGATACGCACCTCTGCCACAAATTTTGTATCTGAATTCGTGGCATGCTTACATTGGGGTAACATTTGTGGGCCAGCCACATCCTTTGATGATTAAGTAAAACTTAGGAATGAACAAACACAAATTTAGCACCTGTGATGCTGGACAGATCAGCGGATTCTGGCAGCACGAGAAGCTTCAGCAGAACATGCAAAGTGGCTTCCAGAAAAAAAAAAAAGAAAAAAAAAAAATTTCATAAAGTTCCCCCAGAGAGAGGCTGGTTGGCTTATGCCATCCAGCAGTAGGCTTGTACTCCATAAAGTAACAACCGTGAATGCCCTCTTTTAGCCAGGGAGCACTAAGCTACCGACGTGAGTGACACCTTGTGGCAATGGCTTCCATTAATACCAGGTTTTATTAAATAATCGTATTTGATCTGCCCCTTTCTGCTTATAGTATGAAAACCTACTGCACATCCACTCTTTCATCTTTCTCTTAATGCCAAACCTGCATGGCTTTCTTCAAGGCAGACTAAATGTCTCATGATATATTTTTATTCCTGTCTCTGAATTTCACTGAATGCTGTTTTGTTCTGCCTTTTTCTCTCTCTCTCCTCTTTTTAAAGTGTAACTGGATGGAATATAATAAAGCATTCCAGGGAGAGGAGGGGAGAGTATCACAGATTTCTGTAGACATATACATTAAAATGTAAAATGATGCTGTGTGTTTACATACAACAACGTGAGCATTTTTCTCTAAAAACTTTTACAGAAGTTTCAAAGAAAAGTTTTACAGAAGATGGAAACTGTGTTTCCCTATATTGGTAAAACCAATATGGCATAAAAAGAGTTTTATTTTATGAGTAAAATTTATGCAGCTACATTGCACAGGAAGGAAAAAGACTGCCATGCATTCCTCCATAAAGGATGTAATATTCCTCCAACCTACACGTGGAGAAACCAACAGCTAGTATAATATAATCAGGAGTTAAAAAAAATATTAATTTCCAGCACTGCACATCACTAGACTATTTCATCCTCTGACAGAATATTATAAATTTATAAATGCTGAGAGACATCTGACAGCTACACCACATATAAACTAGGAAAAAAATCTAAACTATGCATGAAGCTGGCATGCAACCTCAAGTCATGGTCCTGAACCCACGCTGGGTATCTGAATTTACAAGTCTCTTTCTTTGCAAATACTCTCCCCATCAGAGCCCATGGTTAAGGTCAAAGAATTATGTGAATACAGAGACTTTCACTTCCACTTATTCCAGTGTAAGACCTACCAAGACAAGTAAATTCTAGATTGATTCAATCCTGAATTTCCCTAATTTCCTTAGGCAAGGAGAGCCATGTGGGGTACCAAACAGGGAAACCTCTGTCACCTCTGGGTAAGAGGGTACAACAGTACCTAGAAAAAAGCCACACTGAAATTCTGCAGAAGGTTAGTTTCAGACTAACGCTATTTGATTTTGGTTAGCCCAATGTTAATGACTCTGCAAAGGGTTTAAAAACTCAAATGCATGAAAGATTATTATGTTTCTAGCCATAACTAAAAACTGAATCATCTGTAAGATTAATTACACTAGCAAAACATGTAGAGAAAGCAGACACAGCAAACATTGAAGACTAGAAGCATAAGTAATATCAATGAAGACTTCATCCTGATGAGTTTTATATTCTTGCCTACCTACTCTACACATTAAAATACTACAATTTGTATATTTTATACATATAAACATATGCCTCCCAGTTTTTGAATAAAAATATTCCAAACCAATGGAATGTGCCACCATTTTTCCTTTCCTAACCAACAAAAAATTAATAAAACTGAAATGATCAACTTGTGTGATCTTTCATATAAGAGGAAGGATGCAACAAAAATTACTAAATTAAATTATCAATGTACGATACCACATACAGAACAGTTTGAAATCCATTATACTGTATACAAACCTTTACAGCATGATTTCGTATCTTCCTGGGTGATCCAGCAAAAGGAACATCTAGAGTCTGTCTCTCGTCAGACGGTTTAACTGTAAGCCTTTCTGCAGGAGTATGTGGTCTCCTTAGGGGAAAGTTTTTTGGAGGTCCAGGTGGAGGAATATCAGATGGAGAGGGCGGAACAGATATTGATCGTGGAACGTCTAATGAACTTTTTGACTTACCACGATCAATAAAGTCTGAAGAACCTATATAAAGTGGGGCAGTGGGGCTGCCATGTTTAAATTGCTGTCTCTGCTGCCATTCATATAGCTGCCAAACAGTTCCATCCTTATTTGCTTTCCTTTCCTCCTGGGACATCTTCAAGTGGCTAACACGGTCTTGCGCATATTTGTAGTCACTCGGCAAATTGCGGTTTGATGGTGGTGGTGAGCTCCCTGAAGGCTGCCTGGTATTCTTTGGCAAAGTGTGATAGTTTTCAGGAAAAGGTGGATTGGGACCCTGACGTGTAAGAGTCTGGTCAGAAGCGAGGCTGTAAAGAAGAGGGGGGCAGAAAGGTCAATTTTAGCATACATTCATGAGTGGGTGTGACTGATTAAAAAAAAAAAATAAATCTGTAATGACATTAGCATAGGAGCTACAAGACACAACATACGAGAGTAATTTTAAAAGAATTTACAGAAATATTAATAAAGTAATATTAATGAAATCTACCCTGCACAAAAACATTACACTGTATTCATGCAAAGATGCAAGTAGTACAAGTACAGGCTTTTAATTTAGTGTCTAACCTAGGATAACCTACTAGAAATAAACTTAAGGGACAGCTGAATTATGTACTTAGACCAAAAAGAATGTAAAGAACATGTTTAAAGAGCAAATTCATAAATTAAAATATTTTTCACCGAAAGCCTGCTCACCACTAGGTGGTGCAGCTTACGAACAACAAATACATGCTCATTATAAAAAATTACCTTGAAGTGCAAGAAGAAATCTCACCAATCACAGAATGATTATCTCAGATAATTTTTGTTCATGTGAATGAAGCAAAGAAGAGGTAAGAAATTGCTCAAAGTCCCTAAGGCTGTACGATTTACTTTCACCTGACCTAATGTTACCGTGTTCTACTGTCTTAAGCAACACAAGGCATTTTGCAACAAAACTGATTGACAAACTGGAATATAAAAAGAGGCATTACATTCTGGCTTTGGTACTGCATCCATAAGGCACTTAAACTATAGAAATTAGATCTTTTGGTAGATAGAGTGTTAAGACAGAACTGGGAAAAGCTTTGACAAAAAGCGTAGTTAGCTCTCTCTCCTACTTTGAAGTCAAAATCTTTCCATAGCCTCATGCTCTTTCCATAGCCTCTGATTTCTGATTCTCCAATTAAATATCTGGGGGTTTTGTATTTGCAGTCACTTGCCCATTGATTCAGGATCTCCAAACAGCAAACCATTCTGCTAGACTTGTCACAGAGCAACAGTACAAAAAATAAAACAACAAAAACCCCACAAATGAAGAAACTCAGAGCACGTTCATCACTCCACTTGGTAGGCTCCACTCTCTGCATGAGAGGGACACCTGATGGTGTGCAAACTGCAGGAATTCCAAATGAAAGAAGGGGCAGTATGGAAAAGAACATCTTTGTTCAGCATCCAAGAATAACAGGAACAGGGAGAAAAGAATGGCTATGGGTAACTGCTGCTCAGCAGTTGCCTCCATCTATTTCTACTTGCAGGATTTGGCGCTGTTGGGCTGTCTTGAAATATGGATGCTCTTGAGAGGATAAATAATTCCTCATGTCAGAAAGCAGAGTAACTACCCAGCGCTGCATGGAAGATTACCAATTCATAAAAGCTCTGCTCTCTCATACCACAGAACCTTGATGTTATCTTCAAATTCCAAACAAAGGTTAAAGCAGGCAGGCAGTATGAAGAGAGGCCTCTCAAAGATCAGCATTTAGAGGTCAAGTAACCTCTTTTTATTTGCCTAGGTCATTACACCATGTGTACTCTGTACGTTCTGTACTGCCAATTCTTTCCACATGAAAATCAAAGGGGTTGGTAGAAACGTGTTTTCTCTAGATAGGAATGAGACTTGAGAAAGCCTGGAGCAGGTATAGCTTCTAAAGGACATCAGAGACAAGCATGAAGCTAGGACAGATTCTTTTGGTGATTTCTCTGTGGAAATAAGGGGAAGGGGCTTGACCATTCCTATACTCCAACCTAGTGGAGCCCTCAAGAAGTCATTGGCAAACTACTGAATGTTGCAAACCATCTCTGTGTGGTTATTTTCTAATTGGAGGTGAAAGGGTAGAGTATCCAGATCATCAGGGCTAGCACCTTTAGGAGCAAAAGCAGTCTGAAAACGAAGACCCCACGAGTTTTGGGGGAAAAAATAATCATGCCTTTCTTCTAGAAAAGGATGCATTTGTCTGAGAGGAACTAAAAACTGTTCGGATGAAAGCAGTACTTTGAGCAGCTGGTAAGTGCTCAGCCTGCTAGAAAGAAGAAAAAAGTTGCATGTGCATTACATTGCACAGGGCAAGTCATATTTAAAGCTGAACTTCAGAGGCAACTACCTACACACAGGCAGGATGTAATTTCTCAGTATACAAAGTAGGGAGAAACCTCCAGCTAAGATGACAGGCTTTAAGCAAGTGGCATCTCTACCACACAAGGTTTCAGACCCTTAAAAATAATTTGCATAATAAAAAAGCAGGCACTAAGATAACATACCAATTTCTAGAACAGGGAAGGAACGATGTCCCGAATGACTGAAATTAGTCCACAGTGGACTCTGGACAACTGCATTCTCAGGGATTGAGTAAAAATGAGCAAAAGCAGATGTTCTTGAGAATCTCTCTGTCTTGAAAGGTGAGGTATAAACAATATAAAAAGGAAAGTTGAAGAGTGAAAAAAATGGCTTGATGCCATATTATATGATTATTTGCCATGAAAACCATTCAGGGTCTGCAATGGGAAGAAACCACACAGAAGACACTGCACAAAGATACAAATGTTCAAATGAAAACAAATACAATTATTGGAAACACAATGTCCATTCACAGGAATGTACAGAAGATTCTGTACAGTTATGCATACACTATATGTCTATCCAGGCACTGGAATCAGATCAAAGCCTAGTAATTTCTGGACAGCTGCTGTTTGATGGTCCTGACCTTTAATTACTTCAAACCAGAATCTTCTGAAAGCCTCCTTTCAAACCTCCTTCCAATTCTCTAGATCTCTCTCAAAAGCTGGCATGGACCTTACCAAAGCAGGTATTCCCCTTTGCTGAGAGCAGAGGGGGGTTAGACGACAACACTGGACATAACTGTAGTGCAGCTAACAGTTCGCTGTGTGTGAGAGAGCTAACATTTACTAGTTAGTCAACAGTTCTGAGTGCTTTATAAAAATGGGAAGTAAAATATCTATTCGGAAGATCTAAATATCTATATAAAAGGTGCAGTCCCTGCAAATAATTATACAAACAACTGCTGTATTGTGTGAAGCCTCTAGCTGAAAGAGTTCTTTCTTGTCATAATCAATTTGCTGGCAAGAATTGCAGCTTTATACACCTGAGCCAGGAAACAAATAAAACTGTACTTGCTCTGTATTCAAAAACGATAAAGGCTTCTAAATCCTCAGGGGTTCTTTATTTGTAACATTTCAGATGGAATAATGGTAAACATGGAGCATTAAGAAATTGTCCGCTCATACTTACTAAAATCAAAATGGAAAATCAGTCCAATTATCATCTCTATCTTAAATTTCTCTATTCTGAAATCAAGACAACATCTGACAACTAACATGCCACTTTGAGCCATCAGTTAAGTGCACTGCAACAACCTCAGCAGATCGAGAGAAGGTGCCATTTAAAAAAATCAATCCATTAATCTTTGGGAAGGTAACGTGCAATTTATTCTGAATGCAGAGAACATAACAGTGTTTGTCAGGGAAAGACAAAGAAAAGAAGGTCAACTGAGCTAAAATAGAACATAAAGGAAGTTCTTAAGGCAAGAGGAAAAATTATTTTTATATATATATAAAGTTAGATTTTGGTTACATCACTGCAGTTAACTCTTGCAAGGCTTTGCTGAATACTTAACAGCTCCAGCCGAGGTAGCTGGTTTTATCTAGAACAGAAGCTGGCACCTGCAACAGCACCATCTTAACCCTGCACCTGATACACACCTAAAGCTGATTTACTGGAAGGAGTGATTAGGAAGAAAACAGTACTTAGCTATCAGTGAAGCCTGTTCATTGCCTATACTTTTGATGTGAAAAACAGCAACAGAAGTTTTCTTAAGCACTGGCTAATTAGTTCAATAGTTTTCTGTATTGTTTTAGACTAATACATCTGTTTGTGTAAGAAGAACTAACACACCAAGTACTTTTTTTCATTAAAGTCATATTCTCCCCAAGCAAAAAACATGCAAGTAAACTGACTCTAGCAGTCTAGAAGAATGTTAAATAAAAACAAAAAGTATGAAAAGCTTCTTTAAGGGTAATTCCAAAGACAAGAGAGTAGAAGAATGGACTTCCAAACAGAATTAGCAAGCCTTACTGGATCCAAAATGACAAATGTTATCTTCAATAAGCATTTAAAAAATGCCCAAAATGTTTTCTCCTTCCTAAGAAGCACATGCTAATGTCTCCTACTCTTCTATATTATAATTAGATTTTAGCAAATTTATAAGGTAGGCCACTTCTATCTGAAAAGTCCTTACAGGCAGCACAGAGCCCAACTGTCTTTCCTGCCACTTGACACAAAGTAACATTCTGAAGGGACACATATATGTGTCACTTAATTTTTAGAGCTGGGCCCTAATCTGACTGCACACTTTGAAAGTAAGGCAGTTAAGAGATTTTCAAATTACAAAAGCATTCCAGCATGCATTCTACCTCTTGGTACAATGTACGTAATTTTCAGGGTCTGAAAAGGGAAAAGAGAATCATGGAGACCATGGGAACATCCTAGGACCTCTTCGTTAACTAAATGAGCATATGGCGACCTTTCAGTATGTGACGCACACACTGTGACTTTAAGTGCGGTGATCTGTTATAGAGGAGCAAATGGATGTTTGGAACAGGAACAGAAGGAAAAAAAAAATCAACATTCTTTACTTTTAAGTGGAAAACAAACTATTGTCTATAACTTATATTGTGTGGTTGTTTATGCATAAGAGGTAACCGAGGGCTGCACTTCACACTCTGGCTCTTCAACTGTAGAAAATTTTAAAGAGTTTTAAGCATCCACAGTGATTAAAAACAGGAAAAAAAAAATAGCACTTTAATCTCACTTTTTCTATTTGCAGTACAGTGACAACGTTAAAGGGCTTTGATTAGCCAATCCCATATTGACTTTCCCATGAGATAAACACCTGAAAAATACCATTCTGCACTGGAGAAGAAAGTAATTATATATTGTCTCTGTAAAATATAATTCTGATTTGCACTACTAAACATGTTACTAATACATATTTTCCTTTAATTTAAGAAAATGCCATTTGACAGTCTATTTAAAGATGGGCCTACTACCAACCTTTTTGTATCTCCTTTTTGGACTTTCACCCAGTGCTCCACTTGAGCCATGTTATTTTTCCTTTGAAACTGTTTATCTGGATTTGTTCTGGGAACAAACCCTCTTTTATAGGAGCCAGTACCATTCTGCTCCACTAGGCCAGCACTCATACTTAATGAACTAGGAAGCGTTCCATTCTTCTCAGCTGGCTGAGGCTGAGCTAGTTGGGACCGGGATGCATTCGTTAAGTCTGGAAATAATGAATCAGCTTCTGTTAACGCATGCTTAGCCTTTCCCTTCTTAGTTTCCAGAGTTTCTTTTCTGTGGATATAACGCTCCTCCTCCTCTTTTTCTTTTCTTATCTCTTCACACTTCTCATATCCAAGAATTTCAGCTGATTTTTGATAACTTTCTTTTGTATCTGTAATCTCTGCTTTCATACACTCTTTACAGGCATCCACATGATTGACTTGGGGAACAGCTTGCTGATCCACTTTTTCAGTTTCTCTGAAAAGAAAATACATGTCAGTAATGAACACTGCTTAATTGTGAAAAGTTGCTGTGGTCTTGTTACTATTTTAGAAAGGATACCCACAAAAGCGCCTTCTCCAGGCTGTGATAAGTTTGACAGAAGTATGTTAAGATAGATATAAGCAGAAAAACTCAGTTGTTATCCCATTTTGACAAAAGTTACCTTTACAGTGCTATCAAGGAAGCAGAAATCATTTTTATGCATCTGTAAAAATGACTGAAAATACTAATATTGTATGAAAGAAGTGTTCAACTTGAGTGATATTACATACAAACAACTGCAAAAAAGTAAAGTCTTCCTATCCTGGGAAACACTGAAAGCCAAAAACCCCAAACTAACCTGCCAACTGCTCGTTTCAAAGTCAAAGAAATCTTTCATATCTTTGTAGATGCCTTAGGGCCTAGTCATTTCTGGCCAAGAAGACAGAAAAATATCTACATTTGAGTGAGTGCTGTGATTGTTCAGGGAATTTCTAACCTGTGGGCGATTCCCGCAAAAAGTAAAATTTTTTAAAAAAATCTCCATTGCTCCTAATACATGCTGCAGTTAACACTTATTTACTTATTTACCTTATCATCTAAATATTGAAAAAATTCCATACCAGAAATCTTGATATTAAACTTATAACACATTATAAAATGTCTAAGGATTCTAAAAGTTTTATGTTGCTTTTGACATGTAATGTACTTAATTTGCAATTTTCTTCATCTCCTTATAGCGATAAGTTCAGCTCCTTTAAAGCTTTATGGAAGGTGAATTGTGAGTAAGTGCCATGAAACAATTGTTTTCACTTCAGTCTACTTAGTGTCTCAAAATGCATAGTCTACTAGGAGGAAGGACACTGGATCAATACTTCTAACATGCAAGACTTTCCCAATTTTTCTTTCAATTATTCCTATCCTTACAAAGAAAAAACAGGCAACAGGTTACATGTTGTCCTGGTCTCAGCTGGGATAGAGTTAATTTTTTTCCTAGTAGCTGGCATAGTGCTGTGTTTTGGATTTAGTATGAGAATAATGTGATAACAAACTGATGTTGTTAAGCAGTGCCTTACACTAAGTCAAGGATTTTTTCAGCTTCCCATCCTCTGCCAGGGGCACGAGAAGCTGGGTGAGGGCACAGCCAGGACAGCTGTCCCAAACTGGCCAAAGGGGTATTCCATACCGTATGACATCATGCTGAGTATATAAACTGGGTGGAGTTGGCTAGGAGGCAACGATCACTGCTCGGGGATGGGCTGGGTATCAGTGGTGGTGAGCAGTTCCATCACTTGTTTTTCCTGGGTTTTGTTTCTCTATCTCTCTCTCTTATTGTTTTCCTTGTCATTACAATTTATTTTTATTATTATTATTATTATTACTACTACTACTACTACTATTATATTTCCATTATTAAACTGTCTTATCTCAACCCACGACTTTTATTACTTTTGCTCTTCTGATTCTTTCCCCCATCCCACCAGGAGAGAGGGTGAGCGAGCAGCTGTGAGGTGCTTGGTTGCCAACTGGGGCTAAACCACAACACATGCTATTTGAAATTTAAATTAGAACCAGAAAACCGTAACAGAAAATCATATAGGATGCAAAGCCCTGGAAGAGATGTTGATCCTTTGCTTACATTTGATCTGCCAAAAGCAAGCAGTAGTGAGAAACTGCACTATGACATTTTAATCCTCACAGCCCCAAGGGTTAAAAGCAGTGTTGTCTCACAGTACAGAGTCTTCTTTCACAACGATTTGTAAGGAAAGAACCACATTCCCAAAGTCAAAACATCAAGAAGGCTACACCAATTTTAAGAAAAGGGAAAAACTGGAAGCACATGAAGGCACAGCTGAATTCATTTGCCTCTAGCACTAATTAAGAACAATGGGACAAAGGACATCCTCCTTTTGTCACAGTGCTTTTTTTCTACACTGAGGAAAACATAAAAAGCTCCTACAAGTACTAAAGGCCACCAGTGGAAGTAAAAAAAATAAGCAGTTAATACCTGCATAAATTAGCTAACACCCATAACTCTGTACACTTATGATTTACCCATCTTTAACATTCTTTTCCCTCTTAACAGCATTTTAATCCTAGTTCTAAACACTCATTTGAAACAACTCGTTACTCTTTTGTCTTTTCCCTTTTACTTATCTCTCCTCAAGGCTGCCAATTGCCTGTTGCAGGTGTATGACCCTGCTCACAAAACCTGTAACTTTTAAGCTGAAATTCCCTAAAAAATTATATACATACAGAAAGGAATGCATGTCACTAAATATGGGCACACAATTTGTGTGTAGCAACAAATACTGAACACCAGGTTTTCTTAATAAACGTTAACTGATTTGCAACAGACTGTAAATTAAAAAGAATGATTTCTTTAAAATGAGAATAAGTTTCATGCACACATTTATAAATATCACTTTCAGAAATCACCACCAATCTGATTTTTTATATATATAAAAAATGTATTTTAAAAAAAAATTAAAAGCTAACAGTTTATGTATTGAACTTGCCTCTTCAGTGAAGAGCGTGTTTGCATAAGAGCAGCTTGGTTCATAGCCCGGATCCAGCCATTCATATCCTCCTGGGTATCTGCACTGAAGTAGTATGTCCGCATCCCTGAATGCTCTGCCTGAGAGCCAATAACAGAATTCTTACTATAAATATATGCCCGCATACCTGTATGAACAGCCTGCAAGAAAAAAAAAAAAAAAAAAAGTCAGCCCTTTTTTTCCCCCCAGGAACTTTACTGTAACTTCTCCTGTCATCTTTAAAAAACTTTCCAGATTCTTTGACTTTTTCTTGAATTTTAGGTAAAATTATTACACTGCCACAACAGGCTGCAGTGCAGCAAACTCAAATAGCACGCTGTGATTTTTACTGAAATTCCTCTATCTGCTTCCGCACTACTAAGCTAAAAGTGCAGTGCTATTGTTTTTCATAGTAGGAAATTTCAGCTTTTCATTTTTTCTTAACAGATACATTTCACTTCCCGTAAATACCATACAAAACACATTAAAGGCAGTCTTACCAAGACATGCGTAAGCAAGGCACTTTTCCCAGCTCATTTAATAAAGCAATTTATTCAGACATAAGACAGACAAAAATCTTACAATTCAAACAATTAAAATGCTATTTAAAAACTGATTATAATGCATGTTAAGATCTTTTGGTTAAAGCGTGCACTTGAACCTCTATATTAGCTGTAAAATCACAAGACTCAATGATAAAGTTAGTAATGTTGATGGAATCATCACAGCATATAAATATTGACAAGTGTCTCTGCACACCAAAATACCCCATGAAATTCCACTACAAACTAGAGATATTTGGAAATTCCTCAATATTCAAAAATATTCAATATGGAATGTCTTTGTAACTCTAGTCTAGTTGAATTTAATCAAATCTCATCCACATTTGTATAAGCGATAGTACAGCTATAACTGAGTCATATCACTCCTGAAACACTTGATTGTATTTCCTCAAAATGACTTTACAGATGTGGTTCAGATTAATAGGGAGAGATTAATCTCCTTACTTTCCAAAAAACTGAAGGCAGTATACACGGCTTGAAAGCTCTTGTAATGATATTAAAGCAAAATTAGTAACTTAAACTGCTTTTTTAAAACTACTAAACCTGCTATCACACACAAAAGCTAATGGCATGAAACACTGCTGAGGCAGAGGGGTTTTTTTAAAAGAAAAAAAAAATCTCAACTTTTTAATTGGGCTACATCTTCTTTTAAAGATTAAACATATTTCACAAATCTTCCCTAAATGACTGGTCTTTTTATTCTGATGAAAACCTCTCCCCCTCATTATTCCAAATTAAAAAAAAAACAAAACCCAACAACTCTACAATCACAGATGGCTTCAGAAACACAGCAACAGTTTTGACAAAACCCAGGCTATTTAATCTGGTGCAGCCTTCCCTACATGTTGTGATTTCAGTTGTTTACTCTGAATTTCCCACATTACCATAATCTTAGAGAGCAAAATATTTGCTTGCTATTACAGAGCTTAAAGTTTTGTGGAAAAGTTACTCCCTTTCTAGTGCAGCCTGTTCTTATAAATGTGTGAAACATGGCCTTTCCCTTATGTGCCTCAAAGGAACACAATAAGGGAATACAAGGTGGTTGCTCCCTCCCCACCATTACCTGCCTAACTTAGCACAGGAAAACAGGGCTTACAGAGACGAAACAGTAGCTCTGATCAATTGGGCATTTAGGAATCAAAGGATATTTTTCATGTTTGCCTAGTTGAGTTCTTTGGGTTTGTGTTTTCTTTGTTGTTATTGGGGTCGGGGGGGGGGGTGGTGTCGCCATTTTAAGACCATTACAAATGGCCAAAACAAATATTTTTTTTTTTGCCATTTTAAGACCATTACAAATGGTCAAAACAAATATGATTTAGAAGCATTTCATTAATTGCAATTTATGGTTAGCGTCCAGCGTAAGAACAGATGAAAAATTGGTAGTCCAGATGTAAAGGAAATCAGTGATTTTAACACTAGACCTTATGACTACAGAGCTCCTACACAGACCACGCTGAGTGCTTAGAAGAGGATGCTAGAATTCAGAAGCGAAGCGACTCTTGCAGAAAAGCAAGAGTCCCGCTGCAGATGACACAGCAGGACCCTACCATTCATGGTTATATACTTGCTGGAAAAAAACCAGAACCTTGGCTAACTAACTGTGGAGACTGCATACCACATCAATAAATGGATTTAACATCTGTCCGTCTTAACTGACCTGTACGTCCTGATCTACATCACCCATTTGTCTTTCAGGTTCTCTTTCAGCGGTGCATGATGAACACAACTGAAAGCATTGCCTAAGAGGGTGTAGGCGAAAACAGGATAAAAATGCAAAGTATGATGCACCATTCTCCCTTGAGAGACTGAAGCTATGACAGCCATAAACAATCATAGCTTCAGAAGGGAAAATGGAGACGGTGTACTATTATCAACAAACACAACATCCTGAAGTTCATAAAACATAAAGCCGGTTAAAGAAAAATTCAAATATATTTCAGTTATTTGTTAGTAGTGTGTTTTATATGCAGTAAAGCCACTTTGTGCCAATGTCCTGTAGCTGTCACTGCTAGCAGACACAGAAGCTAGCAGTTATTTTCTTTTTTTTTTTTTTTTTAAGCAATAGCTATTAGGATGACTACAGCATACTAAAAAGCCTAAAACACAGCACATGCGCACACGTACACCATACACACAACAGGGAAAAAATAATATTGGTACCTATTCATGCATTCAGATGCCTTAATGTGGACAGATTGAGAAGAAAAGCAGTCTCTCTCCCATAATGCACAGAAGGAGAAATGGACAGTAAACCCCAAGGGCACATCAACAGGACAAGACAAGGACAAAAAGTTAAACCAGTTAAAAAAATCATTAAAAGATGCATGTTTCCAAAGAAAATACTTAACAAAATACTATACTAGAAGTAACTAACGCCTAGAGCTGTTATGTTCACCTCTGATAATCCAAAATTCCTAGGAGAGGAAAAGCCATAGTTCATAGGACAGAGGGATGCGGAGGGGAACAGTTTTCTAATAATTGTAATCTTTCAGAATTAGTCCTCTCAATAAGCTATAAAATACAGGAAATTCTCCCTTCTCCTGAAGTTTGGTATTTATGAAACATTTATGAGCAAAAGTTGAAATAGTACTCTGAGCCGTCACTATAAATACAACAGCATACTATAATCGCAACAACAGCACACTATAATCTAACTCATCTTTCACCCTCAAATAATACGGAGCTTTTTCATGACTTCTGGAAGCTAGAACCTTTCCTTTTCCAAATTCTAAAATGGCACCTCTCAAATTTATAGCCCTTGGCATTTCTTCACCTGACTCCCCAGAACCAGAAAAGTTTTGTAAGCAATATAGGAGCCTGAGGAAGCAACAATGATCCAGAGAACATAACGGAAAAAATTATGTCAACATTTTTTAGGAAAACCAGGGAGATCAAGAAACAGCTAAGAAATTTGCCCTGGT
The DNA here is from genome assembly GCA_034008185.1 of Gorsachius magnificus. Lineage (NCBI taxonomy): Eukaryota > Metazoa > Chordata > Aves > Pelecaniformes > Ardeidae > Gorsachius > Gorsachius magnificus. The sequence continues at coordinate 8,329,877 of CM067086.1, read as the reverse complement.
CCCAGGAGGTCTAAGCAATGAACAGATACTTCCATCAGTAAGTCTTAGAGTGTCAATAATGAAAAGATGTTTCAAAACAAGCTGCAGTAGCATCTTCTGAAAGTAATGGTTTGGCCTGGCTTCCTAGGCTCTGAATGTCCTCATGCTGAAAGGGTGTATCTCTGAAAAAATCTAAAAGGTAGTATCAAAATAAAAAGGAGTAATTTGTATCACCAACACTGCTTCCTACCTCTTAAAGGAACATCAGAGCATCCTTCACTGACTTTATTTGGTAGCAAGATATGCACCTAAACACAACCATATACTTGCATACATTGTCTTTGCATGAAGTTTTGTTGTTTTCCTTACAGCAGATGTTGGTAGGCTTTCCAAGTTTCTCAATTTGTATTACTGTCAGATTCATATAAATGAGTTTACATTCAGTATTCTCTCACATTTTAACACATATAAGACCAATTAAAAATAATTTTCATGACTGAGGGCAATGAGGCTTCTAAAGAGACTGCAATGACATTAACCTACATGAATTGATACTACTCATGCTTAAAATTGTATCACTAAAAAGTACAGCCAATTCTCTATTAATCACAGGGAGTATTTCTGGCTATATATTAATGTTATGCAAACTTTTTCACATTAAAATCTATACATTGTATTTGTGCTCCCTCACATTTGTTTCAGCTAAAAAATACTGTATTAAAAAAATACAGCAATTAGATTAATTAAATACCTTTAAGATATTAGCTACTGAACTAAATATGCAGTAAAGATGCTGAGTTCTAAAAGGCTGTCACACAGCTTCATGACAGTAGCCTACAGCTAGTCACAGCACTTTGCCTGGAACAAGTAAATAGGGTGAAATATTTGTCAAGATAAATACTTAAAAGCAGAGTTTCTAAACAAAACAATTTAACATACAGACTGCTACACTTCAAAGTGGGGTTTTGATTGCATTTGAACAGCCTGTACGCAGTTCCGCAGGCCTGTAATTGTTCAACACCCAAAGAGGTACAAAAGCTGAAAGCTGGGCCTTAGGAGATGAAGAAAGGAAAAGAATTTTGAGAACTCCTACAGTGTACATTTTAACAGTTAGCAGTGTTTAACATATATCCTAGTGTGCATGTATTTTAGCAACCTTCTTCTAACTGAATCGTATACAAAAAGCATCCATGTATTTGCTAAGTATATTTCCTTCCTTTAGTTTTACAAACCAAAATGTTGACATTTTTTTCAGTTTGACTGTTTCCCTAGCTTCAAAAACTCGTTGTTACTTAAAGTAGCCATTTAAAATGCGAGGCAATGCCTCTGTCGGAAGAGGATTTACAACAATCTGAATAAATGACAGGCCAAATGTAAAAAGTGACACGGCGCATTCCCCCATTAATTCAGGACTTAAATGCAAAAAAGTCCTGTCTTTATTTTGGGCTTAATCTGCTTGTGTTTTCTATTTCTGGCTGTACTACGTTGCAGACAGAATGTCTGTCTACACTCTGGGTATCGAAGTGTACTGAAGAGATTAGATAAAGGTAATGGCTGGTGAGTGACAGAATGCCAGTACGGCCATGCTCCTGCCACTGTGCATCCACAGCCGACTCCATGACCACTGAACATCAGTGTTGGATGGGGTCCATGCGACAGGAATCTTACAAAATCCTCCTACTGCCCTGGGACTCGGTTCTAAATAAAATCAAACTACAGCATCAAGTCTGCAGTCAATCATCAGACACCTAAAGCAGAGTTAAGATTGGCTGGACAAACGAATACATTAAATGTATGTTTGGGATTTTTTAAATAGATTTCTAGCATAAAGTTTCTTTTGCTATCAACTCCCTATTTCTATATCAACTATTTAGCAATGACCCTGTGTTGTAAGTCTCACGTTACTGGCTCATGCTGATTTTCAGAAAAAGACTCATATTAAAGACTTGGTGGTGCTCATATAGATATGATATCCTAAAAGGAACAGGAGAAGTCTGCAATTGCTCCTGAAAACATTTAACCATGATCACAACCATGGATTCTGCTCCACGGGAAAGGAGAGGCACAACTTGGCAGTGGTAACTTGAGAGCTTGCCTATAGAACATACTGCTTGGAATCTGCATGGGGAGGGAGGGTTCCCCTTATCACTGATAGTGTTAAACTGGTTAATAATCCTAATATACGTTCCATTAACATTTTCAAACAACCTTTCAACAAAATAAAAAGCAGGTTTTTTATTTAAACTCTGAAGCCACTAAGTACTATCGCTACTTTCTTTATCTCCTTCCCCAGTCTGCACGAATAGTTATTCAAGAGACGTAGAAGCCTACAAGTGCATCGGGTCCTCCTCCTTCAGTATGTGCTTCTTCCTAGGAAAAGGCTCCAGAAGAGGAGGGCTTGACGAATTACACTCATTAAATATTGGAGTGGAATGTTTTTCCTAAACAAAGGTTTCTTTGTAGCTTGTCCTACTGTCTCATGTTCAACACATTTGAAAAAGTACAACAAACATTTCCACAAAGTGCACTGGGTCTTTTTTTAAACACATTTCCCAAGTTAATATTTGTTTAATAAATTTCAAACCATTATCTGCTTGAAGATAGAACCCAAAGCAACACAAGGCAGTCTACAGTTATAAAACACCCCAAAAATCAAAATGCAAGAGAAAATCTAAGCTGAGCACATGTTCTTTGCAACTTCAGCACAGAAAAGATTTAAACAGAAAGTTTCCTTCTGGATATCCTAAAGTATACCTGATCAAAATCTGATTTGTAAACTTAGGGTTTTTAAGTACATCGCCCATTTACTTGGTAGAAAACCAGGTTCTGCTCCAAGTGTCAGTAGGATTTAAATCTGCAACATACACTGAAGTTTCTAAACTTTGCTTTACTGCTGCAGCTCAGACAATCAATTGGAGTTAGGTTTCTCCACTATCAAGAAAGAATGTATGTTTTATTTAATTTTCATAGGTTTTTATAAGAGAGAATAGAACTGTAAATTATACAATGATTTTTAAAAAAAGAAAAAATCCCAAACCACAAAACCAACCTCAAACTATATAAAAACAAGAGTATTTTTTCTTTAAGAAACTCCATGCCTCTTAAGACAATTATTGTTCCCCCCCCAAAAAAGGAGAAAAAAATTGGTTACTCTTTTTCCCCTTAAAATGGGGAGATTATACATCAAAAGCTACAGTGTTGTCATTTTCTAACTGCGAGAACAGAGCTGATTATTTTATTTAAAGAACACACCAAAACCGAAAGACCATCAGTCCACTATGAGATCAAGTACGCTATAAGGAAAAAACGACAACTTTTCTTTCAATTTGCAAACAGCACTGGAACAACTTATCAATGCTAATTTCTAATTTTAGAAACAGGATCTTTACTCACAGACACATTCTTAATCTCTAGAGACACTTACATAGTAACAGACATATGAATGTCAATTCATAAGCAACAAAATGTATGACACGTTTGAATAGGCAGTCAATAAACCTGTCTACTTTTTAAAAAAATAAATAAATAAAATTGGAAAGCAGATGATACTTCTGTTTAGAACAGCTTCCTTTCTAATGCAAATAAACATTTCAAAATATGATTAGCTAATAAGCTTTGTAACTGTACCTTAAAAGAAAATTTGCGATTTATGCGATCTTCAGGTCCAACTGGAGATATTACGTAACTAGGCAATGGTATGCTACCCAAAACAGATTCTTCTCTACTATCTGTTGAATAAAAAAAAAATAAAAAAATAAAAAAAATAAAAAAAATAATCTAATTCACTGCACTTTTCAGTGGGGTAACAATACATTTTCCTTTATGGACACACAGAAAACAGGCACTAAGTAGAAAAAAAAGTGGTTCAGACTGGCTATAAGGAAAAGAATTTTCCCCATGAGGACAGAGCAGCAGTGGAACAGGCTGACCAGAGAGGCTGTGCCATCTCCACCCTTGGAGGTTTTCAGCACCTGACTGGATTAAGCCCTGGGCAACCTGGGCTGACTTCTTTCCTGACCCTGCTTTCACCAGGCGGTTGGACTAGATACTTCCTGAAGCCCCCTCTGATCTGAATTTTCTTCTGACTCAACACCAATAATACATGGAGAAAAATGTGGGGGTTTTTTAAGGAAACATGATTGAATTTTTTTTGAAAAAGACCAGTTTGGGTTTTTGTTAAGGGTTTGTTTTTTTTTTGGGGGGGGAAGGATGATTTTTTAGGTTCAGACAGAATACACTTTGAGAATAAAGCTTATTGTGACAAATGAACTCTGACAGGCTGCATAACATGACGGGCCGTCCATTTGGCATTCTACATCTAGGCTAATTGCTATGATTAGGAAACCTCTATTACTGCTGGCTCTGAAATGATCAGCAGCAGAAATGCAGCGCCTCTGAATTAGAGTTTCATATTCTGTAAGCCTTTCCAAAAATTGTAACACACAACACAATATTCAAAACTTCAAAATAACCTTATGTAATACCATTATTCCTAGTTCAGGCTAAGATCACATCTAGCCTTTTTTAGTAGAAACACTGGATTCAGTAGTTCTCGCTCCTACACTGTCCCTTGGATTAAAGCTGAATCAATGCCCTGATCTGGCCATAGTGCACTCTCAAAAAATCAGCTGTCCAAGTGCAGGCAAGTAGGTAATACAATGCAGACCAGAGGCAGAATAAATCTTAAACTGGTATTGCTGCCAAATGTTTTGCAACATAAACCTTGCCATATATCAAAGATAAGTTATGTGACAAAAGATCATACAGCACGCCCTTGTTCCCCAACTCAGGCCTGAAATTTGCTGCACATTAAAGACATATCCATAAGTAATTGTTTCACTATGCACCTTCTCAGAATACCTAACTATGTCTGAAGAGTTCAATTAGTTTATGCTTGCAATGTGATTTGAACAGGTGAACTGTTGCAGACTAACTCAAAAAAGCCAGTATCTACTCACCTTTGTAGTAGAACAAACAATAATCAGCAAGAACAAACCATCGCCTTTTCCATAATCGCATTCCAGAGCTATCCTGAAATGCAAGAAACGTGATACGCTTTTCATTTAGGGAAAGTTAACAGCTTATGAGGCAATGCTTTTCCAGAAGTTTACCTAAATATGGTATTAATTGCAAAAACAAGTGGTTTATATTTTAGCAAAATATTATGTACTAAGAAAGATAAGAGGCAAAACATCCAGCTATAAAATAATCAAGGTAGAGTATTCAATCTGCTAATTTTCATTAAGTAATTAAACTCGCATCCCAAACAGCATTCAGATTAACCTTATACACAACCAATGCATATTTTATCTAGACAGATTTATCCTCCAATAAAGAAACAAAGTATGCATCTGGATGGTACAAATTCCAACAAGGATTGCCTGTAGCCCAAGATGAAAATCACTACACAGCTGTGAAGCATGGCCTCACATTTCAAACAATGATCCCCTATAATTCTACAGTCAATCTCCCGTATGTCACCCATGCCTAAAATGTAACTTAATCAAATATTCTTTAGGAAATAAAACAGGGTGCATAATGTGCAAATTTTAATGAAGTATAATATAATATGCCTGTGGAGATATCTCTCTCTATATATATATATAAAAAATATATATCACCTTGTCAAAATGAGTAATATTTACATCAAAATTAATTTTAGAAGCTTGTAAAATTGCCAGACTGTAACCTAAGCAAGTACAGCTTATTCAGCTGAGGTAGGCTTTGGTAAGACCAGCAGCACAGAAAGCATCTTCAGGCTTTAAGTGCTTGCAAGTAGAGGAAAGGGGACAGAGGAAATAGCTAGAGGAATGTTGTATATGCTATTTCCCTTCTTCTTTCTGCACTCATATTAAGTATGCAAGGACTTTCTTCCTTTCCTTTTTCATGCTACAATGATGCCAACACATACTGTGTCCGAGTTCTGATTCTGTCCTGAAAACTAATGACTTGGGTAGTGAATGTCAGAGTTGATGGCAGGATACAGCTCTCCATGCAGGAGGAAGCGGATGGCTGTCAGCAATTTCACTTTCCTGCATATGCAGAATCATAATTGTAAACCTTAGATTTCAGCCTTCTCCTACTCATCGCTAAACCTAGCTGCTGGATCTCTAGTGATAATGTGATGGACGCTGACTGCCAAATCAGAAGCAGGGATGTATCCTCATAAAACAATCAGCTTTATTCACTTTTTGCACTCAAGGATGTGCTTCTGTCAGCTTAAGAGTTCAAGATGCAGCAACTGTAAAATTCTGTTTGTTGGATGAAATCCTATAATCCAGCCTTTGCCTGGACACTGGTCTTAGTGACAGCAATGTGTGGTGAGCGTGTCCCTATCTCCCTTTACTTTCTCCCTCCTGCTTCTGGAGAACAAAAGGTGTATGGGATTGGAATTAAGCCTTTGATCAGGGTATAAGGGCATAAGCAAGCAGATGGAGTAAGACCTTCACAGCCAACCTTGGGTTTATAGTGCATTCTGAGGGAGACTGAGATCAGCATGGCAGCAAGCCAGCAGGATAAAATAGGGAAAATAACCAGATTTAGACAACAAAGTTATAGCCTCAACATTTAACTATGATGGCAACGCCCATTTATCATTGTTTCCATTTCTGATTCAAACCTGTACATAAAACTTGGGTTTCACACTTGATGAGTGCAAGTCCCTCATTACGGAAGCTTGTGGGAGTACCCAACGTTGCCCTGCATCACCAACATTTGAGCTTCTGGGTTTTTTTCAGTTACTTGGAAGGCACTTACTTTTATTTGATGATTGTATTGAAGTATGTGAACAGAAACAGACGATTACATGCATACCTGCTTGTGTAGCCAGCCTCTTACTATAACAGGAACATTGGGATTCCTCCTGATAGCTTGTTCTCTCTTTCCAAAGCTATGAACTTTGTTTCCAGCCTTCACAACCTGTAAAGAAGTATAATGTAGCAGTGGCTTTTAAACTATACTGAGACTCATTTCATATTACAAATAACCTCACCGCAGTAATTCATACTTCATTACACAATATTAAGTATTTGTAGCAAGTAAATAGACAATGATATTTATAACATAGCAAATTCAATCTCTCACTTTCATCAATATATCAGTGCCAGGACGGTCCGCCAGCTCCCAGCTGAACAGCAGCAGCACTGGTGACTGAAGTCTGAAAGGCAAAACTGCTGCAGTTTTAGTGTGCTTGGGAAGTATTTTTGAGTGCGCTACAAGAGCTGCATGCAAGTCTCTCTCTGCAGCATGGTACAAATCTCTTACATGCACCAGACTTTGTGCACAGGAATCCTACTCTTGCTGTTTGTTGTTTGGAGGGAGGGAGGAGGGGCGGGTAGGCATTGTTTTTGGGTTTCTTTCCTGTTTAAATTCAGACAACATTGATAGCTTAATAAAATGCTTGGACTTTGACCCTGCAAACAAAAGGAGAAGACAGAGAGTGACACTGCTAAGGAGGAGACCTAGACAGCAGTAAGTGGAAGTCACAAGGTCTAGGTAATGGTTTGTGTTTTACTGTAACCTCAGTTTTGACTCACATGGGAAAAACTATTTCAAAAACAAACAATAAAAGCCTATCAGTCTGTGAAAAAGACAGCAAGAATCTCCAGAAGAACTATCTGCCTGTTCTGTCCCAGTCTCAGCACAGTTTGCTACTGCAATTGCTTTGGGAACCTGAGGTGCACAAACCACCCTTACAGTTGCTCCCAACTTCTCCAAGGAAAGAGCTGTCCAGATTCACACTCTGACTCCTTTCCACAATATCTCCTCCTTTGTTTGAATCTGTCCTCTCAGATGGTCAGGGTACTGATGCTCTGTCAGCTGCAGACCAACAGCAGCCCTGGAAACGAGCACATTTGTCATACACAAGAGATGATACAATAAAATTATCTCAGCGTACTGCTTCTGCCAGTCAGGTCACATCTGGACTAGAGGACAGCATACATCATAATAAAATATTCTAGCACTATATGATAACATTAAATGGATTCTGTTAATTCTGAGGCCTGGTTTTACCAACCTGCACTAAATCTCACACATTTCAGTAGACATAAGCACACATCTTAATGCAGGATTAAGATAATAGCAATAGTCAGTAAGAAAAACAAAACAAAACACTTTTTCTTTGGTGCTATAGCACTTAAAACAGCAATGTAGATTTAACACTTATAAAGAGATATCCAAGGGCAGATTTTACTAGGTAGTTCCCCCAATATCTGTTTACCAGGAAGCAGCATGCTGCTTTCAGCTCTGCTGAAAAGCCAGGTGAGCTGCATGCCACGGTCCTTTCGGTGAAATGCCCAACACTTAGGAGACAGGAAGAATGCCAAGTATCGCCTTTTTCCTAGGAGTGACACCTCACCTGATACCTCAGTGAGAACCTGCACAAGATCTACCCACAGCCCAGGGCAGCACAGGAGATCACCTGAGCCGCCCAGCTGTCTAGGGCTAACAGAAACTTAACAGGCCAGGTTGTAAACAGCAACAGGTTTCTGAGCAGATCCCACTGCTGTTCAGCTGGCAATAACCAGTTGACAGCAAAAGCCAGGTGAGGACGGTATCACCGAGATCTCCCAAACCCATTTCTCTGGCATACCTGTGCTAAGGCATTCAGCTAACAGGCTGCCGAGCGCTGGCTCTGTGTGAACACGGAGTGTCAATTACAACCACAAAATCTCTGTCCGTGCTCACTCGCAGACCTGCAAGCAGCAAGTCTGAGAGTAAAGGAAGAAATAAATAAGATGTTAGGCATTTTGTGTTCGGTACTGAAAATATTTCAAAAGCTAATTTGTGAACCTGTGTCCAAATACCACTTTAAATGAAAACACAAAGATGCATCGAGAGGACAGCCAAGCTCTGTATGATCGTATGATCATCAGGCCAAGCCATATATATTTTCTCTTAAGAAAAAATGATAAGTAATCAATTCAGCCAAGATTTAAAAAAACTGTTGCCAAATGTTAGATGCAACAGCTACATTAAAAGGGTGATGAAAAACAATGAGGCCTGACTGGCAGAAGCAGTACACTGAGATAATAACTATTTAAGACTCTACAAGGCAAAAATCTATGCTTTGTACCTGAACAGAAGTCAATTTACAAAATGTACAGAATTTAGTTTCCTAATTTTTCTTTCTCATATTTATCCTAGGAAGGGTGGATGAATGGAGAAGCAGTTCAAGTATAGATGATCTAGCCTGACAGAAGGGTTTAAATTTGAGGTTTTCATCAGATCCTTTGCCAGTGATCAAGCACTTGGATTCTCTGACCTTATTTAATTTAAAAAAAAAATGCAGATCATAATGTAGAAAAGTCATCCCTGGACTTGGTCAGAAGACCAAACAATTTCTATTACATGGGAGGGGAAAAAGTTTTCCTAAGGTTGTGTATTCTATATCAATACAATACCCATAATAGAAACAAAAAATAATTTTATGGTGATTTATTTAACTAAAATTTTTGTATCATCTGTAGTATTGATCGTCTCAGCCCACTCTGGAATAAAACGAAGCATAACAGATACTGAATGTCAGGCTTTGCTTCCACTGGCTAGAATAAAAAGTTAGTTTAAAAGAAAAGGTATATTCTTTAAAATATTTGTCTGTACTGCAGTTGTCTTTTCCTCACTTAAGATATTCTGATATCATTGTCGTGTGTTGAAAAATACAGGTCAGAGCAGCTGCCTGTGTCACTGGAGACAAAGAAGTCACTTTTGACTTCAACCCATTTGTTATGCTGGCTTGTTTGTGAATGACTCATAAGTTTTTGGAAAAAAATCAAAATGTCAGGAGCCAAAATTTTCAAATCCCTTTTCATCACTGCGTCATCTTCTTCCTTACAATAGCCTCTAGCTGAGGAGGAAAGTTGCTAACTTAATTATAAAATGTAATTTTTTTTTTCGAAAACTGGACAGTCAGAAAAATGTAAACAGCCTTTCATTTGGAACAGATTTTCTCAATAGCAAAAAGGAAGACTGTATTTGTAAAAATATGTATATATACGCACACATAAGAGAACATGTAACTTTCAATCTACAGGGAATTAAAAAAAAAAAAAAAACAAACAAAACCCCACCTGTTCAACTCTAAGCCATGAACTCTTCCATTCAAAAAATCTCAATGTTTCACTAACAAATGAATTCATTAATCCTTTCAGCGTCTCTGAGTAAATTAGACAAAATCCTTACTTTTCAGGTAGGAAAAACTGAAACTCTCAGAAATCCCTGCTCTTAATATTGAGCACTCATCTACAGCTCCTGAACTAATCCCTCTGTTCTGTGCTCCAGCTCTGCATGGTCCCACAGAGTTGGCACCATCACATACCTGTTACCATTGCCTGTTTATCTCAACTGCTAGATATGTTCTTTAATTACTTGTTGCAATCCTCACCAGTTCATCCTGGAAAAATACCAGCAACTACCAGCGTCATCAACAATTTAATTACTTCTCTTGCACAGAATCCATCCCAAGACACGCTCTCATAAATGTAGATAGTAATAAATACATTACACTACTATCCTTTACGCTTTCAACTTGGCCCAAGTACTGTGTAGCACAGTAACATTTACAAGCTTCCATTCACACCATCGGAAGCTTTAACAGACTAAATTCCAAATGTACCATACTCTCAAACTGAAACAGATCTTTACTCCTCCATATCCTTCATTTTTAATCAATATAAATGGCTTTTAATATGGTTAATAATGTAATTGAATTGGCTATGAACAAGCAGATCTTTGGGACAGAGAACCACTGTGGTTTAACAGCATGCCCTTTTGCTTTTTATTCCCTCAATTCCATACCCCTCAAATTTCAAAAAGAAGGGTAGACTGTATTGGTCTAAAGCCTTCAGACAACTTTGATGCCAGCATCAAAATGGTGGGGCCTACCCCAAGAATTTACATGCAAAAGTTTCTGCAAAACTGCCCATCTCAGTTGTCTTACAAAATGAAGCCTTATATATTTATATGCACATCAATAAAACATAATGACATTTCAATAAGTATAAGCCTCGTTTTGGCTTTTTTCTTTTTCTTCTTTCCAACATGCTACTAGACCTCTATTCAAAGTGTAAAGCTGCCATGTATTAAAAAAAAAGCAACACCTGGGAGCCTGCCAAAAGCATGCGTGGCCACACTTAAACACTGGACTGCAAACAAAACAGAAGCAGGGACCAAAACCAGACCAACTGAATTTTTGAGAGATGATTCTGGCTATTCTCCAAGCTGTGGGGGAAAGAGCATTACCCTCACCTGTAGATGTGCGGTTCTGATGTCTACAGTGAACTAGCCTCTAGCATTTGGGTGGCCCTGGAAGTTGCATCCAGTCACCGTTTTTGACCTCTTTTGCAAAGCCCAATTAGATCAGTGCAAACACGTGTCCAAGGGAAGCAGCAGCAGCAGGTGACAGAGGATGCACGCTTTCTGGCAGAAGTGTGATACTGGGTAATTTAAAGCCAACTGCGTCACTGGAGAAATCCCCAGCTCAAAGCAGAGTATCAGGTCCCCAGGAAATTTCATTAAATTGTTTTCATCTTCTCCAATATTCACCCAAGCAATTTGAAACATTATAAAACGATTTTAAATGATTCCAACTCAACAAAAATATCTTTGCAACCAATTTAGCAAAGTCCTTTCTTCAGCTCAATTACTTAACAGGCTTCACACATCTGTATTTAAAAAAAACTGAGAAAATTTAAAAACTGCAGGCAAAGTTAAGAGATCTATCTTATCTCTGCTAATTCCTTCAGTATTTTTTTGCTTCTTTTTATCCAACCTCCTCCCATTCACACTGTACTGTAATTTACTGTAAGGTCAAAGAAGCATTAAAATAGTTGGTGACACTTCAAGTACAGCATTTTTTTATATTTTATGCAATAATAAACACAGGTCCTTTGTCAATGCCAAATAATGGATTTTTCTATTATTCAACATTCTGAGTGTAAACTTTGTGTCTGCAGTGTTTGTGCACTACAGTGATGGCAGAAAAGGATTTAAGTTGTTACTAAGAGGAGGAACAGCAGTAAAGTTTCATGAAAGAGAAAGAACTGCAAATTACGATTCCTGGTATTCTGCAGCACTTTTTGCCATATACACTGGACTATCAAAAGACTTGCTGGAATACTAGTTCTACAAATACTTCTGTTCTTAAGAAGCCTCTCAAACTTTACATGTCACAATAATCACTATTTTTTGAATTGTCATTCAACACCGTCATGTGAGTATACAGTGCTCCTATGCTGTAAAAAGGTTTTTGCTTTGGTAGAAGATATTACCTCTTATTTGAAATAAGTTATTAGACTTCCAGGCTAAACCCATGGCCCTATTAAAATCAGCATTAAAAGAGTATTGGATTTAAAATGAGTGAAGTTCTAATCACCAAGCTGAAACAATAGTCTTTTTCCTTTACCTTAGAGCCAGGTTTTGTATCAACAGCAGATGTAGTTACCGCAGTGGACACTTCACTGACCATGCTTGAAGGTCTTTGGTTTATTTGTTGCTTGGACATAGATGAATTCTGTCTAGAAAACAAAGAAAACCAGATAATCTAAAGCACATTCTTCCAAACAGTCAGCTTTTCCTTTTTATATTTAAGATTCACAGTAAGCAAATGAATGACAGGCCAGTCAAACATTTCCCATGCATCTGCAACTTCCTTTGCACCACCCCTATTATTTTGATTTCAGGTATTTCTCAAGCAGATGCTGCCAGTGGCATCTGATGATTGGTATTTATCAATGTATCAGGAGGAAGAAACCTGCCAAATGGTCTGCAAATCCAACAGAGAATCAAGATGTAACAAAGAGCACTCAGAGAAGATAAGGCTAATGCAGAGAAATTAAATTGTGCCCAATTTAGAGGCTTGGCTGCAAACATGTAAGACAGCCAGCACTGGGGAGGGAAGGACAGGAGTCAGCACTTTGCAGTAACGGGCTTCTTATTCAAAATCAAAGTGAGATTAGCCTGCTGTTAGATCTTTCACTAACTTAATGTTAGATCTTTGAATCTGCCCCAAATATGATTCATACTACAATATGAATTATTAAAATACCTTCAAAGTGAAATGGTGCAATTCATGGCAGATACTCTTAAAAATAAATAACTTCTGAGTCATACTAAGAGTCAAGAAATCTTGATAGCTAGCTCAGATGCAGATACCCATTTAAAGCATAGGTGAGATCAATCCTACCATAAGAACCTGTTCAACAAGAAAGAATTCAGTGCAGGTGCCCAGATGAAGAAATGAGAGAATAAACAGAAGTGCAAAATCTTGTGGAATTCCATATGCAGGTCGTGCAGAGAAGCCTCAGCAGCCAAGCTCAACACCAACTTATGAATTAAACCCAGAGCTAGTATTTTCAAAAATCTTTAACAACATTGTTTAGCAAATTGTATATTAGGAACAAATAGCAATAAAATCACATCAGGAAAAACAAACCAAACTATTAACAACTTACGATTTTCCTTTTCCCATCTCAACAAGTTACCAAAGCCATTTATTTAAAAGAGAAGAAAAACACAACAAGACATAGAAGCCAAACCAAACTTTACCATTGCTACCACTGAAATTCAATCCAATTCTGAACGTAAGAGAGAACGGAGTATTTCTGAGCAGTTGTCACTCAGAACAACAGAGAAAAGGAGTTTGTGATTGTAGCAGCTCAACACAGGGTTTAACTGAGGAAAAGGTGTTTGCCACCATTGCTCTTCCTCAGGTACAACCTGAACAACTACCTGGTCCAATAAGTTTATAGTTGATTTGGTGCCTGGGAAACCACATTTTTCCATTTGTGACCACACAGTTTCAATTAAGCTTGCAAGGAAGTAACACACCTTTGATCCCATTTCCTTTATGCCTTGCTTACCTGGCAGAAACCTTCTTTCTAGCTTTTTTATGTAAGTTCCAGTCCAAGATATGAGAACAAACTACAGCAAGACCCTAAAATCCCTGGCCAGCCTTTAATGCATGAGAGTTTCATCACATCAATTTGTCTGAGTCAATTTGCCTTACCTCTTATGGACCAGGTATCCTACTTCAGCATTTAATCAGCTTTACAAATATCCAGTTTCAGCAAAGAGCAGATTAAGACACTTCCCGTATATAACGCTGCCCAACTAAGCTACTTCTGTTGATCAGCCAGTTTAATTACCTGCTTTTGACTCTGTTCTCACTTGTTCCCTTTCCACTCTATAAACTTTCAAAACAGGTAGAAAAAGCAGACTTACAATGTGTCTGCATTTTACTTGCAAAACCATCTTACTTGCCTTTTCCTAATATTTACGCATCAAAAAGTTTCTACTTCCCTGCTTGAGCCAACTAAACAGAGAGTAGGTACTTCAAGGAGGAAGGAACAGTGAGATCTGACAGTCTTCTACACTGCCTCCTCAAAATGAGTCTATAAATTATTAGATTTTCTATCATTAAAAGGGCCACTAGAAATGAGTTGCAAAAGCATGAAAACAAAACACATCGAAGGAAAGTATTTGGCCTTAGAAGACACAAACTTTCTCTTCTTCCCTTGAGGCTTAGATTCTTGACAACATCCACACCACAAACAAGTTTTATATTGTAGGACAGTCACACAATACATTTTATTTTCCAGATGCTCACTGGGACAAGGAAGGGGGAGAGGAGGAGGTGGAGGGAAGAGGATAGAGCATGTAATATACATATTCAGAAAATCTGTGGGTTTTCAGATGATAGAATATCTGATTAGATTACATTTATTCCATTCACAGAGTAGCTATTTCTCAGGAAAGACAAAAATGAAAATTAAAATTTTGAGTTTCAACAAACTGGAAGTAATTTTCCCAACAAAAACATTAATATGGAAGGAGGAATAAGCCCAGAGGAATGGCTTTAATCTACCAATCGGGGTAGGCAAACGCAGATTGAACGGATTTACACTATTCACCAAGATACTATTTCACAGTAGGTTAAAGATACTGCAGCTTAAAAAAAAACCAAGCAAACACAAACCCCCCCCCCCCCCATTTGGAAGACCACAGAGGAAGATAAGCTTTATATGTTTAACATGACCATCACTATCAGAAAATCATAAAGCAATACAGAACAAAAACTGCATAATTTCTAAGCATTTATTATTTGGCCATTTAGCAATTTCTCTTCCACTTGCTACTGAAAATGATCACTGCCAATAAATCAAGCTTTCCTTTTCCAGTAGTACCAAGATAAATGACGACCTTCAACTGGGAAAAGAACAAAGTCACAATGAGAAAAATGTTTTTTAAAAAAGGCGAGGTTGTTGCCATGTGGAAGAACTCACGTAGCCAGCAAGAGAGACAATAAATCCAGCAAAAGAGAAAAAAAACATTATTATCCTCCTAAAAGAAGCCTTTGGCAGCAAACACTGGTGATACAAACTTCCTGTACATGAGATATAACAGAAAACACCAAACAATACTGAAAATTAATTTAAGTACTCATATATAGTATTTCAAGGATAAAATAGATTTGCATGAAATCAGAACATAACAAAACTCAAGTAATCATGTCTCTTAACAGCTAATGAATATTCTCAGTCTGTTTTTAAACGCAAATAAAAATAATATGCAGAATTACCTGAAACGTCCCAGCATGTTAATGGCATTAACACTGTCCTAATAGCGTTTACAGATTAATCTTTAAGTGACTATAGCATTAACTCTATGTATTCAGAAATATCAGTTCAGAATCACTATTACCAACGGTGTTTGATAACATCTGTTATTCAAGACACCCCATTCTGTCTTCATAGGGCTGTTCTTTTGTCTGTTTTCAGGACAGTTTTCTTACTGCCTTCCTGAGGTGCGTACGTACACATGCAGAATTGCGGTATGTACATTTGGAGCTCCAGTGCCTTCTAAATCTTTTTAAAATACTTGAAAATAACAGCCTATATAGTATCTTCTGCCAAGCAACTCCCTGCTCTACTTAAACAGTGCTAGTATGTCTACAGAAATCACATTTACCAGCTAAAAGGATTACATGGCCACTATTTGGTTTATTAAAAAAAAAAAAAAAAAACAAAAACCCACACCGAGTAACATAAAAGAATTATTACACCAGTAGCCCATCTTGAAAATGCAATACTCATGAGAGAACACATTCCTTTTCTCTAAAGGATCATAAAGATTAGTCGACTTAGATCCACATTCACACCAGCATTTTTTTTTAAAACCGAATATGACACAATAACATCATGTCAATCTAATTTTAATACTAATAAATCTCCTATTCAGCTAGATGAAAAATTAACTGTCCTAGTATTTCTATATGTAAACATGACTGATTATATGGTGGCTGTTTGGGTTTCCTCCTTTCTGGCCACCTGATATTTTTGCTGCTATAGTAACCAAATGCAATAGATGGCTCTTCTCCCCAGAGGTGATACACAGGCTTTATCAGTTGCACAAAAAACAGGCAAAAAGAGGGTAACATTCATTGCATTAGGCTCTCAGTATATACATATAGAATTACAGAAGCACAGAATGGTTTGGGTTGGAAGGGACTTTAAAGATCACCTAGTCCAACCCCTCTGCCATGGGCAGGGACACCTTCCACTAGACCAGGCTGCTCAAATCCCCATCCGACCTGGCCTTGAGTATTTCCAGCAACGGGGCATCCACAACTCTGGGCAACCTGTTCCAGTGCCTCACCACGCCTACAGTACAGAATTTCTTCCTTTCATGTAATCTCAATCTACCCTCTTTTAGCCTAAAACCATTACTCTCTTGTCCTACCACAACAGGCCCTACTAAAAAGTCTGTCCTCATCTTTCTCCTAAACCCCCTTGAAGTACTGAAATAAGGTCTCCCCGGAGCCTTCTCTCCTCCAGACTGAACAAGCCCAACTCTCTCAGCCTGTCCTCACAGGAGAGGTGCTCCAGCCCTCGGATCAGTTTTGTGGCCTCCTCTGGACCTGCTCCAACAGCTCCCCATGTCTTTCCTGTGCTGAGGACTCCAGAGCTGGATGCAGTATTCCAGGTGGGGTCTCACCAGAGCAGAGCAGAAGGGCAGAATCACCTCCCTTAACCTGCTGGCCATGCTTCTTTTGATGCAGCCCAGGACACCATTCTCTTTCTGGGCTCCAAGTGCACATTGTCAGGTCACGCTGAGCTTCTCATCAACCAACACCCCAAGTCCTCCTCCTCCTCCTCCTCCTTCTGCTCTTGATCCATTCTCCACCCAGACTGTATTTGTGCTTGGGATTGCCCCTACCCATGTGCAGGACCTTGCACTTGGCCTTCATGAAGTTCGCACGGGCCCACCTGTTAAGCCTGTCAAGGTCCCTCTGGGTGGCATCCCTTCCCTCCAGCATGTCGACTGCATTACACAGCTTGGTGTCGTCAGCAAACTTGCTGAGAGTGCACTCAATCCCACCGTCCACGTTGCTGACGAAGATGTTAAAACAGCACCAGTCCCCTTACTGACGCCTAAGGAATGCCACTTGTCACTGGTCTCCACTTGGACATTGAGTCATTATCCACAACTCTTTGAGTGCAACCATCCAGCCAATTCCTTATCCAGAGAGTGTGTCAGGTCAGCAAATGGGTGCCTCTGTACTTCTCAGAAGAGTGTCACCTACTACTATCACCCGTTGCCTTTTCTTAGTTGAACTGGTTGTTACACGGCGAGCAGACTGGGCTGTCTTACTCAGCTCCAGCCTCTCTCCAGGCATGATGGGTCTTTCCTCTTCAGTCTGCAGAGTGGTGAAGAGGTTCTGCAAGGGCACCTCAGGCTTTGGAAGAAGTCTCTTCCTCCTGCTACCCGTTGCCATTGCAACTGCCCATTCTTCATTATATTGAAGTCTTAGCTTTTTTAACCTTAAAGTACTATCTTCTCATTCGCAAACATAATACTATCACAAATATATTGTAAAATTTCTAATACCTAGCTAGTGTTTAGCAACACATCCAAATAGATACACGGCTGTCAGTTATTTGAAGAACCGTTATTTAAGGAAAGATAATACAGAAGAAATCTAAACATTATGTACACCTATCCTAAGTAATTCTACCATAGATTTTTCAGAGAAATGCACATGTAACAATATGGTTAAACTATATCTAACACTTGTCCAGCAGCCCTATCTTTAACACTCTTTTTTGCATTGGTTGTTTAGGAAAGGTCCCCTTGTGGATTAAGAGTTCATGAAAAACATGAAAGTAAAACATAGAAATCAAGATACAGTTGTTAAATGGAGGGAGGCTACCAGAGGGACTTTCCATACAGCCAAGGTGTCCAAATTATTTAGAGGTTATCCTGAAAACTGTGAAGTGACCAAGTCAATAAAGGACAAAAATTAGTCTGGACAAAAATGGAAATGCTGACAGGAATAGATAGAAAAATAATCTTCAGATATGAGTAATCATGTGATAAGATGCCAAACTGAATTTAATGTCAACAACAGAAAAGTAATTCAAAGAAGGGAGAAATTAAAAACATCTCTGCAGCTTTTCTCTCTCAAAACAACCCTAGCAATCTGAGAAAAGGATGTTTTTTAATCTTAGAAGAATGACTAGCAGCACTCGAAGTATGTTAAGAATTATTAGAAAAGGAACAGAGAAGAAAAAGTATAATTAAATTCTTATAAGAAACAATGGGCTCTTACATTGGATATTGCATTCACCTATAATCACTCACTCCATCAGACGAAAGACAAATCCTTCAGCCTCATGCCGAAAAGCTAGCACTCAAGCAGGGCTAGGGAAAGGTACAGCACACATGTCCCACACACTAGGTGACCAAAGCTTCCCAGCTTGGACAACAGAATGAAAGGTGGGAATTTGACAGCGGTCTCAGCTAAGAATGGGTTAGGAAATAAGGAACTATTATCACTGCTTCTCAAAAAAATCTAAATAAGAACACCTTTAGGAAGAAGGAATAGCATAAGGATCAAAAGATAATGTAGTTTAAAAAATACAGGTCCCAGGCAATATTCTCTGGTTTTATCCTCCAATTACACTGGACTTCAGGAAATCAGAATTTGGCTTAAAAAGCAAGACTGGTGTGATATTGTTTAAAAGGTGAAATGCCTTGGGAAAAGACTAGTGAAATACAGCCTCAGCTTTCTACTGGAAGCATCTGGTTCTCATCTGACCAAGTGAGGCAAGGGTGTCTGGCTCATAACTGACTCATAATCAAGTTAGGATTACGTCATTTATTGACATCATTTTCCAAAAGTTCTTTTCAAATCTTCTTGCCACAACATTGCTCCCTGGATGAGAAATGGCCAGAGCAGTCCGTACATTCATCATTTCTAGATTACTGCAAGTTATCTTCTGATGTTAAATGCGCACATGTAATAGATACGTTTGTTGCAGCCTGAAGCAGTTTGTGCTTACATCTCCCCGCTGACTCCCAGTAAATATTTAGTGACAACTCCTGGCTTTGGCCCTAATCTTAAATTAAAATCTGTAAGTTACTGTAAGTAATAAATGACATCACAACAGCACTGAAGAACAAATTGCCCTTTATGAAACCCTTAAGAGTGCTACTACTTCAGACAGGATTCTTCAGCTATAGAAAAAAGCTCAAAGGGATCCCACAATGGAAAGTTTGTGTCCTGTTTGTGAAAGTCATTTCAGCGCAAGATACAATCTACAACACTGATTGCAAACTAATACATGATCAACACCACTTCCATACAAATCCCTGATGCCTGAAGGAAGAGAACTGCAAACATGGCATAGCCCCATTACAATTCCTAGGCCTAAAGACAGGGAGGTGCCAACAGCTCTGGTTTCAGCAGACACATCCACATATGTCAACAGCGTGTTTTGACAGGAACTCTGATATGACCGTGATGAACAGCATCTGTGTAAAACCTACACTGTCACATAGCAGCAGTACAAAACTAAGGAAACCAGAGCATTCGACACAGTTGAAAATGTATTTTTAAAGTAATTTGAAGTGATGTATAAAAACCATCTAAGTTTAAAAACACTATGTACTTCAGGCCAATAATAAAGCTTACAAAAAAATGTTCTCGCAAAGACTGTTTCTGAGTAGTCACTACAAACACATACTCTTCTCTATATCCCTCCAGCCATTCCCTCTTCTTTTAGAATAAAACCCACCTGTCTCTATCAATTCTACTACAGTGTAACATCTTTTTCCTGCTTTTGATACCTCATCAGTGTAAGTAATCGAAGTCTAGAGATGACAAGTTACGCCTGTTCATCTGATTGCCCTCCAAATCATAGGATCATAGAATCATAGGATATTTGGGGTTGGAAGGGACCCCTAGAGGTCATCTAGCCCAACCCCCCTGCAGGGAGCAGGGACACCTTTAACCAGATCAGGTTGCACAGAGCCCCATCCAACCCGGTCTTGAATGTTCCCAGGGATGGGGCCTCCACCACCTCTCTGGGCAACCCCTGCCAGTGTTTCACCACCCTCATTGTAAAGAATTTCTTCCTTACACCCAGTTTAAACCTACCCTGTTTTAGTTTAAAACCATTACAATAAACACTTTCATTTCACTTTCAAAAAAGTTTGTAACATATACAAAAGATCACTAAAACCATGTGCCACCAGCAAGTTGTTCTTTCAATTCTGCTTTTAGTATTTTATCTGCTACCACAATTACACGACCAGAAACAGCCCAGGGAAGCGTGACTAACCCAGGGAGGCACTTGAAGGAGTTCTATCCAAACACCTATTTTCCCTTACACATGTACAGATTTTCTTTACATTAAAATTGACTGAACCTTTACAATAGATTAAATAAAAATCAGTTAACAGATGGAAGTTGGAACACAGATGCACAGTGGCTGTTGTCTATACCGTCTGAGATTTGCTCCATTGCAGGACATCTGTCCTCCTCACTAAATGACTTGGAGCAGCTTGTTTCCATACTTCTATCAAGCCAAGCCCCTCCTGAGCAGCAAGCCACCTGTACACCACGTAATACCTGGGGCGACCTTGGGGGAGGGCAGCTGTTCAGTTAGGTTTTTGATGGGGTTTTGTTGCTACTGTTGTTTTTGGTTGGTTGGTTTCTTTTTTAACCATATGATAAGTGTGTCTCAGGGCTGTACCAGGTGCTCTGAGCAGAGGGCTGTACAGTCATGCTCTATTCCTGCTCTCCTCTCCAAGTCCACAATAGAAGACATCGCCATAAAAGCCTCAGTCTCCTGGTAGTCTCACATGGTGCTTCTCTGGGCCTCATTTTTCTCAATGCTATACCACCTTAAATTAAATGTAAAGCAAACTAAATGCCACATAATTTGAAACATAAAGTTCAGAATCGTGTGGGCAGCCATACAGGCCACCACATGGAGGCCATCACAGCATGATGCCCAGCCTCTGTGATGCATGAAGGGCTAGAGGCTGCTTAAACAGTGTTGAACGACTAGGCTGGAAAAGGAAAAGCTATCTGGTGTTGTCCCATTCCTTTTGCCCTTTGGAATGGTTTTAGAAGTGATGTAGAACTTTCTCCTAGACTCTGTCTAGGGAAGATACACAGTTGTCCCATTACAGAAGGGATTTCAGGAGCAATCTAGCATGCAGCAAGGATGACAGGAGTTAGTTACACGCTACAGTGGAACAGGGAGTGATCCAAACCAACACCAAAGACACCAGTTTGATACACCAGATAGGCCAGTTTGAACACATGCATTTCTTCTTTTTTTCTTTTTGTTTTTTAAATGAGACAATCAAGATAAAATATGCTGGAATCTAATATATATGATTCTATTTCTCTACAATAAGTTGAAGAATGCCTAATCAAAAATTTTGTAATAAACACCAGCCCAAGACAGGAAATGTAGAAAACCAAGGAATTACAATGGAAACTAGTAACATTTTTTTTATTTCAATTTCAGGACAAACCTTTCAGTTTGCTCTAAAGACATTTTACACTTCTGTATATTTGATATTTATATAAAGCTAAAGCATTATTTAAGTATCTTATTTATATTGTCTTTTTTTGTTTTTTTTATTTTTGGGGGGTTGTTTGTTTGTTTTTTAAAGATTTGGTAAAGATTTTTCTCTCATGGAACAGTGCTAGAATCAAAAACATACTATCACAATGAGAAGTACATTTTTAAGCACAAACTACCTCTGACATTTTTGCTACAATACTGGAAGAACTGACAAACTGCTAAACTACAGTAGGTAAATTAGATCTCTTGACATGGGTATAAAACTACTTACTCTTCTCGCAAAATAAATTCAATATTTTCTGGAGAAACCTGTCCTGTCACAGGATGTCTAAATGACGTGGTCTGCTGATTATGGCTGAAAGGAAAAAAAAAAAGAAAAAAGAAAAAAGAAATTAATATTGCTAAACTTAGTAAAATATATCTATTATCTCTAAAAGGCAGAACTGTTTATATTGATGCTTTGCTGCTGCTACTCCAGAAAAGAAACGTATTTCCTAGTTGCTTTTGAAACCAGAAATGTTTTCAGCTCCTTCCTGCATTCTTGTTGACTTTGCCAATGGCACACTGTCGCATTTAATTATTAAACTGGTTAATGTCTTAAAAGTAAACTAGTTGCAATCCTTAGTTAGGGAGATGCATTTGAATTTATGATTATTTACACTGACCGTTACCAGATTATTTAAACAGAACATAAAAATTACACAACACAAATTACTGATTTGTATTACTGTAAATTTCACAGAAGAGAACCAAAATAATTTAAAACATTGCTGGACAACATTTGACACAATTTGTAATATTTAATGAGATCACAGAGGGAGACTTTGTGGAAGCCATTTGTTGCATGCTTTTTGTTCCTCTACTATGGTATTTCTTCAATGAATTTTCTTTACACCTCCATGCAGAGGATCATATATAACCTTAGTTGTTCAGTTGCATGGCCTGTATAAAACAACATAATTTAGTATTTCATCTGAGTTGAATTAAAACTGGGATTTTTCTCTTAACTTTCCCCTCAGAGTACTATCTAGAAGTTTTCCTACCCTCTGTGAAGTACAGCTATCCTTTAAAGACAATTATTTAATCTGTGTAACTGTACTCATACAATGGAAAAATATGAAATGAAGAAAGCTTATTTCAAGATAAACTGGTAGTCTTCCCTGCTCCCCAAAGTAGATACTTTTAATTGATTGTATAGAAAACACAAGATAATTTCTAGAAAGTCTCATACCTACTAAGCCCCTTGGTCTGCAGCCCTGTCCAAAGCAGCAATCTATAAAACCCACAAATCTTAAAGAAATAGGAGATAGAATATCTTATTTCAGAATTAGAAAGGTCATGGCTGACATGCTGTTAGGGAGCCTTAGAATTAGAGAGGGAGTAATGAACCAAGAGCTAACTTATTTAAAGTTCTGAATTTTTATGGGCTTAGTTAATATTTACATAAACAACATCCAGAACTATAATTCCCATAAAATGCAGCAAAATGTTAACACACTGTGAGTATATTCAGGAAAAAACAAAATAATACGGCCGTTAAATGAATGCTAGATCAAAGAGCCAAAATGAATACTTCATCCGTTTCTTTGTTTTAAAGAAGATTTGGGGGTTTTCCTCACATAATGCCCAGCAATTTCAGGTCTTACAGATTTGACCCAATTGTCCAGCATAGCAGGGTTTCCCCCCAGAAACAGAATAAGGCATAAAGAAATATTTTGGGGTTTCAAAGTAATGAAATTCCAAAGAGATAACAGCCTTCCTGTAGAGTAAAGGACCGCTAAAATATCAAACAGCTTCATGCACCCATAACATTCAAATGTAAATAGCCTAGGACATGTCTCAATTAAAAAAAAAAAAACCACCAAAAAACCACAACACCAAAACCAAACAAAAACCACCACCAAAAAAACCCAAACAAAAAATAACCAAAAAAACCCCAACAGCAAAAAAAGCCCCAATAAAAAAAAAAAAATCATAAACTGCTCATGCAAGTCCCACTTGGACCATGAACGGCAGAGGATGCTTTCTGTGTTATAAACTACAGGAAGGCAGATATAAGGGACCAACATAATGAACGTTTTCAGTGAGAAGCTGAAAGCTTATGTTACAGCAAAAGTGTAACAGAAGTAAGCAACTTATGTGACACCAAAAAGACTTTTTCCAGCCTCACCTATTACAAAAATCCTAGCCCTTCAGCCATTAAAAACTAAGAACAACATATTAGGCCATCAACTACCCTGCACCAGCACCAGCATTCACTTCCTAGAATGGTGAGAACTGACCTCTGCTAGAGAGGTGGGTTAATGAAGTACCTTTGCAGTTTTCCCATGAAATCAGAGATCAGGAGAAAGTATTTCCAGTAAGCCTGCAGAGCTAACATCCATAAAGCACCCATGATCTTTTCCTCACAACAGGACTGAGGAGTATTGCTTTCTGAAGAAGCAGTTTTACGGGAGCTTATATTCTAATTTTGAGTATATATCCAAAGAAAGGAATAGGACTTGCAGATGTCAAAGAAAGCAATACATAAATTATAACAGTAACAATTAAATTCCATTTTTCTTACACAGTTCAAACAGTTTTAAACTAAAAGTCTTTTATTTTAAATCAGGACTGAAGCAGTCTGTTTAACCTTTGATACTTAGGCTAGGACTACTAGCAAAAATGCAAATACACAGCTTTAAAAATGAAAGTACATTATCAGCTCTATTCTGTCAGCAAACTCTCTTGTGCAGGCTTTTAGCCACTCTACAATTAAGACTAAGAAAAAGGACTATATTCCAGAAGTGCTCTAGGGTTACTTAGGAAATGAAGTGACCCATTATACCATACTAGCGCTTTTACAAATGTTGTATTATTTCCTGTGAAATAAATTCACCAGGCCTTCAGAAGATAAATTAGTCATCTTGCTGTAATTAAAGAGCAAGTCCATTACTGGTAGACTAAATATTACTTGCTAAAAATAAAAGTTTCAGCTGGAAAGTAAACACCTCTTAAATATCTGAGCAATTGCCTTTTGGGATAAGTTTTGCACGTTGAATAGTAAGAGCAGAGAAACAGAAGGATAGTTCCATTACTACATAAAATGCAGATGGTAATTTCACAGACAAGGAGAAGCCATACAAAACCAAAAACTTCTGCAAATCTGCAGCTTCAATCCTTAGGACTTGACTGAGAAGAGAGAAATGAAACCACTGCCACTAACGATTAGTTCTGCAGAACACAGGGGTTTATTTGAATTTGAAAAGTGAGAGTGTTTTGCCTCGTAGAACTCATTAAGAATAAGCAATACTATTCAAAACAACCCGTACAACAGATGGCTAACGCCTTGCGACAAGGAATTAGATAGCAGGGAGATTTTTGTCCACAATGAGAGCGTCAAACATTGGAAAGGTTGCCTAGCAAGACTGTGGAATCTCCAGCTTTGGAAACATCCAAAACGTGGCCAGATACGGCCTTTAACAACGGAATTGAACTTCTAAAGTTGGTTCCAACTTTGAAGCTGGCCTGGGTCTTGACAGGAGGGGCTGGATCTGATAAGGTCCAAAAGTTTCTTCCAACTTAAATTATTCAGTTCTGTCATTCTCTGCTGCTCCTTCCATCTTTCTCTACAAATATAATTTAACTCTTACAATCCCTTTGAAGCTTTCCCAGTATTTAAATAGATGTATTCCAAGAGTATTAGCAGTACCCTGTTTTGATTAGAACCACAGAAAACGTAACATTAGATTTTTAGATTTAGATCACAATTTTTGTTGTTGCTTTCATGTCCTTTAAACATTTGCTTGACAGTAGTATCTGTTTACACAACAATGATCACAATAACGACTCCAGTGAGAGTGATCTAGCCAACTTGTTGCAGTGAAAGTTCTCCTTCCTTTCCAAGAACCGACTAAGAAAAGACCTGGCACCAAGAAAAGACCTGGCACCGTTGTTCTCCAGACACATCAGCTAACCAAGCCTCCCTGGAGTTAATCACCTGTATTTCCTCCCAATAGAAACTACTGAATGCGTTTCTATTGTCCAGAATTCTGGCCTGTATAGCAGGCACAATAAAGGAATCCTAATAAAAGGACACAAAACGCTGCTCCACTCCTCATGTCCCTTTTATTCTTTTTTCGCTAGAGAAAGACTTAATACCACCAAGAAAACTGGGAAGGGCTTATGATGCTTCGCCATGTGAATTCCGAACGCCACGTAACTTGTATTAGTACACTACCATGCATTTGAAATTCCAAGCTAATTTTTCTAGTAACTTTATGAATGTTCTGTGTGACAAATTATGGCATTTTTTTCCTAGCAATCATCTTTTAATTTTAAAAGTTTTGTATTATTCTGATTTGGGATAATTACTAACCAACAGAACCACCAAACCAAAGCAAGTATGAAATAATGAAAAATCCACACAAAAATTACGTTCATGAGCATCTACCACTACTACCATCAGTGTTAAATTACACTACAGACTCCTAAAAGTAATTCTGAATTTCAGAGTTACCAAACACCTTTTTCCAAGGCTTGCTCTCAGTTTATAATAGTTAAGACTCAGACTTTTCATACCAGTTCAAGCACCAGTTCTTTGACATTAGACACTGCAACACTGCGTACACAGCATTTACAAACATAAGAACTGATGGTCACCCACTGTCTTAAGGCCGATGTACTACAGCAGTTTAGACTGACTCAAGACCTTCAAGATGTAAACAATGTTACTACACCTAGCTACCGTCAGCCACATGTGAAAGCATGCTGCTTGAGCGCCCAACGTAACGTCCAAGTTGGCCCTAGGTTCAGGGGTGGGGGGCTGGAACCAGATAACCGTACAAAGTCAATGTTGTTTATGATCCTGCTGGGTGGGTGGGAGTGCAGACAGACAGACACCTATATTCTTCAACAACAGCTTACTGCTCGCCATCAGATTGCAGCCTAAAACATTTCTCAAGTACCGATTAAGCAAGTCTGCAAATTTAACATTTCCTATCATTTGTTTGCACTAACCAAACCTACAGTATGATGAAATTTATCTGATTTAAACACAGGAAAACCACACAATCACAATCCAGTCTCCAATCCTATGGTATAATTGACACAGGCAGGCAATTTTGCCTGCATGGATCCTTTTGCATAACTCATAATTAACATGACTTCTCCTACTATTACTTTTTTTTTTTTTTCTTTTCAGTTCATTTTGTATTCAAGTCAAAGGCAAGTTTTAATAATTAACTTTTGGACATTACTGATGCTGATGACCTTTCATCTGAAGTCAAGCAAATTTATAGGTTACTTCTAGAGTAATTTAAATGCCCAGAGAAATTAATCTTGAAATGTGTGAATCAACTATTGATTGAGTCTACATCAGATTAGCAGCAAATTTATAAGTTGCAAGAAAAATTCGTATTGTCATTGGACAGATTGTCCTATAAATCATCATGAGCCGTTTCTACAATACTCATTTTCCAAATAGGCCGACTCCTGCATGCTCAGCTACAAGACTAGATAAGCATGAACATCTTTAGGTTGAACCCTGCAAATGGTGGTGATAGTTATGGGAGAGCACCCACGCTTCTGTAGGAGTTACTGGCATGGGTACAAGCTGACAGAAGAACTCGTGCAGTGAAGAACTGCTGCTCAGCCAGCAGGTTGTCACTCCAAACAGGAGAAAGTGTTTCTATCTAACCAGGCGAACAGCCAGGCATAGTTTGCTTTATTCCATAACATATTTCTGAAATACATCAATAGCTTCAAAATAGTTTCAGCACTTCCTTCTGAGTATTTTTTAGATATTAGCTTTTAGAATCAGTTGGAAAGAGTATCAATGAATAGTCCAAGAAAATCAGTGCTATCAAAGTTCTGCAAAAAATATCACTGGAAGAAAAACGGAGTGTAATACAGACATAATTTGGAAGAATTTGGAACAATACCAACTAATCGTATCACTCAAGCAATAGCACCCACTACAAGCTGGACGCACATAAACCCCCATCTTTTCAAGATCCTGAACATTATCCACAGTTTGAAAAAGTTGGGTGCCTCCTCAAAGTAGTGGTAAAATCCTTGCTCTGCTGTAATCAGTGTCTGGGAGCCTTTTATAAGGTCAACATTTCACCCTCTCATACAGTTTAATTAGCATCTTAACCTATGAACTATTACATAGGAATCACAAAGTAAAAGTGATTCTCTCAAATCTCATATCCTCCTCAGACTATCGCTGTGAGAGTTCCTAAGCACTTAGTCATTTAGCCAGAATACAATTCAGTAACTGCCTTGAGCGGCTATGGTTGTGACTACCGCCAGCCAACACAAGAGCCTGTGCTTATAGAGACAGTTAAGGGGCATGACATCAGATTATATCATATTTTCACTTTTCCTTTTAAAAGCTTGCAGACAAGAAAAGTTTGAAAGTAATAGTTAAATGGTCAGTAAACCAATGGACGTGCTCTCATGTAGTGTCCCTCCCTCTACCTAGCTCCCTAATGATGAGGTTAAAAGGGAACTGCAGTCAGGTATTTTTTTCTGCCTTAATGGACTACCAAGGATAATTTACACTATCCAATAGTAATATCGACAGAAAAGATTTGTTGCTAGTGAACATCCTTTTTAGAACAGATCTAATAAATCAATGGTAAGCTAATATGGAACATGCCTCAGGATCACTACAGATGCTTTGAGTCATTAAAGGAACAGATAAAAGGATGAATATACTACCATATCACAGGATGTCCTGGTTTCAGCTGGGATGGAGTTAATTTTCTTCCTAGTATCTGGCATAGTGCTGTGTTTTGGATGGTTTAGTTGTTGCTGAGTAGTGCTTACACTAAGTCAAGGACTTCTCAGTTTCCCATGCTCTACAGACTGAGAAGGCTGGAGATACACAAGAGGCTGGGAGGGGGCACAGCCAGGACAGCTGACCCAAACTGGCCAAAGGGATATTCCGTACCATATGATGTCATGCTCAGTACATAAACTGGGGGAAAGCTGGCCAGGGGGCTGCTGCACGGGGACTGGCTGGGTATTGGCCAGCAGGAGGTAAGCGACTGCATCATGCATCACTTGCTTTATATATTCTTTTATTATTATTACCACTGCTGCTACTACTACTATTTTATTTTATTTCAGTTATTAAAATGTTCTTATCTCAACCCACGAGTTTTCTTACCTTTACCCCCCCAATTCTCTTCCCTGTCTCCCACTGGGGGGGAGTGAGCAAGAGGCTGTGTGGGGCTCAGTCGCTGGCTGGGGTTAAACCACAGCAAAGGATCATCACAGATTTCCATGAGTAATACAGGTTAAAGTCATCTGCTGATTCACAAATCCTTTTGATGCATACCATGAGACACCATCAGGATTTTACTAACTCATAAAAACTACATTCAAGTAACTTGAAATAAAGGAAAAAAGGGGTGATAAAGTTTTGAAGACAAGGAAATCCTCAGAAAAGAGGACATTCCTGAAAAGTGAAATTTGATTCTACTTCCTTACTTTTGCAACTTCAGAAAAATTACAGTCCCTGCCTTCAAAATTGAACATTAAATTAAAAAAAAAAAATCTCTGATCACAGCAAAATAAAATCAGAAAGGTAAAAGATCACATTGTTGTATCACATCATCTTAATTCAGGCTTGGAAATCACTTAAGACTGTTCCTTTCCTTCCTACCTAAGAATTTGAAGAGAGATGATTCTGCATAAGCCTCCAAAATAAAATGTAGTACCTTCAAAACTATTTATCTAAATTAATTTGGAACTTTGCTACCTAATAAAAATAATCTCCAATTTCAGTAACAAGGAAATGTCACCAAAGTCACCATGTGAACAGCAGACTCAATCAATTGTGCATTTCTTACAGATACCATGTGAACATCTAAGCCAAACCTTGAAAGTTTGAAAGGGAAACAGGAGTAGGACCAATAGTTAAATACATGAACTGGTGATATATACATACATATATTTGTATGCATACATATATACACACACACACATATATATATATGGGATATATCTACACACCCCCACCCCTCCCATCTCCAATGCTAGCACAGATACTTCTGCAATGATGTAAATAACTCTGGCTTAAATGGTTGCGATAAATGGTCTCAACCATCCAATTAGATGCAGAAATTCCAAAGACAGATGCTCACACAGAAAGCAAGTATTTTTTTTTAACCAAAGATTTTTGGGAAGTATGGAGGTGGTTTTTTGTTGGTTTGTTTTTCCACTGGAGGTCATTGGTGTGACAGGAAAGCAGAAACTTAACTTTTTTCATGACTCAATTCCACACTGCCCATAGAGCAGCATTTGCCGTGCAGCCTTTCACACAAAAGAAAACTACACAGACTGTAACCATATTACAGTAGCAGAGCTGCAGAACAGTTATATGTGAAATGCTGCTATACACCAATCCTGACACAAGAAAACAACACACAGAGAGTGACATGTCATGTTATTTATTTCTTCGGGATCTTATACACAAACTAAATTAATAAATGCATTCTCTAATAAAAAAGAAAGTGGTGATATCAGTAAGTAATAGGATTAAAGCACCCTGCATAAAAGCAGCATACCCTTAAAATTCCAACATCAACCACAATTTAAAGAATCTAGTAAGGAAGCCATCCAAAAAGCATTGCCATATAAGCGTGCTAGGTTGGAAAAAGTATTTAAGGGAAGCTTTACACAAAAATATTATGTATCTCAATTTTTAAGTCATAACAAAAATGGTTAAAATAAAACAGATGTTCATATGTATAGCATCTAAATTTACCAATGGTGGCTGAAAACCCTCACCAGTCCTATCTGAATACATACTACCTTGATGCAAAGACTTACACAATAACAGACACAACGATTCACATTGTTCTAAATACGAAAGCAAATACAAGTTTTCCAGCATCCAGCTTTCATCTAAGTAGCAAGCCATATAGTGTAGAAAGCTGAAACAACTTAATATAACAGCTACAAAAACTGAACAAAAGAGCTTTTAAGAACTTTATTCCTCGGTCATGCAAGACACACAACCTCACAACATCTTCTCTTCATCGGCCTTTTTATGTTGAAGCCAGATTTCAACTTCTTAAGACAAATGCACTTCTGCTTTATTATTTATTGAATTTAATGCATAATACGAAAAAGTGATTATCAGAGGACAATACTGCAGACTGAGACCTTGCTGGGCTGCTGTGTGTTCCCTCAGACAAAATCACAAGTGTTCAGAACAGAATTAAAGAATTATAGCTGGTATCCATCAAGTTCTCTCAGGGCTACAGTCTAGAATACTGAATCCAATTTTGGACCTCCTCATACAGGAAAGGCATAAACCAACAGAAGCAAGTTCAGCGGAGGGGCACCAAGATGGTCAGGAGCACCTGCCCTGTGAGGAGAGGCTGAGGAGCCAGCCTTCTTCAGCCTGGAGAAACAACAGCTTCAGAGTGACCTACCAGCAGCCTTCCACAAGGAGGTGATCAAGAAGGCTCTTCACAGCAGTGCATGACAGGAGGACAAGGACACATCCACAAGTCTATGGGGCCAGATGGGATCCACCCAAGAGTGCTGAAGGAGTTGGCAGAGGAGCTTGCCAAGCCACTCTCTATCATTTATCAGCAGTCCTGGAGAACAGGGGAGGTCCCAGATGACTGGAGGTTGGCAAATGTGACGCCTCTCTTCAAGAAGGGCCGGAAGGAGGATCCGGGGAACTACAGACCAGTCAGCCTAACCTCGGTACCGGGGAAGATTATGGAGAGGTTCATCTTGAGTGTGCTCACCAGGCACATGGAGGACAAGCAGGGGATCAGGCCCAGTCAGCATGGGTTCACGAAAGGCAGGTCTTGCCTAACCAACCTGATTTCCTTCTATGACCAGGTGACCTGCCTGGTAGATGAGGGAAAGGCTGTGGATGTTGTCTACCTGGACTTCAGCAAAGCCTTCGACACAGTCTCCCATAGCATTCTCCTGGAGAAGCTGGCAGTTCATGGCCTAGATGGATGTACTCTTCGCTGGGTTAAAAACTGGCTGGGTGGCCGAGCCCAGAGAGTCGTGGTGAATGGAGCTAAATCCAGTTGGTGGCCGGTCACAAGCGGTGTCCCCCAGGGCTCAGTTTTAGGGCCGGTCTTGTTTAATATCTTTATCAATGACCTGGATGAGGGGATTGAGTGTGCCCTCAGTAAATTTGCAGAGGACACCAAACTGGGTGGTAGCGTTGATCTGCTCGAGGGGAGGAGGGCTCTGCAGAGGGACCTGGACAGGCTGGATCGATGGGCCGAGGCCAATTGTATGAGGTTCAACAAGGCCAAGTGCCAGGTCCTGCACTTTGGTCACAACAACCCCATGCAGCGCTACAGGCTTGGGGAAGAGTGGCTGGAAAGCTGCCTGGTGGAAAAAGACCTGGGGGTACAGCCAGCTGAATATGAGCCAGCAGTGTGCCCAGGTGGCCAAGAAGGCCAATGGCATCCTGGCCTGTATCAGGAATAGTGTGGCCAGCAGGAGTAGGGAAGTGATCGTGCCCCTGTACTCGGTGCTGGTGAGGCCGCACCTCGAATACTGTGTTCAGTTTTGGGCCCCTCACTACAAGAAAGATGTTGCCTTGCTGGAACAGGTCCAGAGGAGAGCAACCAAGCTGGTGAGGGGTCTGGAACACAAGTCATACGAGGAGCGGCTGAGGGAACTGGGGTTGTTTAGTCTGGAGAAGAGGAGGCTAAGGGGAGACCTGATCGCCCTCTACAACTACCTAAAAGGAGGCTGTAGCGAGGTGGGGGTTGGCCTCTTCTCCCTGGTAACAGATGATAGGACGAGGGGGAATGGCTTGAAGCTGCGCCAGGGCAGGTTTAGGCTAGACATTAGGAAAAACTTCTTCACCGAGAGGGTTGTCAGGCTCTGGAATGGGCTGCCCAGGGAGGTGGTGGAGTCCTCATCCCTGGAGGTATTTAAAAGAAGGATAGATGAGGTGCTTAGGGACATGGTTTAGTGGTGGGATGGCAGTGCTAGGTTGACGGTTGGACTCGATGATAAAGGTCTTTTCCAACCGAGGTGATTCTATGATTCTATGACAAGAGATGGCAGGCATAAATTGAAACAAGAGAGCTTCAGGCTGCATGTAGAAGCTCTTTTACCTCAAGGATAAAAAGATGTATCACGAGGATGGTAAAGCACTGGAACAGGCTGCCCAGAGACGTTGTGCAGTCTCCATCCTTGGAAGTTTTCAACACCAGAGTGGAAGAAGTCTTGAGCAACCTGGTCCAACCTCACCATTGACCCTGCTTTGAGCAGGAGGTTGCACTGCAGACCTCCTGAGGTCTCACCCAAACCAAACTATCCTACAATCGCAAGGTTGGGTATAGTTCCTATTTCTACCCTAAAGCAAAAAAAAAAGACAACCAAAACCCAAAACAACCAAAGAATTTTTGCAGAACTGATCTTGCTAACAGAATAATGTAAAAACTCCACATCGTTTACGAAGTGAAAACTCAAATTGGCCTTAAAACCTATTTTTTTTTCCTTCAACCTTTAATAACACCATTCATTTAACTTCTTCACCAAATAATTAAATCCAAAGCTCATTTACATTCTACTAATAAATATTCCATGAAATAAGAGAATTTATGCAGCTTGGGTTCCTATGGTTATGTGCTTTTTATCTAATAGGACACGTTCCATCCAAAGCCTTTCCTGTAGTTCAGGACATTCAAAACATGCACGGGTCTGTCTCAGGCCCCCTCCAGCCCTACCCATGTCCTCCACTGCTTCACAAGGCTGTTGAGGTACTGCCTGTAATCCTACAAACCTCATTCCCTTCAGACAACAGGCTAAAGAATAAACAAGGATATTAGCATCGCATTCGCTGAAGTACCATTTACTATGAAGAAACCACAGTTCCCACAGTGTGCACTTATTCTTGTGGGTTGGCTGTTTGTGTTTACTGGCATATATGTTAATAAAAGTTCCTTCATTAGTAACAACTTGTTCCAGCCTATCTTGTGGTTCATTCTGAAACACTTCAAATTCTATTCATATACAGCTTAAGCCAAAAATTAAAAATTACAGCAACAAAGTTACTTCCTTTGGTTTGTGTGCTTCTTGACTGTTTTAAAGGAGTTTCTCCTTCCCCAATCTCATTCAGCTCGCTGTGTTGGATAAAATATGATGCATCTCCTCCAAATTTAAATGCATTTGTAAAGTATTTTTTCCTATCAAATCTTAAGTATAAAGTGGACTGTCGTACTCCTGAAAGGCACATAGCATCAAGCTTTTGCTTGAGAGAAGACTAGTCATACAAGACCATCTTGCCTAGAGCAACAAGTGTAAAGTAACAGAGTCTACCAGACCAGCTCTTCAGAGCTTTGAGTTACAGAGCTGCCGGTTACTTGCCTTTCCAAAGAGGCCCAGCACCTACAGCACTGAAATAAAGACACATACAAAAGCTGTGACATTAGCACCAGTTCACAGAACGCAACTATAAGCCGCACACAAATACATACAAACCCAGAGCTGAATTTACACTCCACAATTAAAACCGAAGAAGGCCCATTAACCAGGGGCAGTTCTTGCCCTGGGGCAGTAGGAGCCATTCCTAGCAAACTTCATCATCCCCTCTTTCTGAGCCTTTCCTCCCTCCTGCACACGGTGCAGACCTCAGACCCGTGGGCACAAAGCCTGGCCCCGCAGCATGGCCGTGCGGGAAGCACACAAGAAGTGTGCTCCACCTGCACACACCGCATGTGCAGGTATAGCTGCCACCACCATTAAATAAAACCTCAAAGACTACAGAAAAGGGTTATTTGCACTGTCAAAGACTAGTATCTCTTCAATTTTTTTTTTTAAATCACATATTATCAGTTACCGTGTATTAATCAAACTCTTTCATACCTCATATAAAATGGTTCTGAGGCCAAAGCTATAAAGCAGATAAAACTTTACTAAAATGTTATTTATCCAAATGTTTCCATCATACAGTTACCCCACTGTGTAGTGAAAGACCCACAAGACCCACTATGATTCGTAGCCTACAACTAATTCCAGATTAATATTTTAGGGATTGGAACTGTAAAACAGACATGGAAGACTCTCTTTTGATTATGCACAGAGCTCATAAATTGTCCAGAAATGTCTTTTTAATTCAACAAAGAGATCTTCAGCATTAAAAAAAAAAAAAAAAAAAAAAAAAAAAAAAAAAAAAAAAAAGAAAAGAAAAGAAGAAAAAAGAGAGGGTATTAATAGCTATATCAGTTGTTGATAACTTCAGTCAAACTTGCTCAAAGGAATAACCTAGAGCCAATGTGATCTTATGGAGATGTACAAATTCTCAGTGGCCCCAGGTCAGACAAGCAGAGAAACTCCTATGACATTTCCAAACAGAAATATTGCTGTAGAATCAATTTCAAGTATTCTCTTTGGCATCTATAGAACAGAAAATATGCTAAAATATACACGACACTACTAGACAAGCTTTATACAACCAAACAAAAAAAATTATTAAGTTACTAAGAATTTCAACATTTTACTAAACAATTCCGACCTCTAAAACTTTTCTGCTTTTAATACTCATTGTTCTACTCAATACATAAACCCAAATGAACTGCTTTGAAATGCTATTTGTTTTCTTTGCCAAACATAAACCAATGAACTAATTCTGCAGAAAGAAGGCAATTCTTTTCAGTCATCCAGTGCCTCCTTCCCCGGCCCCCAAACCCACCACTATGCAGTCCAAGTATGTAAAGTCACAATATAACCTATAGCAATGGGTTAATAACAATTTACATTACTGGCATAAATTATGCTGAGTTTACTGTATTGAATGCCTAAGTATGTGAACCAAACATAAATCAAATTTAAGAAAACTCGTATAATCACATTCTTGGTTCTGTTTCTTGAATCGCCACATTGCACTATTGAAAGGTAAAAATTTGAGAATAAAATACTAAAATAAAATACAGACAGCTGCGAGAAGAGTGGCACTGAAAACAACCCAGCCACAGAAGAAACATTTGCATTTTCTTAATGTCACTAAGTAGACACATTAACAGTGACCCAAACAGCCAGCTCAGAAAAAGCCTGGAGTAGATACCAGTGATGACAGTACGAAGATCTAGTGGCTAAGGAAAATAGCACAAGGAATGTATAAAGATTTTCACTCCTCCTGCCTTAAAAATAGCTGTCAAATACATTTTTAAAACTACTTTGTTGGTTTTCTATGAAGTGGTTCGGAGGTTTCACTTATATCAGCAAACATCAATATGCA
Source organism: Gorsachius magnificus (assembly GCA_034008185.1). Taxonomy (NCBI): domain Eukaryota; kingdom Metazoa; phylum Chordata; class Aves; order Pelecaniformes; family Ardeidae; genus Gorsachius; species Gorsachius magnificus. The sequence goes on along the minus strand of CM067086.1, from coordinate 8,293,793 downwards.
TTACGGGATAGCATGCAGTCATTTGCGGACAGCATGCATCTTCAAAATTAGCTCTGAATTAGACTCTGTGTGAAACCACATTATCCCACTGGGAAAGATGAAAACTTAAACACATGAAGAGTGCTATTATTTTTCAAAGTAATTGGAAGGATGAAGCAACTACCACCTTCCACAATAAGCCTGGAAGTCAACAGCCAAATATAACAGCCAAAATATCAAACAGATGAAACCAGGCTCTGTTACTCTGGTACAGGGAGCAAGGCTGCAGCAAAATCCAGCTGAAAGACAGCTCTTGGTACATCACTATATATAGCGGAGCTATCAGCTACATTCCTCCTGCACCACTTGAGCGGCATGTTACGGCTGCTTTGCCTGGTTCTTGTCCGGTAGCTCCACCATACTGAAGCCCCAACCAGACCACTCCGTTCTCACCAGCGTGAAGCCAGCAGTGCAGATAACACCTCCAAGAGTACAACGGCACTGCTCTGCTTGCTGCTTTATCACCAGGGTTTTCACAGCCCACAGGGCTCCAACAAGAGAGCTCACACAGCTGAACATCAGAAAAATATGCCCTTAAATAAGGCCTCAGCCAGAGGATCTACAGTATTACCCACCTCTGTAATGCAAGGACTAGTTCTCAGCCATCTCCCTAAGCTGGCCAGTGACCTGGGAGGACAGTCCCGCGCCGGTTCACTTGCTGACCTCAAACCACCGCCACTGTTTGCCGCTGTCAAACAACACAGCCAGAGCACAGTGCAAGCACCCCTCGGGGAGCGCTCCAGGTCGCGTGTGTCGCCGGTCAGCCGATGCACAGGCCAGGGCAACGCTGAAGCAAGAGAGTCTGGCAGCAGGAGAGCTCACATGTTGCTGACGATGCCTGGGATGAGGACGGGGAGCGCCAGCAGGATTAGAGATTGAAAGAAATTCCAAAAACTTCTTCAGATCCTGCACTTACTCCTTTCAATGCCGAGCAAGTCTCTATCAAGCACGTGACTGAAACTTGGCAGCTACGAAGCTGAATTAACTTCACAGGAAATAATATTTGTTCTTTAGGTAATTATTTAACAATACGTACAGTGACAAAATGCCTTCAAAAATGTGCATCTTCCACTTACAGAAAACTTTGTAATCTCTTGAAAACATAGGTATTAAATAATTCTTCACTATTCAGGGAATTACAAGGGGGTTTTCCCCTTCAGATGCAGCAAGATGAAAAATAAAGTGCTCCAAAGCACATGAGTGAGCAGAGCCAGACTAAGAGCTAGACGCTCCAGATTAGTTCAGACCAGCACTGTAGTAAAAAAGATTTTATCGAATGCTAACTTTTAAAATGCAAGAAACCCCAAGCGCAACACGATAAATATTGTATACATACACGTTTGATCAAGAGGATTACAAGCAGCACAGTACCTTTTCATGTTTTCAGTGCTTCAGTTGTGTTTACATTTACTAATTATATAGAACATACAATGTTTTAAAAAACGTCAGGCAAATGTATAATCTAGCAATTTAATTATATGCAAAGCAAGATTCACTTTGGGGGATTTTTTTGTGTGTTTGTTTTGGTTTACATATTTACTATTCTGTACAATTAAGCCAGCACCAGACATCAACTTTGCAAGGATTTTCCTCAAGAACTCTTGGCATCTTCCCTTCCTCTCCAAAACTTTATTTGACACGATAGCAATCGAAACCAAAGCTATGATTTATTTCTACCTTCTTGAACAGCATGCCACACTACAATTAAAATTTTTTAGCTTTAACTTCATAAGATGTACTTAAGTTTATTTGCTTTTCACTTTGTACGACTGTAAAATACGTTAACTACTCTTTTTCAAGCATCCTATCTGCTTTTCTAAGTAGGTACAAAGAGTAGAATAAGTTGCCTGCAGAGCTACTCACTTGGTCTCTCATTGCTCCGCGTGAATTCTGCGTGCTTGTGAAAAAGTTGTAGCTTATAGCAATAACCTCCACAAAAGGGAAAAAGCTCCAGACCTGTTCTTTGGAAGCTGTTTAGCTGTGACTGCCACATTCACCTTCTCTGGGACTTCCATCTGGTTACAGAAAGCCAAAACTTCCAAAACAGCTCCTCTTAGAGAACAGTAAACAAACAGGACAAACCCCGTATTATTTCCTCCCAAGGACTTAATTTCAGATTAATTTCTATTTTAATTTCTACAAATAAGCTATTGGAACTAATCACGGCCACAAATCACTATTCTGAACATTTGCTGCCCATAAGTATTTAATTCTAATAAAGTGACCAACAAATGATGCTTGTTTCTAAAACACAACTTAATGGACACAGCAACTACACTATTTTAAAAAAATAATAAATCTGCAAGTAGCACAGAAAAGAGTAAGACTTTCGCTGAATAAGTCATCACTGACTCACAGAGTGGTTTTGCTTCAAGGTTAAATTCATCAGTTTTGCAATATAAAGTTGAGACAATTTGAATTCATTGAGGGATGACATTTCAGTTATTTTGGATACTGGATCAGGACTTGGAAATGTGTTGTTACAGAGAAATGGGGTTCTCCCGCAAGAAAGTGGCGGCTAAATTTGTAGAACTTGAAGTGCCATAAGTTTTTCTGCATCATTAACAGGTAAAAGAAGTTAGTAGTTTTGGCACTACTACATTGGAATTTGGGAGATCAGGATTCAGATCTCAGCTCTGACGCAGATTTCTCGTATGACCTTGTTGAGTAATCCTATTTTTGTAAGATTGCCATTTCATTAACATTTAAGACTTTCAAACGAGAGAAAAGGTGCCTACCAATTTAAAGTCTTTACCTTATTTGCAGCTTTCAGGATGCTAATGCAGTACATACAAGCAAAAGCACTCACTGTTTTTCAGTAGTAGGAAGCACTACCTCAGCCTTCCCAAAGAATTCCAGCAAACCTGTGAGATGAGAACAGGCTGGCATTTCTGAATATACCTAAACAAGACACGTTGCTGCCTTCTAAGTTTACAGATTTACAGAAAATCTCTTCCAATACATGGAAGTTTATTCTTTACAATATTTATATACAACAGAAAATCTTTATTATGAAGACAACATTTTAGCGACATCAATGATTCTTTTCACTTCGAGTACTAAGCATATTGATGTGGGAAGAAGGTTGTCTTTTTTACTAGTGTACATTTTTCACAGATGCGAGGTAACACACTGTAAAACAGGATACAATTCTGTACAAACATAACAAAGCCTAATGCAATATGATAACCAGAAAGCAAGTTTAGCAAAATTATTTGGCAAGACTAAATTGTCAGTGCAGCTCTACAAAACCAAACCAATCAACACCATCTGAAAACTTGCATCTCCAGAAGTAAGTCTCTGAAACTGGTATTAACTTTCCTTTACTATTTAATACATTTTTTTCTGCTCAATTACTTATTTCAGAGTTGCTATCAACTTAATTCACCCAGGTACGACTTACAAATAACTGCACTGAAACTTCAAGTTCAGCCTAACGTGCCCCAGAATATGTTTGCTTTTGCAGTATCACATACTGTCATCTTATTAGATTCTTAAACTGTTTTCCAAGAACAGTAAATCTAAATTAGTGATGCTAATACAATAGATTAAATTCCAGAAGTGACGAGTGGCAATCTTCATTCATCTCAAAGTACAACACTAGAAAGACATAGCTACATTGTAATGCAAATTACTGTCAAATCAGAATAAAAGGAAGGAAAATGCACTTTTTCTGAGTAAGATGATGCTCTCTAGGAAAAATAAAATAAATTTTCTGAGTAAGATGATGCTCTCTAGGAAAAATAAAATAAATTCATTATTCTTATCTTATATGACACAGACTTTGTTTTATATCCAGCATTCTGGGACTTGCATGTTATATGCCATGACCTTAAGTTTTAATACCTCTGAATTTAACTATTCTCAGACAGTTCACAAATTCTGCAAATACCACATGCATATTCTACATTCTTCTGACATGAACTGGTTTCAGAGTAAGACACTGTATTCTTGAGACATTAAGAAAAAAGCAGCTCAAGCTTTTTGGCACCTTGAAATGTCTGGTCCTACATACCTTACATAACTACATACCTGTCTTCACTCTCAAATATTTCTATTGATGTGAATGTAAATTTTATCTGCATGAGAACTAGAAAGTAGACACAAAAGATACACCAGAAAATGACAATTGGGAGTTACTGGGGGAAGAAAACACCCACTAGAATTCTACTTGGAAATAGTCACTTATATTTTAGGGACAGGAAGCAGACGGTCTAAATATTTTAGTTTTAAATAACATGATCTAAAGAAAATAAACTAATGTTTCTGAGTAGTCAGCATGCCCACAGGAAAGGACAAAAAAAATAAGAAAGGGAAACAAAAAACCAAGAAAAACCCCACCACACATTCCTATTTCTGTAAAGAAATTGAACAGAACTTCATCTTTAACAGGTATTTTATTGAAACTGGATTTCCATGACTTAAATATAAATATTTCACCATTAGTTATTATCCGTAAAAGTGTTAAGAGTACTTCCCTTCAACTGCAGGAACCCAAAACCCGCACATGCAGAACACCCCCTAACTATCCAGCAGCTCCAGCAGAGCCGCTGTAAAGCAGAGATCAGTCAGGTACTTGTCTGTGAATTGTGAGACCACCTCCCTGCATTTTCCAGTGAAGAGTCATTAGAGGAAACAAACAAACAAGCAAAAAAAAAAACCCAGGACCAAGAATCATGTCATATTTTTTAACAGTCTTCCCTGGAAACTTATCTGAAGGAAGAAAAAAAAGACAGGTGTACCATTTTTATTACGTGGTCTTACCCTACCCACAAAACCACAAATGTAAGGACCATGATCCCATGTTAAAGATATGTCCTGCTACAGTTAAGAGCAGATTCTTAAGAAGAGAAAAAAAAAAACCAAACCAAAATCCATATACATGACATGCAACACCAACTATTTTTGGAAGCAAGGAACCTTCATCTACCACCAAGTGGCACGTATCAAAGACACAGGCAAGATGCCAGTTTTCTAAGTGCCTACCAACAGAAGAGAAAAAAAAAACAACCTTTTAAGATTTCTTTCATGAAATCATTAATAAGACAATCAACAAAAAATACAAGGGGATAACTGAACTTTTTCAAGGACTGTCCTTTAAATTGTATTAATAGTTTGTACAACCTGACCTCATTACACGCTTGTCCAATTGATAAGTCCGTATATTTGCTATAATAGGAAAAGAGGGCACTTAAAATATCACAAGTATATAATATCTCTATTGTCATCTTGCATAATTATTAAAAAGTTATTGTAGACCACAAACTACCTCAATTTGTAAGATAATTACAGCATTACATGGTTTACTAGTTCAGCTCCATAAGCAGAGTATCGATAAGGTAGAGGCCACGCATTTCACCTCTTTTCATCTGGATTCTATTAAAATTGCATTCAGTCAAAATAATGGGATGCATATATAGGAAGTAACATCACTCCAATATAATTATTACAGAATGGTTTGGGTTGGAAGGGACCTTAAAGATCACCTAGTTCCAACTCCCCTGCCATGGGCAGGGACACCTTCCACTAGACCAGGTCGCTCAAAGCCCCATCCAACCTGGCCTTGAACACTTCCAGAGAGGGGGCATCCACAGCTTCTCTGGGCAACCTGTTCCAGTGCCTCACCACCCTTACAGTAAAGAATTTCTTCCTTTCATCTAATCTAAACCTACCGTCTTTCAGCTAAAAACTGCTACCCCTCAGTCCTATCACTGCACTCCCTGATAAAGGAGTCCCTCCCCATCTTTCCTCTAGGCCCCCTTTAAGTACTGAAAGGCCACAATAGGGTCTCCCCACAGCCTTCTCTTCTCCAGGCTGAACAACCCCAGCTCTTTCAACCTGTCCTCACAGGGGAGGTGCTCCAGCCCCCTAATCATCTTCGTGGTCCTTCTCTGGACCCACTCAAGCAGGCCCACGTCTGTCTTATGCTGGGAGCCGCAGAGCTGATCACAGTACTCCAGGTAGGAGTACTCACCAGAGCAGAGTAGAAGGGGAGAATCACCTCCCTCGACCTGCTAACCAAAATTTGCCCACTGAAATTTCACAAAGGTCATTTCAAATGTATTTTGACCAGCATTCACTTAGCATAGATTGTCTGCACATATTCTTACCAACAACTGTATTCTAGGTTGCTCAAGATTTCCTATACTTGATAAAAGGTATCCAAGCATCATGCATAGTTCATAAACTAGGTGTCCCATAAATTCTTCTCACAACATTTTCAAGGCAGCTACAGATTTTCAATTGTATTTGCTCTTTGTGTTATGCTATCTTGAAGTGGGAACAGTTGAGTAAAGAAGTAAGAGTGAGGATGCAGGAGCAATAAGGAACAGTCCATGGAAGGAGACAGGGGAAGGATGTGTGCCAAATGCCCATGACAAAATTAATTCTACATAGTTGCCATTGGCAAAGCAAAAAAGGTTCATGAGAGTTCTGGTTCTATTACAGGAAAATATCATTAGAGCTCAGAAACCAACTACTACCGAAAAGCAACATATAAGGGACTGAACCAGCAAGAAATTCTATGTCCTTCAATAGGCAAGCAGCATTGCAACACACAGAGCCCAGGTCACCAGCTTTTCACAGGACTTTCCCTTAGGCAAACCAAATTCCAGGAACTAAAGAAAGTCATATAAGCACTACAGGGATTTTCCTTGCTTCCTAATCCTCTACAACTGAGATATTCTCTTCTGTTCCTTGAGCTCCCAACTGTTCCCCAGGGCTGGAATTACAGGTAATTCCAGCTCCCCAAAGAAATATCCTGTCCTCTTCTTCACACAATAACTAATGTATAACCACATTATAATCATATTATAACCATACATGTTATATTCGTATATAATTATATAACTTTTACAATCAAGATCACTATATATTCATAAATTCAAGAATCAAACCCAAAGTATTAACCAACCTATGATATTCCAAATGGAGCAGCCTTTTTAAAATGCAGATATTCAGAATGCTGAATGTGGGGCATTAGCAGCAGCAGTTGTTTCTACAAATTAAATCTCAGTGGTATCAATTAGCAGATTTCTCAGGAAATAATTAAAATGGGATTCTCAGTTCAGTCTTCACAATACCACTTCTACTGCAACCTCCATCACACAATAGACTTTGTTGTAAATTTTGTCAGAGCCTGTATGTACAGTATTATTTTGTAGATGAGAAGTTTCAGATGCTCCTATCTCCAAATACGATAACAATGCTGTGCACATATTGCTCCAGGCTCTCCCACCCCCAATCTCTCTAAATTATTCACCTCCAAGCAAGATTTTCACTTTGCACTACTTGTAGTCCAATCAGCCTGTCATACCACTGCGGTCACTACAGGAATCCTGAATTAGAAGCAGACAGGCAGACTGCAGAGACATATTTTATCTTCCAAAAAACAGCTGAAAGTGAAGATGCATCCATCTCGACCTTTCTTACAATATTTTCCACAATCTTTCCACACTCTTCATTCATGGAAAGCTATCAGGCATCTGCAACATGCTGGCACCAAAATGTAGAGATAAACAGAATGCAAGCCCTTGAGTTACGGAATAACATTGCTCTGGCACACTTTCTCTTCCTTATTCCGTTTTCTTCATCTCTATCAGGAATACAATTTCATTCACAAACATTTTCTTGTTACTAAAAGATCAGACTGACCAAAGAGGGAAAACTGTACTACAGCATCTCGGTATTTCCACTGTGGTGTTTCTGAGAACAAATTTTAAAAGCTAATACTTCCAAAAAAGCATGAATGAAATTTATTACAACTAAACATGTATAATTTACTTAAACATCCTCAAAACCCTGAATTAAAGTAGGTAACACTTCCTGATCATAAATGAAGAATTACAACAATGCAGGCAGCAAAGTAAAGTAGAACTTGTAAGATGCCAATTTTTCTTGGCTTGTGTACGCTTTTGTCCATCTAATATTTTGTAGTTAACTGTTTAATTGCATTACTTTAACAGGCACAAAGCAGATTTCCTACAGAGGACTAAGGAGGGAAGTAGGGTTATAGGCACTTATTGGCATTATCCAATGTGAAATACAGTTATTTCATACAAAAGGCAAAAAATCTCATAATTTTCTGACTGGATCACAAATCAGTTTTCCTTCATATTGCATATATTCACCATATGAAAAGAAACTCTGTTTTGCCATATTTCTATTCATTTTTCTTTAAATGACAAACTTCTATGCACGTGTGTCTCTTCTTCTCTGTATCCAAGACAAGACTAGAATCACCCATTGTATTTTCTGATCCAGTACTCTGTACATTATTTGAATTAAAATGCCTAGAAATGACTCATCACACTAAAAACTCTCTTAATGTAAACTAATTATAACAGGCACTATGACTATAGTACCAGAAGCAATTTTGCTAGTAAGAAAATAAAACAAACATAGTTTAAAGCAAACAAACAAACTAGCTAATGTTTAAATGATTAACCAGAAAGTGTCTTAACTTCATCAGGAAGGAAAAATTTATGCAGTGACAGAAGCCATGAGTTCCAAGGAACAGCAAGACTTTCACAACACAGTGCAAGAATACCCTTCGCATACCTGAGACCTATCAACGGTATCACCTGAAAGTCTTGCAGCATTGATACTATTTAAATTACTTACTAGACAAACAGATCAGTTAAAATGAAACCTGAAAATAATGAGATGTCATTTGCCTACTACAGTATTAATACTGATTAAAGACCTGCCTAATTTACAAACACTTCAAATGGGACAACTCACTTTCATCAGTGTTTGCAGAATTCAGATCAATGGACACCAAGCCTATGTCTCCTTTTGTCAGCCTGTAAAGGATTCTTATGAACCTTTTTGTAAAAAGACATCTTAAGAGCCAATACTCATGGGATGAGTTAAAACACAGAGAGGTAACCTTTGGAAGTGTAAGTCTACTTATGGAACATATAGAAAACAAAAACATTTAAAGCTTACAATGCAGTGAAAAAAATACTTCAGTGCTCTTCATGAAATGTATTCAACCTCATTTTTAAACAGTGCTTTTCATGTAAGAATACGTTCTCAACTACTGAGCTCATAAAGTTATGAACTAGAAACAAACAGAAAAATACTTTGAACGATCTTGGTTCACTTATTCCTTCACAAATGAAGCCAAAACCTGTCAGGGTTTATCAAGCACAGAATGACAGTTCAGATCTAAGATGCTTCATCATCTCCAAGAAAAATCTGACCAAATTTGATCAGTTTAGAATTAAGGAGAAGATTTCACTGCGTAGTCTCAACAGAGTTTTCCTCTAGGAGCCCTGGTCCTTCAGCTCTCCAACTGTTCCAGTCACAGCCTGCAGTAAGTAAGGCTAACGGCGTTTCCTGAACTACTCTGTAGCCAAAACCAAAAATTAAAATTATTCCCTTTTGCTTTTAGTTAAGAACAAGAATAAAACAAACACACAAATATATATTTACTGCTACACTTACTTGTACCTTTTTTTAATATATAAGCAAAATGTACTCATGAGTGCACACGTGCATACTTGAGGTTTTCATTCTGAGGCTCGAGACACATCACGAGTCAGGCAAATTTCCCAAAGATTAAAATTTTTAAAATTCACAAAGTTGATCTTTCACATATTTAGGAACAGCACGTAAGTTTTTATTATAATGTGCTCATGTAATTAATTACATTGCCTTTTAGATCAAAACTATCAAAGCACACAAATCTAATAAGCACTATAAAGGATGGAATGAAGTGGTTAAAATCCAAAACAAACCTCAGTTCAGCTTATTATCAGAAAGCTGATATATCAGTAAGCTACTACAAATTTATTCGTGTTTACCAATAGTAAGAAGAACATGAACTCAGGCAGCCAGGTTAACACACCGCAATGATCTTCAGGAATTATTATTCCACTAGCATATCAAGGGATCTTGAACTAAACTGACATCAATGTATCACATACATTTAAAGCAAAAGCTAAATTTAAAATATTTTTCCTAAATAACTTCCAGATCTTCAGAAAGTATCTTAGATTTGAAGGAAAACACGTATGTGGTAACAAGGACACCTATAACTGGATTACTGTTGCATACAGGGTTTTGAGACACTTTAGCGCAGTACTATCTAATGCAAATCACAATTTACAAACACCCTTATATCCTGTAAGTCTCACTTCCCTCACCATTCTTAGAATTATGGAATCGATAGGGATAAAAGCACCGTGGAGACTGTAAAATCAAGAATAGAGAACTTCCCCTGCTAAGCGTATAACTTCCACTATTCAGAAATGGGATTCACAGCAACTCTTTAGGCTCTGAAAAGCAAGTATAACTCATAAACTGACTTTTCCAATACAGTCTTCCAAAAATTAATTTATTACTCTTTTGTACACATCTTTATAATCCAATGCTACTCTTTTCACAAATGATCCTTTAAAACTTACCACCTGAAACACATTACAAGTCATCGAAAGGCAGTAAATACAACATCAGATATACAGACTGCACATGCATGCACACAACATGCAGCGTCTAGGATGAAACACATACACACCCCTGCCGTAAAAAGCAAGAGTGCCAGAGACCAATTCAATGTACAGGACCTGCAGGGTACCGCGAATTCTAACCAACTCCATCAGGTAACAGCTCCTGTGAATTTGGCCCTTCTCATCAGAGCAGGGCAAGAAAAAAAAGCTATTAGCAGTGATATTTCACTTGGCTCTTAAAAAGAACCTTCTGAAACAAAGTCACCTAGACACTATTTCTGTATACAAAAACATGGGGTTAAAAAAAAAAAAAGATGTTTTGAAAGCCTGATTTTCATCCTGAAATCCTTTCTGAAACATTGTAAATGTTCATAATGGCGCTCACAGTAGCAATTACTCACTTTGAAGCTGTCACTCAACTGTCACCATGACAACAACAAAAACGTTTTCATGCCTAGGGAAGACAATGAGAATTTTTAATTACTGCCATCTATTCTCCTGACAGTTTGAGCGCAACAAAATTCTACTCTCTAAAAAAATATAAATACCAATTTAAGATTTCAAGAATAATACGATTTTTTCCCCCTCAAACATCCTGCTCCTTATAATTTTTTCCCCCCACTGTGTACCAAATGTTTTGCTACGTACCAAATACTTCGGTGAATATGAATTTTAGGATGGCTGGCAGAATTCTCTTCATGTCAATGCAGAGCAAGTTTTGTAAGTCACCTCAGCAGGAAATCTCAAATGTTTATCAGCGACTGAGTTGTCTCAGTCACTGCCATCACAGACTGGTTAACTGCAAAAGACTGGAGGCAAAGCACCTGATGTCTTTCCCAGTTGTTCCCAACAGCATGCAAGATTTTAGTCTTGGGGAAAAATAAAGACAATTTTTCTAAGTGCTGTTGTGTTTTTTTTTTTAAAATATTCTAGACAGCTGTTTTGGAAAAAAAATAATTTAAAACCATCATGGTTTGGATCCTGCAGATTCCTAAACATAAGCCCCTGACTTGACAGGGCTATGTGTTAGTCACAGTGTGCATAAACAATCCTGGAGATTAGAAAATATTTTCAAACCCTGATAAAAATACACAGGGGGATAAAAAGAGGAGCGTGGTAATTGGTGGTAATTTTTCTCCGTGCTACCACAAAACACAAACTACAGGAGTTATTCTGTATAACCACATAGTAATGTTTTTCTCTAACAAGATGGCAAATGGAAACAGCCCGATAATCTCATGATCTGCCATTATTAGTAGCTGTTCATATCAACAATACTCAAAGAAAATTTGGAACATCAGGTTAGATCACAGAACAAAGAAAAAAGTTAATTCTTTGCCTGAATCCACCATGACATGTCCTATCAGGAAACGTAAAAAAAAACCAACAAAAAAACCAAAAAAACAACCAAAACCAAAAACCCCCATGAAACTCATCTGATGCAAGAATATATAAATGAAGATGGAAAATGCAAAGTGGCAGAAAACCTAGTAATTATAAAAATTTCAGAGTAATCTCTTTGCTTAAAAATTTTATAGTATACAAACAAGGGATATGAATCAATTGCAAAAGTAGTTAGATTGCCCAGGCAAAAAAATTACACACACACAAAAAAAAAAAAAAAAAAAAGGCCCACTAAGTTTAATATTGGAAATAAATTATAAAATATATGCTATCCAATCAGTAAAGTGTTTGGATTCTTCCTCCCATGTATTTTCAATAATCACGTGTACTTATTTACGTAACTGGTGCATTCATACAGATCCTTAAGTATTCACGGCTGCCCAAAAGCCATTCTATTATACATGGATATGCACATTTACAGGGACAGAAATATGTGTAATCTTCACAGAATAGGTGAATAGATGACATTTTCAACCCTCTGCTTGAACAAACAAAACAAGTAAGCCACAACTGTTTACAAAAAACCAATAACAAAAAAGGTGAAGAGTAAGGCACAGTGAATGCGAATGAATTCAAATTCTCCAGGACATGAACCCTAGATAAAAATTTTAAGCACAGGCTCCAGCCAACATGATGAACTGCAATATGAAGACCAAAACAAAGCAGCAGAAGAAAAGCACAAAGGAACAAAGAAAAGTTACTTATTCTGGTATTACAGGACGCCCTGAAGAGAAAATATGGGTTCAATCTAGAAAAGAACTTCTGGTGAAAGAGTTCTAAAACAAATATTCAGGAAGGACACTTGAAAAGCGTCAATGCTGACAAGTTTCAAGTTCAATGGGAAGAACAAAAACACGTGTTCAGTGAGAAAGAGTAAGTTTTTATTGATCGGCAAGATCTTCACATCAATGAGAAAGCAGCGTCACATGGAGAACTGCAAATTAATTATTGACCTCTTGAAAGTAAAAGAGATGACAGGAAACTCAAAAATTTGGGAGGAAGCATGAAATTGAGTGTTTGAGGAATTCAAGCCTGAACCAAACACACAGTTTCACTAAACCCACAAATACTTAGCGAGCCTGATCAAAAGTACTAAAAGCGCACTGTGGAAGCAAAGTACTTCACAAGTATTGCAGAAGCCCCAAATCTGTCTAGAGGTAATACCCCAAGAACCTTTTCGCAGAAAGTGATCTAAACCACTGCTAAGTCATTAAAAAAACAGATGGGAAAAAAGAACAGTATATGTTCACTGCTGTTAGATATAGTACATAAATATTTTAGCATCCCAGTATTTAATTTCCTACGCAGCTCAATGGTTTGGGTCGTTATTTTTTCTAAATCAAGGGCATCATTTCTATTGTCATTCAGAATTCATTAAGGCACTCAACCAAGTAGCAAAGGACAAAAAGAAGAGTTGACTGTGCTCAGAAAATACGCGCATCTTTTTCTATGAAGAAAAGTGTCCTTCTATGAAGAGTTAGTGTTGAATTACTTGTTACTGCAAGGGCAAGAAGTGGTAGGGAGTCCGAGCCCTTTATTTCTGCATATTGTTCCAAATCATGACCAACCAACACCGAGTGCTGACTGCCTTTCTAAAATGCACCATTTAACTACAGCAGGCTTATTCATACAACTTGGCAAGTTCTACAGGCAGAATGTTCTAAATCCGCACAAAAAAACCCCTCTGGCATGTATATTGATTAGAAAAATCAACTAAATAAAAATCTATAGTATTAATAACCTGTATTTACTTTGTTTAAACCATCACACTATAGAAGTTAATGATCAAAACCTTTAGAGGTTTTATCACTAACACTGATTTAACTCAAATTTCCTACCAGGACCAAATGACTCAGGGGAACTAATGGAATTATTTACATCAATATCTTGAATCCAGACTGGGTTGGTAAAGACAGTAAATCACTAAGATGTAGTGCCCAAATAGAGGTTTTTATGAAATATTAATGTAATCAATCCTCATCACAAAAGCCTCAAATGTACCAATTGCCAGTATCACTTGAGAAATCCAAGCCTTTTTAAGAAGTGCCAGGATGAGCTATTCGTCTTATGGGCTGTTACTCATAGCTGTGCTTATTAGGAAGAAAGACAGAGATGTGCAAGTTACTTGTGTTACGGTATCCCAAATCTGTTAAGCTGCAGTGGATTTCACTTCAACAGTGGATCAGATTTTCCAGTGCAGCAAAATAAAAAACCAAAAATCAGAATTCAAGATGAACAATCTACATTGTGATAGTGGTTTTAGAGTTGTATCTTTAGATGTAACCATTAAAATGATAATAAAAGTAACAAGATTTATACATACACGCGCACACTTATATCTCCTAGCTTTATTTTCCTTTTGGTACTTAAATTTGTTCTTATGTTATTCAAAGTTTAACCAGTATTGCAAGTCAGATGAGAAAGCAGTGATCTTAGCTCCATGGAGATTTACTATACCTTTAATTAACCGAAAATGAAGCATTCCTGAAAGTCACATCTAAAATAAAGGAATAAACTTTCATCCTGCCAACTACTTAATTATTAGCTTAAATCATCCTAAACATTTTGCTGGCTATCTTTAGCACTTTTGACTTGCGCCTTATTCATATACTGTCTACACAAAAGGGATAAGAAGAATGATTCCGTTACTGCAGTTCTCAGCTTTCCTCTGTTTTCCTCTGTTCAGGAAAAGAGACCTCATCTACTAGTAATGTCTAATTACATTTCTGCTCTACAACACTTTTTTGTTGGATTCTTTACATTTTAAACTTTATTGATAAAATTATAAAGTGATGGAAGCCAGCATCAACTATCAACATGCACTCATAACATTAAGTTTAAAAAAAAAAAAAAAAGCACCAGTAAGTAATTCCAATTTTATTTGGTGAATTCTAAAGTCCTCTTAGTTGGCAATGCATCAGATCCTAGAAATGCTGCAATTTGTACTAGGCACAGAAGCATTTAACTTCTGTTGTATCAGAACGCTAGTTTTACTAGTAGAAAGGAGCAGGGACTCAGAAACAATAGCTTCCAGATATCAGTAATATTAATCATATTAATCAGACTATCTACTTCCAGCCCAAGGGCTACTGAAATTAGTTCAAACATTATCTCGTTTTCCTGAAAGATCTTAAATGTAAAGAACTTCTAAATTCACAAACATCAGGATACATTTTATACAAAGCAAGTATCATATTAGGAGCAAAATATGAATATTAAAGGGTGCAAAATTTCAGCATGTGTTATAATTTTAGGGAAAGCATGTTCCAAGTTAAAATTATAACCACCTCTTTCAAAGTAGCAAATAGAAAAATAGTACATTTTAAGTTGTGTTGTATACTCAGTACTTCTAAAATTTAAAGAAAAAGTTCTTCACTTGTTTACACCACAAAATTATTTGCCTCAAAAGTGTATTCAGACATACTATCTGTTGCTTCTCATGTAAAAGTCCTTTTGGCTCTACATTCACAATAAACCATAGTTAAAAATCTTTTGCTTTTCACTAATCGAAAATAAAAGAAATCCTCAAGGAGTTAAGCTGAAGATACTCTCAGTAAGAGAGTTCCTAGGGGTTACCCAGTGGTGGCACATACATTTACTGTCAGATTAGATTCCCGTGTAATTTCCTGTACTAGCACCAAAACTCGGTGATGCAAACAGGCAGCTAACACACTACATGTTCTTTGAAACATACTTGCAGGGCATTAGTACTTTGCAAAATAAAAGTGTGTTACATGTAACAAAAATAAAATGAAATTATTATTGCTTTCATTAAAAAAAAAAAGCAAACCTATACTAAATCTGAAAAAGAGCAACAGAAGAGCAAAGTGGATGGGAAGCATGATGGCAGAGAGATTCAGCAAGCAGGGAAACAACCTTCATTTCGTCTTCAAACACTGCTTGTGTTACTGCTTCAGCTTGCACTGTTTCGGCAGCATTTTTCCAGAAGAGTGCAAGAAGATGCCTGCTTAGGCAAAGACCAAATTACCAATCACATCTGACCAAGGTAGTAGAATTAGTAGATTTTTTGGTGAAAATATTAACTGAAGTCCATGCAGCAGCTCTACAGTCATCTGATATGGAGATTGCAAAGTCACCTCTGTCCTAGAGGCATCCCCTATTTCCTCTTTCTGCCTTTTTTTTTTATCACCAAAAAAAACTTCCTTAGCTTCTGTGTATGTGAGAATTCTCCATACAAGAACACAGCAGTATGTGCAAATGAGTGGATCATGACCTGAGCCCTATCATGACAAATTTGAATCCAGAATAAATCACCAGCTGAAAGGACGCAGCAGTTGCCAGCTGGAAATAAATGATGATGTTTTAAGCTCAAAAGGTTGGCCTCAGTACTGAGCACCCATGGTTGTTTGCATAGCTCTGACTTCCAGGTTTTAAAGATACATATTGTCACATATCAGAAGGCTGACAGTAGTAGACTGGCGCAGTAAAAGCAACCCCTATATTCAAATTAGTTTCTCAGATGCATACGGGACAATTCATGCCATATGAGTTTATGAATTTGCTCTAAAGCGGTTTTTCTTTCCACTGCCCAGAAAGGGAATCTTTCTTTGAACAGAACCAATTCAACCATCTGAGTTACATTTCTAAACTTGAACCACAAAAGCTTGCACAATACAGGATGCCTCCAGCTGGGCTCCAGCAAAGGTCACCAATGTTTCATCAGATTTCGATGAAGTATATAAACATTTACGGCTTGGATCCGAGACGCATGTCCTGACACTTACAGTTCTCCACTTCCAAATCTGTGCACTTAACAACAATCAGCAGATTAATAATGATCACTCCAGCAAAAAAAATTCTGGCTAGTATTCAAGCTGGGCTTAATATGCTATATGTGATGCAATGAGAAGCTGAATAAACTGTCAAGAAAAACCAACAGCATGAGGATATTCACAACTGGAAAAACAAGCAATGAAGAGGCAATAGTTTAAAAATAACAGATCAGAGAAGGGATTCATGTATTGGGACACAACTACTTAACAGAACTAACTAGACAACAGCACTGCTTCAAAGAACCTAAGCCCAAACACTTACTGTGGTTCCTGACCTGTCCGGTACTGAAGCAGAAGAAAATAAATGCTGCAACTTACTACACACCTGTAATGCTTCCAACTTATAAAAATTTACTGTCATAATACAAAAAAAGAGATTATGGGAGTATGCTTGTGACTTTGACAAACCATACTCTACCCAAATTTAAGCTGCATCTAGAAAGAGTAAAGAAAAGAATATTTTTGTATATATTAATATTAGTGAACTGCACAGGAAGTTTCTTTCAACTCACTGCAGTAAGTAGACTGTGCAAACTCAGGAAATACAAACATTCAATAGCTTAGTTGTTAGGAAAATTTAGATTTTAAAACTGAGGTTTTCAGAACAGCTTGTGCTTAGAAATAAGGGGCTTATCTTTAGGAGCTTTTAGCATCTGAAATACAGCAAATCATGACCCAGCAGGGTATGAGTGGGCAGAAAAGAATATAGAGAGCGCACAATGGAGTGAAATCAAGGCCTATGGTGCATAGCAATAGGGAAGTTTACATTAGGCAAATCTGCAGCGGATTTGCTAATGTTTTCAGCACATGAAAATAAGGCAGGCCCAGCAGACAGCAGCAATAAATCCATAAAAGAAAAACATTCTGCCAGTGAAGGAACATAAAAGACTCTTAGTAGGCATTAATAGATCGGTGCTGCTTTTCCTCAATTGAAACAATCCTGAATTGTGAACTGTGATTTTAATATTACAAGTTGACACAGGCCACATACTAAATATTCTGCATTTTATCCATCTATGGTAAAACCTGCCTGTAAGGTTTCCACGTGAATAGCCAGAATTGGAACAAAAACTTGATTGCATCTTTCCCCATCCAAAAGCTGTATCAACAGTTGCTACCGTTCTTCAGATATCAGGGAACAGCTCACAGAAGTTGGAATTAAAACAACAGAAGTATCTTGTGGACACACCTGAAAATCGTTCTAATTAAAATCCAGTTGACCTGCAAGACAATATACATACATTTCTCTAACCGATGCACACACGCTGACTTATAATTCATGTGAACAATTTACAACAGAGGAACTCTTGTGGACAATGTTTCTGGATCTCTGACATCACCTGGAACCCGCCTTCCCTCACATCATGCTGACAGAAGACAAAGGCACAATTAAAAAACTCCACAGTTACGGATAATGCTTCAAGTTTGTCTTTTACTTCCCTTCAGGCAACTTTTAGAGCAAAGGAAAAGACAGAACGCTGTAGGAAAACAAAGGGAAACACTCTAGCTTTTACCTGAAAGGAGACAGGAAGAGGGGAGGGAAATCAGTAAAAGCCAAAATAGGCTGAGAAAGACAAGACAATTAAGTTTTCAGAACAGTAATAAGAGAACCCTTGTACCCCAAGAGTTACAAATTCTGTAAACTAGGACTTATTTCAAATCTGGAAGTCTTACCTAGTCAAGAGCAGCCAAGTGTGGAACAAATCATTTTTACTACAGCCACATCTGCATGGACTTAAACAGAGGGAGTAACCTGGTAAGAAAACAGAGTGGGGACAGAGCTAATGACACGTCTTAAAGCAAGACAGACAAGCTTGAACTTGATGCAGTTTAACAGGAGAGCCAAGAAACGGATTTTTTTAAACGGATGATGTAGTTAAAGCAGTAGGTAAAATGTGGATTATTACACGGGAAGAGGAGGAGAAGTGCTACAGAGCTCTACGGAGTTACGATAACCCTGCAGAGAGACAAGGCCTTTTAACAGGGGGCTCTGCAAGTCCTAAGGCACAAGGAGCAGGTCTTCAACATTTTAGAGAAAAGGGGCAGCAAAGTGCAGGCACAGCTGGAATTTGGAGAGTAAAAGAAGACAGCAGAGATGCTGTCCCACTTCAGCAGAAGGCAGCAGCCACAGGGAAGACAGAACTAACATCAGTAATGTCACAGCAAGCAAAACTTAATAGTACAACATCCAAGAGTTTCCAAGGAAAGAGACTATCACATAATGACATCTGAAAATGACACCGGTCTTAACTTCTGAGAAAGCACTCTGGGCCATCTGATTTTTCACTTGGGGCAAGTCGTATCCAAGAGAGACATGCCAGGGCAGCAGCGTGGTTATTCAGTACCCTGGCACCCTCCCAACGTGAGATCATAGCCTCAGCCATTACGATCTTCTCCACTGCAATTGTTTGTCTTCAGCAGATGATTAGTCCTTACCTGAAGTTATGAGTAAATGAAACCTCTTGCCGGAGCTGAAAACCTGATGTAAATTTTGAAAAGGCCAGCCGCGTCAGCATTATCTGCATTGCAGTCATCTCGGCAGAGTACAGAGGCATTTACACGTCAACAGGACTGACCGTCTGTTTCAAATAAGTGCCTTTAATTTAAGATGGCTCTCCTCAGCATGTGAGAAAGAAGTAGTCTATTTTTTGCAAAAAATCTAAAAATGGAATATATAAGTATCCATTTATTAAGTGCCCGAATTTATACTGACTTTCTGCAGGAAGATGTCCTTCAAATGAATTGCAGGACTCATAGAACTGGATTAACAATGTCATAAATCATACACCTGCCAAAATAACAGCATAAAAAGTGAGACTAAATATAATCTACATCTTATTTGCATAGATACTATCTGTATTTAACAATTTGTTATAATTCACATTTTATTCAAATTTAAACATAAATCACTATATTGGTTATAATTTTCCTAGAGTTAATTGTTTTTAAAATAACTTCTAAGCTTCTGCAATGCCCTCATTTCTGATTTAATAAGTTTTGAATTTGCATAAAGAAGAAACTTGCAAATTTATGCCTTACAAATTTTCTGCCAGTGCTTCAACTTTTTTTCCCCCCGAACCAAGTTGTAACAAATTCCTAGCTTACATTTCTCAAATTATCAACTAAATCCTGTGCAAACCAGGACCATTTCTAGGACCATCCTTTAAACTGCAAGATTTACTACAAGTCAATGTTTCCTTAATGTATACTAGCAAGAATATTTCTCTCTAGGCTCAATTTCTAAGACATAAAGTTAGTTTCCATATTTCATTTCAAAACCAATGTATTAAAAGCATCAACTCTCAGCACTGTAGAATGGTTCTTTGACGTACGTTTTGCTGCATAACCTGGACACCCAAACACACCAAGTACATCTCAGAAAACACATCCCTGTAAGGCTTTCAAAAGGATCCAAGAGGTATCCAGGCAGCTTCAGCTCCAAGAGAAGCAACCACCGTGTAAATATTGGGAGACACACTATTGAACTAAGAACGATACTAATTCATTAACTTAATTCTTTAAGTAGATTAGTCAACTGCCAAGGCAGAAATGGTAACGGAAAGAAGAGAAGAACTGAACAGATTTCTGAACAATCATCATCATTCAGGAAACCAAGTTAATGTGTAGTTATACCAACAGAGCAATTTTGTTTCGGAACACACACACGTACAAATTCCTCTAAACCAACAGAAATAATGCACAACGATCCAAAAACCAAAGAAATCAACTGCCCTTTCACGCTCAAGTCCTCAGAATAGTGAAAGTAAAAAGACTTGACATCTGAATCTCTAGTTGCACTAGACATTTTCCTTTTTTGTAATGAAGAACATGTTAGAAAATAGCTGTTAAGAAAAAAGTAACACAGAACTTGTTGTAACTGGTTCTGCTGGCCAAATACCAATGTCATTAGAAGACCAACTACAATTTCTGTGCGTAAGAGCCTGAAATACCAGGTATCACAAAATAAACAAAACGAAATATTCAAAGTTTCAGTCAGCATTAATTAGAGAAGTAAGTAATCCACATCAGAGCTATTGCTTTGCATCATGTGCAGTTTATACTTTTGTCTCCTTTTAAGGACACTTAATAGATAACATTACCATAATGCTCACCTTTTTCCTCCAAGTTTCCTCTTTCCTGACAGAATGATTTATAATGAATTGTTGCAATCTGCCACACATTCATCTGATTACACCCTTACCAGTGAGCCACACTAGGAATGTGGAGAGAGACCTAAGGAGCCAGGAGGTTAACGTGTGAGAAGGAAGCCAGAAGTGACACGCGTGCCTAAAGGAGGCAATACCCAATATAACTCCACACAGGCAAAGCTGGCAACGCTGCCAACAGTTTCACAGGTGCTCGGTTGAACACTGGGACAGCATCAAGACATTTACGGTTTCGCAGTTGTAAATCACAAGGGAGCCACGTGTGGGATTGTGTCGATCTACTGGCCACTCGCACAGAGCTGCGGCTTTTCATTTCCAGTTCAGATATGACAGAATACGGGAGATTTAAGAAAGGGAAAAAAAAAAAAAAAAAAAGGTGAATAAAATAGACCGAAAAAAAAGGGGTGCGGAAGGAGAGGTAGGCGATAAGGCAGAGAGAAGAGACTTCCCACACTAGAGGCATTTTGTATAAAAAACATTCTTAGCCAGCTCCACTTTTCCAAGGAAGCAACTGCGGGAAGTCGCACAGGAACCACAGCACCAATCCGCACTTTAATCAACATCTCTCACTCACGATTTTGTGCTTGTACCTTCTGGATAAAATTTAGAGATGGTGATCTTGCAACCTGCCTCATCTCTAACAGTTTTCCTATCATTTTGTCTTCTCAGAGAGCCGCCTGTACTTAAGACTTATTCCCTGCAAGCAAAACTCTTTTTTCTTTCAAGTTCAATCTTGCTTAATGAGTTACTTTTTATTATGTGAAGCTTTTTAATGCGTTGTTTGTTCTGTCAAGCCCAAATAACTGCTGACATTCGAATCATGAGGCCCTGTGGAAGAAAAAGGGGTTTTTTTGCTTAAAAGCAATCTTTACATTTGCCTGCAAAGCAATTATGTAATGTTTAAACCATTTTAATATAAAAATAGCCTGCCTACATTTTAAATATTGCAGAGGATAAAATATATAAAACTGAACCGTCTTCTTCAGATTTTGATCGTTGCCTCTCTTACTTAAATCTGAATTCAATATATTTCTTTTTAGACATAAAGGAGATAGCTAACGATAGCAGCACCAGCTTTCTTCACTAGTTCTTCCCAAGTCCTGAAAAAGGAATTATCCATGTAAAAAGCAGAGACTGATCTCCCTCTCCCAATAGGAAAGCTACATTTTACTGTAGGCATATATGAAAATCAAATTCTATGGGGAAACAGCTTCTAAGGCCAGCTCAAATTTAGCACACCATGTTCTTGCATATATTTCGTCAATTTTGTCAAAAACTCTGCCCTCCCCTTTCTCCTCCTCCTCTCCCTACAGGGGAAAGGGAACAGCTCTGAACCAACAAAGAAGAAAAAATACAGGAAGTTTTGCTCAACTGATTTAGTTATTCCAAGAAAAATGAAATTGTAAATCCCTGTCATACACATGTACATTGCTGAATATTCAGTACAGCAACATTAAATAGTTACCCAGGAGTTTAAGGTTTTTTTTTTTCATTACTCTTGATTGCTATTTGCCCGACCCCATAACTTCTCAGAGATTTTAATTTAACTAAACTTGTCAGATTATGCTCCATAGAAAACTCAGTAATTGTTTGGTGTCTTCAAAAGCACTCGCTTTGCCCTAACACTCTACAACATGAAGGTGATATTCATTCCCGCATCTAAAATACAGCAGCACTTTTTCAAGAAATGGATGCTAATTGAAGACCAACATTTGAAGTGGGCAGTGGCTCCCTCCTCAAAGAAAAGATCTCTTCCCTTTCCACAGTTGAGCACTGTCAGCTGGTTGCTTAGTTTCAACTGTAATTGCTTATTTACAGTATTGCTACAAGTGGATGGGATCTGCATTACTGCATTTGGAATCAACTGCACAGACACAATTGACTCATCTTGAATTCACAAAATTACAAGTTTTCACTCCCTCCCACTGGATACCTTCCCCCCTCCCCTTTTCTTTTTTATCAGACAGAAAAGATATAACAGCATGTGCGATTCCAAGGAAGTCTTCATGCAAACAGCAGCCTTTTGTTGAGAACATGGTTGCCATCAAATTCCCTAGAAGATGAAATTCCAGTATTACAAAGGGCTGCAGAAGGTTCTGACACTGGTGAGGGCAAAGGGCAGCCCTGATAAAACCTAAAAACTGTTTTGATACTTTGAATGCAACTACTGAAAAATATAAGATTTCTGAACTATGCAGAACACCGATGTCTTGACCCCCGTGCGTTTGTGTTAGAAACAAGAAGATTCTTCTAAAGAGGAATCTTCTTATAAAGAGTATCGCCGTCCACCAGCAGAACTCTAGCTACATTACAGAAAAACTTCCATCGCTGAGACAGGGTTGGGGTTTGTATTCGCTCACATTTCTGTGTGAGGAAAGAGATATAACTCCTGCTCCTCAAAAAAAGTCCTCCTACTCAAAATTGGGTTTGAATGTGTATTTACAAACATAAAAACAATGACCATTTTCTAAAATGGCTTAAATCTGCTAGTATCCCAGTGGAGCCGAAAGCTGTCTCTTCTCTTGTCAAACACGGCTAGGACACTAGATCTCTTCCTTTTCTTTTTGCCAAAGAAAACTCATAAGGCTACCATCTTCTCCTCTAGCAGCCTAAAGCAATGAGAAATAGCAAATGTTCTTACAGAAAAGGTCTCTTGCAATACCAGGACAACTGGGAAAGACATGAGCACAGCCTTTGCAAGCTCTGCCAGAGAAAACTTTGTTCTTAATCTCTACTGATTAAGCTTAGGGAAATCAAAGCATTATAAGCATATTTTCAAAGACTTTCGAACAGACTTCCTTCTACTCTATATGATATGATAGAAAAGTATCATTGCAACATGAAGCAGTGAAAAAATGCAAGCTACCTGGCTAATGCCATTCTAGCCACTGTAAGATGGCACATAGCAGGTTTACTTGCATGCTTTGGCTACCATTTATAGTTTAACTACCAATACTAATTTTACATTTGCTGCTACTTATCTTAAAATACAGGAATAATAGATGGTAATATTTTCTTTGAATTTCTATATTAAATACCAAATCTGTAAAAAACAAAGATGATAAATTACTTGAGGAAGTGTTTTTCAATCACATGCAGTATTTTCTACAACTAATATCTAGATCGGATCTCTTATGTTGTACCATAAAAGAAATAACAAACAATTTGTTATCAATTTCAACATAAATTCTATTAATCTGTAAATTTTGTCCAAATATGGAAATACTCCCAAGAAACTCAATTCTGCATTGCACAGATACCAAAAATGAGTTACAATATGGCTCAAAAACGCAGTCCCCAAGATAAACTCCTGACATGTAATTCCGTAATTCACAGCCAACCAAGAGGCCATGCCACCCTGAGTGACCTAGTTTTGGAGACTGTACCTTGGTCATCTCCAACACAGAGTAGAAACAATGTCCCAAGCCATTGGGAAAACCATAAATGAACAAAATGCTGATTGTACATTCTTCCAGAATATCACAGAATCATAGAATACCAGGTTGGAAGGGACCTCAAGGATCGTCTGGTCCAACCAGACAGGCTATCTTCAACACTTCCGACCACATTTCCACAAAAATATCATACCAAAACTATTACTCTTTAGGTGTAACAGAAAATACAATCCATTCCAAACACCATGCAATTCCAATGGTAATTGTGATCTCTAGAAAATTAATCTTGTCTACACAAAAGGCAAAGTTTCTTGAAGACAGAGCTTTTCCAGAACTCTGTTCAAGACTTTTATGCCATCCCAGATGCAAGCCATTAGATTAACATCTCTGCCAACATACAAATTTAGCATAATGTATACTAACCCTCCCCGCTCCACAGAGATCACAAACCAATTACAATAAACAGTACTCTATTTATTTTACTGGAAAATGTCTACTCACCATAGTATGACAACTGCAGTGCAATAAAAATCCCAATTCAGTCCTGTTTCTGTAAAGCTAGATTACTCCCCAGTCGGGAAGAGACCTACGTTACTATTCTGAAGGAAAATTCTGCACTGACAATGAGCTCTAAAATGACTGCAGGAATACTAATTTTACATAGTTGCAGCTGTCAACTTGGTGGTGGTTGTACACAAGGTCAAGAATTTCTCGTTATAGGTACTGGAACAAAAACAGAGTCACGAAGTTGGAATGACTTAGTGATGAAAGGAAGTAAGACCACCCAGTTCTACATACATAAAACAGGGCTTAAAGATCTCAGCTGCATATCACAGAAACTAATTATCTTATCTGAAAATTATTAAACATAGACTTCATTGAAATGCAGAGTAACTATTTAAAAACATGTAAGAAACAGAGAGGAGAGAACTAAAAAACAAAATGCAGTTAAACAGCAGGGATTCAAATTTTCAGGAACTTCAATCTACCTCTTTCCACAACAGAAAGGTGAGGACTCGAAACTCACCCGCAAGACCTTCACTCCGTCCAGAAGGTCACTGTGGAAACTAAGGAGCTGGGTGGCAGGCTCTGGTCCTTAGGGAGTAGGAGTGAAAAGGTGTGCATTTGACTAAGCATCTAATACACCTTTGGGAAGAGAAGGCTTTTACATCAGCTGCCATTTACTACATTTCTGTCATCTTTAGTTTCCAGCTTATTCACGCCTATTATCACACAAGAGGCCAGAAAAAAAGGAGAAAGGCTGCTAGACTTCAGCATCCTCCAAAGTTAGGCCAAAGGACAACAACCATGAGCAATCATTGTGGTTGACCTCTAAATGGCTAACTCTGGTTTCAATAAAACCCTGCTGGTACCTTTGACCAGACAGCCTGGTAGTGCTACAGAGATACAAATACGTAAATAAATGCAGGAATTTATTTCACAAACTACACGGAAAAGTGGTTAAGTGAACAAGACGCAGAACCACTTTTGTTTCTATTCACAAATCACTATTACTGCAGCCTTACAAAACTAACCCCTACCACTGTGCATGCTGCAGTTTCAGAGGATTATTTCTCAGGTTGATTTGCTGAATATGAACATGTTAATTGTTAACTTACTCTCTTATCCTACTCTTCAAATGTGTTACAGAAAGATGAGTAATAGCACAAAACTCCTGTTCCAACTCAAATATTCCCCTCCCCCTGTTACTGTTGCAGCATGAGAGGCAGCGACTTCAGATTTGGACACAACAAACAGAGATTACATTCCTTTATTAAGGTGTGCCAGAAACCCGAGATCTTTCAGCCAAGGAAGTATTGTAACATATTCCCTCTAATTATTATGCAATATTACCGTCTTTCACAGCAGGAACAGTAATTTCATGGTTAGAATCTAACCCATTCACTAGAAAACTGTTATACAGCACTCTCAGAAGGATTTTTAATAAAACAGGACTGTTGAGTCAAAAAGATAAACCAGTTAAGAAGATTGTATGATTAAGCTTTATCAAAACGCTAGCATTTACCACCTTTCCACACGTGCACATCGTTTGTGAATTGCCTTAAAATCATAATGCCAGTAAGTACTTTTATTTATTTACCTTATGCAATTCTGCATGAAAAGAATTCAAATTATTCATGTTTCTAGAAATCTGTATAATTTCCATTTCTCAACACCGCAGATATCTGGTTCCTAATAAATGACTGAAATATCTGAATACATAACTCACTTAAAAAATCTCCAGGGTTATAACTTCATTCTTCCAGTTAGAAAAACTCTCAAATATTTAATATGTTTAGAAATAAAAAATACTTGCTTTAAATACATGTAAACCTAATTATAAAGCTAGGCACAAAGCATTCTAAAACTGTATTTATGTTTTTCAGCTTAACCCTCTGATTTCATAAGTTTTTTAAGAGAACAAAGAAATGGAAACAAAAAAAAAAATCTGTTAACACAAGCATCATAACGACAGCTCTATATGCAAGTGCATTAAAAGATAGAACTTGAAACACAATATACCTGCATGACACCTGGTAGAATGGATATCCCGGGAGAGGAAGGGAGTTTGAAAATCCAGACTGACTCGACATTGCCTTCAGGTATTGTATCCACTTAAATCGCTTCTATATTCCATATGTTAATTCCTTACCAAAAAACCACCTATGTGTGTATCCATCTGTACATTTGTTCAAAGCTAGCTAAAAAGAAACCAAGTGCATATTCGTAGGTCATGAAGATTCTGCCTGCATTTCAAACTGCTTCCTCAGTAGTGAAATTCCTAAAAGCCAACACCCTCATGACATCACATACTACAAAATCATAAACACGCAATTGTTTCAGTAAAGCAAGGACAGCCTGTCGGTTTTCACTCGAGATAAAATCCTGCACTGCATTCTTCTTGCAAACACAGTGCCTTTCAGGCTGGCGAAAGGCAGAGACCTGCTGGCTTAAACAGCAGCCCTGCTTTGGCAGCCAGCCAGCAACCAGCAGAACTTATTGCCAATGCCGCAAATCCCTCCTATCAGCTAATGAAGATCCAGACTGCAGGTGAAACACATTTTAGCCCGTGACAAGAATTTCCTTGAAAATGCATGAGATCCATGACCTTGAACTTAGTGACAAAAATGTCTTTTAAAAATTTCAGTTAAATGTGCAATGCATACTATTGTTTTATAAGCAACATCAGATTGCATTGCACATTACAGCAGTATGAAAAAAACCACATTGAGATTTCCCCTGCTCAAAAAGAATCCTCCCATGCTACACTCTCAGCTATGGGAAAGCAGGAGGGAAGGACAGGAAAGGGAATCTTAAACCACATTATTTAAGCTACTGAATACAGAAATAAAATTATGTACATGCATTCCTGTAGTATTTTACTACGGCTTAAATCAAAGAAATATCAAAAGCGAAATTTCTTTTGATATACAATGGTAAGTTCTGTGAAAGTTTATTTGGGCATGCCTTCCTCAGGAGAGGAAGAGAACACTGGAAAGCACGAAGATGTGAGTAGCCACAGTATACCCCAATGGCTAATGTCAAATAGACTTAAATGATTATCTACCTAGACTACTCATAGGGTAAAGAAGATGTACAGTGCCCTCACACAAAGACTTGCTTAGTTTAAGCAAAATACTAAATAAACCAGATTTTAAATTATTCCATTATCTGTGTTAGCTGCACTGGAGAACATTAAAATGTTGAATTTAATACCTCTACACCATGACATATCATTTAGCCTCGTATTATTTTATGTTGGCTCTCAGTTTTGGAAAAAGACTGAATCGATTTCACTTGGTTTTCCACAAGTTTACAAACAACAGCTCAGCCATTAGGAAAATGGTACAAAACTTTGTCACTATTCTAGGTACCCTTTAAAGTCTGACTAAAAAAGAACGGCAGCTTGTTCTTCTACCTTAAATGTATCTTAAATTTAAGACCAAATCAGATCTCAGTGAAACGTTTAGTTTCTCGTTCATATAATTCAACTGTTTTTATAGTGTATTAACAGCACTGTTATAGGCACATTGCCTAACAAGTATTTGTCAAGGTGTAAAAAAAGGGCAGTTTGTTTGTGAAACACAGCAGTAATTCAAACGGAGATAAAACAGAAGGGGGAAAAACCCCAAAACACTCACACGCTACAGAATAAGGGCTTAGTCCTCAAAAAAATGGGAATGCTTATTAATTAGCTCTGCACACTGTCATGCATAGAGCGTAGTCAAGTATTTGTTCCCACCAGCTACAACCTGGGGAATCACAGGCCATCTTACACAAGAAATGCAATGTATACTTGCACACAGAATAACATGCAGATACCATAGGTGACTGCATATGGCACCAATTTCTCAAGTCATATCAAAATGCCAGGATAACACAAAGAGAGCACAGTTTACCAAGAGAAGTAATTTTTTTTTTTTTTATTAGCCCAACTGATATGTCTAGAAAAAACAAAAAAGCTTCTGGGCACATCATTTTGCAGAATTTTTTATACTTCTCCTGGCTATAAAGAAAAAGCTTGAAAAGGCAATTCAAGCACAAATGACGTTGTGGTATCAGCTGAATTTTTTACAGACAGACTTGAAAAAGCAGCTTTTATAAACATAATGGTCTCAAGTCTAGCATGGAGCATTAATTCCAAAACCCACAACTCTCAAAGCCATACATGTAACAGCAAAAAAAATTGTGTGCATGTGAGAGGAAGAGAAAATTCTACCAGGCCTGTCCAAGTCACCTTTCCCTGCCACCTCCTTAGGGATGTTAGGATAAGTTCTGTTAGCTTTCATCCCTACTGCCACAGCTGTTGAGGGCCATGTAAGTCATTTTGCTACACTGCTGTGGTTGGACCTGAAGAGTCACCTTGCGTGCACATCCCTAAAGCACTTACATTCCAATCCTGTCTATTTATTCATTTTTTGTTTGGTGCTTCCTTGACACTGATAATCACAGCATTAACACATTTATGCAGGAATTCTCATCTCAGAATAACTCTTCTTAGTCCCAACCGGGATTTAGGGTGTTTCCATTTGATTTGCCAGCTGAAAAGAATGTTAGTGTCAAGTCAACAGATTACAGGCTTATAAACCAAAAGTCTTAGAGGCTGCCAGTGGCTCGCCATGCCATTTTGCAAAAATCACTTAGTCCCTTAAATGCCTAACTTATCCACATAATAAGGAAAATACTGGCTGACAGCAAAGGAATGATGTGAGGGTACATTTTTTTTGTAATTAAGTACTGAAATCCTCTGATTAAAGATTCATGAAGGGATAAAAAAGCTGTAGAATTTGAGGGAAAAGATGTGTGGGAATATTCAGAATAGAGCTTTCTTTTAGTCTCCTGCCCCTAGCTCTAACACAACAGAAGCGTTATTGCTCTGAAATTTCAATTTAAATATAAAGGCCATTTAAATTTTAAAGTGTGGCAGAAACTGCACAGTTTTTAAATGGGTGGACAGCATTACATAACATTTAAAGATGGGGATAAGTAAGACGACAATAGGCAGACAAAAACTGAATTTAAGATGATCTTTACAGAAGCGGAATCCTTCATTGGTAAGCATCGTACCAGTTCAGCAATTTGGAAACAGGGAGGGAATGTGTGGCCTAAGAGGGAGAAAGGGGGAAGAGAAAATCTGGTGAGGACCAAAGAGAAAGCCAACATTTCCCAAGTGCCCCTTTTATTTCTTTCCACATGCAGGCTTGATTACAGTACAAAACTACTTCTGGGATCCAGACCTACTTGCCAAACACCACCTCCAATAAAAGAGATAAGTGGGTTTCATTCCAACTTCAGTCATGTTTGTTTGAATTTTACTTCCGCATTTAGTGCCAACAAACTTACTTAAAAATAACCACATTAGTATTGTTTGGCATAGCATGCCTTGTAGTACTTCTGACTTTGCTGGAGCAAAATTAAACAAAGAAAATAAGTTTGAGGCACAAACACTGTGTGTTCCAGAATTTACAGTGATCTTAATAATGAAGTAACTGACCTGTTGCCGTTACAGTATTTAATGCTGCTAGTTGAAAAGTTATGCAATACTTAACTGAGGTGTAACTGCACTTCAAAAAGCAGGGATGGGCTGAAAGACTGCAGAAGAGCAAGCTCATGACCACCTTCAGGTATTTGAAACAAGTAGCACCCTTGGTAAACTAATGGAAGATTAGTTTCAGCTAAAAAGGCAGACTGAAGGCGAAACAGAAACTAACCTTATTACTGGAATCCAAATCAACTTCATCAAGTCCAGAAGTGAAAGCAGGCACACTGTAGACGTTATGTGATGACATATCAAAAAGCATATAAAACGTTTAGTATTCATAAAAATAGAAGTGTCATGCAGAAATTATTGTAACATCAATACCATAAATCAGTAATTTACTCCCATACAAAGTGTTAATTCGATATTTTCCCTGCCTGCTCAGAAATATATTACAGGTGCTAAAATAGAAGGGAAAAAAATATTAGAGGAAATGTAGGAAAAATCATTACATGGAGGTTGAAAATAACAGTATTACTTACAAAGAAAATATTACAAAGATATTATATTTAATAAGTAGTACATAAAAAACATAATGGAAAGTCTTGTTTTCCTTTCTGTGCAAAAAACAAGAATAGGAAAACATACCACAACACTGAAGAATAATGGCAAATTTGAAACTGAAGGAGGACACTACCACTGCAATCCCAAAACTTATCCAGTGTTAAAGACCAACTAGATATTTATATAGGGGAAAACAAAGAAAATCAAAAAAACCCAGAAGTGATAACGGAAAAGCACTGGTGGAAAAAAGGACTTGAAACACCAGAACTTGGGCAAAAACATCCATCTAAGAAAGCATTATCCAAGCTAGCTGCCGAAGGACATCTTTTGCTCTTTTCTGAGGCAGACCAGTGGCTTCAGCAGAATCTCTGCTGCACTCCTAAGCTTGCTGGTCAAACTACTGAACTTTTTCTTTTTCCCCCAGCCTAGTTTCCTAAGAAAACTGAAGTGATCATCATCACATAAGCAGATACAGAGTAAGCAGGCTAGCTGTTGTTTTCAGGTAGGCTACCTAATGAAAAATAAAGGAAACAGAACAACCTCTGAAAGAAAATAGGCAGCACATGAAGAAGTTTGTATTCTGACTTCAATTAAACTGGGTTCTCCAAAGCAAAAAACACATCTACCTTCTCCCCCTCTCATGCACTGTCTTCCAGTCTTTAAAGTGTCCTATTTACCTGCCCTCCTAATATCTGGTGGCTCTGTTTGCCTTTCAGTAGCTTTCCATTTCTCCAGCCCCCTTTCCCTCCTGCTGTTAAGGCAGCTTTCCTGCCACATACGTGGCATTACCCACGTAGGCCTATTACAAGCTTGTTCAGCTTGATAGCTTGTTTACCTGCCTGGTACCCATCCTCATCCTCCACCAGCTTTACATCATTCCCAGTAAGATCTTTAAAAAGAAGCATCCCAAAGAGCAAGCAACAAGTTGATTAAACAACTAAGTGTTGCACGCTTTGTAAAGACACTGAAGTTTCCCCACATTTTCTCCATATACTCGCTGCCCATATATTGTCGTATCCTGAAGTATGTCTTGTGATGCTGACACAAAACTGATTCAAAAGGCATCCTTGCTCCCCTCAACCAGGCATCAGAGGTGGAGCTTAGCACCCTCTGCAGAACAGAGCCATTGCCCAGCCATCCTGTACAGCAGTTAAAATTTTGAGTCCCCTCTGGGATGCAAAGCAGAGCACAAAAATTTAACACCTAGCTCTTCTAGGTCATTCTTTCCTTCGCTTTAGGGAAGCCTCTCAGTGGCAAAATGCTTGCGTTTTTCCTTACGTACACTTTGAAGAGGGGAAAAATATGTTCCCAAACATCATTTTCCAGATATAAAAACATGCAACAGTTATGTAGGACCTGGCTTTCAGCAGCTTCTGCAACTCTCAAGTTGCAGAAAGGTTCCTTTTAAGCAACTTGCATACTACATGAAATTCTTGAGAGAGGCACCTTTTGCAAGACAAAATGCCAATGCACTATTCTCCATGACCACGCAGGCTGGTAACAGTGATGGAACTCCATAAAGCAGAAATAATGAGGGCCTTGAAGGGTAAAGTATCTGAAATTTAAGGAATTTATTTCCATTGAGGATTTGTCCTTCAAGGAATACAGAAGTAAAGACATACTGCAAGATACAGCAGTAGGTTTTATTGTAGGTACAGACACATTTCTGCATCCAGAAGCTTAATCTTAAGATGCCACATATGAAAGTCAACATTTCTGTTTCATTCTGTGCTCCTCTTCAGAGACACAGAAGTTACACCAGCACTGGCTTAAAACTAGTTGTCCTCTAGACAGACACCAGCTTCCATGTGTTCTGAAAGTCATTCCAGGAATCAGTCATTAAAAACATACAATAAAAAGCTAAATATTACTTGACAAAATGAACTTCAAAAGGTACTGGATTTGGAAGAATTCCATAATGAATACTTTATTTGGTAGATTTTAAAAAATAGTAAGTCTGGATTGAGGCTTTCGTGGACTGAAGATGGATTTTAAAAATTCCTACACCTGAAACAAAGCCTAGAATTTACTCTGAGCATCTGAGAATTCATACTGGAGTTACTAGGACTGATATGTCTGCTTCCTACGTTAGTCCTTTTAGACACTCTTACTTGGATTAAGAAGTAATATTTTTAACATCTTTGTTCCGATCTGGAACAAAAAAGTGACAATTATTAAATTCTCATCTAAA
Source organism: Gorsachius magnificus (assembly GCA_034008185.1). Classification (NCBI taxonomy): domain Eukaryota; kingdom Metazoa; phylum Chordata; class Aves; order Pelecaniformes; family Ardeidae; genus Gorsachius; species Gorsachius magnificus. The sequence goes on along the minus strand of CM067086.1, from coordinate 8,260,807 downwards.
GAAAGTGCTATTTTTGGCCCAAACATAAAACTGCTCTTAGCTGCTTTCATACTAGACACGCAGTAAAAGTGCTCAAAAGTCCAACATGAGGGCCCTGACTTGCAAGGCAATCTAAAGCACTACCCAAAAGCCATTCCAGCTACAAGCAGTTATGGTGCAACCTGCACAGCCTCCACTGACCTGACGCATTCCAATTCTACATGAAGTCAAAAACCACAGCTTAAGTACTAATCACATATTGCCATTAGTACTTGAAAGCACATCTTCCTGGCCTTTGTGCCCAAACTGAACCTCCCTTTCTTGCCTCTTCCACTCTTCCTGGAAGTTGCCACTACGTGTGGCTAAGTAGTCTAAGGCTCCATTCCTTCTACTCTCCTCTGGGTGCTCAAGAGACAGGATCCTTCTTCAGGCTTCACATATTGATACTGCCATTATCCCTCTACTGTAATGTCCCATAGCACCTACAGGCACCAGGTTTTAGCATGCTCTTCTGTAACAATGACCAACACAGAATGGCCTGAGGGCGATGTGGAGGTATGTACCAGCAGCAGCTTAGTCCTGTTCACAGAAGGACCCTTTATGGCAAAGTATCTTCAGGGAGTTAGCTTGGATACTGTTGTTTACTACTGTACCTCAAAGCAAAAGGAGGTATGCTGTCGTGTGAAAAGCCTGCACCACTGAAGAGCCAAAACAGAAGCTCCCATGTCCAGAAACAATCACCATCTGTGCAACTCCTGTGCCATAGTGTGTTTTACGCTGCAGCTTCCCCGTTCCTCACGCATCACACCTTCAGAGATTCTTAAACAAAAACTAGAATTCAGTTCCTGTTTTCAGTTACAGCACTTATTTTGTATGGTTTTATTCCAAATATAGAAGGCAGGATAGGTAACTAAGCAATCGTGAGCAAAAAACCTAAAGCTCATAGACCAAAATAAGCCTTTTAGGGATCCTGGAGCCATAATAGCCAGATTTTATCTGATATAATTATTTTACTTATTCTGTATCTCAGGTAGCTTTTACCACCAGATGTTTCAACAGTCAGCCATGAATTGTCCATGGCTCTCACCAATACTGCGTGACAGCAAATAGGGGAAGAAAGCATGTACTAGAATTGAGATTAATAAACTGCAATCTTGATCTAGATGTCAGATAACCAATGCACGTTTCTTTACTGTTTAGCAAGCGTTCGGGCAGAAGCTAAACAACTCTTTCTTGTGGCCAAAGGTTCTCAGCTGATTCATGAGCAACTGGGCACGGTTGGCATCCTGCCCATCTGAGAGATAACCCTGTCCTGTTGAACCTAGGCAGTGAATCTTCCTGCCTGCACACTTAAAATCACAATGAAGTTGCTATGTAACCAGGTTCTGTGTTCTCAGCCAGGCCATTCTGCCCTACAGCTGCCTAAATCAGTCTACAACAATTTGCAGAACGAGCAAGAAAAATTATTGTCAACAATAAAATATCAGGATGACTTCTGGGGCAGAAGAGGAATACCCGAGTTGTAAATTAACCTACTGCAAGTCATGAAACCTCACAGGTATAAAGCCATTGACCACAACAAAACAGGAAGGGGGAAGTACCCTCCTCCTGACCTTGCCTTTGTCTCTAACTGCAATTCCAGCTGAAACAATTAGCCTGCAATTGGAAATGAACTTGCAAGATTCACCTGATCGCTCCTGACAGTCAGAGGTACACAGATGTTAGTTATTCTGTACCTGTGCACATAAACAGTCAGTACCATACATCTTCAAATTCTAACCTACATAAACTTTGGGGGATGATCTCATCCTCAGTGCTAGCAGGATATGTTACCCTCCACCACCAGGTTCGCTCTGTATCATTCCCCGACCTTTACCCAGGAAAACAAAGCAAACATCACCTGGCCACAGAGTTACGCTTATTATCAGCAATCCATCACCTGCCAGTAGGCTGGAAGAGGGAAACCACTGCTGCTGGAAAGCAAGAAGTACACAGGCCACAGCGTGGGCTGCAGCAGTGAGCATCAATGACACGGCACTTCATCACTGGAGTCTGGCTGGCCTGGCACTGCCCTCACCCTGGCTTTGGAAGGAGCTGGCTAAAGGACTAAACACCTCTTCCCCCGCAGCTTTACAGCATACACAAATCATAAGGGCTGCCACCTGCAATAGACTGTGGAAGCTCAGGTCGGGCATGCCAGCCTGGTGGAGAAAGGCTGCAGGATTCCAGTGCCTGAAATCCAGTGCTGTCAGAGCTGCAAAGCTGTAAATCCACACCAGCATCATCACTGGCCAGAAAGAAGAGACAATTCCAAAACAAATCAAGCAAAACCCCCAAAAACTAAAGAAGCCCAAACCAAACCAGAAGCCCACCTAGTTCCTCATAAAAGGAAGCTCATCAACTTGACCACTCTCTACAGGACTTTTCCAAACAGTTCTACAGAGCAAAGATGTTTAAGGCCCGTACCAAGTATTGACCGTCTTCAAAGACCATTTGGGAGTGATCATTCCATTTTCTGCTTACTGCATTTGTAAACACAAGAGAATAAATAAATCTTGTGTGCTGTAGAATCAGCAGGTATTCCACATTTCAGTTCAAAGAAAATCAGAGAATCAAATTACATTCTCTTGCTGTAAGAAATAATTCTATATTCTTAAAATCTGAAATAACTCTTCTAAACAACAACCAAAAAAAAAAATTTATGAAGACATGGTATTATTATACAAAAAAAAAAAATATATGCAGAGCCTGAAATGGGATTAAGCTACTTTATCCTACTTAAAAATGAATTATACTGGAGAGAGACAAATTATTTACTGCCAAGTGATACTAAAATACTGAACAGAAAACTAACCAAAACAACTGAATAAAAAGATTGAGTCAGCCAAACAAACTTTAAAGGAATAAACTTTTGCTAAAATCAAACAGGAATTCAGGTATTTCACTGAGTATGGATGCATGTAAATTGGACTGAGATGATTTAATAAAAACAGTCACTATAAACATATGTATAAGCCAGAATGCTGATATTATAAGCAATATTTTAAATTACTTTGAATTTAGAAGGCAGGTTGCTCTCTACCGTGACCCAAATAAATCTTAATTTACTTGAGCTACCAGAACGTATAAGTTCCTGTCTCCAACAGACACAATTTATTAATACAAACTAAACAGATGGCTATTTAATGGCATCCAAACTTCAGCTTGCTGGCCTTTGATGAAGCTCCAGAGTAGACACATCTCGTAGGATTGCAAATACGGAAGGCTGAGTCTATTTTTGATCTTTGGTATAAATCAAAGTCTTCTACGCAAGAGGACTGTCATACAGTGTCCTTTTTAATTCAGACACATTTTATGCTAACAGCCCTGATCATCTGTCATCTATAAGAATAACCAATTCAAAATTCTTACTAGCAAATAAACTGTAACTACAATGCCTTGTAAATCGTGCAAATCACTTATCAGATTACAGAAAAGCGTTACAATTAGAGGCAAATGGAACACTCTCATTTCAGTTTAAAGTTGGCAATTTGTATAATTCGACGTGCCTCAAAAGAACAAGAGTAAATGAAACTGTGCAAACTCCTGAGGTCAGGGTGATAAATGATACCACTTCCAAAATCAGCTTTCCTAATAAAGGCTTCTAAACCAGAGCTGGCTTGCATTCTGTTAATCTCACTGTTACAAGTAATCTGAAATATTCTTGATAAAATATTTTTAGTATCGACTCCAGCATATTAAAACCAGTTGAAGGTCATTATGAGGATGAAAAAAAATAAACTTCAGACACAGTAAAGATAACAAATTCATCCCTAAAACTACACAAAATATTTTGAGAACTCTGCACTTAAATCAGTTCAAGATTAATTGTTTGTTTGTAACTATCATCTTAATGTATTATAACCTGAGCATTAAAAAAAGAAACAGTTTATCTGTCAGTTCTTGGACCACATCTACTGAATTCTACTTGTTTGTCCCCACAGGCACACCTGAACCAATAAAAGCAGGGCGAGTTTTTTTTTGTTAAAAGACAGAAACATTGTACACATAGTTTTAATCACGTTGATGTCATCCCAGCTTCCCCTAAGAAATATTTCATTTGCTTAATTAGGCAGATAACACTTCTATTATTATCTGGTATTTGTTCACTGCACTTAAGAAATTTAATTTGCATAGCAAAACTTTTTCATTTGTTAGGTCAATTCATGTGCCACTAAATGGCAATTCAGCATTACAAACTAAAGTAGTAACCTATTCTCTGAAATGTAAATATTTCATACTAGTCTTTTTAAACAGTCAACTGTTTAAACTCTTCATGCTGTGTTGGTGGAAGAACTTATTTTATTTATTTAATTCTGGCATATTCTTTGGTATGCCACTTCAATCTCAGAAAAAAAAATAATCCTAAGGAAATCCTTTATATTCTGTTAAATTCTTACGATTTCCATTATCATACACAATCTTGAAATGGAAGAAATTAAACCTAGCCATGAAATGATACAATATACAACACACATTTGAATCACAGTCACACTTAAGAACTGGACGGACCGCATAGAATTCTAAAAGAACAATGAGATTTATGGAAACACAAAAAAATGAAATACCTAAAAGCCCTAGAAAGGGCAGCATGCAAAGCAACAGGGGCCACATGCTTTTCAAGGGCACTCTATGCAAAACAGCAGACAAACAGGACATGCCTTAGAACACTGACTGACTGGCACAAATAAAAATCCCTAATTATATTTTGATTAATCTTCTGAAGCCTGTGAAATGATTTATGTTTACAACAGCTGAATAACCTCAGGTGCTTTGCCAAAAGAGAAAAGTTTTTTGGTTTTGTTTTGGTCTCCCGTCCCCCTCCAACCCCCCGTCCCACCAAGAACAACTAGGATAAAAATGCAAAGGACATAGAAACCTGGACAATAATACCTATGACTCGCCACCACAAGAAATAGCTAGATATTTTCCAAGGTAAAGCATGATTTCATTCGCAACTGGACTTCTGATTGCTAGAGAGTAACTTCATTACTTCAGAAGGCATTAAAAATACTTCCACTCTTCATCCCTCGTAATAAAATCTGTTTAAACACTTTTGAAATAATGCAAATATTTCTTCTCTTTGATATGAATTAATCATCAATTTGAAGGCAAAGTCCACAATGACCAAGAAACAAACCTACCCTTTTCATCAGGATCTTTCACAAACCCGGAATGTAAGTACTCGGAGAGACTCCGTGTTAACAGTATGTGCCAGGAATATACAACATTCACTGCCCTAATTATTTAAGATAACAGTACTCAACTTTCAGGCAGGTACTCTAATCACAAAGGAAACACTGAAAAATCTGGCACTAAATAAACAGTGCAATTTAAAAGGATGGAAAACTCAAAAGGCTTGGAGAGATACTAGTACAAAATCCTTATATTAAGCTCAGACATTTAGTACATGAAACACAGCAAAAACAACACAGGGTTTCAAATGAAACATTACAATTTTCTTGCAAGGACTGAACACCAATACCTACCTAAAATAATACTTTTTCACAGCACTGTTTACAGACTGTCAGCTTCAGTCAGTCATTAACCGCTCTCATGATTAAGCCTGAAGCATTCATAAGCATTCAAAACTGAAGCACAGTCATTAAAAAGGACCACGCTTGCCCTCTCCCCATTTGCTGAAAAAATTATCAACGCCTTCACTCCTCTCTTTCTGCCTAGGGAAAGAAAGAAAGGGGAGGGAAAAAAATTAGAGCAGAATTCCACCTACCTGACTGCCATCATTTCCTCCCAACAGGTCATCCACACATAGAAAAACAACTAAAACTGGTCTCTAAACCAGTTTCAGTGCTTCAGACTGGCTTAAAAGAAACAAACCATAATGAGCTCGTTTTATGTAACTGATGTAAGCTTGAACACTTAACGTTAGTTAATTTTACACTGATGTTAAACCCACTCGCTCCCAGAGATGCCCTGGCATGACCACACCCACTTAGTGCCATCATTCTTTCACATGCTTCAAGATAAAGGCAATAAATTTAAATACGAAATATCAAGAAGCTATAATTATGATATTATATCCCAGATAATTCCTAAAACCAGGAAATTGATGTTTTAATAGAGTTGCATTATTTTAATTAGCTCTCAACGTTAGTCCTTGGCCACACAACTTCTGTGGCTGAGACGACAGCAGCTTTGCGTAATTACATTTGCAGACAATCACCTTCTGGGTTTCCTCCCATCTAGAACAAGTTAATCATCTTGTTATATAAAGCCAAATTAAATATAATCTTTCAAGAAAATATCCCTCCTCAGATTAATTACTTGAAGCAAAGCAGAAAGTTATTGCAAGCATGATTTTAATGGAAGTTCTTACAAAATTGGAGCACTTTGGGGATGTGTGGATTAAACCTGTAAATTTCTCCTCAGAGGTATGAATTCAAAATCTCTGCAGTTTTATGAGATATTAAATTTATTAAAAGAGCCTTGACATGTTCCATGACTCCTACTTCAAAAATAACTGAATTATCAGGAATAGTTATGCTTTATTTTAGAACTGCCTTCAAAATACTGCTATCACAAAATGACTTCTGGTCCAATCACTTCAATAAGTTTAAGACTTTTCTGTAAAAATCTTCCACACAAACCAATCAGAAAACTCAATGTAACTGCTCTCGGTAACTAAATTTTTTTCTCAACAATATGCTGTGTTAAAACAATTCTCTAACATGTTATCCTAATTTAAGTAGGTCACACTGTTTCTATTAGATTTGCCTTAAAGCTCTTCCTAATAAATCTAGTGGCAAGAGAGGTGTTTGCCTTATTTTCTCTGAAAAGTTGTTCAGTTAAAATTATATATTAGGCAACCCACAGTCTTTGAGAGACTCAACACTTTCTCTGCCAGTTATATCAAAGTACAGAAGATGTATTTTGTATTAATTTTGTTATGCTGCAGATACACAGAGAAGCCTTTGTGAAAAAAACATCATTTACAACTACACAACTGAAATTCTTTCTATATTTGGGAGGAGCAGGGGGTTGAAGAGAGGTGGTGTTTATCACGAAGCCGCTGTGACTTTACTCCCGTCGCTGAAATGCTCTTCACAGTTCTCGTGATCTTCACTGTTATCTGTAGTTGTATTATGGCTGTGCTCAAAAGAGCAATACGCAAGGCACGATACAAAATCAGAAGAGGTCCGTCTTAACAGTTTAACCATGTATTAGCTATGTTTACATATAGTATTCATTTAAAAATAAAAATTTTTGACTGAAATAAAATGCAATGCAAACAATAAAAGGCAACAGTACCATGCTCTTTTTATTAAGGGATATAATTTTAAAAATAAAATTTAAAAAAAAATCTGTAAAACTGCAAGCCTTCTGTTTCCTTTCCAGTTCGCCAAACACGTATGTGAGAAGTTAAACTTTTTCCTAAACTTTTATTTTACTCATCACCACAGGATCAAAAACTTCAAAGTTCGGAAATACTCCCATTACTCCTTCTTTACCTTATAAATAAGATATGAAAACACATGCAAAGAAGTGGTTTGAGGAGTAAATGCTATACGAGTACCTCCATTAAAACCTAACAGAAGGTGAGATCTATCAAGTGACAATCCATCGTAACTCAACATTGAATTGCTTTATGTTTAATTGCAGGTGCTCACAAAATTTAAAAAATAACACTGTCTCTGCTTACTACAAAATATTTTAAGCTGGAATCATAATATTAATTAGTCACCAGTAACTTATTTTTGCTTTGAAATAATATTTACATAATATTCCATCAGCAAACATGTCCCAGACAGTACTTCCTAGGGGTACATTAAAACCAGAAGCAAGCACTCCCTAGGTTTACAGCAACATCAGAAGGCAGCTGTTGTATTTCAGCTGCAAGGCGCTGACAAATTTCTCTCTTCTACTTTATACAAATGTAACAGTAATTACTCGCAAAACCTGACACCAGTTCCCACATTGTTCGTTCCCACAAACTACGTGGCACAGAAGGGGATTACTTTCTTCCTGCAGTGCTACACGTAACTGCTGAAATCCCAGTGTCCCGTCCTTCTGATTCCTTTTCAGAATCGGCCATAAATCCCTTCTCCACATTGAGCTACCAGGAAAATCAATTCCTACAACCCCTGGCTGCAAGGGTTTTTTGTTCTATAGAAATTTTTAATCAACACATCTGCTAAGTAATCGTTTTTAGACTGCTCAATCAAATTATTTTTATTATTATTATAAGCAACCACTTCTTTTCCCAGTTTCTCCCAGTTCTCCCTATCACAACTTCACCTTCACTCCTTTTTTTTTTCCTGTTCCCTTACCAAAGACTCCTTGTACTTCAGCTGCTGCTTCTGTCCCTGACACCTTCCAAATTTAGGAACTCTATTACATGCAATCTTCTTACCATATTCAGGCATTCACAAAACAGATTTTTTTTTTTTTTTTAATACAAGACTACAGAATCCTGGCCATTCCTAATGGAGGTATTTCTTCTCAACCTGTTTCAAGTTTAATTTTGGCTTTGTGGAAAATGCTAAGTTACATATCTTTACCACTCTTCAGAAAGCAGAACTGTCTCATTACCAAGAAGCACACAACTTTTTACAAGCTGATTTTAAATTCTAAAAGGGAATAGTTGATAAACATACTACAGAAAAATCCCATGAAACAGCGCCACCACTTTTCCCACAGCATTTAGATTCAACAAGCTAAGATCTCACACTTAATTAATGGTTACTCTATTATACCTAAACGGTTTTCTCACTTGAAAAAGGAGGAAGGGGAAACAGATTGTCTTTCCACTAATGATGAAAGAAATATTAGGCATAAAATGAGATACAATATTTAAATTTCAAAGGGGGTACTAAAATAAGTTAATAGATGGGAACCTTAAACTATGGGATCTGTGTTACTGGTGTCCTTTAAAGAGAAAAGAACAAGATTACACATAAGATGCCTGTGATATTTGTGGACCCATTTTCCAGATTTGGTATGTCATCTAGAATAGACTAGACCCAGGGAAGTATCAATATGGTAAACAGATTTTCTGCATAGAGAAATACTTTGAAGCTATGTGAACAGCTTTTATAAGGTTTAAGCTTTTGGCACAGAAAAAGTAATTTTGTAAGAAGCTCAAATGAAAACTATAATGGTTTTAGAAGTATTTAAAGACATCAAAAAACCTCCAATGGATTTCTCTAGACCAAGAAAACATTTCCACTCATACATGACATGTTTGGTAGTATAAAGAAGTTACAGCTGGAATACCAGAGACTCGGTGAAACTACTACCCTCTGAGACTGTACACAATACTTGAAATTCTAACTTATTCCAGATTTAACATCCCAAACTGTCAAAATCATTCCCAGTTTACTTGTGTTACAACAGATTAATTTTGCCATCTAAGATAGAGGAAAGCACTGCAATTCCATTACAAAAGCTTCCAATTGTTTATTCAGCCTAAATATACATCGTAAACTTCACATCATAAATGATGTTTTATGTTATTCTAGAAGATTTTTCCTTCTGCACTGCAGGCTAAAAACAGCATAATAAGGATCTACAAGGCTACAGAAGATGTCCTGTGGTTTTTAATTCAAAATATCAGAAGATAAGTATACTGCAGGCTTCACTGGATTTCTTTAAAAAAATAAAGATCATCAAAAGCGCACAAACCTGAACACCAGACCTACCCAGATTCACCTTTACACTTCACCTTACTTCCAAATCCTTGTGCTTCAAAGATTTTTAAAGATTTTATTTTTTTTAACTAATTTAATTATCCAAAATACGCTACTAATTCTGTGGGCATACTCAGGAAAATTTAAAAGGAGCTTCAACAGTCTTAACTTAGAATTGTTTAAATGATGAACAAGTACCACAGTGTAGAAGCAGCTACTTGTAATAGAATTTCCTCATGATGGCAGCATAAACCATCCCGATGAAATGCTAAGTGACAATACACATTCATACTCAAACAAAACAGCAAGATCTCAACTGCTCCTGAAATAGCGGTCACTACTTTTAATTTTCTCCCTCTTCACATTGCCATTTCTACACTACTTCACAGTCATCTTATCAGTCCCCCGAATTTCACAGGAGTACTATTCTACTTCACGCATATAATATATTAAGAAAGAAGAGGTACCACCTTACAGAGTATTTTGACATGCGATATATAATTTTATGCATCTACCCATATGCTCCGTTAGATTTTGTATCATTTGTATATTCTATTTTGAAAAGTCAATGACAACTGCACAATCTATGCATTTGCATGAACCACTAAGTTGAGGCTTCAATCAAGATCCATTACGTTCTTCTGAAGAACAATCTTCAATCAAGTTCTGTTTGCTTTTAATGTTTCTCCATTTCAAAGAGGACAATACCATGACTTCCAAGACCCCATTATTTTCTTGGAAACAACAGTAATTTCAAAACCAGCTAGAAGGATTGTGAAAATCTTGCATTTTATCTTCCTGACCTTCCACAGTATATAAATTCCAAAGATTTATAGCCAGTTGTATACTTTTATAAGGTATGAAATTCACTGAGTTCAAAGTCTGCATAGATTTCAGCTTATAAACAGATTATATCAATTAAGATTGTGTTGATTAAGAGTAGGTTTGAGATTAAAAAGATCACCATGCTTGGGAAGACTTTGTTTAAAGGCTACTACTAGTGCAATTCACCCTTTTCAGATTATGCTGCAAGCAAGGCATTTCTGAGGCTACTACGTCCAAAAGCTCATCACCTCACACTTCAAAAGGTCAGTCAATGTCCTCCTCAGATTAGCCGGCATAACTGTACACAAGGTTGTTCCTAAACCCAGTTCTATCACAATAACCTTAGTGTTTGAAAACCACGTAGTAGAGCATGAAGTAACCCAGATCACTAAGACACTACACCCAGGTACACTGGCTGATCCAAGGGGACAGTAAACTCCTGGAGGAGAAAAGACAGACAAGTAAGAATGAGTGATACATCTCCATCTCCTGCTCAGTTGCAAGTTTCATATCTGTCTACAGCCTTTAAAAGTGCCCTAAGCCCCCACTTCTTTCTCTCTTGGAATGCCTATTCAGAGTTTAAACACCAAAAGTGCATCTTCATTTCATCTTCGTATTACTGACCAGCTGTGCTTAAATATACCTAAACCCCTTACCAATCTGTAGTTTTACACCATATCTGATTAATCGTCAACTGCTTAAAGGAAGCAATCTTGATACTCCATCAAACTGAAGATAAACTGCCACTCACCCTACTTGTAGATGTTAATGAAGACTGAAAGAACAAACATTCAGAAGGAAAGGAAAAAGACAAAAAACCCCATCAGTCTGTTTTAGATAAATAGAAGCTAGAAGAAACACAAATGAAAATGTATAACCCATGAAACACAGAATGGATGTATTAGTTTTAGAAGTTTAACTCGCAGCACATGTTGCAATACTACAGCCCGTACAACTTGGCAGCTCGCAGGACTTGGCATTCCTGGACTGCGCAAACAAACATGCTTGCACACAGATGCAACAGCCAAAAGCGGCAGTGAAGGGGTTTTTGGCTATAGTTAAGTTTTTCCTTAACTATCTGTTTTCATGTCTTGGCAGTTTTATCTCCACTACAGTAAGGAGGGTGGTTAACACCAATTTTCTCAAATCAGGCTCAGATTACACTGACTGAAAAGACGGACCAGATCTTAATTTGAGGGTTTACAATAAGAAGATTAAAACACACCAGCAGCATCTTTGTTTTCAAGCAATATATGCACTGCACAGCAAACAGACATTTACCACATGAATGAAAAAGTAGCTTTATAATGAAAGCCCATCTCTCAAAAATTTATGGTTTCTTGCAGAATTATTCCTTCAGAAACCTCCCATTTTCTTCTCCATACACCCTTACAGTACACCTGTTTTGGCAAAGACAGAAGCAGAGCTTTACCGTATTTCCTCTCCTAACAAGATTTTTCAAATGAGCAACAAAGACCAGGAGCAACTAGAGCCTCAGCAGAGGATTGCCTCATCACCAGTAGCAATAAACAGAACAGATCAAGCAGAGGAAAAAGCCCAGTTCTCCATCTAAAAGAAAAGTTAGTAGGTTTGAAAAATCACAGCCTAAAATCAGGACTCTTCTGCTCCTAAGTCCATTTATGTGTATTATTATATAACAACAGTTTAAGAATAGGAATCCTTTGTGAATTTACAGCTTTTTGTTTCTTTAAGTAGTGTTAGTTTAATTTAAAAACATGATGAGGTCAATTGAGTTATGTAAAAGAACTACTCAGATGTAATTAGAAACCACGACTTCTAACATTTTCTTCAAGGCACTTCTTCAAACATACAATGAAATACTCATGGCCACATTGTGACAGAAGAGCCTGCAACCAGCTTAAAAGCAGCAAGAGAAATTGCATGACAGCCTGTCAATTAAAAAAAAAAAATCCAATAAAAAGGTGTATTTAGCAAGATAAACTTTCACTCCCAAATTATTTATTCCTCTAGTCTTCTCTCTCACTGTTCAAGACTAGCAGAAAATACTAAGTTTTATAGAGATGTAACTGTGCAATAAATACACCATGAATAAATTTTTTCAATTATCAGACAAAACATTTAATGTGTAGGATAAAGTTAGTCAAACAGAAGCAAAAAAAAAAAAAGAAAAAGAAAGTTTTAAAAAGCAAGGGAACTAGAACATAAAAAATTAGATCCAAAGCATGACCTAACAACTGAGAGTACAGAAATGCAGAGATAACGCATAATGTATGTCTACCAGTAAACTGATGGATAAGCGGGAAGTACACTACCATGAGCCACCACTGTAATATGGCAGTGAAAAAGACCAAATTCTATGTCAGGATACATCATGACAGGTGTTTCCAGAAGAGACAAGGAAATATTTTAAGCAGTCTTTAACTGTAAGTGTTTTGGCAAGACTTTATCAAGAATATTACACACCATTCTAGATAATCCCGATTTAGAAAACATCAAATAAGTGCATGTAAAAAGGAGGACTTTCTGTATCTGGAGAAGAGATCAGGACACATCAAGTACTCTGTCATTTGCAACAAGCTAGGGCACATCTACTTTGTAAAACGTAGCACAAGGCTGAGAAACTTGAGCTAGAGCAAGCCAAGTTAGTGTCTGCACCAGACTGACTGAAGATGGAACTCTACGAGCCATCTGATAGCCCAGGCACATCATCATGCAGATATGACTATACTGCTCTTGGCTGAAAACTAATGCCTCTGACTTGCGTTGTGCTACACAGGTGTATGAGCTGGGCCTCGTGTTCAATCCAGTGCACACTGTAGACGTGCGTTAACACATAGCTTATTCAACCCTTTATTTTGTAGGGTGTAGGACTGCTCTGTTTAAAAACAAACAAATCAACTGATAATACAATACCAGAGAACAGAAAGTTGCCTTCGTCAAACAACAGCAATGGCAGGAGACCAACAGATACCAGATTGCCACTAGTACAAGTCAGAACTTAAAACAGTTCCCAAAATTTCTTTATTTTTAACACAATCTGGTAGTTACCAGGAAAAAGGAAGAAAAAAAAGCCCAAACAAACGTAAGAAAACAGATGCAGATTAATCAGTCCATGAGATCATTTAATTGAAGCGGTGAAAATTAGAAGACATGACTGAGTCAATACCTGCTTGCAGATGCCAGCCTACTGTCTGCAAAAATTAAAAAGAAAAGTTAATTCATGTGTTTACTAGTATTTCATAACATTGTTCATGCAAGAATTCATGGCTGTTTGTAAGTATCCATAAATATTTTGGATTCTACTCTATCTCTGAAGCCATAAAACTTCTCCAGTTGTGCAAACACCTACTTGTGAACTTCAAAACTTCTGAATCAAGAATATTCTAAAGAAGTCAGCACACTAGAAGAATAACCTATTATGAGTTTACCATGCTAAGGTACCATGCAAGCTAAGATTTAAGTCTATTTTTTTTTTCCTTTTTTCTTAAATTGTCCTTTAAATAAGCAGTAAGTAAGAGCCAACAAGCATTACTGTAGAGCAGAGGTCAGAAAATTCTTAAAACTTCAAGTCACATTTTAGTTTGATGAAAAAAATTTAGTTTTCCCATGTCATGAAGGTACTATGTTATGTCATACTTAAAAACTGCTTAGATTCTGAAAACCATTACTTTATGTCCAGACTAGCCTACTTACATACATGGGATTTTGTTCCACTACTTCAAACTTCCCACAAAGCTCTAATTGGGCAATGCACGTTTCTTGGCTCAAGAAAGTTCAACATCTGTCCATTTGGATCTCAGACAAACAATGACATCTTACTTAGCTAGGAAATAACTTTTTTTTTTTTTTTGATTAACATACATGGCACTATCTAGTAAAAACTCATCAAGTGCTAACCATCTTCCCTTTTTGGTGTCTTCAGTCCAGCAAAGGAATCTGACCCGAATTCCTGCCTCCATCAGTCTGGTTCCAGCAATGGTACGGGAATCTCCTCCTTCCTTCTCTCTAACCGAGTGAATGACAAGGGTATCAGAAGTTGGGTTTTCGTCTTGCTGGCAAAGTAGGGCCTCAACTATCATACATAATTTCACTAAGAATATACCTTCTTCTGATATGATCCTAAGTCCAGAGGTCAGGAATCCCAGCTTCCTCTGGAATCATTAGATTATCCCAAAAGTATAAAACCCATTTTGTTGCAGTTCAACCCGTACAGACAGGATGCCTGATCTACTGAGAGAATGGTGTTAAAAGCTTCAAAAGATCAAAGTAAATCTAGAGAAAGGAAGAAATTCCTGCTTCATCCATAAAAGGACAACTAGCAATACCTAAAATCTTGCACCAAACTAATCTGAGGAAGACTTTGGTATATAAGCCTTACCCTTTCTGAGGGAAGAATCACAGAGAGAGAAAGCCTAGACTGGAAGGGATTTCAGGCTGGTCCAAGCTTCTGCTCAAAGCAAGGCCTTAGATTAGATGATCCAGTCATCCAAACTGAGTCTTGAATACTCCCAGCAAGGGAGATCCCACCTCTGCTCTAGACAACCTACTCCAATGTTTAATTGTTCTCACAATGAAGAATCACCTATCCTGGCTGATCAGGGATGATGGCAAAGGCTTGTGAATGCTACATTTGGATAGCAGAGATGCTTATACAGCACCTTCAAGCCCCAAGCACCTAAGCACAAGCCTTAACATTCACAGATTTTCTTATGAGTGCGTTTGTCAAAAGTGGGAGGAAAAGAGGATAGGTTCACTAAGCTCTTACCTATGCTAGAAATAAATATTATATTAAATGAAACATTAATACAGTTTTAACCAAGCCAACATAAGTACCAGACTTGGCCTTAGGAAAGCTGACAAGAAAAATCACACTAGAATATATTTAGTTAAGAGGCACTTGCTCATTAGCACTTCAGCAAGGAAAGTAACGTATGGTGGCATTAGTCAGGGAGATACACATTTCCAGTATTTTGGGCCAGCCTTGCCTTTAATCTAACTAAAAGGTTTTGGCAGGCAGTTAAGAGCTGCCATTTGCAAACAGAGGTGTTATTTAGCATATTTATTAAGACATCGGCCCCTGCAATAGGCCCCTGAAGAGGCTCAGGAAACAGATATAAATATGTGGGTATAAAGAGTAGGAGCCCAGTAGATCGGGAAATCATTAAGCAATTCTACGTGAGAAGTATAGATTCCAGGCATTCTACTGTACTCCACACATAAATTATAATAAGGTCCACAAATACGCTATTTTAAAAATCCTCTTTTTTGCATTTTACTCAGAAGATTTTCCTAACTCTTAAACCCTATTTCCTTTGTATGTTCTTTTACCTCCCCGCCCCCCCCGAAAAACTCAAAATTTGACCTTGTAGAGACTGTAGCTCAAAATTAATTTAAATAAAATAACAACTGAAGTTCTTTTGCTTTGCTGTTTCTCAACCACCCCATCTATCCCCCTGTTTCCATTCCTCTAATTTACTATATACCCTCAGAAAAATACACAAGCCATCTAAACTGTAGACATAAGCAGTGTAAAAACTTCTATTCAAGTTCTATATAGCTTATAAACAGATACTTAACAGCACATCTATAAAAAGACCTGATCAGCTGCTGCCATACAAAACATTTCATGTAACTAGCATGAACAAGCAAAGGCTCTTTGGTGATTTTGTCACAAAGCTGTCGCAGTCTTTCTCAGTGAAGATCAAAAATGCACACATAGAAAACCAACCAGCTGAGCCACGCACGGTAAAGTCTTGAAGAAGAACTAGAGCAAAGACAGTCACAGATGCCTGCACCACCATTTCTTACTTGAGTGTAACTCGGCTTGAAGTTTTGCTGTAGCACCACTGACAGTAACAGAGTTCTTCAGTAACAGTGGTTTGACTGAAAAAAACAAAACCATTTTTTGAAAGCTTAAATATTTACTTACAAATATCTTAGCTCATACGCAGAAAAGCACGATAAACAATAAAGACTTCAACAAACATCTCTCTCTTCTTTCCACACATACACTCAAAAAGAATTCTATATGCCAAGCATTCATCTTCTGTGTGTGTCAAATTTCTAAGGTTCCACGTTTGTACTAAATTATATAAGCAAACTGAGAACGAACAGATGAGCACTTTCTGCACTAGTGCAATAAGATGCTAAAATTCCGACTTGCCTTTAAGGCTGCTGATTTACTTTCTTACAGCTGTTCTTCACCACATAGAACTAAAAAGGAAACCAACGCAAAAGCTGACCAAAAGCCATGCTTAATAAACCTCCTAAATTTACTACAAAAGACAGTTTTAAACACCACTAGACTGGAGGGAAGAGCTGCCATTCGGAGGGCTCTCGACAGGCTGAAGAAATATGCTGACAGAAACCTTATGATATTCAACAAAGAGAGATGCAGGCTCACGCACCTGGGACAGAATAAGCAGATACAGCAGTAAAGGGCTGGAGGCCAACTGGCTAGAAAACAGCTTTGTACTAATGGACCTATAGGTCCTGGCGAAGAAGCTGAACATGATTTATTTATTACACAATTTTCATTCTAGATCTTGACCTCTCCACTACATTACAACAGGGAAATGCAGAAAACAAACAAAAAAAGACAGAATCTACACCAGGAGATTATTACACACCTTTAAGTTTTCTAGAAGCAATACCAGGAAAGCAGGGGAAAGGAACAGATAGTCCTCGTCTCAAAAACATGGACTAGCTTATCAAAATAAGCTGGTTCACTGATAAGGACAGACATGCTCTTGCAGAAAAGCACAGACTAACAAAAACCCAACATACTTTGCCAACTAGAAGTTCCTTGTCCCTATCACCTGGAAACAGGTCTGGCAAAAATCAGTGTCAACATCTTCTGTGGTTTCCAGAAAAGACCCTCCTAAAACACAGAGCTCCCTCGGTACTTCGGCTGCATTCTCCAGAAGACTACCACACTTCCATTACTTTCAAGAAGCCGAGCATTAACATTCGGAATAAAGATGAAGCTTTAGCAAAGACAGAAACACAAAAGTAAAAATACAGTTTTGATGCTCATTGACTGAGAGGGGTATAAACATTGAGCTCTTTGAAGATTTAGGAATTATTTCAACTTTTAAAACATATGACGTTCCTCTAACGACTTGGATAAAAAAATTTTAAATTATATTTTATTTCAATATTGCTGTTCTCCCATTGTCTCAGGGATACTCATGAACCCTAGATGTAACCATACATCCTTGTATTCTGCAGATTCATCAATGAATTTTCTTGGCTTAAACCTGTATTCTTTAAAACATACTTCTAAAGATCAGGTTCTATACTTTTCCTGACTGCCATTTCTCAAGATAGATTTTGTCTAAGTTTGATTCTCTTGTTTGCTTCTGTAACTTTAATTTTTCTCTGAACTGTTTTTCTAATACTGAAAATTCTAGCCCCCCATCAAAATAGAGGCACCTAAAATAGCTGTCATCTTGCATAAATTACAATCTGATATTTCCAGTGAGGACAAAATGCAGAGAATAGAGTGCATGACAGGCATAGAATTGTTGAGGTTGGAAAAGACCTTTAAGATCATTGAGTCCAACCGTGACCCTGGTACTGCCAAGTCCACCCATTAAACCATGTCCCTAAGCACCACATCTACACGGCTTTTAAATACCTCCAGGGATGGGGACTCAACCACTTCCCTGGACAGCCTGTTCCAATGCCTGACAACCCTTTTGGTGAAGAAATTTTTCCTGATATCCAATCTAAACCTCCCCTGGTGCAACTTGAGGCTATTTCCTCTCATCCTATTGCTTGTTACTTGGGAGAAGAGACCAACATCCACCTCACTACAGCCTCCTCTCAGGTAGCTGTAGAGAGAGATAAGGTCTCCCCTCAGCCTCCTTTTCTCGAGGCTAAACAACCCCAGTTCCCTCAGCCGCTCCTTACAAGACTTGGGCTCCAGACCCCCCACCAGCTTTGCTGCCCTTCTCTGGACATGCTCCAGCACCTCAGCATCTTTCTTGTAGTGAGGGGCCCAAAACCGGACACAGTATTTGAGGTGCGGTCTCACCAGTGCCAAATACAGGGGGACAATCACTTCCCTGCCACTGCTGGCCACACTTTTTGATACAAGTCAGGATGCTATTTGGCCTTCTGAGTCCTATAAAAATTTTTTACTTTTACATTAGGCGGTATTCTGTTATTTAGAAATCCTTGCAAGTGATACAATGGAGCTTAAATTTGCAATTATCTCTCACTGATTACATGCCATAATCACAACCACATTCTACCCATTCAGTTTCTTCATGGAGATAAAGTTTGTTACCAACTCTCTCACTCCCAAAACCACAAAAATAGACACACTTTGTCAAATACAACTCTTAGCGCTTAACAAATATTTTTGTTAAGTTTCTTATTAAAAAAAAAAAAAAACCAAACAAACACAAAAATCCCAACAAAACACCAAAAATCAATTTACAATTCCTATGCTCTTTGTTGGATCTCGTTAAGAAAAAGTAGGACAACATCAAAATTCACCACCTCAAGTTAGAAACACGAGTTTGTTTTGCCATCTGTGGAAACTCTGGTATTGACTAGTTGCAAAATAAACATCAATAAACCCAATAAAAGGCTTCCTTCCCAGACCTTTGCAAATAACACTATTAGCATAAAAAGCAGACAGTAGAAGATTGCAGATTAGCTGCAGTTTTCAACGTGACTACATAAACATTTGAAGAACAATAACCAATTCATCTTACTTATTCAAATGAATCATTTCAGTTTGCTCACCAGGAACTATATATGGTCGGGTAATACTTCTGCTTTCTGGGATACATAGAAGTGTGTCTCCTCTAAGTTCGTTTAAGCCACAAATACTTTGAGAACAGTCTCCAGCAACACAATCCCATTCTCTACCTTGGCAATAAATGTCTTCTGTTGAGCTGTAGGAAAGGCGTGCCATCTTGCAGGAAGGGCTCCCATTGCATACATCTTTACAATTAAGCTGGTCTTTCTCAAAGCTGTTAAGCAACACATTTTGTTAAATGTCATACCAAATGCATTCCATGAGATGGAATGTACGTGGTGTCCCTGCAGAAAGTACATCCTCCCACCACAGCTGTAGATTTGAATGTTCCTTTGTATTCCTTGTTTGGAAAAAAGGGACAAAACTATGCAATTTTTTACAAAAGTAACTCTCCATGCACCAAAACAATGGCTTGGTATTTTGCAAAGGTCTTGAGAAGGAAATTTACTCAGTTTCCCCATCTCAAAGAATAGCAAAACAATCCAAGTGCCAAGCACTATCACATCTCTACAGAAAAGTCTATGTATGTACCATAAATATGTATCAGAACACATCAGTGATCTAGCCTGGGTGCCTGCACATCCTTATATAACACTCAGACTCCATAAATTGTACTTTAAACAATGTTAAAAGCATGCGTATCTGTATTCAAAACTCCACAAGGCATTCACTGTCTCTAAGCATTTGTAAAGTGCTCATTTTTAAAACAAAAGCTTAATGCTCTTCCAGTAAAGCTTAAACAAAGATGATGTTTAGCAAATTGTTAATTTTTCCTATCTCTGTCAAAGGATTTTTGACATGGTAACTTCAATTCAAATTTCACATGAAATCCAAGGTAAGCTTTCACAAGTAAAACTATCTGATTTTAATTGTACATTGGTTTTACTTAACTGGAGTTATTTTAGTTCTGCTCAGTGATGTGACAGGCGTAAAAAGCAAAGGCTAGGTATGAGGTATTTAAGAAAATTCATGTTAAAAAAAGTAAAATAAAATTAATTACTGCAGATGTGAAGTGTATAAACCGAATTCTTTAAGGACAACTGCCCAATCTCCAGGAATGTTTAGTCTTTTAGGAGGTCTAAATCTCTAAGATGTGCTCTACTTAATTCTCATCTGCCATGCAGTTCCACTGAATGTATAATTTTCTGAAGAGCTTAAGTCCAACTAAGATCCCATTCTTGGAAAGGAACAATCCCAACATCCTGCCTTCCCAATGCTTCCTCTGCACCAGCACTGGTGCTTGTGAAGCCATGCAGCAGAGCAAAGGGCAAGTTATTCAGCTGAAATCAGTCTCTCATAGGACTTGGGTTTTAGCTAGATCAAGGAAGTGAGCTAAAGCATCAGGCTGCTGACCAAGTGTTCCAGGACTGGTCAGGAAAGGGCTGCAAAGGAAAGATACAGCAGAAATGTTCGCATCCCTTTCATTGGCAGCTCCTGTTTAGATTAATTTAAGCCCCTCATGGAATATCCTAGCTGATCAATTCGTGTTGTTCTCATCCACAGCAATCAGGATACGACTTCACACCTCCTTCTTCTAATGAAAGTGAAGGAGTTAAATTAATTGGCCTCTAACTCAGCCATGTCCAAAACTCACCAAAGTCAGCAAGCTTCAGATTAGACCTTTAATGACCTAGAGTGGTGAAAGCACATAATTTACTTTTCTTGTCCTTTGTTTCTACAGAAATACTCAGAAACAGGCCCATGTTAATTCCTTTGACTCTTCCACTCCCACACACTGGATATAAGTAGCCTGCTGTCTGGTGGCAACAACTACTTCAACCAAGTACATAACCCCCCCCCAATAGAAATAGTAATCTAAGAAAGAAATTCCTGTCAAGTTTTAAGAAGCAAGAAGAAAGTTTTCAGGGCACCATTTAGAACTTCTCAGAATGCACAACCCATATGCCTATGATGGTGTGAGGGGAGTGGACTTGGGAAATAGTACCAAAAAGAAGAAAAAAGTACAAAACTACCCAAGGTCAGTTGTTTTCAAAAGGCTTGGTTCTTCTCCCCATACATTTTATAACCTGAAAAAGGTAAAGGCACCTATTGAAGTGAAGGAAAAAAATTGAGTTTTTTAACAATATAACTCTCATAATAGGTACTGCAGGTACCCTGAATGCTTTATTTGTGGATTTTCTGACTTTAAGCACTCTAGTTCTTTGCCTTTCACTTAGATACTCCTACTGACAGTATTTTGTTAGCTGTTTGGGATTGGAAAGCTCACAGCAGCTACTGTCACAAATGAGAAGCAAAACTAGGGACTTTGATGAACAGCTTAATTGAATGCAGGCAAAATGCATTTTAGAGCCAAACTGAACACGGCAAAACAGCAAGATCTCTGAATTTGTGTTCAGATTGTTCTATTTGGAATCAAAACTTTGATTAATCCCAGAGAGTATCTCAACTAAATAAGAACAACCCAGGAAATGTTACAACACAGAAGCAACTATCCACTTTGAAAGAATAAGACGAATTTTTAAAAAGACAACACTACTGTTATCTTTTATAAATACTTGTTATTCCATCAATCCCAGACTAGTAGGAAACCGAAAACACTGCCTACCAAGGAGAAAGTTTTTCCCTCTGACCCAAATCAACAAGCCCAAAAATTGACAAGTAGATATTCATTTTAGGATCTTTACTGAAAGCATTTAAGAAAGAAAAGTTCTTTACCCAGAACAGCTACAGAGGTAAATGACTTTTCTAGTCCTGTACCAAAAAACCTACCAGGTACTGGCTGCGTAAGTCGGTAGAAAGCAGCTGCACAGTAAGTTCCCACATAAGACATGGCGTGGGATTTACTTCTTACGTCTCTGAACCTCAGTACCTGAGCTAGTGATTGCATTGCAGTCCGCTGCATTTCACAGTGGAAAGAAAGGGAATTTGGGACAACAATTCGTCTGACCTATTTTAGACGTCAACTTTAAGACAGATGAAGTTGCCCTAGAAATGCCTTGACTCTGCAACCTATAAATGAACCTGAAAGTGATTTTCTCAGGTGTCATCTGTCTTACAGATATCTACAGCTGGACAAAAAGTAAATCTGTATATGATTTCTAGTTAATGGCTTCAAGACCATAACAAATACATAAGACATGCATGAAGGTACCAAAGAAAAGCCATGGGAGACCACATCACATCACAGATTTGGCTGAGCTGGCTAACTGGGCAATCATATAACAACCGAATGCCCACAAGACCAAGGGTAGTTTGACAGATGGCATAGCTTTCAGAATAGACATTTCGGTTTACTCGCATATGCTTTTGGCAGCTGCAATCTCATGGTCTTATCAGCACACATGGCTTCTGGACATCCTTAGCACAATCTCTCTTTCCCAGATCTTATGAGGTAAGAAACCCTATAAGAACACTAATCAGCATCCTTGGTAAAGACAGCTCTAGAAACTACCCACTGTAAAAATGTAGAGCAGTCCGAAAACACAATCTTAGTGAACAACATTGCATAAGGAATGAAAGATGCTAGAAGGCAGTACCAAAACTGTACTTTTACTAAAGTAACATTCAACAATTAAGAAGCCTGGTTAAAACTGATCCTACTCTGTTTTTCATGAACGCTTTGCTTCTTTATGTTAAACAAACTACAGTGCAATTAAAAAGCATTTAAATTATCTGAGATACCTGTATTTATGAACTCTAGTGTAAAATAGATCTCTGTAAAAATTGGTAATGGATAGGACAAAAAAAAAAAATTAATCTCAATTTACATGTTTTAATATAACTGTATTGTCTGGCTTTAGAGATATGTATGCTTGTATTTATATACATATTATATAATATTTATAAGTATTCATCCAATTCTTCTGTTTATTCTCAAACTGTACTGAAAAGATTTAGAAGCTAAAATATTGTTCTTCACCCAAGATCAGCATACTCCTTAACGCCCTCAAATCGCATAGTATTCATTCTGATACACACACAACTATGCAACATTCACTGAATACCTGGAAGTTTCTCTCTCATAAAACTTGCATATATAGTACAAAAAATTTTAAATATATGTGCATATATGTATATATTAAATGCTGTTCAGGAAGTGCTATGGCAGCATATTTTACAAACAAATTTGTGCCAAGAGGTTTACGGAAATAGGGATAGAGAGATACTGAAGAGAATAACTTTTAGATTAGAGCCTTCAGGATCAGATTATTTTAGGAATATCCAAGAACCTAAAGGAAGTGGGCACCATTAGAACTAACCTATACCTAATCTGAGAAGTCATTTAAATGGTTAAATTGGTATCACAAGAAAGTCTAGCCAAGGAGCATTTATCCATTTTCTAAGGCAGGACTGCAGCTTGCGCTAGATCAGCAGGGAGTATGGTGGTCATGTATAGCAGGACTCCTTTGGAAAGGATTTAATAGAGGAAAGCATTACACACTGTGTAACTTCCAAATACACATGGGGAGAGTACACTGAATTATAATTTGACTATTTGATTCTATCTGTAACAGCCACATAGAATATTTAAAGGAGTTGGTTCAAACACCAAAGTTAAAAAAAAACCCAAAACCACACAAACATTTAGTCACTATACTGAAGGAAAAGATGACTAAAAGTAACTAGTTTGGAATGACAAGATTTGGGGGTGAGAGGGAGAAATGGAATCTAAAAGTAGTGAGAGGGGGGAAAAACACAAGAAACAAATAGAGAATAACAAATACTCTGCCTGATAAATAAATCTTACCCGATATACCTCCCACTTTCACTTCATTTTTCCAACAGAGATGCATACTAACATATAGCAAGCATGAATAAAAACTGCCCAAAGCTTAGTTAAAAACAGAAAAGTATTGGTTTTAAGGTAGCTCCCCCAATACATTTCTGTCCCTTATTCCACTTGTTGCAGACCTTTACAAAAATCCAGAACTATACTGGCAACCACAGGCTTTGCTACAATTTCCACATAGCCTGAAAGCTTAACTCTTTATCAAAACATTTGGCTATGATAAAGTACGGTATTTTCTATATAGACAGAAATTATGTTTCCTTTATAAAAATACCCTGTTTTAAAATGCAGAACTCTGACAGCCAAGCTTTCCCAGTTTTAATATATTCCCTAGCATACTTGAGAAAAAGTTAAACTGCAGGAGAAATGCACATCAAGAATGTAACGACATACAAGAATGAATCTGTAACAAGCCCAGGTTTTATGAGAGTGTAACTACATTAATTTTCAAGACATTTAGCTTTTTCTGTAGACTGATTTGAGTGACCCATTATTTACCATTCCTCATTTTCCATCCATTAAAATTTCACTTATGAATACTTCTCACAACCGTCAGCACACTCGGCTTACTTGAAAGGCTATTGTTAAAAGCTCATATAAAAGGAAAGGATAGAGACAGATACTGTGGGTTTAGCTCAGAGAACAGAAACAGTTTATGGAAAAAGTCAAGGCATGAGATTTAAAGGTGACAGAATAAGCCTTTAATTATCATTCAGCAGATCATCCAAATACGCTAATTTATTAGTGTGCAAGTAAACATTTGGTTTTCCTCTATTTCCCACACATATATTTGCTAATACTCACTATTTACAGGTAATTTGGTAGAAAACCCATCACAATGGATGACGCGTATTCTGGCAAGACATCATACGCAAGGAGGACTCACTGGAGGGAAGGGTGGCGGGATCTCAAAAGTGTAGTCTGAAATTCAGTACCTTGGTTACAAGCAAGATAGGAGGTTCTCAAACCGCCAGCTTTGACTTTTAGTTTAAAAGATGAGGACTTCACCAATCATTTTAGGAGAGCAACAGGTACATCCAGAGCTACAGAATTAACAGGAAGAAATGCTACAAAACATCCTACTCCTTCACACTGTAACATTTCCCTCTGTGTTTCCTTCTATGCATAGGCTCAGTGAACACTGTTCTGACTTAGTGATACCTTTTCTGCCTTTGCTAGATTCTCAGCTTTCTTGTCCTGGCCACTGAGGTCCAGCACTTCCCAACACAGATCAGACCACTGTTTACACATTCCTACATTTCTTCTGCGTGGCTGCTGAATACAGTATCTCCATTACTTTTTCAGCCAATTACAACTCAGATAACTGAATAGAACTTATGAGGCACATGTAATGAGAGTTAATTATATTCACATGATGCAACTGAATTTGTGGTCACACAGAATCTCAGCTACTGTAACAATTACAGAGAGCTACCAAATCCTCATGCACAAAGCAACAAGTGTATTACAATGCCATTAAAAGAGGTAAGCCAGGACAAACATGCACATCAGTACTACTGTAAGGCGTAGTAATCTAAACCATGGAGAGATGGTTTACCTAAGTCCTCTACATCAAGTTAAAGGCACGTATACAAAACCAACATACTATCTTTCTACAAAGTTTTAGATGACAATCTAATTACATAAGAAACACATATGGTTTTTAAATTCTTGAGAAATAAACAGCAATAACTATTTTCTCCGTTTGAGTAGTTTAGCTATATAAATTTGATCTTTTTTTAGTATTGACAGAAGCCCAGCTTTAGTAAAATTCAAAATTGTGAACACACAATCTATCATCTAATTTCATTATTTAGCTTAAAAACAAAAGGCCTAAACAAATGCCTCAAAATGGATGACAAATTTGATCATTAACTGCTAAAGAAACTCCATTTTCTAAAAAGGTACTGTCAAGGTCACCAGCTGAATCATGACCAAATAATGTTTATATTCATTAGCCAATCCGGACATCATCTGTTACATTTCAAGATTCCCCCTCCCATAATAACTGTGAGACCAGTAAATGCAGTTGCCCCCGTCTATAACAGTATACATAGCTAGTGTATAGACAGTACAGACACCTTTATTTTGTGCCAAATGTAACAAATAATGTGGAGATGAAGTAGAAAAAAAAAAAACCCAAATACATATGCTAAGTAATAGGAAAAAAACTTTTATTGTTTTTAACAAATTCATTATTCTCCTATTTATTAAATATTTGTAGGAGAGAGTTTATAAACAAGCAAAACTTTGACAGACTGTTATTAATTGCTCTGGTTTTGTTTTATTACTTTAAGTGCAGAAATTGCAAGCCATTCATATGTTTAAGGAATACACACAAAGATATTTACTGCCAGACAAACAGATATTGTCTCCAGGTTAAGTAAAACTGTTCTCCCTTTCTTTCTCCTTTTCAAACCCAGAATTTTACAAAAGTACAATGCCTGTGGTGAGATACAGTACTCTCTACACCAATTTTGTGTGCAACAGAATGGCAGCACAGGACATATTCCAAAGCACTGCAAGTAAGAACATGTGCATCATGGCCAAATTAACATTCCTAGGATTTGGCCCTGGGCATTAAACCACAAAGCAGACATGCTCTAGTTATAGCCTGTAATGCTATATTGTTTGTTTTGACCACTACTGTACTTTTTTCCACACCAAGTGATACAGTAGTCACATACGTAAAATGGGGACTAATGTTTACTCATTTATAGACCAGTATACAGCAGAGTAATCTCCTAACAACTCCTTGGAAAAGCTCATGTCCAAACATTATATGTTGAGGAACAGTCACTCAGGTTCTGTACACATCCCTCCACTAATTCTTTCCTTCTACTGTTACGAATCGCAAAAAGTAAAAATTTCTTGGGCAGCACGTAAACATACCATTCACTGTTCTAAGTAGTACCAAAACATAAAAAGCATGTACAAATTAAAAATGTTTCAAACAATTGTAATAAATTAAAATATCCAGCCTATAAAGTACAAACTATTCAAAAATCAATCATCTTAGCTGAAGATATTCTTTTCCAAAGGCATTCTGAAAGCACCAGAAGTTAAACATCATTACTTGAAAAGCGCCATTTGCATTACACATACGAACAAAAGCAATCATTGTCTTGTCTGAATAAGCCTGACTGCAAATACTTTATACTACAACAGGCCCTTTATTGTACTATCCAAGAGCTTTACCAATTTGAAGTAACATTGACGTTTTAGTGGAACTTCCCTGGAATCTACTGCTTGATTTGTTGGATAGGTCTCCACTGGAAATATTTACTACTATCAGCATCTTTGTAAAACCCTACCATCCAAAAGGTGACTTCTGACAAGACATTTAATATCTTATTTTCCACAAATCCAGCGTGTTTTTTTCCTAACATGTATGGATGCAAGTTCTGTAGTTCTATGCTGATGCAAATGTTAAGTCTTGTCATTTCTACACGTGCATGTGTGGGAAGAGGGAGGGTATGTTTGTTTTTAAATACAGCTAGCACAACCTGTCATACTTCCCAGACTCTAGATTTATAACAGAAGGGTTTTTGAAAAGTGTTTTATTGGCACTATGAGTTCCAAGTCATGTATGTATCTGCAGGCAAGTACATCTGTTGCATAGGTGTGTATCTTTGGACTTCTACCAGCTTCCCCTGCAGTTTAACACCAATTTACAGAAGAATTTATAGAGGAAAACAACAGAGATTCCATGAGTAATCCAGGCCAAGCCTCAATTAAGATTTTCAAAATAATAATTACTCAGTGCCAATTATGACAGTACTTCTTATACTAACATGCTTTAAGAATCCAAGAAGGGCTAGGTAAAGACCAAATACTTAGCCTTCATTCATTTTATTCAACAGAGTCTCCCTATAAGCATGTATAAACCCAAATCTCCAGCAGCTTTCTACATTTTTGACTGTTGCCCCTAACACTGCGAAAAGAACAGAGCTTCACTTTGGAACTAGTTATTTTTGCATTTCTACGCAAAAACGAGCCAAAAGGTTTAAAAATAGAAACAGGTAAAATGTTTTTAATTGCCATCCTACTCTTTCTAATGACAAAACACCTTAAGGGTGAACAATAGGAGTTACCGGCACATGCACCTTCTCATTGCAAAAAGATAAAAATTCTGTAACAGCCTCAAAATGAAGTTGTTAGAAGACACGGAAGCACTGCAGAATCCAGTTTAAAAAAATAAATCTGTTAAGGTTACCCTTTCTTTCAGCATGTATTCAGTTTGCAATTTCTTCTTTCAAAGTACACGCATTACAACAGTGCTTTCACACACTGTTTTTTTATTTTCAAAAAAAAGCCAGTAAAGTAGATTTTCTTTTAAAGGGAAAAAAAACCCCAAAACAACAAAACAAGCAATGAAGTAATCAGATTATTGGCAAGTAAGCCACAAAAACAGGCACATCATATACAGAAGCACATAAATTTGAGAAACAAAATATACAGCACAGCAAAAAAAATTCTCAATATAAAACTACATCAGCAGAAGAATTCATGTTTTTCCTGATGAACCATGCCAAATCTAACTGAACAGCATTATTATAGATAAGCATTCACATTATTTAACTGATGTACAAAAATTACTGGTGCCACCACACCACTCCACATGAAATATTCAGAAGGCTTCAACCATCCTTTGAATAATCATGCGGAGATGCTGCAGAACTGAATGAAAAAAACACAGTTGTCTATCTTCCTGACACAGAGCATACCACTGACTTTTAAAGGCACAATTTCAGTACAATTTTCACTTACAAATTGGAGTATTTTAGAATGTTAGCACAACAGCAAAAAATGCTGAGTGACTGAAGTAAATAAAGCTAAAGATATTTCCATAACTAAAGTTTTTATGGACAGAGACCTGGTACTATCTTTGAAACTAATAATGCATGGGTCGGTTATTAAAGAAATAAGTTTTTTTCTTTGTGAATTCACTTTTGAAATGTGAATTTGGCGGAGCAAAAATTACATTAAAACAGTCTAGCCAAATTTTGCTGCAGATAGAACTTTTGCGTCAACTTTCCAAATTCACAATGTTGTTTTTCTCGTATTTGCTAATGTCTTCGTCCTAAATTTGGCCCACCAACCTGAGAGCATGAACAATGTTTCTCAAGCCTTAAATTGCCACATTTTAGAAAACAAACAAACTAAATCCTACCATAATTATGTTTTCTGTTCAGTGAGAACAGAAAGCCCCTGAAGATTAGTTGAGCTGGCATAACAAACCGAACCTGCCAGAACAATTCATCTGGCTTATATTCTGTTCCTTGCAGCTGAATTTCCTGAGGAATGCTCAAAACCAGACATATTTCAACTTTTCCGGCATTCTGCTCCTGCAACTCTTATGACTAAAGAGCCCCCTTATCACATAACAGGTTTGGGAATCAAGATAAACAACCGAAGCGCATGAATGTATCCTCTCACCTGAGAAGAGCACACGCTGGAGGACGCCGCCGTGTTGTTAAGAGGATATACACTCACGGGCAACAGGCACACGCACGTCCCAGGCACATGATGAAGCAATCGCATGCAGGCATCCTCATCCACAAGGAAGAAACAACAGGCATAGGTCTTCCAGGGCTTACTGAAAGAAACTGTGGCTCATCCCACTACAAAGGGTGGGCATCTCTGAATTAAACGGCAAGTCAAACTTACTACGCACATTTTTTTCTCCCGTTTACAGTATTACTGAACTAAACTAGTAATAACATGCAAACTCTGTAAAATGTTAGCATGACGATATCTTGCATTATTTAAAGCACTTTATATTGCTGTATTTATAGTACATTTCCTCTAGTTTTACGAGTCTTGAATTCCATATAAACAGAACAAAAGGAGACACTGTTCTTATGATCAGAGTCTTCCACGCTGAACCACATCATTTTAAGTTAACGGTCCTAAAGGAAACACTTCTAGCATCAAAGTTTCTTCAACATCCAACTGAATTCTTTGTAATCAATACTAGGCAGATCGTTTAAATAAACTTCACCAGGCACAAAATTCTGAATCTAGCACAATTCTATTTTGAATTCTCAGGCTTTATGTAATTACAAAAATCATTCAACAATTCCATGTTAAGTAGGAGAACAAAGATCACAAACTGTTCTTTCTTAGTTAGGAGACTAAGGAGCTTGGAGAAGATGCATCATTTCAATTCCAGTTTTCAAGATTAATTCACGCAAAGTGAGGCATTTAAAAGCACATGTATTCCTTAATAGTTGCAGAGTTGGCACCAGAAATGCCCTCTTGTGGTACAGGAGAACCCTGCAGAGCCTGCTCTCAGTTCTTTCAACTTAAATTTTGCATGAACGTATTTCACAGGGCTTATTCTGAAATGAAAATGAGATAGGAAAGCCCATAAACTAAATTAAAACTGCAGACATTGTTCAGAGTTTAAATTCATGCCTGAACTTCGTTTTTCTATGTGGTTCCTTCATTTTCCTTTTTTTCGCTGTCAGTTTAAGTAGTGAGAACATCTGATCCTTCCTGTAAATCTAAGCATAATCAAATTCTTGGGGAAAGCTGTTCTGGGAACAGAGCACTGTCACTTCGGCAGATTCCTGAAAGGGGGACCTTTGTGCTGTTTGGAATCTTTTATTAAAGAATGTTTGTAAAAACAGCTTCACTGGGAAAGTATCCATGCACTTCGACATCTCCAACAATAGGCGACAACTTGCAGGGCTGCCTCACTCTCATCCCCATGGACTACCAATTCTCAAAGGTGTACCACTGAACTTGAGAGGAACAATCGATGGGCAAGTGCAATCAACAGGCAGCTACCGAGCAGATTTGCTCTCCCGTGGATAATTTTCTGTTAATAAAAAATGTGACCACAACAGCTTCAATTCCCTTATTTGAAAGCAGCATCTTTCACACAGGTTTTATTTTTGCTGCTTTTTAACTTTCAGTCTGCCAAAATGACGCTAACATAGCAGTTCATTTGCAAGCAAACAAAAAAAAAAAAAAACAACACCGCTAAGAAAGCCTTTCAACTGAGGCCAAACTTCAACAGGCACTGAAATCCTGATGCCCAGCGAGGAGCAGAGCGGGGGGAGTCTCCCATCTTGCATCTACAATACAGCACAGTAAAGAGCACATTCTTTAACAGATCTCTCTTGGTTGTGTTTTCCCAACCGGTGGCAATTCAGGCTGCTGGGCAGGCTGCCAGATTATTCCTGAGGGTAGTCACTAACAGCTCGTTTCCCTCGTCCTGCTCCTGTGTAAACAGTCTGCCGTGAAAGGTGTTACTCTGTTTTTTCAAAACACAGCTCAGGTAGGAAACAATTGTTTGTAAGCACAGGAATACCCTATTTCAGCCAGCAGTTAATCCGCAACAACCCAGAGCATGGCCACATTTCGCTAATGCGTGCTCATTGCAAGCCCTCGGATGGAGCTGGCAGTGGCATACGCAGCGCTGGGCAGCGGAACAGATGAGCAAATAGGCAAGTTTAAACGGGGTAAGTTGGAGAGGAAAAAACCCCACATTTTGGTCAAACAGGAAAATACTCAACTGATCTTTTTACCTCAGTGCAATAATTAAAAACGAGAGAAAAAAAACCCCAGAAAACACAACACTTTCACAACCTATTATAAACCCTCAATCAAGCCCAAAATTTCAGCTGGAATAGTAGGCAACCTTAGAAAACAACAAAATATTTTAATTACTTGAGTATCTGAAACAACTTCTTTTCAGACAGAAAAGAATCCATCCATGTTTGGTTTATACAAAGGCATTTTCAAAGTTTTCAATTGAAGTTTCAAGTTCTGATAAATTATTTTTTTAAATACTTGTTATAAAAACAATGTTTTAAAATAATCACTTAACCCTTAGTGAAATCTCTATGTCATTTCATCTGTAAGAGCACAGATGTAAACTTAAAAAAGAAATCCTTTTTGACAGTGTCAGTGAGCTTTTTCTCAAAACACGGTTTGTATGCGGCTGAGATGCAAATCTTCCCATGAAGAGACAGATGCACACACTGTGGGCTTATTTGTGTCCCGTATTTTTGTAGCGGTCTGGGCCCCCCAGATGACAACACTTTACGCAATGGTCACGGAAACGCACTCATTGCTGAGACTGAACATACGAGCAGATTCCCTAGGCCAAAGCCCTGTTAGCCATGCTGCAAAGCTACTCAGATAGCTCAGAAAACACACAGAATTATGGCAAGAGAGTTTACCAACCCAGCATGACAACCTGGGAAATCAGCAGGATTCGAGATATTTTTTATCATTTTGCTCATGCAGCATTTCCAGTAAAGATTCTCAAAGAAAAGAAAATCAAGAGACATTAAGCTGCATTCTTCCAAGGGTAACAGCCCAACAGCCCTTTTCTTTCTCCGTACAACCAAACTTTTCATCCCTTTTGAAACCAATAAACCAGTATTTCCTTTCAGAGTTATCCTAACTTGTGCCTATTTTCTACATCCTGGTCTTGCTACCTAAAAGGAAGAGTTAACTGTCAGACACTGAGTAAAACCAAGCCATAGGAAGATTTACAAAACCTGTTATCTGGTGGTCAAGATCCTAACCTATCAAAGCTGCCGTCTTTCATACAGTTGTATGTAGTTCTCTTCCACTACCTGCAGAATATAAGAAAAACATATACGTGTGTACACACCCACATAAAAGGTGCAGTATGGGTTGGGGAAGAAGAGAAAAAGAAATCACCGAGTTTCCTTATTACCTAAGAATAGCTATTAAGCCACACCTAAGACTGGGA
Organism: Gorsachius magnificus; assembly: GCA_034008185.1. Lineage (NCBI taxonomy): Eukaryota > Metazoa > Chordata > Aves > Pelecaniformes > Ardeidae > Gorsachius > Gorsachius magnificus. Next base: position 8,228,075 of record CM067086.1, on the reverse strand, counting down.
AGGAGAAGTCTCCAATCAGGAGTATGCAGCCTTGCGAGGCTTCCTCTTCAACCAGCCTTCCTTGGACACACCGTAACAGAAATTCCTGTCTCCATAATTTAGCCCAGATCACTAACCCATGCTGTCCCAGGATTTCTGCAGTGCTCTTAGCCTCTTAGTCTTCTGATCCTGGAAGGAAATTCTCAATCTCTGTACCCACCCACCTTGAGTCAGCAAGTCTCCCCTCCAGAGCACCAGGCTCCCCATTCAGGCAGAGAACACCATTTCCCAACCCCTACAGGAAATAACTCCTCACAATCCTTGAGCAAGTTGAATACTAAGAAGGTCTGTCATTTACAATTTCACTTCAGTGTATGCATGTTTAAACAAATGGTATGGATTACACAGGTCACGAGTATCTCTGTTTTCTTGAAACTAGGAGCACTTTCCCCTCAGTTACAGTATCTACACCATCAGCAGTACCAGTTGTGTAAGGAAGGAAAGTATTCAGCTGTCTATTGTAGGTCCCTTTGTTGTTTGCAGCTACTCTGAGCAATTAAGACAACATACTATACAGGATATCCTTATACAAGTCAACTTTAAAAAGGCAGCCGTGACATTTAAGATAAGCTTCTTTAGCAGGCAACCTAAGGAGAAGCCTATACTTATAAAAAAAAAAAAAAGAAAAAAGCCACGTTATAATTAAGGACACACTAAGCAGTAGCCCATTTGAGTGGGTTGGTCTGCCTTCCTTCCAAGCAATCAAACCGTTGCTTTATAAAATAGAACATCTCTAAAAACTGTTTTTATTATAGTATTTTTACAGTTTATTTCCAGAGAAGCATTAACTAACTGTAAACCTGTTTTTCATGCCCTGTAGAAACTGTTTTCAACAGCGGGAGCAGGGGGAGGTATCAACCTAAGATCTAGAAAGCTTTAAAGGACATTCCTCTCCTGCCATATTTCAGGTTAAGTACAAAGTCCTTCCTCTAATTGTTAGACCTGTTGACAAGAAAATAGCCATCCTTAAAAAATAAAAAACTAAATTAAAAGCTTCAATTTAAGAGTTACCATAGTCTATTTGAATGCCAAGTTCATGAAGAGAGTCTTTACCCCAATCAATGGTAAAGGTCCAGCTTTAAAAAAGAAGGAAAATGAAGAGAATAACATCTACAAGCTAAAGGTTTACTGCAAATCTCTAACTGACCTTTTAACAGCTGGAACGGTGTAAATTACAGGAAGGACTTAAAACAGAATTGTTCCTACCATTTTCCAAAGCTTTTGAAAAAGATACAATGTTTCTTTCCTAGCATCAACAAAAATACCCAATACAGAAATATTTCCTCAAAGGCATCTGTCTCACTAAGTAGCATATTTATAACGTTGTCTTCCAAAAATGGCAAGTGCTCACCTCTCAGAAGATTTATTTATCCAGCCTAATATACAGAAAAAGCTTCCACTAGACAGTCTTCGACTACCTTGAGCTTCAAGCACACTTTTTGCAGGGGGGAGGGGAGAAGCTGTTAGCTACAGCATTATAAATGTACTTTAACATAAATGCATTTTGACACAAACTGATTAGGTAGAAGGAATAACTTCACTGACCAGACCTTCCAAGATTAGAGCTCTGCATCTTTCTTAAAAGAAGGGAAACTACCGTAAAAGCAATTGCTATCTTAGATGGAATGATAAAAAGAAAAAAATTCACCTAATTTTATTTATTTATTTATATTACATGTAGCATTTAAAATTCCAGGGGTTTGTGTTTGGTTTTTTGCTAATAGCAGATGAAGTGTAAAGGCTTGCTTTTAAGACCTTGATGCCAGAACATATCAGGAGCTTTTCAAAATGCATGCATACATGATTATTTCAACACAACAATCCCCCCCAAACCTTTCCTATCATATTGGAAACTCCACGTTTTAACATCATCCTTGTTAACTTAATTTTCCCATAACGCATGGTGATAAAGTAATTCTTGTACCTCCAAACTGCTTTCAAAAGTGCGTTTGATGCTTTAGCTTCTGGGCAGGGACAGAGAAAATATTTCCTCCTCTTACTCAGCTAATTCAGTTAGCAGCTATGTCAGAAGCTGAGAAAAACTACCAGGAACATACTTAAGCTCCTGTTTATTTTTGCAATTTATAACCCGCTAGGAATGAAAGAACAAATTTACACGGTCCTAGATTAAAACCAGTATTTGAAAACAGAAAATGAAATCAAGATTTAATATTTAAAATTATGTGAAGCATTCAAAAAAAGTCTATAATGAAATTTAAAAAAATCCATCTTTATCGCATACTAATAAGATAGGTTTTATTTTAGCTCGCTTCAGAAGTGAAATGCCAGTGGGACCCACATGTTTACTGCCACAATTTAAGTCGCTTTGTGACCTCTACTCTAGACCACAAAACATGCATTTCTGGAAACACTGATGCAGCACAAAATGTCCACTGAAGGACTTCTTATAACAAATTCAGAAAAATCTAAAACATTACACAAACAACTACAAGTAAGCAAATCTATTTCAACTGTTAAGCAGGGTATATTCCATAGAAAGAAGCAATTTTGTTCATGAAGGCAGCAGTTACAACTAATGCTACCTTCTACTGACTCTCTACTTCACCGCCAAAAGTAATTTCTTTGATTGTTAACCACAAATTGGTTTTGTCTACCTCACAAATAGTTAAAAGCTTCCAGGAAGGTTGTTTTTTCTTACAATACTCCATTCCTACACGGCAAGTTCAGGTGTTTCCTAAACATTTTTCATAGCTTTTGAACTAGACCTCAACTTAAAAGAAACCCACAACACAACTGAGAAACAAGCACACTGAAAACACAAGGGCTTTCCTAACACTACCGCTCCACTTGAATTCTTCACATGGGCACTCTTCACAGACCATAGCACTCCTAATTCATACCTCCTTCGTATTTCTACTCACCTCCCTGGTAGACAAGTCTTACACTGCAATTTAGCATTTTCACTACAAAATTCAGTAGCCAAAATAAATGGAATGTCAAGTTAATTGGCATGGAAGATGCTGAGCTGAATAAAACACAAAAATTCATAATACAGTCGGATTTTTAATATATTTGCAGAGGTCAACAATCTCTCAGATTTCTGTACTACTGCAGAACCAGGAAACCTTGCGACAGAATACTTAAGAACTTCATTAAGTCAATTGAACATATAATCACGCGCAATTAATTTTCTATTTTCACCTCGATGTTTTACAAATGCCAAAATTTTCCATGAACAGCCTTCTTAGCATGTTTCTCTAATTCAGTTTCACCCAAAACCATTATATAGACCCAGTAACAGGTAGAAAACATGTTTGTTATCATCAATGGAATTCCTGAAAGATAAGATGAAAAGAAAAAAAGTTAATTTATTATTAACATTCTGGGGAAAACAAAAATTATTGATATTGAACTTTTCTCAAACTGACTCCATCTGCATTACCTCATTATGACAGTTTATTCAGCTCATTAATAGAGTTTCTTACTGTACTTCTAATCATAGAAATCTTAAAAATTCATCAGAAATAAGCCATCTGACAGCCTAAAGGTAAATCTACAAGTCCTCTCCTCTCCCTATACAAACAAAATTCTCTTCTGTACATCAATAATTCAAAAATTCTTGCAGCCTTACATCTCATGTTACTTAAAAAAAACAATCTACAGCTACTAAGATTCCAGGCAATGCTTAATCTGACTTCCACAAACCACAGTTTACCTGAGCTTCTGCTGTTTGCCTACCACAGGAAGAGCATGCTGGTAATCAGAGACACCCCTCAAATTGCTAACTGTAGTTCCACTATTAGATCCATTAAGGAATATGAGCTGTAAAAAACTGAACTCCTGCAGCTCCCTTCTCTCTGACTGCTACTTTTCTGGTGAGGGAGAAGAAAAGTCACATTATCCGTATGCAGAAGCTTCATTTTTCCTCGTTTTCTCTCTTTAGCCCATCTTATTTATCAGTACCTTTTAAAAGTTTATTTGCAACTAGTTTAAACCAATGCTTTCCACCCCTCCCACATCACTAAATTTTACAGAGATGGCTGATATATATGGCTCCATCATTCACTTCTTAAGCCTTGCCTGCTTGTCTTTTCCTGCAGCTTTCCAAGCACCTCATCACCCAGCTACCCCTACACTACCAGGTTTGACCAGTGAAAGGACAAGCATTTCAGGCATGACAGCTGACCACCATTGCATCTGGTCAATGGGAAAAATAAAAAACTGTGAGTTCCTTATAAGCAATGCTGATGCAGCAAGTTGCAAAAAGAGGACGTAGATTTGGGGGGGGGCTATTTTAAATCCCCCAGAAACAGTATTTGAAACAGTCTATAGCATCCAGCACCAACACTGCTTCTGGCCTTTTCAAGTCCACACTGCTGACTGTTCAAAACACTTTGTCTTTTTTCCAATTTGTGAACATACAGACACATCCAAAAATCCACGTCAAAAGGCTTTCAATTCACTACTTATCTACATTTCCAAAATTACTTCCCATCTTTCCTTCTCTTCTGCTAACCTTGATTACCTTATTCATGCAAACTCACAGACTAGCTGCTGGGCCTGGCACATAGCACACCCTGCCCCTTGGCCACCCACTGCCAACTGGTGTGCCGCAGTGGTGTGCCACAAGCCCCCTGGGGAACCACCAGTTCAGACACTGCCACTGCAGGTCAGCTACAGCAATCCCCAGGGAAAGTCACAGCTGAGATCCCACCTTCCACATCCAAAGAAGAGCAATGAAGCTGGTGAGGGGTCTGGAGGCACAAGTCTTATGAGGAGGGGCTGAGGGAGCTGGGGGTGTTTAGTCTGGAGAAGAGGAGGCTGAGGAGCCCTTATCGCCCTCTACAACTGCCTGACAGGAGGGGGTAGCGAGGTGGGGGTCGGCCTCTTCTCCCGGGTAACAAGCAATAGGATGAGAGGAAATGGCCTCAAGTTGTGCCAAGGGAGGTGTAGATTGGGTAACAGAAAAAATTTCTTCACCGAAAGGGCTGTCAAGCATTGGAACAGGCTGCCCAGGGAAGTGGTTGAGTCCCCATCCCTGGAGGTATTTAAAAGCTGTGTAGAAATGACGCTAAGGGACATGGTTTAGTGGTGGACTTGGCAGTGCTAGGGTAACGGTTGGACTTGATCTTAAAGGTCTTTTCCAACCTAAATGATTCTATTGTTCCTTACTGTAGTCAGTATACAGGAGCAAATGTTTCCTTGCAATGCAGAAATCCATCAAGTACATGAGGTATTTAAATCTCACATAAAACTTTAAGACATTCCTACTGAAATTCTCTGGATCACCTGGCAAAGCCAGTAATCCCGCTGCAGAATTTCAAATTGCTCATAAGGGAGAGGGAAACTATCAGTTTAAAAATCCATATTGTTTGTAAATCTCTAAGCAACAACTGTTCTGCATCAATATGACAGATCCTGCATAGCAAATACTGGATATTATGTCTGAATGCCTTAATCATGTATTTTTGTATCTTGTGTTTAACCTTGACACTAGATGTTCTGGATTAGTAATGTTTAACTTCAGGAATAACTGCAATTTATGTTTCTATCTGTGCTGGTTTTTTAATCCTTCAACTGCAATAAAAATCCAGAAGCAAAACCTCAATTTCAATGCCTAATAATTCACATACTGAATGCTCAGCAATCACACGACACACATGGAAATACACTGAAAGTCATAAAAGCGAGTGCTGTTTTACTTCTTTGTCAGATGACATTGTCATACACCTCAGTAATTTCAATTTTCCTTCCTCTGTTCTGTTGTTTCAATATTTCCTTAGACAATTCAATACTCTCCAAAGGCATGGAAATGCAACTCTCAAAAGAGACTCTTTACCTGGAGATTTAGCTGTCCACTCTCTCAAGTTCACAGTAAGAGGATAAAAACCAGCCAGTGGCACTGAAGAGTATCTGTTACACTGATGTTAACACCTTGATGAAGATTTATCACTTCGCATTTCAACTGAAAGGACTAAATACACTGTTAAATGAGTATATCAAAGCCCAACTTGATACCTGTCATCTGTTTATTAAGAGAATTTCATATAATGATTTTGTACGAGACAAGTAAAAATAAGTAATTTTTTTTTTTTTTTTTTTTTTAGTATAAATGACCTCAAACTGCAACTCACTGCAGTTAGCTAACTGAAAGAGCAAAAGGAAAAACATCAGGCTATTTAAAATTGAATACTGGGAGTAATAACATGCACAGTGTTGAGGGAATAAATCTTACCACTGTCTGAAATAGTTTTAGGTATTAAAATATTTCTGCACTAAAAGTAAAGCACAACAGTATAATTTAAAGAACAGCATCAATTTATGATTTGCAAGGAAGGAAATAAAAACATTTTCTCAAGCCACTTGACAAGATCATTGTCTTGACTGGAAAGCAAGCAACAACTTCACACTAAAAATTTTGGCATGTTCACAAATTACTCTCTCTAAATAAAAAATGACGGCTGATATCCTGAGATGGTAACAATAAATATCACTTTTCTGGCAACTGTCATCTAAGAAAAATGGTTTTCATCATTTTGCAGCTAACTTTTATTAATTCAATTTTAATTTAGTCCAGGCAATTCAACATGGTTTTGAACCACCATGTCCTCTGTGGAACAACTGTCTACATCCAGGTTTTGTCAGTCTTATCTCACTGTGCAAACAGCTAATATTGTAACTCCTGATCTTCAGGAAAATACAAAGAAAGTATTACTAATGCTGCTTTACCAACCAGTGACAATTACACATAGTGAATCACACCCATTAGCATAGTTCTGTCTGCAGATGTGTTTAAACATTTTGCTGAAATAGATCTAACAGATTTATTATTCTATGTATTAGGATAAGCCCCATTTCTTTCCCTTTGATCCAAAGTAGGCATTGAACTCAAGCACTCAAGAGGTTAACCGGCAGAGCACACATTTATAACATCTACAAATCGGCTTAGAAAGACACATATTTAAAAAATAGTTACATTTGCCTTTTGCCTCTGATTTACACTGCCTGATAAACAAACAGTGCCTCTAGTTTTTCATCGCCCTCCATTATATTAATACCAATATCCTAAGTTAATCAAAATGAGTCTTCCTTCTACCTAAAAAAGAGAAATAACTGCAAAAAGCAAAGAACCGAGTAAACATGAAAGTTAAGTGAAAGTTGCTGCTCAAGCATTTTGCTAACTTGAAGATGACTGTGAAATTATGACAGTTTGAAACAAAGCTTGCAAAAAGCCAGTAACTCGACATTTTTTCAGGTGGAATAAAGTAGGAAATTAACAGCAGCTTTTCTGCTTAGTCATATTTGACAATCGTGCTCTCTACAGAGCTCCTGGAGTAAAATCACCTGCACACTGCAGAAGCAACATGTATTTTCAAAATGCTCAGTACTCTGCTCTTAGTTCAGGATATCTGGCCCCTAGGAAGTAAATAAAAATATAATAAAAGTCCTCACTTGTCAAGAAGTTGTAAATAAAATCCAGTATTACTGAAATGCTTCATTTCAGCAGCGTATCCAAATCTCATTTTAAACGTTTTCGTGGTTTGGGTTGTACTTTTTATTAAACTAAAGATAAAACCTTTAAAGATACAGATAAACAATAAGGAAAACAAGGGTTTAAACAGAAAACTTCAGGTAGAAAAGCGCATACCTACTATGTATTGGTAACAAGCTTTTGTACCTGTCTAGGCAGGTCAGTGACATTCTTGCCAAGTACTATGTGGCAGACAATCAAAAAGAAAAGGGTTGGGCGCTTAACCAGATTCTTCTTGGATTTTAACATCTTTAATTACAAATCTGCTCTTAAATTAAAAGTTCTGCTTTAAAGACAGTATCTCAGAGCAGACCTTGTAAAACTGTATAATAATGCTGCAGGAAAAGACAATTAAGCTACAAATAAAATGAGGTTTTAGCCCCATCCTTTACCATTATCCAAACCAAGGTCATAAAAAGAACATTTTTTTTAAAAAGCACATCTAGGAAGCAAAGACAAAACAAAGTACATTTAACAGTAAATTAGACTGTACAGTTATACCACATAGAATCGATGTGATATTAAGTAAATCCGACACCACATTATTCAAGTTGGTCTTTGCAGGGATGCATCCACGACAATACTGAAGCAGTACACTTAATCTGTACCAATGAAATGTAAATATTTGAGATTATGGGAAACTTTGATCTGCAGTGAGGTGAAAACTCATTTTAGTATAGTCCACCTCCAGCAAATGGAATGATGGGAAAATGCAGTGCACAGAACCTGGGAGAAAAACTTGCACCCATCTACTTCACAGCACACGATTCTCACTTCACTAAAGCACTTGCTAACATTGTTTAGTATTGCCAGACTCGCCTGGAAAAGGTACTTCTTTGTTTCTTCTACTGTAAAATACAAAAAAATATTTCATGATATATTTCCCTGCAGATAGGCAGTCCTTTTAATTAGGTCCAGTTGCTACAGAGTTTAACGGCTACCGACAGACTGAAGAAGCAACCTTCTTCAACAAAACTTTAAAAAAAAACTTTAAAACTTTATTAATATCAAGATTCTCCTGTCCCAAATATTTAAGATTCTCTCTTTTCTGGTAGATAATAAGTAACAAATAAAACAAAATTAGAAGTGTTGAATAGATTATCTATTTCCTTATCTGATGTGGTAGACTCACTGCATACTTCTAAAAGCAGTCTGAAATATAACAAGATTATGAAAACTGTTCGGCTTCAATGAATGCAGAAGTGGACACTACTTCAGGAAAGAGACTGAATGAATTAAGTTTTTCTGACAAATTCATGTTAAAGAAGCTAGAACGCGTACTGAACAAAATGTGGATGCTGGCTGCTCTGGAGAACTAGTTTGTACCCTTGTTTCTGAGCTGCAACCCAAGTCAGTCATACAACCCCATCCAGAACAAAAGAATGTTCCTCTGTTTCCCAGATGACTTTGATTTTCAGAAGCATTCAACACCCAAAACAATGTCTCAAGTTAATGGGAACTGCACTTTAAGCGTATGTCATCCTTGCTGGCCTCCTCAGGTAGTCAAAATTCAGTTTTCCAACGTGTGTATTTTAGAAGAAAGGCAAACAAAGATTGACAAACCAAGCTAAGTACTTACTGGTGCAGCCTTGCTTTTAAAACAAACAGAGCCCAGCACCTCCCCTTATACACGCCTCCCCCCTCCCCAAGGAATGCACACAATGTTCCTCTTCATTCATATACATCGCTGAATCAAACCGCACAGAGCATTTGCCTTGTGCACAGTCCCAAGCTTGCTCTTCCAGAGGGCACTCTGCACTTCAGGCAGCGTGAACTTTTCCAACTTTCTGGTAGCTCAAGCACAAAGTACTTCTTTGGCTTTCTGCAATTGTCAGCAATCTCTGCCCGACTACAAATCCATCAGCATTTACTTCACTCATTAAAGAGTTATCTCTCGTTTTAACTGTCATCAAAAAAGGACACTTAATGGTATCTCCAATTTGAATGAAACGTAGCTACTGCATCAACCCAGCAGGTCCAATATTCCCAGCTCAGTTCCGCTCACAGTCCAGGATAACAAAATTAACAGGCTGCCTGATCAAGCCCAGAGCTGGAGAACAAAGTACAAGAGGAGACAGAGAAACTCGACCAAGCAATTCTGTTGACTTTTACTGTTTATCGTTCTTTTTTCCCCAGTGCCCAAATGGAACCCTTTCTTACAGGAAATGAAAAAACAATCATAAAAAACACCGACACACATTCACCCCCACCCTGGCAGCTTTTCCCTTGCTGCCTAATTTCCTGCCAGGGAACCAGCAGAGGCCGCTGAAGACCGGCTTCTGAGGAACTGCAGGACGGGACAGCTTCCCCGCCCTCATATTTCAACACAAAAGCCAGTTCTAGGATTTTTCTTCCACTTCTCAAATTCATATCCGTTTTTCCACCTGTACAAATTACTTCAATGAAATCCAGTCCCCTGAAGGGCAACTCTTGATTGAATTCTAGGAACCAGTCATAGCCTACAGATTGCTGCACATGGTGCCTCTCAAGATTCATCCAGACATTGCTGCGGAACCAGTCCAGGTTTCTTTCCCTGTAAGTTTCTCCATGACACTTTACAGTACACAAAGCCCTTTTATTTTGCCAAAGACTATCCTCGTTTGCTACCGATGGTGTAAATGTCTTCACTTTTGGTTGGTGAAATTCTCGTGTGGTTCCAGCTACATAGTTTTTATTCCACTTCAGGAACTCCAAACAACTCAAACCGGTTATAGACAGCAATGACAAAGTGATGTACTTCATAGGCCAGCTCCTCACAGGTGGGTTTCATATTGGTTGATATACTTATTCATACACTAACTGAGACCTTTTACCTAAGCACAGGTTCAAGAACCACAAAAGTCATAACCCATATTGAAGACCTCATTATGAGGGACATCACGACTCCTTATAGCAGATAAGTGTTCCAATACCTTTTGCTTCTACAGCAATAACCATCACAGAAAACAGAGCAAGAAAAAAATAGTAATCTGTATTTACAGTGGGCCATGAAACACAGACAGTAACTAGTGCATTAGCCTAGCTAAACAGCCACTGAAAAGAAAGTCTTCAACATCTTACTAGGAGTGGGGAAGACAGGAATTTCTGCAGGGCAGAAGAAACCTGTTGATTAAATTTATTAAATGAGATTATAAAACAAGCTTCTCAGATAATCAAAAGGACTGAACTCAATAATCCAGATGGTCTCCTTCCCTTTGGGCTTCTGTGATTAAATAATCATTAATTGGGTATTGTCTACAGCCCACATTGGGTGACTCTGAGCTCTTGTATGCTTTTCGGTGACACGGTACCTGAAAATACGCGTTTTGCACAGAAAAATCAAAGTTACAAAGGCATTAATTTGGTTGGTTGTGTTCTTTGTTCTCTATTTCCAAATACTTGAAACACATACCATGCGTATTTCCTACATACAGTAAAAGTTAAATAAAAGAATTGAAGCAAACAGTTATGGACTATTGCTATGAACAATGGTGATTTCATAACAGGTGTTGTTTCTTGTACATCCGCTCTTACCAAAGAAGAGGCCAAGTTGGACCAAAAATTGATTTCAGAAATAAATAAATAAAGGGTTAACTTCAGATATTTAAGTGCCAATTTCCAATTTTTTGTTCTTAATTTCAGGCTACAATTTGAATGCAATATTATGTTTGAGATGTGTAATATTATTGCAGCATTCTAAAACAACCTCTGTAGCAGCAGTACACTTTTTTTAACTCACTTTAACCTACCTGGCTTGTATGTCTAATACTGGAAGAATGGATCCTTTCACATAAATACTCATCTCAATCTTTCAAAGCTGTAAGAAGGTAATAAAAAAAGCATTCCAGACTTTTAAAGCTTTCCAACTTCCCTGAGTCTTTTGGATGATCAGAAAAGATAATAAGCAAATGGAAACAAAAGCCTGAACTATAATGCATACATGCACTGTTTTTCCATCAGTCACTATTTTCCCTGCATGTCACATCTCCTTCCCCAAAAAGAGAGTCTGTCAACCCCACTTACCACTTCACATCAGCAACACAACTACCAGAAACAAACCAGAGCAAGTGCTGTCAAGTCCTCATTCAATTCCACAGTGACCATAACATAAGCAGTTGTCCAACCAACACAGCATATTTCAAAAACATCAGCAGAGAAAACAAACAAACAAAAGAGATGGAAAAGAGTAGTGCAAGCTGTCCTCGGTACTCAAAGTCAGAAAACGCAACAACCATAATACTTGTAGACAAAGAAACATCCAGTCCTATGATCACGCCTAAATAATTTCTAATATTCCTCTTAAAATACATCAAAGGTTGCCGCACCAAGCAAGTTGAAGACTCCACTTTTTTTGTTTAAAAAAAAAAAAGAAAAAAGAAAAGGTTAAATTGCTGGTTTTACACATTTTTGTCACTCAAAGAAAAGAGGAAATAAGTCACATTGATGAAAAAAGTCTTAACTGTTCACAAGCAATGGTGACCAAATTGCAACCTTTCATAACTGGTATCTATATTGAGTATAGTTGATTATGCCATGTCTTCATTTGATTAAGAGTAACAGAGATGCTGAGGCTATGTACGTGGAAAGACATAAAATTATACAAAAAGTGTTATCCCGTTTTCTCCTTAGCACAAGCTATTTAAGTTGCAGATAAGCTACAAAAGAAACATCAAGATTTTACCAAAACTACCAAATGGAGATCCAGAAAAATCAGTTTGTACATCATTTATTTCGTGTTTTATTTAGTGATTTTGGGATAAAAGGCAGGACTACACTAATAGGGTTTGCCACCATCAAGAAAACATGAAGAATGATCAGAACAGAGAAAAATCATTCAGGAAGACATGGATGTGCATAGATGGGAAGAACTAGAATGTAGCTTCACACATAGCTTCCTAATATCAATTATATAGTCTTAAAAGTTAAAGCAGTAAAGAAGAAGAAAGATCTGGATGTACCAGTCAATTCACAGCATTCACATGTGCTGTCAGTGTGGGTGTCTTCCCCAAATAGGCAAACAAGGTAAAATGCACAAAGCTGAGAAATTTTTAGAGCCAAGAAAGCACTTTTGTTGTTTGGGAGTCTCACAAAAGCTCATTCCAGCATACGATTCTGTTCACTCACATGCAACAGAGATGACTTCATATTGCAAGAGGTGCAGAGAAGAACTACGGGATAACCAAACAGACAGAGAGCCCTTTTTCAAGGACTGGACAAAGAACCCAGCTTATTTAGTTGAGCAAAACAAAACTAAAAGGGGACGTGATTTCATACAAATACCCTGCATAAATAACCGAAGGGAAAATAGCCCCCCTTAAGCCACAGGACAGCTGCCTAACTATAGAACAGCAGTGACACATTAAAAAAAAACAAAGTTATAAACCAGAGCATGTTAATTTGGAAAGCTTCTATCCATCAGAAGTGGAGTTCTGCAAATTTTCAAACTCCCAATACGTGGAAAGGGGAGGAAAGCTAACCTGGTTTTGATATTAAGCTTGACCAGCTTATAAACCTTTGTTTTACTCTATGATGTTTCAAGGTCATCCACAGTATTGAAGTAAATAATAAAAGACAAGGAAGTAAATGGACATAGGATTAATTAAAAAAACATTTTTAAGTCAAAGATGGCTCACGTCCAATGTTTTATCTAACATTTTGATTACAGCTGTACCAGAAATGAGTTGTTAGTGGAGATAGCCTATATACATTTAAATAAAATGTTTGATACTGTCCCCCACATGAAATTATTTAAAATAGAAGTAATACTTATTAATACTTTAATTTCATTAAAGAAATAATACTTAAATCATATTTAAAATAAAAATAAGCCCTACAAGATACATAAAGAAATTGACCAAAGAGAAAAAACTACAACAGGCTGTATTAATAGTGGAAATTATCACAAGGGAGAGGAGTTACTCATAGCATTCCTCCTGACACCCTTCAATAAATTAGTAGCCAAGGAGTGAGAACATGCTCATGAAATTTCTGTGGATGACACCAGACTGGAAACCATCACCAGTACAAAGAGGACTGGGTAGTTATACAGAAGAGCTTGTGGGTTTTGTGAGCTGGAATGCCAGAAAATGGAATTTAATAGTACAGTATGTGAAATCATTTAGGGACCAGTAACCTCTTCTGTAAGCTAAGAACTCATCACATGGAAGCAATATAGGAGGAATGAATAGAGCAGTGAGGTACGGAAATCCTCGTCTAAGGATGCTGATGTTTACATGAGCACAAGGGGAGCTCAGCATATTCATGGAAGAAAACCTGAGAAATTCCACTTGACTCAGGAAGCCTCCAAGCCAAAAACAGAGAGGCTAGAGCAGTGCTGGAGGAAGTATCACTGCTGAAGAAGATACCGTATCAGGCGAATATTTGGTGCAAAGCAGTATAGCTGAACATACTTCTGTCAAAAAATTGCTGTTGCTCCTCGCAAAATTTTGCTTGGCTAAAGATGGTTGAGTTTATCCAGTTGCTCTGTAAAATACATACTCCGTTCCATATTTCATTTCCTGCAGCAATTCCAGTTCAAGCTAAATAATGCTATTAGCACAAGTTATGACAATGCACTGCACACAACTATCATTTAATGGATCTGAAATGAAAAGTTTTGTGAGTGCCTGACAAACAAGACACGAGAATGGTCTTCCAAATGGAGCAGCTGGGAAAAGGAATCTAAGCCGTTCTAAAATTGCACCAGTAAGCTTCTGGAAAGGAGAGAAAACCAAACAGATGTATTCCTACAAAGAGGAAAGAAGTTTGTGTTGATGCATCTGTGTAAATGACCTGTTTACACTACAGGTGTAGTATAATTTACAGACTACACAGTTATCATATTTTAGAGTTCCACCAGCTATCAACGCACTGGCCACAGTTAAAGGGTGGCTGCTATAAGCAATATTCAGCTGCCCTCCAACGTCTTGCTGCTATGTCCTGTTCACTAGTTGAGGGCTAATCTAACTGCCCAGTCCAGCACTGTAATTAATGCTCTGGCTCAGGCAAACAGGGAATGACGGGGTTTTTCCTCCTTGGTAGGGGAAAAAGAAGATTTTAGGATGATCTGGAATTTTATTTAACAAACATCCTACTGTGTGAGGTATTTATGATGCTTTCAGTCAGTCCTTCCTTCACCTAGCCCGCTATTGTTCTGAAGTTTGACCTTTACTAAGAACCTCAAGTTTGTCAAAGATTTTGGGGCAAGCTCTGCAGGCATTCAAAAACTAGGCACCTGCCACACAGCTGCCAGCAGTTATAGGGAACTGTACTTAACAATCTGGGTTAACCATTCCAGTCCTGCACTGAAGCAATGAGTGTTTTCCAGTCCTTCTCTGTTAAGTTTCATTGAATTTGTTACGCAAATTTCCAAAGGAAAATGCAAAGACATCATAAGTGACACACACCTCTATATCCAGGGTGTACCAGTTTTACTGATTCGATTAAACCTCTCCTTTTACATCAGTGCTTACATTTGTAAAAGCCTTATACATGCAATGTTTGAAAGAAGCTCTCTTAATTATTATATTTTACCGCGACATGCTTGCATCTCATAGAAGAGCCTTAACAGGCAGCACACCCCGAGTTTTTAACCGTTCTCTGAATAAGATAATGCTACGTGAAAGATACGACGGCCACCACCAGCAGAGGCAAAGCAGGGCAAGTTCACCCGTTCTTCCCGTCTCTGGAAAGAAACGCTGAAAGCCTGTCGCTTGCAAAACCTCCCAGTGCTGCATCCACACCACGAGCCATTTAAAATAAAACAACAAGCACCACCTTCAACCATGACCGGCGCTCAGCAACGCAACGCTCCACCTGCCACAAACAGCACTTTAAATACCAGGAAGAGAGGGAGAAGAAAAAAAAAAACAAAAAACCAAAAAAACCCAACACAAACCGAAGAGCCGCCTCCGGGGAAACCTGTTGCTAGCCACCGAGAGAGCACGGCCGGCGGGGGGATCCCCGCATCCCGCCGCGCCCGGCATTCAACTTTCCCCACCCGCCACCGAAACCGCACAGCTCGTTATCGCTTTCCCTCGCGTTCCTCATTAATTAAACCGGCGGACGTGCCGGGTTGGGGGGGGGGAGGAGGCGGAAGCGGCCCGGGCCCCCCCCCCCCAAGCCGCCTGAGGCGCCCCCGCGGGCCGGCGAGTACTCACTCGATGAAGTAGCTGGCGCCCTCCTCCGAGAAGCCCTCCTCCCATCCGCGGGGCAGGTCTGCGAGGGAGAGGGGGGGAGAGAGAAAAAGAAAGGAAGGAAGAAAGCGGGAAGGAGGGGTGAGAACTTCGCCCGCGCCCCCGAGGTGCCGCGCTGGCCCGCGGGGGGGGGGGGGGGGGCGGAGCGGCCGTTAACGGTGCTGCGGGGCGCGGGCAGCCTCCCCGCCGCCCCCGGGCACCCACCTGAGCGGATCATGTGGCCGGAGTTGACGGGCTCCCCGGTGCGCGGGTGCAGCCAAGTGGTGGTGCGGGTCAGGTCGCTGGGAGGGAGAAGCGGAAAACATGCACCTGTTAGCGGCTGCGTGCGGCCGGCCGGCCGGGAGGGGAGGAGGAGGCGGGCAGCGGCGGGAGCGGGGCCACCCTCCACCCCCGCACCCCTTCCCCCGGCGCCCCCGCCCGCCGGCGCCCCCTTACTCGATGAAGAAGACGCGCCCGTCCCTGCAGACGCCGTAGGACCAGTGCTCAGGTAGAGTGTCCCGCCCCACCGCCGCCGCCATGTTCGCCGTGCGCGCAGCCAGCCGGCCGGGGAGGGGGTGCGGGCGGGCGGGCGGCCGGCCCTCGGCGCCCAGCGCCCGGTTGTGCTCGGCAGCGCCCCGGCCCCGGGGCCCGGGCCCCCCAGGAGGCAGGCGCCTGCCCCGGGGAAGCCGCGGAGAGCCCGCGGGGGGAAGGGGACGCGGGAGCCTGAGGGGGCGCCGGCCGGCTTTGTCCGCCGCTGCCCCGCGCTCGCCCCCAAGCCCCGCGTGGGCTGGTGGCCTCGTCCCCTCGCGCCCCGGCGGAGCCGCCCGCCCTGGGGAGGCGCAGCGACACCCCCGAGTCGCAGGACACCGGGGGGGGGGGCCGGGGGCGCCAGGCTCTGTCAGGGAGGGCGAACGGCCTTCAAAGACGCGCTTCGCGCGGCGAGGAGGCCGGGTGAATCTCCCGCGCCTGTCTCGGAGCCCCCGCTGCCGTCCGTGTCAAAAGGGAGGATAAGCACAGGCGTGACGGCGCTCGATTTCCACCCTGCCCCGGGATACGCTCTGAGCAGTGGTGGAAGGTGAGGAGAGAAAGAAAGGCCGTGGGGACTTTGAACCTCGGGTGCAGGGGACGACAGCCGCAAGGTTAAAAGATAGCGGGGAGGCAATAACAGTTCGTTGACAAAGTAGAGCTGTCACCAGTATCGCAAGGGACCTGTGCCAATCCCTATATTCATCAATGACCTAGAAAAGGAGGGAGTGGTGACACGAGAGAGCCTGCTAGGTGAATTTAAGTTGCGCATTACTCACTCCCAGCTCAGACCTGTGACATTAAGATCTCTATCGGTGCTCCTGCAGGGGGAAGCTACCTCTAAGGACAGCGTGAAGTGCCCCAGGCAAAGCTGGAGTCACTTGAGAATATGGTTCTGGGACAGGCAGAGGGGTGCTGTGGCTGGGCTGCCACACAGCAGAGCCCTCGTGCTGCTTCCTCTGGGCCAGCCAGCAGAGCTATGGTGGGTCCCAGGTGAGGAGTCCCAGCCTGCACCTTGGCTTGGCGGTAGTGGTAACTGCAGCAGAAGAGGGGGACGGAGAAAGCCAACAGGGGGGTCATGGTGGGGAACTCTGCACCTGCCTCTCACAACAAGGGCAGCAGTGGTACAGCCAAGCATGGCGTTGTGGGGTTTTTGCCATTCTGATATGGGGGGGGGGGGAGAAGGATCAAAAAGCTAGGAAATGAGATGTTTGCTAGCTTGGGGTAGAAGGAGAGTGTTAAACAGGGGAGAGACAGGTTGCAAAGAGCTTGACCGGGGGCAGGTGAGTAAGGAAAAACAGAGAACAGCTGAGGACATGGCTGGGGGGGAGTGGGAGAACCCATGAAGTGGGGAGAGTGCTGCAGTACAGGGGAAATAATACGTGTGTATGCTTTTTCTTCTTCTAAATAACCAAAAGACATCGTCAGAAGAAAGTAAGAGGCAAGAAAAGCAGCAGTAATGGGAAAAGAGAGGCCTTTGGTCTATTTCACAGGAGTTTCAGACAACATGCAGGTATGGTGCATCAGGATGGCATTGTGTTGGGCTCCCTTTTTGGCCATTGTTGGAGAAGATATAGATCGGATAGAAGATATACTAGACCAAGAATGGTCATTACTGTGGGACACATTACCAACTAAATGTTGGAAAGTGGTTTGATTTCAGCTGCACATAAGGAAGCATGAAATCAAGAGTTTGGCAGGGCTTTTGCAAAAGTCTAGCAGAGTCTTATACCTGCAGAACTATTGCTAGCTTCTATAGACTAGTTTCCCTGACCTTACACCATCAAAAATTCTTCTTAAATATTGTAATCTTCCAACAAATCACAAAATTCTAGTTTATCCACAATTAAAAAGCAGGAGTGTCTTCTAGCCCTTTATCCTAGGTCAGAATTTTGATTAAAACTTCTAAAACTGAACCTTCTGTGCTGTTTTTCTTTGAAACCCTAACAATTTTGAGTAATTCTGGTAATGTTGTGATTAGGTGTGAGTTATCACAGAACGCGCAATAAGGTCAGTTCTCGTGCAGTTACTAAGTAAATCAAATACAAGTTGCTTAGTCATTGCATGTTTAGATCTGTGCAGAAGAGATAAGACAAACTCTTGCTCTGGAGAGATTAATTTACCTTGATGCTATGAAGCAAGTCTCTCATGCTCTGTCAGCTGCATGAACGCATTGAAGTTAGCTTTGTAACTACGTGGTGCTTTGGCCACTAGACCACCGTGACAAGATAGGCTCCTCCACTCGTAGCGAATAGTAACTTATTTATTGTGTTGTGGATTTCGGGTCCTAAAAGCATCTGTACTGGGTCAAACTAAATGTCTGTTTAGCATAGTGTTCTGTCTCAGATCTCAACAAGAGTAGGTGCCAGGAAAGAGTGCAAGAGCCAGACATCGTATGCAACTCCCCAGCTTCTTCCCTTCTTAACTGTGATATCTACATATAGTGCTTGCCTTCAGAAGCTGTGAGATCAGAAGGCTCTTGAGCAAGATGTTGTTTCCATAAGTTAACTCCTAATGGATCTCTTCTGTGAACCTGTCAAGACTAGAGCCCACATAATGTCTATCATCCAAAAGAGCCAGTAGCAAAGTGTTCCTAATGCTCATCTTACCTGAATTATGTGTGAAGAATCACGTCCTTTTGTTTGTTTTGTACCCAGCTCTTATTTCATTGATTCTCTTCAGTTCTTGCAATGAAAAAGACAGTGGTCATCTAGTGCAACCTCCTGTAGGGTCAGGTTTGAATTTAGACCACGTGGCTCAGGCCTTTGTCCAGGTAAGGATCTGATAACCTCCAAGGATGGAAATTCCACAGCCTCTCTTAGAAACGTGTTCCCATGTTCTTGGTGAAAATACTTTCATTACACTAAGTTAGAAGCTCCCTGTTTCAATTTGTCACCCTTGTCATATGACCAAATCTTGAGTTGATGCATCATGGTGCCTGCAGCATTAGCACATTATCACATACACTTGTTAATTTCAGACAAATGCATTATTGAAAAGGCATGTTTTATTACAGTAACTTGCAGAGCTCTAAAATCAAGATCAAGACAAAAAACTTACTCCAAATACATAAAAGTTCACACACTGACTTGTGTTGGGCTCATCAGGAGGTAGGTTTGTGATTTAGAGCCCTGGAGGAAGAATGCCTCCAGGCATCATTCATTAATAAGATTACCAGATTCTTGGTTTAGGGGGTTTTTTTTCTGCATACAGCTGGTGCTCAAGCTCTGGTTCCAGTCCTCCCTGGATTATCTCAGCCACTCTTATTTTCTATTACACATCATTCATTGCTCTCTGGAGGCACTATCTGGAAGAAGCAATCTAGGGTTAAATTAGGAGTTTCAGGCCACAATATCAGGAACTCAGCTAAAGGAAGTGAAATATGCTATTCAACAAGATTAAGGGTCTAATAAAAGCTAGGAGATTCGAGGCTCCCTTTGTTGATAACTGGGTAATTCAAGGAGACATGCTGAGGTCCCTGAATACTGCAAGTTTGAACACCACATTACTGGTGTTACTTGCTCTGTCTGCATCCCCTGAGAGCACTTTTTTGGATGACTTTGTTAAGTTTCTTCTGCCTTTGGAGAGCAGTGATATATTTTAAAGTATGCCAAAATCTGTATCTACACATTGCTATTTCCAGAATAAAATCAAACAACTGAATATGAACATCCTTTCTACCTCATCCCTTTCCTTTCTTTTCAGCCTTTGCCCTTACATCCCAGCTTCACCCTGTCCAGTGCCAACATCCAAATCTTCTAATTTCCTTTTTTTCCACTTTTATTACAAGCGCCACCACCCCCTGCCCCACTGAGGTCTGCATGTTTCTCTGCAATCTTTCAACCCTTCATGTGCTATAACTTTTCAACAAAACATGGAGTAGGTATCTGGAAATAATACTGGAGACACTATAAAAGAATAGCCAACCAAAAAAAATTCAAGTATCATTTCCATCAGTCACAATCAGATCCAGTGTCTAGGAGGTTACAGAATCACAGCTGGATTTCAGGCTGCTGTGTACTCTAATGATCTATTTCCTATTTTACTGAGAATTTAATATAATTTAATTTGATGGTCTTAGAGGTCAAAAGCTGCTGCTGTTTTGGGAAACTTAACTGAAGTGAGATACAATACATAGAAAAGCCTGCTAGTTATGACTCATCATGGTCTGTAAGTTTTTAAAGGACAAGCATGACCTATAAAAGGTGCAAGGCCAGACAGAGGCGTAGTGTTCGAGGAGCAATGAATCTGAATTATTAAATCCCAGTTAAGGAAGCTCATAAGCCATAATGCAAATGTGCAATAAGCTTTTTAGCATAATTTACCAGCTCTGCTCAGAACAGCTGAGAATTAAAATCACAAAATGTTTCATGGTGAAACACACTAATTTGCAAGACAATTTTGGAGCGGTTTGCCAAATTCTTTTTCTGATTACACTCAAATATGGGTTGTGCAACAAAATTGTTCTTCAAGATTGTGCAGTGAGGTTCCCCTCTAGCAGCAGCAAGTACTTCAGAGACCAGAAATCAAAACACTGATTCTTACAGGTAGAAGAATATGTTCATCAGACAATAGGGGAAATATGAAAGAGATCTTGGAGAAATTAGACAGATCCACATTGCAGGAAAACTTCTGATGCTGTCTCTCCAAATCTGCAACACTTTTTCAGATGATGGAGGAACTTCACTAAGGAATAGCTATGGTGTATTCATTCAAGTTAAGGAAAACAACTTTCACCATTGAACTCTCAAAAAGCATGGGAAAAAGCCATCTCCAGAGAGCAGTGTTAACGATTCCAAAAATAGCACAATAAGAATAATATATTCCTTTGTTTCTGGGTAACTCAAGGAGACATGCTGAGGTCCCCAATTGCTGCAAGTCTGAACCCACAAAAGTGGTAGACTTCAGACCCTTATTCCACTTCTGCATAGCTTCTCTTCAAAAGGAATTGTAAGGAAAAAAAGAGAATATATGTAATTGATTATATAATGTCAGTATCTCAGTGCAGAATAAAAATATTAGTGAAATCAACAGGACCTTTCAATTACCTGAAAAGCAAAAAATGGCCATGCACAGCTAGAGCCAGTGTCAAGCTGTAGGATAAAGGAACACTATAAAGAGCTAGATCAAACATGCAGAAGGATTTTTATTTTTTTTTAAGTCTGAGGTCCAAAAATTGTTTACACCAGGAAGAGGACAAATTAAAAATATTCAAATCAAAGAAAGACCTTACTGGGTAGGGAAAGCAGACAAAGATAACAGAGAGATCATTATTGTATTCTTTCAAAATGAAAATGTAGTTGGTGGGGTTTAATACATATCAATCCATTTTATTCCATGTTCACCCATTTCAGGGTAAGTAGAAATTGGCTTGATTTATGCCAAGATAAATTTGAAGATAGATACTACATAGAAATTTTCCCAAATGTAATTAGCAGTAAAACATACTAAGTAAGAATGTCATGCTATTCCCTTCATTACAAATTTCTAAAGGCTGGTCCAGACAAACTTCTGTCAGGGGGATTCTGAGTATACTTATTTTGTCTCAGATCAGGAGCTATGAACAGATGATCTCACAAGATCCCTTTTAGCCTACATTTCTATGAAAACAGAAGCTGATTCAAAATGTTAAGATTTTTAGAAACAGGTGAACATCAAAAATTGTCATCATCCAATATCTACTAAAGAGCACTATCTAGCTCACAGAAAGAATACATGGCAAACATTTGAATTTAAAGATCCCTCTTATTTACAAGAAGAGGAAGGACAATCCCTGATGTAGTTAAGAAAGATAAGCAACTTGCACAATGGGACTAGCGATGACACAATTAAATATAGAGCACATGCTCATTTCTAGTCTGGAATATTTTCAGTTGAACCACACGATCCACAGAAGTCGGGAGAGCTAGACACAAGGAAGGGTGGCAAGAGTCACAAGGTATGTGCGTAAGTCAGGCCAACTGTCTGCAAGATATCACCCATTTCCAGCCTAAGTACTTTGCAGGACACGATTAGTACATATTGCTTGCAATGCCAAATCAATCTTGAATAGAACAGGAAAGGTATTGTCACCAACAGATTGTGTTTTCTCTTTTTATAAGCACGGACATTAAATGAAACATCTTTTGCGTGTTGTGCACAGGGCAATTTATACTGTGGAGAAAGTGATGGCAAATTTTAGACAAAGTGAGATTTTTAGATCTTGTTTCCTTTGCAATAGATTGAGACGTTTCCCTACATTTCCATGGGACTAGTGTCAGGCGATAGAATTCTACAAGTACCAGAAGATAAATATAGCTCATAAAGTAAGCAGAATTAAATAATGGTAAATCTATTGTTGAGGGAACTCCAAATACGGAAAAAGGAATTATTCATTTTCCTGTCCCCTGGAAAGAAAATAACCAAGTTCAAATTGTATCCACAGTTCCTTTGAGGAAGATATGGAGCATGGCAGGCATTGTACAAGAATGGTTTTTAGGCTGACTGTATCACTATGCAGTATGATCTGACTGATGACTGCACACATGGATCAGCCGAGACTGTAACACTGCTGAGCGAGACAGATGGGAAAATGACATTGAGAAGGCAACACTCGTGCTGCATAACAAATCCAAACTTTTCCTTCCAAAACATGCTGAACTCTCTGAGGAGTAAGAAAAATGGTAATTATCTCTAGTTAAAAGGTTTTTTTTTTCCCAATCCACTGTCAGTATTTAAAAGTGTGTTCATGCTGAAAATACCTTTTGTGGAATCCAGAAGCTATCTTCAAAACAATTCTATTTTCCTTACAAATCTCCTTCATCTTTAAAGACATCCTACTGATTTACCTTTATATGCTAATATCTGAATATATCCAATTACCTCTCTCACCTGAATATCCTATTGCCCACAAGATTTATATTTCAGGAATCAAATTAGGCTTGTCCCCTGAAATGCACAAAAATGCATGCAAAAGCAAAAATGAATGAATACATTTCCTAATGACTATGTCAATTTACAATTTTCTGTCACACAAGCTTTTATGATTACTATATTTAACACAATCCTATTGCTCCTTCTCTTCATTTTCTCTCTTTTGCATTTCACAAAGTCCCAATAATTTACATACCTAACACGTAGGATCCTTGTCGTAAGATATATTTGGTAATCAATAATTAAGCTAAATAACAAATAGTCATAATTTTGTCATGACACGTCCTATCATTCTAAACACAAGTGGCAATAGTTAAATGGCTGCACAGCGTTCAAGTTATTTGGATAAGGGAGAAATACAAAAGAACAATTATGTGCCAAAGTCACTTACAGGATAACTTCTGGAAATTTAACTAAGATTTTTATAATGAACAGTTGAGGGTCTTTTTTTTTTACTTTTTGCCAAAGGATACTGTAGGCCTGGCAGCACTGAGAAACCCGCAGTTCTTCAACATTTCTGTACCTGTGACTACCAACATTTGGTTTGTTACAAAGCAGACACTTGAAATCAGTTCCATGTTTATGAACACAAAGAGGCTCACTGTCATCCCATAGCCACGGGCACCTGAGTATGAAGAGGAGATCTTTTTCTAAGAAACAGGACAAATGGGAAGATGGACATCTCTGACCTTTAAGACTAAAAGCTTTAAAATTTAAAATCAAACTGTTGAATTCTCTGAGGTTCCTCACAGATTATGCACTGTACACCTTTCCCCAACTTCTATATTCCCATCAAAGCTTTTTTCCCCAGCTTTGAGTCTACTATCCTGTGTAATAGCCCATGACTGGTATTACCCTTTTCCGGCACCTCTGGCAACTGCTCTTACCATATTTGCCTTTTTTTTTTGCAACTCCATACTGCACTCAGGGCAAGCAGAACGTCACATATTCCCAGTAATCTTCACAAACGTTTTCTCACAAGAAATTATAGACCCCTGAATTCACTATCCAGGCTCCTCCTGAAGTTTGTTCCTCATTCGCTTTGCAAGACCCAAAACCCTGGAGTCCCCTTAGTAACAATCCCCACACAAAATGATAGGCAATTTAATTTTAGCATCTTCTGCCCCATCTTTCCAGAGATGTTGTTTTCTCGGCAGGCTTACAACTCACTGAGGTTTCAGCCCTGTTCCTAAATAAGCTTTCGCCGGGCAGAGCAATCTCTTCCCACTATGGTCTCCCAGTTACTCTTTCAAAGACTCCTTTGCAGGAGAATCTAAGATTTTGGTTATCTGCTTGTCTCCAGAAGGAGATAACTGAGGGTTAACCAGGCTCCTTGATTTTTCTGGTAACATGAAATGTGCATACCTCATTACAGGTTTTTCCAATATCCCACTTCTTTCCTGTTTCTTCCTTCTTTCTGTGACAACCCTAGCACCTGTGCCTTCGTGTCAATCCTCCATGTGTGTTTTTGTCTCTTCCTATGCTGGACTCAGGTTATCTGTGGTTTTCCAGTCTCCTGCTACACATCTGTATCCCCTCCACTCCTGGCTTCGATGGTTTGCAACAGCAATCAGTCAGTTTCTAAAGACAATGTAATAAAGCATGTGTATGTGAGCATGACACAGCCAGTAGCTATAGTAACAGAAAAGCATACTTTAAACAGAAACTAAAAAAAAAAAATTAAAAAAGCAATAGGTCTCATCTTTTCCCCCATCCCCAAATATTGTAGGGTTCCATAAACACCCTCCTGCCTATGTTCACCTAATTGTATCTCCCCCCAGCCCAAAACAGGGTGAGATAGAAATAAAACTTTCTTTTGCCTGATTTAAGGAGGAAAATAAATAAACAATCACACACGACAAAACTAGAAAAAAAAGGTCATCTCTCTCCCAGAAAAAAGAAAAATAAACCTGCAAGTTGCAAATCCAGGATAGGCAAAATTGTTGGTATCCCAGTTCTGCCTCAATTTCTGATACAGGTTCAGCCATAGGACCCTTGTGGGCTGTGAAATTAATTTCCACTGTTCCCTTTTTATTGTCGTTTTCTCTTAGTAATCTTCTTTTCCTGCAAGAAACCATTGGCATGACCAATGCCTCTCAATTTGCAAGTCAGTTCAATCTCTGATGTAACGGGGCTGATTAGTTACTCTTATTCCTCAAAAAGATGGCTGGGATGCAGATGTGTGGTTATTACTTTTGGGTTACAAATTGGTCTTCAGGGCACCACTGCCCAAAGGCTTCCCACCCAGGACCGAGGCTGGCATCATTGCCTGGCTGCACAGTCCTCCACTTGCAATCCCCAAATCCTGGGCGTGCAGGTAGATTCACAGGGTCGTGGGCATTGTCCCCGGGGATGAGAATTACAGCTCAGCCTCCCTCCCTCACTGGGCACACCCACAACCCACTCCCGTAATGCAGTTCCCCACCTCAGGCTGCTCTGTGGGAACTACCAGGGTGCAGGTCCTCAGGGAGTCCTGGAGCAGTTTGGGGGGTTAGCAAGGATTTGAGAGAGGACGTTTTCCCCAGTGCGGTGCTGGGCTGTCTAAAGACTCGAAGCAGTAAGGCCACGCGCTGATGCTTGCGACCCAGCTCACTGTCACACAAACCTGCAGAGCAATTTCTAAAAATTTAAGATAGCATAGGTAACTTTTCAAACACAGCTACAAAAAGAAGAGCCTTCTGCAAGTTCTTGAGAAGGGCTCTTGAATCTGACTGGACTAAGTCAAGGTATTAAAGAAAAGATGCTTTTTTTAACTCTCATATGTTCGTCATTCCTCTAGACCCTGTGTAGGTGGACTTCCACAGCAAAGACCAAAATAGACTTGGTGCCTCAGCTTACTTTACCATTAAAAAGGTCAGCAGGGCGCAAAACATTGTTCAGTAATTTAATGCACTTATACATGTGTCACACCTTTTCATTCCTGCTTTTTAAATATGCATGTTGAAATAGATAAACAATACAGACTCAGTTCATACAAAAAAAGATGTCTAGTGAGCTTCATAATTTTCTATAAATTAAAAGAAATGAAACCTTCTTCATCTACTGCAGTATTACCTTTCAAAAAATTATTCTTATTTGAGACTTCATTTCTTGAGGGACTAGGACTATTCTATATATCTTTTAAATATATACAAATTTGTTACTATTCACAATAAAACCCACCTGAAATAATTTCCTTTTAATCAGTGAAGTAAGTAACCATGAGAGAATTATGTATTTCGTACTTCAGTAAGTTATATCCTGATATTTATTGAACTGGAATATTATTATACCTGATTCAGTTTTACACACTGACATCTCTCCATTGTTATTGATTAATGGTTAAAACTTGCTAAGGTTGTTATAAAAAACTGTTATAAATAAATTTTAATTAGATACCTAATGGATGCGGCCTCTACAAATTATGAGCTATATCCCACTTCATAATTACAGTCCTCTGAAATCTAATTTATATAGCAGCTAAGCAGATTAAATACAAAAAAAAAAAAGAACAAAAGCAAGGCAGTTTGCAAAGCGATAAATTTATGAGTTTTTTCTCAGCACTGCATAGTTTTTCCACAGACTGTTTTGTAAAGTATCCTCTTTCTCAATATCTTATTAGAGCACTGTAATCTGGATTTACATATTGATTCATTCAGTTTCAATGTCAATCATAATGTGAAAATTTAATAAAAAACAACTCTAATTGTTCTTCAGAGAGTTAGCAATAATTACTCCCGTATCATCTCGGCCAAGGAGATGTCTTTCACATGTTCTGTTTTTCAAGCATCACAACTGTACATTTCTGTTGGGCACTGCATAGTCCTCAAATCAGTATTTCATTCACTGAGATGTTGATGGCTGCCTTAACAACATATCACATAGGGGTTACACTTGATAAAATTGGAACTGTATTCTGTCAACAATAATTATGTGGGTGTTTTGCTCATTTCCTGCTACAGCTGTCCCATGGCAACAGTGTAAAAGCAGTACTCATTTTTTAAATACATAAATGACTCCTTAGATGACATGTTTCTGGCTCAGGTTTGGCAAAGGCATGGTGAAAACAAAGACTTTTTTGAGAAACTATCACAACAACTTCCATTATATGCAAATCTGTAGGGAATGTGCTAATTCCCGAGTGGAGGGTGCAGCTTTGCTGTAGTAGTATCAGTGGTGGCCTGAGGCGTTTCCTGAGATTGATAACAAGCTAGCATTTTCACTTCAGGCCATTCTTCCCACTTTCTGCTGACTTTCCCAAGAAATGCTTCCACCAAAGGTCATTATTCCAATTAACCCTGCTTTTGGGGTTGGTGCCGCTAAAACAAATCAGATAAAATCATGTTAAAAATTCCACTTTTTAATCAGCATTACATCCTTCTGGAGTGCTGAAAAAACAGCTGATGGTATTGATGATGATATTGTCATGTGAACTCTGGAAAAGAATTAGTTGGGTACATGGAAAATCAGCTTCGCAAGTTTCAGTTGTACCTGTTTTGAGAATATTTACTTTTCTAAGATTATTTTGTTGCTTGAGAATCAAGAAGATGATAAACTGGTACTGCACATGCAGTTCATATAGCAGTTTCAGGATGAGTTATGATATTGCAGGCTTTTACCCTCAGCTCTGTGAACATCTAAGTTCCGACGTAAAAAGACCTGATAGCAGGATCAAGTGCACCTACAACTCCAGCCACTCAAAGATTAGCTTCACTGAGAAAATTAGCAAAAATGATACCATTATGGCTATTTTTTCGTAATATGAGCACCCTGACTAAACTTGTTTCATTTAAGCTGATGCTAATGTAATGAGAAACATCTGGAGATTAACAAAGTTGATCAGACTTGGGCTGGATTTTTCGAAGAAACCACTTAATAACCCACCGTATGTCCTTGGAAGCATCCTTCCTTTTGGCTTTAACATTCTAGAGGGATTTTAAGAACAAAATGTAGCACTAGCCAAGTGTGAGATATATAAATACATGGAAGATATATGTATTTAAGACAAGTCTATAATAGAATTCAGTGCACAACCGTTTTGCATTAGGGGAAAGAAACACAACTCAAAGTAAGGCGACGTATAATGACAAGCTGCATATTGGTATATTGACAAAGCCCAATGTGCCTGAAATGTCGAGCGTGAATCTTATGCTAGCCACATATCAATTGGCTTTTGTATTGTCACATGGATGTAAAGGAAACCGTGAGTGTTTGCTATCAGCATCTGATTAACCACTGAATTCTAACCATAGTTTTGGAACAAAGAACAATTTTATTTCATGCCAACCATTGTCTGTAGCAGTGAAACAGCACAGTTTCCATCAGAGGAGGATGAATTTTAATTCTGATAAGATGTGGGGTTGAAGTGTTAACTTGAGCCAAATGAATATTCATATAGGAAAGTGAAAATAGGTGTCAAGGACTTGTGCACTTAAGTCCTTGGTTACATGAAAACTGTACACCATTCGACAAAACAACATGGTTTCTAATGATTACTTTCCCCATATAATTTATTCATCTATTCCAGAGCAGTGTTTCGGGGCTTAACGAGTATTTGTAAAGCTCTGGCTGAAATGCACTCTCTAAATGCAAAACATTATACCATTTACAATGAATGAAGTAGTGTAGATTACTGGTTCAAAAAAGCCACTAAAGCTCATCAACATGTGCATTTGAAGGGTGTATTACTTCACCAGCTAGGAAAGCCCCCCGTTAACGTCCTGTCCCATTGAAAGGCTAAGCGTGCTTCCTTCCCACTGAATCTGCTCTGAAGCACGGAGGGAAAGGCAAAGCAGCGTAACTTTGTCTCTTCTCTTATTTTCACCCCATTTCATCCTTATTTTCCCCATATGGGGCAATCCTGTACCGCATCTCAAAGAACTTCTCAGAGGAGAAATTAACAAGATTAAGTAGCAATAGCGCTCCCTTTGGAACCAGCTTTTCTTCAATTCTAAAAACTGATAGCTGTCTTACTGACACGGTCCAAATCTCTTCGCTGTGTCCTATGAGTTCAAGCACCTTTATCGCTACCACTAACATCAGGAAGACAGCGCTGGAACACCAGGAAAGTCGAGGTCTTTCAGCCCATCTCTACCACCTTGGCACCCTATTGAAGTCACCTGTTGTTCCTTTCATGGCCTTGTTTCTCCTCGGCAGATGAGCTTTCTAAAATACCGATTTCTGAAAGCGTACAACATCTAACAGACTTGCATCAGCAGAAGTGGCAAACCAGATGATCTCATGTTTCCATGTGCTGTCTGCTTGGTGCTGCGATTCTCTTGCCCACTGTTGCGATACCAGCGCATCTGTTAAAGATGCTGCATGCCTTTTTAACTAGTTACATCTCTATTTGAAAAAATGACATTTCCAAAATGTTAATTTTCTTAAACTCTAATTTTTTGTCATTCTTTCCACTCTATGATAGTCGCATTGTCACTAATGATAAAAACTGATTTAACAGTAGTGATGGTGAAGAATAATTCCACTAGTTCTAGAGCAAATCCAAGACTTTATAAGGCCAGGTTTAGTATGAAAAGAGAAACATCAGGCACAGTAAAGACTGGAATTAAGTAGTCCTTCTTCCCATGTTAACTAACCATTGCCCAACACTTTATTTCTACATCTTGCTGTGCACGATAAATGAGAAATCAGGAAAGGCAAAACCTTGGCTTTTAACATCTCGCACCTTTCTGCCCATTAGTTCATCTCTCCCACACCTGTACACAGTGGCTGGTTCTGCAGTGGCTCTGACTTTCCTCATACATGGCTTCTACTGCAACTTGGGGCACAAGAGAGGGCCCAGTTTATATTTTATCCATCAGTGCCAATGCACCAACAAAAATAAAGCTGTCGGTGGTTCATGGCAGTCTCCTGGACAGAGAAGGATACAAATTCTTGTTATAGCCAACTGAAGTTAAATGTCATTTTTCCTCATTAGCCAGGCATAGTAACTATTTTGGCTAAAACATAATCTAATAACCAGGGGTCAGTGCGGAGGCTGCATTCTGTTGGGAAGGAAAAATAAAAAATAGCAAAAAAAATTACCCAGGAGAAACATGGCTGGAATTCAAGATTATATCCATTTCCTTAGCAGTACTGTATATGCAGATAATATTTATAGAAACTAGTATCTATCAGAAAGAGGCGTTAATTAAAATGTGTTGTAGCTTAAGATTACATGTTATTAATTCTTGTTTGCAGGAAGGTCACGTCTAATGATTTCCTCTTAGAGTTACTGGTTTTTGTAGTTGGACCATTAAAGATTTTGATTCTTGTTCTGCTTGTGAAGTTATTCGGATTCTTGCAAACACAAGTGCCAATTCCCTGATCCTTCTGTGTTCTTTTGAAGTTTTTGCCCCAGTGGGATTCCCTTTTTCTCAAGGGAAAACAACTGCATGTACAACATCAGGAATTGTAATTAATTTTGCATCAGTCCAGAACAAAAGCCATGCATCCCAATAACCAGTATACTCCAGCATTCCAAATACCCTTGATCAATTACTGTAACAGCCCAATACTGTCCTCAGTTGCATCATTGCTGCTTTGCCACAGCTGTGACAAATATACAATTCCTTGGGAATACGTAATGTTGAATCACACTGTAAATGCATATTAAAGTATGTATCACATTTTACAGAAAATCGTGTTTTCAAGGTATTCTAGAGAAATGAGACGTGAATTAAAAAATAGCCACCACCTTCACTTTAATTCCTTGGGGGGTGGGAATGTCCTGATCACTGTCAAAAGAGTTTATTAAAATCTCACCTTTTAAAATATTTTGGAAGCATGCAGAAACTCCGTGGAGGATACCAGAGTGGTTGGCTAGGCAGAGACACAGAGACACGTGACCAATTTATCTGTTTAAATAAAAAGCAATGGTTTGGCATGAATCTGTTCAGAACACGTCTGTGTCTAATATTACTCGTAGCAGTAGCACATAACACACAGCACATTCCACCCTTCTAAGTAATATTAATGTCTCAAACCCTGCTAAGTAACGTTAATTAATCGCGTTACTGACCTGAGTTCACAGAGGGATCGAACCGAAGGGAGTTAACCAATTAAACACAAGTAGTCAGTGCTGGGGGTGGGGGGGAAAGCCCAAGTTTTGCCTAAAGTTCTTTTCACCCCAACTTAAACAAGTCGATGTGTATTTTATCTCATCTGCTGTATAGACAGCGTGATTAATCTTTCTAAATTTACTGTTGGGACAACCGAAGTTGCATCCAGTCCTGGAGACGCTGAAGTGCCTGCTTAACTTTACATGGACTCAGCCTCTGAAGTCAGTGAGGGTGTTCACCCAGGTAGCACAGGGTATGCGTACAGGTGCCTCCAGCATCGGGCTCTCACAGTCTCAACCGACTCCCAACATAGAAAAGGACTCCATGACTTATGTCCATTCTCCTACAAGAGAACCGGTGCTATGCATCTTCCAAAACATCTGGCCATGGCTGGCAGAGGTATCACATGCATGGGGGAGGAATTTTGGAATTTCACACCTATTTTGCACACCTCAGAGTACTCAGTTAAATTCCTCTGTGTATTTTGGGCACCCCTAGGACCTGTGGTGACTTAAAGCATCCTGCCATACCAGCACGTGCTGTAGTTCTGTATCCAGGGTTCATTCCTGTGGGGTTTTCCTCCTCAAATTCAGACACCAGCTTAGCTGTCCCTAGCGATCAGTGCAATATATGTTGGCCCAAAAAGGGCAAATATTTGCAGTCATGTCTCACACGGGGTGCCTCATGACCCGAGAGCAAAGAGCAGGTACATAGTGAAAAGCGGGGAAAGTGCTTTCAGGCAGGTAAGGGGGAGCAGAACGAGAAATGCAGCTCCTCCCTAACACATGGGGGATCCAGGCAGATTTTCTACATTCTTTGAATTTTGCTAGTTTTACATGTCCTGAATTTGTTCTACAAATTGAAAATCCTCTTGTTTTGACATTTGCCTAAGCAGGAACGTCATTCCTAGCACCTGCTTTTGAGCTCCTGCAGGAAAGCCTCTCGGTGAAAGTAGCTGTCATCTAAAGAGGCAGTAAATCAATGTCAGAAAACTGTTGTTGATCAACTTCCTGCTTTCCCATACCCTGAAGCCATGAGCTCTGGAAGGTTTCGGCAAGGAACAAGAAAAATCAGATGCATACCAAAGGTCACAGTCAGTGTTTCAAGCTTAATAATCTACTAAGGCTTTATTCACATAAAAAAATATCAATGTAACTAAGTTTGTTTAGCAACTTATTTGGTAAAGTGCTATCCTCCTCCTGTGGGGGCATGTCAGATTATTTAAGACAGTCTGAAAAAACAGATGTCTTGTTTTTACCAAGAGCAAAGGCACACGACTGAGGAGGATCTTGTTATGACAGCGATGCTATCTACAGCTGAGGTGAGCTGAGGGTGCAGTTGCAGCTCGTTACCAGTCCCATCTGGTCAAGGTACCCATGCCAGCAGCACAGCAATGGGGAAAAGATTTGGGGGGCTAAACAGCATCTCCACTTTACCTGCAAGTGAAAAAAAATTGCTGTTTTTTTCCCCAGGCCCCTTGTGTGGCATTTCTCAGTCCCTGCAGGCAACCTGAGGTGCTCAAACATTTCCCTCTCTTTCCATGTGCCAGTGACCTAAATTATAAAATCATAGAATTGCTTAGGTTGGAAAATACCTTTAAGATCATCAAGTCCAACCGTTAACCTAGCACTGCCATTCCACCACAAAGCCATGTCCCTAAGCAAATTCTTTCCTCCCTTATCCCCTTCTTCCTTCCCACGACTGACCTGAAGTAAATCCTGCCTTCAGACTCTCCCCATACCTTGAAGCAGCTTCCAAAAACAACGCAGTTGCAAAATGGTACAATTGTTACCTGCGGATCAGGTTCAGTCTATTCTGCAAAGCTTTGATGATACAGTAAGTCAGGTAAGACTGTGAAAAAAAATCCCCACCTGATCTCATATGGCTACATTGGCAAAATTAGAAAATATTTTGTTGGTTTACTTTATGGCTTTCAGGAAAGCGGGGAAATAAGCCCAGCAGAAAAACTTCCCTCTGTCACACGCTGCATCTTCAGTATGGCCCTCTGCTCTCCTGGCTGCACCAGCGCAGACAAATAATGCTTACAAGTGTGAGATATGCAGGTTTTCTAACAGCATTCCAGTGGGAGTATTTGTAACTGGTTTTAAGACAGGACTTGGCAGGTTTAGGGAAGAGACTGAATGCTGTTGTACCTGTGATAGCAGTAGGCTGGATGCAATGATCCAAGAGGTCCTATATTTCAAAGTAAAAAAAGAAAATGAAAGCACTGAAGTACTGCAAAAAAAAAAAAAGAAAGAGCCGAGCCTCAGAAAGACCAACAGCAGAAAGAAGCTCGTTACACATTAGCCAACACACGTGCTCCTACGGGGCTCCCGTGGCTGGAATCCTGAAGCTCGGAGAGCGCAGCGCGTGATCCAGCAGAGCCGGGGCAGTCCCTGCCACATAATGTCTCCTTTGCCACAGAGAGTAAGAAAATATTACAAAACAAGAAAGAAAAAAATGAAAAAGAACAAAGAAGCAATATGCAGATTGTTCTGCTGAGGGTGTAACATCAACCCGACCTTTGTAGGAAGGGGGATCTGACAGATTCCCAGGGAAGAGTTGCACGATACTTGCTGAGCTCTAACTGTATTCCACAGGCCTGCAGGTGGAAGAGAGAAAAGAATAATGGATTCATTCTGAGTAGCAACAGCTTCCTGCATCCTAAAAACCTGCTTGGAGATTTGGGAAATTCTGCAAAGTGGGGCGAAGTTTCCTGCTCTGAAACAAGCAGTATCTCTGCTGTTTCCACTAACAAGGGAACCCACCTCCTTGTTGGCCTTCTGCAACTTGCCATATCATTTCTGCTGAACAATATTTCAAATCTCAAGTTGAAAAGAATGAGATGCAACTTTTGTAGCCGCATTAAGGCCACCTACAATTGCTAGTATCTCTGAAGCAGGATAATACTATTCCTGGGTGGGTAGGAGAGAAATTTAGCTATAAAAGAACGGTTACACTGTGGATTATTTACCCAGTTAGTTTGTGATTTACTAAAATTGCTTTGTAAAACACTTTGATTTACATTTGGTGGCATTTTTCATCTAACAGTTTCATTGATATAAATATTTAGTGTACCCCTGCCAAAAAAAAAAAAAAAAAACAAAAAAAACCCTCACACAACAGAAAATTAACATGCAAGGCAAACAGCAGAGGACCAATTCAAATCCCCTTGGAATTTCCTTAGGAATCAAAAGCCACTCGGAGTAAACATTTGCCAGCTCAACAATTTGAAATGTCCCCTACACATCTCTCTAATAGGCTCTGTAATAATTGACAGAGCACAATACATAGAAAAGATGCCAGCACATCACAAATATGGGGCTGTTGAGAGGATTAAGCGTAATCCCGTCTAACCAATGAATAAAGAAAATAAGAAATGGAACTGTGTTGTGTTGAATAGCACCGAGTCAAAGATACACTTATGACAAGCTTTTGGGGTTTTTTTTTTTGCTCAGAGCTTCACTGAGAAAGTCATGCATGAATTCTGAAAAAAATGGCATTATTACTGAGGAATGCCAGGCAAAGCAGGAAATAATCTTTAATTAATTTGTGAGGAACTTTCATTTGGCAGACACAGCCTGCCAAATAAAGACAGAACAGTAGCTTTCTTATTAAGCTGATAAAATCGACCAAAAGTGAAGAAATCCTGTAGCTAAAAAGCATTAGAACAATGGATTTTTACTAGGAGACGTAATAGAAATCCACAGGGAATCCTGGCAATGCTCATTGGGTTTTTTGTCCTGAAATCAAAGGTATTTCTGACAGAAACGTGAAGAAAGAATCTTAACAGTTTCTGCTCTTCTAGTCTTTGACTCGGTATTTGAACTCAGACACTGTAAAACGCAAGTAGATTCAAAGTTATTCATTAATTCTAACAATTCAAAGTACCATACTTGGCTTTTTCCTATCAGTATTATTGTCTTTGTATTGTCTTTCCACTTGCCACCTCCATCTCCCACTAGCTTGCACAGGTATCAAGAGATATTTTTGTCGTTTGTAAAATGCTGGAAGAACTTGAGATAATAGGCACTTCATAAATGTAATGTGTTATTTTAGTGAAACTGGGACAAACCGCTAGGTTCAAACATAATTGGCTACAATGGAAAAACTGGAGCATCCGTAGAAAACTGGGCCATGGTACATGTGAGGTGCTAATATTTATCCTAATGTGGCAGATTTGCCTCTGTTCATAGGAGCTCACCCCTATATTTAGGGGTGTGAGCAAAAGTGCGTTAAAAGAATGTCATCTTTACTCGGAAAAGTTTCCTGGGAACAGGAAGCAATTCAGCAAATCAATGTGTTTGTTTTTCGCATCTGCAAGCCAAAATTTAAATCTAGCTTAAGCCTAAACGGAAACAAGTTGGGCAATTTCAGCATAATCCCTTCAGAAATGTATTCTCTTCACATGAGCACTGCTCAGCACAGTAGCAGCTCTGTGCAGGAGGAGCCTCGCACTGAAGCTGCTACAGTTTAGGTTAAGGCGGCGAGTCTTTATTGGCAGCCTTTATAATAATATCCTATATACATTCATAGATAATCTTAGTGTATTGACATCCTGTAAAGGAAATGTGGAAAGCTTGCCTAGGAGCTGCCCGCATTAATCTTCATTCTATCCTGTGCTGGCATTTTTCCCGGTTTCCTATGCCCGAAGTTCACAATATCTGTTTTTAAAGGAACACACTGACCCTTATAGAGTAGAGCCCAGAAAGCTTGATTTGCTACTAGTTTTAATTTTTACATCCTCTTTCCCTATAACAAGTAGGTTTTGAAGTGCGGCTTCCAATGAGCTGATGGGAAACGGTCTTTATGTGACAAAACTTGGCGTGCAAATCTGATGACTAAAGAATGTGGATTTATTGCACCATCGGGCCTTACGGAGACAGAAAAATATAAAGGAGCGGTACTCAATGAAGCTAAAGCTTATGGTCCAGCCTCACTAATTTCTATCGACACTGTCCAACAGCTTTTTACCATGGGCCTTAAGCAGCAACCCAGGAGCTAGTGTCCTAGTTGAAGTCATGAGACTGTTTTCAGCCACGTTCTGCAAATGCCTTGCCATGACCAACAGTAATTTTGCCTTTATGAAGCGGATCTGATATGGGTATGAGTCTCCTATCCATATCAGAAAGGGAGAGGTGAGATCAGAGCCAGGCAGCTGATAGCTGCTGTGCAGGCATACTAATAAAAAAAGTTCCTAGAAAAAAATAAACCGTTGCATGCTGTGAGACAAGGCTTTCTGTACAACAGAACCGCTTCACTCATTAGGGAAACTTGTTACAGAAGAACGCTTATAGCATACATGCAGATCCACTGGCAAAACAGGCTTCGTGTTGCCATCAGAAAACCACCCTCCCTCTCAGTGAAATAAGCCATCTAGATAACAGCTCAAGTTGCCAGTGTACCTGTTCCACACATGGACCTCATGGACTTCAGGAGCCCATCAGAGTTCATCCCGCTTCACAACACAACATGAAGACACCATCAAAACTCATTCTATGGGTCTGACTTGTCTGCATCTACGAGAAGTCAAGGAGTCCTGGCAGCTGGGTTTGGGGAGGAGACTGCTCTGGGGTAGCTGTCACCGAGAATAAAGTCCCCAGCCGTCCCTCTGCTGAAGCCTTCCACCTGTGCAGTGCTGAGCTTTCTACCAGCACGTGCACCCCTCACAAAGCTTAGTGCACCACATTTAAAAAGACACCATTAGGATGAGACTGTCGCTGGCTCCTCCTGTAAACGCTGTGGAAGGCAGGCAGGCAGACTGCATCTCCTTGAAACCCCTGTCCACGGGAACCCGTGCAGAAGGCGTCATTGTCACGTTCTCTAACTGAAGAGACTGTGTCACCAAGTCAGAGGAAGAAGCAATACAAAACCTGGTTTTGGCATATGTATATAAAACTAGAGGGACAATTGATGGTATGTCCGAGTAACCCTACCTGTGACTATCCCAAAATGTCTCTCCGAGATCTTACTTTCTACTTCATGGTGATGGTGCAAATTTTTTTTTGCATCATCAGGCACCTTCCAAGATGAATACATAGTTCTCATACTAATCATCTCCAAGGTTAGCAAAGGATACTGCCTGCCATTCTTGCTTATCCAAGCCAATTTATTGAAATTGCATCAGTTTACCCGCTGGCCTACATGAGATGCGGGCAGCGTATTCCCTGACGACTGATGATACTAGGCCCTGGGAAAGTCTTACACAGCAGAAGAAAAGACTTGTGCTTTCTAAAGCTTTGCTAGGCAAAGTTCCCCTGTTGCAAGGCTGTTCGCCCATAGCTCCTGTCATACACAGCCAATGGAGACACAACACTAGCAGATATTCTAGGTCAAGTTCCATACACTTTCAGCACAGCTACTGCGGGTTTAGCCTGGTAAATTCGAAAGAAGATTTTATCCCTCACTGATACTGTGAGCATGTGAGGACAACGCGAGATGACCACCTGAATTAAATACAACGTGCCTTTTCTGTACGGGAGCTCAAGAATATCTAAGATTCTGAAGTTTTCCCTGTGATGCACGAACATAATTCCCTCTGATAACTGTGATGTGATCCATGCCCCAATTCCTGCTATCCCGGCACACTGCTCTCAGCGACAGGGGACACAGAGGACAAAGACAACAATAAGAGAGACATTATCAAGGCAGGTAAAACTTCCCCCAAGAGTAAGTCTTTAAAAGATGTATGTTAGATGAATGGAAACAGAAAACATTTGCCTGAGGTCGCCTTTATTGCTAGACTGAAAAAAACATCTAGGAAAAAAAAAGGTATTTCCACTGCCCTGGCAAGACACGCAGCCTATCATCGCTCCCTGAACACTCTCATTCACAGCTTTCCCTCATTTTTGTACAAACGCTGTGGTCTACTCTAGCCAAAAGCTTCACCCCTTCAGCTGATGTAGTTTTCCATTTGGCTTTATCATTTGTGCATATGAAAGTAAAAATACCGCTGTTGGGCTGCTCCTTGCTACTCACACCTCTCCTGCTCCTTCTCCCAACCCTGCCTGGGCTTGCTGCGCGAAGGACGAGCTGCTAAAACAGGTTTAGTGACCTGCAACAGAGCACTCTGTGTCGAGAACATTCGCCAGCGAAGTCCAGTGCCTGCTTCATGACCCCAGTGTTACCATGAAGTAAAGGGGTCACAGCCCAGCACATATCCCTGTATTTTGGGCATTGTTTTGAGACGGGACATACAACACAGCATTACCAACCCTGCATAATCAAACTTAAGTCAGTCACTGAAAACAACAATGATAGTTTAGAAATCTTGTTGTTAAAAAAAATTAAAATCTGAATTTTTTTTTTTCCCTGGGCTTTCTGTTTTCCAAGCCCTCAGTTCACACTCCTGAGATCCTAATCACCCTAGTGAGAACTGGAAAAAGTTTCATTTTCAGACAAAATCTGGCAGTGGGGCCTAATCACATGACTCGAGGCTGCTAAGAAAGGGGGGGGCAGGGGAAGAAGGGTATGAAATACATAATAAAGCATGAAAACTAGCAATATCCAATTCAGGATTATATTCTACAAAGCTAACCACCAAAATTATTCTATTTCTAAGAACTATTCTAACACAGCAGAAGGCAAAGTTTAATAGAACCCCTCAGGTTTGCATTTTACTCGCAGACAAAAATGACAAATTCTGGCAGGGTGAGCGGCTGGGCAGAGACCTTTACTTTATCTGTCACTTGTCATTTTTTAGAACAACTTTGTTTGTTACTGGAGCACTGAAATTTTGCCGCAGTGAAATTTCAACGTATGGGAACAGCGACCAAGGGCAAAGAGAAACACCGAAGGAAGCTCATGAAAGAGCTGCCAAACACACCCAAAGTGGCTCCAGAGTTTATTTCACTCTACCGTCATCCCAACCACACAGTAAATACAGAAAAACAAAGGAAGGATCTCTTTTGATTGAACAGTGGCCTGGGGACATCTGAGTTCAGTTCCCAAATATTTCATAAACTTTCAGACTCAGTTGTCATCTTACAAATATACAAAGGAAAATAATGTTTCCTTTCTTGCACTCTTGTTCTGTCCTTTTTCTTCATATTGTGAATCTGTCTCTTAATTTATATGAGCTACTTAGCAAAAGGAAGCTCTGATCTCAGCAGGGGCCCATAGCTGCTGTAATAGCAAATAACAACTGGCGAGAAATCTGAACCAAAGCCCACCTCCAACCTTTGCAAAGGTTCAGATCTGGATCTGCCTTTAGGAGCAGGGACATTTCTACTGTAAATAGATTTCTGCCTCCAAGCCAGCTGTGAGCAGACATCCCATGGTTCCTATTCTAGCAACCTCTAGCTTTCTGACTGAAGTGCTTAAAGAAATCTAAAAATACAGTAAGGAATAAATCATGCTGCCTGAAATTCTACCTTCCCTCCCCTCAAATCCTGTACCTTTTATTCTGAAATGGCCAAAGGACAAAAGCAATGACGAAAGGGTGATTATTAATGTTTGATCCTGAGTCACTTTCTCTTACAGAGCCCTATTCTTCATCACGGGAAGTGCGATACAAGAGCACTCCCACAGCCTGATTAAAGGTCCAGGTATGGGGTCACACAGTGCACAAAGAGAGCTGCAGCATTCCGGAGAGTGATGTGTATTTAATGTCTGACTAAACGCAAGTACGATAAAGAATGAAATAATGAATATTCTCATGATTGCCTTAACTGTGAAACTGCCACGGAACTGCTTGAGGTAACTGTGGTAAGAAATTGAGTTGCTTTAGAAGAAAGAAATGACCAAATCTGTTTTCCTTCCGGGAAAACAAACTTGCTGTGAATGCCAAATTGTTGGAAAATGGCAGCATGCCCTTCTCAGAAGAAAACAGCAAAATGGACCTAGGTTTTACTGGCTCACCCGAAAGCTGAGGACTTAGAAGTGAAAACAACCTGGGTGAGGTAGCTAACAACTGGGATTTCAGGTTTGTCAGCAAAGAGATGCCTAGGAGAAGGGTCAGAGGTTACACCTGGAGATTGAGAAGATAATGACAAGGTTCAGATAGGCACCAAACCCACCTGGTCCCTCAGAAAGCAAATCACCATTAAATCTAGTTTTGACGAGAACAACTTGGCTTAAGATGCAAAACTCATTACTTCCGAGGGAAGATGCTCAGTCCAGCTCTCCCTTTATTTCTTCTTATCCTAACTGAAAAATAAGAAGAAATATTTAAAAAATTATATCAAAGGCTGAATTTTAAGACGACTCCACAAACAAACCAGCTGTTGCAGGAGCCCCACACAATCCCGGCTGACTGAAATAGAAACCTGCCTGCGAGCTCTTGCCACCACTCCCTGTAAAATTGACTTTTACGACAACGACTTTTCTACAAGGGATTTGCAGCTCTCTGAAAAGCACTGAAATTGCAGATGACAACAAAATTGTCTCTCTCCGAGAGCAGGCAGTGCAGGGAGAGCGGCAGTCTCACAGCGAGCCCACTTTGGGAATGGCATCCGAGTCCCGCCACCCTGCATTGGGCAGGAGCCTCTCTTTTCACCAACACAAAAGAGGACATGTGAGCATGAAATCCACTTTGAGCACTGTTCACTCCAAATAGCTGAGCCTAAAGACTGCTTTGGCTTGGCCACCATGAGGAGCTGCATTCTGAAGTTCAAACTGTCAGAAAATACCTTCCCCCCCCCCCCGCCCCGTACCATTTGTAGGATTTTTACATTCTAAGTTACCTTGGGAATCCAGCTTAAGAACTCGATTGTCACTATCAACAGAGTTTGTAGAGTTTCCAAAAGGGAAATGGTTGTAAAGATTATGGGAAATCAGTAGCTTTACAGTTAATCGACAAGTCCCTCAAGTTTTCTGCATCCCTGGTCACATACGAAAAAGCAACTTTCTGCTATGAACTCGTACTTTACACTCATAAATAACACTACCAGATTTTTAAGGTGATAATCAGGAAAGAACAGGCAAAACATTAGGACAAACTCAACATTTCTTATGCATTGTACTAGATCTAGCAGCAACTCAGAGTGTATCAAGAACTCTGCTCAGTTTATCAGCCAATGAGCAGCCTTCTAACTAATCTAAACATGAAGGTTTCATCTAAACATAAAGGTTTCATCTAATCATAAAGGCTTACTCACCCACTCTGTCAATAGATCTTTTTAATCTCTCCAAGAAATTTTGATTAAACAGAACACAAAGGAAACATTTACAACCATTTAATAACAGAAACCAATAAAATAGCATACACACTTAATTTAAACCTGGACTTAGTCAAAGGTATTCTGGGAAGTCCTAAAGTATGAAAATATATTGGCTATTAGATATATAGGGGCTGTTGCTCTTGACAACTGTATATGAGTAGAAGAAAAAAGGTTTTGTGACCTTGCTTCTCCGGGTACCTGTGGGGAAAAAACCCACCAAAAACCAAACAACCAAATCCCAAACAGTCTATAAAGCTCTGGAAATCCTTGGTCTCATCTTGCTGTATATTAGGCACATATTTGACATTCAAATTTGATTTACAGCAATAAGCAGTGTGACCTCTTATACTGAGGTACAGTTACAGAGTACAGTTCATGTCCTGCGTGACTCAGACTGTAGTCAAATACGCTGTTTTACAGAAGGGGTGTCTAGGACACTTGCCAGGATGCTAGAGAAAAGCAGAAGCATCACTGCTAATTCAGGCACTGTAAAAATCCCTACACATTTTTTATAATCATTACTTAAAATAACAACTGAAGACAGCAATAGATACCCAAGATTAAGCACAGGTGTTTCAGTGTGGTGGCTCTGCAGTTTGTTATTCTTAACCTCTTCTGGCTTTTAGTTTCTAAAAAGCTGCTGCATCCATCTACTATGCTGGAAAATTCAGTAGGGTGAATGGTTCTAAATTTAGGATGCAGGACACTGTGGCTGCGGTAACATTTCAGAAGTGGAAGGCATAGTAGATACATGACATATTTAGATAAGGAAACTATTTTTAGTCAAAATGAAGCTCGGTTTTGGCTACTTTAGCAAGTGCACTAATTTGGCTAATCAGTTCGGATACACTTTATTCCAGCTCTCATTCTCACCTACAAGACACTGCATACTGTGACCCCTTCTCCCTGTCTGTCTTCTGAAAACTAACAGGCAAAGTAGGAGAAAAGTAATCATAAACTTGTCACATAGCGTTTCTGCTACCCCTTCCTAAGCCCCCAGTAGCAGATATTTGGAAATAGCGACCTGTCTAGTCCACTATACCCCAACGTAGTACAGCCATGCTCTCCCATAATTTTCTCTTCTCTCAACCAACTGCTTCTGTTGTCTCCAAATGGATCAAATTATCTGCTGATCTATTTCTGCTAAGTTCAGCATTTCATTCCACTGAGAGATAATGCAGTCTACTATATCTCTTCCACTTACTTCAGGCTTAAAATGTTGCTCCATGACGGGATCATTTTTCTTTTTCTTTTTTCCTAGCAACTTCTCCCCATTTACATCCTTTCCTCCTTTGAACACATCTTGTCTTCAAAGTAATCCATCCTGCTTTCTTAGGCCTGAGCCTGGCTTCTGTTGGATCTCATTTTGACACACACTTACCTTGTCATTTTTAGATAGCAAGTTTTCTATCACATGGAAACAGATCATTGACAGCATCCAAGTGGCGGTTTTAAAATCAGGCTCCAGGCTTTCAAGTCAGGAACTATCAGGCACATGCTTTAAAAAATTCAGTATCGAGTTTTGTTGATAGAAAAAGATTTTTAATACGTTTCAGTGAAAATGAGTCATTTTGATCAAATGTGAACGCAGTTATTTTTTGTAACATTGAGACAGATTTTCATTAAGAAACCACACACAAATTAAGGTTAATTACTTCCAAACCAATCCATACAAATTTCTCCAAATAAAAGTTTAATTTATATTTATTTTGTGAGGAGAAATTGGCAGCAGTTCGTTTCAAGTGCCGCTGTAGCTCTGGTCTCCAGCCAGGAAAGCGCAGGGAGCAGTGAATCCATTGGCACAGCCCTAATGGTTTACTGTAATTGGGATTTGGACATCTGCAGCGGAGCAGTAGCTTTGAGCTTCTCCAACAGCATGCAGTTCAGCAGATTGGGTTGCGTGTTTAAAAATGAAGCAAACTCTGGGCGCTAAGGAGCCCAATCCAGCATACAACTTATCCACCGAGAACTCCCAGTCTGCGACTCCACAGAGCTCAGACCCAGCTCTGAAAAGTCTGGAGCGACCTCACCTTCCAGCGCACTCAGTGGAAGCTGTGTATCTGAAGAACTGGCTGTACCATACGCAAAGACGTACACGTCGCCAAATTATACTCTCAGGTACACCAGTGGAACAGCACTGATTTCGATGGAGCTACACCGGCAAATACAGCAACAAGCGTCTTTAGATTATCAGTAGTGTGATGAAATTTATATCAACTCCTTGAAACTTCACAAAGATTCCACGGTCATATCAATCATGTCTCGAGAAACTTACAACTCAAAACCTGAAATTAGGCACCACTCATTATTTTCATCCCTTAATCCTGCTAAGCTCCCAGAAGATTCATTGTACTGGATTTGAATTTCTCTTGCAGTACTTCGGTGTACATTTTGATGGAAAAATTAAGCTGCCAGAGGCACACTCTCCTAGCTTATCACACCAACACTGCTCTCTTGTGGCAGACACTTAAAGTGAAATATTGATCTCCGGTGCTCTACACACCACCACATAGCTACGGTACAATCCAGTTGGCAAAGGGTATACACAAAGCAAATCACCAATAAAAATGCTCAGATGCTCAGGTTTTTGTAGATAAAAAAGACAAAAAGCATCAACAGACCAGTAGATTTGCCAGCTCAGATATAAAATATTCAGGTGTTCATCCTCATGCCTACATCAATGCCAAGATTTTGGGCAGAACACACTACTATTGCAATTCTCTTCTCCAACCTGTTCTACTGAGATACATTTATCAGGCCAAACCTAACGACCATTCTGTGCATTTTCAAATGCCTCTCAGAAATTCAAATCTTGCTCCTCAAAATGAAACATCACTGTTTCGATCTTTTAACCCTCACAGTTACCTGATGATTTGAATTCACCATTTATTTGTAAGTAAGCAACTTCCTCATTTTTTTTTCCCCCTCAAAATCAGTAAAAATTATTATTTCCCAGGCATGATTCATATTAGCAAGCCAGTGAAAACAATTAAGTAAACAGCTCCAAGCATTAATTTTCTTGATTTGAAGAGTGCCAGTGAGGACACAAATTCAATGAGCAGGATGGAGGACTCTGTGGCCAAGTGACTAGAAAGTACATGCCTACAAACGGGAAAAAGATTCCCAGGTTGCGGTTCATAGTTAGATATCTAAAGCGTCTAAATCGCCCCCAGTTCCTATGGATTTTTATCTTCACAGGCTCTGAAAATATCACTGATGCCCTGCTGGAGCAATTCTTCCCTGGATAAACATCAACCAGCAGGTTTGCTACTTTTTTCTTTGTGCATTAAAAATGCCAAAAAAACCCACCCCACTGTTTTTCTTTAGGAAAAGGCTAAATTGTGCACATCATGCACGACAACCATTAAAAGGGCAAATATCCCTTGAACAGGCATGCACAAGCCCACACAGCGTAGAAGCCTGATACTGGCATTCATACGGATGCCATCACAAAACGT
The DNA here is from genome assembly GCA_034008185.1 of Gorsachius magnificus. NCBI lineage: Eukaryota > Metazoa > Chordata > Aves > Pelecaniformes > Ardeidae > Gorsachius > Gorsachius magnificus. The sequence continues at coordinate 8,183,297 of CM067086.1, read as the reverse complement.
TCATTTAAAGCAGACATACAGCGTTCGTGACACTTCTCCAAAACAGCCTCGTGGCACTAAAATGAATCAATAATAAAGGGCCACACTGACATCAGCAGAATTAAGACAATCCACAGTGAGGAAGAATTCAGCAAAGCGTATGTACTCCAGTGTGATAACTCACTGGATCATTAGTGTTGGTTTGGGGTTTTTTTAAATGAAATTCAATACATTCATGTGCTGATCGGAACTGAGTAGGTGGGATCACTAGTGAAGCAGGTGCTGGATTTTTACCAAGTAATGGTTTGCCCTTCCCATCCTCTGCTTTCTCCTTCCTCGATACACAATTTGACTTGCAGAACTCAAAGCTGCTTTACATTTGTTAGTGGAAAACAGAGCCCTCTACATGCAAATCTCCCACTCTAGCCAAGGGGTACTTTGTCACTCCAGTCTCAGACGCGGGGACTGCTCTTCCAACTTTCACGCATTTGACAATCGCACCCTATCCACAGAAAGGATTTGCATACGCTGCATCTTTCGCAACCAAGTTAATTGAGCAGTTTCCCCAGGGCAGCCCCTAGGAATTGAACCTTTCTGTCCACTCAGCTTTTTCAGAAAGGTCAGGACAGCGATGTCAACGCTTGTTTATCCTTCCTGTAACTTCTGCTCTGCGTACATGTAACACCGGACAAACACCACCCCCCTGCCAAGGCTGCAGCTGAAGTACCCAGCCCTCAACAGCTACCGCAGGGGACTGAAGAGCCGGGGAACCCACTGGCCAAACACACCCCGTAACCCTCCCCCAGAGAAAGACCAACAGCACTGTCCTTGCTCTGAAGCTCCAGGAGGGTGACCCAGAGCTGAAGGCCAACATCTCACATGGACACCCTGCCCTGTTCAAGCACACACAACTTTTTAAATGCACTGCATAGAGATGCACACCCCTAAAAAAGGGTCCCAGGCTAAGACTGCTTTTCCTTTGCCAGTGACAACCCGCCAGATGACAGAATGCAGGCATCCGATGTTTCACTCAATTGTCATGTTTTGATTGCATCTGTCACACACTGATAGATCTATAGGTTGAGCGGTATGATGAGCTTTTAGATTTTCTTTCTTACATCTTCATAGTGTATGCCTCTACAGGAATGAACTTGTCAACTCGGATGCAAAATGAATGAATGGCTTTTAATCACTTTGATAATGTTAACGTTATTGCTTTGACAGGAGAGCAGCAGATACAGTTTGCTGATTCAGCCACTTGTATAACGATCTAATGGGCTTTTCTGACTAATGCCATGCTCTAAAAATATACGCTGGAGTAATGGATGAGCCTCTGCTATACTGAAAAACAGGCTCATTAAGACAATTCCTCTGAAAAGTGGCATTTTTATGACAAGATACTGAAGCATTTAATTACCCTGTGTCCTGACAGAGCTGAAAGAAATTAATTAAAGAGAAAAAAAACGTGCAGCAATGTGGCAGATCTCGAGATAGGAAGAGATGCCAATAGTCAGTAGCGTAAAGGAGAATTTGAGAACTGCAAGGCTGTTTCCCCAAAGGAAACGGTCTGTTGAGAGGCTACAGATTGCCGTCCATTTACACAGAACAGAAGGCCAGTTTCTGAGAGGGGGCTTGTCATTACAGAGAAGTTAATTTTCCCTGCTGTAGTCTGTGCCAGGAGAATATCGGCTGCTGTTAAAGGACAGCAAAGTCAGTGGTTTGGGAGGGGAGAAGAGTCTTTAGTGACATCTGAGGTAAGGGACTTGTTTTCCCCGCAGTGCTAGCTTGGATTATCCACCCTTAAGCTCATTCCCTGCTCTCCAAGTGGGCGCATAAGGAGAGTCAGAAACCCTGCTGAGGCTGCACCATGCAGCGGGGCGGTTCGCCTGGAGGCTTTAGGGGCGCTGGCATCCATGATGGCTGCGCCGGGAAGCTGCTCCAAGTGACCCCGCCTGCAACCCTGCAGCCAGCTGCGCTGGCGTAACTGGGGTGACAGCACCCTAACGTATGTGCGGGTGGCATTAGCTCACTCTTGTTGCTGGCCCTGCCATCAAACATGAAAACAAACCTTATGCAATCCCTGTCGCTTTTTGGGCAGAGGTTTGCTCCTAGTTTTGCTCCACTCTCTGACATAGCTGTTTCTGCAGTGGCATGGTAAACCAGATCAGAGAAAAGATTTTAATTTAAAAAACAAAACAAAAAAAAAAATAACCAAATAAATCCCCAACTTGTTTTAGGATTTTTTTTTTTTTTTTCTTCTCAAACTATATTGACTCTCACTCCAGCTTACCACCCTGCTGCATCAGTAACCTTGCCAGCACAACAGAAAAGGGAGCCAGAAGGGTAGGAGGAAGGGCCTGAGGAGGAGACTGCAAAATCCTGCTTAAGCAGGGCTGGTATCAAATGAGAAATCCACGGCCTGTGTTGTCCCCACTGCAGCATTAAGCAAGCCTCTGGGCACATTTCCTTACAAAGAGCTAACCCTTAATCAGGCTAAAGCCTTTTGCATGTGAATGCAGGCTACATTAGAGGCCGGGCTTTGAGCTGAACTTCAAAGTGTTGTGGTGGTGGAGACAGGCCCACAGGGATCATGAGTGGAGCAGATGGAGGGTTTCCGCCCCCCCCAAGAATAGCTTCACTGGACACTGACAATTCATCAGCTGTTCAGTGCAGTGAGGTTTGGATCTTGCCTTTATAGCAAGTTCCAACTTTAAAAGCAGTATGGGCTGTGGCCTACCTGCCACACATGGTTTGCCAGGGCAGAGCCTCCAGCCCACAGTTGTCTCAAGCAGCTCTCTTTCCATTTATATCACAGGCACGTGTAGGTAACACAAGACGACGACTCTCACAGAATAGATGGCAACCTCAGTTTGTCTAAGGATGAAACAGGGTTGATTTTTCTAACCCTTCTCCTTTTGTCATTTCACCATTTGATCACTGTTCAGAGTCAGCAATGTACGCCTGTCTTCGAACCACAGTGACAAAGTGGGACAGTTTCAGCACCAGGACTGTCACCCTTAGCAGCCAACTGACACGACTAGAAGAGCACATGTCCTCCAGGTTCACTCTATAGAAAGCAGCAAAGCATTTGTTACTCTTTGCATTTAATTCTATACATGTGCGTAAAACCCAGCTTTTTTCATTGCTGGCACAAAAGCACAGCCACGCACACGTTTCTTTCAATTCTTTGGAGAATTTTCATTGTTTTAAATAACACAGTCCCAGCAAACATACAGATATCCAAGCACCCCTCTACTAGCTCTAAGCAAAAGCAGAATCCAAGCCACAGCATTAGAGAGCACATGTAGGTATAGGTATCGAGGGGAGTTATGGGCAGTAACAGGTCCCTGCACATACTTCAACCAAGGGCACACCTATGCTCCCTGCCACCCCACCAGATGTACCTGATCCACACTCCCTGCTCCAGAGGCACATCTCACCAGCAAGGAACTTAAAAACAGCCAATGAGGCATGGGGCACACGGCTGTGACTGACACACTCTGGGGAGACCTGTGAAGAACACGAAATTGGCTGCATGGGTAAATAGGCTGGCTAAAAAGATCGGGAAGCAATGAACTGGTCGGTCCCCCTAGTGCTTCCTTGCCTTTGACTGTCATTGGGAAGTCAGCACAAGAGCGTCCCTGCTCGCTCTTATCCTACTGTCAGTGGAGCGAAGTAGCCCCGCATCTGCCGCGCATTACTGCTTGCGTGGGAGAGGTGACCCTTTTTGGCAGGGGACTGCAGCAGTTCCCTCTTTGTGAGGGCCGCTCTTCACTAGCACGGTCAACACCTCCGTCCGAGATGTCCAACGTCCTTGTTACCACAATTAACAAAAAGCAGCAGCTGTTTAAACAATACATAGTAAGAAGTGCTAATGCTTTGAAGAAACACGCCCAACTACAAAACGTTCAGCACATCTCTTCCCTCCATCGTGGAGGATAAGAGAAGGACTGAAAACAGCTGAGTGGACATAAAGAGCTCACAAATGCCTTATTAATAAAGTGTGTTGGATCTAATGATCTGTGAAACTGAAATGAGATTATTTGGATTATCTCATTAAACAAGAATAATAGCAATAGTAACAGGGTAGTAATTAGGAGTGGGCCAATCCAAGGACAAACTAGATAACAGGGCCAAAAGATTCTTAATTAATACTTTGCATGTTTGTGCCTGTACTTCTACACCCAGAATTTACAGAGAAATGACAAATTGTGGGTAACCAAACAGCCTGATTTCAACAAGAAATTAAGCCACTGGGTACCCGCACCTGTATGGATCATTCAGTCTAAAAACTAAACACTGATTAAATGGGGCTATTTTGGCAGAGCTGGCCTTGAGGAAACAAAAACACGTAGCCAAAACATAAAATTGTTTTCAAAGGCTGAGCAATTAACAACCAGCTCCAGGCAAACCTGCAAGGCAGAGGCAGAACAGAAACAATACCCAATCTCAGCCCTTCATTTTAACCCCAGGCCGCTGCAGCCTCCCAACAAAAGCGTGACTTTTCCTCAAAGTGTGAAAGTAATTCCTGAACGGGTTCAATGCATGATTCAAGATGAAGCACCACATGAATTTTACTTTTTAGACCTTGTTTATCTGTAAGTATCCAGAAGGTCTTTGGCTCAGGCCAAAGAACAGGATACCTCTGCAGCCTCCCCGGGATGGACGGGGCATGAGGGATTAAACATGACAGGTTCAGCCTGAGTGGCAGTTAGGTCAAAAGGTCCCTGGTATTGAAGCCTGAAGTAATTACTGTTATGCAAAACATACTGCTCCCATTGCCTTCCCTAGGTACTCTTTACTTAAAAGGAAAAGCAGGCAAAAAAAATATACAGTGCAGTAGTAAAAGGCTTTTCCAGGGCGTTGGATAAACAACTCTAAAAAAGTTAAGACAAACTGCTTCAAGGCCTGGCCCTTGCCACACAGCACTGTCCTCTCGTGCGTTTCCTAAGGCAGCAGGATCGAGCTGCACTTAATGCTCCAGAGTTACCGAGGCCACACAAACAACAAACCACCCACGCACCCACTCGCTCCTGTGCTGCCTCCAAGCCGGCTGTCAGGCAAAGCTGAACTCTGCAGTCGACATGACAGTAAGGAGCACTGAAGCGATAGCTGTGCACCGAAAGGGATCATCTTCTGCCACCCACTCCTCCACTACGTCTTACCTTATGTCAGATCTAGTGTCTGCAGAGTGAGCTGCAATGGTAACCACAGACTGGATTGTACTTTCAGCAGTAGCAGGCAAATACACCAACATTGTTCGAACAGCAAACTCCATCCTGTATAGCTAATGAGAGAACCTGGCATCCTACTCGCAGGGTGACAGCAAACGAGGGTCAAAGATGTCAGTGGCAGGACCCCCTCCTGCCAGACAAGGATCAGTTAACAGAAAACAGCCCTGCACCTGATGGACAGGGAATGTATCCAAAGTGCACAGATACGGAGACATTCTTCTCATAATCTTTACTCCTAGAGCAAGCTGAAGACTACACCACCGTGTATGAGGTTTGGCTCTTCTCAAGCCATGGAACTGGGGAAAATTCCCATCACCAGGAGCCAGCCTGGATGCAGACAGCTGGAAGGCAGCCCGTTCCCTTGCTTGGGAAACTGAGGCAAAAAAACAGGTGGAAAATCTGTTTCCCCTTCCTCCTCCAGAGAGATGCCTGCAATTCTTTGTGTCCTGTGTCAAAATGGATAGAGGATTCTTGCTTGAAAGCAGAGCAAACTTCCTGGCAACCAGAAGTAAATGCCTGCAGCTCAAATGAGTGGAAGGTTTCTGTTTAAGCTGGCTCTTAATTTGCATCTTGAAGGGACTCCAGCAAGTGAAACCTCATTTAAACAGGACGCCACGTGTATGAATGATGCAGGGGTCGGTGTGTGCCCACCAGATATGGCGAGTGCGGTAATCGGATGGGCCGCCTTAGTGCCCTCTGGGGAGAGGTAATGCAGAGCCAGGCACCACCCATTCTGACAAAGACTTTTCGCCTGGGAACAAGGTGTCTTTAGCTGATCACCAGGATAAGTTGGCTTGGAAGGGAAGTGATGGGAGAGGCAGACAGCCCACAGACTACCCCCGCTATCTATCCGGCACAGATCAGAGAAAGCTCCAAATAATGCACATCAGGACTCCAGACACTTTAACATACCCCCTGATGAGTCTCTGCACTTTAATAAGTGCAGGAGTACTCGGGGACTAGGGAGCAGGAAAAAAGCCACCGCTTGAAATACCCAGCACAATGTAACCCACAGCCTGTCACTTTTTTTGTGGATGTAAAAATGTGGAGCGGTGCTAATGCTGCAGACCTCCAGGACAACAGTACACCTAACACTTCTTCACAGCAGCCGTATCTTCCCATCAGAAATACACAGCAAGATGGAATTTCCTGCTATCTCCCAGCTCACCTGAGGAGAAATATTAGGACTAGAAATACACTGATGGCCAGCTCTCTTACAGACAGCAGGTGCTTGTACCTACACTCTAGCCTGATGCTAACAGGGCTTGCTTTCTTTCACTGCTAATATCTTTTTAACTCAAATGTTTAAGGATTAAGTCAGGATGCTCGGAGGAAGGCTTATTACTCAGGGTATTTTGACTAATAAAAGTTCTGTATTTTAAGACCAGCTGACACACATGCAATGTGTTCTAGTCTTTTTTTTTTTTTTTAAGTAAAAATTCTTGCAAATTTGCATGAGCCCCTGGGGAGATGGAGCTCTGTGCGATCTACAAAGTCTCTCTTGTGAAAATTCCCTTGCGGGCAGCTGAACCAAATACAGCCATATAACTCCAAAGTCTGTCTAAACACCCCCCAATCAGTATTTCAGCACATCTGCTTCATTGTCAGCGTTGACTCTTACGTGACTCTCGCTGCCATCACTGCAGCTTCCCGAAACTGCTGCTTGGTTTCTTGTGCTTCCACAGAGCGAGCCACTGCAAAGAGCTCAGAGTGGAGTTCAATATATGTGCTGTTATAGCAAGCACCGCCAGGTAAACCTCAGGTTCATCATCCCAAATGCCATTTCACTTGACCTTCACCACAGAGTAAGTTTAACATGGTTGTTGATCACATGGCACACTAGAGCGAAAAAGAAAAATATGAGCGTGTACGCAACAGTGAAAGGAATACTCTCAACCTAAACTGCAAGCTACATAAACAGTATTAAACTGCTGTACACCATGGGATTATCCATCATTGTGATGAACTGAAGCCAAAGCCTATCTTTTGTTAAGCCGTATCTATCATCGGTATCTGCCGTATGACATTTCCGATTACAGTTGCTTTCAGACGAGCTTTTCAATTTTGTTGGGGACACAAATCTAATTGCTGTTTAATACCAAACAACACTGCAGCAGGACGTGATTACTTTGCTTAAATAACATTGTTTCATTAAACTCCTCAGATTCGAACCTATTAGTTTGATCTTTGGATCAGAGCAGAAGCGAGGCTGACAGGAATCCTTCTCTGAAATAGAATTTCTCACTAGACCAATTTGTGACCCTCAGAATTTTATTACACAGCTGCAGCATGTTGCCAAGAGGGGAAGACACAATTCCCAGAGATCACCGAAACCTAGGCTTTACCTATGCTTTAAGGGGAATCCTGTATATTAGGCAGCTAAATCGAGGGGATTATTGTGCAGTATTTTACCACAGAACTTGAAGTCAAGAAATTTCAAAACTGAGAGGTGACAGCATCTCAACTGTACAACACGGCCAAGCTCCTAACTTCTCCTGCTTTTTACATCCTCCTTTGCTATGTCCAAAGTTGCCCTACACAGAAAGACAAGATAACAGTAGGAGACCACATCACCATCTGCTCTGAGCTGGTAGGAGTTATGTGCCCCACAAGAGCACAATCAGGTAGGCAAAGCTCCACGACAAAGCCTGGTTCCGTTTCCCTGGTGCTCCATTGAGGAAGGAAGAAAGGCCCAGCCCACTCCCCACTCAGGACAGGAGGAGGTTGGGGAATCGTTCCCTCTGCTCTCAACCTTGCATGTACATCTGTCCAAAAAGGGATTATTGTAACTGCCCGCTGTTGTCCACCAAGAGTCACACCTCTGGCATCCTGTGCCAGAAGTACGTGCCATGGTCTGTGTCCACAAATGCCCCTGCAAACCCTCCATGCTCAGCTCTACGCCACTCCGTGCATATGCCATTTACATATAAACATCTATCTTTGTTTAAAGTGTAACTGTATTACAGGCTCACAGGCAGGACATGGGGCTGGGATTTCGGACATCAGAGCTCCACACCTAGCTCTCCTACCATCCCAGGCAAGGTATTTCACTGCTTTATGCCTCTGTTTCCCTGGAAAGGGTGGGGGATAGTCTATTCTCACACAAACCACGGAGATTTATGCGTCAAAAGTACTACACAAGAGCTAGACATCACTGCGATGGCGCTCCTGCACCATTAAAAGTTACAAAGCTCACATTTGGTGAATTCCAGAAAACCACTTTCTCCAGCAACTGTCTATTCCTAGGTCATTACTAGTGTGATACTACTTGGAATTTGGGGCTGCTGAAAAAGCGTCACCCCCTGCACATCCCAGGAATGTTACTTGTTATTAAGGGCTTTAATTGTTAATCACGTATGTTTTTGAGATCCTAGCTTGACTGAAACTAGCTAAATGCTATTTTTAAATATTATTCTTGTATTGCTTTCCAGATACAGTGTGGCTTAATTGCAGAATACTAAAACAGAAGAGAAACGAGACCTGATTCTACTGCTGAAGAAAATTACCAGGAATACCTACTGAAGTGAAGTCTGAGGAGGTACCTGTATCACGAGTTTGAGCCGTAAATAGAATACCCAATAGAAAAGATAGGTATTACCGTATCAGCAGTTTCTGAAAATTTATTAGTTTTTAGTTTTGCCAAGACTGGCAGGGCTGAGCAAGATGGGATGGACTTTGTTTTAAAGAAAATGGAGGTGTTATGGTTTTTCCATAAAAATAACAGTAACAAAAAACCCCCAACAGAAAAAACCTCACAAGGAAACAAGGTCATCTTTTACATCAGCTTTTGGTGTGCCCCAGTGTCCGCTAACATATATTATACTGAGAGATGTTTCCACCCCCTTTCTTGCAAATCTCAAATGCCTTTGCCATCAGAACTGATCCTCTGAGATTTGGATCCTTCCCAAGTTCATTTAACCTGATTAATTTTTAATGGCTGTCACTGGTTATTTCACCCAGTCAGTCAACAGCTTCTCCAGTTCAAAACGCCAGCCACCCTCTTCCCACTCTGGCATACCACAGGGCTCAGGATCTACGGAAATTTTTCATCTGCATCATAAAGAACTTGAAGGAGCTGTAAAAAGAGATTGATCCCTGACAGCTGCACTAAACTTGAAAGCCCCTTCCCAGCTCTGAAGAAGGAGAATTCTGACCTGAAAAGAGGTCTTGAGTGAGCAGCCTCAAAAGGAATAAAATATTAGCCTGTAAAACCAGCACTCACTAGAAAACTCAGGTGATCTTCTAATGTAGGTACACCTCTTGCCTCAGGCACAGCCAATGTAATTACTTGCCACACAGCATCTTAGGCTCGTGGGCTGATGTACTTCACTCCCTTTTGTCCTAAGCACCGAGCAAGCCTCCAGAAATTAACTGCTAATACTTCTTCTCTAGTCACCAAGCCCTACAGGACAACGCTACAGTTTATCGTCATATCCAACACATATTGCTATGCCATTAACATTAACCTTTTATATTGATTCAGCTTCACTTACTGCATCTGAGGTGGCTAACGTCTTTAATAAATCCTGTGGCGACAGGGAAGAACTCACACTAGCCAGCAACACTGTTCATTACAAGGGTTATAGATTTCTAACCAGAAGTAAAATTTATCCCAAAAGCAGGAGAGGGTGGAGAGGAAAAAGGGAAGCCTTCGTGTATCCAACTGCAAGTATGTCCAGAAATCCTTGGGAAGCAAGGAAAGGACATTTGCAGACATCCCATTTGTGCAGCAAGCATTGCTGAACCCTTTCCTGTTGCCAAGGTATGTGCTGGCACGACGATGTATTGTAATGCAAATGATGAAGAGTTATTGAAGGGACTTCCCAGCAACAGCACGCATTTTTTCACTAGTTTGATCCCGGCATTGAAAAGGAAACAAAACAACCGCGTGAACGTGAAGCAGCATTGGCCTGCGCCAGAAACACCAGCTATCCCAGAGCTATGGGAGTACCAAACCTGCCTTTGGTGAATTCACTAAGCCCTACTGCTCTTTATTTAAATGGGAACAGGGAAAGAAACCAGCCCTTGAGTCCTGAGAAACACGTGCAGTGCTTTTTAACTACATTGTTTTTCCATGAGCCATGTAAGTGACACTGAAAACAGTGGAAGAAAGTGACACACAAACCTTCACTCAGAAAAATCTAGAGTACATGTTTCATTCACATTTTGCTGCTTGGGATTAACCTGCATGCAATGATATTAAGTTGAAAACTGTATAAAGCTTACTGGCAGAAAATGCAACTGAAAACACACTTTAGAAGCTGTTTTCCTGAAAAAGCAGAAGAGCGTATATTTGCAGCTGTACATTTATAAAACCAAACAATTTCTTGCATTTTCTGATTGTTATAGCTTGGTTGCATTTTTTTTTTTTTACCTTTTCAGCTAGACAAATTTATGGTTTCCAGCAGTGATAATGACTTATCAGCAGAATAACTGCTGTTTTAAGTTTCCTTTTATTTGCCTCCACAAGGGAACCAGTCACACACCACAAAATCCTTCAGAACGTACAGACATCTAGCACCCAAAGTGTCTCCTGGACATGACTGAATCAGAGCTTTCCCTTAAAACCCCCTTTTTCCCCAGTGTTAATATTTCCCATACTTAACAGGCACCTCTCAAACTCTTTCCTAAAAACAAAGGTAGAAACTGTGCGTGACGTCGATCGCCTTATTGATGTAACCATAGAATACTCACCCTTCTGGACTTACCATTCCAGGATGAACTGCAGAAGTGAAGAAAACATGAAGTCACATTCACACATTTGAATGCTGCCCTGGCTGACTCAAATCAGGGTAAGCTAAACTCATGTCACCTAAAAGAATGAAGAAAATCAGCTTGACTGATTTGGGGGAAAAAGAAAAAAAAAAAAGTGGAAACGTCCTTAACAAGAATTCAAGACACACAGCCAAAAGTCTCAGGGCACACACTTAAAGGACAGAAACTTGGGCAGGGGTAGGCATGTAGAGAAGAAACATGCAGGCCAAGGCAAAAGGGAGGCAAGAGAGAGAAGAGCTTCATGCTCCTGAGAAAACAGGCAGATTAGAGAGAAAGCATATAAACGGCTCAGATTTTTACCTACTGGGAGAATTAAAACTGCAAGAGGAAAAGAGCAACACTGGCAATTCAGAAAAGGCTGCTGGGAACGAGGCAGAAACAGGAACATAGCTTCTGAAAGTTAAGCCAAGGCAAAAGAAACCATAAAGAGATGAGACGTTGCGACTGGAGAAAGCAAGAGGGCAGTGGGGCCCGAAGGCCACAGAACACCCCATACTGCTGGGAAGAGGGAAGCCAGGGTGGAGCCTGGGCATAACCATGGGGCAGAGGCGGTTTGTGCTAGTTCCTATAAAGATTTGATTTGGGGCAACTATTTCAGATGTGGATTTATTCCCCCTATTGGATCTCCCCAGCTAAGGGAAGTTATAGTACCCAGAGCAGCAGGGAAGACCCCACTAACTTTCCCAGGCAGTCGTGACCTGTATGGTACCTGGGCAGCTGGATCACAGGTCCTGAGCCACCGAAGCAGTCCGGGTGCTCGGCTATGTGGTTGGAGACTTAGGAGACTGAGAGTGTTTCACTTTCACCCAGGCACAGTCCTGTACCACCGCACCAGACTTCCCTGATGCTGCCACAGGACCACGTTCCTGAACCTTTAGCAATACCATTACTGTTCTTCGACAGGATTGCCAGGTTCTACAGACAGCAAATACAGGATATTGCGCTCTTTTTCTATCCTCAGGAATACCTTCAACAGCTGGATCCGACCTTACTGCACACCTAGGATCCATCCCTGGGTAATTTCATTCCTGACAGTACACAAGGCAGTTATCGACATGGTACTCCCCCTTTCCTCCATGCCTGTAACAACCCCCTGCCCTTCCCTCTTCCTGCAAGGGCAGCCGCTTTCCGCGCCACTGGATGGGCAAAATGCCACACGAGCACAGCACAGCCTGCTGCCAGCCCCTCTAGCAAACCAGTGCTGGAAAAGACACAGTAGGGACCGCATTCAGACTGAAACACCCCAGTAGCATGAAATACAACACCATGTAAGCCTCAACGGGGCTGTGCTCAAAACCATGCTATCCATTGGCACCACACATACAGTTGTGTTACAATTCTAAATACATCATCTGTTTACTGGCTTGGACCATCAACCTTGACACTTGATCCGTAGGTGGCACTATTTGCAATATAGAACTTTAAACCCAGTGATGTTTCAAAGTGCCATCTGCTGGTACTTCTGTTATTTACATATAGCTATTTCAGAACGAGTAGTGGAAGTGTCAGTGTGCGTTTCTGCTGGCAATTTCTTCAAAATGAAATCCAGAAGTTACCAGGTTTCACTGGTTATGATCTAGAAAGTAGCTACCACACTTCACAAAAATGTTAGGGCTTATTTAAATTTACTTAACTTTTTAATATGGCAAAAGTTAAGCAATGCACCAAGCATTAGAAGCAGCAGTCACAACAGCTCAGAATCACTCCATTTATAATTTTTTTCCTAAAAAAGGAAAAAACTGTCAGTCTGTTGTTCACATTTCTCCAGCAGAAGGATGACTCTTAAGGTCAAAGCTACTTAGAACCTGGAGGCACCACCTCAGCAATAGGGACTCTACGACAGCCACTGCCCTTCGGGTTTCAGGGAAACTACCTCAGTAAAGACATAACATCTGAGGAGAGCTAAACTGTTGTCTATATTTACCCAAATCTTAAAGATTCTTAAAATTACTTCCAAATGACAGCAACAGTTACTGTCAGGAACTGGTTGAGGTCTGCTTAAGCTTTCTGCACAAGGAGCAGATCCACATTACCTGCAATGATTCCATCAACCTCTCCAGTTTTGTGTCCCTTTTTCCCTCCTCCTGCCTAATCCTTTCTGCATTTCCTAAATTTCCAATTTTTCCTTCTGTCATTGTTTTTTTTTCCCCAGTTCCTCCTGCAGGACACAGAGAGGCACGGCTCCACATGAATAAAATACACTTCCTGTGAATGACTAGGTCACTTTACTAACTTGAGGCTATCAGATCAAAAATCCAGTTTAATCACAAACAAACAAAACCGTGCAGCTGGTCTAGAACAGCAACAACTGCTACCCAGATTTGACAACGTACAACAGCAACATGGAAACCACAGCCGCACATCCGCTTCACCTTGGAAACTGCCTGTTTGCATGCAGCTTCCTAAACAGGGCAAAAGTTTGTAAGACACCGACCATTTAGAGACAACACAAACGTGGTTAATGAAAATTTATTCTTTCAGTAAGTCATAGCCAGCTCTTATGCGACCAGGGCAGAAGCTGTCGATGATTCACTACAAAGAGAGAAAAGAGAGAGAGAGAGAGGGAGAGAGAGAGAGATTAATTTCAAAGGCAGTTTTTCAAACTGGTTCCCAAAAATACCGCTTCGGTTAAAAGCTTTAACTACCAGTCATGAGCTTAATCACTATTGGTTTAAAATTTATGGTATAAAGAAAGATTTCACCCTTCCTTTTAATGCACAAATACTAGGATAACAGCACAAAACCATGTATTTAAAAACCTGGCTAGCTGCACTTAAGAGTCTTCTCAGAAAAAGAGCTCACCCTGACATCTATGGGCATTCTCCTACGTTGGCTACATTTTCCTAGAGAAAAACTACAAACAGCTTTCATTTTTGCCAGAGCTAAGCCATTTCTCAATAAATTTTTAAAGTAGCATAAACTATACAACAGATATTACAGTTTGTATAAAGTATCATAAAAATTATCCAGTAGTGACTTCACTCATTGAGACAATTATTTTTTCCAAGTGCCATGACAGTCATTTTACCCAGCAGTAAGTTCCATTAATGTATCAATTAATATTTATAAAAATACATATTCTTTGGTGCCTGGCTTACCTATAGGCCTGATCATAATGCACTCTTCACCCTTTGAATAACAGCCCCAGCATATTGCTCACAAAACCTACAAGACCTCAGTGAAAAGAGTAACGTAAGAGAAGACTTACTACTTCCAATTGGGCGGCAGAACTCTCTTAGTTTTGTAGTAGCGAGCCAACCTATGGATTCTGCTTTCAATCAGAATCAGGCGGAACTTGGCATCTTTATCCTTGAAAAGAAAGTTACATTACAACCAAGCACTATTTTGACTTCTCCGTGAAGTACAATTCAGATAAGTTTTAATAAAGTAAAAAAAATCCACAGCTACTGCTACAAATGCCAATACCAAACTCTCTTGAATCTAGTAAAATCAGAACAGAACCAGAAATCCGTGGTTTAAGCAATGCTTTTAAGATCCTTTACACAGACGAAGACCACTCTCCTTTATCAAAATGCCTCCCCAAGCCCCTAAGTTTACTTGAAAAGATGGCTAACAGGAAGTACGCACTAAGAGTCTTTGCTTTGTCGAGTTGTAAATAAACTACTGTATTATTTGACAAAAAAAACCCCAAAGCAAAACATAGAAGCTTAAATCAGCACTCACCTTTCTGTTTCTTTCAAGATGTTTGCGAACAGCAACAGCTTTCTTAATCAAGTGATAAAGATCCTCTGGAAGGTCTGGGGCCAGACCCTTAGATTTAAGGATTCTCAAAATTTTGTTGCCAGTAACAAAGCGAACCTGGGCAACACCATGGGAATCCCTCAGGATCACACCTGAAACAAACATTTACATCTTACACTGAAAAGAAAAACCTTACACCAACAAATCTTGTGAAACCAATCTTGCAGTTACAAGACATCCAAAAAAGGCCTTCTCTATATTAAAAGCCTGTCTGGCACAAACTGAGCAAGTGGTAGACAGTGAGTGAGCAAAATACAACTTACAGAAGCTGAAATACTTCATCAGACAACCCACCCATCACACGTAGGCAGGTAGCACATTGTAAGTGCTACAGTATTACTGGGAAGTTTTCAACAGGACTCATTAAAACAGGTATTCTATCACCCTTTTCTCTATGGTTAACAAAGACATCATAGACATCTTACTATAAAAAAATGGGATCACTAATACTCTCAGGATTACAATTTAAAAAAAAAAAAAAATCATTCACAGAGCACATAACACTGCATATCTCATGACCACATAAAGTTGTAGCATACATTTAAGGAGAGCTCTAGAGGGGTCCAAACTACTGAGAACTTGTCTTATGCAGCAGCAGTGCCTCACTCAGTAAGCTCCTAAACACAGGGCTGCTGATACTTGAGATGACATGTCAGGTTTTTCTCCAAGAAACTGGGCAGACTAAAATTCCCTGTAACATCTGGTAGTGGCCACTCCTAAAGACAGGTTATAAGATTAAACAGATTCTTCACATTTTCTGCTTAAAAAAAAAAAAAAAACCAAACCCAAAAAAACCATCACCACCACAAAAAACCAAACCCACAAAACCTCAACTACTTCACCAAATACACTTCTTGCAAAAACGAGATACATGACTTTTTTAATGGTGTCCACACAGTGAGTACATAGGTACATCAGAAAGCCTGTATCTTCTTAGCATATTATTTAACATAGGCTGAAGGAACAATTACATTATTATGGCCAGAAAAACGTGTTTTGTCTCCATTTAGGAATCATTAAAAAATCTTACCAATTTGTGAGGGAGTCAGGCCTTTTTTAGCCAACTTGTAGATCTGTTCCTTTACATCATCAGAAGTAAGTTTCAGCCACTAAAGAAAATCAGGAAAAAGAAAAAACCCTCATGAACACTGCACAATACAGAGGCATAAGTTAGCTCTGTGAAAGCTTTTTATAGGTAGTACAAATAGATGCTTTGTAATGCTTGAAAAACCAACTGAAATTGTACTTCTAATGCTACAGAAACCTTTTTACATATTATGAACCTATAGCACTAGTGAAATATGGTAGGGGAAGGCAGAGCTGAAGGAAGAAAGCTTCTGATTAAAATACCCCATATAGCCTCCAACCAGCTTCAGATTAACTGCCACACCAGAAGCATGAGTACAAATTTACAGAAGAAAAAAATCACTGCCATTGGGAAGGAACTATAACTGGGCTTTTGACAGAAAAGCAAACTTGAGAATCGTTTAGCCATCTCTTAGCATAGCACCTACAGAGATTAGTAAAAACCAGACTTTAAGTATATAAATTAATGAAAAATTGAAACAAATCAGTCTACTCAGAAAGGCCTGTGCCTTTTCTACTACTTGTGTTAAACCGTGCTGATAGAGCCATTGCTTCCGTGATTATTAAGGCAAAGACAACACCAACAAGCTAGATAATCCCTGCTCTTTCCAACAAGCTACAAAAGTTCCTATTTTTCCTTTTTAATAGCGTAACATTATGAACTAGAAAAGCACAGTGAAAACTATATTTTTAATTGCTCTATAGATTACAAATTGCTCTGTAGAACACAAATAGAACTAAGCTAAAAACCCACAAGTTTTTTTTAAAACAAGTATAGCCTTTGAGCATTCTAATCATTATTAAACCATTTAACTACCAGCAGTACTTCAAGGAGCTTCATGTTACCTTACTTTAAATTGTATCTCTTTATTTTCATGTTTTGTGCTTTAATTTCGTGTTTCCATTTAACTTGTCCATTCACCACAAATCTTTCTGCCAATAAGCAAATCCTCCGAGACATAGTTTTGCAAAGCAAAACAGATCAAGCAGCTGCTCGTTTAGCTGACAGGTAAGCCTTTTAAGTGGAAGTACCCTGAATGAACTAAGGGCACGCTCACATTACTTAAGTTAGTGCTCTGACCAGCAAATTACTATTGCAAACAGTTTAGAAAGCTGTTGGTTTATTCCACAATGGCAAAGGCCGAACTTGAGCATGAAAAGAGTAATTTAATCTCCAGGAATTACCATCATACAGGCTGAAAACAACTGAAGTTAGCACTTAAATAAAGGAAGGAAGGAAAAGGAACGGCAACTTTTTTTTGCCCAAATCATCTGCCCAGGAATCGATACTTGCTTTCTCAGTATCCTGCAGACCACAGACTAAGGGAGCATTTTATCAGGCCGTAATTTAAAAGTGATGACACAAAACGTTACAGGTCTCTTAATTTTGTTTCTTTTCCTGAGCACTGCTGAGCTGCACTACAGGAGCCGGGCCCCGCAGTGAACGCCACACGGCAGCCGCCCGGGCCTGCCAAGTGCGGACGGGGCGGGTAAATTACTTACCGTAGGCACGCTGCGCCTGTAGGGCAAGGCTGACTGGGACAGGCCCTTTCTGTGGGGAAGAAGCAGACCACACGCTGTACGGAGCCCGACAAGCTAGGCTGCTGCCCCAACCCCGCTCCACGGCAGCCCGCTACCAGCGCTTCCTGCAAGGCCGCACCGAGCCTGCGGGGCCGAGGCCTGCAGCCTGCCTCCTCGCCTGCAGACAGTGGCGCCGCCGGTACAGGCCGCGCCGGGGCGGCGCCGGAACCGGGAGCTCGGGAAGCACAAGCATGCCCCTGCCTCAGGCCGGCCAAAGGAACCCGCACCTCAGCACAGGCCCCAACCTTCCCCCCCCCGCCGCCATACCTCCCGCCACTAGCCCCCCCCCCCTCATCCCCACACACGCCGCGTTTGCTCCCCTAACACCCTCTGCTCCCCACCCATGCCCTCAGCACCCGCAACAGCCCTAACCCGGCCCCGTAGCCCAGCCCCGGCCCCAGCCGCGACCGCTTACCCGGGAGCGTGCATGCGACCCATGATGGCGGCGGCAGAAAAGAAGGAGCGAGGCGAGGCAGCCGCCCTCCCCGCCCCACTTCCGCAGGAAAGGGAAGCCCCGCCCCCAGCCCCCCCCCCCAGCCCCGGGCCGGCCCCCCCCCCCCGGCGTGCACCGCGCTCCCGCCCTGAGCGCGGTGACCGGGCCGGCAGCCTCCCCACCCGCCCCTAGGGACAGCGAAGACCCGCACGCTAGGATTTTTATCGTTTATTTTCCCCAGAAGAGCGTTTAATGTACTCGCAGGACAGTTACCGAGTCACATCTAACCCCTTCAGGACGGGCACGGCCGAGGGCACTATCGTACATCTTTATTAACGAGCTTGTTTAATGAAAGGATTCGGTTCTTACAGACGCATAGCCAAAGGGAGGCAGAGCGTGTGCTGGCGCCGGATCTCGTCGCCTACAGCCCTCCCCCGGTCCCAGGGGCCCGGGAAGGGGCAGGCGGCGGCGCGGCCCTGCCCTCGCCTTAAGGCAGGTGAGGGGGGTTTCTACGCAACTCGACCTTGTACAAAAACAGAGGAAAAGAACTTTTTATCAAAAATCGCACATGCTTCCAGAGACAGGTAGCTACAGATCGTAAAAAGGCAGCAATAGAAATTTCAGTGCAAAGTCCCGGGTTAATAGAGAAAAGGAAGAGGTGTTGGCGCAAGCTGTTGCTCTGCAATTACACAACCAGGTCCCTACAGTTACATTTCCAGCTGATTTTTTTTCTTTTCATTAAACAAGATCTAAAAAGCTGTTAAAACTACATTTTCAAGCTATTTTGTGTACAGGTAAATCCCACCCTCAAACAAATATTTTCCTCTTTCGCTTCCTTTTTTTTTTTTTTTTTTTTTTTTTTAAAACGTAGTACATTGAAGTCTTATTGCAACAATCGCATTTATTGCGGCAATCACTTTTTTCTTAATTGAGAATAGTGCAAAGAGGTGCAAGCTTGGTGCTGTTCCTCTCTGGGTGAGGAGAGGCCAAGGCCAGGTCCCATGACAAAATTAAAACCATAACCATAAAAAGCTTAGCTTTTTGAAAAAAGGGAAAGCAATGGTATTAAAAACAGGACAAGTGCTAACAGTAATACAGTACAATACATTATTTTTTTTTTTTTTCCAGAGTCCAGACAACTGTTAAAACTGCAAATCATTTTTTAAATGATTTTAGTTTATTGTATTTTGTGCTGTAAGACACTGTGCTTTAATAGCGAACTGCAAAAAAGGCAGTACATATTGCTTTCATTTTATTTCACAAAGGAACGTTTCACAAAAACAGTAGTCTACTTTCCTGTGTTTAAGTGACTTGTGATTCTAATGATGGAATGGAGTAAGTCTCAAAAGCATCAAGTGAGCAGGAAATATATCTAGTTAGTTAATAGTTTATTATTTACAGGCTATATACTAAATGAAAAATATGCAGAAGATGCCTAATAAAACTGGGATTTGGGATCTGTTAGCGCCCATTAGTATCAACCCAGTTTCTAACATTCAAGATATTCTTAGCTTTTTTAATTGTAGTAATTTCTACGAAATTGGACCGTGAGTATTTTAGGCACCAGGAGATTCAAGTTTACTTCTCTCTTCTGTATTGAAGGGAGATTGGTCAGTAGCAAGGGAAGGAAAATCAGGTTATGAAATAGGTTTTTAGTGTTGGGTAGATAGAAGGCTTTCCCCATGTTGTGTCTTTGTTCATAGTTGCATACTGTATTTAACATTTCACTCTAGTCCTAGTCAGTGGTGATAGTCTATCTTGCTTCAAGATTTAGTACTAAAGAAAAAAGTGTGCAACTTTACCCTATAGCTTTGTTTAGGCGGAACATGACCATCCTCAGCACCAAGTAAGGTGAATAAAAAGGCTACACCTGTAGTGCAGAGACAGCTAAGTAATCAACCAGTGGTATGAGCAGGACACAGTAAGCTACATTGTACTCCACTGTCACAATATAGTTAAAACCTCATGTTCTTTGGAATTAAGTATTTTTAGTGGAATGAATTCCTACTGGGAGTGAGAAACAGTGTTGCTGTGAACTGTTAAAAAAAAGTAAAAATAGAGCAACCAAGGTCCTGTCTCAAAGCTCTGTTAATGCAACTTCCTTCTGGCCTGCAATTCATCCAGCAGTTGTGCTTTTTAACTGGAGGCCATCCTTTACCTGGAGGTATGGGTAAGGAATTTAGGTGCAAATGCCATTTTGGATTTAGTGTTTGAATCTGTTCCACATTTAATCACTGCAGTATTTAAAAGTTCTAGAAATTTAGAAATTTCAAAACACTGGGAAGCTGGGCGTGTTTTCCCATGGCACCACATTCAGCCAGTCTTCATTCAATTTTTAGAGATCATGGGTAGAAAAAAAAAGTATATAAAGTTGCACTAACCATGAAGATCAGTATAAGTGATGTTATTTGTAAAGAACACATCTCAGAAAAAGACTTCCAGCAGGACCTGCAAGTTACCAAATACAAGAATGTTTCCCCTTTTTAAAGAGCTGAAAGTTAGCATGTATACATGTTCAAATACCAGAAATGAGGTAAAAGAGAAGCATTTGAATTATAAGGCACCATTATTTACAACTTCCATTATTGGCACTCACTCCAGTAAGTCTTAGAGAAGCACAAATCTGGGATTAAATGCAACGCTAAGGAATTTATCCAGCCCTTCAACCTTCATTTCTACAGATGTGTGTGAAGCCACCAAAATTTTACCCGTCGCTGCTTCTGTGATACCTAGTTAGCAGTGGGAATGTAATCCTAAAAATAAGTCATTTCTTTGATGTTCTCCAGCATCGTGCCGTGGACGACACGACACAAGTAACAAAAATCAAAAGCAAAAATGCACTATATCCACAGGCCTAATGATTAAGTTATAGTTTAACCAACCAGCATGGTCAAACTGTTCATCTCACTTTCATGGATGGTTTAAAAACCCCTTCCTTTATCTGCAACTCAAACATTTACATTGATGCTTTGATAACCGCAGAAGCACAAACCAGGTTTTCTAGAAATCCTCCAAATTAGGCTACATGAACATTGGTCCAAAATTTCTGTTGAAATGCAGAGTCCCTTCTTTTAAGATGTACAAGTTCTCTTCAAGTAGGAAGATGCACAAAGCACGAGTGAATACAATTATTCTGGTCTTCCTCAGGCGTAAAAATGAGTTCACAGATAGGGTACAGCAGTTAGTCGATACCAGTTAACAGTCTCCTTGCTCAAGTTGAAGTCCTTTAGTGAGAGTGTAATTCCACCCAAGAAAAAGTTCTCACGTAATGATTCCGCACTGAGCACACTTAACTGAAGTTCTCTCTGTTTCAGAGTCTCCATGCTATATCCACTGTACACAAGCTAGAAGGTAAGAAGTCAAGATTTTTTTGGTTATCCAAATGAAATTACACAGATTTCCCTTTCTTCTGACTGCATAGCCTCTGATTGATGTCTTAACTGCACATTATGACCACTCAATGTCTGTTTCTCAGAGGACAGGCTGAAGTACATCCATATTTTATTTTGCGCTCCCAATGTTAAGTGTTTCTAGATGGAAGCACTGTTTACATGCCAAGACTTCCAAATTCATTCTTCTCCACATTATGAATCAGCAAATCCAGGGCAGGGGGATCTTTGGTTTTAAGATTCCTTTCCTTCTCCCCGTCACTGCCCAGAAGTAAGTCCGAGAAATTTCTGCTTACTTGTAATAGTACATTTACCTACTCAGTTGCTTTGGGTTTTTTGGGTTTGTTTGAAAAAAAAAAAGAACAAACCCAAACAGGGCACAACAGTTTTTCAAACAAGTTTCTTCTACATTTATATATATATATTTTTTTTTTTACATTTATATTTTTTTAGACAATATTTTAATTACTGCTTAGAAAAAGAGAGAATAGCAAACCATAGGGAGTTACTAGTAAATTTCAACTTGCCATTTCATTGAAAGTTGGATTTCTTGTCTTCCGGGAGATTTTGGTTTTGCGTTTGGATGTTTTGTGCATATCTGGAAGTAGGTATGTTTTTACATAGGGATTTGGATCTGCACCATCTTCTGTAACCTACAATCCAAAACCAAGACTAGTTAGAAAATTAGTTAGTGCACACTTATTTGAATATTTATTTTCAAGTACCTAGACTTTGCAATCAAGCTAACCAAAAGCAGCAGTTAAGCTGGCAGCTGGAAAATTTGGAGGAAGAGAGAGAGTTGCACCATCAACCAAATTCAGGAAGGTAATTGACAAAACTGAAACAGTTTTTGGCTGACAGCTCACTATCTCTACTTACCAGATCTTTAATGTGCATCACCATAATAAACAGAGTGCTATTTCTATATGATATGGATAACTTCACTTCTCCTCCCACTTTGCCTGAGGTAGGACTTGACGGACTTGCATCTGAAAAAAATAGACAATTATTTCCTCTGTAACGTGTATGATTTCATCAGTATTATATTAACTATGTATGGGGGAAAAATACAAGCCTTAGAGTCCGGTTTCTGATTTTATTTCTAGTTCTCTAATAATAGGGCCAGGCCACAGGTTTAAAAGATTTTTGCATTCTCTTGTAAGAACCAACTTGGAGGTTTAAAGTAAAAACTTGAATATTTAGTCAAGCCATAAGCAAGCCCAAGTGATCACATATACTGTTGCAATTTTTGCTATGTTTTTACTTCCTTGAAACTGTATGCAGGCACATTTGGAAGGACAATGATGCAAAGCTTTCAATGAGGGAAAACTACAGTTAATTAAAAAAAGATTTTAAAAAAATCACATTGTAAAGGTGTCATACTATAGTCACCCAATTTATAAACACCCCCCAAAAACCGTTACCTACCTGTAGGTCTGGCTATTCCATCTATTCCTTCCACTTTGTCATCACGAAGTAAAGGATGGAAAAAAGTATAAACAAGATCGCACTAAATTTGGAAGAAATGTTACATATTAGTTCAAGTGTTAACAAGCACCAAAATCTGAAAATTTGCATTGGATTTGCTTAAGTTATTTGAACTCACTTCTGCCACCTCTGAAGAACTGTTCATCAGGCTCTGTATGTAGCTGTTAAGCTCCACTTTTCTTTTAGCTGCTACATCTTTTATATGTGTTCTTCCCAGAACCATCTTATTAGGAAAGCTACAAGGGAAGAACAAGACAGAGTTTTCAGTTAATTTCTTTGAAGTAAGTACAGTTAAGATTTCATTGTCAGTTCCATCCTGAATTGCTGACTTAATTTTTTTATGTCAGTCATAACTGGAAATACAGCACACTAACAGGTAACGATGTTATAGAAAGGCAAGGAAACACTTATAGCTAATTGTTAAGTGATATGACACACAGACTAAAGACACTGAGTTGCTCCTCTGGCTCTCTTCCTTAAAACTTCAAGACAGTTTTCTCCCTTAATTGCCAACTTTGAGATCTAGTTTGCCCCCCAGCAGTTTTGTCTCTGTTTCAAGCTATTTCTTCCTGCATCCAGCTGGAAGCAGTTTTATTGCTTCCGTTATAATAGTGATGAGTGAGTTTGGAACATACCCTGGTAGCTTCCAAAGAGGAAAGAGAATGCCAAGTTTGTTGTGGAGCTCCTGGAACTCATCAAATGTTCGGAAGACAAACGTTGGCTCAACTTGCCCTTCTCTCAAAACTCTCACTACATAGATCTGCCCAAACACAAAACCACAAAAGATAAAATTAGTAACAATATTATAGAACTGATTTAACAATATAATTTTCTTAACAATTAATTCTTTCTACTATGGCAATCCCTCTCCTGCATACATATCCAATTAACAGCATTTGCATTTTATAGCAGAGTTAGAATTCTAAATACCCCTTCTGTAATGCAAAGTAACATCACATGATCTTCCCATAACATAGATCCACATCTGACAGTGGGATAAAAGTAGTTAAGTCTAAGCTGCCTGCATTCTCCCTTTTGAGCCTCATTGTAAGTTCACAGCATACAGCAGGTATACAAAATTCCAACACATCAGCGCAGGATTACATCCAGACACATATCTGTGGGGTCAGAACTACCACAAAACTTTTCAGGTGCAGACTAAGGAGGAAACTAATGCCTATTTTTTTTCAATATAATTCTCTCAAGATTCTAAAGATTCTACTTTTGAAGTGATAATTTGGTAGGCAGATGCAAGTGTGCTGCATTATACAAAAGGAATTTTTAAAAATACTGGGGGTACAGCCAGAGAATGCAGTTATTCATGTTATTATGAAAGGGAAATGACAGTTAAGAAACTGCACAGAAAATTCAATTCAGTGGACTCATTTTATGGGCAGATGAGTTAAAAGTATATTTAAAGAATGTGCAACTGTTGAGAGGTTTAAAAATCTTGACAGAAGGAGACTTCATCATCTTAACAGTTTCCTGGCAGATAAGAAGCTGTTTTGGCTTAGACCAGGAGTGCTCAAATACATTCATAATATAGTAATTCAGTACAAAGCTCTTTACTTCTGGTGTTATTCAGCTTTGTTCTACCTTCCCTAGGTGGTGTCTTACCAGATTAAGACACACACAGCAAATACAATGTTGAAAGATATGTACATTTGCATAAATCAATATAGCTCACTTTTTAAACAACTTGAGGAAAATGTAACTTGCGCTATTCTTGGCCAACAAACAGCAGTAGATAAGTAAAAAAAAAAATAAATTGAAGATGGTTGCACATCTGCACAGGAATACAAATATTAATACAAGTCTTCAAGCGTAACCCAGGTCTATCAAAATCCTGATGACAAATTGTAATGCTTGCTACCTCTAATAAGACTGACTAGGAGTGTAGGTGCGTTAATACAGAAAATTATGCTTTTACGTAAGAGGAACAAATACAACTTTAAAGGAAGGTCAGAACAAAACCAGCTTCTCTTGGACTAATTCTCTGTGATTAAGTACTGAACTTATGGCAAGAAGAAGAATGTATCTTGCTGGAAGAAAATGCACAGTATCTTCACTGGGTGGAAACACATTCCACATACTTACGTAATGTTTATCTGGGTTATATCTCTTCTGATATGTAAACACTGACACTTGTTTGATTCGGCCATCTTGTTTAAGAGAATACGTTTTAGCAGAAAATGAGAGGATGGGTTCATCATTAGAAGGTAGACCTGAGAAACGCAGCTGAGCCAAGTTGTGAATGAAGAAATTGAACTTTGTGGCAACACTTCCCAGGCTGGATTCAATCAACCTAGAAAAGAAAACAATAACGTCAAATACTAGAGCACATGTCAGAACGCACAAAAGTAGTTCTGTCAGCGAATCAGACTTAAGTCTAAGAAAAATAAAAACCAACTTCTTACTGACAGAGAAATAGTTTTTAAACCTCAATGGCACCATATCAACATTTAATAGAAGATTCAGTATCCAAGTGTTGGAATAAGTTGTTATCCAAGAAGCGAAGTCTTTCCAGAGTTGGTAAAAAAGTTACGTGCATACTACTGCAGTTGCCCCCATATATTTAAAGTGAAGTACGATAAGACATTTTGTAACACATAGCAACAACTCAGTTATACCATATACACCCCCCCCAACACTTGCTACACTGCGGCATCATCCCTCCCTCCCCCGTGTGCAAAAGCACTTCTTGAAAGAGAGAACTTCTTTACATGCATACCAGGTTGCCATCATATGCACTGCTATTAAGCAATTCAGGATGCATTAAAAATGCAAGTCTCAAACAGCCAAACAGAATTACCTGCTCTCAGTATTTCCAACAAAATTTTTGCACAAGGTTACTCTAAAAGGCAAAGTATTTTAGCACAAGCATTAATCTTATATGAAACTGATCTTTTTTATGTACTTCACTGGTTAACCAGTATTTTATGATTGTACAGTGTAACAATACAACTTCTACAGGCATGTTTGTGAACATCCTTAGTACTTTTTTTCATAGCAGAAAGCTCCCATTAAGAGGATGATGCTGGTAGATATTTTAGTTTTCACTTATCTAGTACCTTGTGAAGAAAATGGTAGCTTCTGCATCTGTTGTTTGGGGCTGGAGAGCATCCTGGACATACTTCAAGTCCTGAACCCCACTGAGTTCTGGTAGCCCAGAAGAAAGCATCTGCAGGAATTTACAGTTTTAATGCACTAAGACCAATATAATTTTACATTTAAATGATTAAAACTTCGACCATCAAATTCATCTGAAGCTGCGCTAACTTGCTAAATGCTAACAACAATAGCCAACAATTACTTACAAACAGCAGTTATTCCCTTCACCATTTCTGCCGAGTTAAAAGCTGTTAAAACACTTTGCAGTGTAATTTATGGTGTCTTCTTAGTTTTAAATTCTCAGGAAACAGGTAGGTAGTAAAAAAAGCTTAAAAGAAAAATCCAAATACAGCCTTCCTAAAAAGTTCTGACATTTCTGCCTTTTAAAAGCATGCATTAAGAGTTTCTGCAGCATAAAAAGCGTAGAATTTAATACAATCCAACATGAGAGATCTATCGTTTCAATTGAATTTAATAAAATGATTACCAGTGACAGTAGGTTAAGGAAGAGGTTTGCATGTTTTCTTATCAAATTGTAAGCTTGACAACAGAGGTCCACGAACAACTGAAAGCGAATAGTGGGTTTTTCCCCACCATTAATAACATAAGCCATATCCGATGTCAGCACAAAAGGAGCTCGATCCCTGTTCAAAAAGCACAGAATTCCCAAGTTAATTATAAGGTTTATTCACTTTGTCACGTGTTTCCTCCTCCTCTCCATCCCCACCCCGAGGCAGTGATATTAAATAACCCATTAATGCCATTTTACTTTTTGGGGTTGGGTTCAGCAGCTTAGTACTATCTCAGATTCCCAGCACATTCACATGGTACTGGACCTACAGCAGATCTGGAGCAACACTCGGAGGCCACATGACCTTACAGTGCCTCCCATCCCTCATTTCTGGAAGCCATAACACACTAAACCAAATGGAATTACTCTATTATCACCCGACTAAAACGTAACTCCTTTCTCCTGGATATAATTATCTTCCTCTACACTAAGGAGTAGTAAATACGAACTTGCTGTTCACTCTTTTCTATAATGTTCATATTCACTACTGTTTTTATGAGCCAGGGTCTGTTCTCATTTGTTTCACACTCAGATATTCAGTTGACATGAAGGTTTTGGCACTCAATTTCTCATTTATTGATAAAGTTCACCTAACAAGCATGCAATATATAATTGCATGCATATAAGCTAAAAAGGTGAAACTAAAGTACAGTTTCATCCAGTATTCCTGGAAAAGTATGATGCCAAGATTTGTGTTCGATGTAAGGCTCCCAAATATCAATAAAAAGTTATATTAGTCTTTTCCTGTACGAAAATACTTGGCTTTCATAACTATTGTAAAGGAATTCCCATTGAGATCTGCCAAGTGTGTATAGCACAAAATTCTCAAGGAATGAATGTAGTTTGGAAGCACTGAAGTTAAATGATGTTTAGGAGACCAAATTCCTTATTTCAATCTACCAGTAACTAGAACAATAATTTTAGTTGAAAGCTAGGCCTATGTGCTTTGACTTAAAACAGTTCCAGAGATCAGAATATGGAAATAGGAAGCTGGAGCCTTTTGAAAATTCATTCTATACAGTTAAGTTTGAAATGCATTCTGGAGTCCGTAGATAAATTGGAAGATACTGGCTTCATAATGAGAACAGCAGAAACAGGAACTTAAGAGTTAATGTTTAGGATTATAAGGCTTATAAAAATATACTAAAAATCACTTCATTCTCTACATTGCTTAGCTACAGGAAATACCTTTTAAAGCTACCAAACATTTGCGCATGACCCAAAAATTTTCCAAAGTCAATGTGAAACATATGCCCTGTGTTTCGGAGCATTATGTTATCATTGTGGCGGTCACAAATTCCCAATACATAAGTAGCTACACAGCATCCTGCACAAGAGTAAATGAAGTTTTCTGAAGCCTGGGAGGGAGAGAAAAAAGTGAATTGAGATCAAATATCTGTGGGAAAACAGCATTCATGCATTCAACAGTCAATCTCGACAAGGGTAAAAATCCAAGCCAGACAAGACAAGCCGTAAAATTTACTTTTTTCCAAAATAGTGTTCTGCAAACAGATAGCTTTGCAAAAATCTTTAGATACCACGCTTTTCAGCAAAAATGGTTGTTCTTTAAAAAAATGCAAGAGAAAAGAAGAGTTGAAGACAAATCACAAAAAGAAATAAATGTTAGCAGCAAAAAGAGTACAAGACTTATTTTTCCAGTGTGTTGTAACAGCATTGTAGCCAAAAGAAAACATTTTCATTTTTGAATCCCATGTGCTTGTATGAGAAGAAGCCACTGCTCCTAAACCACAATGAAGAACAGCTACCATTCTTCCCTATCTTAAATTTGAAGTACATTTTATTATATCCAATAAAAACTCCTGATGTGAATCCTGAGAATCCATCTGGCTCCCTTTTAGTTATGTAAGGGATTTTAATTTGCTCTTTTTCAAATATAGAAAAAAAATAAGTTTCCTAAATATATAAAACAAAAATCACAATGGAAGATCTGGAGTAAGAATTTCATTCTTTCATAAGATAGTATTTATCCCTTTTTAAAAGATCTTCAGAAAAAGAACACTGAAAAAAGTTACCTTTTCATATTCCTCCTCAGTAGGATTATACTTCCGCAACCATTCTGCCAGAGGCTTATCTTTAAAAGAACCTGTCACTCCGTATTCCACTTGAATTTTCCTAAGTGTATCTGAAGCAGGAACAAGCTCTACCATGCCTTTATTTAAAATACAAAGTGTATTTAATCATCTCCTTAAGTTATACTTCATTATTCAGTAGAAACTTTCTTAACAACGATGGATTTTACAACCTTAGACTAGCCTCTTTCAAAACCCAGTTAGGTGTAAAAATAGTGCTATTCATCCACTATACATTTTTGTATTACAAAGTGTAATCCATGTTAGGCTTACTTTACTACAATTACTTACGGTTGCTAGAATGCACATACAAATTTTATTTTGAATAATTATTGTCTATTACATAAACTAGTATTGGTCTATAAGCAAGAACTGTAAAATATTTTGATGCTGACATTTCTCATACACTGACACTTAAGTAATCTAGTCAACTGCTGTCAAGTGTTGAAACAGACCAGGCTGTTGCTCCAGAAATAAGGCAGCAGGCTTTACATGTGGCCTTATTTTGCAGATACCATTTACTAAAAATATTTGTATAGCTATATCATAATAGGAAAACATTTATTTGATTAACAGAATTTCACTTCTATCTTGGCAAGAGCTACTAAGGGCAAATCTGTAATTTACATCCATTTTTCTTCTGCACTTTAATCCTCCAAGTACTTTAGGAATACTAGTATTAGCAGCAACAAAAACCAAAGTAACATGCTATGCAATCAAGTCATCAAAGTAGGAAGAAAAGCCATCTGTTTCTCTAAAATGCAAGTCTTACATAAATAGAAGCTTTTTGCTTAGTTTTGCCAACCTAGATTTCCAATGTTTCCGTGTATTTAAGAGTTTTCATCATGCTGTTATAGCATCTGACCAAAGAAATATTTAAGTTATTGTTTATCCTCTTAACGGTCTTGTGGTCCCCACTGGCTAGCTCTAGAGAATTAGAGAAAACTAGCAAAAAGCATGTTCAAGGTACAAGGCAGTACTTACACTCAGCATTCTGTGACCTAGTTTCAAATGTAAAAGACAGCCTCATATTCCCAAGGAACTTTTACCAGCATATGACACTAATTCTGAGATACCGCATGTGTGTCTTAATTTTTTTTTTTTTTTGCATGTTTAAGTACATGAATGATACTTCCTGACTCAACTGCAGCAGATTCCAAACGCTTTAGAATTTCAGTTTTGACTTGAATACTTTCTTTCACCATAACTAAACTTTAAGAATCAGGATTGCTATGGCACCATTATTTTCTTGTGTTGCAGTACAGGCATCAAGAGAAACCTTAGCTTTCATCATTATTAATATTTACTTGTCTACACCACTGTTCATTGACAACAGAACCCATAAGAATCTCAGGACTCAAGAGAAAAACACATTTTAAATGCAACTCAGCCATCAGGAAACTCAGAACAATTTAACTTGCTATACTCTTGAGCACTGAAGTTCCTTGCATCGAAGGCTGGAAGCCTTTGTTTTTAAAAGTCTATTGTTGGACTATTTGTTGGACCTGCCTCTGCACAGAAATTTTTCACTATCAGTGTGACAAGAAATTGAAGTGGGGGGAGCAAAGATTATAGGCAGTATCTAGTTTTGCACCTCGGTCTTTTCCAGTTGAGAGGCACTTGAAGATAACCATCCGTAGATCCAGTCCCTCCTGCAGCCAGATCTTATCCATAATCTTAATCATTTGTAAAGCCAACATATCTTGTCTCAGATCTTCTCCAACCTTAAATGGAAAAATAAAAGGTAACTAGAGACATCATATGCTTTCAGCAAAATCAAACTTCACGGATTTTAATTGCTTTGCATTTCTAGGAAGTGATAAATTATGCTACTTACTTCCTTGTTGCTACACACTTAAGAAGAGAAACAGGCTACATTTAAGCTTTCACATGTGGTAGACTTACTTTCACATTTTACAACCTGTTCAGATGTCGGTTTCTAGATACACAGGAGCAAACTCACAAAATAACTAAGCTTATTGGTCTACGCTAAAGTTAATTGACACCAATGAAATAGTGATTATCATTCAACATTTTTTTCTCCAATACACATGTAAGGCCTACCTTAAACATCACATTAATTTCTTCTCCCAGAGGGTCTGCATTTATCAGTGCAACTTTCAGTGGTACTGCATTGGAGCTGAAGAAAGAACATGCCTACGAGTAGATTAAGTGTTAATATTCAAAAAGCACTATTCCTGCTAGCCCAGAAAACAAGACGTTCCGACAACAAGCAGGTTTGGCACACAGTGTGTCTATTCAGACTTTCAACATTGCGATTGTGGCAAATACGTGCTTCCTTTGAATAAAGAGCCCTTTGGCTGTTATTTGTTGAATTCTTGTACAAAAGCCAATAGTGCTGCACAGTGATGTTTTATACATTTTGCAGGGAAGAGTGAATAAAACATGGACAAATATTTTATCAGTAGCTTTTTTTTTTGAAATGTAGAAGATATTAAAAAATGGGTATTTGCACATTTCACAGTATTTTCTCATTTATCTGCTTTCAAGTGCATATGCATGATTTAATAGTTATAGTTGAGAGGGAAAGCAAGATGAGACTCTCTCCACACAGGATTAAATCCAGTGTTCACAGACCTGTAGGTTCTCAGTGATGCATGATGATATAATCAAGACTGTAGTTGAGCAGATATTGTCAAACCTTGCCAAGTTCTGGAAAACTAATTTACCTGCTTCTCCTACATTACTACTTGCTGGACCTTCACAGTAAAATAAAGCTACTGTCTGCCTCCCTGGATTCAGTGCATCTCAGACACAACCAGTAACATGTAGTTTCACTTATTTCACACTATCTACTCACTGTTTGAACTTTATAGCCTTGCTCAATTTTCTCGTTTGATTACTACCGCAAACAGGACTTTTTCATGCACTTTGAATAGTCCCCTGCTTTACTACAATCAGGATTGCTGTTCTCAAAAGTCAGGTTCTGAAGAAATAACAAGTTATTACAGAGATATACATTTAATACAAGTACCTTTATTGCTTTGACACAAGTACTTCTATAAATTTCATCTTTACTCAGCTAATTTCACTGCCTTGTTCAATCAGAATTTTTAATTAACTCTCCCCCTCAGCGTAAACAGCTTTCAAGCACCTCAATCTTTTTCTATTTGTAAAGCTTTGCCTAGTCGTAATTTTTACAAAAAGGTTTTGAAACTCTGAATGTGCAGTACCTTAATATTTAGCTCTTTTGCCACAAGACTGGGATTGAGAGGCAAACGGCACTTGTTCTTCAGGAAAAATAGCTGCACACGTTCCATGCCATTTTGCAAGGCAGCCTGCGGACCAAAAAGAAAAATTCAGATGACATTTTCCCAACTGAAGCATCTACAGAAAACTTCTGGACAAAGTTATTCTGAATCCAAGGTTTTAACACCTCAGTGTCAAAGGAATGGTAGAAATTGTAACTGCTGTTTTAGCTATTAAAAATACATAAGCCTAGCAGTACAACACCAATATCACACAAGTTTGTGGGTTGTGGGTTTTAAGTTCATATTAGCATATTAACAGATACCCCATTCTTTTGCATGATGGGATCATTCTTCAGCGGTAATATGTTTAAATCCAAATCCAGTTTACTGTACACAGAAACAATCGTACTTTCTTACCCTATCACCTCACATATTCTTATATTTCAGATGAAAACAAATTCTGCAAACACATCAACTTCATTAAGGCATTAGCTTGTTATAATGTAGAGCAATAGATTCATAGATCTTTCGATATATTATATAAAACATTTTATTAAACTTAAGACTAAAAAGGTAATTGAGTGGTTTGTTTTGAGGCTATACTCAGTCTAATCTTCCTAAAGAACAGAAAAATATATACACACCTGCCGAGCAGATCCACTTGTTTGCTTTACTCTTTCTGCTACCATTCCAAAAAGCTGCACTAGTCTGGTCTGCTTCTCCAGCTCTTCTCTCAGCCTTTTCCCACAGACTGAAAGAAAAGCTCCAAGAATTTGCTCATACCTTACACCAAACTTTGTATCATACAGTGTATCCTTAAGAAGCCTGAAAGAAAGTATTTAAGTTAAGTTTTCCATAGGAAAATACTGCAAACAATGCAATACTAAGACATTAAAATATTCTAATGAATCAGTACTGTACATATCCAAAGTTACTGATATACAGGATATAAAAGGCAATTAGTTTGTGCCTTGTAGAGGTACGGTCTGTTTTTTCATGAAAAAAACCCAGGATCTACATTTTATATACCCTCCATTCATAACATTCATTGTTATGAACTATGATAGTAATAAAGAATTTTTTTTTCTGGAAATATTAATCTTATAGTAAACATTATATGAGCAACGGAACAAAGAACTTCATACCAATATAGGTAGTGTGCTATTCGAATGCTTCCCAGTGCCCGAGCCAAAAGAAATTTGACAAGTGCACTGTCAAGGTAGGTTTCATACTTCAACGCCTAAATACAAAGAAAATGAAATAAATCAGGTCTGGATTTAATTCTAGGATGAAGATTGAGATTTCATGACTAATGCACAGACAGAAACACCACAAATCCATAGGACAGTCACAGAGCAATTATTTACTCAAATTTTTCCATACCATCCATTAAAGTTATTAATTATGGAGGCATGCAATTGCACTTCTGTTACTAGTAATCAGCAATTCCTTTGGGTTTTCAGGAGAAAAAAAAATTCAGACTTTCAAAGTGTAGGCAGAAGGTCTTACCTGCACAAACTGAGGGAGGAAATCTGTTAACTCATCATCACTTAATGTCTCTATCCAATTCACAGCTGTATTTCGTACTTCCTGATCAGCAAATCTAGAAAGTCACCACAAGTCCACATTAAGTTTATTCTGTTCACGTAGGATTTTTTTTTCTTTTTTGAGATCAGCTAGATACAAAAGAACCTATATAAAGTCTTTACTAGCTCAATAAAGGACGTAAAAATTTGAGGCCCTTCACTATCTAAGATGCAAACACATGTGTGTTTAGGGCAAGCATACTAATCTCTGAAAAACTTGAGTCTTGATAGCTTGGCTGTATAGCTTGCCCTCTGGTCACAAATTAGATTCCAGAATCTTAACCATTATTGCTATTCTTTCATGACATGACTTTGTTTAGTCTACATGAAGAAAGTAAGCACATGTTCTTCAAAATTTTGAGAAGAATGTAGCTTTTGCTACAAGAAATTCAGCAATATTTTCCACAAGAATGTAATTCAGAATCTTCTACTGAAGAAAAGTAATTTAACGAACACCACACAGACAGAACTTATTTACATTGTTTTTCTTACTTTGAATCAAGTAGTTCCAGTGCAGCTAAGGGTGATAAAGGAGGCCACTGCTGAAGTAATGAATATATTTCTGGAAGACTTCCCCAGTCCCAGTGAGGGGCACTAACCAGTATTTTTGGTAGGCTACTAGTATGACTATGACAATAATGTCTCTTTTCCCACAAAAATTCTTTATCTTCTTTTGATAGCCTGCAGAAAAAAAGCATTTCAGTTTATAATACACATTACAGACCATTACCTGAATAACCCCAATGGTACCAGTCACTTGTATACCTACAGATAATTTAACACACAGAACGGAACAACATTAAAACAGCTATTTCCTCAATGAAAGTCAAAATGAGAAGCAAAATAAAGCCTCAAACACTATGGAAACAGTTGTTCAAAGGTATAATTTAGGAAGGACAAAAATAAGTTTTAGTATAATCTGAAATAAACCAAAATGTTAACATTAGTTTGGTGCAGATGAGTGGGAAAGCCTGCCAAAAAAGCTTCCATGGCATATGAACGGCCACTGCTGAAATTGCCACTGCTCCCTGTAACTGAAGAACTGCCAAGCAGGAATAGGCATATATAACAGGCAGGCAAAAGGGTGGCAGTCTTCTTTTAAAAGGAGAACATTATGACACCAGCCACAGGAAAGCACAAGAAAATTCATTAAGTCAGCACCATTATTTCACAAGTTTAATTCAATCTCTTGTTTAAATCTCCACAAGTCTTCAAAATATACTAGAACCATAATAAAGAAATTTAATAAATAAGCATTCTATACCCTAGCCATAAGTTGTCACATACAAAGAGACCATAGCTAGAAAGACACGAACATACCCAATAGTGTTATCCTTTGAGAGAATGGCAAGGAGACGTTCTCTCAATGGTTTTTCTAATGTTTCTATGGAATGATGCACAGTAGTCTTTGCAGCTTGAGGGATTTTATATTCGATATCAAAAGCATGGGATGGGAAGTCAATCTAAAGAAAAAAAAAAAAGAAAGAGAGATGATGCAAGTCCATAAGAACAGTACCAACTCTGTTCTGGGACTGCTAAGCCATGCCTAAGAAGGTGCCTTCTCTTCCGAGAGAAATTTGGACTCTGAGTTTAGAATGAGAGGTGCTTCTGTTCTGTAAGGAAACTGGAATTGCTATTGTTTGGGTCTAGACAACTCCCAACTCATCATACATTTCTAGAGACTGCTTTTCAAAGATGTTCTCTCCCAGTACCAACAGCATGTACTACCGAGGCATCTCCAATTTCTTACTTGAAAATAGTGATTCAATTATTGGCTTGTATACACGTAGAGCAGCTTTACATTCTCTGCGCTTAATGTTTAGTAATCACTATTCCATACTGGCTTTCAAATATAACTTAGTGATATTTACACTTTCCCCAAAACATTAATTGACCTACTGCTGCTCATTTAAGAGTTACAAGTCACAAATATTCAAACAAAACATAGTCAGATCAACTTATATATATAGTCAGATCAACATTATATATAACCTGCAATACTATTCTTTCCATATTTCCTTTCTTACTGGCCATCCCCGATGCATGGTGTGGATGTGATGAGGTCCAGAGTTGCAAGAGCTTTGTCCCACAAGTTAACAATCTGAGGAAAAAAAAGCATGTACAGGTATAGCGTCACAGTCTGTTTAGTTCAACAAGATACTAGTTATTAAAATACTATCTGGAGAAGACCAATGTTCACTACAAGGAAACATTTCCAAAGTATTAGTGTGGCATAGGAGGACTGTTCAAACTGAATATGTGTTTCTATTGCAGAGATAAGAAAATATCTTATGATGATCATTTTGACACCAATGTTCAAAAAAGAACCCAGGAAATCAAACTGTATGAGCCAGTTCGGCACTTAAAAAGGGAACTATGATCATCAAGTGTTACATGAATTCATTTCTTTCACTAGATGTCTTCTGTGCTTTAAGTCCTTTAAAACACTGCATACAACTTTTAGGTGGAAAAGGCAGAGGAAACAAGTTCCATGCTGACTCAGCTGACCCAGCTAAATTAAGTGCTCCCTATTTCTTAAGGGAGAAAATTAGTATTTTTGCCTCTGAGGAATAACCCGAACACATGTACCTTCTTACCCTTTCAGAAAAAAACCCATAGGCATATGAATATTATAGACATTGCCAGTTGCCTGGACTTTCCACACTACTAGATTCTGCAAGCGCATATCAGATGACGTTTGTATTTGCCAGTGTATTCCCAATATTAATATCGTTTCCAACTGTAGTAAGGCAAAACTGAGGATACTCAATAAATCGCTTAAGTGCTGAATGTCAGGCACAGAAAACTTCTATCAGTCTTTAAAAAAAAATAATCAAAATAAAGTCTCAAAAGACTGCTTGAAGGCCAAGTTTTTAGCGTATTTTGAAAGATGTTTTAAAGAAAGAACAGTTCTTTGTAGGTAAATACTGATTAATTGGGAGCTTATGATGCCAATAAAAATTACTAAATCATGACACTAAAGCATAACTGAACAGCTTGTTCTTTTTAATAATTCTTCAGTTTTATATACTTGCCACAGCCTTCTGTCTCATCCACAAGTACAGATATTTTAAGGCACTCCACATACGCTTCATCTGAAGTAATTTTAACTTGACTACAGATTCTTCCAAAACATACATATGACTTTTTATTCTTCCTACGTTTTAGTTAGCTACAAGTTTTAGCTCTTGCCTGCTCCTGATGCTATTCTTAACTGCGACTGGAATATTTGGGTAGTATCTTTAATTACCTAGGTCTGGATTTAATTTACGTAGACTGCAAGTGAATTAGACCACCAGCATCTCTACAGCTGCCATATACAGGCCATTCAGTAAACGCTGGTGCAAGACATTCTGTTGTAGAGCTCTGCATGAACAGAAAATAGTTTTCTCCCCAGACTAACTACTATGAGAACACCACGCAGCATGAAGACTAGATAAATATGCAATTCAAATCCAAACAAAAGATACTTTTCAGTCAGATACTGTGAAATGTGATATTTAGATAGAGAATGAAATGCAACATTTAAACAGAAGGCTGAAGTAAGCATCATTTATGAAAACAAATCTAAGTTTCAGTGGTGATGGAAAGCAGCTGCAGGCCATCTTTGCAATGCAGGAAAGCCTAAACTCTTAAGCACCCCCAAGCTGTTGGAATATGAACAGGGAAGCGGAAGAAGTAGAGCCATATCTAGAACCAGAGGATGCAAACCACACGGAACAGACATAAGCAATACACAGAAGTAACTGTCCAGGGAAGACCTGGTTGTCCTT
This sequence comes from Gorsachius magnificus, assembly GCA_034008185.1. Taxonomy (NCBI): domain Eukaryota; kingdom Metazoa; phylum Chordata; class Aves; order Pelecaniformes; family Ardeidae; genus Gorsachius; species Gorsachius magnificus. The sequence goes on along the minus strand of CM067086.1, from coordinate 8,146,227 downwards.
CTGCAGCCTTGGTTACAATTAGAAAATTTAAGATTCCAGTAAAACCTAGAAGTCAGAACACATTAAATAGGAGATGTTAAGGGTAAATCCTGAAACTGTTTTGCAATGGCGTGATCACTTCTGCATCGTCATGCCTAATTCTGGCATCCATGGTTCAAGTCTGTGTTAATGTTCCATTGAATAGCTACCAAACTGATAAGCATTTTGGAATGCACTTTGTAATGAAAGTTTCAAGGACAAGGCAACTTGAACAAATCCAGGAACACTTCACTGAGGAAAGTTACAGCAGGTTTTTCATTCTTGGTGAAAAAGGTATAACAGGATCCAGCAAGTGTACTGGGAAGAAGGCCAGTTCAAACTAGAAATATACCATAAGTTTAAACAGTTGTTAATTATCCCTTTTTAATTTTCAATTTTTTAAATAAATTCTGCTCTGAATCAAAAGGAATAATTTCAGAATATGCTGGGATCTCTATTACTTAGAAACAGGCTGATGGAAGAAATGGCTTATTTTTCCTATCTATGAAAATACACCTGTATTTTAAAATATACCTAAATTTTTTTAAAAAGTATTTTGATTCTCTTGCTGACTTATATATTACCACCCTATTATCAGATTTAGGAATTTTTAAAAGGATTAAAGAAAAAAAAATTAATTTATCAGAATTTTTCCAGTTTGCTCCTGCATATGTAAACTTACGAAACATGCAGCACTGAGTATTTTGCAGCCAGGGCAAATACACCTCTAAAGAATAATACTTAGAAATACTTCAGACCTTTAATTTAAGGTCTTTTATTTCTAAAAGTTTGAGCCACCACTGTATTTTGCTCTACAAACAGGATTGGGCAAAGATTAGAGTTATTCTTTCCTCTCTTAAGAGAGTTTTACAGCAAAAGTGCTTCTTTTCCAGTGACATGATGGAAGCATAGCACACTGTTTACCTGCTGTCAAGATTCTGTTGTGTTTTGTATTGCACTAGACATTATTCCTGCTGAATCCAAGGCTTGCTGCAAACACGTTCTTTTACAAGTTGCATTCCCTATCACCATGGCTCATGAATTGGCTGAGAACTGGCTGTTTGCACTTCATCCGCTAAAATACGTGTGAATACTGACTGAACTGCTTCTAACCAATATAATGCACTTTTAGACCTTCTAATCAGATTATCAGAACTCATAATATGCCACCTACCAAGACCATAGTCCTTCAGTAGAAGGGAGGCCATCAGTTCAGTAGACAGTGACACCTGCAGATGCTTTAACTGCATATGACTTCTAGGGCAACACCTGAATGTCAGTGGATTCCTCAAAGGACAACTCGAGTTATGTTTACATATTCAACTGCTACACACTTAAAAACAGTTGGTACTAACATGACCTCTTTTGGCCCACGTTACTATGAAGATTTCCTGCAAATAAAACCACTTTCATTCAAACAATATTCAATCTCCTCCAGCAGGTTTTTTCAACCAGTTAGATGGAAATACTACAACACAGGATTGTTTCGTACTCTGTTTAATTGAAGGTATTATTTTCGTAACAAAATAGTTAACAATTCTTTCCTTTATCATGGCCTACTACATTCAGTGGCAGAGAAGCAGTTCTATAGTTATGGGAATGGAGTAAGCTTTATATAGAGTAAATCATTATTAATAATCTTACCCATACTTTGGATACTTACCGCCTAAAATCAAAAAGAGGTAGAGAAATCTGACCCAAAATTTCTGGGCCCTTTCTCTGCTTATTTGAGTCAGGAGAACTCCCACTACTTTGATTTAGAATTCCAAACAAAGTCAGACATAAGACTGATTCCAAAGGCAGCTGTGAAATCTGGATGGGGAAAATTATTCTGGAAAATAAAAGTATTAAAACTAAGTCAGTCAGAGGACAGACAGTTGTTAGTAAATTAGAGGCTTACCCATATAACCCATTTATGCCTCTTGCTTTCAAAAAGTTAATTAACATTGAAGAACAAGTGTTACGTTTCCATGTAGTTGTATTTCACATCACTTTACCTCCCGTACCAATAGTTTGCAAAACCTGCTAAATTACACTTCTGCACTGTAGCCAGATTTGGAACAACCCTTTTTAATCTTTGTCTATTAAATCTCATTCCTTACACAGAACCACACTGTCCAGCATAACCAGTCTTCCCACTCTACTCACTACGAGGACACAGACAATTCCATGTTAGCTGCCTCCTAATCTCTCAGCTTTAGAGTCAGCTGACAATAGTTTCCTATACAAATGAAAGAATATATTAAGAACTACTGAAAGCTAAATTCAAATGGTACAAAACCAGAACCCATGAAGAAAGCAGCTGAGGAGTATACACCTCACTGAGCAATTCAAACTCGGATTTTTGTTTACACTTTTTATTGCTTAACATCTTCTTTAAGTTTGTTTTTCTGTAACACACCAAAATATCACTCTAAAAGTAATCACAGCATATGACTAAGCCAGTTATACTATAAAACACTACAACTCTATTAAACACCTTATAAGCAATCTAACACATCTTTCACTGCAATACACTAGTACTTGCTAGCAAAAGATCTGACAATTATCCCTTGCATCACTGGGGGAAAAAAAAAAAAAAAAAAAAGGTAGTTTGAGTACTCCCTGAAGACAGGTATTGTAGAATCTGAAACTCTCATTCCTAGTCTGAAATACTTTGTCACTGTAGACTTCCAGGGTATTCCTCAGGGTCTATCTCTGACCTTTAAAAACAGTCAGGAAAATAGATATAGGGCTCACCTGAAGCTCCAGTTATGACAGTCTGCCTGATAACTACTAGAAGTGGAAAAGAGTAGGCTGTGCATAGATGACGAAAAATATTTTCCCTTCTCAATTATCAGATATGACCTGCCATCCTCTCCTTATTTCTCCTCTGCATGCCCTTCCTTCTTCCCTTCTACCCTCTTCCCCTGCCCCATAAAGAGAAACCTAAGTTTAGTAGCTCAGACATTCTCATATGCTATAGACAGATACTCTTAAGCACTTATGCATCTGCTCTCTTTATAGAAATAACCCTGAGATGTTTAAATTCAGATACAAAGTTGTTACAATGTATCTGGACCAAAAAATGATTCGGCATTAATGTTAGTGAATTGCTGTTCCTCGCCATTTACATAATTTGAGCACTGCTTATAAGCAAGCTTTATTCATCCTTTTTAAGCAGCACAAGCTGTTCCCATTACAAGGAATGCTATGACCTTCCCAACTCCTTATAATTGTATACTACAAACACATTAGCACAGGGCACTTGTCCAGCATTTCCATTCATGCTTTTAAAATGAGTGGTGAAACACCATTTGGAAAAATATTTCTGATTTTGATAAGTCAGTCTCACACATTGTTCTTTCAACACTTAAAATGGAATCAGAAGCAAGAGTTGCCTGAATGACTGTATTCAGCAGCTAGCTAGGTAGGTACTAGCTAAACCAAAATATTTTAGTGAGTTTTAACATGCTGAAGTCACTTACAGTTCATCCCATTTAATCAAGTAGAAGAAGTTCTTGTATGTGCCAACCTTCTTGGACTGCACAGGCTTAAACAGATCTTTTCCATTATGGGTCAGAGAACAAATCAAGTAGTATTTTTCATAACTGGACAAGGAAAAGAAAGTAAATTATACAAACAAAAAAATCTGTAAAAGGAGGAATTTTATAATTGATAAAATTACTCACTTTGATACCCAACCAGGAGAAATTCCATGAGCAGCAAATACTGTGAACTGGAGATGTTCTGTGGCAGTCCATGCTTCCTTAGTGCTCTTAGAATCTTTTGGAGGAATTGCTGCAGAACTGCTACATGAATTCATGTGGAGTTGCAGAAGGGCCTCAACTGCTCTTGTTAACTGGTCTATACTCACTTTCAGAGGGTTTTCAGGCTGCAGTGAATCTAAATTATAATTTATCTTTAATGCGTATCTTCCTAAAAGTCACCTGAAAGCAGTTTTTAAATAAAATTGAAGAACTTTACTCACCAGATGAGCTCTTGCTTGTGTCATCACCACATTTTAAGGACACCTACACAGTAAAGTTAGATCAAATTTCAGTACCAAGAAACCCATATTAATTTTCCATTGCTCTTAAGTATCTCGTACGGAAGTTATTAAACCTCTGAATTAGGCCCATATTTGGGTTCATGTAACTATTTTTTTACTCAAAGTTCCTCAAGAGTTAACTGGCAGCAACACAATTTCCATACCATGCAGCAACTATTCACCAAGTTGAAAAACTCATGTTTCTTCAAGTCACAACTATTTTGACACCCTTTATGAACTCTTAAAAGACACAGTACATTGGATTATTGCTCAGGATACTCTGAGTAGAGATAAAATTCGGTCAGGGCTGTTACGGATGAAAGTAGAAGCTGTTCGCTCTATTACCCAGTAATTTAACCCTGAACAGCTGTTTTGTTCCTGGCATTTGTTAAGGTATCTTACTTACAGATTTACTATAAATTTACTGCATAAACAACTGAGAAAACTGAACAGTAAGTACTGTCACTTTGTATTATCTGCTGTGTTTGCTTCTTGGTCTGCTAAACTGGACGTCTAAATATGATACAGTACTACAGCAATGTCTAGTTTCAACAAGGACGCTGTTGAAGCCAAAAGGTGGCAAACAAATCATGGGAATTTACTCCCTTCTGATAAGGAAGGCTTTCATGCCAAATTCGACTTCTAACAAAACTAAAACTTCTAATGAAATCTATCTTTGTGATTTAAAAACAAAACCCAGTGAATTCTGAATACTTCAGAGAAAGTCTAAGGTTTGCCACCACTACTGCAGAAAAATGAAAGCTCTCCTTACCATTTCAGTGTATTAATTGAGCATCTTGTCAACATTAAGTTTTAAGTACCAAAAACCTTTACATTTTTCTAAAAAACATGCAGAAACAGGGGAAAAAATAAGTATCACATCATTTTCCCCTTTCATAAAAAATGCCGTATGTTTCTACCAAACTTGTCAAGTAGTACAAGTACTTTCAGATGACAGGATGCCAAACTGTTGAAACAGCACTATACATGTAAATTTCTACTTGACAATCTACTGTTTTCTTTTACTTTTTGGCCACTTCTTCCAACCACAAAACAATTACAAAAAAAAAAATCAACCAATGTCTTAAATAAGGTTTAGACGCAACTGGCTCCAATCTTTACAGCAATTTCATTTCTGAAAGCAATCCTATATGCCTTAATGCACATTGGCTTAAATGGTAATGTTCATTGCATGAGAACTGCCGGGGTTTACTGATAAAAAAGTTGGGGTTTTTTGGTTTTTTTTTTTGTTTGGGTTTTTTTTTTTTTTTTTTCCTCCCAAATTCTACTGGGATAGCATTATTTTAAGTTATTTTTACACTATAACCTAATTATTTCTACAGCTTTCTCCTAGCAAAAAGCAATCATTGAAGAAATATTTGATACCCTCTATTTCACTAAGTTTTCTTAGTACTTCTTGCATTTCCCTGCAAGAATTTTAGTTCTTGTGACAACTGTATTTATTTAGTTCATGCATTTTGCAAGACTTCTGCTCAGTACTACAAATATATCATTGAACTGACAAGTCCAATCCGGCCTTCATATAATAGTGCACGTGTAACAAATGCCCAGTATGTGCGTTACAATGCATTCTGTGAGATGTGAACAGGGACTGATTAGGTGAGTAAGACTTAAGAATTCAAGTATCAATTATTTCTGCTTCCATGAGAAGTGGAACTAGTCTTAAAGTGCTTTTAAAGAGGAATTGGACGAGATGATCTTTAAAGGTCCGTTCCAGCTCAAACCATTCTATGATTCTAAGCCAAAAGTGAATAGAACAGCCCATGAATTGCCACTCTAATAAGGAAGTGGGACGACAGAAATAGCATTAAAATTTAGCCTTTTTATTTGCACACTTTCTCCATTTAATGACTGTTTTTGACGACATGACTTGAGACCAATTCTGCTCAAGTGAATTGTTCATTGCAAGGAAGTTTTATCTCTGCTATTTGAGAGATTTTTATTTTTGTCTATACGCTCAGGAATGCAGGAACATGAACTGTTAAGAAATTTAAGATGCTACTGCTATTCACATAAATACTGCACAGAAAATACATGATGTGAATTCCTCCTTTAAGGATAACAGCATTGATTTTAGAGGGCATGAGCTAGCCGTCAGTTTCCCTTGGTCAGATTTAGTAGCATCTGCTGTGACACAAGTCTGTAGTTACAGAACCATAACACAGTATTCTAAAACTAGTTTTTAAAGAAGTCAGTATTTAGAACAGGAAATGACTCCAAGAGCAAGTGATTAATGCATTAACAGCAATGAGATGTTAAAAAAAAAATGGAACATATCAAGTATCTTAGGGACATGGTTTAGTGGTGGGATGGCAGTGCTAGGTTAACGGTTGGACTCGATGATCTTAAAGGTCTTTTCCAACTGAGGTGATTCTATGATTCTAAGTAAAATTAAAAAAAACACAACTCTATAACACTGACTGAACTGCTGCTGCTATTTGCAATTACCAAAGATTATGAAATTGTATTTATCAGTGTTAAAAAGCATACCTCAGAATGAAATTTATAGAGTGAAAGTTTACCTCAGCATTTTTAGTCCTTGGAAGATTAACAGCCCTCCTTAGCTTCTTTACCGATTCTGTTATTGCGGGAGTCTCTACACAGTCCAATGTAGAACAGATTTTTCTGACAGTCTTAATTACGTGATCTACTGCTTTATGCTGGTTCTAATAAGGAATGTACGAAAGAACAGATTGATCTGATCACAATTGCAAAACCCAGTGTTGCTTTCATTTTTATTACCTTTTTTTTTTCAGAACGAATTGCCAAGAAAATTTCATTATGAGATGCATATCTCAATTACATTAAACTGTGGTGTAACAACTCTATTTAAAACCTCAGTATCGAGAACTTCCTTATAGCTCAGTTATCAATTCAAAAACCACAGAGGAGTAGTACAGATTCTAGAATGGTGTCCCAGGAAACATTACGAGGTTCCCAATGATTTTTCTATTAAGTTGTAGGCAGACAAATATTTTCTAATGAGATATTGAGCTCAAATTCCCTCATGGCATAAAAAAAAGCAAGCATAGTTCAAAAAGGATATTCAATTAGTGTGAGGAAGGAATGCTAAAGAAGCAGTGTTTCAGTTTCAGCCCTCTTAAAACAAACACATAGCTTCAAGTTACACTTACACTACAGTATAGCTTCCATAACAGAAATTCATCTTTTTACTTCGCTTCATGTGCTTTTGAAAAAAGCTTTTGCAACTTTTGCTTTACACATTATTTAATTTAAAAGGTTCTTCCAGATGAAGCAATTGCAAACTGTCATCTTGGAGAAGGAAAGGAAGGAGGATTGCACACTTAACAGGCATCTCTTTTGAAAGGATCAGATCAACTTCTTATCAGAGAATGAAAATGCTGGTAGGCTGTTTAAGACAGATTAAGATGCTCCTAATACTTCCTTCCTTCTTCTCTTCAAATAGAAGAAAAGCTACTTAATTTAAATCTAAATATTCCTAGGTTTCTTGGGTTTTGTTTTTTAATATAAGCAAAGTCTTAATGCCATTTTAAAGAACACATGTAGAAAATGAAATTTTTGCTTCAAAATAACTTTACTTTTTAAAGGCTTAATATGTATAGGTTTCTTTCACAATCACTTATGGGCACTTACAACTAAGTAAGAGGGATTAGCCTAATATCCTCTTGGTAAAATGTAAACCAATTCCCAACCCCAGACATATTCTCATGATCTTCCTACAAGCAGATAGCAAAGAAACCATTTGAATAAACAAGTTTTGGGATTGGGAGTTACCTGGCAACAATTAACTTGGTCATGGTAAGAAAATAACCATAGAAGTCAGAAGACATTGTAAATTTTTAAGCCATACTTTCAAAGCTAACACTTTGAAGATAACAGCTGGTTTCCCACTGCTATTTTCCTCACAGGCTCTCAAATTAATCTCAACAAAAAGACAATAGCTAACTGTGCTAACTGTTAAGTGTCCAACAATGTGAAATCAAAGGCTATAAACAAGTTATTTATGGATTACTTTACCCTATTTTACTTAATTAGCAAGCTTGAGCTACTGAAGCTGTACAGAAATTCACTTCACGAAGTAAAAAATTTCAAATGAAACAACTGCTGATATTTAGACCTAATCATCATCACCTACAAGCTGCATCTCTCATCCTCAAAAACACTGCAGAAAGAGTAGAAAGCAAGTCTGAATTGAGATGTTTTGCATTCCTCACCTCACCCTGTAAAACCACAGTTAAACAAGCAAGCTGAAGCGGCTGCAAGAGCAAAGAAACAAAAACACCACCGTATCAAGGAGGAGTAACATCTCACTCTTCTACAAAAAGATTGTGTTCAAAACTACCCTTGAGAACATGGTGGATCACCATCAAGAGAGTTAAATAACATTAAGGGAATATGTAAATAGTGGACATCAGCTTGTTCAGACCTGCATTCCTAGGGAGGCAAACCAACATAGTGAAAATGAAAAGTACTGTAATTAAGTCACTCATTTAAAGGCTGTTCTTACAGAAACTGTGTAAGAAACATAGTCATCTAATCTTTAAGAATTTAAGTCTCCAAGTTACAGCACTATCAGGAGTTTAAGCTTCTCCTTTTAGAAATGAGTAAAGCAGGTTATCTTCAGCTAGCTTTTGCATTTGGGAAATTACTCCAAACTACTCCACCTGCAAGCTGTTTTAAGATACCTATCACACATTGAAGCAGACAACCATTTTCAGTGTATTTTAAATTAAGCTAATAGTGCAGAATAAGATGTTATTACACTTTGTGTAAAACTTACTTGTATGTTCCAGACATGCTTCAGTTATAACTCCCATTGTACACAACTATTACTGCTCACTTTTGTGTAAATTTTTATCTGTTACCAATATATCATTCACAGCTGACAATAACTGACATAGGATTCAGGCCTTTTCCCTATTCCCCTAAATTAATCTCTTCCAACATCTTTGAAGAAAAGGTTATTTTGCACCCCAGGGCTTGGAAGATACACTTCTAGCTGCGACAATTAGGTAATAATTAGTTTGCAAGAAAAGCTAGGAAGAAAAGAGGAAAAGCAATCTAAAAATCCATGACTTCAAATTTACATTTGACAGTTTATTTAGATCTCAGTTTCCTCAAGAAAGTATTTTTTTCCAACTATCTCATTAGTAAGCTTTCTCATGCTACTTTTGGTTCAGCCATAATTTACGATGCCCTTACCTCATTTTTAAGAGCTATGTTAACTTGCTTGTGATACACATCAAGAAGCTCTTCAATAGAAGACCTGCAAGAAATAATAATTCTTGAACACAAGTGCAAGAGCATAACATAACCTTGGTCAGAAATTCAGCAGCAGGCTTGATTACTAAAATAACCACATAACATTACCTTATAATAGGTTCTCTGAAAGGCTTTTCTACTTTATAAAGGTGTTTGGTTAGATGTATGGGTGTTCTGTCATCATCTTCCTGCAATAAAAAATTAGATATTAAGTCCAGTTCTCACCTTTCTGTAATCTGTAATACTGTTTTAGAAGTTTCATTACTAATACCCGTGGAGTAGAAGGGGAAAAATAAGGTGATCTCTTCAAAGGGGAGAAGAAATAACAAATTAATAGCCTACGAAGCATGTACACATTGGGACGGGGGAAGAGGGAAGAAACGGCAGTCGAGTGCTTAACTATGCAGGTACCAAATATTCTTCCCTTCCTCCTGGATGTACCTAATTAAACTCAGAAACTGTTCTCAACTTTTATTTAACTCTGAAATTTGCTGCTTTCTCTTTCAGGACTCAAATTTAGTCCAAAAGCTTGCACACTTTTTCCAGCTATAGTACTTCGTCTAGTAAGAGAGATTATCCATATTTATATTATTTACATTGCAAAAATTCAGTATGTATTTCATTTCCTCTTAGTGTAGAGAATACAGTTCTCAACACCAAGCAGACATACTAATTTGTTAATTACATAAAAAGGTTACTCCTCAAATCCAACTCTGATGCAAATTCCCAGTGTCTTGAAAATTTATATTGCTGCTGCAGTTCACGAAGTACTTACTGTTCGCGCCAGATCTCTGCATATTACACTATGGGTCAAGAGCTGCAGTTTGATTTCTGTATCCCACTTCCGACAGTTCTGAATATATTCATGACTTCCTACGCAGTGCTTACTGTTAAACAGAAGAAAGCTATAGTCACACCAAAAATACACAGTGTTTTTCAAACAACTCACATGGACTATTTAAGGCAACCTGTTGGCTCATAATAACAAAATGGTGAATCAACCTCGACACCATACTTCTTGATCTGATTTTTAGTTCTGCAGAAGTTTTAGTATATTATTACAGGTACCTATACTTTTGCTAAAGCTCTAAAACCACAGATTATTTCAGTTTATTAGAAATCATCAGCAGATTTTTTTTTCCCTGGTTACTGGAATTTGAAGGGCAGCTGAAAAGTACAACCACCATCTACAGAAATGCTTTAGAGATCTACACCTGAAAAAAACTGTTTGTGTTCAACAGAACAGATGGCAGATTAGAACAGATTTCTAGGAAGCTGTTGAGAACCTACTTTGCTGTATCACAGAGCAACTCTAGAGACTTCTGATCTTTGTGCAAAGTGTAACGCTTCTATGTTTTTAAGATTTCTGCTTTCACACATTTAATCGTTAAGGATGTATTTTCCAGTAACTGTGCCATGAAAAAGCATGAAGTTAAATATTAATGAAAAAGAGTTTGCTTACTTCTGTAAAACTTCTTCTTGGCCACAGACTTTCAGGACATAGCTGCCAATGTCCACTTCATTCAAATCATCATGCACCCAGCAAAGCGCCTGCATTATTATAAGCTCAACAGGGGAACTCACTGTTTAAAGAAATTACATCTAAAAGTTAAATATAAATCTAAAGCAAGTGATATTAACCATTGCTCACCCATAAATTGTCATTAATTAACGACATTTATTTTTATACTTATAGGGAAGACTCTAGTGTTTCTATTATCTCCTAAATTTCACAGTTTCAGATCTTCACTTTTTTCCCCCCACAAAGAAAGGCATCTTGTAAAAACTGCCTGTAGTTTAAGGAATCAATAAATCCTTTTTAAATTAGGATGTAGTGTAGTCACTTGACCAAAAGTGTAAAAACAGTCTGCAGTCTGTTTTCCAGTAGTTTTTATATGAGGATAGCCTTTTTTAATCATAAATTTGCCTTATTTAGCAAGAACTTCAGATAGGTAAGTGATCCAGAGCTGCTTAAAGTTTAAAAATCATTATCTGAGGAGACAGAGAAGGAACTTCTCTATTTTTTCTGCTTTTGAGGAAGTCAGTAACAGCTGTAGCAGAGGCAAATCCTACTGAAAGTTCTTTTTTCTTTTTCTTTTCCATTTGTCTAGGTCAGTTTCCGTATTATACAGATCAGATCTCACTAAGCATCACCAAGCCTTTGCAAAAAGCAACTCTTAGCTACCAGAACTTTCACATCAGGCTCCAAATGCTTTTTTGAAAACAGTTTCTCTCTTCCATCCAGCAACTACAGAGCAAAAGAAATAATCCCAATCCCATTCTGCCACAGCCACCAGCTGTCACTGACCAAAAATACATAGATATGTTTTAACACCACAAACCTTTTAAGTACAAAATGCTCTCTACACCCCTCCCTCCCTAGTTTCTAATCTTCTCCTTGAAATAATTTGCAAGCAATGTCACTAAGTGGCTCAAAATTCTGTAAAAAGTGCTGTACAGAAGAATTTATTTTTTTCATTAGTACCTTCAAAGTGGTTCCCCCCCCCCCCCCCCCCCGGAATCTTCCTAATTTTCCTGAATTTTGGGTTTGGTGGGTTTTTTTGAGAAAGAAATGTTACTACTATGGTAGATACAGAGAGGCAATGGCACAACAATATTTTCCAGAAGATAATGCAAGTGCTTCACCTTATTGACAGATGACTAATTATTACAAGCAGAGAGGTATTTGATAGCATATGAAGAATGAGTATGTGGAATTCAAGAACAAGGAATGATAAGAAGTATGAATTCAGAAACACTATCCAACTCATTATTAAGACTATTTAACTTATTACTAGTCTAGAGTGAAACTGCTGTACTATCTTCAGCAGAGAATATTGTGCTTGATAGAGAAAAAAAGAGGCAGTAATAGTTTATGGGCTATAGTCACAGGCTGCATTGGTGAAGGTCTGCCAGTCCTGCCTAGTGGAGTAATGCAAAGAGAATGTTACCACCTTTTTCCTTCCCTCTGTCTTATCAAAAGACATTCATTTCTTGCGGACACGCAATGATTGCTCAGAAGTCTAGTAAACATGCAAAATTAATAGGTATACCCAAATAAGCTCTCAAGTTCATCTGTTTCTCTCCTGGGTCCTTTCTACACGTTGTGTTGTCAGAACACTGAAAGGCTGCAGTTCCTTCTGAGCAGGACTGAAAGCCATACTAAAGTAGTTCTAGCATTAGGATGCTAAGGTATGCAACAATTTGACCAAGAACAGAAGGCATTAAAGGAAGAGAATAGCTTTAAATATTCCTGTTAGTAGTCACATATGAGCTACAGATACCTGTCTTTCACTAGCTATGGAAGACAAGTAGTTTCAGCATCAGAAAAAGGAAGAGAGCAGAAAGCACAAAGAATAAGGTATGTGGGGCTAGAATGCAAAACACATTCCAAGGTATTCACAAAACTTCTGGAAATAAAGGGCTGAAGCTGTAACATTTTAGTCACGCTACCAAAGGCTTTTGTAGGAAAAGATTAAGCCTGTAACACTAGGAAAGTGTAATCTTAAAGGGTTAAGAGCAGAAACCCTTCCTAGGCTACACTTACAGTCCACCACGCTTCCTAACAGAAGAGTATTAAACCACAGCAGAATAACTATAAGGCCCAGCAAATTCATATAGAATGAAAAGACTTATGCATTGAGAACTTGTTTTCCAATAGAGCAGCTGTTTAAGTGGGTAACAGAGCAACTTCGTATCTTTTGAAAACAACCAATTCTAAAGCATCTACACTGTTACAGATAGAGAAACAAATGACAAAAAACCAGCGCAGCACAGACTCACTACCAGGTGACATGGTCTGGGAATGGAAACCCTCACAACGGCTAAGAGACTACAGCAATACAGAGGCTAGAAAGTAAGTTTTCCCTGAGGTAATTTATTATCAGTTATTTTATCACCAAGAACTGCCAGAAGCTGACAGCATCCACGGTTACAGCCTTTAATACAAACATGCTGTGTAGTCTTGACTGCACAGAGAATATGAATTTACGTACAAGAAAAAGGCAAACCTAAAAGTTCCACCCCAAACTAATACTCCTGGCTACCCAGAAAACTGGACCAGATAGCTGTGGCACATCACAACACTATTATTTTCATGTTTGCGTCTGTAAGTGTATACTGAAGTCAAGTAATAAATAACTTCAGTGTTTATTCTTATTTTCCAAAAGCAATTTGTCTAAATTTTGAGATAGCCTGCAAAAGTTTATTTAAAACACACATTAGGGTGTTGAAATAAAAAATTAAAAGTTAAGAAACTCAGTCCTGGTGTTGTCAGCCCCTCAATTACCATAAAGTAGGTCAAACTCTTGAAAAACTATTTTAACATTCTCAGCCGTGGACAGAATAGTGCTTCTAGTTTTCCTGGCTTTCTTTTTTTTTAAAAAAAAAAAAAAAAAAGTCTCACTTTTTCAAGTCCTAAATATTTTATGACAGAGGCACTGACCCAATATTAGGTCCTTTCTTCAGTTACCTTTTCCATGTTCCCCACAAGCAATCTGCACACCTGAGATCAAGGGATTACAAAAACTGAAAGCCATTGGCCTGGACTGTGTGTACAGTCTTAACCCACCATTCTAATTATTACAAGCAAACTCCCATTTAAAAAAAACAGAAACATACCATCACATGTAAAAGTTACTGGTTGCTGGAATTCTTCGATTTCTATAGAAACCTTGACACTGGCACTCTCCCCACTTATATTTCTTTGCAGCATGATTGGACTCAGCACAAAGCCTGGATTTGTTTGCTGATTATCATAAGGAAACTTGGTCCTCAATCTGAAAGCAGAGAAGGTTTATGAAACATTGCAAAGGATAAGTCTAAGACTACAGCAAAATAACATGGTAATAGCCACAAGCCAGAACAGTAAACACTACCTTTTGCTCTTCACCTAAATTATACGTACCAAACACCATTTAATTTTTCTACTCTCAACAGAACACTGCCCACAATAATTATACAAGTATTTAGTTAGGAGGGAAAAAAACTAGCTTATAATTAGGCAGGTTTTCCATATAGCTTAAAAATATTTAATACGTCAATGCTTACAGGACATATCCAGCTTCCTTAGAAGCTAAGCTCTAAAACAGTTTTAAAACAGCTAATCCATGGCATTTGCTAAAAATGTGTTTAAAAAGGGGTAATTTCTTTTATGTACAAAACACCACAAAACTCTTTACACGTTTTAATTTTCGGAAATGTAATCTGAACTTAGATACTATACAGAAGGTAGTTATTCCAAGTTGTAGAAGTTAGGAAAGAGGCCTAAATTAAGGGAAAGGCTTTGCTTTAGGACACAGTGTAAAACATTCACCTAGTGATGAACCGACCATACTTTGATAGCTGCTTTTTATTTTCTGCTATTTAACATAGATAAAATAATTTAACCTTAACCTTCTGCCAACATTAAAGTAATATTATATGAGATTAAGAACAGAACTCATCTATAATAGTAATCTATTGCATCACCTTCATTCCTGACAATAGTATGAATGGGGCACAAAAAAAAAAAAGGAATCCCTCTAGCAAGTGTTGTCCAGTCAAAATCCCATCAGCATTTTAAGCACAGGGTCTTGAAAGAAAGAGCAACAATTAGATTTCACTAGAAATTGTTTCAGTAAGCCCATTTTATGTCATCTTTGTCTTAATGTTGTTCATCAGTAAGTCTCACAGGTATACGACTTCTCACTGGTTTCATCGAGTTTGCTTTCAATTTCTTAAACATTCCTGTTCTAAAAAGTAGCTGTTATCCTTCAAAGATCTCTATTTCCCCCATCAGTTCTTGGATTTTGATCTTGAGAGGAAAAAAGGCAAGACTCCTAGTTTGTCTTCTCTAAGAAAAAAGCCAAAAAAAAAATTTTTTCATTAAATTGTGGCAGTAAGCAAAAAAACTAGAAGGAGTGTTCTGGGTTATCAAGTCCCATGATCTTTGGTATGACATTTAAGAAACTTCACCACCTGATCAAAGCAGGAACAAGTTTGAAGGTTTTATTTGTTACAGATTTCTAGTTGTTGAAGCAATAAAGATGAGAGCATCTAAGGGTTAGAAAGCCACTGAGCGACAGGATTCAGTGAGGTGCATCAACTAAGAAAATAAAGACTTCAAATTCTTTCAAAATAAAGTGTATGAAAAATATATAGGAGATACAGATATATAGAAATACAAGAAACAGTTTGAGGATAAAAAAGTATTATAAAAACAAGGAAAAAAGTGAGAGGAAAGTCACAGGACCAAAAGAATAAAGAGGAGAGATGATAATTCAAAAACCTGAGTACTGAACACCTTAACAATTCTGTCACATTCTTGAAAAGAAAAAAAAAAATCCAAGACAAAACCAGGAAAAACTGGGATAAGAAAAGGGAAAAGGACACATACTGAAATCCGCCCATCAAGCAAACAATGTAGGACCAGCCCTGTCAACCTAACTGAAAATGAGTCATTTTGCTTTTTTCTTCCCTTCTGAAAGCTAATTTGTGTTCAGTAATTTCTTACTTTGTAACTGCTTGAGAAAAAGCTGACAGTTCTTGATTCTGCCCTTCAATTTCTTGGAGAAGCACGTTTTCTGTCAGCATGCCAGTGGTCCCATTGTCTTTCTGCAACTCAAAGATAATACAGTATTTAAATAACTGCAAACATATTCCTATAACCAGCAAAGTCATGTGTAGATGATAGATTTTCAGGAGTCTGGGGTTTACTATTAGTTTTTTGTCCACTTCTATAAGGCGAAAAATTGATATCATTACTAAGTTGAAAAGTAAGATTCACTGGACTCACTCTTTTACAGAAGGTAATTCATTTGACAGCACCATTATCAGTCAAGATTAACTTGCAAGCATAACAGTTCCTGAGCTCTCAGCAGTGACCTGTTGCATTAGAACTCATCTAGATTTTGCTGAACCAGAGAAGGAAGACAGACAAATGTTTTTTCCTCCACTTCTGCAATTCAGCCTTCAGTATAGTCCCTGAAAGAACCATTATACATCAGTTCTGCCCGTGACTACCTTTTCCTACAAAGCAGGAAAAGATAAAATTGTGCAGTGGAAGGAAGTAGCATTCTGAGCACTAAACTCAAAACTAATCTCATGGTATCAAATTACTGCTGTTTTAATACCTTACGCCATATGCACCCACCAGCTCCCAACAATGTAAACCACAATCTTTGAAGCATCCAATCTAAAAAACAATTGCTAAAAAGAGAACTGCAGTTTCAAACAACAAAACCTAATAAACCTTAAAAAAAAAAAACCCATCAACAAAACTGCAGCAGTTTTTAATCCGTATCTGTTTCTGATCCAATTTACAATACAGCCATGCAAATGCCAGCATAAGCAAACAGCAGAGAGCAGCTGGAACAACAAGTGGGGTTGAGGTGGAACCCAGTGGTCTGTAGTCTAACAGCCACCGCTAGCCTGCAGCACTCGGGAAACTCCAGCCAGATCCTCCCTGGAATAAGTCGATCTCGAAGACTTTAATCTAATGTCCAACCTAGGCATAGAGGATAAAGCCTTCTGACCAGTTACATCTTACATCCAGAGCTTTTACAACGCTTATAGAAACCTTTCATCCACCCAGAAGTCCAGGAAAAAAGCAAACTGGACTACAGTTTGTCTGAAAATCATCACAGTTTTTTCATACTTGAAATAGTGAATAACTACTTAACTGGCGCATAGGTTATTTATTATTAGCTGACAAAGTTAGCTGAGCATCTAATTTCATTAGAGCGTATCAGACTATAGTCAAATTAGTCTGTCTCAGAAACAGGGTCAAATCCGTAACATGCAGAGCTAGGGACTGTCAGGTCTTCTTTTAGAACTATTTACACTCAAATTAACTTGTTTAAGCAGTAATAATATACGCAACCCATAATTGCCACTTGGATTGCATTTAAACCTAGTTATTTCAGCTAAAATATTGGTTTCGTGAACACTGATCAGTTCAAAAAGATTAATTCTATATAATTGGGGATTAGCCATACCATGGGAAGCAATTAGAGCAGGAAGCTGTAAAGCCACAAACGCTGGAATGAGATTCAGGAGCATGCATAATACCTCAAATTCGAAAAGGTTCTTCCATTCTAATATCTCAGACAAGTTCTATCACATAAAAATACTTCCAGGCAACTGCACAAGACCTGCTGACAAACCTGTGCAATTGTACCTAGCACTTGTGTTCTTTAAACAATTACACAATAACAAAAAAAAAAAATCGTACAAGGAAACAGGAAGGTAACATACCAAGTAAAAGGTAAACACCTTTGATAAAGATTCAACTACCTGCTGGTCAGCACTCAACACAATACTCAATCATTTCAAGTCAAGAAGCTGGCTATACAGACGTTAAATTTTCTCTCTTTAAGAACTTATTTTAAGGAAGCACTTTGCAACTGTAACCAGAGTACAAAAGCAATACACAAGGGGATTACTTAGAATTAAGTCACACCAGTGATGCAACATTGCTACTTCATGCCACCATCTAACACTCTTGAATTATTTACAGCAAAATTTGCAGGTTATTCTGCTGTTAAATTCCAAGAAATTTAGGGAACAAGGCACTTCTACACATGCAAGATTAGCCAGGGTAAACAATAAAATTCTAATGTAAAGAGCCAAGAAAAAAAGAGTTTATTTAGTTACCCGTAGTTGACCCCAGGGTCAGATTTGGCTAAGGAGAGAAACCTAATGTTAATTCAAGCGTGTATTGCTGGAAATTACATCGTGGCGGAAAATTAAGAACATTCAATACCTCCTTGCTTTTCTGGTTGAATTTCAATGCTCATTTTTGATAACTTTTTGGAAGATAATTTCAGGAGAACAAGCTTTGATAAACTAAGAAATCCATTCAAAACCCACTGGACTGAGATAATTAGTGTTTTGAGCAACAAGCAGGATTTGAATTTCTTTAACTTCTAGATGAGCATATCTAGGAGGTGCAAAAGCTATCAGTCAAACAGGAAATAACTTGTAAGAAAGGACTTCAGGCCAAACTAGATAAATAGTTCATATCAGTGCAGCCTGCAAAAATAGAAGTGGTCTGCAAATACAATTACTCTTAACAATAAAAACCAAACCCAAACCCCAGTAAATTACCAAAAGTCAAGTTAAGTTAAATACCATGAGTATATAAAGCCACAAGACTCTTCAGCTCTGTGGAGAGGAAAGGTAGAGAAGATGACACCTATAATAGGACAAAATGATGATTTTGCCTCTGCTTTCAGAAAGGACAGTGACAAACACTGAAGAGGGATGCTGATTATATAGATACTTCATCAAATAAGAAGTAAGCCTCAAAGCAATCTATTGATTCAAGGGATTAAATATAATGATAGAATCAAAATATATGACTAGAAATTTTTACTAATAGTTTTGTTTAAAGGAGCAGCAAGACGATGAGTTACTCAGGGGAAGACAACTGATCCAGGCTAGTTACGATGCAAGACTTGAGATTATAATTTGAAGGAAATATATGCCTGGAGGTAAATGGGATAAAATACAAGAAAACTGCCAAAAATAGAGGCTATATAACTCAGCTTCCTACTATACCAGATGGAAAATTATTTAAACTAGAAAATAAAGTAGCAGCACTAGATGGGCAAAAGATAAAGCAAAAGCCACAGGTTATGTTGAAAAGATACCTGTTTGAGAGACTCTTCTTTAGATCTGTTTATTATCTTCTTTAATAACTCAGCATAAGCAGCAGAAACACCCCTGCTGATAATTTACAGGTTTGTATCATTAGCTAACTTTATAATACAGGCTAGAACTGGAGTATTATGCCAAAATTAGTTAACCATAGACTGGAGGAACACAAGTGGAAAGTAAATCTTGAACCTTCGATTGGGTATTCACTGCAGGAGTCTGCTATAAACTCAGAATTTGACTGAAAGAGATAGTGGCTTAAGAAAATCAGATATATTAACTGACAACACAATCGGTATGTGCTGTTGTGATGCCATCATAAATAAAGCAAATGCAATAAAAATGTATCAAGCAGGATGCCCCTACCTGTAATGAAGGTTTATTCATGCCAGTTGTACAAGGCACATTGTACATTGCACTCTCACATAGAGAACTAAAATTCTCATAAGCCATCATCATAAAAAACAAAAAAGTGGCAGGAAAGAGAAGCTATCACACAGTTTGCAATGAAAGCTGAGAGAAAGTCACTATCTCTTTTATTGAGGTAAACATCAAAAAGGTTCTTTATCTGAAATACCTGCTGTTACGAATGCTAGTTACGAACGCATTTCTGCAGAAAACCAGATGACTGATGAGGACAGTGAGGGTCTGGAACAGCCTTTAAATCAAAAGTAGCAGGAGTAAAAGGCCACATGTGAAGCCAAAGCTGGAGCATTTTATGAATCAGTCAACATGTGATCTGCAAATAGCACGGGACTGGACCT
The DNA here is from genome assembly GCA_034008185.1 of Gorsachius magnificus. Classification (NCBI taxonomy): domain Eukaryota; kingdom Metazoa; phylum Chordata; class Aves; order Pelecaniformes; family Ardeidae; genus Gorsachius; species Gorsachius magnificus. The sequence continues at coordinate 8,126,514 of CM067086.1, read as the reverse complement.
GATGAACAGGAAAGACCCTTTTAAATCCTATATTCTTGAAAAAAAACATAAAAAAAATTTTTCCGGCCCAAAACACATCACTAATAACTTGACAAACGAAAAGAAACTCTCCCAAATTTCCAAATGAGCTCACATATCATAGTTCAATAGTGAGTGGAAAAAAATAAAATTAAGTTAGATCCAAGATCTTTACACATGTGATGTTAAAAATGCATTCCCTTAAAAGCAGAGGTAAAGGGGTTTTTTGGGTTTAGGGTTTTTTTTGGTCCTTCTCCACTGGCCTTCTATTAAACTTTTGCCAGAATACTGACAACTAGCCTAGAAAAACAGGAAATCCTTCAAATGGGGGGCCAAAAATTTCACTTCAATGGAAATTTAGCCCTTTAAGCCAAAGTCTAGTAAATGTTCCTTTTTATGAGAAAAAAAAAACCAAAAAAAACCAACTCCCCCAGTCTGGAAGGGAGGGAAAAACTAAGGAGCAATTTGGAAAATATCCTTGACTGATAACAGGTTGGGGTTTTATTGCATGTTCCTAGCCTATGAAAAACACCTAAAAAGACAATACATAAGATTCAAAACAGCTGCAATCCAAAGTCTCCAAGGCAAACAAATCTTTTACTCACCCCCAACTAGTTTCTACAAATACGATTTTTCCTGCCATTATCACCCTTGCCAGGGTGTTGACTTTTCCACTGAAGACTTCTCCTTCAGTCTTTGTACTCTCTTTACCAAAAAATAAAAATACAGAAGTATTCATACTCACTTTCTAGTGAGGTAACTAATATTTTAAAACTTAATGGCTTGTTTTATGACAGAATTATCACAGAAAGAATTTTAAAGTATAGGAAAACTTAAATAATCTACAGTCATTTACTGGACTTGGAAAAGGGTAGGATGCACTTCTGGGGGCATAATTAACCAGATGAGATTGCTATAGTATTGATCATCTGCTGTGCAGTTTAATTTTGGTACAAACTGCATGTGCTCAATGTCCAAAAAGATGAGTGTCATAACTAAAGCCTCCGGTGACGCTTTTGTCTTGAGATTTTAATGAGAGTGATCCTGATCCTAGAGCACAAATCACCCTTTTGCCCTGCCTGATAAAAGTAACATCACACAAAGATGGTTCTTCTCCTTCCAGAACACAAGTACAGGGTTTCTGACCCAACAGGCATCCCCACTTTCCAGGACAGTATAACCAAAAGGTTCAGTTACGATCTCTCTAGCATTTCTGCACAGAAGGAAAGATTTCTACCTCTGAAAGGGAATTATAGTGGCCCTGTCAAAGACTGCAAGTGATACTGAGAAAGCAGAAAAGACTTTTGGGTATGCCACCTTTCTACTCTACTTTTTTTTTTTTCCCAAAAAGCTGACAAGTTCAAATATAAAGCAAAAAAAAAAAGATTTTTTTTCAAAATCTGAGATAAGGCTGTCAAATAAAGCTTTCAGTGTCTAACTCACTATCTTTTTATTTTGTAGTATCATGTGGATTGCTTATTAATTTAAATATCTATAATACAATTTAAATACTCAATTGTTCTAAAGATAATTTCCATTTCTTTTTGTAGTGTGTTGAAAACCAGCAATTTCCTCATTAAATGTGAAAAGATTACACAAGGCCAGAGTTACTTTGGGATTTAGTTCAGTAGTAATGTTCAGTTTTCTGACCATCACTAATACATACGTATGCCAGCAGCATCACATTATTTGGACACTGCTCAAGCCAAGTAATATTTAACAAACAAATGTAGACCTTAAAGTGTCTTTAAATACTGTGATTAATCTTTACTATTGTACTGCAATTTAAAAATATTTATTTACATACCTGTGATGTTTGGCCCTGTAACTTTGCAAGTTGAGTTGTTCGCATGTTTAAGGACTGGCTCCTTGTCACTGTTGCTCCAGAAGATTTCCCATTAACTTTTCTTTCCAGATGACAAGTTACTAACAGCTTTTCTTCCAACAGAACAGCATCCCATGGATCTTCAGCAGTCATACTTGAAGCCCCCTCTCCATCATTCTCTGCCTTATTTGAAGTCTCCACACTGTCCACTTTTGGTTTACTTAAGGGATCCAAATCTAACCAATCAAATTTACTAACATCCCCACAGCCTTCCGAGGCTGGTAGGTTAGAAACTGCAGACTTCATAGCAGTCATTTCTAAGTCGGTGCTTGACTTCCCATTTCTCAGAAATTCTGAGGTGCTTGCAATTTTGTCAAATACTTTTGCCATTTCTGGTGTAAGTACTGGAGGATATATAGGTAGGCTTCCTTGTGGATGGAAAGGTGCAGTAGCTGCCAATGGGTATGAAATGTATTGCGACTGTCTTGGAAGACCAAGATAAATAGGTTCTCTAGAGTAATAGGAAGACATATTTGGATGGAATCCATTTTGAAATACACCAGTCTGTTTTGTGTAAGAAGCTGAGTGGTAAACAGGAGGTAAAGTGCATGTCACAGGTGCTGGTATCCCAGGCGTCCACTGTCTTCTGTGACCTGTAGGCCCAAGATAAGATTGCGAAGACACAGATGGGCTCAAAATAGGAGTCACTGGTAATGTGGGTACTTTACTAGATTCAAAACTGTCATCCAGCAGCAGTTTCTCTAGTTCAGCATGAGTAAGCTTCTCTATGTCAATGGTACTTAGTTTATCTTCCATGCTCTTGGCATCAGACTCTGGAAACACCATGAGATCATGGTCCTGTTTGTTATGAGTCTGTACATTTTGTCTGGTGCTGCTTAAAGAATGAAAAGTTTGTTTATTACCAGCTACACCTCTTTCTTTCTGCATCTTAGCCAATGCCTCAACTTCCATCTGCAACGCCTCCTCTTTGTCCACATCTTTTGACCTGGCGGCTGCCAAAGAAGGCGAGGAGCGCTGCTTAAATCCATTGCTATTGGATATCTGGGCCATACCGCAAGAGCAGATGTCCATTTAAAGAAGCAACACCTCCCTTGTACTGGTTGTCCACCCTTGGCTCCGGAATAGATTTAGCAGATCTGAAAAGGAAATGAAACATTAGAAACACATAAAAGTAATAATACGTGGAGAACTACTAAGTCATACATCACCAACTGGTAATGTTGCACATGTCCTTCAGAAGCCCAGTACCTAAAATTTTTTAGCAACACCAATATTTTTTTTGAGTCAAACTTACAAAGAGAAGCCACACAATTAAATTCACATCCCTGGAATTGCGCGAGACCCATTTATTTTTTCTCACTAGTACTTACCAGTAGGTAGAGTAAGTACTTAGTTTCTTTTTGCACCACTAAACCTAAGACACAGAAAAGCTACATTCAGGTACCTGTTTTCATATTTGAGCAATTCTTAGCCAGGTTCAATCTCAGAAGTAGAGATCATTCTAAAGACTATACAAACACCTAGCATTGATAAAAGCACATTATTTATCAAGAGGACTTCCAGTTTACTTCAATGCATTAAAAAAAAAAAAAGATAGACCTATCAAACTGCTGCACCATGATTATAATGATCATAACGATGCTGAAGGACCTTTGGAAGATATCATTGTACTTTACCCTCTTAACAAGAGAAATAATGCCTATGAAATGCTATTTCTAGGACAAGCAAAATAAGAAATTTGAAGTACAGCTGCTCATTAAGTAACCCCTTTAACAGCCCCTTAAAGAAGTGTCATTCACTACTAGGTAAGGGAAGAAGCTCTGAAAGGTTGTTTTTGCTTAAGGCCACCACCAAGAAAATGACATCTTACATTTCTCCAGTTGCAACCTTGTGCTAGGTACTATTATACAACTTCCCATATTCACTACAATATCTATGCCTCTTTATTAAAATGATCTTACAAGAGAGTACCACAGGAACTATGTTATTTTTCAATATTATTTCTACTTTATTCTACAGCTTTTACACACAGACAGGTTAGAGTTGAGTCCAGGAGATAAGATGTCTTCCAGCAACAGCCAGTATGCATATCAAGTAGCAAGATAAAAATCACGAATAATGAGTTTCTGCTGGGAGAGTTGCATAAACAGCAATCCTCATTAAAACACAGTTTCACTGAAGTAGATGAGCCCTTTAGATGTAAATCATTATGGGTTCAAGTCATGCAACAATGTACAAATATAAAGGGTTCTCTGCAGCAAGTAACATGGATAACTCAAAGTTTGTCTTTATGTTCCCTTGCTATTCACATCCATTAGATTTTTTTTTTCCCCTTGAATCAGACCAGAGATATGTGCTTTAAACAAACTGTGCTTCTGTGGACTTGCCACATACACAGCAAGATTCTTAACAGATTTCTAACAAATTCTTTAAATTCTTTAAGACTCCGGCCAAGCTTTTGTTTTATCTACTTAATTTCAGTGGCTTATATTGTGAAGGACAGGCATCTTTATATGCGGTTCTATATATTTCAGCTAAGTCTGAAAGTGAGCTTGGGTGAAATCCCTTACAAAGCAAGATTAACCCAGAATTGATGTTACAGGTACCAAGACAAGATTTAAAAGAAAGAGGGTGTCTTCAGAAAGACTAAAACAGTGACAGACTAACAAAGTTATAAAACCCTGAAAACCACACAACTAAACTCCTGGGGAATAAAGTCTTAAGGAAGAGCTTTAGAGGTTACTAGTATGTATTCATTCCATGAGACGATATTTGACACACAACACCTACAGAAAAAAGTAGACACCAGATCCTTTTCCATACAATATATTAAGCCACAGAGTTTGACATTCATTAAAGCCACAACTACTGTCATTAGGAAGAAGTCCTGTCCTGGCTACTGCCTATTTGCACAGCTGAGTGTTGAACCCAGTCAGGGAATTGATAAAAAACCAAAACCACCACCGAACTTTTTTGCTGTGTTCCTTTATAGACAGTGCAGGTCCCTGGTCCCATTTATAGCACAGCTGTGGCCTTTAGGGCCATTTGGTTATTTACTACCCTCCTATTAGCAGGACAGTCATGCTAAACCTAAAGATGTACTGAATATTTTGTAGATGGACTAAGCCTACCAGCCACAGATAATACCCTAATGTGAAGTCCAATATACTTTACACCAACTGCTCAGACAGCCTAGATATCCAAGCAGGCTTTAATCTCTTTATTAACTTATGCCTGGTTAAAATTGCTACGTCAAATTTTCAGATGCAAGAACACTCTGACTTAAAAAATCCTCCCAATAATTCCTACTTGGCTTTTCCAAGCAGCAGCAGCATGAGGTAAGTGCAGTTTTCACAGTCTTGCTGTTGCCTAAGGATTCTAAACAGTGGCAGGATTTTTTTTTTCCTGAATTTTAGTTGAAAAACTGAAATAGTATCATACTTTGAGACTATTCAGAACTGTTTGGGCTACGGCTTTGAAGAATATTATCAATGCATTCTGGTGCTGCTTGATAATTATAGCAGCAAGTGATTTTTCTTAAGGAAAAAATACCAGGATTATATGGTTTTCAAAGTAACCATATACAACAACTCTGGCTCCTTAAAAAGCAGGAAGCCTTATTTTTCTGCTGAAGTTGACAGCTTTGAACTCTATACTCACCAAGCAGTCTCCCACTCACAAGGAGTCAGCGTTCCACAGTCACGACTGCAGATAAACGCACATTCCTCCGCACTCAGAAACATGGTGCACAGCTACTGCAGCACATTCATCACATCTAGAGAATCCCAACTGCTCAAGAATTGCTTCTTTATTTTACAATTTCACATTACAGTGCTGCATTTTTGTCAGTGTATGATTGCACACTTGCAAACATAAACACAAATCCAGTGACTTCTAGTATTCAAAACAGAAGGATATTATTAGTGGTTATCTGAAAAGTTTAGTTTTATTTTTTTATTTTTGGAAGACAGTCCATTAGCATACATACACTTAATTTGATCTCTGTATTTAAGTTCTGTCCTTGGGAAACTTCTAAAACCAAACCAGTGTATAAGTTTCTGTCAAATTTTATAAGCAGAACACTGTTTTCGAACAGTTTGAATTTAAAAACCGATTTTAAAAAAAAAGCAGTAAATTCACATGATAAAACATCAGAAGAAAAGCTCCCTAGGCATAAGCATCACTAAAATAAAGATAGACCTTCTTTTAGATGGTAACTACAGCGCATCAGTTAACACTTTCACATAAGTTGAGCTTCACTTTCAACTTCTGTCTTCGTAGTCATCTAAGTTCAAAGGCAGAGAGTGAGCAGAATTAAAACTTCCTAAACACTTCCGAAGAGAAAGGCAAATTCCATTTGGACCATCTATCAGCAGGGAACTCCTCTCAAACACTCAGAAGAGTATGTTTCAATTCAAATCCCAGAAACAGGAACAACAGAGATCTGAATCATTACTGACTATACCATAGGAATTCACGAGAAGTTTGCAACAACTGGAAGTCATTGAAAGATCTAGAAGTAATCCTTAAAGAGTCAGGCTTGTTCTCATCTCAACTGCTGCACACTATTTTAAGTAACAGCGATAACCAGTTTTCAGCTGCCAATCTATTCACCTTCAAGAGCACAACTCTCTTCCCAGACATTTAAAGAACGGATTAGATGCTTCTTTTTTTTAAAAAAAAAAAAGAAAAAAGAAAAAAAGGAAAACTAGAAGGAACTAAAGGTATTATAACAGAAATTTGGAAGTGATAACACAGTCTCCTACACCACTTATTTCTCCCCTAAATTTGGAATGAAATGGACACACTTTGTATAAAGTCACCATATTTACGCTGCCCTAGCAGTAACTCGCCAACACTGCCTGCTTCGTTTAAAAGCAGGTCTAAAAATCTCAGCCACCTGACTTATCTGCAGCCTCGATGAAAGGCAATCTGTCTCTTGCAGTGAGACTTAGTTAACTTCAAGCAATATTTTCTTTAAGTATTTGACCAGATGTGATCAGACAGTCTGCAGAACTCTTTCTCTGGCTCCAGTCTAGCAGAGCTTCCCTAAAAGCAATGCCTCCTTGGTGGCAATTTTGAATACATGTGCTTAGAGTCTAAAGTTAATTTGCTCCATCAAGTACCTGTGTATGGCTATGTTATTTTATTTAATTGAGTATTGCTCATTATTTATTATTTCAAAGGAGTAAAGGGCTCTTTTAAAAAAAAAAAAAATGCAGCAGCAAAACTTCATTAATATCAAGAACCAAGAAACAGCAAGATGTCTGACCATCTCCTTCAGATCAAAGCCTCTACATGGAATGGAAATTAATTTCAAACCAGATTTTCACTTACAGAGGCTTACATAAAACCCAAAATATATTTCTACATGCACTACTCTATAAAATACATAAAATTAAACCATGAAGAAATTTTTTTCTAATGAGGAATTTATAGGTTTCTGTTGAGAAACTTCAGGAGACTCAGTACAGGATATTACATCTCTACCAGGACAGAATCCCAAAATCTAAATTCGTTTCCTATCTTAATGAGCAAGGGATGACTTTATTAGAGATAAATCCTGTTACCGTAAGCAGAGGTAATCTCACCATCTGCTCATGTACATGTTAACATTCTTCTCTACTTAAGATGTGTTGCACAATAATTTTCTTTTAAAAAAAACCCAAGGCTTTTAACATTCTATTTATAATTTGTTCTAGTGCTAAACAAGCACAGAACATATTATTTGGTAATTTGTTCTTAAGAAGTACTTTACAGTTATCACAAATCAGTGCACAAAACTTCCCTGGAGTCCAAGCACTAAATACAGAAGCAATGACAACAAGTCAGACCATTTCCTGCATCCTTATAAAGTAATGCCCTGACATACAATAGCCTGAGCTTCCCCAAAACAAGTGTAATTTTCACAATAACTCCATGGGTATTTTGCCATTAATTAAAAAAAAATAAATTAAAAAAAATATTTGAGGCATTTGCCTAACATTGAGCGATAGCTAACTTAAGAATTAATAGATCTTGCCTGCATACCAGAGACGGTAGCAGTTTTATGGGATAACAGGGAAAACTTAGCAAAATAAGACAGCAGTAATATACTATGGAAAGTACTAATCAACTGGAAAGGAATTCATAGCAAGACATTTGCCACAGCAGGAAAACTCCTTAGCAAGAAAAAACACAAGAACTTTGATGTTCAAAAGCCCTCTCTGCCAGATGCATTTGCATTGCTACAAATCGAGAAACAACTGAACAGATACTCATGAGATGCCTTCTTAAAGTCAGACCGATTTTTTTAAAAATAGTTAGGTTTAGATTAGGAATTTTTCAATAATGTGTACATAAGTAGTCCTGAAAGACTAGTGTTTCGGGTATGTAGTTCTATCTATAGATTTAGTAGCTTCTTTAATCCAGTCATCATAGCAAAATTAGAAAGCACCCCCTTACAGATGATATTAACACAGTTAACAGAAAGATTGAATACATTTTGTTTCGGGTCATATCTAAAGAATCTTCAAAGATTTTTCACTAGCTTAAATACACGTGCAATTTTTAATTGGGCACAAACTCTGAACCAGCACTCATTTCTCTTTTGCTCAAATCACTCAGCTCACAAATACCTAAGCAGCTGTACCAAGACCAGCAACTGCATCACTTAACTTTGATTCTGAAAATTTATTTCCACCTAAAAAGTGCACTTTCATCACAAAGCCTCTGATCTTGAGAGCTAGGTAAGAATAGGGTGTTTCCAGTACGAGAACAGGAAGCCTCCAGGAATGCTTCAAGGTCTTTCAATATTGGCAATAAATCCCTTGAAAAATCCAGCCACAGCTGTTTTAGTGGTTAGAAAAACACTTGTGAGCTCTTCTACTTAAATTAATTTTCATCCATGACACTCTATAGAAGACTGTTACTAAATATGGCATATTTTGTAGCTGTAGAATCTTGATTTTTTGATCAATGTTCCAAGAGAGACAAAGGGTGGAAGCATCCACCGTGATGTTCCAGCCAAATCTTAGTGTAGGCAGCTACAGCTACCTACAGATCATATGTTTTTCATTGCAAAAAAGTACTCTTCCTCTTCTTGAACCAGTGGTTTGCACCATTAGCCACTGCAAGCCACTCCACCAGCAGATGTGGTGTATGTTTGCAAGCTTCCTCAGCCCATTTGTGCTGCTATACTCCTTCCCTCAAATTTTTAATCCAATCACCGTTTCATTTAAGTCTTTTGAAGAGATAGGGGTCTTAAAGATAATTAAATTCCATGTAAGTTTCATAAAAACAAGCAACCCGACACTGCCAAGAACACAGGGTGTCACAGCTAGAAGAAAACAGTAGCATGAGCTCATATTATTGAGCACCACGGATTTATTACCAGGATAATCTTTATAAATGCTTGAATCATGGAAAGATGTCCTTAAAGCCAATCAGCTGAAGAGACAAATCAACAGGAAACCTGACATTGGTTTTCTCAGCTGTAGAACTACTCACCAACTTTTGCATCTCCAAATTTCACCCTATTTTGTTCTCAGCTCTCTAACAGCATACCTGCAATTCTGCTCCTGCCCAGTATTTTCTTGGATGCAGAAACCAGAAAAAGCAATAACGAAACTGATGGCATCCCACGCTGTTTCATTCTGATGCACTTGGCCAAGATTATTTTTTTCCATGCCTTACAGCCAAGCCTATTACTACCAGCATTGTTTGACAAAGGCTAAGAATTTTAGTTCTGTTGCAATGTTTCTTCTTACAGAATAATGCCTTCATATCCACTCCTTCCGTTTCAGAAGTTTGCTTTTTAAAAACTTTTTACTGGTTCTCTTCCTTTTCAGCCACCTCTAAAGCACCTCTCATGCTTTTCTCTATGTCACCCTTCGGAATCTCACTCTTTTCCACCAGTCCCTCTTTTCAAAGGGTACTTGAAAACACGCATGCAATACAAAATATTCCTCACAGTATCAACATTAGCTACTGTTTTAGGGTTTGGGGTTTTTTATAAGTAATGCCATTGCCCCAAATATTTTGATTCCCCAGCTGAATAATTTGTGCAGTAATCCATGATCTGCAAAATAATCTTAATCTGGAATACCACTTTCATGGACCAATTAAGATTGGAAAGGGCCTCAGGGGGTCTCCAGTTCCATTACCTGCTGAAAACAGGGTCAGCTATGAGAAGGTGACAAGGGTGCTCAGGGCTTTATCCAGGCACCAGTAGCACAAAGTTTTAGTTATTCATACAGTGCAGGCCTGATCACAGTAGAGCGTGACAAATTACATAGAGCGTCTATCTATATTAGTACTGCCACTAATCCCAACACCAGTGGTACTAAGCAAAAGGCAGACAACATTTTAAACTACGTATCCAATTCAATCAAAAATACAGAAAATGTCTAAAAGCTGGGGAGGACAGAGAAAAAGAGGAAAGAAACTGATATCTGCTTTCATTACTCGAACAGAGATGCCTGAACACCTTCAATATTGTTTTATAACATTCCACAGCACAGACAGAAGACCATGGTAAAAACCCAAATTTTTTTAAGTTGTATGCCTGCAGTAAGCCCTGCAAATATTCTCCTAGCGCCACAAAGCATTCAAAACGCAGCATAATGCAGGAAGTCCATGATGCAATGTACAGTGGCTATTAACACAGGGAGACGAAAACAACCCTCCCCCACAAAGATCCTATTCTATTCCCTGTGCAGCAGCACACAGTATACACCTTCAACAAGACATAACCAAAACCATCAGTGGCCTAGGGAGAGAAAACCATGTCACCACAGCTCTGTCCCAGATTTAACTCTGTATCACTGTGTTAGTATCAACCTACCATTCTAACCAAATGCAATTCTGCTGCAGTAGCCAAATTATTTCCACCACTTGCTTCAGCAGAGGAGTTTCCCCTCAGGCAGGAAACTTGCACAGTTTCAGTTATAACTAGCAGATGCTTCTTAGTCACAAGCATAGTATTTATGAAAGTATTCAGCAGAATTGTTGATTATTAATTGACAGAATAAATGCACTGTTCACATGTACCTCTTTATACATTAGAAAATACTAAATGCTTATTAGATGTACTGAGCCAATGATTTATTTATTTTTTTTTTAAACACGACACTGGTAGAAAACTGAACAGGATGGCTATACTCAGTCAGACCAAAGGTTCATCTCATCCTTAACTTGCCTCTAAAGGTGGCTTCAGAAATGCAAATCGAAAAAAGTTAAACCAAGGCAAGCATGTGACGACACCTCTTCCTGAATTCTGATGTAAATTCTCTAATGCTAAGACCCCTGGTGAATTTTTTGCTCCAGGAATTTGTCCAGCTGCATGCTGAACTCAGGTAAACTTCCAGCACTCACCTTATAACTCAGCACTGTCACCGCCCTCTGCTTTTTTGCTGTGACTACAATTTAAGTAGAAGACCATATCAGTTACCAATGACCTGCTCTCGATATGCCTCCTATAACTACTAACATCAACTACAATATTGCAAACTACAAGCTACAAACTCTATACAGACCAAATTATTTCACCTGGGTCATCATGCAGGAACCAACCTCTAGCTCTGACCTAGTGACATACTCTTAACACAAATACCATGAGGTCCTCATACACGACATAGTGCAAGTTTCCAATTACAGTTGGTTTTTTTCTAAGTGGTGTTTTGTTTATAACTGTAATGCCACACACCTGAAAATTATTAAGTTACATGAAATAGGCAGACATACCTTCTCTCTCTACTTCAGTTTCTTCAGTGAAAGCACTCTGAAGTGACCACTGCTTAGAAGAAACTAAACTTACTCAAGTAAATAATTTCAGGTTGCACTTCTACTAAAGGACAGATCAAAGCAATGCTTCTTGTAACTTTAATGTGAGCTTTGAGGAAAACATTTTATTCTAAGTTTTTAATGGATTAAGTGAGGTTTATCATTACTGGCATGCTTTGAAACATTTCCTCCTTCACTTGTTTGTCCCGTCTGGAAAGAACTTCTGCATTCTTCTGTAGAAACTGACATCACGGCAACCTTGTGGTGTACAAAGGGGCTGGATGAATGCTGTATGACATGACTGATGTTATTGACCACTGCTGATAAAAACTGAACTCTGGTTCTGTAAGTAATTATACATCCACGTCTTCTACTTAAAATAGATGAGTATGTTTACAGGTACACCTCCAGAAGGCAAACAATCCACAATTGTGCTATACTCTCTCACTTTTAAGTTTGCTGTACTATTCTAAAAATAAATAAATAAATACAACAGTAATTTCTGCATTAACTGCAGCCACTAAAAAGCAGTATTTCTAAAATAAATAAAAAAAGGAAGATCATTATCTGAATTTCATTAAGGCTGACCTTAATACATATACTATATTTTATGAGTTCTAGTCATGCTAGTATTATGCTTATACTGTCCTACCAATCAATGTTAATTTATTGCAATTTTTAAAGCTTCCATAAGATAGCCTTCAAGAGCTTAAAGACAAACAACATGCACTCCTGCTCTAATCAAATTCAGTTCTAGCATTCATTTTTCTAGATAGCACCATACTGGTCTGGTTTTGATCCCACATCAAAGCCTAACACAACAAAAAAACCCGAAAACATCACTTCAGCACTTCTATTTGTTAAGCAACATTTTAGTTCAAGTTTCTTCAGCTAGATAGCAGATACAATAGCAGCACTGGATAAGAAATATCAGCAGTTTCAAGTTAACTTAGTTCAAGAAGTAAGAAACAGAGGAACAAAAATTCAGAAAATATTTTTTTACTTGACATTTTGAAATGCATCATTTCCGATTTAAGGCATTCTTTTTTTTTTTTTTTGTTCCTATAGAGAGCGCTACAAAAAAAAAACCACCAACAAAAAACCACCTAAATCATCAGTTTATATACACTGATTAGCCGTACCAATGAACCTTTATGTTTGAGTTCTTAATGATGGCAATAGTACTCCAAAAGGAAAAAGGAACCTCAAGTTTCCAAGTCAGGATTACTATTACATTGTAATTAAGTAGGACAACTCTGCTTTATTAAATCAATCAGAATTTTAAATCTTTCTTGAGACCTCCTATGCATTTTTTTTGTAAGCAAGCATCTTTATGTAAAAGGCTGTTCAAATACAGCACAACATTTAAGAAGGTAGTACTCTAAATAGTTAATTACTTCCCCCCCAACAAAAGGCCATTTAATTTCAAGTATCTGTAACTTTACTTTTCCCGTGCTTTCTCCCACTGCCTTTATCTTTTAAGCAACTATCTTTCACTGGCCATTTATTCTTACTAATTTTGTTTCAGCCTGCCTTCAGTTTAAAAAAAAAAGTTAACTTGGTGGGTATTATAGTCCCTTTCACTGCCTCCCCCCCCACATGCAGTAACTGAGACCAATTTAGGCAACTTCTCTTCCTCCCAGACATGTCAAGTTCTTTCCAGGCCCACTCACTCCCAGTGTTGGGGAATGAACAACAGAACTGCCTTCAAAGCTAACAAAACCAACTAACAAAATACTTTCACCTGTCAGATTTCATTCCCCCTGCCCCATTCCTGCTTCCCCTTTCTTCATAAATCAGCCATCTCTGCTACTCTTGAACACAGTTTATATTCTAAGTAGTTATTGCACATCATCTTTTACAAACATCACACGTTTCTTTTTGACTTTTCAGTTCCCTCCGGAAAGAGATTTGCATTAAGCATGCAAGGTTGTTAGTTAAAAGCTCTGCATCTCTCCCCTACCCCAAATCAGCTTAATTGCTCTAGGACCACATTTGCAATAAGCAATACAATGACAAAGAAGAGCATCAGAACGTTTTTTCTTCCAAGCTCTTTTTTAGGAGTGCCTCTTACTGCCGTATTCTCTTTCCCCAACAACAGCACAGTGGGGGGAAGTTACTTGCAGGTATACCTTTTTTTATCGCACTGATGCAGAATAATAAACTTGACCAAGTTGTGAACAGTTACAGGCTTCCATGTATTACTACTAAGATCTGAAAAGTTTCCGGAGGAAACGGCAGAGCTGTTTAAGGATCAGCTTTGTAAACAGCCAAACTTCTCTGCAAGCACGGTAACACAGCAGCTCGAGGTTAGTTAACCCGCTCAAAAAACCAAGGAAACCAGTAAAAAGGCCGTGTAACGCCTGCGGGTCTCTGGAGCGGCAGCCGAGGTCCCCCCCGCACCGGGCGAGCGCTCCAGCCCCCTGAAGCCTTCCCGAGCGCCTCCTGCCCGGCGCCGGGCGGCAGCCACCTGCCACCCCGCAGCCCTCACCCCCAGGTACCAAAAGCACCCCCGAAACCCGCAGCGCTACCGAAGCGCGGGCAGCTCCTCAGGACTCCCCGGAATCACCGTTTCTCCTCAGAAGCGGCACCGCTCCGGAGAGCGCAGGCAGCCCCCGAAGTACGTTTCGCTGGCACCGCCTTCGCCGCCGCCTCCCGGCTCGCAGGAGCCCGGACAGAGACGAAGCGGCGGGGACTGCCCCCGGCCCCGCTGCCCCCCGCCACCGCGGCCCGAGCTCCGGGCCCCGGCGCTCGCAGGTGCGGCCCCGGCAGCGCGGGGGACACCGCCGGCCCCCGGGGCCCGGAGCCGCGCCGAGGCCGAGCCGGCAGCGAGGAGCGCCCGGAGGCCGAGGGTCGCGGCGCGGCGACCCCTGAGGGAGAAGAGGGCGGAGCGGGGGGGGGGGGGGGGGGGTACACGACAAGAGGACACCGTCAGGGAGGGACGGGACCGGGGGGAGGCGGCAGAGCCCCAGCCTCGCCCCGACACCCAGCGGCGGGCTCCCCGCGCCTACCTCGCGCGCGCCCGCCCCCCGGCCGCCACCCCCCCGGGGGCGGGGCGGGGCGGGGCGCCGGCCGCCTCCCGCGGACCCTGCCCGGGTCGCCCGGCTGCTGTCGCCTCACCTGTGCCCCTCGCCTCCGCCCCGGGGCCAGCGCCTCCGCTCAAGCGGGACGGGACGGCGCGGCGCGCTGTGGAGCCCGGCCGGCAGCGGGGGTCCACCCCCGCCGGGGAAACCGGCCGCGAGCTGCCGCCGGGGCTGGGCTGTAACCGGCGCCGCTGCGGGGCAGCCGGGCCCCTTCGGCCGCGGGGGCTGGGAGGCTCTGAGGTGACTCTCCGCCATTTCCTCCCCTTATCGGCCCATCTTCCCAAGAACGCTCGGCATGACTGGAAACTTGCACAACGCGGCGGCGGCGTCCGCCCGGGCGGCTGGAGGGAGCCGCGGGTAGGGTGAACTTCCCCCGCCGCTGGCCCGCGCCCGCCGGGGAGAGAAAGCCGGCGGGGAGGGGGAGCTGGAGAAGCGACGCTTTGCGAAGCGCGGGGGCTCCCCTCGGGGCCCGGCTGTGGGAAGGAACGCTTCCGTCCCTCGCCCGCTGACGACTCCAGTGGTTGGGAACAACGCGTTCCGCTAAACGGAACTGTGCTTAATTTAACTCCAGAAGCTACTTCGCTGGCCCCGGCGGGTGCCTGTTGTCAGCTCCAGCCTTCCTGACGTGCCAACGCGTTGCAAAAAGGCAGTATTTTGGTCTGACCTTCACAATAGCTTCAAAAGAATATAATGCTTTGAGTGCGCTCGAAAGCATCGCGTTGTGGGATTTTATACAAAGTTTAGACAATGGGCCTTTCGTAAGATCAAATTAAAAGTTGTAACGGCACTTAAAAGTAACAATATGATTTTAACGTAGATGCAAAAGAACCCCAGAGGGAGTAATTTTATATTGCGTCCATTCAGGGGATACGACTTAAAATAAGCGAAGAATTCAGTTTATGCCTATTGGTATTTTATTCAGCCCCTTTAGCACACTGAAATTCTAAAAAATACAAAACGCTTAATGAGGCATAGACGACACATAACAAAGTGTCCATTTAGAAGCTATGATAATAAATGAATTAATAAAAATAAGTCATAAATTCATTCCTGTGAACGAATCACACATTTTCTGTGTGATAATAAACAAACCCCACCTTTTTAGCATCTAAGCATTTGCTGTCGGACAAATCTTGACCCAGCACCATTAAGGTCAATGAAAGCCCTTGCAGATGACTTCAACAAGAGCAAGATGGGGACTTGGAAGGCTGACACAAAGCATGTTCCTGTGGAAGCATCACAGACATGATGCTTTAATTACACAGCTTAAAAAAATTAACCCGAGTTCTTACTACCCTTGTGATCTAAGCCATCAAGAATTTTTCAGGTTGTCAGTTATTAAGAGGAGAAATTGATCCTTTCTAACACCATTCCAGTATTTGCAATCAATAAGCCAATTCTGTTCCAATTCTGGCGCCCAGCACAGCGGGTCAGTAGAAGACATCTACTTTGCTCTCAGGGTCCAGGTTTCTTTCCGACAGTGGTCTGTCCAAATACACCTTCTTTTTGGATTGTGCTGTAGTTTTTTTTTTTTTTTCTCCTGGCAGTCACATCTCCTGGCCATCTCTTCTGTTGGGCTCCTGTGGTGACCCTGGCCAGGAGACCACCACACGTGGAGGAGTTAGTGACCCACGTAACAGTTAGAGAGAGGCCTGTGCTGTGCTGCCCACACAGCCTGCCCTTTGGACCCGTGCTGCGCTGTGCGTGTCCCCTGGCCGCAGGATCAGCTTTGCAGCTCACTGTAAGAGGGGTCTGCAGGCAGCTCCCACTTGGTACTGGCGACTACACCACCTGTGCGTCCTTGCCTTTAGCTGAAAGTGCAGCAAGAGGTTCCCATGTGAACATCCTTTCTGTTTGGCAGTAGAAATGATGGATAGAATTGTTCTTCTAAGAAAAACCTGTAATGACTAAAATGGGAAACATTTTTCTACAGACAGGGTCTGTAGAATGTGCTGTGCCCATTCGAAGCTGCACAACTGAGAGTTCCCAGCGTAGGATTATCTATGCTACCCTCTCTTTCTTTGTAGTGCTGGCTCTAATAAACAGCAGTTTTAATGATACTGTACAGAGTTGGAGCGCCTTTCTTCCTGGGCTCTTAATGGATGAGCACCTCCTGGTGCAAAACAGTTCCCCCAGTGTTTGTGCTGCTTTCTCCCTTGCACACGTGTCACATTAAACTGCTCTGGGTTACACCTCCAACTCACTGGCCACAGGGTTTAGTCCTGGGACAACCACTTTTCCATGTTTCATTTATCACTAACCAAAGGAGCATCGATCTGCTTAGGCTACCGTATCCAAAAATTTCAACATGACTATTTGACAGACTAACCTCCATCACGTTCTTTAATATATGACAGCATGATTATGTCAAATATGAATCATAAAAGTTGAGATAGGAAAGATTATTTGTTTCATTCTATGGATTAGTGCAGGATTTCAGACTATCAAACGCGTCTACCGGTCTCATGATAACTGTAAGAACCTCCTGTGACTTTCGTTAGAAATGATTTCCTCTTGTCAGGAAATTTTCCTGCCATTTTGCATTTATTTTAATAACTTGAGCCCATCCTTTTTAGCAGTACCTCATTTTTGCAAAATATTCTAGGTTATGAAGGACTGCATAAAACCCAAATTCCACTTCATGTTAAATAGGTCCTGATTTGCTTTTATCACACTAAATTACAAACTGAATATGCTACTCCTTCCTTGGCTTTCGCCCCTTACACTAAACAGCAACTCCAACACCAGTACTTTTGCCTCTGGTTTCACAGGTTCTCAGCTATACTCACATTAAATATATCCCAATTACCAGGTGCGCTCTAGAAGCAGTACCAGCCAGTTTTAGAAACGGCATTTGTATATCGGATGCCATGTGGCATTCTCCATAGCTTGGCAGCCACAGCAGCTCTGCTTCGAGAGAGAGAACTGCTTGGCATCTGAAGCCCAGCTTCTAGGTAAAATTACACTATCCCCTAGACAGTTGAGTCAATGAAGGGAACAATGACATAGCCCGCAGACTTGCTTATGAATGGATAATTACAAGTCATACATTCCCGCATGAAAACATTACGTCAGTTTTAAAATATTTCTTATACAGGAAGTTACTAATCTGCCCATGTAAATACAATGCACAAGGTGTGTGTCTCAGCAGTCTCACTGCCTTGCTACTATATACGTTGTCTGTGATACAATGACCAAATGCCGCAGTTGCCCTGTTTTCAGAAGACACTTGGTAAAGCTATGTTTTATTAAAAAAAAAAAAAAAAAAAAAGCGTGTCGCAGATAGACAAGCAGTACAAATCCATACTAAGTAACATTTTTATTAAAATTGAAATTGTATACTACAGGCAGAAGAAACATGAAAGAATTTGGTCAAATGTTTGGAGAAAGCGCATGCTGTGCTCGCTACCCTGATACACAAACTTCACAAAAGAATTCCAACACAACATATACAAAACTCAAATCAACTTGTGTAACTAACTATACCGACACTGGTATTAACTGGAAATATGACGAACTGCAGCTGGCAGATGCCTTTTAAAACAATACTCAGGATACAAGGAAGCTTGATGTATACCCAGATCAAAAGGACAGCTACACGTAACAAAGCATAACAAATGTGTTTTGGTGAAGATAACACATGGGAAGTAAAAAAAAAAAACCACCAACCTCCCCTCCTCCTCCTCCCCCCCCAAAAAACTTTAAAAACAAAATTGCCTTCATTTTCTTCTCAGCTTAAAATCATTTATGTAAGCCCTCCAAATTTAACAGATGAACGTCTTAATTTAACTACTGGAATTGCTACTTGCCTTTAACTAATTGGACAGAAGATAGAATATCCCTATTTGTAAATGAGAAATTGTTAGTAAAAGCACAGGAATTATTAAAAGGACAAATGTGTTTCCTCTGACAATAGGAAGATGGAGCATATCGTACCAAGGACAAAAAAAAACCTCTTTCCAGATACCATGATGTGTACCAGAACATGGTACCTACTTTGTGCAGCACGTCTGTTCCATGGAAATTCCCAAACATTTGTTCATCAGGGTGGGGACTGCAACACAAAGTTCCCATCCGGCTGATGCACTCTCCTCGGCACAGACGATGCGTGGGTGTCTCACTGCTTCGTGGAGTGGTCTGGGGGAACGGCACCACAGGGGCTCACAGCTCGGCAGGGTGGGCAACGCTGCATTTTGCCCAGCTGTGAGCAGCCACCCTCAAGCAGCCAGCCTCAGCGTCGCAGTCCCAGAGCCATTAAAAGAAACCCCATGCAGTTGTAACTGGCAAGCTACACTCAGTGCTGTAACTAGCCTTGCGTGTGTGGCCTTCACAAGCCTTATGGCTTGCGACTTACATTTATGGAGCAGTTTAAAAATTCGTATTTGAAAGAAAAAGGCTTAATTTGAGTTATAAAGTATACTAGCTCAGACTATGCAGGAAAGGAAAATTATACATCTACATTTACAACTCCAATATTAGGGTGCCCTTCAGGATAGCTACAAGATTAGGTGATGTTTGAATTAAAGGCTAAATAGTTTAAATTTATCTTACGTTGTATTTTCTTAATGACATGTACATACAAAGAAATCATGTTAAGATATACTGAGAAACAATTAGCTTAAACAGAGTAACTACTACAAAAATCTACCAATCCTCAGCTAATCAAGACAAGTAGTTCTAATATCCTCAAGGTGAGTACTATGTATTTAAAGGCAACAAGTTTCAGTTCTGGAACATCTGGTAATTTGTATCAACTTTTCAGCTATGATTTTTTAGTCTCTATAAACGTTTTTTTTTTTTTTCTCCTCTGAAAACCAGCAGAGGGAGACAGGTTCTTTTTTACTCCTAAGGAAAGTAAAAGACTCTATTACTTCTGCAAAAACGTACCTTCTCAAAATTCAGTACAATTTCCTAGATTAGTCTCCAATGCCTTTTCCTGGTAATTTTGAACTTCATTATTAATACTCACTCTTCTTGTTCTGAGTGTTTATTCAAGCTTAAATAGCTATTGCTTACATCTGCAGATGTTTATTCAACAGTACGTTGCTATTAATTGTGGATTTCTTTCAGGGAGAAAGGGGATATTAGTGTTAGTAATGAGAGTAAAAGGAAAAATAGGCCATGGCTATGGTTTAATTGTTTCACTGTTACGCAATAGCTTGCATGTGTTTTCAGCATGTGGAAGATCTGCATACGGCTCTCAAAACCTATACAATAATTTCAGCTGACTATATATATATATATGAGTTGCATATTTAAGGCTCAAATATAAGAAGAAAATTCTGCTCTGCAATCAAAAAAGACCGACAACAGGTTCAAGTGCAGGTAAAATCTTCTCTTGGGTTAATTTCTCAGGGCTTGGGTCCTATTTCAGTAAACAGGAATTTAGACACTAGAAGCCGAAATAATACTACAGAACTTGGCATAGAAATTTAGGTATGTCCCACACAATTTAGGCAACATTCTCTACAAAATGGCATGACAGGGCATACGTTTGAAATTAATTAAAAATTTTTCGTATTTACTCCTATTTTTTTGAAATAAATTGTGTCCAGAAGAGCTATCAGAACAGGAAACTGAAGAACAGAAACAATAACACATTTCACTACTTGTTTTGCTGTCAATACTCTGTGATAACTTTTTATCTATTTATTTATATAACTTCCTTTTACAGATGGTTTATATAATCAGAGAAGAAATTACAAGAAATGTTTTTTGGATGTCTTCTATGCAATACGCACAATTTCTGTCACTTGAAGGCTTTAAGTAAAATGAAGCTTCTGAACATTCCTAAAATGGAGTGGAAGTAGAAGAGTTAGAAAATGCACACAGAAACGTGTCACTGCTGCAATATACTCAGGAGTTACTGTGGGATAGTTGTTAGTCTACAGTATGCTTTGGTAAGGGCTATTAATGTAAGAATGATGCCAGAAAAGCCTGAGAGAGAAACTGCGGGCAACAGGATGCGTACCTGGAAATAGCAATCATTCCTTGGGTAAAGGTAATTGAGGTAATTGGGAAGACTTCTGGTATTTAAAATCCCAACCACAGCAAGTCACGCTTAATCAAACATCCAAAGACAGAGGATGACAATACTTAATCTTGACTACTCACTTGAATTATCCTGCATCGAAAAATTAAAATAAAACAAACAAAATAAAACCAACACTACCAGCAGGAATCCTAAAGCAAGAGACTTCCACAGCGATCTCTTTGGCAGGCTGCTAAGACAGAGGCTACGGGGTCTTCTCCCAGCTGCCCAAACTCCTGCAGCTCCAAGGAAGATCCAAGCCCTCACCGAAAAATCTGATCTTCCCTTTCTGGTATAAGCTAATTGCCTGAAGCTTCTTGTAGTAACCCTATGTTCATCAGTAACACAAGTTCACAGTTCTTCTCTAAGCATTGCAAGTCAATAGAAATATTCTACTATTAAAAAAAAAAATCAAACAATTCCCTGTCATACATTTATTTGTAGTTGTATAGTGTATATTGCTGAGAAGAAATTATCCTATCAAGTACATTCAGTGAGGTAGTTTCCATATCCCTGTCCAAGTCTAATTGTGTCATGGCTCTGGCCCTTAATCCTTGTATTTTGGTATACAATTTTTTGTAGTTCTCATAGGGGAAGTTAAGTGCACAATGTGTTTCCTCGAGGACATTTGTAAAACTGGTTTTCAGGTTAAGGGTCAATGATTCAAATTCAACAGATTTTATCTCGTGGACGTTCTGGAAGCAGCAGAATTCATTTTAAATGCCTGAAAACCTTGCCAGGATGCCTTAATTGGTAAATAAGCATCTTCTTCTCGGGAATGAGAGTTATGTAAGAGTAGAGTACTGGCATTATTCAAAGCAATTTATTGCTTGCCTTTGCTGTTTACATTCATGAGTAGAAAGACACCCATGTTTGAGGGACAAAACTGGATATTGTTTTAACAAAAATGATCTCAAGAGTTTGGTGGAAAACTTTTCAGACAAGACTGTGGCAATCAGCCCCCAGCAGAAAGAAGCCAACAGCATTAATACATGTCACAACTCACTTCAACAACTTGACGCAGAGTTTGTGTGCATGTGAGGTAAAAAGTACTCTGTGTTCGTGTATGCACGGCTGACTGCGAAACTTCAAGGAGAAGGACAGCTAATCAGCATACCGCACAGTTCTGGCCTCATTATGAACCCTGTCTTTGTGGATACTCTGCACTCACCCATCAGAGTAATTCTACCAAATGTATCAGGAACTCTGCCAGGACCAGTCTTATGCACCCAAGTGTGGGCGTGCAGAACAGGTAAGGAATGTCACTTCTCATCTTCCAAGGTGTTAGAGGAATCACCTGCCAGCAAACCTTCTCGGGATCCACAGTCATCCTCTGCAACAAAGCAGTGACACATCAGGCCGTGGAGAAATAACAGCACTCATCCTAATTAAGAGCAGCGCTCAGGCAGTACTGAAGCATTTGCAAACCCCGTATTAATGTTAAGAAAATGACTTGTTTTCCAAATATAAATGTAATATTAAGTTTTAAATGGTAATGGCCCTTTGCTTGAGAAATATACTCAAGAGTAGCTGAAGGATATGGAAGAGGATACAGATAAGGGAACAGCACTTCAATATAGTGACATTGGCTAATTCTGCCTATGATACCATACCTAATTTGCCACAGCACAGCAAGTATTTATGTGTGTGTGAAAGTATATAGTGGCCTAATGACTCCTTAAAACTTCTTAATGGAAAAATCTTCAGCTACCTCATTTTAACTAAACCCCAAGCCTTACAGAAAAAAAAAATATTGAACTGCGTATGCATCACCTGCAAATATTACTTCCATTACAGTACTGCATAGCCTTTTGGAAGAGCAGAAATTCCCCTCTTGAGTCAGGAATCACATCAGGGTAGCATTAAGCATGACCTTGGTTTTGTATTTATATCAATGGATGTTTTCATCTGGTTTCACTGAAAGCATTGCCTAAGAACAAAATTATCTTTGCTTCATTCCACTCAAATCAATGGATAAATCCACCTGCAATGTTTTGGCACCCCCCAAAGGTACCTGGCTGAATCCTTGACCTGTGAAAGAGTGCATTAAAATACCAAACTAATGAAAAGCTAGGTCCTCCACCTATTTGTTCATACTCTGTTAGCAAGGTCATCCTCTCCTTCCTAGTCTCACTTTATTAAAAACAAGTCCAACTCTAACTTGGTCATTAATTATGAAAAAAAATGCCTGTCTCCTATCTGATATTTAAAAGCCTTGGAAAATCCACAAGGTTTAAGGCAAAAAAGCCAGCATTTTCCTAAAACCAAGTAGTCTTTATGAGATTTAAAACCTAAATAAAGATGAACATGCTAGTTTTATAAAATGGCGCTACCATGCAGTGAAGTATTATAAATGTAGTTCCTGGCTCCTACATTTTCCTCAAGCGGCAGAGACTATGCAGTACTGATCATCTCTGACCTCTCTCTTCGGTTAAGAGAAACTTTAATAGCTTGTTCTAAAGACAGACAGAAGTGGACTTTTTTCAACCCTGACAACATAAGAAACATTCCCAGGCTTTTTGAGAATTCCCTAGGTATCTTTGAGTATGCATACAGTGAATTCTTACAGCTTCACTAAAGAGGGAAGATAGGGATTTGTAACAGTATTGGGGGGTTGGGTTTTTTGTTCGGGTTTTTTTGGGGGTTTTTTTTTCCCCTAAAGTTATTGCTATCACAAATCCTAGAGTTTGGAATAGCCAGGCTAAAAATCCTATTCTCAATTACACCACTTCTATGTGCTTCTCACATCACAGTTTCATAAGCTTTGCAGCCACCACAGTTTTCTAAGAAAAAGAACAGATAGCCTGACAGCTGTAGAGGGCTTACACTGAAAACATTTGAAGAATCGTTCTTTAATCTGATTTTAGTGGAAATTAAGCTTTACTCATTTTCTATTTGCACCAAAATTAGCTGGGTTGGTCTCGCAGATAACTAAAACATTCCCTAGAAGTTTAGAATTTGTTAGGTACAGTCTCAAAAACTATTATTATGGTGCATTCAGACAAATAAAGAAAGAAGGAACCAGAGCAAAAAGCTGAAACTATCCGTTTCCATGACAGTCGTGTATCATTATGTAATTTGTTAAGATTCCATCTGACCTCTCAATAAAGGGGATTTGCAACAAACCCTGGAGTATATTCAGCTTCTGAAAACCAGGCCACATGGTGGCATGTGGTGCAGAACAGACCTCAGGTATCCAGCTTCCCACAGGCTCTTCCATAATTAGTAGATTGTTTCCAGAAAGTCCCATTTAACCCTAAGTTACTTTAGAAATACTCATAATTTTAAAATCTCCTTTCAAGTACCACACTTCTAAGAATTCACTAACCTATTGGAGTATAATCACCAATAACATTTTCCCACTGCTGTATTTTTTCCTTTTCTCCCCTCTCAAATAAGCATATAGGTTAAGCAAGCTCAAATAAGTATGCTCGGTTACTTCACCACCTAGCATTTTAGTGACCTACCCCAAATCATTTGGGGTCAGAACAGGCTTTTACAACAGCGAAGACCCCGCAACTCAGTAGAAACCATTAGTTCATCAGTAAAGAACAAATGTACTATGCTCTCAACTAAGTGCACACATGGAGAGTAATAATACAGCACAACTAGCACCTTTGCAAATAAAGGACTGAAAAAATAAATACACTGCTCGCCTAATGGCAAAAGGCAGACAGATGTGATGACAGAGGCAAAGCTTCTATTGAAAGCTTTTTTTTTTTTTTTTTTTTTTTAAAACCATGCTTAAACTGTACGTCCCTCTGTGATCATTAAGCACTGGGAACAAATGTTTTGGGCTGTTGTTGTAAACGAGGATTTAAAAAAAATCTGATGCTCATATTTTTACTGGCTTTGAAAACCCTTACATGATCAAATAACTCTATTGCAGTCTACTACTAACCCTTAGCGGTACAAAAGTCAGAATACTTTGACTCAAGGCATCAATTCTTGCCCAAAATTTGAGTTCTATGAGGGACCCTACGTCTGCAGTCATTAACATGAACAGAGTTTTGCCTTATGACCAGATGATAAAGCCTGAAGACTGCGTTTGAGTATCTAAAAAAAGTTTTGTGCAGTCACTTCAGTTGGTAAAGTTCCTTGAAACCTCAGATAATAGTATTAATTTAAAAATAACACAGGAAGCAATATTTGTTTCCACCTCTGCAGGTACAACATTTCTACACAACACAGAGACCGTGTCATTTGCTGGGTAGGTTGAGGAAGGATGACTCTTCAGGAGGATTTGTAGGGGCTCCACATGTTCCTTTGCACAAGTTTTGCAGAGAGGCTCAGACATGCCAGAGAAGGACCTATGAAAAAGATTTGTTGCGAGACAGGCCTTCCAGTCCTCTGGTAATGAGCAACTGAACCTGCACCATTTCTTAGATGAAATTATACATCTGCAGCCTGAGGCTCAGAGAAAGAGTTTGACAAGGCTTTTACAACAGATACAGTTTGTTTAGGCAAACGAGTTTGTCTTGGCTTCAGTTCACCAGCCTGCAAAACAGACGTTATCTAACCACAGTTTTGTGAAACAAGGAACAATTGCAGAGTGTTTTCAGATATGCTGATGAAAGCTTTTACTTTGTATGTTACATTTTTATTGGTGGAGGATATAGAACATGGAAGGATGTGGGAATGAGGCCAGAAGTGACAACATATACAAAGAAAATAAGGTCCAGAAGAAGAATTGTTGTTGTCCTGATCTATTTTATATAGGTCAGTCTGTCTCTCAGACATTTCCATCTCCACTGCCTTTCATAACTGTAAACACTTGGAGCAATTGCAGCAAGTACCATAAAGAAAAGCAGCAGCAGAAAAGCAGGCAGCATATGTCTAACCAATTCTAGGAGCTCTTAGGTGCTGGTTCACAGGGCAGTTTTTCCCCGCCTAAGTTGTATCAACAGATCTGGAATCAAAGCTTCTGTTTTTTATTTCCAGTGTGGTAGTTGCTCCACAACATGGAATAACTTCTTTGCTTCACAAGCTATGAAACTCTTGGCTTAATATCTACCTATCTCACAGAATAAGTATGAACACCAACTACTGTAAAATATTTCATATTAAAACTGCCTGTAAGAAGAAACAGTATAGTAATTATATTGTGATGGCCATTTCATTGCACAGTTGATTTGACGTTGGCCTTCCAAAATTATTTTAAAGGTATTGCTTTTATATTCGTATCACTATTTAATTCCCGCTTCTGCAAGAACCTATTCGTGAGTGTTGGTTGCAGAGGTATGCAGCAATCTTGATTTTCTTTCTACACAAGGTTTTCTGTTTCCTTTGCTTCAAACTGCCCTTCCCCTGCTTCTCCCCACCCCACCACGATATGAGTCATTCAGGTCAACCACATAACTTTTCATCCAAATTAGATATGTTCAGTAAAATTACCAGTTAGATACCAAAGCAAGGTCTATAGAGAGTCCATCTTTTGAAATAAAGCTCAAGCTACACAACAAAGTACTACACTGATCTGTGAGTTCTCCTACTCTGGGATATGTAATTTCTTTTGAAAGAGCTTGCACTATGATTTATTTCCGTTCCTCTGCAGCAGGTAGAAGCCTGTATTTCCATTTTCTAGACACACAGCTCAGCAGAGGCAAAACAATAACAAACAATGCTCTTTCAAATATTCTCACCCAGCCTTATTTTTATGAATACTTCTGGAGGTGAGGAAAAATATTTGCAATGCAGTATTAAACATGTATGAATTGACAAAGAATAAAGATCAGTGGTTGATAAAAGTACAAAGGGTGACAGAAGCAGAGTGAAACAACTTTTAAGCTACTTCTAGGCTTAACTAGGGTTTATGTAGGTCAATACAAAACATGCAAATTCCCTCCAGCACATCTTTTGTCGAAATCTCTTTTTCAAATTTCATCAAAGAAAGGAAAAGTTGGGATGATTTCCCTTTCTGTAATAAAGTTGCCCCTTGCCACAGATTATTTACACATCTTGTTCATAATACTACTGCTGAAGAGAAAGTGTTTCATCTCTGAAGTAGACAAAATGTTTCCGGATGGCCAGGGTCCAAAACCACGCAGGATGGAACAGAACTTGCAACCATATCCTCCCATTCTTGTAACATTCAAATTTCCTCAGCAAGTTTTTCAGGAACAAGATAATGGTGTCCTTGTTGGACCCCAACAATACTTTTTGCTAAATACTAAATTCTCAGTGTGAGGAAACAAATACACGTCCAGTCTATAACTCACTGTTCCAGTGAGCATACAGATACATTTTTGTGTTTTATTTTTAACTTCCAAAACTGTAAATATTGTCAGCACTATTCTACAGATGTCCACAAAGACGCACATTTCATTTCAGCATAACCAGATGAAACAGTGGACAAAAGTGTGCTTCATGCTGTGGAGAATCTATAAAGGTTGGGGAAATGGCTTCCTGACCAGCAATGCTCTTGCTGCCCTTTCACTGGAAGATTCGGTCTTCAGCACATTCCCCATGAAAGAGTAGCAGGGAAAACCGAATAGACTCCAGACAGGCAGGGGACTGGGGTGTGAGAGCCACCTCAACATCTCTGTGGAGCACAAAAATGAAAGGCCGTAAATTCTGGTTTAAATCCTCCACTTTCATATTTCCTGAGAAACACTCAATACACGCATTCATCTGCGTGCTTGCTCACACTCACTCGCACGCTCACCAGCATGTACGCACACTGATCACAGAATGGCAAGGCTTGGAAGGGACCTCCAGAGATCATCTAGTCCAACCCTCCTGCTAAAGCAGGTTCACCTAGAGCAGGTTGCACAGTACATGGTCCAGGCAGGTTTTTACTATCTCCAAAGAAGATGACTCCACAACCCCCCCTGGGCAGCCTGTTCCAGGGCTCTGTCACCCTCAAAGTAAAGAAGTTCTTCCTCATACTCAATTGAAACCTCTCATGTTTCAGTTTGTGCCCACTGCCCCTTGTCCTGTTGCTGGGCACCACCGAGAAGAGCCTGGCTCCGTCCTCATGACATCCACCCTTAAGATATTTGTAAGCATTTATAAGATCCCTTCTCAGTCTTCTCTTCTTCAGGCTAAACAAGCCCAGCTCCTTCAGCCTTTCCTCGTAGAGGAGATGCTCCAGTCCCCTCATCATCTTTCTACCCTCCTCTGGACTCTCTCTAGGAGTTCCTCATCTTTCTTGAACCGGGGAGCCCAGAACTGAACACAGTACTCCAGGTGGGGTCTCACTAGGGCAGAGTAGAGGGGGAGAATAACCTCCCTCCACCTGCTGGCCATGCTCCTCTTAATGCACCCCAGGGTGCCATCGGCTTTCTTGGCAACAAGGGCACACTCATGCATCTTTACATTCCCTCACACGCCTCCCACGTGCCCATTTGCTCATACGCACTGACTCCTGCTCTGTCTCACCCCCATGCTCACGCCTACACACTCACACTCATGTGGTCACACAGCTGCACCCCCTTGCACTCACATGCGCTTCCTCCCCATCCTTTGAGGTTTTTCTTGCTAGAACAACTGATCATTCATTCTTCGGCTATGCACTTGTATTTTCAACACCAAGTTCTGCTAATGGCACTGATTATTTTTTTGCCTGCAATCAAAGATAACTTCTCAACAGGAACCAAGTACCATAATTTAAAAACCTAAAGGAAAAGGAAGACCTTTGATTCATACAATTCATGACAACACAAGGTAATAGCACTTTTCATCCACAGTGCCCAAAGAGTGGAACTGTACTTTTCACAACATGCATCAGAAAGTGAAAGGTGTGCTCTGAATTTAACCCCTGCAAATACGTCAGATCCTGCCACATCTTTCTCCACAAAGCAGTTAAAGGCTTATACTTTAACTCCAATTTGCAATCCAGCCCAAATGGTAGGATGACTTCACAGAGTAGAAGAGAGCTGAGAACTTGCAACATGCAATACCAGTGAAAGACCAGTAGCAATGTTCAGCACGTACCTTTGAATCTGCCACGTGATTTGATTGCTTTTTTCTTGTGTTATGAGAAATAGCGACCATTTCTATTTTCCTCCAGCATGGCACTCATTACATTACAGGAGTGGACCTGCATGTCATATTTGCAATACAGGTGTACAATGGATTTATGTGGTAATATAACAATCCTTTGCATTTGATGCTGTCATTTCCATAGCAATTCCATTATTCCTAATACTTGCTATTTTGACCACCACTGAGCATTGCACTGCTGTTTTCACAGAATTTTCTCATTACACATCCACGATCTGAGTAATAAGACAGCTAGTCCAGAGCTTGCCATTTAGGATGAAAAAAACCCCAAGACCACTTTTCCTCAAGGCAAATCAGTTTACATCACTAACATATCATTTGCTGCTTTATCACCCAGCTACGGAGTATCATGAGATGCTCTGCAGATCTAAAGTAAAAGGTCAGCTTTCAATTTTATTATGCTAAGTAATTCCCTGTCATCAGAAAACTTTCTCACATCACTTTGTACTCCCTTTGGGATCATTTATGGTACCACTGCACAGAGGCCTGGTACAAATTCCTGGGTAACATCACTGCTGACTTTCCCCCATTAGTCCAATGTTTATAAAAAAATAATAACAAATAATCCAAGAAACCTAAACACCACAAGAATAAAATCTTCATGTTGACTCCCCCTTTTTTCCCTGCAACAACTGAGTGATAACCACATACATATAATTATGACAGGACAGAATTAGATACAATTTTAAAAGATAGGCATTTTTTTAAATTACTACCACAGTCTTGTAAAGATCTGGTAGATACTTAGCCTTTGCCTAATGTTCAGATGCTACTCATCTGCTTTACGATTACAGTGGCATTATATAAACTGCAGATGACTTGAAAAAATATGTAATGAAATATTGATTTACATGAGAAATCAAATAAAAATTGCATCAGGAATAAAGTGTTATGTTTTCCTTTAATGAGACATTTACGGTACTTCTTGTTCTGCACGCGATTTTTGTGATACACATAGACATATATCCTTTACCACAAGCCTTTTTTTCCTACTTTTTTTAGTATTTCCATTAGTGGAAATGAGAAGCCAAAAAAGTGCTGTAAGTGATATGCTTCTTGCTGCAGCCACAGTACCCTACCTTTTACTTCTTGTTTTTCTTGCTGTTCGTTATTATCTCATTTCCAAGTCACCCTCTCTCCAGCTGAGAGCTCCAAAATAGGTTGTACCAACATAGATGTCTTGCCTCCTTCTTAAGCAAGACATTGCTCCTCTTCTGTCTTCGCTTTGTGACTTTTCCATGTTGCTTCAAGTCTGAAATAATCCTCATGTCCTGTACCAGTATTTTTATTTTTCTACACCTTCAAAAAAGTGAAACCTCTTTGGTTTTTTTTTTTGTTGAAACTAGGCTTTCTTCCTCAATTTATTCTGTTCTTTCCTTCTGAATATATTATGGGTCTTGCCTCAGTTCTAACTGTAAGCATTTTAGAGGCAAGATCACACCTGTTTCTCCAACCACATCTCCTTCTTTGTTTCTAAAGGACCCTGCATCTTTACCAGGCAATGGTAAATGCGCATGTATATAGTTTTCCTCTACAGAATAAAGCCTGTCCATTTCCTTTTTTAATCAGTGTAGAGCTGTAATTTTCAAGGAAGTCTCCCTTTTCCTATCTCTAACCTGAAGTCCTGAAACACTGACTTGCTTATTTTATAATTTTATTTTTATATTTATAATTAATATTATTTTCTAAAATCTTACAAAAATGTAAACAAATACTCAAAAGGAAGTAAGTATAAACCTAAACACATGCTTAAATATCTTGCTGCCCCAAGGCCTAAATATTCCTGTTTCCAAATAAAGTTATCAGGCTGATACATTTCTGTTTAAGAGTTGCTGAATTTAAAAGCTCAATCTGATTAAGCATGTTTACCTTTATAAAACATGCCCAACTGAAACAGGCCCCTCTTTGATCAGACTAAGATTTATTATTTTTGTTCTAGGGTAGCCACCTTATTAAAATTCAGTAAATAAAAATTTATATTATGAAAACATTTATTTCTCTTAATCCTTTCCAACCCTTTCTAAGCTCACAGGGTATTTTATTTTTCCTCTCACTTACAATATACAGAAAGATAAAAAATATTTTTTTATCATTTTAAAATAAGAATATCAGTCTGAAAATGAATACATCACTCTAAAATCTGCAGCAGAAGGCCAGCTAGGTACATGCCCAAGAAAGGACAGGGAGAAGATGACAGATAATATGATGAGAGGATAGCTTTAGACTTACAACCTTTCATAGACAAGGAGCTCTGTTGTTCTGTGTCTGACCTGTTTAGCAGCTAACGGAAAAGGGACCTGGAGTTTCTACTACTGAAATATAAATGGTTGCAGTTACACTAATAATTCACCTTTATTCTAGAATTTGGGTTTTGGTCAACAGTAGAAGACAATGGATTTTTTTCATCCCTACCTCTCCAAATTAATTAGCGTAATGGAATTTTCCTCAAGAGATGCAATAAATAGGGTCTCATTACATGTCATTGAATAGATGACTAACACCAAAATAGGAATAAGAAGTCTCTAATAACTAACCAGAACAATCCCTCTAGCTTTTTATTCCAGTTAATGACATGACCCGAAGTGGATCCACCAAGGGACTGAACTGCAGGCACTCACAGTCACAAGCAGGCGCACATCCCACCCTGTGGCTGTGGTCACGCTGCCAGATATGCCCCAGACCACGGCAGCGGGCACTGGCACAGCCCCAGAAAGCTGGGGATCCAACCTACCCATAGGTTCTCCACCCTTCACTTAAAGCAGGTTCCAGCCTGAAATGAAGTAGCCACATTTGGAGAGAGAAAAATAAGTAGCATAACTAACTAGGCTATGGTACTTATCAACTTGTGATTGAGAGAGGGTGAAAATAGGCTTGAAATAGTCAAAGCAATGATAGAAATCTTCTGCACTCCATGCAGCAGGCCTTACAACATCACAGGACCTGTGAGAAGGGGAAAAAAAAATTATCATCTTTCAGCTGTTGGTTATTTGTTTGTAAAACTACAAAATCTTGCTGCTTGTTTTTTCTACTGAGGCATGAGGTATCTCAAGTTTAGCATGGAATAGCTGCCATGCTGTAAAAGCATGTCGTGTTTTAATTTACAGCAACTTATTAATGAATTCATACTTTTGGCTTACGAAACAACAGGTTAGAAATACTCCCTCCTCCCAACCTGGAAGGGGTCCTTAAAGGTGACTGCAATTTTCAGCTCTGAATTGCAACACTTGGATTAGTTCTATCCAAAGTCTTTTGTTCTAAATTTCACTTCCTAGAAAGGCTTGTACTAGCCAAAAGTAATATACAATGCTACTGCAATTCTACAACAGGAAGATGTATCTTGCCTCATAAATTCAACTCAGTTGTACAAGGAATAACGTATCAGTCCCATATATATATGAGCTACCACAGTAAGACCATCGATGTATGAGTTAACAACAGAAGATCTGGCAAACTTTGAGGCAAATATTCTTCCCTGCATAAAAGACAGACTATGCAATAAAAAAAACATTGCTAGAATTACAGCATAATTCCTCTACTCCCCTCTTAGCCAGGATACTCATACCAGGGTTTAAACTTAAGGAAGCAATTTTGAGAGAAATCTTAAGCCTGTTACAACAGGAGACAACACCCACAAACTCTGGTACAGAATAGCCTCCTGAAAGCCAAGACATGGGCACAACTGATAAGCTAGGGGAACCAGTAACTACATTGGGATAAGGAGTTTCCGCCTGCTTACATATACCAAAAAAAAATGGGTAGTATTAATCAGGGAGAAGATGAGCTGTACTTCAAACTGCAGAAAGATTCCAGAAGTCCACCAGAGAAAGAAAATGTATGGGCCATACACTAAGCTAAGCAGAAACTCATGTAACTCCTCTGAAACCAATGCCTCCTCAAGGAGACATGAGCAATGGCAGAGCCTCACCAAGTGAATTAATTGCCTTCTTGCCAGCTACTTTCATATGAAGTCAACAGCCCTCCCACACCCGATAAATTAGGCACTTAACCATGATGCCCTTAACTTTACAATCACTATTTCATTTCCATTCCAGGTCTGTGGTTACGTCTATTAAGTTGTTGCTGTTGGGAAACACAGCAAATGACTTTAGCAGCCTCAGCTCTGTGGCCAGCAGGTACTTGCATATGTCACAGGAAACCACAAGTTGTGCTAGTTAAGCATGAATTTCTCAATACCATGGCCATAGAGGCATGGAGAATAAACTCTGTTCTCATTTCTAGGTATTTCTTCCTAACTCAAATGAAACAAGTTATAATATGGCTTCTGTCAC
This sequence comes from Gorsachius magnificus, assembly GCA_034008185.1. NCBI lineage: Eukaryota > Metazoa > Chordata > Aves > Pelecaniformes > Ardeidae > Gorsachius > Gorsachius magnificus. The sequence goes on along the minus strand of CM067086.1, from coordinate 8,093,481 downwards.
TACTGCTTCTTCTGATGGACTGAAAAAAAAAACCCAAAAACCCCAAACCTGTACCTTAGCTGCAGCCTTGATGTTATCAGCTAGCTCTGTGGTTAAAGCACAAACTAATGCTAGTGAGTTAGCTTTTCTACCCACTTTTGCTGTGAGAAAATAACGCTTGCTGCTGCCAATGGCAAAAATAGCATCTGTCACTGTGTTTCCCAAAACACAGAGCCAGAAGAGGGAGACTTAGGAGCCAGAGTTTAGGACTACTGCTTCAGGGACCTTTGACTACCCAACTCTTCATTCTGCTGATGGGAACCTTCCACAAAATAAAAGTAACAGGAAAAAGTATCAAGGGCACTCTGATACATACAACCCTCTTGAAATTCTACCCATTTTTACTAATGTACTGGAACAGTGTAACAAAACAGCCAAAGTCAGAACTTTCTTCCACCCTGCCATGTTATTGCCAGCATTAAGAACGCTGTTTCTCAATTTCAGGTCAAGGTAACTGCTTCCGTTGCAATACTGAAATCCTTAGCAGTTTTCAAACCTTTCAGCTTCCTGCATGTTGAAACTGGAATAACGTTTAAGAATCCAAAAAGCATCTTCTAAACCATCTAAAACTGCAATCAAACAGCTTTAGAAGCTGCGCGGCTTAAGCCCAGAGGAGATCTGAGTTAAATAGACTCAAAAAAGCAAACACAAAAATGCAAAGGAATTAAGTGAAAGAACAAAAAAAAAGGCAAGAGCCAGAAAAAGGAGATTCAGTCTCAATAAGCATAAGGTCATCTTCTAACTTAGAAGAAAAAACTGCTTTAGAAATTTAGATAGAAATTTAGAAACTGATTTAGAAATAAAGCAGGAAACCCTAACAGAATAAAAGTCGTCATTACATTAAAGTGAGTGTATTTTAATCTTGTGGTAAACACCAAGATGAATTTTCTTGCATTCATACGTGCCAGGGCTTTTCACATATTGACCAGTGTCAGCACAGCGATTGCACTGCTGCCTGGGCACCCTGTTGGTTTACAGGCTGTTTGCATAAATGGGCCATGGACATGTTTACCATTGCGTATTCTAGATCAGCCATTGAAGAGCCTGACATTGTGCCTGACATTGTGCCTGACTGGGGAAAACAACGTTGGATGTCCCATATTATCATTAGCATCAAGGGCACAGCTCCACGCAGCTTTTTTTCCACTCGACGCCAATACCTGTTGAAAGAATTTCCACCTCTTCCCCCACGCTCCCCTTCTTCACTGTTGCTCGTACAGGCAGAAAAAAATAAAAAGCATATATTTTAAATACCCTGCAGCAAATTGATCTACCCTGCAGCCTTGCAAACACCTGTTCAAATACAGAATACAAACCAGTATGGCAGAGCAGCGTGAGGTAGGTTATAACCTTGAGCTAAGCTGCAAAAGGTGAGGACGATGGTTTTCCCAGCAGGCCAGCTAAGTCAGTTATGGCCAAACATCACTCAGAGCACTAGAGGTTTCCTTTCCTGTCTAGCACGTAGCACGTTACTGGCTCCTGACAACACGGCAGGTGAGGATGCTGGGTCATTGCCACCCAGGCAGAGCACCATCTCCCTGCATATAGCGTGTCCCCTTGGAAAGCCTGTGACATGTCAAAATGTCTGGTCCCAACCGACTCTCCTTGTGCAACATTGTGGTTTACCCTGATAAAATGCAGAGCCGCAAGTTTACGGCTTCTTTTTGCACGTATTTGTGGTACGTTTTCAACTGAACTTTAAGTACCATTGTACGCTCTTTTCAGCTGTTCCCGTCAGAAGAGCTATTTCATTTTTTGCGGCAAGTTGTTTGTGATTACTGAAATGTACGTATGAATTTACGCTTAACAAATTCCAGTGCTTCCAGGTCCCTAAAAAAGACAGTCTAGAAACTAGTAAAGAATGTTAACTGACCGCAAAACTCTGTTTTTAAAGTGAAAAATAGTGTAGAAAAAGGATTTTAAAGTATTGAACAGTATTTCCTGGAGAGAGAGGAAAAGCTCAAAGTGATGTCAGCCCTATTACTTGAATAGCTTTCTATTACCATAGATGTCATTAAAGACGGTTTACATTCCCATTTTTCTTTCACATGCATAACCCAGAAGCTACAGTTTCAACCGCCACTTTGGACTCTAATTCTCATTATAATTAAGCATTCAAAATCCTGTGACAGTTTTGAGTATCTTGCCTAGACTGCACAAATCCCTCAATAATTTATTTTTCTCGTTTGCACGCAACAGTTTCTTAAAAAAAAAATCATCTTAACTGGTAGATACTTATCCTGTAAATCAGAATAACAGAAATACAATACACAGTGATAAAAGTTTTCCAAGAATTCGTACATGTCAATACATCTTTGTTTAAATATGATTACAGGCTCACAGTATTGAAACACATTAACAGGTTACAACTAGAATCTGTTGATTCCAGAAACAGTTATTTTTATAGGAACTGTAGTGTATTTTCTATTACAGTTAGTATTTACCCATCCACTAAAAATAACTTTTCTGAATAATTTCTGAGCGCTTTTAGTGCTGAATAAATGACTAGAACGCATAGAAGATAGCAATTCGAAAGCCACAGGTACCGCGCTTTGAAACAGGGTGGGGATGGAAATCCAAAAATCGCATCCCAAGTGTGAAACAAATCATAGAATCATAGAATCGTCCAGGTTGGGAAAGACCTTTAAGATCATCAAGTCCAACCATTAACCTAGCACTGCCATCCCACCACTAAACCATGTCCCTAAGCACCTTATCTGCCCTTCTTTTAAATACCTCCGGGGATGGGGACTCGACCACTTCCCTGGGCAGCCCATTCCAGAGCCTGACAGCCCTTTCGGGGAAGAAATTTCTCCTAATGTCTAACCTAAACCTGCCCTGGCGCAACTTCAGACCATTCCCCCTCGTCCTATCGTCCGTTACCAGGGAGAAGAGACCGACCCCCACCTCGCTCCCCCCTCCTGTCAGGCAGCTGTAGAGGGCGATCAGGTCTCCCCTCAGCCTCCTCTTCTCCAGGCTGAACACCCCCAGTTCCCTCAGCCGCTCCTCATAAGCCTTGTGCTCCAGACCCCTCACCAGCTTTGTTGCTCTCCTCTGGACCTGTTCCAGCAACGCAACGTCTTTCTTGGAGTGAGGGGCCCAAAACTGAACACAGTATTCGAGGTGCGGCCTCACCAGTGCCAAATACAGGGGCACAGCCACTGCCCTGCTCCTGCTGGCCACGCTATTCCTGACACAAGCCAGGATGCCATTGGCCTTCTTGGCCACCTGGGCACACTGCTGGCTCATATTCAGCCGCCTGTCAACCAGCACCCCCAGGTCTTTCTCCACCAGGCAGCTTTCCAGCCACAGGTTGAAAACAGTTTCCTAACTTGCTTGATCTACATAGAGGTCAAGATTTCCCCCCCCCCCCTTCTTCTCCGCTAAGACGAAGGGAAAACCAAGTCTGAACGCAAAAAGGGTGAAATGCTTGAAAAAGAACCAGGAAAAAGAGGAGGGCGCAGACATGAAGAGGAGGCCTGAAAATACGCAGTTTCACATTCTCACGCGTCGGTCCCCCCAGGGCTGCCCTGCCCTGCCCTCCGCCGGCCACCCACGGCCGCCCCGCGCGCAGCCCAGGTACGCGCCGCGTCACCGCCTCCCCCATGACGCCAGAAGCACGCGGCCGGGGCCCGCCCCCGCGGCGACCGCCACGTACCTTCCCGGCGCAGGCGGCCGTGGCGGCGGCCAGGCCTCTCGCGCAATCTCGCCTCGGCGTCCGGCGCTGCCCAATCAGAGTCCTCCGCGACGCCCGGGCGGGGGTCAGGGCCAGCCAATCTCCTCGCCCCGGGGGGCGGGACCTGTCCCCATGGCAACAGGAGCCGGGGGGGACCGCCGGAGTGCTGCGGGGCTGTCGCGCCGCGCCTCGCTTCACTGCATCGTACCGTACCCCCACCGCACCCCGCAGATCCTCGGGAGGGCGCCTGAGGGACGCCCGCTTCATCCCCGCGCCCAGGAGACACCTCGCCGTTAAGAAGCAGCGGCTCCTCTCCCGCCGCAGGGGGACCGAAAGGTAACATTGCCCGTCCCAGGCCACCTTCGGGGCGGAGGGGGCCGGCGGGAGGCGCCCCGCGGGCGCGGAGGCCTCGCGGCGGGGCAGCTCCTGTCAGGGAGGGCCGTTGGCCGCTGCGGGGCGGGGGGGGGGAGGGGCGCTCTCCCTGGCGGGGGTTTAACCGCCCTCCCTCCTGTCAGATTTAAAAACACGAAATAACGGTGATGCGGGGGGAGACGGTGCGCGCGGTGGTGCCGGGAGGCGGGCGGGGGAGAGCAGCCCGCCGGGATGAGGGGCTTTCTCCCCTGGGGGCTGGGGGGGGTGTATGTGTGTGTGAGGGGAGCGAGTGGAGCTTGGCCGAGAGCGCCCTGCCGCCCGCCAGGAAGGGGGCTGCCCGGGTTTCCCTCCCTCCGGCCTTTGTGGTCGGGTGCCGGCCGCCAGGGTCAGTGGCTTTTCAGGAAGTAACACTTCAGCAGCCCCGCTGATCGACGCGTAAGCGGTTTGCTTTAAAGCACCAGGAGAAACGAAAGCATACCCGGCAGCAACAGCAGCAGCAGCAGCAAAATCTTGGCTTGGCTGGTAATTGCACAACCGCAGCAAAAACTTCAGCCGCTTTGTCCTGGAGATTAGACTGGTTTCACTAGAAAGGGTATGGCTTTTCAGCGTTATGCTTGCTGTGGTATCACTGGAGGAGCTAGGTGAAATACTCTGGTGTCGGGCTGGCTGCTGTATTCAGAAAATACGCCAAAAGAGGAAAAGGTTGAAACATGGTTGTAGGGAGGAACGTTTTTTTCTGAAAAGAACGTGGCTATAGTTTTCAAAAGCTTTCTTGTTTGGCAACACTTTTAAGTAAGCCAGTAGGAGAAAAGGCTCTGTTGTTTGAGTTGTATTTGCTGCAGAAAAATAACATCCAGCATTTTCAAAATCAGACCACCACAGTAACAGCAGTGAAGCACCAGTACACCACGGTATCAAGTTCAACGTGGAGGTTTGCTTTGGGTCTTGTTTGTCGTCTTGTTTTCTCCCACTCTAAAGAAAAGACCCATAGTTGACTCATTTCTACCCCAAATTCCAAAGTGACTGTCCCTCTTAACTAAACAGGGCAGCATGGGAAAGCTTCCTACTCTAAAGACTGAATAGGAGGTGAAGAGCCACTCAAAATTTGTTTGAAATCAGGTTTTGTTGTAACCTTTATCAACCTTTGTTTAAGACTCACAAAAGGTTTGTGGGATAAGCGCACATTTCTGTGAGCACTTAAGATCCACTTACATCTCTTACTATCAGTTGCTACGCAATGATCTTGTACAGTCACAGTGCAACATCCACGATGGGCTGCAAATTATTAACCTCATTACATATAGTAACTCCTAACTGCGATTATGTATTTTCCCTTTTACTGGCTACTCTAATCTTTTGGACAGTGGCAGTATTTTATTTTAGAATTAAAAAAGATAATTATATAAAAAAGTAATAACATCAGTCTATCTTAAAAAAAAAAAAAAAAGTGTTGTAAGTAGAACAAGTGAACATTCACTTCTAACCGAGATAATTAACGTAAATGAAAAAGGGGGGAAAAAAATTATAAATTAATATTGCTCATTGGGTCTGCCTAAAAATTCCATTAGCTATTGGATACAAAGGCATCTAATGTAGGGATATGATTTAAATTTGCTTGTGACTTGATGCGATAATACGGCTTGATAGATCATTATTCGGTATGTGAAATTATATTCAGAAAACCCCACCAAGCAAACAAAACCTAAGCAAGAACAACAAAAAGGTTTATTTTTTAATAAGACTAAGAAGTTTCCATACCTTGGCTGCAGAGTAATGGTAGTATTGCTGAACATAAACAGTTTTTTCATATAAACCAAGTTAAAGGTTTTGTGTCAAAAGCTTTCCCCACATGATATATGCATGTAACTTAAATTGTAATCATGAAAGGGGAGAGGAGTAGTTATCTGAGATAATAAAAAATGTAAAATGCTGTTATATTGACTCAAATGTCAGAGGTGTGGAAATATTTACCCATGCTGCCAGTGGCATACTGACTAAACAAATGTGCTTTGCAGAAGAAAGATAAAATCCTTTACTGTTGAGTTAAAAGCTTGTATCAGTGTTGGTGTGATTTGAACTCCTGTGCAGCAGAGGTGTTTATCTAGTGAGGTATTGTGGTCTCCTCTGTTTGATTGCTCAGTAAGCAGAAGAGATCTCTCTGAAGTTCCTGTTAGATACCTAGTAGATGAAAGCCTTCTGGATAGGGGTATGTAGCTAAAAACATGGCCAGGTGCTTAAGCCAAATTGAATTAAATCAGAGGCAAAATTAATGTTAATTTCAACAGGTTTTGCTCTTACATACTATCTGTGATTTGACAGTTGGAAGAATGAAAGAAATTGCATTTTATTAGAACCATTTTAATCATATTCCATTGTAAATATTGTTCTTCATCATAGGTAATTCAGGAAATATATAGGCCCTTCTCATGGTTACATTTCTCATGTTTTATATTCTTTATAAAACAAGAGTGGCCCCTTTATGCATATTTGGATTACCAAGTAAATAGAAATCAATGGGAATTAACAAATTACAGAAATAAATTTCATTAGGCAGTTATCATTAAGTGCCTACATATTTTTAAATCTGGCTCTGTATCATTAGACCTAAATTTATTCTTGTTGGGTATTTTGTATTTTCTTTCCAAAGGGGAAAAAAAGTACCTTGACATCCTGGGATATTCAAGGTTTACTTCAGCATCATCATTTGTTGTTGACTAGAGCAAAATGCGTATTACTAGAATAATTGAAATACTTTTTGATTTGAGATTAGGGTTTGAGCAAACATTTTGGCTGCCTGTAGTTAGCATATTTTAAATGGGGTAGGTTTTTATACCAGCACTGGCAAAATTCCTGTTTGGATTTATACAAAATGAATTTGTGAGATTCCAAGTTTGCTGTTGTATTTTCTTCTGTATGGGAACGGAACTTACAGCATAGGAAGATATATTTGTACTGGTAAATTTAAAAAAAAAAAGCTTTTGAAGTTGGTAAGAGTTTTATCAACTATGTATTGAATTCAATACAAGTTTTTGCCTAACTATTGGTTTCATCATCTTTTTTTTTTTTTTGAGCCAACTTTACTGAAAAGGGTTGATAAAATCATGCAAGTTCCTTTTAAAAACAAGACTAATGTTTCAGCATTCTTCAGTTAGTAAGATAGCTTTGTAAACGCTGATATTTATTTTCCTGAAACAATGATAGGGAAGTTCCTTGGAGGCAGGTAGCATATAAATATGTGTGTGTATTTGTGTGAGTACACACAGGTTTTTAAATAATGAACCATTAACATTGCAACAAGAAGAAAAAATATTTGTCTTTTCAGACTTTACTTATGTAGAGCTAAGCACCTGTAAAAGCAGGCTATATGTTTTGCTCTGATGTCATCTTTATTTCTGGACATACGGTTGTGTAGTAAATAGTACTTGCTTCTTTCCTACTTGAGCATTCATAGTTTGTGTTACTATATAGTATCCCCCAGCATTTGAGTGACTCATTTAATAGAACAGCTGAAGTGTATTTTTTTTTTAAAAAAGGTTCTGTCAGCAAATGTTGTACTACACACAGTTGAGGCATGCTGTCTTTTCTGAGAAACTGAAAAAAGAAGCCGACTTTTAACCATAAAGAGAATGAAGCAGATAAAGCGCAGTGAGAAAAATGTAACAAAAGTCAAAAGAAAAGAATCTGAGCAAAGTAAGCAGGATGAGAAGAAAGGATTCTGCTGCCCTTATGTACTTAGATAATACTGTTCTATATAAAACTGTATTTACATACAGTATTAAAATGCTTCTTGAAAAAAAAAGAAGGAATGTCTCCTGGTGCAGAGAACTGAGTGGGAAGTACTATAACAAAAGATCAGGACAGCATGTCCAGGTTGAAACCTGTTGGGTATTGGCTAGAAAAAAAGCAGGAACACCTGAATCATGGGGTTAATGGACAACTTTCACAGAAGAGAAAAAGTGCTTGAAGGATAATGAAAGGAAAACTGTTGCTGCTTGTGTGGGTGGTATATTTACTGCAAGAGGAGAGGGGGAAAAATGATGCTTGCATATTGATTTTTAAAAGGATGAATCCTCATTTGGGAAAGACTAGTATGCAGGTGTTTCTGTATTTTGAAAGATAACTTGTAAAGGGAAAACTATTGCAGACTGTAGCCATTTCCCTTCTGATGTCGTTTCTGCTCATGTCTTCAATGAGAAATCTGTAGGACTAGTGTAGAGGACTAGTGACCTAGTGAAAAGACACCTTCACCACAACCAGAGGTTTAGCTTAGCATCTTGAGCTGAAACAGGTTTTTGCACTTGCTTCTCAAAATTGTTGCCACATTTTAGCCATGCTAATACCAGGACTATGGTATAATACCAGACTCTTTGGACTAACCCTGTGAAGAAGATATATTAACTATAGATTCATTGACTTTCATCGTTGGTTAAAGTGTGATAGCTTACAGTGTCTGTGCAGCAAGGCCTCCTGAAAGAACAGGGAGGAACTAATACTGATATCTCAGGTGTTTCTAAACAGAAAATATGGACTCTGATCCTGCCTAATTTCAAACATTTAATGTATTTTTTAAGATTTTTATGAGATAATTTATATCTTTGCAAGTAATTTTTAAATAAATGGAAAACCCCATGCAAATAATTTTTAAAGAAATGGAAAATCCCATGGAATTAAACATTCTCTATTTAAACTGTGATATATTGACAGGTAGGTATATCACTGTTTCAGAGAGGTGAAAACGGATTCAAGATGCTAGATGGCTAGCTCAAACTGCTGAAGGAGTACTTTACCTAGTTCGGATGTGTTTGTAATATTCTCATTCTAGCACTGAGGCTAGAATATTCTTAGAAAGATGAAGATCAGTAGATCTATTTTTTCTCTTTCCTGTTGTTTTTTTTTTTTTTTTTTTTTAATTCAGCACTGCATGTGACAATTGTTCGTTTCCAATGTAAAAAAGGGGAATGCATGTCTGCAGTGTATCTCACACAGGTTTAATTACCTTTATATGGCATACAGCAGGTGTACATGAAATTTTATGAATAGGTAGGCTTATTTGTGTATTCTATAAATCCGGATTTATGTTTACATTGCCCATCATGGTGCGCATGGGTTTGGCAAGTGCAAATGTGCAATATGACATTTACAGTGTTGTGCTGCCTTGCTTCCTAATCATCTGCTGAGCTTATACATGTGCAGACACTACACACAGATAGCACTATAGGTTTTTGCCTATCTCGGTTTTAGAAAAATTGACATGGGGTATTACTTCTTCAAAAATATTTATGCTTTGCTAGGAAGGTGATGGAGACATCAGTACCAGAGTTATGCTGTTTTCTGGGCAATAGGTGTTAAGTTAATGAAAAGTAAAATTTTCAGGTTTATATTATAAACACCTGGCAGTTGTGTAAAATAGGTGTACTAACGCCATGTTTAGCTGCTTGTGCTAACGTTGCTAGAACAAACTTCCGAAACTGCCTTTTGTACTTATCTTTCAAAGCCCATAGCTCTTTATAATCCAAATGTCCAATCCTGTTCCACTGAATTTGATAGGAATTTATGATTAACTTCAGTGGGATCAAGATTAAGGTTGCTGGCAGACAGCCTGCTTCTTTTCTTTTCCAGTTGTATTTTTCTGTTCATGCAAGTACACTGGTGGCTCTGTTTTCTGCTGACTATCTCATTCTTTTAGCTCTCGCTCTGTTTTTTTAAAATACTTTATACTCAGGTTTTTATTTTTTGTTTTCTCTGAAAGCTTAGAGTATTGGTTTTGTTTGTAAACTACAGTATTTTTCAATTCTAGAGCACTACTTTTATGATTAGTTCTCTTTATGTATTAAAGTAAAAATTTTTTATCCCCGTAGGAAGGATGAGATTGATTTCTGAAACAAGTAGATTAGAGTTGTGCTACCTTTTCATTTAGGTGGGCTACATATCTTTGACTAAATCACTTAATTTCTGGATGCCAATTGTAACATTAGCTTTGTTCATCTGTCTTTAAGAAACTAACCAGTCAGCTGGGCAGATTCATGACAATTTATATTTCTTTTAAACTATATAGCAGCAGGAAGAATAGTAATACTAACAGGCTCAAGTGACACACCCATGACAGGGCACAAGGATGTACGCTGTGCATTATGTAGCACTGACAAAAATGATCAAACTGGCATTCCTCCTCTTCTGCAGCACTATGATTGTCTGTTGACTCGGTGGCTCCTAGTCCTTACAGAAGAAACCACATCCCTGGGTCAGACACATAGATTCAACCTAAAGTGCTGGGGAAGCAATGGGCATCCAGGAACGGGTTTCTCAAAAGTCAGGGGCAGCTGAATGTAGCTGGTAACAGGCTGAGAGTGGGATGAACTCTTAATAGTAAAGTGTATAGTGGAACAAAAACTGGAACCCCAGTTTTCCTCTCATCCTGCCTATTGTCACTCTTCCTTCTGGTTGCTGAATTTGAGAATCATGCCAAGTTTTTTCTTGCAGCTGATTATTGTTAGAATTTGCAATGGGCCTTGTTTCTGTCTCCTAATATGTGTCAGAGTAGACTGTGCTCAGTGACTCAGTTGTGACTGTCACACTCTAAAGGTTGACACATCTTAGTCACCTGCTTTTATTGAGGGAATTTTGATGAATATAGCCTTGGACTAAACTCTTGGACTAATAATGACCTAGTAACTCTGTCTTCACTAGGTCATTATTTTTTATTCTAATAAATGTAATTCCAATTTACTTGTTACAGCACAGATTGTGTAAACAGTTGGGTTCCTCATAATACTGCTGGAAGTCCTGTGTTAAGCATAGTGGTCTACAAAGTCAGCTGCAGTGATAGAGATATTTTTTGGCTTATTTGTTTTTGTATTCTCTGCTTTTAAGTCTTCCTTGTACTGGTGGATTTTTTGGCCTGTTTTATCAAAAGGGCTACAATAAAAACACCCTATGCACAACCTGAAACAAGACGGCCTGATGGGCAGTAGATAGCGTTCTTTTCAGAGCAGCTTATTACATCAAATAGATGTGAAGACCATAATGTGATACCATCCAGTCCTTCCCATTATGTATTACAGCGTGTAATTACACAGGTTGGTATTTCCAAGGGAACCAAAATTGCCCATGAGCATAAATCCCACAGAAAGTCAGCAGACACAATGGCACTTAGTTTGATTAGGACTTTTGATAGATAAGCTTTGCTGACTAGTGCAGAGGTAGTTTAAGATTTTATGGCTCCAGTTGCCCATCCCAAATCTGCTGAAGATTAGTGCTCCCTCATATGAGGTTTGCTTGTACCTCAGTTGTTTCAGCTCAGCATGGACATTTTATGTGTCAGTTTACCTGAGTAGCAAGGGAAAAAGTCCTAAAAATGTAATGGCCTGGGAATCCCCATCTCCACAATTATTTACATTACTAGAAGTTGTAGGTCAGCAGCTTTAAAAAGATTATTTATGTCTTTAAAATGGATCAAAGACCAGGTCTCATTGTTGAAAGCGTTGGCTTTAGTATTTGCCATGGGCAAAGTATGAATCAATGTTACAACTATGGCTAGCACTTGAGTTTCTGGCTTCTCTGCCATGGTTCAGCTCACTACATGACCTGTTGGTCTTCATGAAATGAGCATGCTCAAATAATAGCCACATATGATTTTCAAAACCACTCTTTACACACCTGACATAACTGGAGTGGCTTATGATAATATTAAATTACTTATATTTCTATAATTTTTTTTAAAGTCACTGCAAGCCAATATCTTGCATAAAGTGTAGAAATTAACCTACTAGTTCCAGCAAATCAGTCTGTGTTTGCTTTCTTTTTTTGTTTGTGTGTGTTTGTTTAAAGGAATGACCTAGGCAAAGCTAATCAGACTTGCTGTTGTGGATCTGACAGTAGTGCTGACATTGAATCTAGTACCTCAATATGGCAACAACAATAGCTTGTGCTGTCCCATCTGATAATGGTTAGATGTTAGATGTTAGTAATTTTTTAGATGAAAGTAACAGGTATTTGCTATAACTGAGCAGAATCCATTTAGGTTCTTTTTGCTGAAGATGTGATTAAGAAAAAGCAGAACTCTTGTCATTCTGGAGCCTTTGACATATAAACCAAAAGATGGATATATTTTTATCTCCAGCTATTCCCTCATCCCCAACAAAAGAAAGAGTATCTCTGCATATCTTGTGTGCATTTCCCTTTTTTTTTTCTTCATAGGAGTGCTTTCTTTTGCATAATACTTATATGACTAAAAGTGTCAACAATGCTTAATATTAAGTATGTACCGTTATCTACATTTATTGCCTTCATAAAGGGGAAGCTTATTCAAAGCAAAAGTAGCGGTTCACTGTCGAGTACCAGAGCATGTAGTCAGGAAAGCTGGCACTGACACCATAATTACAGTTTGTCCCTCCCAACTCCCCCCCAAAAGATAGTTGCTGGTGGACATAAGTACTTTTGATAGAATTACTTGCATGACTAGTTAAAGCACTTGTACAGAAGTTCTCCTTGTACCAGGTGTACTTTTGATTGTTTGCACATTTCTTTAATACCATGTCTTTTTCTTTGACATATCTAAGCTAATTTCAGGCAGTATCTGACTGGCAACTTTCACTTTCCAGTAGGTGATTTATCTTACTAACGTAACATTGTACAGTTTGTAGGACTGTCCTAGGCTGAATTGTCTCAAGAGCCTGACTTCACTGTCAGATGCTGGATTACCATAATTTTTCGCTGTATTTCCTGTACTTGCACTGTTTAAGTATTCCGTTTTATCAGTTTCTGAATGAATTGCACTATTTTCAACCAAATTTGATAGAGAAGGAGAAGACAGAGCTTGGTGCTCATCAAACTATGTGCGAGTTAGCCCTATATAAGATACCAAATAAAGTCTAGGGGAGACTAACCTAATAAAGTCCCAGCATCAGCAACAATTTCAGTTAGTCTGAACACTTTCATTGGGAATCTTGGTCAACTTGAAATACGGATGTAACATGGATTGTAAAATATTTTTCCCGCAAATAAATTTTGGAGGGCATCTTGCCTCCAAATTAGGCAAAATACTCTATTGCTGAAACATAAAAACTCCTGGCATTACTACATTAAGATCTGATTCGGTGTCCATGGTTATCTTTAGCAGTTTGCTAATAACTTCAGCAAAGACATTGATCAGAGTGGGAACATCAGTATTAGTTATGCAAGACTTGGCCATCCTAAACAAGTACATGAACTTTGGGTGTTCCCACCTGTTCTGTGGAGGCATTGATAATACCTCAAAAAAACCTTTCACAGTACAACTTGGGTTTGCCACACAACTGTAAAATAATCTGAGGAAATCTTCTTATGTAATCATGGCCTTTAAAAATTAAAGCTGTATTTAATTCTTTGAGTTTCAGTGTTCCCTGAGAGCAGTAAAATGTGAGGGTTATTACAGGTATCTATGTAGGAACGTCAAAAAAGTTCTGATCGGTACAGTATGATAACATCAATTATGTTAATTTTTGTGACTTGGTCTCATTTCAGATGAAGTGGCTATCTGTCCTGCCCCAGCAGTGTATTTTGCTGATGACATGTCTCCTAATGGCCTTGGAAGCTGTACCTATAGACATAGATAAGACAAAAGTCAAAGGAGAAGGCCACGTAGAAGGAGAGAAGGTAGACAATCCAGTAAGTGTAATGAAATTTTATCTAGTTAAGTATTTTTTCTAATTTTTCATAATCTGGCTATAGCAAACTCCCTTCATGAAATTTAAATGTTCTTTACTGGAGTTACTTGCAGGAAGGAAACTAATATTAGCCAGTATTGTCAGACAGTCTACCATCTACTATGGTGAGGTTCCGTTTAAATTTGTTCTCTTTTATTTTTTTCCCATGAGCTGCTAAAGGTGAGGTGGCACACAGAAGGAATTCCCCAGATTACAATAGGAAGAACTGCCTACTGTTCCACAGGGACTTCTGAGAGATTGAGTAGTGGTTTAGGAAATTCCATTCAGTGATTCCAGCTCAGTGTTTCAAATAGAACAGCAGTGAATGAACTGCAGTGTTTTAAAAAAAACAAAAAACAAAAACCAACACCACACCAAACTATATTAACATGACAGATGCTTGTGTATGACATAGATTCCTAAACACTTTTCTCTTCTTCCTTGTCAGCTGCTGAAACAAATGAATCATAAGAATAAGTTATAATAGGGGCAATGATGCAAATCAGAAAAAACGAAGATATGTAAGAGTATAATGCTTGTGTTGCTGAGATTTGAGTTTCAGTTTAATCATTGTATTTAAACAAAATGCAATGTTTGGTAGTATATTCTTTTCTGAATTTCACATTCTTTTTTTGAAGGATACAGGACTTTATTATGATGAATATCTCAGGCAAGTAATAGATGTCTTGGAAACAGATAAGCATTTCAGGGAGAAACTCCAGACTGCTGACATAGAGGAAATAAAGGTAGGTTAAAAAAAAAAGTTAAATTAAGCTTAATTAAATCCATAATCACGAGCCATGTATGTTGTATTCTTTCTTCCTTTTCTTTCTTCATACTCTCTCAATTTTTGTGATCTTAAATTTCCTCTCATTTTTATTTACTTAGGTATTTAATTCTTACTAGATCTTTGCCTTTAGCCAAGGGACAGCAGAACTTCTGTTAATTAAACAATATCCCATAGCATAAAAAACCCCCCAACAACGTTTACTTGAATGTTTAGTTTCTGCCTTCTGCCTGCCTACTAAAAAGCCAGTTTCAGACTCCATACAGGTAGGTAAACCTTCGCGTACATCAAAACAGCTGCAATAGAAGCTCTCGCTCGCTGTTGCCTGCTGAGGGATTTGGAACACTGTTTTGAACATAGAGGTATATCTGCCTTCTGAGATTAAGATAGCATGTCACAGATGAATACGATGACATGGAAGAGAATTACAAGAAAGTCAGATTTTCAAGTCTGGGAAAATTGAGGACTTGTGCTAGAGGTAAAGTCAGTGTATATAGAAATAAAATAGACCTCTGGCTTTCTCCGCTGCTGTCCTTTCTGTTGTGCCAATCCACATAGCACTCTCTCCAAAACCTCACCACATTCTTGTCTTTTCTACTTTAGTTCCTGGCTCTAGGTGGTGGCTGTTCTGCATTCCCCTTTATGAGCTAGAAATTCAGCAAGGGACAGGTAGGAAACAGTCTAAAGTGATAGACTTAAAGAGGAGATCCTGCCTTTTGCATTTCCTTTAATCCCTCATGTTGCCGTTGGCAGCTTTTAGCTCCTTTTTCTTTCATGCTACATCATAATGCAACCCTTGAAGTTTATTATCCATTTCCAGATCCTGATAAGTATTCTTGCAGTACACATTGGTGGCTGTTGCTGTGTTTGTACATTCTCTCAAGTCTTACAGCCGTCATCAAGTGGATGAAGAACACAGCACTTTGTCTGCATCTCAGTTCTTTTGAACTAATTTGAGAATATTTGATCAAGAAATTTGTCACTTCTTAAACATTATTAGGTATTGGTGGTCATGCAAGGTTATGCTTTTGCTCTTTGGAAGAGCAAGATACTTCGAAATTCTCTTTCCAGAAAGCTTTTAGCATTCTACTCTGTTTCTGTAACCATAGGCTTAAAAAATTTTGAATCTGTTCTTTGAAAAAATGTTGAGATTCTTATAATGTGGGCAACAGTATTGCCAAAGACTGCCACTAGTCTGCTGTCTTGCAGCTCATGTCTAATGGGAATCCTAAAGGCTACTTTCTTCTGGCTTTTATACATAACTTTTGGTTTTTTGACAGAGTGGAAAACTAAGCAGGGAGCTTGATTTAGTAAGCCACCATGTGAGAACACGGCTGGATGAACTAAAAAGACAAGAGGTGGCAAGATTAAGAATGTTAATTAAAGCTAAGATGGATTCTGTTCAAGGTAAGAATACAAAATTTAACTAGGTGAGTTAACAGATGGGATTGTGTTGGAGAGCTGCCCAAAATCCATCAGTTACGCTTTGTTTGTTGTCAACAACAACTGTAAGCTGAAAGTGAGTGTCCTTTCTGAGCTGGCCTAGGGCCAGTAAAGACCCATCTTTATAGGAAACTGGGGAGAAGAGAAAAGCCAATCTGTATTTTATAAATAATTAAACTTGATTCTGGCAGTGGGTTTTTCAGATAACTCTAATATTTTTCAACCTCTTTGTTTTTGTAATGCATCAATTTATAGATTACTCACTGAGAACTAATAACATAATAAGACTATGTTTAAGAATACAAATGACATAGCACTTCATGTCTCTACAGGGTAGAAAATGACTTTTTTTTTTTTACAGTTAACACAAAAGTTTTCATTTTTCTCTTTTTAAGCCCCCTTTCCACCAATTCAAGTTAATGTACAGATTTGTAACAAACATTAAACATTAAAGTTCAGAAGTTTATTTTTCTTATTTTGGGGGAAGTTTCAAGCTCCTGAATAAAGATAAACATTTGGAATGAAAAAAATTCTCTGTAGCATTTTCTTAATCGCTGATGAAATTGTACAAATTCAGGCAATTTCTTTTAATGAATAAAGTATACAGGTTTCTAATGATTCTAATTGCTGTATGTTTGCATGGGAAATGGTGCTATCCCTTTTTACTTCTTATTATCAAAGAATTTTTAAAGTTTGCATTTAGAACTAATCCTGTAAATCTCTTATTAGTGGTTTCTTTCTGAAGACAATTAGTTGATCCTAAACAAAGATCCTAATGGTGGGCTGCATGATCTTTTTTCTGAAACGCTGTTTTTCACAAAGAAGCTCTAACAAAAAGGGCTTAATTTGCCTATGCAGATTATTTTATTATTAAAAACATTTGCAAGTTATGGGGAGGGATCCCACTGAATTGAATAGGTCATGTATCGATTTAAAGTACTCCAAGAATAAGGATGAGTCTTCTAGGCTAAGCCAAATTTAAAGGTGGCAAGCAGACTGAAGAAGTATGCATGTGCAAATATGTGTTCATGGGGATGTTATTAGGGTCAGGAAAGCATCAGATTAATTTGGAAAAAAAGATATTTATCGTGTAGTAGATTTCCACTGAAGTCTTCAGGTGCTACCATAGTATAATTAATGAATGACAATACAGAGTTGGCGGAGAGCATCAGATCACCTTTCTGTTCTTTGCTTTCTTTTAATGAGTGTTCTAGTCCAGAGACTACAGTCCACTGGTAGCTAGACAGTGCAGACCAGTGGTAGCCCCTCCACAGGAGTCAGTGTGTTGCCTCACACACCTGCCAGCCCCCATGTTCATCTTCCTCAGATGGCTCTTTAGTGGCCAGGAACCCAGGTTCACGCTCCTATTGCAGGCAAGCAGTCCAGTGACATCATGGTGACACTCACAGTGAGCTAGGTGACAGCAGCTAATGATACCTGATTGTATACTTAGTAATTCTGTGTATTTTGAAATTTTTTAATAGTTTAATGGACTGATTACTTCTAGTCCTCTCTACTCCCATAAATCAAGAGTAACTAACAGAGCACGCCTTACAAAAATAATTCCCCCCAACAGATCAGATTGTTACAGTACAAGTGTGAGATCTTAAATTTGGTAAAGAGCAAGAACAAACTATTCCAGTTCAAAATATTCAGATGACTACTCAGATGTGAAAATACCATGAGTGGGAAAACATTTTGCAAAGTTTATAATCAGCCCTACCAGCGAGTACTTACACCACATACAAGAAGTATGGCCAGATTATCTATAAAGTACAGCTGCATCTGTACACCTATGCAACATCTTGGAACATGTACAAAAGAGCATTCTGTAATAGTGGCAGAGCTGTTTGATTTCTTTTTATTTGTTCTGTTAATCTTTTCCCTGTAACACCACTTAATATCTTAGTCTTCTGTCTGGTTTAAAAAAAAAAAAAGCAGCGCACAACCCCCCCTGTTTTCTTCCCTCTCAGATGGATCAGGTTTAAAAAAAAGAAAAAAAAAAAACAAACAACCCAACCAGACTGGAGATTATATTCTGCATATATTCAGTCCTCATTCAGATGTGTTTTTAAACATTTGCACCAAGATCTTATTGGACTGATCAGTACAGGACAGAACAATGTTAGGGGTTGGGTCTCAGATAATACAGTAATGTGGCGAGTAAATACTCTCAAATAGAATGAGTCTTTTCCCATAAATATAAGGAATGGAGGAAAATGGGTTTGGAGACAGGGTGGTTTTTTGTTTGGTTGGTCTTTTCTGTTTCATTTTTTAAAAAAGCCTATTATTACACTTCTAAAAAAATGTTTCAAAAACAGGCTAAGACGCATACATTTCAACAGAAATGATGATCTCACCAGGGAGGAATGATAGTTGAAATCTGCCCCAGCCAGTGTGCGCTGTTTTGTAATAATACAAACACAGCATTGAGTGTAAGACAGATAGTTTAACAAAGAATAAGAAGTTCAAAATTGTGTTTTCCATTTTTTTTAAACAAACAAACAAAACATATATTCTTTGCTAAGCCAACTAGTAAAAGCTTGGCAAAATTGTTACACATAACGTATCAGAGCATATGCTGCTTAAGATAGCATTATTATATAGCATTAGCAGTCAGAAACCATGGTAACAGCTAGAAAAGCCTGTTGTAGAAATGTGTTTTGTTGTTAGTGCATTGTGTATTGATGCTGTTGGGTATAGTTCCTGTCATAAGGAAGAGAGAAATGTTTGCAGCTTTTAGACACAGGACCTGGCTCTCCACTGTCTTGCACTTCTCGTTTTGCACAAATGAAATTTGAATATCTGCTTATCTGATTTGATATAATTTTATACCATATTGTATGTACATCTTTGGCCAGATAGAAGTTATTTGAAAAACATACAGGGCAATAGAAGAGTCAGACTTCTCCCACTTCAGGAAAAAGATGCAAGTTGTCAATGCTCTGACATTGCACATTACTTCAACTACCTCATCTATATAAAAGGGAATAAAGTGTTTTTCTTAGTTTGTGAAGCTCAAATTGATTGTATATTTCCTTGCTGAAACACAAGCCTTAATTTGTGCAGTGCAACACTGACACATCAGAAGGAATATAGTGCAAATTGCTATCAAGTTTGCCAATCTCCTTCAAGAAATGCAACTTTAGAAGTGTTGCTATAGTTTCCTCCAACAGTGAAAAAATTATCCAGTCCTCAGGGAGCCTCAGGTACTTAGAAGGCACAAGCTCCAGTATGAAAATTTTTAACTTCCTGATCTCGCTTGATTTCAAACTAATTTTAATGTTTTTGTTTGTACCTTGTTCTTTCAGACACTGGCATAGACCATCAAGCTCTCCTTAAACAGTTTGAGCACCTGAACCATCAGAATCCTGACACGTTTGAACCTAAAGACTTAGATATGTTGATTAAAGCAGTGAGTGCTAGATATAAACTACTGTGGGGGTTTTTGGTATTAATTATTATGCTTTTTCTCTGGTAAAGGCAAATCCTTTTATATATACCACTTTTTTATAAATTAAATGCAGTTTTCATTTTCAGAGAAAAGTCAGTAGTCTCTATTGCACACTTGAAAACTGTTGTCAGTGTGCATTATCCTGAAGAGCCCATAAATTTTGGGGTAGCATCTTAACAGGACTTGCATTCGTGTGCCAGTACAAACAACTTTGGGAATAAAATATGACTTTCAGGTAGCATTTAAATTAAATGCAGTTCTGATAGGGGTACTCTTTTCCCAAGTACATTTTCTGATTTCTAATTCTAAATTATTTTAGAATAGAATGACATAAAATATCGTCTCTAAACTAGCCATTTGAATTTTGGGATCTATTATATATACATCGAGCTGCAAAACCACAGCAGAGTAGAATTTAAGATATCAGTATTAGAAATTGCATGTGCTGGGTATGGCATTCAGTGTCAGTGAAAACGATACATCTCTCAACTGTATGCAAGTACTTGTCAGAAATTCTCCCCTCACAACCTTTTTCTCCATGTAATTGGGTTTTTTTCATTAAACTGTAGGATAAGCTACAAATATTCTGAAATAAACAAGGAGTTAATGGCACTATTTTGAAGCTGTGCTTAATTAGTATGGGACATACTTAACTTGAGTTAATTTGTTACTAATTGATGAGAAAGGACACCTTGATGCCTTCTTACAGTACTATATAAGTTGCAAAAATTTTCCAGCAGTTGAACCCTTGCAAATTAATTTCTGTAAAAATAATTAAGTGAGGAGGGATGTTTTTGCATCACTGTCACATGAAAGCAAACCCCCAACTAGTCTACCTCATGTTTAGCAAAAGAATGGCAGTATGTCCAGCCTTGCCCACAGATCTGAACAATATAGTGTTTTTAATATCATACATGTTAATATAATCATATGTTTACATATATCTATATTTTTAGGCTACAAGTGACCTGGAAAACTATGATAAGACCCGCCATGAGGAGTTCAAAAAATATGAGATGATGAAGGAACATGAGAGGAGAGAGTATTTAAAAACACTGGATGAAGAAAAGAGGCAGCGAGAAGAATCCAAATTTGAGGAAATGAAGAAAAAACATGGAGATCATCCCAAAGTTCACCATCCCGTAAGGCCACAGTCCGTTCTTACATGATTGGGTGGAAGCTTTCCTTTCCAGAAAGAAAAAGCTAATGAAGTGAAGGGTGTATCTTGTTTGTTCTTGGCATTTGCCTTTTCTCCTTGACATGGGAGCAAAGTGTGGGAACAGTGTTGAGAGCATTACAAAACCCACTATATATACCCCCATTTTTTTTCTGTACAAGTATGCTATTTGCTGGCAGAATTATTATTTACAAAGAAGCTAAAACTCCTGAGAAAGCAGCCAGAACAGTACTGAAAACTGTAGGGATACCTTCGTAGTATGTCTGACCCGCAAGGAGCTGTGTCACAGCACCTTTTGCTCTAGAAAAGGCAAACTACTTTAACTCCCTTCAGCTATTGTTTCTAGATGAGTCTGTGTAGCCATGACTGATTGTTACAGGTGTTCCTTTCCACAGCATATGTATTTCCTTGACACTCCCTCTTTTCCCAGGCCTTTCTGTCTAATGGAAGTATTAGACCTGACCAAAAGGGAATTAAAGAAAATTTCATTGATTCCATTTGCAACACAACAAATCAGAAAATAAAACCTTTCAGAGAAACTGTAATGCATAGGCAATGCAAAAAAAAGTTACACTTAATCATTCTTTTAATAGTTTTTCTTTGTAACCAATCTATAGGGAAGCAAAGATCAACTGAAAGAGGTGTGGGAAGAAGCAGATGGACTAGATCCTAATGAATTTGACCCCAAAACATTTTTCAAATTACACGGTAAGAGGTTTAGTTCAGTTTAACGAACAAGTAAAGTGATTTTCTTTCACCTTCTGCTGAGGGCAAGTTTGTTGAAAACAGAGTTTTGTTCAACTGCTTGTAAAATCATACAGCCAATAGCCAGTAGTGATTGCTCAGGGAAGTATAGGTACTCAGAGGGCTGTCCATAACTATAACTTTGCTTATACACTACGTACTAGGAATAAATACTCAGAGGTGTGTATGAGAAAATCTGCTTTCTCATCATCTCTGCAGATAAATGCCAGACTCCCCTTATCTTTGGAGTGGTCTCTTCAGAAGTTACAAGATTCCCTTAATAAAACAAAAAACAAAATGACCCCCAATCCTGCCTTTGTATTTCTGAACAGTGTGCAGCTAGAAACAATAAAATAGTAGCAGAGATGAGGATGCCTCTCAAGGGGGATTTAGATTTAAATGTGATTATATAAACGCGTAACCTTATATCCTGACATTGTTAAATGCTTCATAATAAAGTACCCTTAAGAAGATCCTACCTGGCACTGGGCTGAAGGGTTGAACAGTACACAGAATTTGCCTAATCCCAAAGATGATAATTTAACTGAAGAAAAGTGTTCTAGCTTGAGTGTGAACTTTTATCTTGATTTATAAAATATATAATATGTATTATAGTTATTAAACCTTGTTTCTTCTTTCTAGAAAGAGATCTTGAAAGATCATTTTCTGAAAATTTTTGGTAGGTTTTTTGTGCAAATCTTACCAAAGCAGAAATAGCTGCAACAACCTTTTGATAATTTTACATAATTCTAAAAAAAAATTTGAAGCAGACATTCTCTTTAATTTAGAGGTAGTATAACAATATTCAAAGTAGAACGTAGGATAAAAGATGAATCTTTACTTATCAAGCATTCTTCTCTTTTTGGGTTTGTGATGAAAAGTCATTTTACAGTGATCTCTTTTCCAGTGCTACATATTTATGTAGATTTTCACATAATTCTTTAGGTTTTTTGGAGAGTCATACTGTTGCTTAATGAAGTTTTTCTACAAGTTTTTGTTGCTCCTGAATCTATTTACAAATTTAGTTGTTAAATTGGGACAACTTGGTTTCAGTAATATCTTTGGGCAATTGCACTTTGGGCAATCCTGTTGTGACTTATTTCAGTTTGCTAATCTAAGAAGTAGGGAGATTGCTCCAGACTGGTTCAACCAACCAACCAAAAATGGCAATACAGTTCAGCAAGTGCCCGATAAAACGTTAAACAGAAAAAATGACCTATGTAACCAGCATTTTGTTAAATGAGGTTTTTAATCCAGGTGAGGTGCATGTGCTGATACTTAACTCATGGAGAACTATTACATGTATTTATTTTCTGTACATACTCAACTTGTATTTTTCAACATTTCTTTTTGTAGATGTCAATAATGATGGTTTCCTGGATGAGCAAGAATTAGAAGCCCTGTTTACTAAAGAGGTAAAAAAAAAGTTCAAAAACTTAACTTGTTTCAGTAAATGGTTACAGGGATGTCTGTATTTTTTCCAAGTGTATTTGGGGGCTTTGGACTATAAATTAGAGTATTCATGCCAAGTTTTGTGCATCCTTACGGTTTCTACAAAAGTGTAAAAACATATCAGCAGGGAAAATAAAGCAGTTGAAGCATAGGAATCGGACACCAGAGATCTACTACTCTTTTATTTCTCTGCCACAGGCTTGTTTGAGATTTTTATAATTAATCTGCAGGATAGCTATACCTGTATAAATTGCAATGCAGAGAGCTGCACTCCTGCTCTGGCTAGATGCAGTCTGGTAGAGATTCTAAAGCTTGGTATCTGTGCTCATTCAGTGCTAATCTAAAGTCATAAGACTGTTGACAGAAAAAGGGTCACGCTCATGTGAATTGGCTCAAAGACAGCACATGGTGGAAGCAGCTACAGAAATTTTACATTTTTTTTTTATCTAGCTAGTTTGGAGCACAAGTACATCTGATAAACTAGACAGGCTCTTTAGTAGACAGTTTCTTTAAGCCTTGGTTTGTTGTCTGTGAAAATACAAAAGTTAGTACTACTTTGCCTCCCAGAGGGGTAATGATAGCAATGTACTGAAATTCTACAGCCATGGGAATTGCAGAATCAATGAGTAAACTAAGGGCCTTGGTCTTCATTTTTCCAGTAGGTTCTGTTTGGTATAGCAGAAAAAAACCCCTAAACTTCCCATTCAAAGATCCAATACTATAGCTATTAATATCTAGTCTTAACAATTTTTTCTAGATTTCAGAAGTGAGGGAGAAAGTGTGCTATACAGTGTATATATAAGCTTATAAATTCAAACTACTGTAAGTTTTTGAAGAAATTAAATTTGCAAATACAGATTTCTAACAATACTTTGCCATAATCCCCGCTAATACAATGAAGATATACGGCAGTCTTTTTTGACTGGTATGTCCCACCATTTTGCAGTTCTGTAGTTTAAAAAACAAGTAGTCTAGGGCCTTAAAATTACATATAGCTAAGCAAGTGAAGCTAAATGACTAAGAAAGCCAAGTAGAAGGAAATAAGCATAAACTCACCAGAAAGGCACTGTGCAAGAAGAGACGTGGACCATTAAATTAAGTACTTGGTTTGTCTTGTGATATCCTGAATGCTTACATGGTCAGCTGCATGCTTTGGTAAAAAAGCTACTCTCTCCTGTTCCAGAAACCATGTGGAAACTGCCTGCTTTGAATCAAATGTAGGATCAGACTGTGAGTGCTGAGGAATTTTTGTAGTGTCCACAGCATTGAGTTACGACAGACCACATGAATTAACTGAAAACTTCATTCTTAGCAATGAAAGGCTCACTTGTTACTTAAATACCATGCAAAAAGAAGAGAATTACACACACACACTCTCACTCTATTGGAGAAATGAAGAACTTACGTTTTTTAGCAACATCTCATGCTATTGTTCCAGATATGCTCTGTCATTTGAATGAGAAGCCCTTTCTCTAAACTAACATTTGCTAATTTTTAATTTCAGCTAGAAAAAGTTTATGATCCCAAAAATGAAGAGGATGACATGGTTGAAATGGAAGAAGAAAGGCTAAGAATGAGGGAACATGTAATGAACGAGGTAGGGACTGATGTTCAGTAGAGCTGCTGATTTCCTTCTATGTTAGAGAAATACACTCCTCCTAACATGAAGGGTTGTCCAAGTACAGCA
The DNA here is from genome assembly GCA_034008185.1 of Gorsachius magnificus. Classification (NCBI taxonomy): domain Eukaryota; kingdom Metazoa; phylum Chordata; class Aves; order Pelecaniformes; family Ardeidae; genus Gorsachius; species Gorsachius magnificus. Next base: position 8,068,967 of record CM067086.1, on the reverse strand, counting down.
GAAAGGGATGACCTGTCACACTGAATGCTGTTTGTGCTGGGATTCACATAGAGTTACAGTCCTCAAGCCCTGTCCCCATATGTAAATGCCTGCTGACTATTTTTTATTTACAAAGTTCCAGAGAAGGAATTATGCCGTAGCCTCCATCTTTTGCAGATACTGAGATTCAGTAGACATTCCCTGTGAATTTTGTGTCAAATGCGGAAGACTCTACTTGGCAAATGGGTAGGATTTAGGTGTGAGAAGAGGGAGTAGAGCAATGTCTTCTTTCATGTCCCTTCAGAAGAAGACTCAGAGCTCAAGCTATCACCAATGACAGTGAATACCTTTGCTAGTTTTGACAGATTTTCCACTCAGGAGACAGAGAAAGGGAAGAATGGTTTTGAACCACTGTATTTTTCACTCCTATCTTTTCTGTATTCAACTATATTCCTTACGCTTGAGGAATGGAGCAAGCCTGGTCTTGCTCCATTATTATTAGTCATAAAGGGAACCATTTCCTCCCTTCTCCGTCAAGGATTCTGACACAATTCACTTGGGGTTTTTTTGATGTTTTAAAACTCTCTGTCCAACAGTGGAGATTACTCTGACTCACAGTTACAAAATTATTACCAGAAAGCTATAAAACATTTTTCTTAAAAAAAAAATCATGCATGCCACTATTAGGATTGGAGTTATGACCACAAATAATGTTTCCAATAAAGCCAATGGATATTGAAGTAAAATGTGAGGATTTACTTCTTATTTCCATTTTTGTTAAGCTATATGAGCTTGTGAGTTAAGTTTTCAGATAATGTTGCAGGCACTCCCTTGAAAATGAGTCAGTTTAAAAATAAAATGGTTATATTTGAAGATATTTGCATAATGAAGTTAAACATTAGCTCCAACAGAACCCATCCTTTAGGTTGAATTTAATTTTTTGCTTCAAATAGGTTGATATCAACAAGGACCGGTTAGTGACTTTGGAAGAGTTCCTGCGAGCTACAGAGAAAAAAGAATTTTTGGAGCCAGATAGCTGGGAGGTAATGAGAATGAGTTCCAAGTGCAACATACTGTACTATTACCCTCACCCCAACTAGGAAACCACATGGCATGTCTCTGACCTTTGCTTTTTTTCAGTCCTGTTGTGGTATGTGTGTGGTTAAGCGCTTTAGCTAAACGTGATGTACAAAATGTAGCAGACTAATGTAATGCAGATGTAATTTTTATGGTCCACACACAGAGAAAAGGTCTGCGCCACCCTGTGGATTCTAGGAGAGCTTTTCCCACATGCTTTTCAAACAGAAAATGGACATTTTGTTTATGAATCACTTTAAAGGGAAGAGCTCAGCTGGAAGCAAGAGGAGTTTTTTTTCTCCTACCTCTAAATGCGTAGTAGAATTTTGCTGAGAACACTTTGCTGTTTCTTCCAGTGAGTGTACTAACCCTTTACACTGTCATGTCTGGATGCTTTGATGAAAATTCTGAGGGTTGTTTGGTGAACTGTACAATTCAGCTAACAATAATCTCAGTGGGAAGATGATTAAAATATATATGCATTCCTGCCTAAGTATTTACATTTGTATGTATTTTCTTGCAGACACTAGATCAACAGCAGCTCTTCACTGAGGATGAGCTGAAAGAATTTGAAAGTCATATTTCTCAGCAGGAAGATGAGCTTAGAAAGAAGGCAGAAGATCTTCAGAAACAGAAGGAAGAGCTACAGAGGCAGCACGACCAGCTTCAGGCTCAGAAACAAGAGCTTCAGCAGGTACACTTACGAGAACAGATTTTCTTTTTTTCCCCCCCCCTTTTCTGTATCCTTATATATGTGATGGCTCATGACAATCCCCAGCTCTGGAGCATTCTTTACCTTGATTTCTCATACGAGTCCCAGCTGAATTCTTAACCAATGGTACCACAGCAAAACATAATCTAGTATTCAGGATTATAGCACACAATGCAAGCATCTCAACTCAGTAATATACCCATTAACAAAGACTTTACATAATGACTGCAAAATTTCTTTTAAGTGTATTCATATATGTCACAGCTGAGAAAGGAGACAGATTTAAGTTTTTCAACTATGGTATTTTATTTTTCACCAGGTTGTGAAACAGATGGAACAAAAGAAACTACAGCAAGGAAATCCTCCTGCAGGACCAGCTGGGGAACTGAAATTCCAACCCCGTATGTATCTTTCTGTGTAGATACACAAACTTTAAAATAAGATCTTCAACATAAAGGTCATCCTCTGTGGCAAATGTACCAGCAGTTGGGCACAACGTGACATGACAAGTTAGTTGTAGACAGTATGAATGACCAATTGCTTCAACACCCTCAGAAGAAAATAGTGTCATAATAAGTCATTGCATTTGCTCATTGGTGGCAACAAAATGGTCAGGTATATATTAGCACTTCTTATCCGTAACACATTGTCCATGTTTCTCTTGTGTTTTAAAGAGTCTCCGCTCTCCCATACATCCTAACTTAGCTTTTTCTCCCCCTCTAGAAAGGTTGAAACTAATACGGCTTTATTGGCTTCCATGTTCATGTGCTAACGTTATCAGTAGAGCTCAAGAACTTCTTGACATTCATCTCAAACTTAAGGCTTCGGACTGTATCCCGGCAGCCTTTTGAATAGTGGAAGGTCTTAACTGCTCCTGCAGGGCCAACAGTGGGATTTCAAACCTTAAATGCTTTATTCAGTGATTACAGGTCACTTTGAGTATCCTGAAATTCTATCCCTAAGCCACTCAGTTCTGTGAAGAGAAATAATGACATTTCAGTACGAGTTTAATTTTGTCTTTCATTTGCTTCAAAACTGCCTATGGGTAATTTCATTTTATGATCCTTAGTTCTGAGAGCCTCACTTCTGCTTACCTTCAACAAAAATGTCACGTGCAGTAGCAGATGCCCTGGGAGTTGGACTAATGATACATCTTTTGATACTGGCAATATTGTAGCAGATACTGTTCTTAACACACATACTATTTTATGCAAAAACTTTCCGCAACAGCATGTAATCAGGTGTCATAAAAATTCATTATATTAGACAGAACTATTCACTACGTTAAGGAGATCCATGTAGACAATATTTCTAATCTGTAGGCTGGAGCTACTAAGGGTAAATTAAGGGGGAGGGTGGAAATCACAAAAATGCAGCTCCAAGTTATGAAATCTTCAGCAAACTATGAAAACTAGTATTATTCAAAGGTGGGCAAAGGGAGAATGTTGTAAGTATTGTCGACGCAGTGAGGAGTAAAATACAGGAGCAAGTTGGTTTGTTTTGGGTTTTTTTTTCCCAGGCTTCCCATATTGGGATTAAAGGTTTCAGAAGCACATAATATATTTCAGAAAGAACAGTCTCCAAAGAACCAATGTTCTTTGTAAGTAAAAGCATTTCACAGAAAACAGAAACAACTAGTAATCTAAGAGGAAACTGAATATTATAATGCAGTCTATTGGGTAATCTCAATCCAATTTCATTGTTAGTCACTTACAAAATTCTTGATTCCACTTACCAACCAAAAGTAGAAAGTTTTGTTTGATCACCCCTACACTAGAAACTTACCTTTAGAGACTTTTCATGTTTTGGGGCCAGTTTAATTGAGAAGTTACAAATGGTTTTATTCTTTTTTTACAGCTGCGGAGCCCAAAGTTGGAGACGCACCAAAGCATCCTGCAGGAGGTGATCAGCCTTTACCACCAGGACATGTCCAAGAACAGGCTGCTAGAACTGATCAAGTTCACCCTTAACCACTTGTGCCTCACCTTTATAGCATCTTTATTACTGGGGGCGGGGGGGGAAAGGGGAGGGGAGGGTGGGCAGGAAATCAGAGCGAAACATGAACTCTCCACTTTCTTCCTGAGGTTGTAAAATCTTGGGGAATGTTAGAGATGAAGTATCAATCGGATTTGAATAATAAATTAAACTAATTTTCTCTCCAGTGCATCAGTGAGAAACACAACAAGGGGCTATAATGGAGGAGGGAATTAAGAGAACTTAATACTAAAGGTTTTTAAGGCCAGGGGACTGAACTGCTGAACTCTTCTCTTACAAAAAGGGAGAAGATGTCTGCTATTCTGTGTTTAGGCACGAATCGGAATCTTCTCAGAGAGGAAGCAGGGAACTGGCCTGAATGTCAAGTTAGGTCTAGTTTTATGTGGAAACTCTTTCCATAAATGCCAAGAAGCAAAATACAGGGAAATAAAGACCATAAATAAAGGCCTACCATTTCCAACACTACCAAACCCTTTCTTCTTTGAGACCAAATAAAAATCAGACTTCTAATCCTTAATCACAGAAAATTTGCACTTTCTAAAACCTAAACACAGCAAAGAATAACGTGGAACAGTGAATATTTTTCATGTTTACAGAAGCCTAAGAATTTCACTGTAAGCCTTCAAAAGAAATACTGTACTTCTAGCGGATTGATCTGAACCGTCCTCCTTGATGATATTAATTCTGTGTAGCAGTTGAATACTCAACTGGCTCTTGGGACAGTACTTTTGTCCCTTTTTCTTTCATCAGGTGCCAGCTGATATCAAAATTTTGCATGTTATTAAGTAAGCTTTTTATGTTGATGGAAATATTGTGCAAAACAGAACAAGACTCATTGTCTTTTTCTGTACAGATTATGCTACCTCCTATGATAATACCAGATTTTTCGAAATGCACCGTGTGCTTCAGAAAGTTCTACTCAGACGTGAATCTTTAACTTGTTAAGTCTCACTATTAACTCTTACTAGTCTTTCAGCAGTTCATATGAGTTCATGAAGTGTCCTAAAACAGGGAAACAGGGGTGCTCTTTGATTGTATTATTTTGATATTGAACCAGGATAGGTCCCTAATATTGTAAGCAAAGATTTTACAAGAACTTGTTGATTTTCCTGTGGGTTTTACTATAATATTGAAAAGTTGTGCGATTGTCCTTGCTTGACATTCATTTCAGACTGAAGGTATCCTAAAGTGTAATCTCTGGTTTGGTTTTACTGTTTGCTTGGGATTTTGTCGAGGTGTTTTTTTTTTTTAAAACATGGATTGTTCTGATTGTATAATGCTGGCTTTGTACTGATATACACACACCTTGGCAAGCATCCTTTGCATTTCCTTCCTGTTCTGTGGCTAACTGCTGGCAGTGTCATTAAAGGAGATCATTTGGGTTTTGAGCAAAGAAACAGAGGCAAGCCTCTGTTATAGAAAGATGTTCCTTTCAGAATAAGACTTGAGTATTTTAGGCAAACTCAAAAAAGACAGGAGGCAATTAGTGACACTTGGGAGGTTTCTCACTCTGAAGAACTTTGTTAGTGTTTAAAACTGATTTCATCAGGCCCGAGCACATTCTTTTCTCCACACAATATAGTAGAACTCACTGCTAGAACAGATTAGGTTCCCTTATCTGTTTCATCTTGTTGTCATGTCATATGTCCTTCATTTATACCACTCAAACAATTGGACTTTTACCTTTTTTTTTTGTTCTCTACACAAACGATTCACATTTTAATTTAGTTTCCAAACTCAGTGTCTCCACTGCTTGTCATTTTCATGCAATTCTAACATTAGTTTGATTAAGTCTTTGTCAGGAGACTAAAATACCTTTCAACAACTTCATCTATTTGCTAAAAGGTCCAGACATAGTTACAGGTACGTCCAGACTAATAGAGCTTCTCACTATGCAGCCCTGGCTTTGGGGTTGTAGCCTGATAATGGGCAACAGAGCGAGGAGGGAAACAAAGGGGGGATTATTCAAACATTGTGGAAAAGGTGAGGGGAAATTGTTTTAGTGTTCTCCCCACCCCACATGAAAGTTTATAGAGGACAAATGATACAGCCAGAGATAGTTGTAGAGAATCAAGGACTGAAGTCTTTGGTGCAAAGGCATTTCTACCTTACAAATCATTCCTTCAGGCTACATCTGCCTCCTAACAAATGTCATTACATATAATGACATGCTTTTTTATGTAACGCTCAAGCTTTGGTTTCAGTGCAACCTCTTACATTTTGATGGTAAGATCTGGACTCTCCCTGCTGTTGGAGATGGGCATTATATCCCCCTTATCCCATTTACTTTGAAACATCCAGAGTTTTGTAAAGAACTATTGTAACTTGGGTGCTGACCTCAGCTTCTGCACACCACAGTGTAGCGAGTGTCAGTGGTGACTCTGAGGAAGCCACTTGCAAGAAGCCAGAGTTTTCAATTTTCACTGTGAGCTAGCATTAGCACAAGTTCCTCGTTCTGCATTTCAACTAGCCACTGAGGTGTGTTCAGTGTAAAATGGTGAGCATCTTTCCTTCAATTGCTATCTGACATCTAAATGTTGTTCTTGACAGTGTTAATTTAATTAGTAGGCTTGCAGTTTAGCGATATACTACAGACTTTCTGTTCATTTTTTTAGAAGTGGAAACAGGCAGGTTTTTAAACCTTAGAACTGGTGATCAGGTTTATCTCTTAACAGTAATTGAGGTTTAGTCCAACTGACAATTATTTGCCCTAAATTATGTGGAAGTCAGAACCTCAGTCCTCAGTAACACCTAAGCTATTGAACTCCTACTGAACACATCTTAAGTTTGTTGCCCAAATGTTTTTGAGATGAGAGCCCAAATTACAACTTGATGCTCATCCACCCAATTCAAAATTCTCATATGTCACATGTCCACAAAGATAGCAAGGACTGAGAGGATGTTCTGTCAAAAGATGGCCTGGTCTATTGACAGTGTTCACCCAATACTGTCCCTCTCATCCTCCTCTGTTGAGGAAGGGTATCGTTCTTCAGACCCAGGTCTCTGGGTGGTCTCTGTCTGAGTGTAATACAGTCACTGAACTATTTGTGTGGATCAGTTCTGAAGTGTGGTTTAAATAAGTTACCTCTGCCTTAGAGGTTTTGCAGCGTGCTGAAGTCTTGCTTACACATGAAATGTTTAGCAGATTTGTTGCTTTTTAATGTGTTCATTGTTTTCAATGCTGATGTCTTCTTTGAATTGGGTTCTCTCTTCCATAAGAGAGACTAAAAGTATTAGCCATTAAAAGCATGTTTCTGCCATGGTACTGATTTCTCAGGAGCTCTTTAAAGTTGGAAAAAAAATTATTAAACTAAGCTTACAGCTAAGTGCAGAAGTAGAAAGCTGTAATCATAGATAAATAAGGGACTGGAATGTCATGGGCACCAGTGCTTTCACCTGTACTCTGCTTTTCATTTAGGAGGTGATTACAAGAACACTGAATGTAACTTCATGCAGACACCAGTTCCAAGACAGAGATGCAGATACTTGGTTTTGTACTTGGCTGGGATTTCAGTAGGAGGATGAAGGGGTAAGATTTGGTCAACGTTGTACAAATTCATATCCTCCAGTGCAAATACACATAGAAGAAAGAAAAAGCCCCACTCCATACTTTGTATAGATTAGTTTTTAACTGGATTAAACTGAAACTCAGCGCAGTGACAGACGTCTAGTGTTTTATTTTAAGCGGGTGGGAAAGAGGTGGGTTTAGATCTTGTCTGTATGCACAACTCGGTGTTTCTGCTTAGAGGCCCTTCCTGTTTGCCCTCTACTCTTTGCTTACTGGAATGATGTGAGTATCCTATGTTCTTCCCTGGCACCAGCTGCCTCACTGAATAGCTATTCACTAATTAAGTACTTGAACGCTCAATATTCTATATTCATAAAAATACAAACCCAACTAATTTACATGCTCCTGCAACAGCATTACAAACCTGAGAGCACCACACACTTCCCTGACTTGTTCAAATTCAAAACAGAAATCCCAGAGAAGGTGAAGGACGCACAGATTTAGTAACAGATTTTGCTATAGGTTGCTTTCTCTTTGCTTACAGATTTTGCCTTCAAAGCCAGGTGTCAGCCATTTTAGGATGTCAGAATGGCTGTGGCAGTGTCTCTCTTGGGGAGATCCCCAGGACATGATGCCATATCCAGCCACATTAGACTTTTCCATTTTGTAAATGTATATGGATTAAGAAAAATTGATGTATGGTGGCATTTTGCAAAGAAGTGAAACTCTGAGCTATGGATTATCATTTTGTAATTTATGCAAAAGTAGGTAGCAGATGCCAGGGGCTGTCGCTAAGGTTGGCCCCAAAAGTACTGCCTTGTTTACATCCTCAAATATCTGTTACTTACTAAAATTAAGAGCTAGATGTACCAAGGTAGTGAAATGAGATTCCCATCTGAAAACATAGCAACGCTCACTGTAGTGTAGTTATATCTCTAAAAATGAACTTTTTTTTTTACATAATGGGAAATAGGAACTAGCTTGAGTCCTATTATTTGCGCACCCGCGGATAGTAAATAGTAAACCATCTAGTTACCCTAATGTTTTCTAATGCCTTGAAAGCTTTACTTGCCAGAATTGCTTTGTACCCAATAGTAACATTTCTTACAATTATACTGTCCAACAATGTGCTAAATAACAGCCTGCATACTTGCTTGTGTAGTGAAGTCCAATATCAATGAGGGAAAGTAATTATTTTCCAGAGATACCCAAGTTGACAAATGCAGGGATAAGTAGCACTACAAAGCTGACCTCTCCATTCTTTGCACCTTTTCCATCAATTTAAGAAGCTGTTAGTCTGAACGACTGCACAGTGACTGCTGCTCAGTCACCATTGCAAACAATTTGTTACTCAAACGTGTATTTCTTTAACACAGCTGGTATCTTCTAAGAAACTGTCCATAGAGTAATTTCTGTGTATGGGAGGTGCCAGTGCATACAACACCCGAGTTTCCCCTCTAATGTCTCATTTCACACCCTCCCTCTAGCTTATCATTGCTGTTAATAGTACATTGAGAAGAGGATTTCAATTTTTGTGCTCCCCATCACCAGTGACAGTGGAGAAAGCAGAATGGAGGTGCAGGCAGCCCTCCACCTCCTCTGTGCACCATACCAAGCTATGCCACTGCATGAATCGGAGCCCACCTAGGAGGAGAGGATGAGTTATTCAGCCAGGGAGTAGAGTCCTATGCAAACTTGTGCGTATGGAGGTTTCCAGAGTCACAGAAAGACACTAGATACTTCAGTAGCAACGAATGAAGTTCCTGAGGCCACATCTATTCTGCAGGCTGCACTGACCTCGCCAGTGCGTTTAGTACCATGGAGAAGCGATGCAATGTTTATTACATCACACAACGTTTTTTCATGTGATCGACACGTACAGTTGCATACTGTTTCTTCACTAGAGGGAGTCTAAGACAAGGATTACAGAGCACTTCTAACAGCTAATTAAGAAGCAGTGGTGGCACAATAAAATAGGATGCTGAAAACTGGATGATCCCTCAAAAGCCAAACAACAGCTGCCATGTCTCAAAAGGGCTGTGGGTTTGTTTTTTTTTTTTTCTTTTTTCATTTACAAGAATGCATTTCCTACATTATGCTGTTTCCTTTCAGAAGAGACCCTGATAGTGCAGATGAGCACTAAGCTAATGATTCTCTTTCTCTGTACCATGCTTGATCTCCGAGTACAGTGCACCACAACTGGATAACAATATGCGAATCACTTGGTATTTAAAAACCCAACTTATTGACCAGGAAAAGATACTGTTTACATTTATAGCTGGAAACCAGAGTCCTCCTAGAGTAGGATCCTCCATGTTGTACAGTGAAACAAGGAAAGGCTGCTGCACTATTTCTGCCAAAATTACAGCTGGAGTAAACAGGATTATACAGATGCCAACTCATTGTCACTCCTGATGCTGCTCAAGGAACAGCTTCCTTGGAGGTAGTTGGTAAGTTGTTTTCTATTAGCGTTTTTTCCCCAGGAATTCTAAAGGTAAAAATTGCATATATCAGAGCCAGCTTAGGGATGCCAGTTCATCCAGTCTCTGAAGCTTCCAAGGAAGCACCATCACCAGTGAATAGCTAAGGAAACTGATAGGAATCCTGATGTTAAATATGAGAACTGGGATGAAGGAATAGGGTGTTCTTATCAAGGCATGTGAAGTTTTTGATCAGTTTCCCTGTATCTCTAGTTTAATTGTCTGTGTTCAATGTTATGCTGCTTACTACACATAAAGCCATGGCTCATTTTCAGCTACAATAGTTTGATAATTCTTAGTCTAAATACCCTCTTTCTAGGCATTTTATATTTAGCAAGGAATAAGAAAAATTAAGTGCTGTAAATGTTCACTTATTTGTGTTCACTAAGCATTATAAAATTACCAAGAACTTAATAAATCACATACGCTATTCTTAGTCTAAATAAGTATCTGTATTTTTATTTTCTACTGTGTGTGCAATACTTGGGCAAGAAAAATAACCAGCCAGTCATCTGTCCTGATGGGTAGATTTAGTTCAATCTAAAGGCAATTACAGTATCATTGGAATAGTCTTGATTAATTTATCTGTTAATTATTTACAGCTCCCAAGTTGCATTTTAGTTGGCCCAGCCTTTGGATTAACAGCTGCCTGTCTTTTGGTTGGACCGTTTGCTTTCCTATACATTAAGCACTATAAACCACGTAAGTGGTTTCAAATGTCTAAATTTCTCTTTTGACTGTATTACGATTTCTACATTGAAAACTGTTCTTGCAAATTATTTTATTCTAAGTTTAACAGGAGGGATGAGTGACTACAGCCAGCACTGTAATACTCCTTACTGCTATTGTGATCTTTAGCCACTGCTCTCAAAACCAACGCTCCCATACTTTTGTTCCCATTTGCTAAAAAAGCAATATTTTCATTTGGTATTTTGGTGGCTGCAGGCAGGCTGGAGATTGCTAAGCCATCTGTGCTGTTACGTGGCACCGCAGACCTGTGCTGGCTGGATTCAGGTTGGATCCTACAGCTGTCTGATGGCCCGCACGGTACCAACCTCAATGAGGGCCAGGGATCACCAGTTGGCATCATATCCATTTGATCTCTGCCAGCTAATACATGCTTTGTCATAGCTCATCTTTCAGTCTAGACATGTCCTAAATGTTTCAGATGTCCCTCAGGCTCCTCAGGACAAAGCAAGGGTTGCACCAGTGTTGCACCAAATATGCAGAGAACATTTTTTTTAATATTTACTTCAAAAAACAAAAAACAAATTGCAATATAATAGTTATGAAATAGGGAAAAAAGTAGGGAAAAAAGTGTTGGGATTAGAGGCAATGCATTCATATATTGCCGACTAACTGAAAAGATGCAGTTTGACTCAGAAAGCGACCAATACAAGGCATCCTGCTCATGCCTGATGCACACATGTGATCAGCAGAACTTCAAAGTGGTAACTCCCAACTGCTTGGTGATATGGTTTCTTTGTTATTAAAAAGAAACAGTGACAAACATGCATGTAAATAACCCTTTCACAAATTCATATGGAAGAAACTTTAGAGGCTGGCTGGCTGTAGCTGACTGTACAGTCACAGATCGGGCAACAGGGGTGGACTAAATATCTCAATAATTGCAGCTCTTCAATCAAGAGAATTTAATTGCATGTTTTAAGCAATAAAGCATCAATATATTTATGCATTGTCACAGTATAGTATCTAAATCTTTGTAAAGGGAGAAAACAACTTGTGTTTACAAGTTGAAAAAAATAAAAGCTCACTCAAGCTTATTTTAGGCAGCCATTTGCACTGTGCAAATGCAGCTCACTTCTCCCATAGCCATTCTCCTTGGTGCACAGCTCCTCAACACTGCCCAGAAGCTGGAGAGGGAGGACATCATCTGCCCACAGCTGGCAAGGAAGGGGTGAAGCTGTCCTGCACGATGCAGAGGGCAGCCTCCTGCCACATTTTGGAGACACAGAGCCTCCTGCACATCTTGAGCAGCAAAGAAGGTCTTTCTGGCACACCATTGCCTGCCTGGACAGAGGCAAGGAAGAAGCAAGCTGTGTACCATCCCAAGCCCCTCCTGATAGCACGCACACTGCTGACTGTGTGTAGCTCATGCAGGAGAGAGAGAATGATTAGCATTAATTTCTTTTTCTTGCCTTTTTTAATTAATGTGCATTTAGAAACAGATGCATCCCCTTTTCCCTTACAGTTTCTCAAAAAAAATACTAGCTTCAAAGGAAGCATAGAAATGTTTGGAATAAGCTCTCTTGAATTACCAGGTTGTGGACTTTTGTCCCAAACCATTAATATTAAACTTTTTATCTGAAGTATCCGCAAGAGAGAAGGTACAAATTTTCTCATGGAGTAACGTGCAATGCAACACACAACGTAGCACTGCAAGAGAAGAGAAGGCAATTCTGGCTAAAGGACCGGGAGGATCTGAAAGCTTTTCAGCATCAGGTACTGATAGAAGAGAACAGCACTTCCATGGCTCTACCTACTGTTCATGTTTCTCCAAAGGCATGTGAGCATGACAGGGCAGATTGAAATAATTCATGACACTCTTAACTGTCATCCTCTTGAGTGGACAACACCACTGACTGTCATAAGTAAGCAAATTGCTTTGCCATGCAGTGAGGGTATGGTTTAATTTCTGGAAGACAGTAGCTGTCTGGATTTACAGTTGGTAGGGCTATGATGGTGTTAAACCAGATAATTTTTCAAAGCAAGTGTTTACTTTAGGACTCCCAAATTTTCATCTCACTGTTAACAAGGATGGGTGTTCTTTGTCTCCAAAGCTGTGACAGTGATTTCTTCTAGCCCAGATGCCCTCACATGAATACACAATTTCTCCTATGTCTTCACTCAGAATTACTCTTAGTAATACTATGTATTTTCTCCAAATACCTGTCTTATCCACTACACTCCGTTCTCCAACAGCCGGTCATCTCCCTTACAGGCCCTCAGGATCTATGAGGATGCAAAGCATTTCCCTAGATTTTATTTAAGATGTCTGGAAACCACTTCCCCAGAGAAGGCACATTCTGTTCACAGAAGGCAGCTTAATCTCTCAAACACTGGTTGGTCATAGCCACCAGATCTCTCTAACTGGGGAAGCAAATACACTTCAAACCCATCCTTGGTTTTTCTTCAAAGGAATTTCACAGCTGCATAGGGTGCGACTGCGAAACCCATCCTTTCCCAACACTTTTCTTTATGCCTATGTTACAGGCTTACAGCATGGGTTTCTCTGGGGCTCATGGTGCACAGTATCTGAGGGAAGGGGGAACCCCTAATCAGCATCTTGCAGTACTGTATCATATCTTGATAAATTTTTTTAAGATCTGATGATTTGCTTTTCAGCCCTACCAGTGCTAGATGCAGTGCAATATTTGACAAACATGCCAACTGCTGTGGAGTTGCTCACCTTAACTTGCAGAGCCTGTTCCTTCTTTCCTGAAGGAATTGAACTCTTTAGGTATAAAGATGACAAGTAGCACTCAGGATCCTTCACAGATGCTGAAGCCTAAAAACAAAGGGTCTTTTCCTGATCAGCACAAAACTATTGCAAAGCAAACTAAATTCCATTTACATGACCATGCAGTGCAGTTCACTGCTGAAGTTACACATTCAAACAGTTCTACAAGAAAATCCTATTCTCTCAGTTTACAAAGTGACTCTTTTATCCTGTGTTCTTTGGGGAATATGTTTGTGCTTTCCTCTTTGGTCCACTTGAAAACACCTGGAGAGGACACGCTGCCTGTAAACCTGTGTTAGTTCTGTCATCAGTAAGACTTGCTTGGAGCCTGCTCTGGAATGAGATCAGTGCAGCTGTGTCCTGGACATCCAGCTTTATATGCACAGACATGCCAGAAATAGGGCTGGATCTAAGGAGGAACAAAACTACTGCTCCTGATTAAGATTTCCGAGGCTTTGTGATGAACTATCTTAATAAAGTACTAAAAGGAAAAAAAGAAACCCACCCAGATCTGATTGTCCCAGTGTGAGACACCCTACATAGCACTGCACTTGCAAACCAAGGCATGCAAAAGAAAGAAAAGTGTTCCAGACAGAGACCTAAATCTAGCTTGAGGTCTAGACTCAGTTTCAGAAACAGAGTTGGCCTGAGAGCATCCACAGCATCTGTATTCCTGCCTACCCCATGGGAAATCAGGAAGCCTAATCCCTTGAGCAGACTTGACAGTTTCTATCTCTTAGAAGTTTTCTAGAAACTCTTAAAAACCCAAAACCAAACAAACAAAAAAAAAAGGGGGGGGGGGGGGAAGAATAGCTCTTGGAGTTTGTGAAGTATTTTCCTGAGGAAATATTTTTAGTAGGATGACACTGATGATTTACAAGAAAGTAAATATATTGTTTCTCCTGCAGCAGGGAAAGCACTTGTACTCTGTAACTCACCACTTTTTAAATTGTGCTGACATAGCTGTTTTGGGGACCGCGAGGAAGACTAGCAAGGGGAAACTGGGAACTTCTTAAACCAGGGAAAATACAATAAAATATATAATTACATGTTATATTTGTTACAGAAGCCCTCTAGCTGGACAAGTAATAAGTTATTATAAGTAAGTACATTTTCATACGCAGCGGTCTAGAAGTTTGTTATGTTTAAGGTATCAAAAGAACATTATTTCCCCTACTTACTGCATTCCTCACAGACTGGATACCTCTTGTTTCCTGTATAAATAACAAGGCTATAAAGAGCTAAATAATCAACTTATTTGACCTCTTCATGCCTTTATCTGCTTATCTAGCATTAGCAAATACTGTACATCTCGGTGCCTGTGTATATATAAAGCAAGTGATTTCTGCCCTGAAGAGATTCAAACTCAGTTGTTACTGGAGGAGGATATGATCAAGGATAACGTCAGACAAGAGCTACCAGGCAACTCAGGTGATTGCTTCTGCCTGCAATCTGTGCCTCAGATAACACCTACGGCTTTCGTGTTTAGCCAAAAAAAAAAAATAAAAAAAAAAAATCAATCACTTTCAAAGTAATGTACAAAGTACAAAGGCTGGACAAACCCATCACAAGAAAGATACTCTACGGCTTCCAGATATATACAATACATCGAGGGGTCCTTTCACTTTAAAGGCAGTGCAGAGCACTATTTGATGTAACTTGAGGGGAAAAAATAATTTTGTTTCAGGTGTACAGAAGCATTTGGGACAGGAAGGCGTAACTTATGAGTCACTGTGCAAGCATGATTCAGCCCCAGGGGACCCTGCAGCTTGCTATTGGATAAATCCACTTGGTGTTCCAGTAGATATATTCACTTGGCATATTATTTTTGCCATAGAGATTCTCTACGAAAGTTCCAACAAATTGGTATAAACAAAGGTTGAATTTAAGCTTGGAATTTTGCTTTCCTTGAATTGTTTTATTTCAAATGAGTGAAGAATATTATATTCCCCACTATGAAATTTGCTAAAAGTAAAGTGGCTGGTAAAAAAATAAAAGCCAAAAATTGATGTTCTGTAATCTTTAATCCAGCCATTCCACCACACGTTTACTTTCCAGGAGATAACCCATCCAATAGGAGCAATTTTACTTTCCCCTCTTAACCACAAGATGTAATTTCATATTTACCCTGCTGTAAAATTCTAGCAGCAAGGAAACAATATATAATTTTAGATTTCATTACTGAGCAGTGTTAGCATCAAACCCTTGTCTGGGTTTTAATTCTCAACTCATTTGACATCAAACTACAGATCTTTCTCTGATTTTGTAGCAAAGTAACAGAATATTTTAGTTGGTGGAAGTGATAGTAAATGGCCTGAGAACAGCCTGCTTGAGACAAGTGCTCAATTGCTATCAAGTTGATAGAACTCATACCTTGGTCTTACTTCTGCTGTCAGAAAAAAAAAAAACAACCAAACCCACATCCTTTAACAAAAAGCAAAATTTCTCTCTTTTAATATATGCAGTACGACGCACTATGAATGCAACATACATAAGTGCAGTGTCTTACAGAGTCCAGGTACTGAGGACTCAAAGAGCAGCAGGCATATACTTCTGTTGCAATTCTTTCTTCTGTAATAAATCACTCTTGGCTTAGCGTCCCGGGAGTATTTTACTGCAGCAGCTTTTTAATGGATGACTTTCTCTCTTGCTTTAGCAAAGTCTCCCCTCATCTCTGAGATAAGAGATATTCCTACGCAAACCACAGTCAATAATACTGTCTGTCTTGAACTTTCCACATCAAATTTTGCACCGGACAACATCAAGAGTTGTATCAGAGCCACAAAGACCAGACAGAGTTACCTGAAGCCAACCAAGTCATAAAAACTAATATTGGAGAAAATGGATTATACTTTTGTATGACCAAACTACAGTTCTCTCCAAAGGCATCTGACAATATTAAAATAGTAAGATGTGAAGTTTTTTCATCCAGCAGCTCAACACTGTTTAGAACAAGCCTTTCAACTTGAGCTTGCAGGTAAGCCATATTGGTTTATTATTGTTTGTTATCTTTTAGAACTTAGTTTAAATCTGGATACTAGTGTGCAAATACTCAAGGATCTTTTAGTGTGGTTGGATAATGGAGGAAGACACCCCAAAAAGTTATTAGAGGTATTGGAATCTTACCTAAAGGAGATTATATTTCTAAGGAAATATTTCTATATGTCAGAATAATGTGGAAATTATTGAATTTTCCATCCCACAGTTATGCACTGAGTGCTCTATAGCTACACCATAAACTTTAAAAATGAACTAACAGAACTTTCCCCTGTAACTCACTAAAGATCAAATCAAACCTCTCAACTGATGCTGATCAGTATTTTTTTTTTTTTTTAATTAAACTGTTTCAGAAAAGTGAATGAAATATGAGTGCCAGCACACCAATTTAGTCAGGCATTCTCTGAACTGCATCCAGAATTTTTAACTCAGTAAGAAGACATCTGTTGAATTTAGCACCCTTTGGAGTAGTTTCTCTGAGAGTCAATGCGAAATCCAGTGATGACTGCATACTGAGTAATGAGAACATACTGCTAAAAACTTTGTGGACTGGTGTAAATTTGGCAATACTTGTTAACACAAGATTTCAGATTCTTCTATGGTTATATTAACTCCCTTTATGATAGGTCAGTATAATATTATTACTATTGTAAATAACTGTATTTCTGCCTACTTTGTAGAATAACCTAACAGGGCTGCTAATAAACTGTCTCTGACTGCAAATCAGAGCCACACAGAAACCTTTAAGTATTAGTTCTAAAACAGAACAAAACTATAAAGGCCATTCTGCTAATGTCACTCCTGAGCATGATTCTCCCCTCACCAGGCAAACGTTACTGGAATGTCTGATAGGTGACAGGGTGGCTTATGCAGCAGCTGCACGCCCCATATCTCCCACAGGACTCTAGGTCTGGGATCAGAAATGCGTATGTAGAAGGGAGAGAAATAGGTAGGGTGTGTATTGTCCACCACCACCAAAGAAGTCGCCCCCAGGTTAATACTAGTTGTTAAACAAAGACCTTCTTTTTTATACATAAGTCACCTGAAGGAGGCAGTAAGGGACCTCTGGCCATCCATCCAGAGGTTCACAGAGATACAGAGAAGGTTTTTGAACACAGCGGAGTTTCATGTTGGGCCTGAGCAAGGCCAAGTCCAAAGGGAATAAGCAGGCAGGGAGTCTTATATTTGTACTAGTCTCTTCAGATAGTTATTTAATGTTACAAGACATCAGTGAAATGTGAAAATTACAGTTTTAATAGTAGAACACAAACTACTCGGCCACTATGACACATTTATGGAGTGGCTTTGGTGCCAAGACCCTTATCCTCTTCTCTCTGAAAAAATTAAGTCAAAGATTCTGGTCCATCTAGCCAAGAAGCAGTTACCACTTTGAAGATAAAGTGCATTACTGCACATCCAAAGGCTAGTGTGGATGTGACACGACAGTGCTGTGCATCTGGAAGGAACAGAAACGGGGTGAGTTTAGTTACCTGTTTAAGGGACTATCCCCAATTGAGGAAGAAGTAGAAAATAAGGACTAGGAGGATAGATCTGGTTTCATCGCCTGTGTAACTTGCAAAACAGAAAAGGAGAGCAAAGAATGTAGGATCAGATGTGAGGTTTCTACTGAACATGAAACGTTTGAGGAAACCTACATTTTAAAACTTGATTGAGCTCCACCTAACAAAGGAAACTGACTCTCTTCAGTGAAGACAGATCTGCATATAACAGTTGAAACACTTGTGATACCACTGAAATATCTTGAGTGGTAGTACTATAATTTAAGAGTTCTAACTGCAGGTCACAGGGCTATGGCATGCTGTGGAACTTTGTTTTATTTTTTTCCTTAAACAGATGCTGTTTAAGAACACAACAGAAGTGACATACTTTTCAGGCTATGTATAGCGATGAACAAAATGAGTAGAAAAAAAAGTCAAATAAAGGAATAACAACTTTGCCGCAATTAAAAAAAGGAAATATGAACGAACAACCTCTCAAACTGAATGATCAAATATCACTATCAAATACATCCATTTAGGAAAGCAGGTAGATTCTAAGTGTAAAGACTTCAGCTACAGATGTCCAGACAACACTTGATAGAAGAAAATCTGTGAAAAAATAATGGCTACTTCCTACAGAGACATTTTTCCAAGGGTAATATCTGTCTTTAGAAATATCTGTTTACTGCCTGTAGTTCTAGCAAATTCTAAATTCTCAGCAAGCATGAGCTTTCTCCATGGTTGGTGAAACCAGCCATTAGTTCTTTTAAATCAAGCCACCCTCATGTATTCAGTGATCAGCACACCCACAGAGTGCTAGTCATCTTCTAAAACATCCCTGGGGATGGCTGCATAGGGTAGCTTCTTTACCTGCAGGGTCAAAATTTACCATCATTTTACATAAGGAAGCTGCTCTCTGGGCAGTCTGCCCCAACAAAGTCCATATATTTTGCGAGAAGAACACTCCAACTTTCCTGCTCATCTCACTGTTTTTCTTCTCCATGAAAGAAGCATTATCTTGCTTTTTCCCCTCAAGTTTTAAAGCTAAAGTAGAGCTAACAACACTAGAAAAACATATCTGAGGCAAAGTCAGGGTGTAGAAGATACTGTCCCCATTACTGCTATGCACTCACCAGGAGACAGCGAGAACTTAAATTCATAGAATCATTTAGGTTGGAAAAGACCTGTAAGATCATTGAGTCTGTTAACCTAACCCTGCCATCCCACCACTCAACCACACCCCTGAGCACCACATCTACACAGCCTTTAAATACCTCCAGGGATGGGGATTCCACCACTTCCTTAGGCAGCCTGTTCCAATGCTTGATGACCCTTCTGAGGAAGAAATTTTTCCTGGTGTCCAATCTAAACCTCTCCTAGCACACCTTGAGGCCATTTCCTCTTGTCCTATCACTTGTAATTTGGGAGAAGAGACCAACACCCAACTCACTACAACCTCCTTACAGGTACTTGACAAACAGGGCAAGCTTATCTCAGACCACAACATAAGCATTCAAGTCATTCAAATGCCTCAGCATATAGGATTATACCATATCCACGAGGGCCACATTCTCTCATGCTAGAGAAAAGGAAATAAAACAAGATTCTTACTCACAAGGCACAGGAAAAAGCTCCCAGGAAATGCTGAAGCAGGACACTTTTAACTTAAAACATGGGGAACAGCATCACTGTTGCAGCAAAGGCACCATCAGGGACTATTTGGGCCAGCTGCCCACTCCATTAGCCTAATAGTGCCCTAAGAGGGAACCCCTGGTGCTAATGAACTCCCTGGCAAGCTCTCTTGGATTTAAAGGCTGAAGATTTAACATGGGGGCCTGATCTGAAGCTCACTCAAGTAAAGGGTTCCTACTGCTGGTATTGATGCTCACTGTCAATCTCTGTGCATCAGCTCTGCTCAGGAATAATGTTATTATGACTATAACAACAACAGTGCTATTTATACACTGTGCCTACCCTCTCTTGGGCAGAGGAAACATAAATGCAAAACAGTAAGCAGGTATTTGCTACTTAAAATAGCAAATTAACAAGGAACAGCCAGGGAAGGAAAAGAGTGGCTCCCACCTCCTGCCATAGCACATGGTAGCCCTACTCCCAGCTCAGGGCCTCACCACCCTCATGGCAGCAGGGGCAGAGGGATGGGATGCTCAATGCCTCCTGCCCGAGCAGGTCCCAGCTCCTGTGAGGGGAAGAAAGAGGAGACGTTCCTCTGCGGGGCCACCATCACAAGGCCTCTGGGCCCCATCCAGTTCAGATGGCATTGATTAATTAAGGCTGCTCAGCTTTGCAGTAAGGGAGCTGGTTAGAAAACCTTGTATAGAGTTGCCATCTGCATTTAAACTCAATGAGTAAGTCAGGCACAAAGGTTGACAGGGGCAAGTGGTAAAAAGGGGCTGCAGGTTTTGATTTTTGAAAATTACTTCTAAACTGAGTCATTCCCCTGTGACGATTCTTTAAAGTCACACTGTGTATTAAAATAGGGGTGTAAGCCACAAAAACATGCAGCATACTGTCCTCTGTAGGCACCCAGCAGTGCTAAGAGCAGGGTGGAGGCAGGAGTATCTGCAGCCTCTCAAGAATGTCTTCTGCTCTTTTAATAGTTCTCCTTGGGGAGGTGTGGAGGTTTGTATCACATATCTTTCTCCTGTTGCTGAATCAAAAATAGTACACTGAGTCACTTGTTACAGGCAGTTAGACAGTCACCAGCCACATTGAGCATGCGTTCCACCACCTGCTCTGGTCCAGCTTACCGAAGGTCTCCTTCACACAAGGGTCTTCTCACCTCCAACAGCAGTTTTGCTTGAGTAACGTCTGCAGTGCCTGATTAAATCCCCCTTTCTACTGCAGCACATGCTTTCAGCAGGTTGGCAGATTACATCCTTTGATCCAAAAATTCACTGAAATGGATCCACTGCCTTCCAGGAACCTTGGGTCAGGGCTGTGGGGTTTGAGATGTCCGCCTTGGAATGGGGCAGCTGGCCCTGGATGAATGCAGGGCCACACTGGAACATGCACAGCAAAGAGCATTGACCCTGCCCATGTTTAGTGGCAACACCGGTATGACTTTGAGCATGGGGAGAGAGAAAGGTGTCACCAGGGAGCCTAAAATGCAGGGATTTTGAACCTTCTTCTCTTCTCCCTCAACCCCAACCTGAAGAGCTAAACCACTTCCCCTTCCACAGGGACCTGCAAAATGAACAACAGGGAATAAACTATGGTAGTTTATTAATATCCAGTTCCTAGGAATAGATATTTCCATGCTTTGTAGACGGAATCACTGTGAAAGTGGCAAGCTTGACAATTTCACAGAGGTTGTGGGGTTTCTAGTATCCATCTTATTTTTGGATTTTATTTCCCAAAGCACTCTTCTGCTTTATCCCAAATCAAAGCAATCTGTGCCAGCAGACCTACAACAATTACCATTAGGAGTGTTCAATGTACAAAGAAAGAGTGGAAGAGGAAGGAAAACATGAAGAAACACATTCCGTTTTCAAAGAACTATTAATTATTCATTAGATTGATATTATTAACTATTAATAAATAACTAACCACAAGAATCAGTCACCACAAAGCCCTCCTAACACTGCTTCCAACAGGGCTCTGTTGTGACTTGTACCTTGCTCAACACGCAGCAATATTTACCCACTGGATTGAGCAATGCTGACCATGCCCAGCCCGCAGTCTCGCCTTACAGGGCAGACTGAATTTTGACATTGACCCCATTGCTAATCTATGCTAGCATGTAAACCTTAGCCTTGTTAAAGACTTTTCTACCAGCCTCTCATACCTGCTTTTAAGGTCTCTGATCTCTCATCTCAGCATTGTCACACGTTTGCTGGTGTGAAGGGCCTCAAAAGAAAATAGTTTATTGCATCTTGGCATTGTCTTCCCCCTGTGTCACTTGTGGAATTTAAATGTATTTATTTTGTGTCCCTGACCCTCTTTTGTCTTAATATGCAGCCTCTTGAGTTCGCTACTGGTTTGTATCTATTTTACAGGGAGATTTTCCTACTGAAGCACACTGCTATAATACTATACTTATCATGTGCCTTGGGGGGGTAAAGAGACAAAGTCAGACCTTGTTATACTCTGATTTTGTATACGTATGTCCCTTGATTTCATTAGGAAATGCAACATGAAACATACGCTCGGTGGCTACGTTCTCACCAGCAGTCACTACAAGTATTTTAAAGCCATGGCATACAACATAAGTGTTCTCCAGTCTCTTTTTCTGATTAATAAGCTCTGTGATCCTTCTGTCCATCCAAACATCTTGACAAACTTTGGTTTGAATGCGCTAAACGGTGTGAACTATGAGTATAAACCGATAATGGTCTCCGGACTCTGAAGCACACGAAAGGCAATTCCCATGGACACAGTTGGTTCCATCACACCCTTAATTCAGCAACAGGTTGCTGCAAAACCTACAGCTTCCCACTTCTTATGTCCATGTCCTCCCCTTGGTCAGGGCAAGCCCCGAACATGTAGCCCCCAGCTTCGGGCACACTGGTTTGTGTGC
The DNA here is from genome assembly GCA_034008185.1 of Gorsachius magnificus. Taxonomy (NCBI): domain Eukaryota; kingdom Metazoa; phylum Chordata; class Aves; order Pelecaniformes; family Ardeidae; genus Gorsachius; species Gorsachius magnificus. Next base: position 8,046,702 of record CM067086.1, on the reverse strand, counting down.
AGAGGAAATGTGGAGCGGGAGAGGTGGTGGGAGCCCCAGCACATTCCCCGCAGCTGCTTGGCAGGACCCCAACTGCGATACCGCCTACCAACCAAACAGCAGACGTAGGCTGCGAGAGAAAGTCCAAAAGCCCACTCCCTTTGGGCTTCAACTACAGAAAATACAGCGTTTGCTCATTGCTAAGAATGAGGGCTTTTCTACATCAAATGATAGTACTGACGCCTTCTTCAAACCTTCCTACAGAGAATGGGGGCGGTCAGCATAAGTACAACTTTAAGAACAATTTCAGATATTTGTGTTCCCAAGTACTTTGCAAATGACAAAATCAAAGGATCCTCAGAAAGAAGCAATACCCCTAGTACAAAATAAATACACTTATTCTTCCTTGCTCTGCCTGTGAAATGCTTCTGAATATTTTAAATGGTGAAAGAACAGAAGAACTTAAAAATTACAAGAATCCTGAGATTCAAAATCACCATTTGAAATAACTCACTATGCTGATTTTAATAGTACAAATCCTGCCTTTCTCATAATATTATGATGCCTATTCACTGCAAGACTTCAGAAAATTAGGCAGATTCTTGTAAAAGAAGTGACATAGAAGGTGGTCCTGAAAGCAGCCCAGTGAATGCAAGCTGTTTCCTCCTGTCTTTCCCCTCCCACCTCACTGTGAACAAAGAGAATTTTCTACCTCCTTGAAGCACAGATTTCCCTGAGGGAAAAAGAGACTTGCATCACCTCCTGAAAATAATTGCATGGTAGCGCTACTGGAATTGCTTCCCATTTAGGTCAAATCTTGACAAGAGCTTTAAGATGCTACCAGAGCTGAAGAGGTTTTATGCAAGAACCTTAAGGTGTATCTTGCACATTGAAATAAGGGGCAAAGGAGGCTAAGGAAAAGTCACCGTAAAGCTAACTCTAATATTTTATCTATGACTCTCGTAAAAATAGAGCAGTAGTGTTATGACAGGTGATAAAGAACAATGAACTTTCAAAGGAACAAAGGTGTCTAGGAGATGCAAATAGCTCTACTGTAAGTGCCACTCCAATGGGCGATGGAACAGAGGCAGTAAAAGGGAAAGCTGGAAAACAACATGACAACTAGACAGAAGCAATTTAATCATCAAAGGCATTTAATCATTTTCTATTTTTAAAAATATGATTTTTTATGATTACAAATGTAAAATATGCCTTTCCAAATTTTTTTTGCTCACTACTTGTTAATGCTAGTTTGACTGTCTTTTCATTGTGAAACACATACCACATTTTTAGAGCTGTTCACAGAATACTATTAGTGTATTGGGAATCTGGAAACTGAACAGGCATTTATTCTCCTAACTGGCAGTCTGATAAGGCTGATCCAAGTCTTCATAAAACTGAAATACATAAATATTGAAAATATAACTAGTATTTTATAATTTTAAAACAACCTTTGATTTTATGCAAACATTATTTCACTTTATTACAGATGCTTGAAAACATTCCATAGTCAATGTGGAAGTTTTGTTGCACTTCTGAATGAGTTTGTCATATTTTACTCTGACAAGGCATCAAAAATTTACCGTGTTATTGCCAACACAATCCACTTCAGGTGTCAGTCGTGAACTATGCAACACATAAGAACTTGATACCAGAAGCTCTTTGAATAATTAAGTTTGAAAGTAACTTGCCTCTCTGCACAGTTTGTGTAACCAGGTGTTGGATCAGTTCTGTAATGCTTATTTAGGTTTTATTTGGGCAACATTATCTTTTTTTCACTTGAGTGGCATTTTGCCCTATTAATAGCACACTGTAGTTAATACTGCTGCTATCTCTTAATAACCCTACACAGAAATAAAATTGCTGCTCTTACTAATATCCCCAGAGAGAGGATTTGCAGAAGTGTGCTAAGGGGAATTGCTCCTATTGTCACCATGGAACTGCGGGGGGAACATGGCTCCTTTGTGTTTGCCGGTAAACGCCAGATCTTAAATTCAGCTAAAAACCAAGGCAGGCACCGGCTGTGTAGGGAGGCCGGGATGTAAATGGAAAAGGAATCGTTTCCTCAGCAGGAGTATGTTTTGCGACACAGCATCCCAGAAGCGACCACGCTATCTCATACATCCCTCCTTTCCCTAAGCACAAAAGCCTCTGCTTCTCTTACAAAAGGGAAAGGAGTGAAAGGTTTTGCCTACTGCATGCAGATACAATTTTAGCATTCAGCATTGCTCTTCCATTTAAAATATCCAATTCTATTTATATTCCCTGATTATCTAACAGAATTCATTCTGACCTAAGGGAGAGATAAATTTTTTTACTGGGTACCCTATTGCCATGTGGCTCTGTGTGTGTGTGGAGATGTTGCTTCTCTTCATTTAGACAACTAGAATACAGAATTTTTCCTATTTATAATTAATTTCAGTACTATACTAGTGGCTACTCTTTTTAAAGGCAAAGCATTATTGCTTACTGTCAGAAACGTACAGTCCAGAAAGGTATTCCTGAATGTTTTATTTTGGAAGTGTGAAGGGGTTTAAAATAAGCAAAAGTAAATATTCAAATACATTTCATATTGCATGTGGTCGGAGTGGCTCCATATGATACAATATGGATGAAGCAAATCTGTTAATTTCTTTGAGAAATAGAGTATAATACAGAGACACTTCCAGATCTGGTCTTGTGTCATACATAACATTGCCTGACCTTTTTGTTATAATTTAAATCCAGCCTATGTTATTATTTATTAATATTTTATTTTGCTATATTGATTGTTCAAGTTAGAAAAAAAAAAGTTTAAAACTACTGACTTTAGAACACTGCAAGACCCTAAGTACTGCAATCTCTGAAGATAAATATACATTTATTTTTTGAGAAAATATGTCATTACCTGCAGATTAATCAATGCAAAATGATCGTGCAATCAAATAGGACAGTCTGAATTGAAATTTAAAGCTGCAGACCATGACTTTCCTACTCCCAGTGCTGCTTGAAATCTCTCACACCTTTAAAAAAATATAATTAGCTTTAGATTTATCCCACAATAAATAACACCAGAACATACCTTGTGCTACCAACCTGAATTTAAAAAAAGTAAGAGGTCACCTCAGTGTTTTGAGTTTATGAGATCTTTCAGACAGAAAGCCCTAACAGAGTTTCCCAGTCAAAAGGCATCAGGAGGGCTCATCGCTTATGGTAAACTTGGGCTTTAGCTTGACAGACCGCTTCCTTATTGTGCCTTTAGGGGACAATGGCATGGTGTCCATAATGCTCTTGTCCTCCTCCAGCTGCCTAGCAGTGCACGAAGGGGTGGGCACTTTCACTGTGTTGCCAAATTTAGAGTAGTCCACAGAGTATCGCCCATCTTCCTCTGCCACGATGGGCACAAACCTTTGGCCCCAGAGGATTTCATCTGCCAGGTAGGAGGTTCTGGCTTGAGTGGTGATGCCGGTGGTCTCCACGACCCCTTCCAAGATGACGATGATCTCCAGGTCCTCATGGTGGTGAAGGTTCACGGGGGAGATGTCGTAGAGGGGGCTGTTCTTGTCTATCACATGGTAGATGATGAGTGGGGAGACGAGGAAGATGCTGTTGCCCCCCACGGGGTTCTCCATCTGGATGTCAATCTGGTTGAGGGGCACCACCTCCCCCTCCAGGCTGGCAGTCTTCTTCACCACCTGCATGCGGATGGTGGCGCTGATGATCATGCTCTTCCGCAGGTCACCCACCCGCAGCATGAAGCAGAGCTTGCCCTCCCGCAGGGCGATGACCGCGTGCTTGCTGAAGATGAGGGTCTCAGCCCGGCGATGGGCCTGCGAGGTCTTCATGAAGATGCAGCCCAGCATGATGGCATTGATCACCAGCCCCACGATGTTCTGCACGATCAGCACCAGGATGGCAGCTGGGCACTCCTCTGTCACCATGCGTCCCCCGAAGCCAATTGTCACCTGCACCTCGATGGAGAAGAGGAAGGCAGAGGTGAAGGAGTGGATGCTGGTCACACAGGGCACAAAGCTGGCCGGGGCCCCTGCCGCCCCCTCTCTGGGGTCACGCTGCAGCCGGGTGCTGTGGTCCAGGTCTCCGTGGGCGAAGGCAATGAGCCACCAGACCATGCCGAAGAGCAGCCAGCTGCACAGGAAAGACATGGTGAAGATGAGCAGCGTGTGGGGCCACTTGAGGTCCACCAGGGTGGTGAAGACGTCCTGAAGGAAGCGTCCCTGCTCCCGGATGTTTTTATGGGCCACGTTGCAGGCACCGTTCTTGCCCACAAAACGCGCCCGCCGCTCCCGGGCGCGGTACCGGGCATGATCCGGCACATCTTCGGCCAGCCGGGTCAGCACGTACTCCTCGGGGATGATCCCCTTCCTCGACAGCATGGCTCCCCGCCGCCGCTCCGCCGCTCAGCGCCGCCCCATGCAGCCGCCGCTCCGCCGGGGGCGTGAGTGTGGGGGGGGGGGGGACGGCCGCGCCGCGGGGGCCGAGCGGGCGCACGGCGCCGTCGCAGCCCCCGCCGTACCCGGCCGCGGCAGCGCGGCGGCGGGGAGGTGACGGGGTTCGCGGTGGCCACCAGGCGGCGTCGCCGAGGCCGGGAGCGGACGAGATCGGCGTGTGGGGCCGGGCTCGGCCGCTCCCGGCCTCCTCGGTGTTGCGATCCCCGAGCCGGTACCGGCCCCTCGGCGAGCCCGAAGCGGAGGGACGAGGGGCTGCGGCGTTCGCGCGCGTGTGTGTGCGTGTGGAGGAGCCGCGCGCGTCTCGCGTAACGGTCGTTGGGCAACGGGCGCCACGGAAGGCGGTTAAAAACCGTTGGGCGCCGCTCCTCAGCGTCGCCCTGTGGGAAGGGGAGGGCGGGGGGAGCAGAGTCCCGGATTGCTCTCCGGTGAGCGCTGCGTAGGTTTCTTTACCTTTTTATCTCAGTTTTGTCGGTTGTTTTTGTTTTTTTGTTTTTTGTTTATTGTTTGTTTGGTTGGTTTTTTTCCCCCTGAGGAAGGGAGAGGTCGGGTTTCGGGCGGCGGTGGTGGTGTGAGCAATCCCCTTTCCCCAGAGCCGATTTCTGTAAATATTTGTTCGAGGATGGATTTGCTGCCAGTACCTGGCTTCCATTAACAGCTGCTACTTCGTGGGATGGTGTGGTTTCAGGTCGGACGATTGTTCCGTGAAATAGAAAAAATGGGAAATTTTTTTAAAGGAAATATTTAATGCAAAAAGAAAAATTCCTGAAATTCATCTGCATGCCTTTCTCTAGGTAGGAGGAAAGTATTCATCTAGTGAATTGGACAGGCAGTGGTAGGAAATTTGCTTGAAGAGGCCAAGTCCAAGGACATAATGGTTAAACAGAGACCTTGAAATAAAGGGGCTCATTCCTACTTACAGAATTTGTTAGTTATTTAGCCTTGGCTAAGGAAGGATGTTTTCTGAAAGAAGGAGCTCATGAAATGATGTAACCTGTGACTGCTCAGGAGAATGCCTGCTGTCCAAACAGCAGTAAATGTTGCAAATGAATGATGGGTCCGCACATGGTTAACCCACAGTGACACGGGCTTCCAGGCAGATACCAAAATCGCCAGAAGAGGCGACAAAAGGAGGCAGGAAGCGAGAACGTGTGTGGCAGTATGATGGCTGTGTGAGTATAAATGCATATGTCTGCATGTGCATAAGGATGTATCTTTGTGACAGGGTATGTGTGGTTTAAAAACACTCTTGATATGACTGCTCCACTGTTTAAATAGCGGTATTCTCATTCATGTGTTTACTTACTCAGATTTAAATATTTTGGTTTTATTTCAGTTTAGACACCAAAATTGTAGAGTTGAAAGCATCCTAGGATATTCAGGATAAGAGGTTTTTCTTTAGTGCCAGTGGATTTATGATTATATCTTTCTAACTGTATGTGTCCATGGACTTTCCCTTCAGTTTTGGCGCTAAGTGCTTTGGTACATACTGTAAGGAGTTTACTGGCCTTGGTTGCCTGGGCAAGGAAGGCAATTGCCCAGCTGACAGCTGGCAGCCAGCCAGTTGGGGCTGAAATTAACTTTCACCACCTACAGCTGCTTACTATGGCCCACCTAGGGATTTCAGAATAGTATTTTTCAGTAATCGCTCTGAGCAGTCATTATAGGTCTGGTAATTAAACGATTACTATTACTTTAGACTATTTCTACTTTTTATGTATGAATAGTGGCATGTCCTTGGATGCATCCATTCCTTCTGGAATAGTCAGTTTCCCAGTACTCCATGTTTTCTCTTGTTCTGGGTCGTCTTTCTTCCTGCTTTCATAAATAAATCTAAAATGACAACAAAGTGCCCTGGCACCTGGCTGCCAGGCTGTTGAGCTTAGCCAAAGATAATTTCCCTGTCTCTGTATCGCTTCGCTACACATTTTTTACGTGCTTGCTCTGAATATGTCACCTGCGCCTACACTTTTACTTTAAGTGCATGATTTATACATATAACTTAAATTAAAAAATATTGCTTTTTTATACTTTTCATCCTAAACATTTTAAAAAAACAAAAAATGGGTGAAGTGATTTGAGGATTTACTTGTCAAAGCATGGTTCTCCATCTGATGGCAGCTCATAGTCACTGCCAGTGTTTTGAAGTGAGCACAAAGAGGCCCTATAACACCATGCAATACTTACTGGTAACACTTAGTGCTCTTTTGCAGAGATGGACACAGGTATTCAAGAGGCAGTCAGATCTTCCCTGCCATTTTTTCTTACTCTATTCTGGTTGTATTATTCGGTACCTTTTCCTTCAGAGGGCGGTAACTACAAGAATGGAGAATGAAGAAAAAAAAAAAAAAAATCATGAAGAATATTTTAAAGGGAAAGGTGAATTGCTTCATAGTCTGGTCTTAGGAATGCCCCATGGAGCCTATTACATCAAGGGATGTTGCATGAACATGCTCACCATGTTGATTTTAGGAAACCTGAGCTCCACAGAGCTAGAAGGGTGTTTCCTTGTTTCCGCTTGTGTTCTTTATTGGGACTGTCATTTGCTGCCTCTTTTCCTTCACTTCTGAGCACTTGTTGGCTGAGATAGGACAGCAAAGCAAATGGCTTCTGCTGAAGAATTTCTAGAGCAGAATAAAAAGAAGCCCTGTCTTTGTGGATCAAGTGACAGATACTTAAAAGAAAAAAGTGACAGATCTTTTGAGTGAGCCAACATATTTGTGTTAAGAGCTGCTGAACAAATTGGGCTCACAGGAATGAACAATCCCACTCTGTAGTATTGAATCATGAGGGCTAAGTTTTTCCACCCACAAAATAGGTTTTAGATTTCAAAATTCACCCACCACCTTGATTTATCCTAATTTTAATGGCTATTAAAGAAGATATTACTGTAATTGTTAAAAATTTAGTTGGCACCTTGCTATTACTCTGCCTTTAGAAGCAGACCTTTCTTTCAAAGGTTACACAGTGTTAGCCTAACATGAATTAAGCCTCACGAATCACCTTGCTGTACGAGTGGGTAGGCAGAAGAAAAGAGGTCGGAGTTGGTTATGCAAAGCCACAGGGGAAGGCATGAGCAGAGCTGGGATGAGGGCTAATGTAGCAGGCATGCTGTGCTTCCTGGCTTTCCAAGGAAGTGGCGTTCCCTTAGGAATAAGTAGAGCAGGATGAAATGGTCACACTGAGACAAGGGGATAAATGCTACAAAGGTTTTTGCATAATGGTAGCATTTACAGAAAACAAACAAAATAAAACAAAACCTGATTGTATCTCCATGGGTAGCCTATCCCACTGACACCTTTGGGAATGAGCCGAGTCCCATGCCAGAGGAGAAATGAAAGTCTGGACACTGTAGCTCCCCTCTGCACCTTCACGAGGCTACTCTGGGGCTGTCTTGCACCCATTTTAGTACAGCACTTTGGTAATGCTTCGTTGCTGTGCAAAATATACCTGTGAGCTGGAGTCAATAGTGACTTCTGGAATGGTATCTCGAGGCAACAGGTTTAATGACTCAGTTAATGGCAGTGAGCCTCCCACCATAGAATAATTTTCTTGGATACTGCTTCTGGTCACTGTTGAGACTTCAACCCTTTGGAGTTAGGGGCAGAAACCACCTGGGACTTGGCCCCATATAAACAAGGCTCAATAAAATGTGCTGAGGAAATGTGAAGTATATGCTGTCCATTAAAAATACATGTAATCGTTGGATATGAACCAACTCACTCGCCCTACTCTCCTGCAATGCTGCTTTGTGAAAGATACGCCCCATTTACAATGGACATGTATGACACACGTACTTTAAGTTCTTATTTCTTAATACAGCAAGATTATAATACAGTCATTTTAGGTGATATGCTATATCCTTTACTCCCCTGCATTCCTTTCCAGGTAAGGTTGTCAGAAGCTTGTGGAATAAGAGCTAGTCCAAATTGCTGTGTCAAATCCCAGGCACTTTATTAAAAGCATATGAGACCTCACTTCTCTGGACCTCTCCTTGTGCCGTTAGGATTTAGTATCTTTCACAGGTGGCTGCAAAGCTTCTGAGGATTTTGCTCTGCAGCATGAGCTTGTGATGTCCTACAGAGTGGTGTTTTCCTAAGCCTTTGCAGGATGACCTTCTGCCTTAGGCCAGTGCTGGGCAGTTAGGAGACAGCATGCATAGTAGCCATAGTAGAAACCTTCTCTGTGCTCGCTGTGCCCTTCTGCTACTGTGGAAGGATAGTCACCCACCTGCCTCCCATTTCTTCTCTCTTAGCCCTAATGGATGCCTGGTATCCCAGGGTGAAAACAAGCCAACAGTTCTACAACTATTTTTTTCTTTGAAGCTGCCCAGCACGATTCCCTGGAGCAGGAGATATCTCCAAACTGCCCATTTTCTCTCTTCTTCTGCAGCAGGCAATGACAGAGCTCATGCATTTCATCTGCAGAACTGCATTCTACCTCCCCGCTTTTACTGTTGCTCATCCTACGCTCTCCTGTTGGTTATATGTTCTCTGGCCCCAGTTTAACACTCTTGGGTATTGCACAGATAACAGCAGGCAGATGCTGCTAATACTTTGCTGTGGAACTGGCAACACCGTGTGAACACCAACAACAGTTCTTCAGTTTTCCTTGGTCTCTGCTGCAGTGCTAGAATTAATATATTAAAAATATCATGTATCCCATGAGAACACAGAGGTGTCTTTTTCTAGAAAATAAAGCCTTTTAGAAGCAGATTCCAAATTAACTGAGCAGGCTAAAGAGGAAAGAAAGAAAAAATGAAAAAAAAAAAGGTTTTCCCAAGCATTATGAATTCTTCAAAAAGGGGAGAAGAGGAAAAAATGGATGTAAAGCCAAAGTTGCTATAAAAAGAAAGACGGTGAAAAATTCTTTGTAGCCTTCTCTTGGGTCATTGACATTAACTCATTAGCAATTAATAAATCCAGGAATGATAGTCACAATGAATCGATAGGGCAGGGGTAAGTAGTTGTCCAGTCAAATTAGGATAATTTCAGTGGTTACAAGTTATCTTAAGTATACATAATTTATTGGTAAGGATCCCAGTGAATCTAGAAACAGTGTCACAGTGGGTGAAACACATGAGAGTAGGAGACAGTAAGTCAAGCTCTCACTGCTCTGAGCTACAGTAAAAGGTTTAATACCTTTCATTTACCAGATTCGGAGGGATAATTTCCAGCTGAATTGGTATACCTGTACTGGTCTGGAAACAGTGTGCATTAAACACTATACTTTATCACAGCCTGCCTCCTCTTTGCTTCCTCACAGTTTGGGAGGGAGTCTGGCTCAATGCTGTTTGGAATCAGTATAATATGATACAATGGGGGTAGAGGTGAGGCAGCCTAAGAAAGGCTAAAGGAATCAGATTGTGATTAATTTTTAAAAGGTATTAAAGGAGAAACCAAGAGACACAGGCACTATTAATAAACCACAATATAAAAAGTTTTATAGATTTTGTATTTAGATATTAAAGCTTTACAGAGTCATATGATTAAAAGAGATACAAGCTTTTGAGAAATACCTTTGGTATATCATTTTTCCTTCTGCATTTAGTCAGTCATGAGCGTTATCTATAGTAGGGCTATGATGCATAAAAAGTAACATGTTAATAAAATGACAGGAGAGGTTTAAGAGTTACATAAAACCTCCATGCTGGCTCTGTTTCTTTGATGTGTATCCTGTCACATTTCACCCACATAGTTTGTTTCAACCAGATTTCATGATTCTTTGGTAGCAAATAAAAAGAGTAGTATAGTATACAAAAAAGGAAAGTACTGGATAATTCATTAATGTTTCAGATGTTTCAGAAAAATGGCTTATTTTATTAAAAAAGAAAAACCTCACTTTATTATGAAATAATATTTATTTAAGGTATTTTACATTTTTAGAAAATAATACAATTGTACTTTAAAATGCTTCATTTATTTTTATCATTTATCTGCTTGTACAAAAGAAGCAAAAACACTGTCTTCTTGTTCTAGCAGAACCTCAGGCTTGTCATATTCCAAAATAACCCCTCTCTTCATTACAATAACCAAATCTGCATTGAGGATCGTGTGCACGCGGTGCTGAAAAACAAATAAAATGCCAATTCAGTGCGTCTATCAAATATAGTCCAGCATAAGAGACTTCCAGAAATTAATTTTCCTATCAAAGCTCAAGTTTGATTAAGGCTACTTATGCTACTTTTCATCCTAATTTACTGCGCAAATACTGCAGATAATTAAAGAGCCATGTGAATATCCAAGTACCTAAATTGCAGATAGGAACTTGAGTAAGAATTGTCATCTGAGTTCAGACTACAGTGTCCCTAGCCCAGAGTCCTGCCACCAAGTGTTGGCACAAGAAGGTAGCTGGGAAGAGTGGGAACAGGGCACACGAGTGTGGTACTCTCCCAGTCCTGGACTACATCTAGATTGGGGCGTTCCTGAGCTTGGTGTGGTTTGTCTATTTGTAAAACTGAGATCTCTCTTCTAAGACCTTGCTCACATCTTCTCTTGAGCTTTCATAAATGTTTTGCATCCACATATTTTGGAAAAGATTCTTCCAGACGTGCTCCCTACTGTGTGAGCAAGTACCCCCCTTTGTATGCTCTGGGCCTCCTTGCTCAGAGGATGCCTCTTCCCCCCTGCTTCATGATTCTGCAGGCCTCTCTCACATGTCCTTATGTTGTCCTTCCAGGCAGAAGAGGCCAAGCCTACTCAGCTGCTCCCCTTGAGGAGCAGTTCCACACCTCCCATCATCCTTGTGCTTCTCAACATTTTTCAGTTGTAACGTCATTCTGAGGATGAGAAGACTGGAACTACACACAACATTCAAGGTATGTGCGAACTATGGACTTATACAGTGGTTTGACATTTTCTTTTTTGTTCTCTACCCTTTTCCTAGTAAGCCCTAACATTTGATTAATTTATTTTATTAGGAAGAAACCTCCCCATTTTTTTCCACAGTAAATACTGAAAATAACTAATTTAGCTTTTCTGCAATACTATAATCTTTCCTGAGCATTGCTTTCACATGTTGATCATCAAATGGCCCCACAGGTTGACAGACTTCTTACTCCCGCTGTGTTTTTTGGCCTGCCTTATTGCATTTGCATATGTAACATGCCAGAACTTACGATCATGTCTGTTTTCTTTATTTGGCTATGAGTTCGGCTTTTACAAGAATGTCTTCTTGATTCTAGTAGTCTTTTTTATTTGTTTAGCCATACCAGCTTCTTTCTATCCTTACTCAAGCCTCTCCTAATAAATAGCATGCATTGGCTCTGGGATTTTTGAATAAAAGCCTTCAGTAATTTCCATGATCCCTGTAGATTCCATTTTCTTTGCTTCCTCTTTAGCTTTTTCCCCTTCCCCCCCATTCACCCCCCCCATTTATTTTTGGGTTTGTTTTTAAGCAAGCCTCTTTTTACAAATTGAGTTGTAACTGCAGAAGTTACAACTTCACAGATTACAAATTTACAGAAGTTGAGTGTAACTGCATTGGATTTTTTGGGTCTGCATTAATCCTGCAGCAATATTTAATCTCAGAATACTGTGGTCCCTGTTACATTCACTCTTCACCCATAAGGTTCCTAATCAGATCTTGGGCACCCTCAGTACCAAAACAACCCTTGTATTTCCTTCTGTGGCTTCATAGCCAGATGTTCCATGAAATAATCACTGATGGCATCTACCAATCTCATCTCTGCTGCAGTCCTTCTGTGACATTTATCCAGTCCACAGGCAGGGGGAGAGGACTAAAATACCACATTCCAATTGTACTTGCTGCCCTTGTTGTCTGATCTCCTTCAGTATAACACAATCAGTGCTACCATCCCGGTAAAGTAACATAGATGATAATATAGACCCAGTAATATACTTTTCCCCTATTACTATTCTTCCCTAAGAATAAATTAGAAACATATGGCTTTCTCTGCAAAAAAAACCAAACCAAACAAAACCCCAAAACACTACATACCACCCTCACCTCCCCACGCCCCTCCCCCCCCAACCCCGTGTTGTGTTTCTATTACAGAGCATTTTGAATACAAACCCACCTGCTGTAAACCACATTTACATTTGGAAGTAAAAACATTCAAAGTAAGTTTATTACAAAATGCTGCTTGTTTGAACTGTGCAGTTTAAAACTCACTAAGAGAGTGAAAGATCAATAAAACTTTCTCAGCCTCTCCCCAAACAAACTGAAAAAGATACATAAATGCTAAATGCAGTGCAACTCAGAATTTTCATACAGGGAAATTAGGAAATTTCATGCTTATGATTCCTTTGCTTTTTTTATAATGACACACTGAAAGGATACCGTAAGATAAATCAGGTTTTCTAGTACACATTTGCTAGGTAAAAATAAAAAGATGCTGCAAGATTCCTGAGCATAGATTTCTTGACTTGTGTTTAATTTTTAAGTGTTAAGAAGCATAGTGACTTTATTTCACCTCCCTGAAATATGTGTATTTTTAGAAAATAGAGGACTGAAAGATATGTATTGCTTCCGACATATTTGTTGAGCCAACTGCTTTGATTCAGGTCAAATCTCTTTCATAAACAGTTTTTTTTATAGGTACTCAAGATCTTTGTATAATCACTTCAACAATCTGTAAACTTAAATTCAATCACTGTCAACAGGGATGGAATGTTTATTTTTAAAAGTTAGTAAGAAGCTCATTTATTTGTTTAAATTCTGAAAACATAATTGCTTTATCCAGTGGCAGAACTATCACACAATTTTACTTGTCCTTAGTTAAATGATTACTGTAGCTTGATGAAACTTATTCTTAGATTTCACAGTAGTCAGAGTCATGTTATATTTTAAATTAGCCTAAAATGGATAACAGAAAATAGACTGCATACTTAGATTACAGGTCTTTACAGGCAACCAGGGACCATCACAAAAAACACTTAAGAAGCTGCTGTTACAGATTTAAATAAAAAAGTAGTTTAAAATGGAAAAGAAAGCTTACACTTAAACACATTAAAAAAAGATTAATGGCCAAATTAACACATTTATTAACATTGACAAGAACTGACTGATGTGGCATTTCTGATTCTTGTTTGCATTAGAATGGCAGCAGAGACTGTACTTACTGCTATCGTAACCACAGTACGGTCAGCAAACGCAGTCATGACTACCTTCTGGAGTATGTTCTCCTATGTGAAGAAAAACATTTGTTTCCTTTTAGACACACAAACACAAAGAAGGCTTAAGTAACCACTGATTGTTCCATGCTTTCATTGATCCTTAATTGCAGAAATGAAAAATTAACTACATGTCAGAACTAAGTCAGAGCCTGGTCTCCAGTTAGACAGCCCCACTCGCTCCTGCCACCCCCACTGCCTCTGGGCTTCAGTGTTCACAAGATCTGTGCTCCGGCTCCCAAATCCCTGCTATCCTGACCTCGATTTTACAGTGAGGGAATCAAAGGTGAATTCAGGGTGCTGCCAGGCTGCCTGCATGCTGGCGCCTCTGCAGTGCGTTCTTCACCCTGCTGGAAGGCCAGGAATGTCCCAGCACACTGAGGACATCTAACACCAAGGGGTGGCAGGGATAAGCAAGGGTGTGTGCTGTACCTGGCATATTTAACAGTGGAGATGATATTTAAGGTGGTCTTAATGTACATAGTTCTCACTCCACAAGTACTTGTCCTTTGCTATTTAGGAAACATGCAGTTGTGTACCAAACTGCCTAGAAACATCACTAGCACAGATACATATCTAAAGAACAGATAATAGCAAATAAAGGTATCTCAAGGGAGGAACTATATCCTCAATGCGTCAAAATTCAAAATGTATTTTAACTGGGCTGCGTACTCCCAATGTTACTGACACCCAACACCCTAACATTTTACAGAAACAGAAATTGTAGCTGTTATAATAAACCCCTCCTATGATATTCTTCATTCTATGAATAAAGATGACCGAAACATTTCTTATAACAACATGACAGGAAAAAGAATTCTAACAATGTACTGCTCTGTTTGGCTAAAATCCAGTCAGTGCACTATTATTGTGTGGTTTAACCTCTGTCTAGCAATTTCAGGCAATTAATGCAATAATCCAGTATATATTTTCTATGTCTCTGTTTATTTCCTTGACTCTACTTTCAAGCCTTCTAACTTCCTAACTTGTCTTGTTCACCATTCTGCGGAAATTTATCTGCTTGCCAATTTACCCTTCACTGACCATCCCAGCTGACCTTCCAAAGCTTTGCTTACTTTAGGAAATCAAAGTGCCAATGAAAATAACATGCTTTGTTTTCCTAATGCAAGCAATGCTGAAATAACTATTAAATCCCTGGTAAAATGATTTAAAAGCTCTTCAGATTATTTAGCAATGACTCACAACTACCTGGACTTGTTGTTAGCAGTTGTCTCCCCCTCAAAGAAAGCAAGAAATTAGAAACAACCCAAACTCACTGTTGCCATGTCAATCGATGCTGTGGCTTCATCCATGATGAAGATGCTCGTCTTGCGCACAAAAGCCCTTGCTAGGCAGAACAGCTGTCTTTGGCCCTGGCTGAAGTTTTCACCCCCTTCTGTGACTATGGCATCTGGAAATGATACAGCAGAAACAGTATTTGTGGGGTGTGTATGAGAGGGTCAGATCAGAGTAGAGCATATGCTTGGAAAATAATGGCTCACTTTCAGCACAGAGTTTTGAAGTAACATTTCCTAGGTCTACAGCTGCTGGTGACCCAATTTTGCCTGTTTATTTCCTATTGTTCAAAACAACCCAGTACTTCTGTCTCACTATATTCTTTACATCTATTAGACATCCAAGTCACTAAGGAAGTTTAAGAGGAAGTTTCTCTGGGATGCGTGCAGTCTAGGACACTGCATCCCCCTGTCAAAGTGGCATCTATCATTTCTTTACCCTGAGGCTTTACTATTTTTAAGTTTGTTGGGTTTTTTTTTTGCATGGCCAAATGATTCACACCTTTAAGCTTTTGAAATCTTCCTCCCTAAATATGACTATTAGAAAATATAAAAGAATGTATTCCAGATAACACCTGACCTGTTGACACCGTATTTAAATTCACAAGACCCATAAACCTCAATGCTTCATAACTAAGATATACTGAAATAAAATAATAATTTTACCATTTATTTGAATAGAAACAGGATTCTGCCTCACAAGTGCAGTTGGTAAGGGGGTTAGATGGATATATAGGACCTTTGCCTGTAGGCAAGCACTTTTTGTCACCTTCCATAAACCTAAAAAGCTCTTTTTTCAGCAACTACCTTTTTCATAAATAGTAAATACGAAACAGCGATGTTGTGAACACTAGAAGCAATTTCTCAAGAAGGAAGTCTTATTACCTAGGCCTCCAGGGAGCGCTTTTACCACATGCTTGAGCTGTGCGATTTCCAGTGCTTCCCACAGCATGCTGTCAGTGCACTTCTTCTCAGGGTCCAAGTTAAACCTACAGTTATGTGTAATGCAAGAATATCAGTCAATATAAACTTCTGCAATGTACTTCTTCTTTAGTGTGCTTAGAAACAAACTTGCAAATAACGCAAATTGTATGCTAAAGATCTGGGCCTGATTCTGATCTATCACTAGGATTAATCCATTGAATTCTGCAGCCTTGGTCAACATTTACCCCAACATGATTAAGAAAAAAATTTGACTCTCTCAGTTGAGCAGAATGGGAAAAGCTTCCTGTTTTGCAGGTATCTTTGTGGTTTTAGAATTTATTTTGTTCTGAATAAAGTAAAGAAATTCTCATGTTTTACTAGAAAAAGCTCTGAAGAAAAAAAATCCGTGAATATAGTCAGTTTAAATTAACATTCATTTTTTAACAAAGGCCAAAGTTCTACCATCTCTCCTTTTAAATCCAGTATCTCTCTGTTCTTTACTGCTATAGAAATGCTAAGCATAACAATCAAGCTTCATACTGAATTATGAAATACAAGTCTTCACTACAGCTAAATGAATCTTGGATTTACAAACAGGTGAATGTTGATTTCAGCTTGCTGTAACTCAGAAATGACAGCAACAAATGTGAATCTCATAATATATATAGAATGATAATCAGAAATAAAAGATTCGATGGTGCATAACACTTTTTATTTTTACTTTTCACTCCTACTGTATGTACTGTGAATGACCGTGCTGGCTGAAATACATGTTTTAATAGGTTAATTAACAAAACAAAGGTATACAGTCACCTCATCTTCTGACATGAATGAATCATGCCCTATTCAGGCAAGTTCAGGAGATAATCTTGGGATCTATATTAGTGTGGAGCCAGCAAACCACAGAAGCCTGTATAATTTTCAGTGAACTCTGACTTTTATGTAGAAACTATAACTGCAGGCGATGCGAATCTGCACTGAGGATTGTACTGTTCCTAAGGTAAATGCCACAGACAGAGGGAAGGACATTTGTTAGCAACTGTGGAGCTTTTTGCCACTGTTTCTTCTGCATCATCCTCTCAGAGAGAAAGGACTCTCACAGATATTCGCACAGATGAAAGAACATCTCAGACTAGAAGAGCAACATGGATAGAGGCTCCGGGATAAAATGCCCCAGACCTCCCACAGTACTTCTCATATTGTTCTATTGCTTCCTCTTTTTCTACAATAATTTTTTAGCCTGCATTTTTTCCATCTCATTTTTTAAGACAGACAGATGAAAACAGGTGTAGGAGAAAGAAGGTTGCAAGAAGTGCTGGGTGCTTACAGGCATTTGATCAGTGAGCTAAATGGATTACTCTATTGTGAAGGAATAAACTGTGACTTTCCCGACTTCCCAAGCATGGGATGCCTCCTGCAACAGCGTGCTGACCAGGCTCAGGCACTGGGAAGGTGCAGGCTGGCTGGGGTGGGTAAAAAGCAGACAGAAGGCAGTGATCTTCCCTACTCTGACTGAGGAGACCAGAACCGAACAGTTTGCTACCAGCAATTCTGTAAAAATCATTATATCGTATACTTATAATATATAATGGCATATAACTCAGTTATATGCTTTTTATTGCTAGTCCTTAATGCTTACCTGATTGTTCCACTGAATAAAATAGGATCTTGGAGAATGATTGACAGCCTGGATCTCAACGTCTGTAAGGGGAGCTTCGCAATATCTATGCCATCAATGATAATCCTTCCTATTCAAAAGAAAATAGAATGTGTATCACACCACACAGCTGCTGCCAAAAACATGGCTCACTTTCAGCTTGCAAAACAGTACAGCAGGAACAGGCCTTGAATTGCATGTCCCCTTATTCACAAAAGAAACAAGTTTTGGATAAGCAGCGAGCACAATTGTCCTGAGACTAAGCTTCAGCTGGGAGGAATACAAAGTATACCTATAATATTTCATGAATTATTAAACACACTACTTATCTGCTTGACCATTATAAACATCTGTCAAACAAGAAGGTAAGAGGTTACTTCAACCAGGGACCAGTTAACAGGGGGAGCAAGCATTTCAAAAAGCCAAATTACTATTGAACACTTCAAAATTTTATCTCCAGGTACAACTGTCTGGCTCTGCATAAAGGTCCTGTGGGTGATGTAGCTGGGAAACTGAGGCTGTAATTTTTTGAGATGCACAAGACGCTCTGTGAAGCAGATGGACATGGCACACACAGCAGGAAACGTGGCAGGAAATTCCAGGGCAGCAGGCTAAACTGCAATCCCCAGTTGCTGAGTTTTCTGGGCCCGGTGGGTCCTATCTGTGCCTTGTGCATGGATCCTTCATTGTACTTGAACACCTTCCCCTTTTATGGTTTGCTCCTACTGTTATGATTTAACAGCACAAAAGGACTTTTGTTTCTGTCAAGTAGAATTTTTATTGATCCAGCTTATCAGTAGCACAGCTGTTAGGTGACAGATGATATCCTATTTAAACAAGGCCAGAGAGTGTGTCCTGCAGGTTCAAAAATTGCACTTCAAAGCTGCTGCTGTTAAGGAAAGGACTATCAAAGCACCTTCAGGAGCTTGACTGATATGCAGAAGTGTAATCTTACCCTCAAAAGTGTCAACCATTCTGAAAAATGCAAGAGAGAAGGAGGATTTTCCACTGCCTGTTCGTCCGCAGATCCCAATCTGTGACAGAGAAAGCAGACGAACATCAGGTGAGCAGAAATGGATAATGTCTGTGTTTGACACTCAAAATGAGTGGATGGAGGAGCTGTTCTGATCCACATGACCCTCATGTCCTCCTGACAGTTCAGTCAAACTGAACAGGCCATAACAGAATCCCTAAATTCACTCTTTGTCTTTAGGGGTCTGAGCATTTAGGGATAAATCAAGGCCAGTCCTATGGACAGGAACAATAGGAGAGTGGCAACAATGGGAATAAAGGCAAGAGAGCCACATGGGAATGATGGAAAGTAGGTACAACACAGTAAGGGGTCACTGCTGCTGCTTTGGGCACTGTGTGCTGACAGCAGAGCACTGTGATACTGAGAAGTAGTGTGTAGTTCTAACTTCTCACTCTAATGTATGCTTAAACACACCAAACTAAGAAACTCCCAGACTCCTTTCCAATGCACTACATTCTTTTAGGGAAAAAATTCTGTAGTTCAGCCATCAAAACATACTCTGGTATGTTTTTTCAACTTTTTGATTTCTATGATGCGCTAGTCCAAAGAGCTTCTCAGAATCACTGCAGTGAAAAGTGATTACCTTTTGTCCTGGAGAGATGTGGGCATTGACATGCTTTAGCACTGGCTTTAAGTTGCTATCATATCGGACGCTGAGGTTCTGGATTTGGATCTCCCCTCTGTCTGGCCAGTTCTGTGGAATCTGCGAGGAAGCTGTAGAAGCACAGAGTGTGGGGGGGATCAACCCTCTCATAATAAATTAATCAGCTCATTAAGTGATTTACTATATTTTTCATGGTAATACACTGCAAAATCATTACAATTTCAGCAAGCTCTTTCTGCATGCTGCACAAAACTGCACTTACAAAGGAGCCCTTCGTAATTTTCAGCTTCTGTTTTGAGAAGGCCATTGATTCTTTTCACTGCACCCAGCTGGATCTCCATGTCAGCCAGGTTACGAACCATCCAATTCAGATAGTTAGACACCTGATGTAAAGCAAATACACTACTAAATTCCGTATTTTTAGTAGTTTGCAACATTTGACCAGCATGCAGTTTATATTCCTCCACAGTAACACTTGTTCAGCCTTAATAAGCCGAAGTTGTGAATGAACTGTATGGTACACATCAACAGGGTGACAACAATGACTAAAGATTAAATTTCCTAACTGCAGTGCACAGATACTTTGGTACTATGGAGACCTGATCTACACCAACAAGAAAGAGGGAGGTGAACAGTAAAGACAGGTGAAAAGACATCATTTTGGTAGAGCAAGGTTTGGCGGTCTAGAATGATGCACCCAGGCATAATTACAATTGATGCATTGAAAAAATATTCTTCACTATGGAAGACAATATAAAAAATATGATGCAACTTGGCCATGTTTTGTTGACATATTTGAACTAACTTTGATGATTTCTTCAGTTTTTAGATAAAGAGTACACTCAAATATGTCAACCATTGAATGTGAACTGAAGTTAACACGTTTTCAGTGATGTTACAGTACCCACTATAGATGTACAGACACCTTCGATCTTCCTGTTCATCTTTGTGCCCTGAAGAATTACAAAAAAATGTTTGGGAGAGACAAAATGGGTCCCGAGATTCTTACCATAAGAGCATACGTTAGTCCCAAGCCTACAAGTCCTGAAGAGAGCTTACTATACAGGCAACTGGTAATGGAAGTGACAGCTGCTATGAGTACCACACATGCTCCAATGTACTCCTGAAGGAATATGAATAAGCTCCATCACTATAAGTCTACAAACGATTAAAGTATTCTCATAACTTTGCAATCCAAATAACAAGCCCATTGCACAGTTTGAAATACAGGCAGAGAACACCACATAACTCCGTACAGACCCTGCCTGGGAACCTG
This sequence comes from Gorsachius magnificus, assembly GCA_034008185.1. Classification (NCBI taxonomy): domain Eukaryota; kingdom Metazoa; phylum Chordata; class Aves; order Pelecaniformes; family Ardeidae; genus Gorsachius; species Gorsachius magnificus. Next base: position 8,026,355 of record CM067086.1, on the reverse strand, counting down.
TTCTCATTGCCTTTAGCGTGGCTGTGCTGTTTGGAAACGCTGTTGCACACAGGAGTTGTACCTACACTCCTAATCTTCTTCTGGAGAAGACAATGCAGGTATCTTAAGGATGTAATGTAGGTGGCTGAAACCGTGCAGCTGATGTTACCTGGGGTAGGAGGGAATTGCTCACGCGATCGCCTCTGTGAGTGGGTCCTCTCTGCAGCTGATGACTGACTGCTGGGAGGCACTACAGTTGCTGGGTGGCTACCATCCGTATTTGTTCAAACAAGCTGCTCTTGCACATTGTGTATCTATTAGTCGGGCTGTGTCCACCCATGATGGGCTTTTGCTGCTTTAATTTAAATCATTAGTGTATTTCACTTCCCAGAGACAAGTCTCTGAGTAAAATTATGTAACAGACTGGAAAACGAACTCTGTAGGAGGGAAATTGTCGCTTGTCTATGTTTGTACTGCTTAGTGATACAGGCAATGATCAGAATTAGGGACTTCAGATGGTCTAGGACTGAACATATAAAAGGGTAGTAACATTGTATTTAAGTCATACTCAATATCTGAATTTAAGTAACAACAGGTACCAGCTAAAACGGAGCCCAAAGTGAAGGTATAGATGTGGCATGAAATATGAGTTAATGTACACTTAGCACATATAAAAGGAACCTATGTTACCACAACAGCAGTACAACACCTGCATCTAACAAAGCCCGATACAAATATCACCATCCACAACATAAAATTCCTTGATTCACTTCTCAAGGAATTATTTTTAATAAATAATTTCTCAAGCTAGGCCATTTTACTGAGCACTCTAAGGAAATGGGCACCTGAATTATCTTTGCATTCTTCAGATGACTCAAACCAGGCACAAACCTGTCTACATCCTCTGCTTATTAAAAGAGCTTCCAAGACGCTAAAATGTTCCTGGGGAGCCACCAGGCAAAGGCCTGCTGACGCTGACTAACACAGTCCCATACAGGCATCCTGACTGGCGGCACAGCTCAACCAGCTCTGATCACTCTTCACACACAGAGGAGCCAATGTGACCTATAAAAACTATTCTTGTCTTGGAGAAACAGCTGCAGGCTATGGGGAAAATTCACTCTGCATTTGGTTTCCAGGATGGGCTGGGCATATGTTCATTACAGATAGAGACATAGAAATAAAGGGTAAAGATACAGTTTTGAAACACAGATGAGGCTGGATAACTGTTGGATGCCTCATCAGATTGCTTGGAACGAAGTCAAATAAATTCATTGTGTATACGCAAAAATAATGTACTTGCCATGCGGACTTCCAGCCAGCGATTGGCAGCTGTAAGGAAAAGGGAAGCGATATTGTTGGAATCTGTGTATTCAAGAAGTTTTTGCCGAAATTTGGCTTCATATCTAAAAAAAAAGAAAAAAAGAAAAAGAAAAGGGGGTCAGGCCTTGGGGTCTTGGAAAAATGAAAAGTAAAATTTAATTTCTGGGGTTATATGCTCATGGACAGCTTGACATAGGGTCTAAATCAGCCTATCAATAGTTCAGAGCGACATCATCTGTAGACTTGTATTAGCCACATGCCAACTGTTTTTGAAGTACCTTCAGGAGTAAATGGATGTTATTGCATTGATGAAACTCTGTGTGGGACTTCTAGATCACACTGGGCATTTTCTAAATGTATTTTATTGCATGGTAACTCTAAGAGAGACAAATCTGAAACTAAAAATAAAAACATATACGAGAGAGCAATTATACATGCACATACTTGTGAAAAGAAGCATTAGCACTGCAGAGTGCAGTTCCTCTTCTCAATTAATCATAGAAACTCAAGTTTTAAAATTTGTATTACTGTAGTGCTTAGAAATTGAATTTATACTTTATAAATGGTTACAAAGTACCTCCAGTCATGGTAGCCCCAGCGTTAGACAAACACATTTTGTCCTTATCACTAAACAAATGGAGCACTTTGGAAAACAAAAGTCCAAGCACATGGTGCAACGAAAAGCAACAGACTGTAAAGAACTGTGCTCCCCTCTCCCCTAGTGAATTAGCCACAGAATACAAAGTAAGATTAACAGCAATTAGGTCTGTTTATAGTTTATTGTAGTGGATCTGCACCCACTCATCAGAATGGCTGCATCAATGAATTCTACCTCTCATTCAGCAGATATGGAAGATGATTCCCTGCTACAGCAATTTAGACCCGGGTCTTGACAAGCATGCTAGTCAGCCAGTCACCCCTTTGAGCCAGGCTTATTTATTTGCACAGGTGTAAATCAATGTGATGTTACTAATAAAGTATAGCAATTATTATGTCTAATAATAAAGAAGTCTGGCACAAAAGGCTTTTCCAGGGTTGTAATAGACGATTGAAAGCCTGAAGTTCTAGCTCAAGCACCCAAAGCTTGCCTTTTTCTCCCCTTTATTACATTAGCAAGTTTAACAAAGTTGCTAATCTCCCCCTATAAAACTTTGCGCTATTTATATCCTTAGCTATTAGGCTTGCAACAAGCACTACTTATTTATAAACTCAGCTCTCCTTAAACTGATGAGAGCAAGACATGACAATGTTTTGTTTAAGTATGAAGTACATGGCTTAGAGAAGCTTTCAAATTTGTTCACTGCAGAGCATCTTAATCCTTCTTCTGAGTACAGTATAATAAAGTTATGACTTTACTTAAATCAGTTACGCTTTTGAGGAAAAGAAATAAGTGAAGTGCCACTTTGTGGAAATAATTTAGCTGTTCACAACTTAGCCATGTGCCAAGACATAAGAGATACGTCTGCTGTGTGCAATGGAGAATGGCGTGGGCTGGCTCCGAGCGCGTTGGTGTGTTTGCATAGCCTAGAACGGTTGTTGCTGAAAGCCAGCGTTAGCGTCATGCAGTGTCAGAGCTAGTGACCCCTGCCCTTCCTCAGGACTAATTACCCTCAGTGCCCTACCACACAGAGATGGCTGTACTGCTTCTGGAACCAATTCAGTCACATTTAACTTTCATATCTCTATACCATGAGGCATTCCTTGATACAGATATGCCTTAGAATACACAAGGTATGCATCATGAGTCAGTCATGCATAAGCATGTGGAACGGGGATGCAGACAAAGTTACCACTGTTGGTGGAGTACTGCAGAAATATCAGAATTTCTCTTCAGAAAGCATCCCCAGATTACCAGGCTTCTCAGAATACAGACCAGTCTTTGCAGAAACCTTCACATTTACATTTCATTCATTATTTTGCACCAATGCTATCTGAAGTGCCAGATAGCAAACTATAAATCAGGCCAGGGTATCTGCTGAAGGTGTATTTATAGCTGCAGCAGTAGCTGTCTTTCTGATCCCCCCCCCCCGAGATTTTTGTACATTTCTTTCCTTATGCATTGAGTAAGTGCAGGACAGAGAGTTACCAAGGGTAAGGACACTCCAGGAACAACTGGCACCTCCTAACTTCATGACTGGATTCCTCAATTAGTGTTATTTTTAGGGATGCTCAAGCTAGCAAGTCTGAACTCCACTCCTGCTAATATGCTAGGCAGCTGAAAAGCTGCACAGTCCTAAAAATAGCTAGGTTACCAGCTGATGCGGGAGACTGGCAGGCAGATGGGAGTACAGAACCTACTGAACACACGTGGCTGTTGGGTCAGACACACATCAGTTACTGCAGGGTTTTAAAAAAAGGAGGCACCAAACGCAATTGACAGATGGATTCATTTCAAGGTGACAGGAAGAATCAAGAGGGAATGCTCCAAATAACTGAAAATATTAGCTAGATGGGACCGAATATTATTTATTGTGTCAACACCTGAAAATATACAGCCATAATACTAAGATCCTTTTGATGAATTAGAATATATGGATAAATGAGAAGAGCAACAGTTAAAAGAAAAACTGAATTTCCTTAAAACTGAACATTAACACAGCTACAAAGTAGACAACATTGTTGGCGCTTAATGAATTAAATATCCAATAACAGTAATTAATAATGGAAAATACCATGCTGTTCTACCCTTCTTTGGGAAGCTACCTTCAGTCAGAAACCAACTCTTTAATTGGTTGTTCTTTCATTGAGCTATTCTATTTAGAATCGTTTAAGGAAAGTTAACTTTGTGCATACTTCTATTATAAAATTAACATTATAGGTTAGGAGAAATAAGCACTACCATTTCAAAGATAGAATGGTAACAGTAATTAACCAACAACATGTAGACATCTAGATGAGATGGGTGTGGAAGACCGTTGACTGCATTTGAGTCAACTGGGAAGAGACGAGAATAGCACTGGTGTAGGGAAAGCAGCTAGTAAGCTCAGTGGGAGTTTTACTGGTACCTCTACCAGTATCAATGTGACTGCCATTTTTTTAACACAGATACACAACCCAGGCACGTTATCAGATATCCCTGGGCTGCTCTCCTGGGAGCTTATGTGGACAGAAAAATGAATCAAAACAGGTGATGAAAGACTGTCTCTAGCTTGTGTATATTCAAAATCAGTATAAACAACCACATTTTCAGCTAGCAACCTGAAAAATAAGTTAGGGTGCTACTCTATCCTCTGAAGTCACTAGCACGCACGGTTTATCTTACCAGGCCATCGACTCATACACAAATTACTCTGGCATAACAAGTCAGTGCATATTAGTTGTTCCACGGAGACGGTCCAAGCACATAGTCTGTCACACTGCATGCTGCGGTAATTGCAAGCTAATTTAGCTTCTTAAATCACATTTGCCCACAAGTGTTTTTTTTTCAGGCTGCATGCAACTGTATGGAGAGTTAGCACAGGGCAGCTGGCACACATTAGCTTGTTTTTCAACAGCAAGTCCTTCACAGGCAAAATGCTTAAAGTTCTTCAGTGTTTTGGAGTTCCCCTTTACCAGTGTTTTTGGCACCCTGGATTTTTGAGGTGATCCAAATAATAATTACTTGTAACTTCATAATTGCAGAACAGAATCATAGATAGATATTCAAAAGCATGGTAATGTATGCTTCTTAAAAAACTGTACCTGAAGGCTCGGATCGTGGTAAGACCTTCAACAGTCTCTGAAAAATGGGAGAGCAATGGTAGCTGAGTGCTGTCATCCAGCTGCTGCAGGTCCCTGGAGAGGATTTTGAAAAGAATTTTGTAAAAAGGCAGTTCTGTTGTGCAGTTATTCTCTTGAAATAGGCCCAGGGAGTGAAAGGGAATATAATCACAATAATTATACGTGTGAGTTTCAGATAAATTGTAAAGCAGTGCTGCATGCCTCTGAGCAGGGAATGAAGACCCCAGGAGGATTTTTCTTTTAAGACTTGAATACAAAACAGTGCTGGAGTTCTGAATGTGTCTTTTCCCTTCACTGCCTTCCCTCGTTTCTCCTATATTCCTATTTCTTATTCTCAATTGTTTATTCATTTAAACACCATTCTGGCTCTATGCCGAATATAAATTTAATAGGATACTGCAAATAAGAGCTTGAATTAAGCAGAAGACAAAATGCAACTTCCTCCCTCTCCCCTCTATATCCCTAGATGACAGCACAGCTTCGCAGTGAGCTCAGCTAAATAACTCATACACTCAGTGAACGAGAGCCCGCACTCATCATTAGGTTGCGCTTCTCAGTTTCATGTGTAGTCATCAAATCAGTGGAAGCACATGTGGAGTGAAATTCTATTTAGTCTCAGTTCCTTCCAGCAGGAAGTAAATTAGTTGCAGACTCCTGGATCCATGTATACACGAAGGGGATAAATGCAGCATTGCTGCAAACGCTTCTTGAGCGCCACCAGGGAGAAGCTGTATGACCATAGGAGGAGGAAAAATGAGAGATATGGCTAAATTTTTTCAACTTATTAAAAACTGAAGGGCACCCAGAACAAGAGTATGCTTGTGCATGTTGGATCCTTAACGGGCAGCATTCTTCAGCCTCTCCCTGACTTTACAGATTTCCACTTCCTCCTGGATAGGCAGGCATCAGTTTTCCTGTTCTGTCACCACATTTTCTTGGACGTACCCAGCACGCAGCCCTTGGGGAGGACAGAATCCACTTGCTACTTTGTGTCCTGTGAACTCTAAGAAACTCTGATCACGGACAAAGACCCTGCTCATGCCCCCCAGAAGTTCTGCTTGAAGAGCTGCAGACAAAGGCACTTGTAAAATGCCACATTTTCACTACAGTGGATTTGGCTCACTTTCAGACAGAGCCATGGCTTTGACAGGACCGAATTTAAACATTAAGTTCCTCAGCACTGCAATTCTTCAATACAATCATGCATTGCAGAAGATGTTTCTATCGTCAGAATGATACTGGTTTATGTTCTTACCGTGATGCGACTCGGAAGTACTTCTGGATGAAGTAACACATGATTGCGAGGGGAACCAGGGCAATGAGAAACATTGGTGTGACGTATGAGATGACAGCAAGAGCAGATACACACAGCAAAGTGGAACGACTCAAGCACTCCAGGGTAGCTGGAATGTGCTGTAGAGATAAAGAACAAGCACACAGAATCTTCCATAATGTATCAAGTTTAAAACAGCATTAATTCATTTTCCTTTCTCCCAACTATGCAAGGAAAAAAATTTTGAGGATTTGACGTACTAAGCACACAGGTCTGCTTTTGAACTGACAGCTCGCTTTAGGGAAAGTCTGAAGGAATTTCTGTGGGGCTGCTCCACATGTCTGCATTGTGGACCACAATCCTCATGTCAGAGAATTACAGATGGGATGCAACAGATGATTTCAGCATCTGCATCGATCCCAGGACCTGGCAGTGCAGTCTGGGGTAAATACTGGTAATTTGAATTTCAGTCATTTCTATTTTGGGCAACAGCATTTGCCACCTTCTCATTTCATTCGCTCATATGTGTCAAGTGAACGTGTTTACCCACTTTTAAAAAACAGTTGATCGTCTTAATTTGGGGATATCACTATTGATCTAATTTCGCTTCCTTTTCTATACAGGGCACGTTAATCAAATAAACATTTTTTCAATGTGCATTTAAGATGAGGAATCCATTCTGAACCTAGAAAATCATGACACAAACTGATATAGTAGTCAAAATTATAGATCATCAGTAAACTTCATCTAAATGAGTGTATAATAAATGAAAATCAAGTCTTTCAGACCAGGAAAGATAGGATAACTTGGAAGCTTGAATATATTTATTCAGTACCTGGTCGATAGTATTGCAGTCAGCTGAAAATCTGTTCAATATACTTCCCAGAGGTGTTGTTTCAAAAAATCTAAAATGAGACAAGGAGTGGGAAAGATTACAATACTGATACTAGAATAGTTCTAAAACTTTTTTCCTGTCTTAAGTTAGGTACTGCATCACAGACACAAGCAAAGAAATTGACAACCACAATAAAGTTTGTCCTACTTCCCCATAACCATGGCTTCCCAGTAAAATGGCAGTCGTGACTGTAATCCAACAACAGCAAGCATGTCCTCAGCTCCCTCTACTGCCTAAGCTATGCAAATCACATGATTACATTTTAAAAAATCCTTTAAAGATTTGCAGTTCGAGGCCTCTTCAATTCATGAAAAATGCAAGCAATGTTAAATGGCAAGTCTTGCATTTTTCTGGGAATAGAGATGCATAACTAAGAACAACTGTTAGAATAATATATTAAAAGACCTTTCCTTTACATTTGCATATGCAAAATGAAAACTTCATTATTGCTCTGTAATTGTTAACTGTTCCATATCTCATGTTGAGCCTGAAGTCTAATTCTATCCTGAAAAAAAAGTTTTTAAAAAAATTATCTCAGGTTTTCCACAGATGATATTTCTCTAGGATTTCTGGGTCAAATACAGTTAGTTTAAAAATATGAAGATATTTTTCCTAATGTTCAGTAACAGCTACAGGTTTGAGTCAAGCTAAAACTTCCCTTACAGGCTTAGAAATAAAACTTATGCAGGACAACAAAGGCCTTTACTGGTATCTGTGCACGCCAGTGTTTGCTAATGAAGCCTTTGATGACACTTGTCTAAGCTCATTACCTTTCATAGGCTTGCACAATCGCTGCCTGACAGTAAATATTTCCAGTGATTGAAATTATGATGCACACTATGAATGAACTATACAAAATACTGATCAGTAATTGTGTTTTCTCTCTAATTAAAAACAGCAAAGAGAAATTGAGAAATTAAACAAGCAAGGAAGTAAATCGCTACAGCGGCAGTCAGGCAGGAGAGGCATTTGACTGGTGTCTAGGAACTCAAGCCGACTGTGTACCATTTTCAAAAATTGCTCTGTAGTTCTACACCTGGTGATTTTCAATGACACATTAAACAAAAAGTGACTTGTAGTCACTTCTTAATGAAAACTGTGCTTAGAAGACTGCCTTCAAGTAAGGAACACAAAATGACTATAATTTGTATTACAATTAGAGGAATACCTCATTGGAGCCAAAATAATTTTATTTAGTAAAGAAGAATGTAGCTTTTTGGTGACTTTCAAGCCAGTCCACTCCACCGCTATAGATGTGACAAGACATAATACAATCCCAAGGCAGCAGAGAATGCTGAAAACTTTTGAATATGGAGAATGGTTGAAATCCTAAGAGACAAAGAAAGAGTAACAAGATTATTCACTGTAAATTATGTTCAAAATTTATTTAAAAAATACACACACATACCTCCCTAAATTAAGCTGCCAATGATTTTCAACCATCTTAAACCACAGTTTATTATCCTTTGGAGAGAGAAGTGTTTCCATGAAAGTAAGAGGTTAAGCAGAAATTTAAAATCATTGAATACTACAAAAAAACCCTGAAAAGATCTATTTAGTAATTTCATCTGAAGGGAAAAAGCATCTTGGAAGCATTTATTATGGCATTGTTGGTTTGGTCTATTTTTTGAATAGGAACAGAATATAATAGTTTTTAATTTGAAATACTAATTTCATATTAAACCCCAGCATGAATAAATCATCTTTTAGAGAGGAAAGTGTGACTCCAGTGAAATCACACACGCACTTCCCAAACATTAGTGTGGATTATTTGTAGGCACTAAATCCTGGTAAAGAAAACAGTCCCAGTTCTTACAAAATCCCTCCACTACTGCTTTATACATACAGAGAACCCTGCCAGGTAACACTGTGGCCAGTTCCATGTGGAATTCACACAAAAATCAACCAAAAAGCACGCTCATCCAAAAAAACCAAACAAAACCAACAAAACCCCAAACTGTGTTTCCCATATGTTACAAAACTCAAAAGCCCTACCTGCAGTGAGAATGCAGTACAGGAAAAAGAAAAAAGAACTATGGTATTAAAATTACTTCAGAGACCAAGGTTTAGCCATATCAGCTAGATGGTGAAAATACAATAATCTAGCAAAAGGAGAACAAAAATGCACAAAACTTAACTGTTAGTTTCATCATACTGCATACCCAAAAATGCGTTAACTGTCAACATACTCTGGAGCAGCTCTATTAGTAGCAGTACAGCACATCACATACACATCTTGGGGCAGAGGTTGACAGTGGGAGATCACCACTGGTTAAACCGTAAGAGGAAGGTGAATGAGGTGTTGCATACCGCACAGCGAGAGCAGTTTTTCAGGTCTAGCTCTGTCTTCTCAAAAATGGCAGCCGAGGTCCAGCGCGCCAGGCAGTAGTCGATGGCCACCATCACCGTGTGCTTCAGCAGCTGGGACAGAACCAGCAGCGGCAGAAGGAGGATTCCTGCTGCGCTGAGGTACTTGCCGCAGGCTCTCCAGGGCATCTTCGCTCGCTGATGCAGCACTGAAGACAGGTTGTCTTCGTCATCACTTTCTGTTACTTCTTCTGCAAAGTGCATGAAAAAAAATACAGCCACACTGACTTTCTTGTGCACACCTTTCATAGAGACTGGCAAGTGGCAGCTACAAAACAGGTTTTCTTATGCAGTATAAAGAGTGGCTTTAAGGTGAAATTACCCGCTCAGGCAAGCACGTATTAGCCTGCTAAAGTTAGCAGTAATGCATGCTACAAAGATGTAAAAAACGTTAGCACGAGGTGATTGATGTCTCCAGTCATGTTTTTGCAATTTAAAGGTACTGTCTTGATAAAAATTAATTGCAGTATTTTCCTAGGTAAAACCTTAAACAAGCGTGCTTAGCTATTGACAAGTTTGAAGCTCGCCCAGCATAAATTATTGAATATTATTCTTCTGTTGCTATCAAATCACTGTAGTCCAGAGGTAAAATCAGTGGAGACAGCACTCTTACAAAACATGACTCACATGAAAAATGATTATTCTCTTGCCAGTTTTAATTATGTTAATTCATTCTAAAATAATTTAACTGTGAAACAGTAATGGAGTGATACGGGGTTCAAAGGGTGCCCTTTTACCTTCATCCTCTTCATCATCTTTCAGCAGAGCTTCACGGGAATACATAGTCCTCCGGAGATTTGTTCTTTCCAAAACAGTTTTTCTTTCAATAATAGTCTCCTAAAAAAGGGACATTTCACGTGTTTTCATCCAGAGAATTAATAAAAAAATTACTAGCTGTGACAAAACTGGTTTCCAAACAGAACATCAGAGAAAAATAAAAGTGAGAATCTTCTAGCAGGCAGTCATCAGTGATGGATTTGCTACCTCTTGTGTAAAACCAAAGGACATAAATTAGATATCTGACATTAATTTCAGGTTGTCAATCCCAGCCCTCCTGGAATCTTAACTTGTACAGATATCCCTGAATTAAAAAGAAATAAGATTAATATCTCATTCTTCCTGTATTGTAGTACTAATGACAAAACATGTAAATTATTTAGAGAGCTTGATATAGGCACATCTGGAAAACCTCTACTCAACACAATGAGTAAATTCAGGCATATTTATAGAAGCCATTGTCAGTATAGCACATTACCAATCCTTTCCCCCTAAAATAAGCCTATTTAATATTCCTTAGACAACAATATTTTGATAGGGCTTCCTATCAAGAATGGATCAGAGGCAACAGTATCAAGGAGATACGAGATACCCAGATGAAGGGATGTCTCTTAATAGATAAATAATAATGGTAATAGTAGCACTACATTCACACTGAGTTAAGAAATCACACACAACATGCCAATCCTTGCTTTCAACCTAAGAAAAAAAAGAAACTGTCACATTTTTTGCAAATGTCAATTGCCCTGCCCATCAAACACCTTTTCCAGCTCTTGGTCTTGTCGATTCATTAACGTCTTCCAGTGTTCAAAGAGCTCAGTCTCTGATTTCTGAATGTCCTTGAGTGTTCCTTCTCTCTGAATGTAACCATCTTTCATCGCAATTATCTAAAAAGTTAGAAACACAAGTGGTGAGATAAATAGCCATGTATCTCTATTTATTTTAAAGCTATGTTGCTGTGACTGGACAGATTTTTCTCTTTTCTTAAATAAAGAATATTCTGTGAACAAATCTGTCTTTTAAAAAAACCCTTCTCTCTTAAAAAAAAAAAAAAAATTCTCTCTCTGCTCTACCCTTTTTACTCAATATGCTGCAAACCCAGAAACTTCCTGCACTCCATGTTTTCAGAAAGAAAGGCTGCTTTTAAGTAAGAAAGAATGGGGTCCCCACCAGCAAAGAGGAGAGTGCATTACTCTTCCTAAATACAAGTCATTAGCAAGATGAGATTTTAGAGTTCTCTTACCTCCTAAAAGGAAAAGGCTTTTAGCAACACACTGTGCGCAGCATGTTTTGCCCTCGTTCAGGCAATTATAGATAGGAGCATGCTGGCTCCACCGTCTGTTTGATATCATGGACCTGATAAGGAAAAGCTAGGGAAGGGAATTTGAATCCCTAAAGCTTTTTTCATGGGGTGAAAAAAAAGTATATATTCAAGACAACGTTTGAAAGGTGTGGTTTCCAGGTTTATATCAGTGTAGCTACATCATATACACAGTGTAACTACCTTCACTTTAGATCTGACAAGGAGAATTGGAAAATGAGGCATGTGGATTGTAAACCCACATGACATCATTACAAAATAGTTAATGCAGTATTTAGTTTTCTCTCTCCCTGGAAACGCAGAAATTTCCATGGGGGGGCGGGAGGTAAATGATTTATTCTACTTATTGCTAAGAATTTACAGCAGAAGAAAGGAAAAATAGAGCAAACAAGGACCCTTTTGTGGTTAATTTATTCAGGAAATCTGTACTTGGGCTGGACCCGGAATTCTTCTGGAGTTTTGCTATGAGGATTTAGGAGGGCCATCACACATACTCAAATTATATTTTTATTTAAAATCCCTTAATAAACTAAGTATTTATGCTGCACTCCATTTGGTAAAATTTGCTAAGGCTTAATGAGAACTGTGCTTAGGAAAAAGCCCTGAACTATCTCTTAATAATTAATTTTTAATTATAAATTTAATTAATACAAATCCTTCCTGGCCTACAGACTGTTTGGAACAATATCTTTCACAAAACATTACTGAAACCGAATTAGAAGATAATAAAAATAAAATAACTCTCATTGAGTATCTCACACATGAACACCTAGAAATGTGTCTGATATTCATAAAGAAAATTAAAAGGATTACACTGATACAAGGCCATAGCTGTGTATATTTAAAAAAATGCCAATATATAACAATTGAACAAGAGGAAGCCAAGATGGAGCTCATCGGGAGGGGAAGGAGGCAGAAAATTCCTGTATCCTGAGAGAGACGAGTGGGAAAACCAGAACTGTGTTTAGAACAGTAGCAATTCTTAAGGGTGCATAGCTGAGTGACAAGGTCACAGCAGACACCGTAAAGAATAAATGCTGCCTACCCAAACCACGATCAGAACAAGATTAACGTCTGTCTGTAACTTTATAGCAAGCCAATATGAAGAACAGAAAGCAGCGAAACATGATTATTTCTTGAGACAGAGCAACTGTTGCTGCAGTCTGTGCAAGACGCAAATGACAGAGAGGTCCTGCTAGGAGGCATAACTGCAGTCATCAATCCTTATGGGCAAGAAGACCTGTGACGTTGTAGGTGGATAACTGTAGGAGAACTAAGCGCAAGGCCAGTGTGGACCAACGAACTAGAAGAAAAATCCAGCAAAACAAGCCTCCTTACCCTACGTGATTTGCTTCATCTTTAACATTTGCAAACTCTTACAGAAAGCATACCTTCACTTTTTTCTGTACACTACAAGATATAACAAAGAAGCCTAACAAAACAATTTTGCCAACATACAAAGGGTAAAGATGTTCTTGATAAATTATGTGCTAGTACTATCTGCAAGGTAATACTGGGGGTTTTTTCCTTCTATTTCCATGCACCTCAATATCCATAAACACACCTTCTTCTGTGACAGCACAGACAAATTCCTAGTAACATGCCAGCAGAGGCAAATATGTTACTCAAACATTTCACTGTTTTGAGATAAAAAACAATGAGCAAAAATTTCCAATATAACTAATGGTTTTGGATACTCAATGTATTTTATATGCAGCCTGCTTTCATGGGAGTATTAAGTATTGCTTCTATGAAAATCCATCCTATTCAGGTGTTCTAAGATGAGAATCCCAAAATTATGGCACCCCAAACTCACTGGCTAATTTTCAGATCTTTATTATTTCTCTTCTCACTAAACTACCACTTGGTGGAAAGATGAAGCGATAGCCATGTTTGTAGCCACATTCTCTCTGCCTCAGAAAAAATGGGAAGAGCTTTCTTACCCAGTCAGCATGGGGTAAGTACTGCAGCTTGTGAGTTACTAGCACAATGGTCCGCTTGTCTTCCCGGAGCATCTTCAGGATCCCTTCTTGCATGAGATGGTCACTTAAGTGGATATCCAGTGCAGAGAATGGATCATCCTGTCACGAGGAAAAGAGGTCAGCTTTTGGAGCCAGCATTTACGGGGTTTAAGGAAACTGACAGATTTTAATACCAGTAAAACCAGTTAGATCAACACAGACAATCAAAAGAGGCCGTCAGAAGATCAAAGTGGTTCCGAGGAACAGTTTTCTTAAATTACATAATGACAAACCTTGAACTGCCTTTTTGCAGTGAGCGCTCGGACACACAGTAACGTCAGCTGTGTAAGTGCTGTGATTTCATGAGGCTTTCTGGGAACTGCTCCTCTCAACAGATGTGCTTGACAGCCTACGTAACTGCAGTGCATTGCTTCTGTCAGACTCAAGACAATACAGCAATGTGTGTCTGTGGCATATGTCACACAAACTGCTCCGGGGACAGTAACAAAGAGCACATTTTTATTTCCCTTGTACATAATTGACTTCTGATTTTTTTTTTTTAATCCATAAATCAAAATTCTATTAACAAAGAATCACAAAAGGAGAAATATTGATCATTTTGATGACTGCTCAGATGCTTGATTTATGAGCTAGATTATCTTATTGAATCAATGAATTATACGCAATTAATTTAGGCATAAGCTAATCTGTACCATCTTCTGGGGGACCTGTTTACCTGACCCTATTTATATGGAATTACAAATCTATTATTTCTGCTTGCACTAGTGACACTGGCTACAGGATTTATTTAGTGTTATGATTTCATAGTGTTATATGACACTAAACCCAGGCTTTCTTAAAAATCAAATTTTGCTTTCTTTTCTCCAGATGTTTCCTGATAAAGTAGGATTGAATTTGAATAAATTCTGCTTTCTGAGTGATATCATTGCCACCAGTTAGTTAGGGAGAGGTATAAGCAGAGAGGTCAGTGCTTCAGAAAATCCCCTTGAACTTTTATTCCCTTCAATTTTGCAACAATTTATGTGGTGATACATACTTCAGTATTGTTGTTTTCACGAATCTACAAACCCCAAAATCTCTGAAATCAACAGCAAGATAAATATGACCACTGAAATGCTAATAAATGGGAGCACCATAACATAGAGCACTTTAAAAGTGCTTTTGAAACTCATTAACTTCTGAACGTGATACAGAATTTATTCTCAAAAACTGCATGAGCACTGTGCTCACTGAGCAAGGATGTTCGTTGTCAGCTTTACTGCTGCGCTCTTCTCACCCGGCACAGACCTAAGCATCGTTCTGAGCCCCGAGTCTGTGCACAGCCACCGCGCATGCAATGCTGCACTTCTGGGGGCAGCAAGTGCCAGTTCGCAGAACGTGACATTGCACCGCAGAGTCAGGCAAGGCACCGTACGCGATTATCATGCATCAATGACAAGACACCGGAAAAAAATCAGTTCATGCTACAGGACTAGTCCAACATGTGACAAATAGCACATGCTGAGTGGATGAATGTAATTAAGAATAAAATGTGTCATGAATTATCACATGACCCTTTTTCACATCTGCAATGATTACAGTTTAGAGAATACAAAACATTATTGAACACGAGATGCACGCTCATGAGACAGAAGATTCATAACCATTTGTTGACAAAATCAGTCTTAAAAGAACCGAGTGTTTGCAAATACTAACATACAGGATTCCTGATTCTTCCTTAAAGATTAGTAACTGGAAAAAGTTTATTTGTACGTGCTTTCACATTATCAAACCATAAGAGAACCTGCTACTATTAGGAGGTTATTGAGTGTCCTGCACAAAAGGACAAAAGTGACAAAACAAAGTTACAGTCCAATACTGGATTTGCTGATTTGCAACACCTGGCCCAACTGCTCTCTACCCTCCTGCATTCTGGCCAGTGCCAGGAGATGCCCTGCACATGAAGCAAGCACATATTGACGAACCTAACTACAGGGAAAGATTTAAGTAACCTCCCAGACTTTTAGGGATGACCTCTAATGTGCACAGCTTTCCTAATCCCATGTGACTCTCAACTCACTGTCGTACCAGATAGATTCAAAGCTCCTTTAAAACTGAGCTTAAGCAGGAAGCCCTAAATTGGAAAGCCAGCAAGCTCACTGCTAGCCAGTGTGTAGGATGCATCCGTTTTCCCACCTACTAAGTTTTTAGACCCCGCTCTCACTCCTTTTTTCCTTAGCGCTTCTGTTGAAGTTGGGACAGGATATACAACAAGCAGTTCAGGGTGGGAAGACAGCTTAGTCTGTTGCAGAAAGGAAACACCCCAGACACAGGACAACATTAATTTTAGGCCTGAGACAGCTTAGGAATTTTAAGAACACAGCTGAGACTATTGAATTTCTAAGTACCAAAGATAAACACAAGGGTCAAAAAGAAATTGCAATAGACTCAGAGGGGAAGCATCAGCATTTCGATTTGTATCCTAGTATCTATGTGTCTGTCTGCAGCATTTACAAAACGCTTCTTACCTGCAGACAAGCTAACAAGGGATATACAATAAACAATGCACATTTGGCTTAGCCCAGTGAAGCACAGTATTCTACATGTGTTACCCGTGAAATACTCTAAACGCTCACATCTCATGCTCGTGTTTGCAGCATAAACATAATAGCACCTACTCACCAGGAACACAACATTTGTCTGCTGGTAAAGTGCTCTTGCCACACTGATACGTTGGCGCTGCCCTCCAGACAGATTAATACCCTGGAGATAAGCAGGAGAAAAACAATCATACAGTTATAAAACCATCAATTGAATATTCATATTTTGATCGGATTATCCACAGAAGACTTTCTGGACAAAGGAACCCAGAGAAATTTTTCAAAAGTGTGGGCCTGCAATTCAGCTGGGACACAGTACACAAGTTGTTAGAAAAGCCAGAGCACTCTGTCCAGAGCTGTACTCCATACATACCAGGGGGATGGGAAATGTTCAATGGTTTGTAGTCACATAATGGTGTAGGTGGCAAAGATATTCTGCAGGCAGTCTGAACTAGACTTCTGCTCAAGTTAGCCTTATGAGCCTGGTTGTGTCCTGGTTTTTCCTTATTTTTATTTTTATAATTGTATGCTGGCATACTGTATCAGCTCCATTAAATACTGTAATCACTAACTGCTACCTGAGAGGCCAGACCACACTGAGGTGAACATTACCTCGTTGCTGTTGTACTTGTTTTCGGCCCCCTAGTCCCCTGCTCTAAGTTACTTATCCTTCCTGTGATCCGCCTGCAGTTTCACAAACACCTTAAGCTCTCATAAGCCAGTTCAGCTGCCAAAAGATGCTACCGCACCCTCTACCTCTCCTCCACCTCCCTCCTGCCAAAACCCATTTGTTTGGCTACACAATTAATTGAGTTAGGAACTAATCCATTTAAAATGAACATGGTAGGCAGTGTGGAGATTAGGCATGGAAATGTATCCTTAAATGGATTGGGGTGGGTGGTGGTTTGCTGTGGTTTGTGATTTGTTTTGTTTTGGTTGGTTTGTTTGTGACAGTGCCAGTAGATGCCAGAGTAAATTGCGTACAAATTTGTGACTTCTGTTTCCTTTCTTCTCCCTAATCTTCCCTGATGTGATAAAGCTTAGTTTTCTGTTTATTAAACACCTGCTCTTTCTTAAATGAAGGGGCTCTAAAAATCTGTGAATTGTTTATTTTTATGTTACTTCTAAAGAAACAAAACGCTGCACTGTGAAGTCAGGACATCTGAGACAGCAGCCACAGAATTAGTCAAACATTCTGATAGCAGCACATTTAAATTATTGCATCTCACATAAATGACAGTGTTTCCATGTTTACTGAGCAACGAGCTTTCAGACTAATGACCCAAATGTACACTCAACTAAAAGATTACCTTTGTTGCCAAATAACCGGTAAGATTTTAAGAACACAACAAAATAATAAAACCCCCTCTATATATTTAAAACAAAAATAGAAGCCTGTAGCTGTTTACTGACCCTCTCTCCAATCTGGGTTTGGTCTCCATGAGGGAGAATGTCAATATCGGGCTGGAGGGAACAAGCATCAATTACTGCTTTGTACCTGCGGAAACAAAAAAGGTAACACAAAATCCACACAGATACTGCTAAAGAAGCACATTTCCTACCTGCAGAGGAACAAAAATTAACCAGCTGGAAAAAATCACACAGTGGAAAACGTATTTGTTAGCCACTAATTGTTCTAATGGGATCTCTTTCAATCACAGGCAGGTAAATAATATTTCAGCTAAGAAAAATGATCTTAGGTCAGCTTCCCAATTAAAAACATTGAATAGTTAAACCAGGCAAAACGAGCACAACTTCTTCTATGGTATATTGTTATTGTTCAGCATATAACTTTTTTCATGCCTAGGGCCTTTGTTTCTTGTTTCAATACCCAAGGATAACAGAAAAGATGTGTGTAGGACGTGACTACATAGCCAACCACTTTTAAGGGCAGGGGCATCGAAAACCAGCAATTAACATTTTAATATTTTAGAATGTTGTGCGGGCGTTTATACTGAATGAAAAGGCAGCCCATTAATCCTTCACAATGTACCAAACACTGAAATAGTAATAAGCAACATTCCCGCTCCCAAATGGCCAATGCCCTTCTGAGACAGTTAAACTTGTCAATTAGGTATAAGAGAATACTGCATGCTGCACAGACACGGTCCTGGGAAATGAAAACACTTCTGCATTTGAATTCCAGTGAGACTGAACTCTGTCCCTTGTGTCCTTCAGGAAAAACACGGTCAAAGGGGCACCACGCAGAGCTCACGGTCTTTGGTCATGTTCAGGCAGGTGCACTATGTTTCTTACTAGAGGGACATAGGGACCCACCCGTGAACTGAGGTCTATGCAACTCCATGATTTAGCAAAGAGAGGAGTAAAGCATCTAACAGTGCTGAGACCTGTTACCTCTGTTTGTTAAAAGGGCTTTCAAATGTGATGTTCTCTTCCACTGTGGCATTGAGCAACCAAGGCTTCTGCGATGCATATGCTACTGATCCTCTTTTCCTGGGGAAAAAAAACCCAAACAAACAAACCCAGAGTTCCCAGCTTACCAGTGCAGTAGGCATTTGTGGAAACCATTGTCTTATAAAAGAAGTAACTGGTGATAAGTCTTCAAAAGCACTCTTTCATTTTTGTTCTTTAGGACAATCAATAGCTCTCCCATCAAAGAAACGCATGAGATGCTACATTCCAACAGAATACTGAAATTGTTCACCTAACTGAATTTCAGTTTGTTCCCTTTTTTTCTGCTGTGAGGTGGGTTTTGGAGATGCTAGCTCATTAAAGCTGCCTCTTGAGCAGTGCAGATGGCAGGAAGAAAATTACCAAAGACTGAATTCCAGCTCTGTTTCGATAAGACTAATAAAAAAAAAATGTATAGCAGATCACTAGTTACACAACAACTTTCAGGAGGAACATTCTAAAAAGATATTTTAAGGTGTTTAAAAAACCAATAACTCCACAAGAACAATAAGGCAATCTCACGCCCCGCCACAACATATTTATTTTCCCTATTCTAAGAAGAGAACTTGAGTCGTAAAGTAAACGGGTAGCCACGGGTGAAATCTTTCTTTGTCTATAAAGACAAGAAAAGAAAACGCAGATAAAAAATATTTGCTAAATTTCCACCTGTGGAATTGCCCCCATAATGTACCGTCAGAAGGGTATGGTCAACAGGGTCTTATCACAGATATTTTACTTCATAGCGATCATTATTATTACTATTTAAAAATAAAAGTATCTTACTGCTAGTGAAGTAGCAGTGCTTTTGCAGCTGTTGCGCACTAAGGACCTCAGTAAGGCAGAGCTGGGAGAAAGGCATAATTTTTTATTAGAGCAACTGATACTGTTGAAAATTCATTGGCATATCACTGTTTCTCCAGAAAAGGGCCAAAAGAGGGATCACACGCCTAAAAGCATGGCTGTTTTCTTTCCAGCTATATCAGCTAATTCAATAAAAAGATAGGACCTCTCACCCAAACGTAGCCTTTGTCTGCTAGACAGCCATTACAGCAGCCTCTTTCTAGTTAGACCTGAATGCAATTCAAACCATGAGCCACCAAAATACACCAGGCGCTTTATCTTGTTTTTAATCAAGAGTTACAGTCACTTGCCCTGCTCATTTTTTCAGGCTTTCACCAAGCTTGCTTAGAAGTCATTATAGGATCCAATTTTCTTTGATGAACTGAAAGAACACACAGTTACGCTACCCTGCTAACATGCTTCCAAGTTCAAATGTCTGATGGCTCATTAGAATTTAATTACTTTTTATGAATTATCTTTATTGGAAAATGAAACAAAAATTAAAAAAGAAAAAAAAAAGACAGAAAAAAACCCCCTAGGCAGCCCAGCCCGCAGTCCCAAAATCTAATTCAAAGAGCATTCAGTTCTGCCTCAAGAGGGAGGCATTTTTTCAATTAGTATGAAATTCTCATCCTAATCGTTTAAAAAAATTGCTCTGAGCATTCCAAGATGAACCTGTATTCCCTTCCCGTGCTTTTCATTGCTTGAAACTGTGCCTTTGCTGCTCTTAATTCCCAATGTGATTGAAAAGTTACTTCTAATTTATTTTTTGAAAATGACTAGCAAAGTTGTGGGGTAAATTTGTACAACTCTTGTAAAAAGTGTTCTTTTGTTCAGTGAAGATACACGCACTGCCAGTAGGATGCACTCCATGCTGAGAACAGCACAGTGCCTGGGAACACCATTCACATTTGGCTTACATTCTGCTTTTAGGCCATCAGTGAGAATTAATTACTGCAAGGAATTTGGGAACAAGCAACCAGCTTGCCAAAATTCATTATGGATTTAGAATTTAGTAAACCCCTCTTAAATTAATCTTAATTGCAAATTGACACTAGGATGACATATAGATCATATTTTGACATAACCAAAAAGCTTGCAAGTGCTTGATCATATGAGAAATCTATGGCGTGTTTACAGTGCTTCTTACAGTAAAGAGGCAGTCAAACAAAGCTCTTACTGAAACCAAGAGAAACACGTGGCCAAAATCCAGAGAACAAAATATTCTGAAATGGAGGGAGCAACACTTTCTCTGAAAGCCCCGAACCTACCCAAGGTTTCACACTTAAAAGACTGAATGCAAATGGCTTAGCAGACAAAGACTTACGAGAATTTATTCTGCAGGTGGAAGTAATTGCCTCCTACTCCCAGTCTGCACAAACAAACATGTATTCTCATCATGGAGCGTAATTTTTTTTTCCTCTGGTAACACCAGACTGACTGACCATAGCCTCTTACTTATAACAAAGAGGCAGACAGCAAAATCCAGCCTTTGAATAAATGGGGAAAACCTTCCCTGAGCTCCCTGTGGGCATTTTGGCCAATACAGGATGAAGCCTGCCTGTTAGTTTAGAATCAGAAACAACATTGTCAAGATTGTTTGTTTAAAGTTATTAATCTAACTCTACCTTCACATATCATCTTGTTCAGTGCAGCAGACTCAGTATGCGTTCAAGAGCACTGAAAATAAGGCTAGTTAAGGGACATTCATATATGAATCTCAGTGCCTTAACAAGCCTGCCAAGTCTGAAATGTGATTTTTAAAAGAAAATAGGTGCACTTAAAATGCAATGGAGTTATAACAGTAGAGGAAATAAATGATACATTGCAAAGCCTTTCCTGTGTGTTTTGGATTGCTAACTACAGTTTTATCTTCATTATTTTGCACAAATCATGAATTTCTAATATCAGTCAACAACTCACAATCAAACATTCTCCAGACACGAGAGAAATGTGCACTGTCCTGTCCTATACTATAACTGCATGAACAAAAAAAAATACACTTCCATTATTTTCAGCCTGGCAGTAGGTAACGGAACGTTCTGATATTGCCAGTCCTGAGTATTCAGGAGCACACATTTTTGCCATTACTAAACTGCAAGGGTCACTTGCTTGGTTTTACTTCTTCATCTTGCAATAGCTGCATACAGATGACCCATTTGCCTTCTAAAGAGGAACAACTCATTAAGTGCAGACACTTCTGAAGCATGTTCACAGAGTCACAGAGTGGCTGAGGTTGGAAGGTATGTCTGGAAGTTCCCATTAGTTTTTCAAGTGTTGTACCTGAATTCTGTGTCAATGGGCGATTCTTTCTCTGGGCTGCAGAAAACAAACACAAGTATTTTGGTTGGGGTTTTTTTCCTTAATTCAATGATTTTAGACAATGCAAATAATATCTTAAAGTACTATCACTATGCTATAATTAAAAATTCAACAAAATGACTGCATAACAGAAATAAAACTCTCTGTAAGTACGCTAAAATTCTGTACTACATGAATTGACCTAAAAAAGGTGTGGTTAAAGCTTCAGTTTTGAGAAGCACTAAACAACCTTGTAGAAAGTATTCAACACCTGTGAGCAAATGCTCAAGACTTTGGCTCAAAATACTCTCTGTTCTGAGAACACCAAAAATGTTCTACAGGATGCCAGTGCAACAAAACCACCAGACATATTCCTATAGCACTTACCCAACATAACTAGGATTCCCAGAACCTATGATAACGTAGGTAATTGTTTCATACAGTCTAATATTCTTTCCTACTTTTTAATATGCTTGCCATAGTTATGCACGTTATCTCACTGTTTGCTGTCCATCCCCATAGCAGTTTCAAACATGTGACGTCTAATTCCGATCAGATTTCTCTTGTATCTCAATGGGTTCAAATGATTTTACTTTAACTTGGCCCAGGAATTGCAGTACATAAAGCACTGTGAGATTTCCAGGTATCTTTTACCATGAGACTTAGTCATTAGATACATGAAACTCCCTCTCATACTACATATGGGTGGGAGCAGAAGCTTTGCAGGACTCGGTCTAACCACCAGGTAACAAGTCTGAGAAATAAGGTAAATGGGAGAGAAGAGGCTGATAAATCTAAAGTAAAGGCAGTAGAATAGTTGGCGCATCACAGAACCAAGAAAATATTCTGGTCAGTAGAAGACACACAGTTTTGCATAAGTCAAGAAAAGGGACGACATGTGACGTTCTTCCTCTGCCGATTTCAGTAACAAAGTGCTCGCTGACTTCAGCAGGGATAGGATTGTCACTTTTACAGGGTTTATCATGCTGGAGGTTTGTGTGCCACACTAAAACGACAACCATGCCAGAAAGCTTTGCTCTCAGTTGATTTGGTAGACATTCCCAAAATCCAAGCTGAGCTACGTTAATCAGGTAAAAATAATTTCCATACAAGGATCTTGGCCAACAGATGGACTAATCTGCTACTCCCCACCCATCTCTCAGTTTGTGTGTGCCTGAAGAATGCTAGGTGAGAAAATAAATTCATGACGGGGTGTGAAAAATGAATAGAAGGGTAATGGGGAGAATTTGCTTTAATAAATGAAACCTTTAAAGCAATACTTGATATATTTTTTTGAAGTGTAGCATTAAGGAATAATCTGGTTTAGACTTTAAGAGAAGGATTTTCAAAGACATAAAGGAAAGTTAGGATAAGATTTTCCAAATCGCCAAACGGCAATGTTTTCATAAAGGAAATCCAGCTCTTATCTTCTTAAGTCACATGGGCGGTTTAAAAAATTGTATCCTAAGCTAATTAATGCAGTGAAAGTTTCACTGACTTTCAGAATTCTGACTCTGAAAATCTCAAGCATAGATTTTAAAAACCTTTGGTTCCTTCTATTGCAATTGATTTAGTAGAAAGAACAATAACTGCATAAAGTACCATACCTGACATCTTCCGCCGTCTCACTGTCAGCAGTACAGCTGCATCACAGATAGAAAGCAAAGATTGTTTACTTAAGTAAGCACAGGCAATCTGCCCCAGAAAGAAAAACTATTAAATTCTACTTAGCGCACAGACTGCAAACAATATTTATCACAGAGCTGCAGCGCAGCATCTGTTCCTTCTACACAAACTGACTCGATTTTAGCAGTCAAAAAAAATTTGGTGACAGGGTTTCTTTTGCCCGTATAAACATTTAATTGGAGTCAACAAATAAAATCACCTCCACTCTGTCCTGGAGGTGCTAACAGAACTGAGAAGTCCTAGTGTGACAAGAATGCTGTTCCATTAAAAAAGGGACATTTTTGGGGAAAACAAACCGATAATTTGTGATACTGTATCTTCCCATGGCAGTAACTGCACCTTTGCAGCATACAATGGGTTAGTTTGAAGCCCAGATCCCACCTTCAGTTGACTTGCAGCATGCCACGTTCTGTATCAGCCGTATCCTGGGAGGATGTGCCTGCATAAGTAAGTGCGGGCAGGGCTGAGGGACGGACAGGTTTTGTTTCTGCTATTTTTGAATGTGTACCAAGACGTTCACAGAGTTGTTCTGACAGGGAGACTGGCCATACTTATTACCCATCCTAAATTTAGTTCCATTGAAAAGAATGATAAATCTGCAAATCAAATGGTATGGAGGAGGAACAAAGTTTTTCATGCTTTAAAGAGAACAGTCTCATTAACTTTATGCTAACGCCATTTGCTTGTAAATATCCAGGAAAGAAAACTGTACCTGCAGTTTAAAAGGTTGGTTTGAGGCACTTCCAAAAAGTTTATGCATATTAAGCAATGACCATACCTAAATTCAATTTACTGTAGAATTTGAGAGTGCCAGCCAGCCACTAGTACTTTTATTCCAAAGGTCAGTGTACCGAACAAAGCTTTGCCATAGTTACCTCACTGGTCATTAGTGACCGCGTCAACTTAGTGGCACCTTGTCCAAAACCCCGTGAGCCTGTTGCATACCATTAAGTAGCAACACATTCTTTACAGAACCTATCAAAGGGTTGAAGTAGGGAATATCTTTTCCAGCCCTTCCATGCACAACACAAGGACCCTGAACAATAAACATTGGTTCCTGCTTCATGGACCACCCCAAGGCAGGCCAGGCATCCGTCCTACCGGGAACACCCTGGGTAACTTGCAAGGTGTAGCACTTGTGCATGACAGCAGCTCCCTCTCCACTGTGCTCTTTTCCTACACCAGCCTGCGAGACAGGCAGAAAACGGTGCGGCCCACATAATCCATCAATGCAGCTAAGCAGAGATCAGCCAGGGCCCCTCGTGGCTAGCATAATTCACCTGTGCTTAAGTGCAGGTGTGCAACTTTGCTCCAGTTTCTGCTCAGAAAGCAGGGCAAAGCGCCAGGCTCCCAGGGCACGAATGATTCTCAGAGTCACACGAGGTGCAGCAGTGCACAGCAATGTCCTGACTTCCTCTGTGTTCTTCTGCTATACAGCCACAGGTGCCACAGTTTTCAAATGCAAGTACTGGTAGATCAATTCCCTGATTTGTGTTTTTGTTCTATCACTGGAAGAAATTAGTTCTCCATTTGGAGTTTTAGCTCAGCATTTTCAACCCACTTTTTCCCACTTTGGCTTTAGTTCTATCCCTCCTTTCCCTCTTTTTCCTGTGTACGCCTAGCAATTAAGGATGCATTTATCTCCTACCAGTGCTGAAATATCAAAATAATGTATGCTGGATAATGAGGTCTAGATCTAATTTTTCAGGGCATATGGATGTCTAAAGACGCAAATAAGTGCCCACTGAGATTTTCAAGCCTTCAGATCTCTATTTCCGATTTAAATACAATAAAATTAAGTACCTGCATGTTTCTCAAAATTCCAGTAAATGCATATTTATAAAAATCAATGTACTTTTTAGGCATCAAAATAATTTAAAAAATATTATTTGACGAAAACAGTCAACTCCACATCAAGTAGAAGGAAATCTACTGTTAGCAACCTTAACAAATCTAGCACTTTCTTCACATTACAAGGACTCTAGACTCACATGGCAGCATATATGTCCAGTTCAGAAAGAAATGACATCATTTTGTTTGAGCAAACTATTTCTCATTTAGGTCAATTTTCTGATATTATTTACTCCAAAAAGACTTAATACTATAAACTGCTCCCTGGACTTGAACCAGGACTATTTAAAGGGAGATACTGCCCAGAAAAAATTAGCATGGCATATACTATAATTATTTACTAAATAACCAGTCAAATCAATACTATTTACCATCTGTTCAGAATGTATATAATCATTTCTCTATTTTTGTTAATATCTAACCATATTATAAAACATTTTTGCTGAGATGCTCTCAGCCTGCTTTGGACAAGGGGCGGTAACCTGAGCTGCATCTTCCAGGCACACACTGTAATATGAACAACAAAATCACAAATGAGCCAGTGCTCACTTCTGATTAGCCAATTCCTAGCCCATGAATAAATTAGATTTCTTTTTAAGGTTTTGAAACAAGTAATTTTCATAGGAAGCAAATGAAGATTATATACAGTTAATCCTGTTTTATCAATAGAGCATGGAGGTACGCAGGAGGGAAATGACTTGTGCAGGTTATCCATCAGATGAAGGGAAGGGCCAGGAATAGAATCCAGATTTCGTGAGTACTGACTGGCATGTCAGCAGGATGTATCCTTCGTCCTCATAGCTGTGACCTTGGAGGAAGGGAAGGGGAAGGAAATTTGGAATGAAATAATTCAGGACTATTCTGTAACGTGAATGACTGAAGCCATGCATTCGTCTCATCCCAAAGAGCTGTAACAAGGATCTTGCTGATTTTGGTGACACATTTTGTTGCCTGAGCTAAGGCTATGAGCTCTGGTGATTACTTGATAAGACTGCTCTCCTTGGACCTGGGATAATGTTGCATGTACCTGGTCAGGCATTAGTATTTTCTTATCAAATTAAAGGAGCTTTCATCTGATAGCTTTACAACGCAGGTGTGCAGCCTACACCGACTGCATCCATCATTCTGAATAGACCAGTGCACACAGCAGCAGCTCTGAAAGATGAGACAAAATATAATCTGTCCCAGTGCAGCCAGCACTTACAGTGCTAAGATTGTTTCAGCCACAAGCCCCTTTATACATATCTGACAGATAGCAAAGCAAATGTGGTAACAACTGAATTTTACCCTGTGATACTTTGGCTCATATAGAAGACATGAAAACCAGTTCTGACCTTTACACTGTTGTGAAGTACATACTTCTAAACAAGTGCTATTTAAAAACACAGTCTAATCAGAACCATCATGTCATCTGTTCTAGGTTAGCATCAGACATTCAAATTACACTTCTTAATCATGTTATGTCATCTGTAAAAAATTACAGCCTTGCCGAAATGAAATTAGTTCACCTAATAAGGCTGCAGGGATTCTGTATGGTTCCTCACCATAGTCTGATTTCCTGCTTAGGGAAGTATGCTTTAATGGATAGATCACCACATTCTGGGACTTTGGCTTCTGTTCTTGCCTCCGTCACCAGCTGAAAGGGTCACCTTCCTATGTTTCATTTTCCCCCCTTATAAAATAGGGAACCTTCCTTCCTTGTACTATTACTAGTAAAGCATGTGCAATTCTGAGTAGTGTGACTGGCTTATGCATGAAGGCTTAATAAGGATGTAAATAATGAGGATATAAATAATACCTCTCTACAAACGCTCAAGGAATTTGTGAGTATTGTTTCACAAAATCAGTGCAGAACCCATTGGCTAACAGCGACCCTCTGTCCAAGAGAGTCTGTGGATTTGACTTACAGTTGCACTGTTGTTCCTTTGTTCCCATTCAGTTGGAAATAAAAAATTGTTTCTCTAGGTTCTTCTACAGTTTGTCAAGCTTTACCTACAAATAATTGTATCCCAAAAGGCAAAGTATAGTCTGTATGGCTAGGAAGTCTAGTACTGTAAAATAAACAAGCCAAAAATGTTCACACACACTGATCAGACAGATGTACTAGAAACCGCATTCAGGAGTTGCAATATATTGTACCACCTGTCATTTAGTCTGAGGGCCAAGACACCAAGCCTTAACAGTACAGCATTTTTTTCCCCTTCCTTTGTGGCTGGTACAAAAGTTAGAGACAAGTATAATCTACAACTGGCTGTCAGAGTGCAGCTACTGTATCCCCTTGGGCAAGGAGGGAAGGACACGACTATCTCCCTGTTGTCAAATCAGGCAGGACACACTGCGGGAGTACCCTGAGGTCACCACCACTTACAAAAAACCTCTTCAATTTCTCAGGCACTAAATCAGTGCTGGGATGGAGCATGCATGTAAAAGCATGGCCAGGGACCACTCCTGGTGAGCCAGTACTTCTTTATAGTTCCATTCAGAGACAAGAGCTCAGGCCTGAAAATGCAAATGCCATTCTGTAGCAACACAACGCTTCAAGCTAATTAATTCTGATTCCAAATTAGTTATGATTTCATTCAGATTATGTGCTGGAGTGCAGAACACCCAAGTATGGTTACCTATTCCTACTAATGGAACAGATAGCTTGTTTGACCCTGGCTGGGGGCTCTTTCTGATGTGCTCCCCTACCACGTAGGGTACGGTTTTTATCTTGACTGTACACCTACATAAACCCTGACTCCACAAACAGGTTCCCAGGATAGATTTTGGCTTTTTTCCGCATTACGACTCAACTCAAGCTTGAATTTTTAAATAGCACTACCTGCTCCAGAATATGTTCCCAGAGATCTTCTGCATCTCACCAAGTATAGCTAGCAAGAGAGATGACTTACCGCAGCCAACCTGTCCTACAATCATTGTTAGCTGACCTGCAAGAGAGGAAGGGATATGTAAGCTTCTGATTTACCAAATGCTCATGGAAAAACATCTTATTCTCTATATCTGATGTCATTTTGTACCTTGGGGGATTCGGATATCAATGTTGGACAATGCTGGAGGACCTTCAGGTGTCCAAGTGAAAAATCCATTTGCGATCTATGCCAAGATGGAGAGAAATAAGAAACAGAAAACCAGCTTTAGAGCTGACTTCTTTTTTCAATACCAGGGACACTTCTTCTATTTTCATTACACTGAGCATAGGAACAGAGTCAGTCTGCTCAATGCAGGAAACTGATCTTCAAGTGTCTCATTTTGTAAAGGCCAGTATTCTGATGTGCAAGAATCTCCAAACTCAAACAAGCACAACAATTACAAATGATGGAAAATGCCTGAGGAAAAAGAAGTTGCTGTTCAGGGTTTCTTTTGTTTTGTTATGTGTAAGGTGGGCACATGAAATAAGTGAAACGATTATGACAAATTATATACAGGGTCACATTTTGCCCTCTGCAAAGCACTGAATGTCACTCGAGACACACTGCAGCATATACAGCAAATACTCAGTCCAAATTCCAAGCAGATTTGCAGAACTTTCCACAGAAATTAGATGGTGCTGCCTATTACAGTATTTCCCTTTGTATTTCTGATATGATTCTCAGATAACCTAGGCTTTGCTAGATACAAAAATCTTTTCACTGAAAAAGACTAAACCCAAGAAACAAAGCCTGTTCAGAACTTTAAATGGAGATTTCCATGGTTACTGTGAAAAATAGGAAATAGGAGACAATTTTAAAAGGCCTGTATTGATACAGGACCCTCTTCTCTCACTTTTTCAGAGCCACTGAAGCTTTCAAAGCCTTTCAGCAATGCAAGGAACAACATTTTTTGATCTGAGAAGAGTGAAATGGGACACTTTTTTCTCCAGGGTAAGATAAAAGTGATACTCTTATCTTGGGAAATAACCTGAAAAAATGAGCAAAAGCAAGTGCAGCGTTTCTCCCTCTAGATTACCGAAGGCAGCTAGAGGATCCTCTCAAAAAACGTCCCTTCGTGGGCAATGGGCTGCAGACAGACAGTAACGGCAGAAGTTCCCTGACCCAGGTGCCGCTGGTGACAATGATGTCAGCAGATGGAGCCAAAGATTATAGTTGGTCCTGGCTTTCTCATCAAGACCTTATAAATACTGTCCTGACAGAGGTTACTGCTCTGGCCTCT
This sequence comes from Gorsachius magnificus, assembly GCA_034008185.1. Classification (NCBI taxonomy): domain Eukaryota; kingdom Metazoa; phylum Chordata; class Aves; order Pelecaniformes; family Ardeidae; genus Gorsachius; species Gorsachius magnificus. The sequence continues at coordinate 7,996,897 of CM067086.1, read as the reverse complement.
CCTTTGTGAGAAACTCCTTTGTTGTCACTCCAAGCTGTCTTTTTATGACACATCCCACCCCAAACCCTCTCTCCAATATTCCTCTCATTTTCCTGGAAGTCTATTCAAAAAGGATCCTGCACCGAAGGGGCATGTCAGATGACAGCCTCTAAAAAAAACCCAAACCTGAAAGCACTACCAGTTGTCCTACTTAGTCCCATGAAACTGAATTATTCATCCTCTTGTGTCGGAAATGCAAATGTAATAGCAGACTGCCTAAATAAACAGCATCATCACTATAACAACCATCAGGATTTTTATTATTTCTGGTCATTTCTATATCAAATCAAGAGCAGCAGTCTTCAAAGTGGCATGGGTAATTTTAATTTTTTCTTCAAAGTTAGGTCTTTGGGGGTTGGTTAGTTTTTAATTTCATCTTGAAAGGCTACTAGGAATTCCAAAAAAGGAAGGGAAGACCCATGACAAGATTATTTTAGGAATGTCTAAACCAAATTCTTTTAAATTTTCTTCATACCATTTTTCTGTACAGACATTGGAAATGGAAGAAAGAGGCTGGCATACATAAAAGGTTGGGATCTTCCAAGGTTCCTTCCAACCTGGGCTGTCTGTGTTGTAAGTTGGAAATTTTTGTCATGAGAATAGGGCTAATGATGTAAACACTTCAAACAGAAAATTTCTGAGCGAAATCTAGAGGGATATACACAGCTAATCACAACATAGAGGTCAGCAGTCAACTCTTGAAATGGAAGACAGAAAAGAAAAGTGGAGGTTAATCTCTGACATGAGCACAAGTGTCTGACAGTTCACATCAAATGCTGGTTCTTGAATTTGAAACTGCCATCAGAATACAGAAGTGACTGTTAGTGAGCTATAGTAACAGTGTTATTAGAGTGACCTTCATATCACCTTTACACAAAAATCATCTGCTTCTGTGACGTTAATGGGTCTTCTCATGTGAGAGCTGTAATTGTTCCAGTCCTCCCTGGCAGGCCTCTTGCGATTAATAACTTTGAGTGGCTGTGCAAAATCAGAAAGACAGGAATATGCAGTAATTGGTGGCAGTACCAGCAGAATGTCCTAAACACAAGCAGCCATGTTATGACCTACAAAGTTCAGGGTATTAAAAAGAGTTTTTGCAATTGCAAGAAAGAATCAGTAGGAATTGGAAAAGTAAAACATTTATTCTCGGTACAGATTACGCCAGCTGCTTCACCTGCAATTAAACAGAGTTACTCACCACCGCCTGGTATTTGCTATGATTATCTGCACTTCCTAGCTCTGCAGATTTATCATGCTCTTCTCCAATTTCTTCACTTGACAGGAATTCACTCAGCTTCTGCACACTGAAAGGGAAAACACAGAATCATACCACAACATGGAATGCAAAACTTTTGTTCACTACAATGTTTACTATAGAACATCCCTTCTAGTATTTCAACTGCTGTCTGCTGCACAGTTTGTTTGTTTTCATTTTGTTACAGGCGTATAAAAAGGTGCAATGAGAAGTTACTGCCAGGAAGTTGACAAAACCTGTTGTCCATTAACAGCTATGACATTTTAATGGTTTGTGCAGGTGCTTCTCAAGTCCTGCCTTTACCGATACCACCAGGAGATAACACAAAATATTTTTTCAGGCATTTGGTGGGATGCAGACCAGCTACAACGGTAGCTCATTTTGAAGCCATGTGCTCAAGCAAAGTTTGTGTCATTTATGTTACGGATGTGTTGCAGTCAGTTCTACTGAACAGTCTTATGAACACTAGCAGTCTGATGAAATCCGTACACTGTGAGCTAAATTCAACCAGCCATGATAAAATACGAAGTCTATGATGTAACATGATGAAAGAATATACCTTAACAGAACAGTGTTCAACAGATGAGATATAAAAGGAGTCCTGACAACCAGCAACAAAGGAGAATGCATAAAATCTTCCCAAGCTGCTTAAGATTTAATTAGCTAAGAGATAATGTGCCTTTATCATGACATTTAACAGATCATGACATCAATTTTATCTTTGTACCTGACTTTGTAAAATGTAGGTCTAATCTACTCACAGGGACAGCAAATGAAATTTGTAAAGGAAGTGGATTGAATTATGAACTCAACATCAAAGGGGCTCAATTAGCTGGAAGTAAGTTAACTGACAGTCTCCAAAATTATAAAGTGCCAGAAGGCCTTAAGTTCCTAAAAATAAATCTATGGGCAAGGAGTGAAAAAATTGATTTCAATATTTAGCCTTAGGCTAACTGGGGAGAAACAGGCAAACAATGCCACTGTAGCATAGTGATACGTGGCTATCTGTTAGTATGCAAACCTTAAAAAATAAAAATACCCCCCCAGCATTTATTTTGCATTCCACTGCCAGGGATTTCTTCTTCAGAAGGAGACTTCATTTCCTCATGACATACGCCACTGATGCCAAAACACTGCTTGGACCAAGGCAGTACAGGACTGCCTAAGGCAGACTCCCCGTACAGTTAGCACTTACCCCGCAGGCAGAGATCAAAGCCACCTGGGGCCTCCCTAGGAGAGAAATGGTTCTAGAGTTTTTCTGTCAACCTGCCCACTTGCTAATGGCAGCTGAGGACTAAGAGATAAACAGTAGGGTGAATTTAGCTAGAGGAGGCACTACAGTCTAAGCAACTGAAAAGGAGAAGAATAACTATTTGGAATGGGACAAGAGGATTAATAACTAATTCAGGCTCAAGGTTAGACTGAAATTCCTTAATGGGAAGGTCTGTTATCTCAAAGGAAGAAATTAGAAGCCCTGTCACTAGAGATATTTATATCTATTTGCACAAAGCTCTGGAAAACAGGGCTAGGAATGATCTTACCTTTTTAGTTCAGTGAACCAGATGTTTAAAAGAACATTTTAAATGTCTTTAAATGGGCCAAATGACGGTTTAGATGCTGCCTATATGGAGTTGGCATGTGACCGCAGCTACATTCTCTATGGGAAAATGACACTGACATTTGGATAACTGCTTTGAAGGCATAAAGAGCAGATAGGGGAGTCCCCTGTGTATCTGCTCCAGGGTCTGCAGGAGGAGGAAGAGAAGACCCCAAACATATTCTTGGACCACACATACCCAAACAAGACCATGTCTCTATCAAGCTATTCAACAGTCTCTGCCCCCCGGTTGCGTACCAAGCTGGCTGTACTCTAAATGCCAAGACTTCCCCCTGCAAGCCCTCTGCCCAATGCTCTGCTTAATTCTGGAATTGCTGATCCTGTGGCAATTGCTGAGGAAACACTGTATAGCTGTGAGAAAATCTTTTGATAGAGGCAGCAACTCATATTTCAGGATGCCACACCGTTCTATACTCCTAAAGAATAAAAAAAACCTACGCTCCTGCAGAGCTCTCGCTGACATTGCAATTTCACTAGTATTACAATATCTCCACAGGGGAGCTTATTTTTAAGCCACAGAATAGATGTATTGATTAAAACATGGTTATTTGCACAGCTGACTGAAAAAGCGGTTTCATATTAAAGTCAGTAAGATACATAATGCCACTCTTGCTACTTGACCTTTGCTGATGGAAAATTGTACACTGTATCCTTTGTCCTTGAAGAACTCACATTTAAGAAATACATAATTGGCTGCTCACTTTTAATTTTCAATGGCACAAACGCTCTACATATTAAAAGAACTTTTCAAAGAGATTACAGAATTTCTCACCTTCCTAAAGACTTTCCACAGTTCCCACTCTCAGAAGCGAACACCCTAACCCAATAACTTGGAAAGTTTGCAGGGGCCCTGTGTGGAACAGCAGCTTTAAATCTGTTTTACCATTGGAATCAATCACACAGTTGTTCTGATAGTGTCAATGACAATCCATGAGGATGCTTTGCAGTTGGGTACGTGTGTAATGATTAAAGATACTGACAAGTTTATTTGTGGAGATTATTGTCCTTAATAGCATCTGGTATCAGAGACTGTAGCCAATATTAGCAGAGCAGGGGTTGTGAAGTGCCCGAGATGCAAAGCCAGTAACACCCTCGTAGTATCCTTTACAGGCTGGTTTCACTGCTGGATCATCTGCTGCTTCACGTAGTTCTTTTCTGTCTCTGCAGAAGCAGCTGTCTTGTCCCACTTGCTAAAACCCATTAGAATATCTCAGCCTAAAGAAAGCTTAAGTACAACTTTATCAAGGCTTATTAGGTTACCTTTACCCGGTCTTACTGATCAGCTACTTAATAGCAGGAAGGTGTAACAGCAGGACACAGTTATAGCCAGTAAACATGAGTTGTGCTCACTTGGCACAAACACAGCTTTCTAATAACTGTCTGCTTTTTCACATTTACCAAACTAAGCAAGAATGTGTTTGCATGGGTTGAAAATATCTGGCACATGCTTCCGAGATACTGCACTGAAGGATGGGGTACTCAGAAGACACATCCAGAGTAGCACCAGCAGCGATGCACTCCAGAACACACTGCTTGGGTTACTGTGATACAGCCAGCCAGGAAGACAAAGATCATGTCAACTGTGTTACAGAGTTTGAACACAGGATTCCTGTCTGCACTACAAATGGCAGGGCAACGGCCTGCTAACTAGATGACAACTATGGAATAACTCATGAAGAACTCCCGGCTAGCAACAATTAATATGTGGTTGGTACTAATTGCTTTAGAATTGTTCCTAGAGCATTAACAGGCACACAATTCATTTGCAAAGAAATCCTTAGACAAGCCAATAAATACCCATTACCAGTGCCCGTGTGGACACCCAGATACTTTGCTGGCTGCAATCTTAGGATGACAATTTGCCATGACTCTAGGGGGCTACCACAGTGGCTGCAAAACATTTCATGGCAGCCACTGATGCTCTCAGATTTCACGCTTGTTAGGAGAGAGGGCACAGCTGTGATTTTGCACGGTCAGGGAACTTCAAAACAGGGAGGGCAATCTCAGCCTCCTGCTGTAGTCTCCTTTCCATCTCCAAAGTGACACAAAGGCAATTAAGCAAGGGCTGGTGTCCAGTATCTGTCCCATAGTTTAGACAAGCTCTTAAGACAGCTATATTGGAGGTCACAAAGAGGTCCAAATAAAGAAGGCCAAACTCTTTCTTCCTCCCCTATTGGTCAGGTAGAGTCACAGCGCATATGAAAAGCATTAAGAGGTTTTTACACAAATCTGTTGACTCTCAAAGTAAAACTCACAGTAAAGCAGCAGTTCTACTGGTTGTTATTTCAGTTTTTGAACACTCAGACTAACATGTTCATAAGAAAGTAAAAATTCATCAAGTCTGGAGTAGACATTTAGTTATTAAATTACTCTCACACTTAACAGTGATTTTTATGGGGTTTTGTTTGTTTGTTTATTTAAGTCTCTTAACCAACAGGCAACCTCGCAGGCAGAGGGGTGCAGGCTGAGCACAGCCCAAGAGATACACGCTGAAACACGTGTGCTCTGTGACTACCTTCTTCCCTTCTACATGCTTGATGGAGGGAAACATTCAGGTGTTCTACAAAACTAAATTTTCTGTAAGTTTTCGCTTCCTTTCTTGTTACCACATATATGTTGCATGCAGTACCAACACAGCTCAACCCATCCTACACAATGAAGTACTCAATGCTACAACCAAGGGAACCATGCAAGGTAAAAAGTTGGGAAGCAATTTATAACAAGAGATAAATAATCACACTATATCTCAACTTACAATTGGAAAATGAGCAACAGACACATTCTCAAAAGTCGAAGAGGTGGGTAGCAAAGATAGAATTTTACAGTTCTCACCTTACTAATGCTTTCACAGTGGATCTAACCACGCTGGAGAGGAGGAACAATGGAGACACCAGAATATGAAACAGGGAGATGGAGGCAAATGCCACGGATGGGGAGAAGTCAGCCTTTCTTGTCAGATGAGCGTGGACCACAAATGTCTACAAAGAGACAGACATCATCATCAGCATTTTGTCATGAAGAAGGAAAAGCACAAAGACTTCATATTTTGTACACATTTCATTTACAGAATCTTAATTTATACTCTCTTAACAGTTTGGGGGAGTGCTGCACACTCTGGGCTGCTTCTGGTCACAGATGACAAGTGGGCATTTTCCATTCTCTCCCAGAGGAATTGCAACTGTGTAGCAGGTTTGCATCCTGTCCTCCTCCTTCCTCATTTCCACATCACTTATACTTGAAAATGCAGTTGTAATTAACACTACTTAGAAAAGTCCATACTTACTATAAGTACAGCTGCAATTGGTATTGCTGCATTCATAAAGACTGTGAAGGAAAACACGTAGGAACATTTAGAAACAATTTCCATTCAGACATGCTAAATGTTAAAATACTACTAGCACTGGTTTACAATGGTATCTTCTATGCTTAAGATAGGAAAAACGTGCATCTACACCCATCAGTACAATGTTTTAAAATGCCTACCGTTCACCTCACAGAACCCAGCAGTGCACCCTAGAAAAAGATGACTAATGTACTGCTTTTGAGCCGCCATCAGCTCATGCACAGTTCAGGCAAGGGATGCTGCAGGTCTCCATCTTGTGACAGGCAGAAAGGCTGAGCTGGTACAAGGCCTGGCGGGCGACCTGAATACCTGGCAGTGGGAGGGAAGGAGACCCAGCGGAGGCTGCACAGGTCACAGCGCTGGGCCTGCCCCGCAGGCTGGCTGCACGCCTGGCTCTGCCCCATCCTGCAGCCCTGTGGCATGACCTCCCGGGAGAGCCACCAGCACGCATGTCAAGTCGTGATCCACTTCTGGGGCACCAGGGCTTTGTGGCCCCCTCAGGTTTCAGGATGCAGTTCAAAGGATAAGGAAAGATTGGCAACCCTGCACTGTATTGTTGACTTAGTTTACTCTTACAGAGGACTTACTCTTAATTACTACTGCTTTATCAGGCTTGGCTACTTTGTGAATGTCCTCAGGAGCTTGATACAGGTTTTAATGGTAGCTAAATGTGGCAGAGCTTTGATTTCAGCTGGGTCTTGAGTTATTAAAATGCAAACAAGAATCAGTTTCCTCCCTGACCTCAAACAGCATCTGTCTTGGTGCCCTGGATTCCCTCACTATAGCAACGCATACACTACAGCATTCAGAGGTTATTAAACAGGTAGATGGGGAGAAGCAAGCAAATATGATTTCTGTGTAGGGATCTCTTTTAGATCGGGCAGGAATGTGGGTTAAGGATGCAATAACCACCAGTTATCCATCTGGGAGCTTGAGTCAGAACCAGAGCTATGATCTTACCCCACATGTCTGTCCCCTCCATCGCAACCTGAGGGTATTACTTCATCATCACCTTTCCATTTTGACCTTCTCTCAACTTTATTTCATGAAGTAAACAATACAGAGAAAGAATATAGAATCTATAGCTAAAATAGAATTACAAGATCAGTACATATGTAACAGAAAAGGAAGAAGCTAGCCACTTCTTTTTTGCTTAAACTATGCCTGCCCTTTTTTCCTACCAGGTATAGCAAATGTTCAAGCAGTAAAAGCACTTGCCAGTTACTTCATCCTAAGTGAAGCATCATCATTTGACCAATAAATATTTCTGGTTGACTGTTTGACCATCCTTTTCTGGGCATAAACCCCTTGAAGAACTTAACATACTGCCAGATGTTTCTTTTCCCTACATTTAGAAGGTCTCTAATGAATCCTGTAACATACTTGTAAACTCTGTACTCAAGCTTAAATAAAATAGGTGTGTTATTTCATGTAGCTCTAATTCATTGACAGAGGGGAGTATTTGAAAATATAGGCATGTTTGTGTATATCATTCCAAAATAGAAGCTTAGCCTTTGAAAGATTAATAGGTATTAAAGCCTAGTAAGTTTACTTTACCTAGTAGTTTACTCCTCATCCTAGGGAAAAAAATACACATTTTTCTGAGGAAAATGTTCTTTTCTATATTGGAATACAAAGCAGCTTCAGTTCAGACTCTCATTTCTCCTACTGATTCTACTTTCTGCCCAGTTTTAACACTTTGTATAAACTTGAGATAGTTACGACATAGAAAGTTTGAAAAAGGGAAACTTGCTGCCTGCAGCTATGCACTTCTTAATTCTATTTAATCCTTGCATTTGCAATTTGCCTTTGAGACTTGAGACTGCTGCAGTACATGAGTTTGCTTTTATGAATGAACCTAATGAGGGAATCCAGCAAAGCCAATAAACTTCTGAGATGGATCCTGCTCTTCTTCTGTCTACGATATGAGATCATACCTGTCAAATATGAAGCTGGGTGGATTAAATATGCTGTAGGGTTGGCAAAGCCTGCTGCAGTTAAGACAGCTAAGGGTCCCTTGGTGGCTCCCAAGAAGTCAATCTGAATTTTGCTATTATGTGAGATCACAAGTACATCCAAGGACTTAACTTCAAACATATTCTTTCAAGCGAACAAATAAGGGCTTATTGAACCACTGGAATGTGGGGGTTGTTTTTATTATTTTTTTTTTTTTTCAATTATGCAAGCATCCAGGGTAATAAAATGCTTTCTAAAATAAATTTATTTTGCAGCTAAGTCTTTTGGTTTAATTAGATTCAGTCAAAAGTACTTTGTTACTGGAAAAAGGCAGACTGAAAACTAGAAAAAGCATTTTCAGTAATTTCTGAGTATTTTAGGATAGTAACTACTGTTATTTTCCTGTGAGAAAGCCTGAGTTTCTTTGTGTCTGACAGATTAAGCAAAAATTCATAGAAATAGGAAAACCATTCCTTTCTTTCCTGAATATATAGTGCATACTAAATCCTGTAAAACCAAAAATAGGATAATCTTACTAATCAGTATGTAAAATATTACACAGGAATCTTCTTTGCTAAAAGTTTAAAGAATTCACTGACTGACTGAAATCAAAAGTTGTCACTACCAACTTTGCGACCAGCTTTGATCCCGGTGGGTACATTTTATTAAGATTATAGGAGGAGCTGATTTCTAAAATAGCTCTGTTAGTACACATGAACAATTCCATACACATACAAACTGGATCCAGGCACAGGGGCAAGGCAGATGAGATCCAATTTCCATGTGGTCTTGAAATGGAATTTTCTTGTGGTCTAGCCAACACTGCCCTGAAGCTTGTAGGTACATTTTCTGTAATCCCATGTAAATCTATTCCTCATGAATAGAAAGAGCTCCAACCACATTTTTTCATTCATGTTAATAGCTAAGTGTATTTAGAAAAGAATTCCAGAGTCTATTCAAAACTGTACGTTAAAAAAAAAGTTTATATGAAAAACTCATTTCTGCTTTCTTCTTGTTCTAGGAAATGTCTGCCTTCCTCTTGATCAGTAATACATAAAATCCTGGTCTTCTCCTGCCTTTTTCATTTTTTTTTTTCTTTCTTAAAAAAATGAAATCAAATGTTCACTATAATATTAGCAAACACACTTTGTGCTGATTACACCTGTCATTCTAATTACAGTAAGAAAAAAGGCAGGTTCTCCTATATTCATGTTCCCTCTTCAGCCCGCTAAAGTACAAGTTTGTGTAGATCAGTGAAATTTCTGCTGAAGACAGAGCGTGTAAGGAACTCCTATGCTGAAACTATAGGAACCCTTTATAAGCCAAAATGATATGTAACATCAACATAGAAAAGCTGCAACTGTTTACGCCAGCTGAGGAAACTGATCCACTGCATCTTACATACACATAAATATCCCACATAACACAAAACAAGAATACAAACACTGACTGTTTCAAGAAGCCTTAGTAAATATTTAGAATTGTTTTTAATAATACCTGTTCTTATTTATGTTACTATTTCTTTACAGAACAGTCAGCACTCTTGGGATGAATGCACCTTTTCCTAGCTGCTACAAACGATACTGTGAGGATTTAAAATCAAGTAAGCCTCCACAGCCCCTTCAGTCCTACAGCTGAACCTGTGGCTCTGACTATAAATAGATTTTAATGCCACATGAAGCAGTGCAAACACAGGGAGCCCATCTGTGTTGATCAGGGTGTAGGATGGAGTTTCCGGTCACACAATCTACTCCAGCTAAATTCTGTGTTATGTCAAAATGGAAACTACTCTCAAAGCATAGAAAGCTAAGGACCCTCAGAGAGAAATTCTGATCTTGGGAGCCAAGGAAAACCTCAGCTTAATGTCAGTTAAATTCAGTAGGATCAGGCTCTGCCTCTCAGAGTGCATTACCTATGTGATCATTTGCCAGGGAAGAAAGTCAGCTGCTCATCTCTTGGGCGACGGAAATCAAATAATACTAACCAGACTGGAAGTTATTTTCCTAAGGCATAGTCTTCCTTATTAGTCTAGAAGGTATTGTACAGGTTGCTCGCGGCATTTGAATACTTCTCACTAAAAGTTTCCATTTATTAATATCTTACAGATTACATGAACAGCATTCTTCAGTATGACCTTACTAATTATTTCTCGAGTATTACAGTAGCAATTATATAGGTGTTGCATATTATCTCCTGAAATACAGAGTTCAATTGGCCCTAGGTCTTTCTAAAAGGATGATAAATTACTTAAAGCAGCTGGAAAGATAACATGAGACAAAAGAATATGGATGTGGAAAGATGGAATTCCCAGGATTCTCATATTTTTCCTTTCCAGAATACAGAAACGGTCTTAAGAATCACTTATTTTTCTAAGAAATCAAAATTTTGAGTACAAAAGCGTAAGTACCATCTGTTGGACCTTCAATGCAAAGACAATTCCTGTCACATATTATGATACACTATATTGTGTAAAACACAGGAGGAAAAAAAAAGAAAAAGAAACATCAACAAAGGCTGCTTCTTAAATGCTATGTTATAGAGGAGAATAGTGCTGGCTGAAGGTAGCCTGTGAAACACTTGCCCCTCAAAAGCTTTTTTCCAGAAAAGTTAATGCTATGAAGCATTAATCTTTACTTTCTCTTTTAGGCATATTTCCCATACAGGCAAAATTCTATTGAACTAAATGGAAAGTCTGACTAAACAGAAAGTGAGTATAAATCAGAGCCTAAAGCAACTGAAACAATCTCAACAGAGAAATGGTAAACTCATTAGTAGCTAATAATGCATTAGCACTTCAGCTGAACTGTGGATTAGAATGAAGGAAGAGACTTACTGGATATAGAAGTATAAAGGGCAAAAGACTTGAGGCTAGTCATTTCTTTTTGTCTGGTTTCCTCTACACTGCTGTGGAAGATGTGTTCCCAAGCATAGAGTTTAAGTAGCTTAATGCCTCGAAGCATCTCATTTGTCTTCTTCAGTCTCTCATTGGAGTACTCCTGCAACATTCACATACACATTTACTTAAAGAGTAGAATTAAAGCACCTGTCTGCTAAACAAAGATCATACAAAAATTTTATGCAGCCCCTTGTAATCAGTCAAGTATACTTTACTAGTTCTGTCCATTCAGATGTTTTGTTGTTTTTCATGAAGGTGAGCTTCCCTAGAGCTCAAGTGAAAAGGCCATTGGTTTGCACTCCTAAATCATATAGCTCGTACTGAAAATTTTCCTCCTCTGTCAGCTTTCTGATCACTTGCAAGGCAGCCTCTCATGACTCCTACTGCCCAGCACACTGGCTGGATTTTCAACAGGCACCCTGACAGCATACAGAGGAGATCAGAACGCGCAGACAAGCTGCGACCAGGCACACTGCTCTGCCTAATCAACATGATATGGAAACAACGGTGCCAGGCTTCAAAGGAGCAAGCAGCTGTGATCCTGTAGGGAACCTTGCTTCCAAACATGGCCAACTGGCTCAGGCACAACAATACACTGGTAAAGTTACACTCCCAGTAAGCATAACTGGAAGTTATGCTGCTTCCAGTTTTCAGGCTAGCTCAAGGATCTCTGTACCACGCTATGTTGCATAGTAGAAACATTTCTAGCACAAAACGCGCTGCTCTCATCTGCAGGAATTGTCTAGGCGATGCTGACTGTCTATGGGGATGAATGCTGTCTACATTTCTAGAAGGGGTATACTGTTGATATAAAGGCATTGCTTTTCACACAGGAAGGTGCCCAAATAACTCTCATTACCACCCATGATTTGCAATAGAAGAGATTTCAGCAAGCTGTCTGGCTCCATTACAGGTTCATATGGCTTCCTTGGCAGTGCAACAGTCACTGAAAGTGGGGATAAGGTTCAGAGCAGCTGGGCACAGTAATTCCAATGAACCAAAGTGACTTTCTCAGCAGTGATGCAGGCGATTCAAATTACAGACAAGCCACGCGAGGGACCAAAGAACAGCTTGTGACTGAGCAGACCTCTACATTCCCCAGTTGAGGAATGTGGGAGTTAGGACTGCCCATAGCTTATTTAAATAAACCACTTAGACTTCCACAGCTATGGTGTATCTGGGGTCTGAGTTGGGACACAACATTCCTACTTCCTTTCTCCTTAGACTGTTTGCCCGGCATAATTCATTTATTTGTGTACCATCTGACTGCACAAAGCCACTTCCATCAATGATTACTGACCATTTACATTTGAAAGTTAAAAAGATATTAAGTTTTTTTGCTCTTAGGGAAGCACATACTTGTTGAAAAATACAATCCCCCAAACCTCCATCTTTGCTGCTTGTGCTTATCATGTTTTCACATTCTTGAACTTGATATTCTTGAACATTATCAATGCTTGAGAATCAGTTCTTGGTCAATGTCCATGGTTAGCTTTGTAATTCCAAACACAGACCAATGCGTAATTACCAGAAGTGATACTGATATCATACATGAGTTTGAAGACACTTACCAATGTGCTCCTCTGGGCCTGTGAGAGTTTTGTTGCTACAAAGTACTGAACAGGTGCAAGGACTATGATTACTGCTGCTCCAATTAAGGCACTGATTCCAAGAAGGTAGTAGAGCAGAAGAACTCCTACAATTATCTGTTGGAAGAAAAGAAAGCGAGGGGAAGGCTTAGGAAAACTTCACTTTAGGTATGCACCACAAAGACCAATCACGGAATACTGGACAGCCACTGCAGCTAACCCTACTGCCAAACGTCGTACGTTCTGCATCGCTGGCACAGTGGGATTTGATCAGTCAGGATATTCTGCCAGAGAACCAAATACACCCACCTAGTGTTCCTCCCCAGCTTGTGGATTCTGTGTATTTCCATTTCATGGACTCCCCATTATGATCAGTAGAAGAAGGTTGTACAGATTTGTATATCTTCTATAATGTAAATGTCACAGCTATTTAAAATAACTTTATTTAAAAATAAATAAATTTATAAGAAAACTTCAAGTAAAATTTAAAATTTATTTTTAAATACTTCCAAGTAACATATTGAGATATTCCCTATACAGTCACTATTAAGTATTTTTTCCCCATTGGCCAGATGTCACAGCATGCATTTTCCTAGACTTGTATTTTTTTTCTTTGACATTTAAGCATTTTTACACTGGGGGAGAAACTGCATATCATCTCTAATCAGAACTCACTAGTCTACAACACATGGGACTTCCACAAAGAAGGGATGCTTCTTTGCTTACTATAAAAATTAATATGAAATATTATTAAAAATACAGCTGATAACATAAATGTTAACGTGAGATTATTGCTGACCAGTACCTAAAAAAGGAACATCATACATCGTATCACTAAGAACCTCCACTTCAAATAAACTCTAACATAAACTTGCAAGGAACTGTTTTAAGGATGCACAGTACTAGGCTGGCAATGACTGTTAAAGAAAGATTAGAGAAACAGATTAAGAAAAAAAGTTTGTCTTTGGGTAAATAAGACTCAAGAGCCACAGTCAGGATGGAAAAGAATACTGTAAGCAGCTCAATAAATGTAAACAAGATATACAAGCTACCACTGTTAATTACCACTATTCTAATGACTGACTCCTGAACAATCTGAAGCATTGACACTCTCTATTTATCAGTGTAAGTGGATAAATAAATCAGAAGACCTAGTGATAGAAAGTTATTTTCATATATCATTTCCCTTAATTAAAAAAAATTTGAAATTTCCTTAAAGCGTTATCTACTACTCTTGCTATATTTGCATACTCTCACAACCCTCACAGAAACACTATCTTCCATAATTTCGAAGCTCAGTAGTCATATGCCCATCCATTCTCACATATATTTACAGGAATTTGGTGTTTCCATGAAGAAAAAGAGAGTCCTTAGTTTCCGCACTTCCATCTTGGTATTTTCAAGAATTTAAGGCACAAAGACAGAAAATACAGGGTTTGGGGTTTTTTCCTAACAATCCTTTCATGCCTCTCTGCAGCTGAACTAAACTAAAACATGATTCTTAAAATGAGTCACAGTATTTACTTAGGAAACATGTGGTAACATTGATGTAAAGTCCTATTGTATATACACCACGAATCTAGTAAGAGCAAAGGTTAAATTGTAAATTAAAAATCTTTTAGTGACAAGTAACTGAGCAATCTGCTTCCATCTGAAGTTAGGAATTCCATGAGTATATGAAGCCAAAGAAAATACGCAAGGCCTCTGCAGATAGCCCTGGCAGAGCTGCCCTCCACACATGAAACGATCTTGATCTGTAAAGACCAAGACATTCATTCCCAGCTGCTTCTTTGGGAGCACTAGGCATTCAAAACACAGGGAAGCCCTGAACAGTGCACAGTTAAGAGACGTACAAAAATACAAAGTCAATGCAGAACACTGACCCCCTGCTTCCCCGCTTTCCCCCACTACCAGCTGATTGCCAAGGACATTACTGGACCAGCTCGTTCTAGAAATGGCCGCAGTTTCTCCCACAGACAAGGGGAAAGCTGTTCTAGCTACTGGATGCTGAGGGAGTTGCTAGCTCACAGCTGCTTTCCCTGTCCCCCATCCTGGCTATTGAAAGGGTCAGTCTATGCAATAACAATTCTATGTTTTTACACTAGATCCCATTTTCATTTTCTTTATATCACGATAATAAGGGCAGGGATTTTTTTCTATATTCATCATGCATGGGACAAAAAAAAATATTCTCAGTCTAAGGATGTGAATGCTTACATCTGAAAAGTGCTGTAATCTGTAAGCATTATTGCAAGTAATTTTACATTTATCATACTGCACACTACAGAGTCAAGAATAAACAGCACATAGATAATATCTGAACTGCTGGAGGGCAGTATCTGGCAGCTGGGAAGGCTTTCATTAATATTTCTGAGAAGGTAATGATCATATTTTTTAAAAACTGTGTAATGAAACACTTTGCTTCCCTTTCATGAAAATCCCAAAGCTCTTACCTGCCAGAGACATATATCACGAGCAAGAAGCTCACCAATAGCTCTGGTTATTTCATCTTGATTATTTGTTGAAGACAGCAAATACTTTCAACCAGAAACTGCTTTGTGGCCAGATTTGAAAGAGACAAATGTCCTTTCATTACAACTGTAAGCTATCCCTGCCAATGAACCAGAGATATAAGGAAACAGGATTTTTTAATAATCACAATGAAATCAAACAAGAGTGTTTATAAAATGCAGGTGGGGAAGCCTTTATATGGCCTCATTTTGCTCCCAGGGTTTGAGCCAAACCTACCAAGGGCATCTTTCAATTGATGGGCACGCCTAGGCCTCTTTTCACTGATTTCAATGGCCTTCAAACAGTGACTTAAGGCAATGATAAAGCTCCTATTGACTCCAGTCAGAGCAAGATGGGGCTCAAATGATCTGGACTGTATAGAAAAGCTAACTTGTTATGAATGGCTAGGTCTTCTAGTCAAGGATAATAACGAAATGCACAGCAGATGCTAAAATGTGATTGCTAGACTAAGAGCTATAAAACAATTAAAAACCTGTTTTAAATAATAATAAAGCTTGATCAACTTTTTATTAGCTATCTCTCAAGCATCCAGTAATTGCTTTCACTGCCTCATAAAAGAAGGTATTAAATGAATGTTGTGGCAACGTGTTTTGGAGAAACCTCTGTGACCACCATGATTTGTGCCTTGCAATGCATGCACCATCCACAAAACAGGAGCATGCTTCGACAGTGATAGTCCTAATCTGCTAAGGAGCATCACAGGCTG
Organism: Gorsachius magnificus; assembly: GCA_034008185.1. Lineage (NCBI taxonomy): Eukaryota > Metazoa > Chordata > Aves > Pelecaniformes > Ardeidae > Gorsachius > Gorsachius magnificus. The sequence goes on along the minus strand of CM067086.1, from coordinate 7,980,963 downwards.
AATTTTAATGCAAATATAATGATATTTTCAGAAGACTGTCAGGAAATCTTTATGAGCCTGTGACTTCTGGCACGTTAGAGCAAAATGTTGTTACAGAATATGCAATGAATTTGGCTTAATTTTCAGTTGCACTAAAGCGCTCTCTACGCTGAGCTGCCAGAGTGGTCTTGCAAAAAGTGTACGTGAAATTGGTACCTCTTACATAGGCTGTTTCACTAACAGACTTACCATGGAGACTAAACCTAGGGGATAATTGAACTGTCAATGTTATCACTGAAGGGGTGGACTCTTCTTAATGCCTCATAGCTCTTTCAGCAATATCATTTTAGCAGTATACAATCACTGACTTCTTACTGCAGGGTACTTATAGTAAATAGATAAAAAATACCCTGAATCCAAATTATTACTAACAAACTGATAACCTGCAACCATATTTCATATGATATTTCATATCAGTTTCTTTTCATTATAGTTGTCTTCTCTTTTGCAATTAGAAATCAGAATTAGCACATGTTCCCCCACTTTAAAATAATCTGGTTCCCATTTTTTCTCCCCATAATTTCAGGGAAACCATCCTGATGCTAAAAAACTAAGTCAAGTTTCTTTCTAAGAAATTCCTGCTGATAATTGCTATATTCATCATGCTTTTTTAATCCTAGAAGTAAAATGTTTTTAACTGGCATATAAGCCTCTCCAAAGTAGATCAAGAAAACAAATCTATACCCCAATGCAGTTACTCCTGCACCAAAAAAAAAAAAAAAAAGAAAAAAAAAAGAGATAAATGCATTTATGCTGTATGAATGCAGACACACTATGACCTGTATAAATAGGACTACAATCTTTAAATCTTAATATTTTAACAGGTATAGTTATATACAGCTCACATGTAGAGTAAATGCAAACCTAGGCATTAACGCACGGTTAAAAGAAGCTGCCAGTTAGTAAGCTGCTGACTGTTTTTACCTTAATATGCTCACTATCCTGATTTGAGGCTTTACACAACTCTCATTGGAGTTAGCAAGTGTTTTACCAGAGATTCAGGCAGATTTCATCTTCCTCCACGTTCTACTGCAGTCTCAGAAGCAATCTACCCCTCACTACCACAGAGATACCAGAAGGCATATGGTAACATATTAGATTTCAAACACATACAGCAGAAGTGTGAAGACTCCCAGAGTATTTCAAGAGGACACTAATTGGTTTTCCAGAGAACAAATACTTCCCAAAGACTGACACTACACAAAAGGACACAAGACGAATTCAAGAACTCACTATCACTGACAACAAAGAAGGACCTGCATTGCCCCTCCCTAATATTTTCCTCAGGGAGAAAAAAACCCAAACAAATCCAGGGAAAATAGTTAAACCAGGGGTTTTTTTCCAGGTTAGGAAGTTAACCTGGCTTACCATGCAATCAGATGATTTTAAGACCATCTCAAAGGAGGACTTGCTCATCTGATCTGTTGCAGCTTGACCAAAACCTTGTTATTGACAGGAACAGCTACAAAATCCACTCAATTCTAATATGTATTTTTATTGTCAGGAAAAAACCCAGATCTCCAGGTAACCAGCAGTCCAGCGCCACATTCTTCAAAGGACATTCCTATAATTTATATAATCATTTATATAAGAATGGCTGGCTTTTCTTCCCCATCCCCAACTTTTCAATGTAATATTCTTACATGCTCAACATTTTATAGAAGAAAATCACTAGTATCTGATGTTGATGGACACAGGAGGAAATATGATCTGCCAGTTGCAGGCCATATACAGTCTCATGAAAATTATTTCATTTTTGGGCAAGAGCAGGCAACCCAAAATGCAAAGGTGCTGGGTAGATTTACTTGCAGCTTTCTGACTTTCACACCAGCCAGATCAGCCTCTGCATAGTGCTGGAACCAGACCACCCTTGTGACATGAACACAATGACATTTCTGGCTTGTTTTTGAAACTAAATGATACTTTTAGAAAATACTGAGTGAATCTAAACTCTGCTGCCTCTTTTGGTTGTGTTTACTTTTTAGCATTGAAGCACTCTCAACAAAAATACACCAAGTAGGTGGAAGAAAGCAGAAAGGGTACTGCCTTAATACCAGGTGAAACTATGTGCTTTTACTGTCAGTTATCTCAGGAAAATCCTAAATGGAAGTGCAGGAGGTTCTACAGTTTTCAGTACTGGTTCTTCCAAACTAAGTAATTTACACTTTTCCACCATTTTAGTAAGCGTGAACTTGGAAAAATGATCCAAGTCTGTACTGAGATTGCTCTGACCTCCTACTACACTGTGTCTGCTCTGCTATCTTACTAGTGTAAACTTAAATTAATCACCTGGCCATCCAGTGAGATTTGCCACTTTGCAAATAATACCTCACTGAAAAAAGGCTAAAGATTAGTTTTTCAGTAGCTCCACAAGCTCATGTGACCCAATACACAATCTATAGACCTGGAACAATGAAGGAGATAAAAATACTGTGTTTCCATGTTGGACATCGCATACAAACTCCTGTTTCAGTAAGGGAACAGGTTTAAGATTAATTTAAATCAATTGTGAAAGTACTCTCTGAGAAGTGACTCTGCTTTCTTCATCTTAGACTTGATAAGACACAGTTTTATTTCACTGGGAATTACACAAGGCTGCAGGACATGGGAACGAGGAGTCACCAGGCGATTGAGTGTGACTCAGCACAGCGATCTGCTCCATGTCACGCATGTGGGAAAGGAGATTGAAGGGATGAGAGTAGTATTTCGAGGCAGGAGACCAAAGACATCAGAGAGGATAAAGTAGCAAAACCATTTCATATAACAAATGAATCTGTGGAATTTTGTACACTACAATTTGTCATTCATGATGCAGCAGTAGTTTTAAGAAATGTCCAAAGGATCATCCCTAAGCAATCATATTTTTTAATGAACTGCCACTTCTCTTGCTTCTGCTAGGATTCAGAAGACAAATGATTGCAATACATTCCAGTTAACTCCCCTGATGTAATAAATGAATGCACTGGAGTAACACAACCCACTTGCATCCCATAAATTCTTGTTGCAAATGCAAAGCTTGTTTGGCAGCTGTCAAAATCCTAGTATAATCCTAAATACCTAGAGTCCTGTCACAGATGCGAAATGTACTACATAAAATGTTTCTAGATATTAACAGCTTGAATCTTATTTCAAGTTAAAGAATAACTTCTTTAATAGCTCTACTTTCATAAAATTCATAAGCAATCAATCGCTGCAGACTGATGCACATTAATAACAAAAGCACATTCAAACCCCTTACCTGTACTGGCATAGCCCAAAGGTTAGGGCAGAGGAAAAAGAACCACATCAGTTGATTTGTGTCTATAGCAACCAGGTTACAGATCTGACCTGCAGTCATCTCCCCCATAGACATGTTAGAGGTTGAAAGCTGCATAATTTTATTGTATATTTTTGTCTGGAAGAGAGATCACATGGTGTTAGCATATAAAAATAAAACAAGATTTCTAGCTCCACCTAAAACACAAGCTTAGTCCAGCATGCTGAGGAAAACCAACATTCCCAGTAACTTGAAAGACGAGCTTCAAATTTGGCCTTTTGTGTTATGATGAACAATTTTAAGCTACCATTTTGTTGTTCACTCACAAAAAGCACAGTACAATTAGGCACATAATGGTTGTCCAAGTACTCCCTTTTTATATCCCTGTGGATCAGTAAGAGAATGAACCCTTTACTGCCCTAAAGGCCCAAGAACCGTATGAACAACTATGATTTACACCTCCAGCTTCTTCATGGAGTACCCTTGCAGTAACTAAATAATATATTATTACATTCAGCATATAATAGCTAATACGTTATAATCGTTGTTATTTTTCTCTGGCAATTGATTCAGATGGTCCCATCCAACCTCAGAACCAATTTCCTGGCTGAGAACATTGCTACATTGTGGCTGGAGAGCTCAGTCTGATTACAAAGTTTAATTCACAGACACCTAATGTTAAGAGGGCTGATTCTGTACTGAATTAAGTAGGTGCCTCAGTGCAGAATCAGGCACTGTGTATAAAAACAACTTAATACACAATAATGAAAGTGTACTTTTACCAGCTGGTTTGGTAAAAGGCTACACAGTGATGCTTTGCAGTCATGAGACTTAGCTGACAGGAGGCACTGTCCAGTAAGTGCCATCGGATCAAGTGCCAACTGTCCATCATGAAGCATAAAGTCATACTGGGGACATTGAACAGGTACAGGTTTACACAGGGGAGGAAAAGAGAGAAAGATTTAAGGAAAATTGAAAAATCGTAGGAAAAAAGTTGTATGAAAAAACTGGCACAGAGACTGCCATTAACACTAATTCTGCTGCTTAGAGTGATGGCTAGAAATTTTCCAATTTGACTGGTCTGACTGCTGGCATTACCCGGGCCTCTGTGTAATACCCAGTACAGAGAACACAAAGCTTTTCTTAGGCAAAATTGATGGGAATGTAGCACTATTTTCCAGCAATTCCCCTTTTACACTTGCTGTGGTCCATGTATTTTTCAGTTAATTGCAGCTCTTCCGCTTGATACAAGACGTGCAATTTTTTAATATATGTTTTGGGACAATTTTTTATTTCTTTAGGAATTTTCTACTTCACTCTAATAAGGGAAAACTAATGGATGGAATTCAGAAGTCTGGCAGCTGACAAGCGCTTCCAAGTGTAAGATCAAAAGAGGATTAAACAATTATGCTGCTATTGAAAGCATCCATCTATCACACAAACTCTCACAGGATCTATGTAGTTCAGTGGATAAATAGTGTAACTTATAAGGCTGGCTTTCAAGCTCTCAGAGGGCAGGTTTCAGCCAGTGCACACGGCAATATCGCACTGTAATCTTACACCTAATTCTCTCCTTTCCAGGCACAGACCGTTGTATATGACATAGAACTTTGATCTGCTGTTCGCAGTTATACAAACAATCTTGCTTATGTTCAGTCATTACAGACTCCGCAATGCCTGGTGGATTTTGTGGCATGACCCAGGGAATAAGACGCCCCTCCATGCATTGGGAATACAACCTATCCTTTTGTCCAAAGTATATTTACAAGACATTTTAAAGCTGTATTATTTGCATGGGATGTAACTAAAACACACCTTTGAGACGGAAGAGGTGTAGTTCACAACCTAAATTCTTTCAAAAGTTACATTCAGTTTTACTGTCAGTAAATCTATGCTCAAAAGTAAGAAGAAATACAGCATTAGATAATACAAATAAATGTTTATATAGAAACATCAAATAAGATGCAGAGGAAATAGAACGGAGGTCTAAGTAAACACAATCTTTAACAGCAATACATTTCAGGAGGGAAGTGTATCAGAATTTAATTACTACAATTATAATTTGTATTTACAAATACATATATGATTGTATGAAAATAGGTTAATAATATATTGGCTACCTGTATTGCGCCTCTCAAGTTGATTCCTGTTTCAATAGCAACATAGTATGATGCTTGGAGAAATGTCCTTTGCAATAGGAGGGCAAAAAATAAAAGTACAGCCAAAACATAAGCATTGGACAGGAACTCTTGAGACGAAATAAAGAAAACACCAAGAATTTTTGTCTGTATAAAAAAAAAAGAAAGTTCGAAATCAGGTGCAATGGTAATTTAATTACCAGTTTTGCATAATTAATAAGCAGAGATAACCACAGTTTATTATTTTGAAAGTGCTCCCAACCTGATGTGAAACCTCACAGTTTATCAATTCAAGGGAACAGCCATATAACGTGCCAAGTCAGCAAGCTTTATTTAAATGCAGAATGACATTTATAGGATTTCTGATATCCTTCCAAAACTCTAGGACACTTTGAGTAACCCCATACAGTCATTTTCAAAAAGATGTGCACTGCCCACTGTCAGAAAGGAGTAGTTAATGTCCTTTTGAAGAAATCAGACTCCTTATTTTAGCACCTCAGGTTACTGAACACTAAAACGACCTTCACAACTTGCTGAAAACACATCCTTCCAGCTCCTATGCACATTATTTTGGTTTGCAGCATCCAACAGGTTTGTTCAGCATTTTTATTGATGCTCCTCCTAGCAAGTTCATGAGATCACCAAAGTGCATTTTGAAGCATGTGTCTAGTTTACTGGGAAAGCAGTGCATTTATTCTAGATTATATGTAACAAGCAGACACCTTTGGTGTCTCTTAGTTGAGAGGCTGGCTCACCTTGGGAAGCCTTCTGAAACTGAAATGTCTCTGCTTCCTCTTTCTTCCTTTGGCTCCTTCAAAACTTTGATTGCTAGCTTATAATGCCATTAAAAGGCAAAATTAGGAAGAGCTCTCTTTCTATTCCCTCTCACAGGGCTTCTTGTCATTTACACTCCTGCTGTAGTCTTTGCTCAGCACATTTCTTCTTGCCTACATAATTTCTTTGCTGTTGACATTTTCAAGACTGCTATAACAATAAACTATATTGTACAAACTCTTGTTGTCTGTACTTTTTATTACATATGATCTGCAGATGTAATAAAGCTAACTGATAAGAGAAACCCCACGTGACAAGTTAATACAGAGGCTAAGCTTAGTTTTTCAAGCTGTGATTTTATAAGGTGCGACTGAGCCAGCTGAAAGAGCAACAGACTTCTCCCTACCTCAAATTGCACCTGGGTTGCTCCAAGCTGCATGCTTCTGTTGCTTACTGTGTGCTAGTTTGGGAGCTTACTGGATCTCTTCCTGAGCCAGTTCAGATCACTGGCAGAAGAAAATCAGCCCAGGAAAAAATACCTGCTTCTTTCCTTTTAGTTCAATGGGCCAAAGCAGACCATAAAGCTCCAACTGGTGTCAGAGCTATAGCAAAGGAGGGAACAGGAGCAGGGGTGACAAGGAATGTGAAAGGAGGAAGAGCAAGTCCTTTCAGGAGTGGTGACCCAATAGGTCACTTCATCTTCTTGAGTATCCAGAGCCTCAGGGTATTTTTCCATCTCTTTTTACTCCATCTTTTGAGATTCACGATTGCTCCTGCCATTACTGTAGTAGGCACACTATCTATCCCTTGACATCAGTAGGGTAATTAATTAGGCTTAAAAGCAGAGAAATATTACCTTTGCACATAAGCAGACAAGATAATGAGCAAAAGTTTTGAAAGGATCCTTTTTTTTACTCCATGAGAAGACTGCACACTTACAAGAACACATTCAGTACAAGTTTCCACAGTGTGCCTCCCACCCCACATAACAATACTCCTTCTCATGAGAGGAAACTGGTCTGATCCATCCACACAGGAGGTCATTCATCAACACCAAATGTCAATACTGGGCCTTTTACTACACTGGGACCTATGACTTCTAGAGCTTTTCAAATAATAAGTCTGTAGGTTTGGTGTACCATTTGAATGTGTTATGTCAGCAGATACTCCTAATACTGGAACGTTGCAATGTGGAAGATGCTACCAGCAAAATATAAAGGTTATCATTCTGTCAGTCTCCTCTTCGGTGTGAAATGATTTAACACTCAGAGAGATTCATGTCATAAGAATGTTCCGGGGTGGCCATAAATATTGATACTGGAGTTATAAATAAACATGAAGAGCGTGACAGAATTTAAGATGCTGTCGTGCTCTGACTAACTGCGGCACTAACTAAAGCAGTTAATACTGCCCATGACACCCACATGATCTCAGAGTTCCAGCTCCGTGGCAGTTTATATCTGTCACAAAGGCCCTGAAGAATAAAGCAAATATTATATCTTAGGATTTATCTGTTTGCCCTCACTTTCACAAACAGAATTTCTGTTTGAAAGATAGAGTTGACTGATTGCAACATCTCAATCCTATTTAAAATGAAGAAATGCTACTTTAAGGGATGGGTAAAAGATGCTCTCCACTGTACTCACAGCTTACTTGGCTTGTCCGATTCTGTCCCACTGTACGGGAATTCTTTCCAACACCCTCAAACTCAGCAGAACATCAGACACAAACAATGTTTCCCCCCAACATATATTTGCCTTCATAAGACAGTGTTTTAGAAGGCTTGTTTCCCACACCTATGTAGCACTCAGGAACAAACAATTCATAAGGCAAGGTTCTCCTTTTTTTAACTCATTACAGGTAAGGATATAACATTCCTAGCAGTAGAGCTGGTGTATTTTTTTCCAAAGCAGACCCAGTTTGCTAGGTATGTGCATACATGTGGGAGTTTTCCTGAACACACCAGTCTGCTTATAGATTGTTTGAATAGAAAGCCTTCAAATATTTTAGAAAGATATTTCATCTAATCTGGCAAAAGCAATTTTCAAATGTGCAGGTAATTAGCCTCTTAACAGAAAACCAATGTGTATAAACCAGGACAAAACAGAAGGAAAAGCCTCTTGGAGACCTTCTAGCAAAGGTAAAACACACCCGCAAAGGTAGAAACACCTCATGGATTATCACCATCAGTGACTATTGCTGTTAGGTGATCTCCATGTGGTGTAAATGACAACAACAATGAAGCTACCACTGAGCTAGACACAGTGAGGTTGTCAAGGCTGGATGAGACTCCATCCAGGCCCTATCTGGACCAGACCTGAGCATTTTTCAGAGGAGCACTAGCTGACACTTTAATAGGAAAATTAAATAGGATAGTCTGTAAATAGTGATTTGGTATAATTTCAGCTGAAACAGTGTTCCAGACAAATTATCAAGAAGCGGCTAAAAAGCTTCTACAGTACTTTGCTGCAACATAGCCCTATAGTCTTAATTTTTTTCATTTCCTGCTTTAACTGGTTTCCATTGAAACTACTTGCTATATTAAGCTTCCAAATATTAGGATAAGGATTGCTAAATGGATAAACAATTAATTTTAGCCTGAGGCCTTTGTTAAGGTTTCTGCAATGCATCTGATGTATTTCAATATGTACAGTGGCCCTAATCCAAAGTGTACTTGAGTGAATGGGTATATTTCCATCAGTGTCAACAGACTTTGGAAATAAAGTCTTATGTCAAACAATAAGTGAGCTGCAAAAATGAAGTGAGCTTTCTCATAGAAATCCAGCCTGAGTGACCTCACCTTATTTATAATGATAAGATGCTTCCTGAGTCTTCTGAGTCTTTCTTTTTTTTTTTTTTTAACATTCATTTAAGTAGCATTCTTTAAAAACATGTTTCAGTTGATCTTTCAAAACCAACCTCCCCAAAGACACTTGTGGAAATTCTTTGTCACAGCCACATTATTTGGCATTTTATTGTGATGACAAAAGCCTGTTTTAATCTTCTTTAGACATCACTCATTTTTGGAAAAGAAAAGCCAACCCTCTAAAAATATACTTTTTCCTTTCCAAAAACCACTCAGTCACATACTTGATTCAATCTCTACTCAAGACTGTACCTAAAATCCTTATGATACTAGTGGGATTCTGGATAGGCTTCACCATTATCTTGAATGAGGTTATTTTCCTGAAAGCAAGCCTGACTAGATGCGTGGGTAACATATTTTGCTCCCCATCAAGGTATAAATGTGGATAATAGGCAGTACATACATACTGTCATTTCTAGCATTCACAAATACATTGCAGAGTCACTTTCTTTACTGAGGCCAAATAATACATAGTCATAGCATTACTTTTTTGACTCCTCTATTTTTATGACATTTTGACAGTACCTGTGGGCGGATGGTGTTATTTCCTTTTCCAACATTGTGAACAATCCCAGAGATGCAGAGCGGACCAGCAAATCCAAGCAAGTCAGCCAGAATACGGAACGTGCTACTGAGAAGTAAGGGTCTTCCAAAAGCACAGCAGAGAGCACGCCAAATTGATCTGGATCCTTGTGGAGATGACAACCTTTTGTTCTGTTCAGAATAAAAAAAAAATTAGTAAGGATTATGTTATATATTAACCCCAGGTCTGATAAAGTATTGGTATTTTTACCCCTCCTTTAATTCATTGACAACCATTGCACTCTGACTTAGAAAAGCACAGGAACTACAATTATTGTTTCTTTTGTTTTTATACAGTCAGAACAAAGCATTAATTTGTACTCTCCTCCACATCACATAAAGAACCATTATTTCTTTCCTACCCTTAATAAGGATCAAATAAGTGTGGTGCTTGTGGCTTGCTGGGGGAGAAAGGAAAAAAAAGAGGGAGAGAACTGACAAGTTTTTTGTTCCTGTGAACACAGAAACTGGAAACCTACACTCTTTTTAGACAGAATGCAAAAGACACCTCCTAAAATCCTGAATACACTCAGCTCCCACCAGGGAGTCAAGCAGAATTTGAGCTGAGGTAGTTTCAGCGCTGAATTCTCCTACAAACTGTAACTGAAATAACATGGAATAAAAGAGTCCTGCAAGGCCTCATTAATATTGACTCTGTAATTGAATGATGCCAAGGTCTTATTAGGAGGAATGATAATGGGGTTCAGCGAATACAATCTGTAATTACTTTCCACATCAAAATAGAGGCCATATGGATTTTACATGCATTCAGCCAGTAAAGTGTTTGACATGCATGTTCAGGTAGGGAAATTTCATTATTTGTACCAGATACAACCAAGTATGTAATCTCTTTGTATATGGAAAGGTATGCTAATGGATACTTCATTTGCATCATGTCTGTTTATATAATTTTATACATGCTCATAGCATAAAAAGTAATGAAAAATGTAAGCAGTGAGTAAGCAGACTGATATAATTCCATGCTTTGCATACCTTCTGCACTTCAAAGGCCTCATTAAGGCGAATATAATTGGTCAGAGCTCTCATAGCAATGGGAAGCTTGCCTATAGTTTTCAAGTCTATTGGTTTTTTATGGGCCGTCTTGATGAATGTGTTCATCCACCAGTATGTTCCTTTGGATAACAGATTCACAAATGGCTGTAGGAATCGAACGCCAAGGTCCTGGAGATCCTCAGGAGGTTTAACTTCTTTAGGAGTTTTGAAGAAAACATACCTCTGAATTTCAGAAAAATACCAAAAGAATCACACTAAATGCATAGAAAATTAAAATCCACAAAGAATAGATAAGAGATAAAGGACATAGCATATAATCAATGAATCAGTCTTGGTTTCTCAAAAGTACTCATGGAATTCAGGTGTTCAAATTCAACCAATACAGCAATCCAGTTTCCTCAGTACCGGGGAAAATCAGAGGCATTTAGTATAGAAATAAATAATCCTAAACATTCACTAATACTTTGTTTATAGAGTACAAATTTGCATATTTGTAGAAAAATAATAACCCCCTCACATTTCAAACAGTACAGCCCCAGCCTCTTGCTCTGAGTTCCAGACAGCACAACATGGGGCACACTAGCTTATGCACAGCCCTGAGGTTACCACAGTGGTTCATGTTCCATACCATACTGCCTCACATTTAGTTAGCTCAGAACATGGAGCTACCTCTGCTGTCCTGAATGGGTCTGGAAAAATCACTGAACTAGAGAATGCACATGGTACTAACAAATGTTTTCATTGGCTTAAACGTCAAAAGAAGAAGGTTAGACTGCTGCTGATTTCCTGTTGTCAAGATAAAAACTTTTCCAGCCATTCATTTTTGGGAATGAAAAGCTAAGCCTCTTAAGAATACACCTCTCCTTTCTGAAAAGTACTCAATCACATATTTAATTCAATCTCTACTCATGACTGCACCTAAATCCTATTTATCTTAGTAGGATTTCTGTATATGCTTCACTGCTATCTTCTCTCCAACAACAGTTGGAGAAAGAATTCACAGATCCTAGAAAAAATGGTGATGGAGTTGGGAAAGGCTATCTAGGGGAACAATGGGGACAGTGGAAGGAAAGGAGAAGGTACAGTTGGGATTGAAAGTCAAACAAGTCAATCTTCTGTCTTCTGGAAGATGGAGGAAGGCAGGAGAAAAAAGGCAAGGCCAATGTCTGCTGTTTCCACTGCATAGAGGCCTCACCTCTTATTATTACTTTCTCCCCCTCGCACCTCCTCTGCCTCAGCAGTGGCCAGCTCTCCATGCATCCCAGTCCCTTCCTTCAGCAGCTATGGCAACAAGCCTGGCTCTCCAAAGTCTACCATAGATATAGCATTAAAAAAAAAATCCATACTGCTGGCTAATTCATTTTATGCATCAGTGACATCCTTTAACAATTAAATCCAAACAAACAGAACACAAAAAAAGATGACAATAGCCAGTGACCGTTTTTTTTCTTCCTTGCGACCTATAATTCCACAGCGATTATATCTCATCTAATTATGCAGTTCCATTATGACGAGGTTTATGAGCAAGTGTCTCCGATATCACATTTGAATTTCACTTTTCCCACAAGACAATCCATTGTTTTTCATTTATGAGATAAATACTGAATGTCCAGCATTGAGGTTATTACTCTTTCTTTCAAAAATGTTACTGAAAAGTCTGCTTTTAGACAATTTTTGTCTTAAGTTATCAAATAGACAAAATACCCCAAGAAAAATCACAAAAGAACAAACGTGATGGATGCAACTCACATTGCTGAATGCCTTACTGGAAAGAGTTCACACACTAATGTGAGGGAAGCAGCAAGAAAATCTCATGGAAAAGTTCTCTCCCTCCTGAGACTAAGTTTAATTTGTGCACACAGTTAAGTGAGGCACAGGTGAAGGGAAGAACTTGGGCTTTGGCATTTATCTATCCAGCAGTCTCCAAAGCTGTATCCCTGTTTGGATTATGACTGCAGACCCCACAGAGGACAAAAAAAAAATATATACATAGCTGGGAGGCTAGACAGCAACCCCAGTTGTCCCAGTAAATCACTTATTGTGATTGCCTCCTGGAAAATGAGAGATGTTTTTTGTGTGTCTAAGATATTCTCCAACAGAGCAGACAAATCCTTTCACCAAGTCTTTCCTTGCGTCAGAAATACTTGTTTCTAATGACTGAAACTGTGAATCATAATAAACATTTTTAAAACAAACTTGAACAGATAAAATTCATCTTAATTTAACTACAATGAAATCTGGCATTTTTTTAAATTACAGATTCATCTAGCCTAATAAAGTAGGGTTAATCTTTGATTCTCAAATATATTCCTATTTCTAAGTGGATTTTTCTCTCTCCTTTAGAAATGCATTTCACAGTAAGTATCCAGTAAGAGGAATAAAGAAGAAAAAAAACAACCCACAAACCACACAGAAGGAGACTTTTATGGTACTAACTTACCCTCACCCTGATGACATTGATTTCTACAGCTAGTAGCATTCCATAGAGAACAACCAGGAGTCCTGTGAGGCAAAATCGAAGCTGAGAAAATCCAACCCCATTATCACAGAACTTTACAAATTTGATGGTTTTAGTTATGAAAGCTAAAGTCCAGTAGAACAGCAATGCTGCAGGGGGGGGGGGAAAAAAAAAGATAATCAGCTCCACAGTTGCAAAAATATACAATAGCAGTATTAAATACTCATTGAGAAAGAATGCAACAAGAATATATAAAACCAGAGAGAGGCCTTTCTCAGGAAAAAACCAATTAATTCCACAAACACAAAAATATTAATATAATGTTAGTTCCAAATTCCTTTCCTATTAGATTTAGTGATACTAAGATTCACAAAGTGAAGTCTGCTGAAGGAAATTTCCATTTGTTGTAAACATGCCTCTGCATTAGGAGTTCAAGGGAGGGAGTAGCCCCACAAGTGAAGGTGGCTGTGAATGGTGCTCTTCAAATTTGGTCGATGGTATAAGACTGCTATGAATTAGTCTTGAAGGAAAATTGATCTCATTCCCCCTGCAAATCTCTGGGGTGTATGCAGGAACGGATATTAAAATATTTGCTCCAAACTGCTGCTGCGCTATTGTTCAACGCAAATTCCATATATGTAATTTATAATGCAGCTACACAGGCACATCAAGGAAGAGCGTTCTGGCATTTGTAAAGCACAACTTTAACTATTTAGAGTTCTACTGAACTTTTTGTCTAAAAGTGCTACTGTCATTTATAGATAAATAATCCCTGCAGTAAGCTCTGGTGATTTGAAAACACACTCCATACCATTCGCCACACCATAAACCAGCTCCTGTTCCTCATTCTCAAGGAAATACCTTTTAGGGTTACGTTCTTTTACACGAATCTTTCATTGCTGCTGTATCTGCCATGGTGCAACAGCTGGAATGCGCTCTAGTGGCCAAGGAAAAATGTGGATATGCTTTCTGAGTGTCTTGCTGCAACAATAGTGACTTCAACCAAGACATCAGGAACTACAGGTGTAACTTACCAATATGGATAATCATCAGGAACTTGCACAAATTTCAAAGAACTTGTGGCATTCCAGCTGCCTTGAGACACCCTAGAAAGCCCTGTGGAGAGGTACTGTGGAGCTACCCTTTCCAAGTACAATTAAATTCAATACGGAGAGTCTGTATGGGATTTGGGGCTGACAATCCTGCTTCGATGGAAATTGATTTCAAAACATTTAAATGAGGACAGTAAATGGAACAGTACAGAAGTACTGGGCTTTAGGACATTTGCCAAGAGAGTCTATCTTCCTCTAAAATTAATAGGCCAGTTTGTAAAAAGAAAGTCCTAAGAGGTCAGGTATTTCAGCTCTGTATTCTAGTGGCTGATGCAGATGCAGAGAGGAGCTAACAGACATACTTGCAGAATCCCTGTTATAAAACTATAGCCTTCTTATGTCAGGCTTCCTACCACCTTCCCAACTTATACTACATCAAATTTAATCTCCTCATCCTGCTTCACATTGCTTCCTACCTTTGAGGCGTTATTCCTTCCTATTTGAGATACGCTTGACTCAAAAATCTCACTTAATCCAAGACTACATTCCACATTGTTTGTTTCATTCTTCTTACAATGGGCTGAGAACGCGTCCTTCTCAGAGTAAAGAGAACTTGCACAAACACAGCACACTGAAAATCTGCACCAGCAGAGGATACCTGAAAAAAACCCACCCTAACCCAACTGGTATCTACGCAGAGCTCTTGGAAGAAGAAATAAGAACTAGCAGAGTCCTTCACCTATTTAGGATTTAAGTAAGGGTCTATATATGGTCTTTTTTTTAATTATCATGTTATTAGAACCTTCTCAGGTGATAACTGACCTCCCACTATCATATCTCCTAGAAGCATTTGAACTTATTTAGCTTCTCACTATTGAATACAAGTGTATATAATCTAATCTGGTGGATGTTTACAGAAATCTAGAAAACTAGATTACTGTCAAGAATGGCAAGGCACTTCTCTAATTATAACTGGTTAAAAAAAGGTCAATTTTCTTAAATAAAAAAATTCACATGTGTTCCCCTACTACTATCCCTTTCATATTAAAAACCTCAAAGTCCTATTGTTAATTGATAATTTTCTCCTACTGATTAATTTCAGGGGTTGATTTATCTATAAAACAAATAAGCACTAACTTAAAAAAATAGTGCAATCAGATGCTACCATTCAATTACACATCTTGAATGTCGAGAAAGCTAGCAGATTTCCCAATTCAGTATGAAAACTATTCTAAAACATGTCCTGCTAGACTGTACAACTGTTATGTATCCATTCTGCACCACTGTGCAAAGAGCACCAAAATCAGCGTTATTACAAAAGTCCCCTGGTAAACAGTGGAAAAGCTGTATTTGTTGAAATAAAATTACAGGTCAAAACCATACAGAGAAACACAGATTCAGACCAAATCAAAGTGTTCCAATAACTTGGACACTCAACTGGGATTCTGGACTCAATCATTAGCTTCAGAGAATAAATATTCCAAACCCTGTCAACTTTTTTTGATAAGAGGTAATAAGAATGACTACTTCAAAATATCCAACAGTCTGGGCATAAAGCTGAAAAGCAGGATCAGTACAGGAACTTCGCGTCCTTGTCTCGCATACCCCAAGGGAATGTGCTAATCCCTGGGTCTGTTGTGGCATCTGCTTCTTGAAGAACTACAAACAGACTTGGTTTCTTTAAGGTATAGAGTGAAAAAGATTTTAAAAAAGAAAACATCTCCAAGTTTCACAGGATTGGAAAATTTTATCCTGTTCAGAATTCATGAACTGACCTTTAAGGGTCTTCTGAACTGCATCAATGAGAGTTTCCCCACTGGATTTAGTAACTTTTGGGTAAGACTCTTAGCCTTTGCTTTATACAGCTTCCTACTCTTTCAAGTGTAGGCATTGATCCTGCAGCTGAGACAGATGATGCCCTGTAGTTAGGTGGAACTTCACTGCTCAGAAGTGGCAGAAGATGCCACATCAGGTCATTGACTTTACTCTGTGCGTGTAATATTAGATCTCTGCTACAACATTTTAGTAACAAAGAACCCTCTTTTGGTTTCCTCTCTCATACACTTAGCAAAAAGTTATCAACAATTTAAACTTTTCCTCATGGTTCCCATTTACCACATTTGCATTGGGCTCTAAAAGAAAGATGCTTCATGGCCACACTGCATGCAGGAGGCTGATAGCTGAGCACAGGTATAATTTAACTGTCTCATACTGGGCTAATTTGTATAAAATTGTCATCGCCTAGTCCCAGTTGTCAATACAGAGCAGTTGCGATTAACATTGAAAGATGATGATCCACACAGTTAGGTAACAATACACTTGTGCATTCAAGAATCAAGGATGGAGACTTCCAGAAATGTCTGTCTGAGGTTCTCTCATAAACACGGGACAATGAAAAGAAACACAAAACCAAAAATAAAATAAAAAACAAAGACCCTCAGCTTGTGAAGACTTTGGATTAAAATTAAACATCAGACCAACTAAGTGGGAAAGACTATGGTGGTTTCATTTTCTCTTTTGCCAAAGAGTTAGCTATTAAGATTAGATTTTAAAGGAGTCGTACCTTGGAAATTAATTTTAATTAATAAGTATTGGTATTCATTGGTGTAACTGTTCATTATTCAGATATTGTCTAGAGCTTATCCAGCATTAGCGCTCTAAATACTGAACAAAATTATCATAAAAGAGAAATCTCTGCAGAGAAGGGATTATGCAAAAATGGGTAATCAACTACCAGTCATAAATTTGTGCTATCCTTCTCAATGATTTAACAGCAGAAATGCGGTAGCAAGGCTAAATTATTAAACACTGCATTATACATCTGAAATTGCAAAAAAATAACCCCAAAATTTTTCCAGGTGATTGTAACAGGCTAGCAATGCTTTTCCAAGACATAACATCTAGCCCTGTGAGAAGGCATTAAATAGATTGTGTTGACTTATTAAAAAACTAAATGACCCCACCTGGTTATAAAAGACAAAAAAGATCCTATTTAGAAGAAGGAGGCAAGAATAAAAGCAGTTCCAAATGAGAAGACATAAAGGTTGCCAAAGCCTGGATAGAAATCTGAAGTTTTTGAAGAAGAATGACTTTTATTTTTTTTTTTAACAGGGGTTATAGGCTCCTTCTGCAGAAGAGGATGCCTGCTTACCACAACAGGCAGTTCAAAATACTCTTTATTATTTAAAAGCTTTCTCAAATCCAGTCCTTGCTGAGTTTTTACCACCTGACAAAAACTAGAACAGAATTTTGATACACAGAGCTACAATGACACAAGACAAACCTTAGCAGGATCCATTAATACAGAAAACCAGCACAAACAACATTTGATGAGCCAGGACCACCAAAGAAATAACAGCTAACAGGATGACTCAACATGTAAACATCTACAGTCTGCGATCTACTTAAAAGTAGAGAACATGTCACCAACTGTATGACTGTCAGCAGTAATGGATTTTCTATAGCTAGCTAGAGTTTATCTACAAACTTGCAGAAAATATATAGTGTACTAGGTATTTCTTATAGATAGCATTTTCCATTCAAAAGGCCTTAAAGCAGTTTACAAAGGGAGTTTTAGAACAGGAAACAAGAACAAGCAGGCAAAGTAATATATCCAGGGTCATACTGGAAGTCAGTGATGTCATTCATTTCCCTTGACTCCCCACATATTTCAATAGATCACACACACAAAGATGGCTTCAATCCTAGTATCGTGCTTCAATGCTGGCAAGCAGGGGGATTTGGATAGCTTTTAGAGTTAAGAGTTTGATGTGCTACTTTTCCCACAAATCCAGTTTTTGCTAGAGAAGCCTTTGGCCCATTAGATCCCCGAGAACACTATACAGAATACTAGTAGAAGTTAAAAGCATTGAAAACAATGAACTGTTTCAGGAAAACTCAGAACTGAGTCTGGCAATGGCAACCGGCAGACCAGAACATAGGTGTAGCTTTATCCACACAAGCTAGCACTGAGACTGCAATGACCTGCCACAGAACCAACAGACACACAGCACCACAATCACATTTCCAAGTCTTGTAAGTTGCGAGACGTACCAATTAACAACTTCGGGAAATTGGATGTTTCGATATTATGGTAATAGACAACCGATGTGATGGCCGCCAAGAATGCCATCCCAGCCGGCATGTACAGGTGTAAATGGCGCGATTCTGAAACCCTTAAAAAGAAAAAAAGTGAACATCTATTAAAATCAAACCCTCTTAGCTATTTAAATGCTTCCCTTTTGATTTATGAATTGCATCCTGTACCCAGCCCTGACATAGGATTTTCTAGAATGAGTTACAGATGTAAAGCTCTCCCATTTTCAACTGGATTTATGCTCCTAAATCACATAGTTGGATTTCAAATTTCTCCCCTGTGCTGAAGATGAAATGTGTGTACTCCTATTTCCTACTGAAATCAATTGGAATGTTGTTTAAATTAGGATAAGCAGCTCAGCTCCAAAATGACAGAAGTTAATTTAAGCTAAACTAGTTTGGGAGCTGTCCATCAAAATATGTAGATAAGACCAACTGACAGCACAGTTTAAGATTTGCTACAGAAACATTTTGTGGTAGTGTTTCATTTTCTTTTTCCGGTTTGGGAGAAAGAACAGCACACAGCACGGGAATTACTTACAGTGAGTTCTGTCTTCGGTGATTGCAAGCCAACAAATAAATCCTACAACAGAAACCCTCAGGTTTTGTCCTACAAAGCAAAACTCTCCTTACACTTTGCTTCAGGTAGCAGCGGAGCAGGTTCTGCCAACTACAGCTCTTGGGTAATTTGGGAATTGTGAGGCAATGTTGTCGGTTTGCGCAGGGGTGGGTAGAATCATGTTTTCCCCCCTCTTTCCTCCTTCTTGCCACCTTCTCCTCCTCCCCTTCTCTTTCTGAAAGGAATGGAGTGTCCTGTGCTGTCAAGAGGCACAATTTCCTCTGTCTCCCAACCAGGAGAAGAGGCACCAAGAGGAACTCTTCGGGACACAAACACTCAGGGAAATTCACACATTGTCCTCTGAACTTTACGGAAAATAAATTAGCATCTCTGGATTTGTTCTTACTGCAGCAAAAGCTACCTTTGTGTAGTTTGGAAAGACAAAAGGGGCTGTTCTGTCACGGAGCTGGAGATCATCACAGGACATCGCATGTCTGAGGACACAGCATCCCAAATATCTAACAAATCCATAGCAGCTCAGGAAGACCGCTTGGACCACTTCCTGCATCTGCTCTAGGAAAGGGAAGCCCTCCCTCACACAGACATCGTGGTGAACTCTGCAGAGCTGGCTGGAGCCATGCTGACAGCCTGTGGCATAGACACTTAACTCCTCTTGTTGACAGGGTTGTATGTGTAGACAGCAAAATGAGAAAAGATTCTCCAGTCTCTGCATTCCTAGTAAGGCCAGCGGATTTTTGTACATCAGGGCTGAATTCTCAGCAAGGAAAAACAAAGGAACAGATTTCTTCAGACAGCCCAAGCTTCAGTAGGTAATGCTGCAGGAGTGGGAGGTTCTTTTTTTAAAAAAAAATGTGTTTATTTCATAGACAGAAGTTGCTGGAAACCCCCTATATAACCATATCTCTAATAGGCTGCATCTTTTGCTGAGGTGCCAAAGCCTTTGGCACCCAATTGCTGTCAAAAGGACTTACCAACATGGTCCATTTTGGTCTTACAAAGCTGATGAGTCTCAAAATCTGCTTTTATTCACCGGAGCACTCACTAGCCTGCTGAGTGCTCAGGAAGCACGACTGTGGGTTGGCACTCCCCCAGTACAGCTAGGAGCTTTGATTCTCATCAGGTGACGCTTATTACTTAACAGCAGCATTCTGAGTCAAGTTAAATAGCAAATAAACATAAAGAGAGAGATTGCTAAAGAACAAAATAAAACAGAAAACTCAAAGCAGATTTTGCTCTGAGCATCCCACACCGTGATAATTCTGAATAAGCATGAGAAAAATTCCTTTTTTAAAAAACTGGCACTGAGAAACCTCCCCCTATTTATATATGTTTAAAAGAAGTTATAATAATAATTATGATAATCAGTTTTTACAGCAGAATACTGCAGTACCTTTCACACTGGCTGGTGGACTGTTTTTGGCAATAGATGGCTAAACAACAAGGTCTTATTCTATTTGACAAGGGGCTTTAACTTTATAATCCTTGTGTTGCAAATTCGTAATAGTTATGAAAATCAGAGGAAGATGATCATAGTCATTGTTATACAACATTAGTTTTTTTCATGATAAATCACTCTCCTGTAACAGTTGTTTCACTTGGAATAATTTTTCCTCACGGATTATTGTTTAAAGACATCTTAAGTTGAATAACAGATGGTGGATCATGCTCATATAACATGAGCTGCTCTGCTCAAGGTAACAGATCAGTGTGTACTGCACAAACATCAGAAGAAACTCTATGGGGTGTGAGATAAAGCCCAGTAGATCCACTCCTTTCATTAAGATGAACAGAACTCAGTTTGGGGGGGGGGAATGGTATGACCCACTGTGCACATGGGAGTTCTGCCTGCGTAAAGGCTGTGGGACTGTGTCCTTGGACATAAAACATACCACAAAAATGTCACCATCTGCTTGAATTGTTAGGATTTATCTGTGACTACTCCTTGGAAAGATAGTGTCATTAAGCTGAACTAAAAATTATTAAGGTCAGTTGTGCATGTGTACATAACTTGGCAAGGACTGTGGAATTTCTGATACAAGGTCGGTAGGTTAATCACCAAGAATACAGATTACATGTTTATAGCCACAAGGAATATGGTCTAGATGAGAATTTAGTCAGGAAGAAAATACCTACCCTGAAATCTTTAAATGCTCGGTGCTATCAGGAGAAGGTAGCATACACTTACCCATCAGACACTATGCCCTCTGCAATTTCACACACCAACACAAACAAGAGGATAAAAGTCAGGATCCAGCGTAAATTGTGGCCAGGAAAATGAAGCCATGTGCTGTGATGTATATGTACTTTGGAACTCTGGCTTCCCCATCCTAAACAGGAAAAGAAAATTATGAAGAGCTTTCTTAACAACATGAGAGACATACAAAGCTCCTGCATACAGAAAAGCACACATGTAACAAACTAGTGTACTAGAATTGACACAACTATGTTCTTAAACATGCACGTATTTGAATGTTTTCAGAACTGTGCTCTCATTGCTTCACTTCATATGGAATAAAATCAACAACTCAGGACGCAACCTTACATTCCTATACTTTTAGCAACTTACTATCAAGTAGTTACATACCTTAAACATTTTTCAAATATATTAACATTTTAAATGAATAACAAATGAACATTCTGACAAATACACACAAACGCTATAATACCTAGTTTTCTTCAATAAGTCTAATTAAAGAAATTCACATCTTATCTTACAATTTTTTTGCTTTTAAAGTAACTGATTCTCTTGATCTAAACAAAATTTAGCAATACTGAGAAAAGCCAGATAAACACAGATTACCCTAAGCAGTTCTTCAGCTGACCCCATTTTAACAGTTGTGCTGTTATTTCAGTACCGGACTTTTTATGATCAACGGAAGCGAGTGTTAAATCACACGGCTTGTGCCATGGCTATCTATCTAGAGGACAGACCAGGCAGAGGAGAAGGGTACTCAAGGTAGTAACAGTCACATGTATTAAACCACCGGGCCACCTACTGGCAACCCCAGTTTTATGTTATCAAATAATATCCGCTGCAGATACGGCAAGAGTTATAGCAGCCGAGCAGCCCTCCTAGTCATTACCAGTAATGAGGAGGGCTGCCCGGCTGCTGTAACTCTTCAGTAATCGCAGGGAATATTATTTGATAGTGTTAAGACTTCCTTGCCGGGTTTTCTAGTGTTTAATAGCACGTTTATTTTCCCTTCCCACGCTGCTAGTCAACACCCGCAGGCGGATCCCGCAGCCTCCCCCAGCATCCAGCCAGCCCCTGCCAAGGGGGGGGTGGGGGGGTCACCTGCAGGAAAGCCCCCGGCGGAGAGAAGCGGGCACCGCTGCCAGAAGCGGAACCCCGCAGAGCGGGCGGGGGCGACCCTCGGCGGCCTCCCCGCACCGACGCGGGGCGGGGAGCACGGCGGAGGGCAAGGCAGGGCCAGGCAAGCGCGGGGGGGACACGGGACCCGGCAAGGCCGGGGTACAAGGCAAAGCGCGGGAGGGGGGGGACGAAAGAGGGGGGGGATGTGATGGAGGGGCAGGCGGCCGGGGCAAGGGAGGGCACTCACCGATGAAGAGGATGGGGAAGGTGATGAAGAGCAGGAAGACGTGGGGCACCACGTTGAGCGCGTCCACGAAGCAGCCGTTGTTGAGCACGCCGTGGTCCACGTTGTAGGCGGTGGGTTGCCCTCGTCCCGCGAAACCCGGGCCCTACCACAGCGGCCCGGCCCGCCCCCCGCGGCCCCGCCCTAACGGTCCCGCCCCGCCCTAAGGGTCCCGCCCTAAGCGGCCCGGGCCGGTCGGGGGAGAGAGGGGCGAGGGGCAGAAAAGGGCGGGGAAGGCAAAACGCCCAAGCGCCCGCTGCTCGGCCTCAGCCTCGGAGGGGGCCTGGCGCGGCCCCGAGGCGGGGCTGAGGGAGCGTCCGGTAGAGATGGAGTCCGGGGCGGCAGGGGGGTGCGTCCCTTGCCCGACGCGACTGGAGACCAGTGTGAAAGCACCGGGACAGCCCGCGGTTGCCTCAGACCAACGTAAACCAGCGTTGCTGGTTTCTTAGGGCTGTTAGTTCAGCGTTTTATGCATCGTTAACAAATTTAACAAAACCAGCACTATACTTCCTCTGTCAGCACTAATGTAGAATCATAGAATGTTTCATAGAATGTTTGGGGTTGGAAGGGACCCCTAGGGCTCATCTAGTCCAACCCAAGACTACGAGAAGTATGGGTTTTTAACCTGGTCAGCTTTGCCCTTTTTTCTCCACTATCATTAAAGAATTATTAAGTCATGTAAACAGCTGTACCTTGCCCTCAAAGGAGACTTCAACATTATATCCTGAACAGCTATTACATTCGTATTTTACTTTCTTTACCCCTAAAATAAGTTCAAGCCTAACTTTTCTTTCCCCCCCCCCATCAAGACTGTCGTAGTCTGTAGGAATCGGAGCACTGATTTGAGTGGATTCCACATCACTCCCTAAGCAAGTTTATGTATACCAAAATAATCTATAAATCAAACTTCTCAAACCTTTTTGTCTTGAGCAAAAGTTGGGCTCAGCTGAGCCAAAGCCCACCAAAACCTCCAGCCAAATACCTCCATGCTGGGGGATAATACTGGAAAGTAAAACATGGCGTGCATCAGGAGTCTGCACCTGGCTTACACCTCCAAGCACAGGTTGAGCCAAAGCCTGAGATTCAAATACCTCTGGTATGCAGCCATGAAACGAACTCAGCATTAAGATTTGTAACCAAATCCTTCACCTTGGAGCTCCTTTCATTCCCAGTCACACTTATCTGTTGTTTAGCTAAGTATTTAACCCAACTTGCCACATCCTACAAAGAGAAATGCCCACATATCCAGGCTTAACTCCTCAAACTGTGAAAGCTACAAGTTGGCTAAATGCTTCTTAGGGAAATGACCCTATAAATGAAAAATTTCCTTGTTTTTCCTTTAAACGATCAAGCTATGGATGCTCAACATAACAGAGAGCATTCAATTGCTAGGACAGACAGCTCCACTAATAAGCCTGAAAATTACTTATGTCATGCTGCTTTTATTGATCTTGCTCTCACACAGGAGGAAAGAAAGAGTAATTCTCTGCGGGCAACATTATGCCCTATATAAGGTCTTTTGGGGCTAAAGAAGCGTGATTAAGAATAAAAATTAAAAGACAAACCCCAAGCCAAATCCTGTGTATATGTATTTTCAAATGTTAAAGTTACACCCACATTGGAAAGACTATAATTATTTTAAGTTTTGGACAGAACCCAGCATTCGTCTGAGCTTCTGGTTAAGCTCATCTCTGTTATCCTAACGGTTATTTAATAAACAGTGTGTGCAATTTACATGTAGATAATTTAAAAATTATTTATATTTTAGTATTTCCTGAGGCCCCAAGTAACACAGACTCTGTATTAGAGATGAACAAATAGCAGCAAAGAATTCTTGACAGTTTACGCTCTAGAGACTGATATCAGGGGTAAGATTTGGGGGAGGAATCATCATCACCTTCACTGTGGCCAAAGAACTAAACACAGAAACTGAAATTTGCCAAAGTCTCTAAAGGAATCTGGGAACTGAGCTCACACGCACGGCCTCTGAACCTTGACACCATCTTCCTTTACTACAAGGTGTCAATCACAATGTTTTTAAAAATGTGTTTCTCAAACAGCAAAGCATCAGGAGACTCCATGGTTTGGAATTTGAAATTTATCCTCTCAGCGGTTTTCAAATGCAGCCAAGATGACATAATTAACACGATCATTTAAAACTCCGGGTCTCAGTTCAGGTCCTACAACAGATGTGCACCCATCACAGAGCTAAAGGGGAGTCAGAAATATGTTGGCCACCTGAACAGAAAGGTGATGGATTAAACAGGGAAGAGTCTTGGATTGCAATTAACTACTTAATGAAATATTGGAAAAAAACCCCAAACAGCCCAATGACAGAAATCAAAACATTTGGTACACTGAAATTGATAAGCTGAGCATTCTTAGCAATAAACACACACATGCACACACAAATTCTTCAAAGGACTCAAACTTCTAATAACAATGCCAGAACTTTGTCCCTGCTGTAAACAATGACATCAAGAGAGCGCTGAATTTGGACTACTACTGGTTTTGCTCACTAAGGCATCAAATGACAATTTATTTTTCACTCCCAAAGAGTGAAAGGGGTATTCTCTGACTTGACAAATTAGTTGTAAGACAGAGGTTGATCCTCGTCCGAAAAGCTTAGATGCGATTGCCTGTGGTCTCAAAGGACCGAATCTCCTTACCCAGAGTATCTTTGCTAGTCTTGTGTCCAGTGGGCTTTGGAACAGGTCACAGAGGACCTTATTCAAAGCTGCATTTCTGTAAAGTAGAATTACGTCTCAAAGCACAGAAAAGGCAAAGGAACAACACGAAACCAACAGGCAGACCGCATGTTGCAAATGCAACCTAATTTTTCTCAGAAGTCCTATTAGATGTTATTTCCCCCCCCTCACTCTCTTCTGACCAGTTCCATATCGCAAGTAGTCAGTTTTCTACTTCATTGTTTCAGCACATCTGTTAGAAATGAGAAATCAGGTCAGATCCTAGCAGCCACCAGCACATTCAATAGATGACTGGAAATGTTTTGGAAGCACCTTGATTGTTTGAAATTGAATTCCAGACAGACAAGGGCAGTATTTTTAATTCAAGGAAAAAAAAAAAATCACTTTTTAATGTTTGCCTTGGAATTGAAGTTTGCCTACAGGATGCAGACAGGTCTTGGTATTTGCAGTAAAGACACTCCACAATTTAAAATCTGACCATTGTTCTTAACAGATAAGAATATTCATTGAAGTGGGAGCTTCCAATTTTCTTTCCTACCTTTGTCATTTGTTTCTTGCTCCTCTATTCAGCTGCTTTGCACTGACCTCTCTTTCTCAACAGTGCTATGCAGGGGAAGTGCTCTATCCCTAAAAATCATGTTTTGCTTTTATGGATCACTCTGCAGATTTTTGCTTTTGTTTGCATCTAGAAAACACGGATATAAAAGAAAAAAAAAAATGTTTGAAAGTTCTGAACAGCCACAGCCCCAACTAGTTAGTTATTCTTGTAAGTTTAGGCATCAAGCAGGAATTTTTAAGTCTTAAATGGAACCAAGTATCAAGAGGAAATCTTTATCAGGAAAAAACCCAATTAATAAAGCAAATCCTTATTGTGATTTAGAATTTCCTAAACAAGATATACTGATCTACGACTTTAGCTTCCTATTAAATTCTGCTCTTAGAGGCAGAGAGGAAAAGCAGTTTACATGAATGGGAGGAAACTAGCAGTCCCTTTCAAAAGCACACTGAGAAATGTGGAGAGGGAAAAAAATGGAGAAAAACACCTCCAGAGAAAACTTTTATT
Source organism: Gorsachius magnificus (assembly GCA_034008185.1). Taxonomy (NCBI): domain Eukaryota; kingdom Metazoa; phylum Chordata; class Aves; order Pelecaniformes; family Ardeidae; genus Gorsachius; species Gorsachius magnificus. Next base: position 7,954,742 of record CM067086.1, on the reverse strand, counting down.
TTACTCTTGTGGAATAAAGAGCTCCAATCTATTATTTCATAGAAGATATTATTTGACAAAGCAAATGAAATTTCTTTGTAAAAATTGTCTAAGGTACTACTATTAAAAATAATAGTGCAATGAGCATAATAGCGCAGAGGTTCACAGAAATAGCTGTTTTTCTCTAAATAAACCTCATTAATTTTTAATTGCTGGCCCTCATTAAAAACGAAGGCAGAACTTCTGACTAAGCAGATCTATCTTAGAGTAGAAACAAAACATAAGCTCTTTGTTGGACAATAATCTTTAGGCAAATACTCAGATAAGTGTTTTAGGTTAGAACAGTTTATTTTTAAGTGTGTGCAACAGAGTTCCACTGAAACTAATGAATGAGAACTCTTCTGCATCCACTTGTTACATCATCAAAAATAGCGGCATACGTATTACTGATTCAAACATTCAGTTTGTTTCCCATATTTTACATGGCAAGAATGGTGAGCAGCACTGCTTCTCCACTCGATCTTCACAGAATGCCCTTCTCCTTTACCTATGATCGAGGAAGCCACACTATGTTATTGTAGGACAAACAATACTTAAGTCCTTGACCACTCTTCAGGCACTTTATGGCTTCAGCTACAGACAAGACCTCTATCACTAAGTCATTTTATGAAGTGCATTTTCCAACATAGAGCAGAACATTCAGGCAGTTACACTTGCTTTGAACTAGCTCCTCAGCTGAACGCTAGCTTCCTAGTTCAACACACAGCCAGAGCAGTGCTGACTTGGCCACACCACATGGCACTTGAAACCTGGGGAAAAAGCTTGCTCTTCTCTTCACTCGCTCTCCTTTGAAGCGTTAAACACACACTCATGCATTTGGTGATGCCTGGCAAAACGCATGCTGAGTCAAATGAAGGGCTGCAGGCTCTTTCCCTTACTAGCCTGACCTCAGGATACACCTGATCCTGCTCCACTGGCCTCATGCTTCTCCAGGATTCTTCACAACAGTGAGGACAATATTCTCCAGGTGCAATGCTTTCCTGTCACACTCCTCAGCTCTCTCTCCTCTGGGCATCTACTTCTCCCAAAAGAGCAGCCAGCTTTTCAGTAAAAGGTTTGCTTTTTGTCTTGCCTGATGACTTACTTACTCCACCTACAGCTCTGATTCATACGATAAATATTTTGGAAGGTAATTAATTACCCCAGCTTCACTTAGCTTGGTTGGTGCTCAACACTTGAAAATATTTTGAGCTAAGAAATACCAAGGCAACCAAAGCAGCAATAATTTTTGAAGAAATCAGGCCTACACCAACTTCCTATTTACTCCGAACTATCCTTGTACATAGATGTACTCTTACAATCTCCCCATGAACTCACTGATCACATTGCACCTTAGTTTATTTCCCAGCATTTAAGTGGTTAATATTTTGAGTATTCCCTGTGTAGTACTTGTACTACAAGTGTTGTGTTTTCCTCAGGAGAATAAGTTGAGTGCTGTGGACTAACTCATGCCAATAAACAACTTGCATGCCGGCTCCAGTGTGGTATCCTTCAGCAAATGTTATATTAGTTACTGATTCACTGAAGTGCCTTTATGGTGCTTGCCTTGTATATGGACTCTTGTATATAGAAGTGTCTTTTGCCTGTTTATACTACAAGAATCACCCACACTAACAAATAAACATATAACGAGCATTAATTTCTACAAGATAACAGGGCTAAAAGTCACTGGCCTTTCTAGGAACTCTTCCAAAACCAGAAACTAGACTGAAAACTAAGATTTGAATTGTTTGTTAAAGATTATTAGTTACAAAATGAAGCAATCATCTGTCCTTTTCAGAACAGAAAACTGTTTTCTGTTCAGGCACACAGAAGGGTTGTAGTTAGTAGTTTTGTTTATTCACCACCTGGGAATTGTTCCGGGTTATCCTCGATTTATCCAGTGGGTAAAATCAACACTACAGTTAAATTAGAGACAACTTAAAGCTATCAATTCAGACTTGGTTTTGGAATGTTTTTTTTCTTGTGCTGCTATTTGACAAAATTATACAAAAAATTAACAAAAAGAAAAACAGTGTTTCAGTTTAATGAGGTTTTGCACTACAATTTTTTCTTCTATTTGTTTTGAATATATTGCAATGTGGCATTTATTCTAGTTCTTAAAATGACCAAAACAAAAATCACATTGTAGATATGATTAAAAAGATTGATCATGAGTATGCACAAAAAGCTTGATCCTGTATAGCCAAGACTGTTTATTCCCTGTTGTGATTTATCATATGACTAATTAATTGTCAAAGGCCTGTTTCAGGAAGCTTTCTTCTTGGGTTCAGCCCACATGCAGACTACATTTGGGATTTTCAGAGGCTCAAAGGGGATTAAAACAATCAATACCCATGCAAAATATGAAGAAAATTAATTTACTAACTTTCTACTTAGTAATTGAACTAGCCAGTGGGAACTTTTTTCCCTGTATATTGTTTTGCATTTTTTCTGTGACAAATTTAACCTGAAGCTCATTATTTCTTGGAGTAGCATGGTTTTGTTTGTGTATAGCAAAGTGCTGTACCTGTATTCGTAGCTATGGAAGCTTTGCATGGAAGTAACTGTAGTCTGTGACACTGTTACATAGCAGCACTAAAAATCTGAATGTTCTCACTTATGGCAAATGGTCCACAGCCTCAGCTTTCAAACCAGCCAGAGATCCTCTACTCTGGATAGGGATTCTTTATACTGTCAGTATTTAGGAAGAATCAAGTAGCTTTTGTAAAAGGGGGGGGCGGGAAAGACAGCTTCACAACTCTCTCCAGTAATGAAAATTGGCACTACTCTTTGCCCTCCACAGCAGTAGAAAAATATTTTTTAGTATTAAATGTCCATAGATCCTGCCCACAAATGTGTAACATAAGTAAAACTGAATATCACACCCTCAAATCAGTGTGCACTATAAAAAAAAACAAACCTTGAACTGGGCAAAATAACGCAGCATCAAGAGGGCTAAAACTACTTGTAAGTTTGGGTGACATGAAATTATTATTGGTGCATCTAACACCATGGCAATCTTGTTAGTACACAGAAAACTGGCTTCGCTGAGAGGAGCCAGACTACCAGTCCCTGATGAACAGGGAGGTAGAGACTCTTGTAGTGCCAAAGAAATCTCAGCTGTTCGAGCTAATGCCACAGGTCCCTCATGCTGTGAGTAACAGAGGACTTACCTCAGGGAATGATCCTGCCTGGGTATTTTGAACTCTTACTCCACTCTTACAACTAGGAATTCCTTAAGTGGCTGAAATAAGGGGTAGGTGGGAGTAGTGAATATTCAGGTTATGTGTTACACAGTGCATTTACAAGTTGTTTTTTTTAAGAGTGCATAATAGAAACAAGAGCTCTGTACATCTACAGCAACCCTCTAAGCTTACTGTGGCAGAGAATAGGTTGAAAATAGTGAAGAGAGATTAATTTCCAGCAGCATTTAAAATAAAATCCTACAGTTAATTCCTATGTAGGACTGTTTTCTCTGTGAAATTTCTTGGGGAAAAAAAAAAAAAGAAGATTTAGAAGGGGGACCATGCTTAAGATTGGGAGTCCAATGCTGAGTGGCACTTACATGCACTATTATAATAGAAATGGCAGCAGACAACCCTAGGCATCTACTTCACTGCAGGATGTAAAGCAGCTGTAGACATGTCTGTAAGAACTGCTCTCGGGAAGTATGAACTATTGGTAGGAATATTGCGTGCCTAAATATGAAAAGTCACGTTCTAATTTTAAAAGATCTAAATAAACTGTTCTGGTTAAAAAAGGAAGTTGGAAAAATTGCTTTTTTTTCTGACAATGGTCATGAAGACAATAATCCCTTTTCCTTCAAAAGTAATTCTCCCCTTCAGCACACGTATTAATTTTTTGCTGACTGGCGGTAAACACAATGCTAAAGATAAAGCCTTGTATTGCACATCTCTTCTTAAAAGAGAAGCCCTATTCTTTTGTTGTAGAAGATTTTCGGGGAGGGAAAAAAAAATAAATCTATTTTCTCAAAGTTGAATGTTTTCTTTCCATAACAGCATATGTTCCACTGTTTCACTCTATAGCATTAATTAAGAAAACAACCCTGACTCACTAGCACAACTGTCAATTTGCAGTGTGCTAAAACTGTAAAAGAGCTTCAAGAGTCACAATTGTGACTGATAGAGCTAAAAATCACACTGAGGATATAATGAGAATTGATAAGTAACATGAATGAACACTGTGTTCGGTCTTAAAACGTTTTAGAATAAATATAGCCTCTGAGACCAGTTTGTAATGCCTTACTTTACAGGAATTAGTTTGTAGGAAATAGTTTGCAGGGTAGGAGCCTGATGCCCTAATACAGTCCCAGGTACTTCTCAGCCTAAGCCCATGGCTCCTCAGAAGGCACCTGGGCAGCCCTTTCAGGCACAAACACTCCATCTGCCCACTTGATACCACAAGTGGATGTTTCAGAACCACCTATGAGGGGTACAACTCCCAGACTCCAATCTTGCTTCCTACAGGGAATTATTCCCAATTCTCTCTGTTTCTCATGGTTCTAAGTAGTCTGTTTCAAAATTCTTTCCCCAAGCTATATTTGTCTTCTGTGATAAGACGGCAATACAAGCTAGTGGAAACTTTCTGCACGTCTACATTTTAGCAGTCCAAATGTGAAGGGGGATGTCACGCGCTGAGGCTCAGCCGTGGAAGTTTTTCACGTACAATCATCTGGTGTCTGTTTTTCATCTACAGCCTAACAGCAATGCAATGGAGACAACAAGAACAACCACATCCAGCTGGAAAGCACTGACAAGTGATGATTTTCTCACATGTGCCAGGGATACATCCTCAGCACATGCTCAGTGTGACTGGGCAGAAAAAGAAAGATTGCTTTCTGCACGTTCCCAAACCTGAAACTGGCCAGGGCATCTTTAACAAATGCTGAACTCCCTGTATTTCAGATAGGGTATCACCACATCATAAAAAGAGCATTGGCCATTCCCCCATTTACTTGTATTTTGGGCCATGAAGGCTCAAGGTACTGTAAGATAAGGAATGGATCATGCTAGAATTAGATAAAAATTCTGCTCTGTTCCGCTATTGGGAATACGGCTGACTATACTGGTCATTGTCTCATGATTAAGAGACTACATCAATAATAACGAATGACAGATTTAATCCTCAGGTATAATCTGCTTTCTAGGAAAATGGTGACACGCCTCGTATAAAAGTCACTTGCATTGTCCTAGTGTAAAGAAGGCTAAGTGTCTGTCATTTATAAATCTAGCCACTTTTCTCCATCTATTTACTATGGTATTTTAAACATATCTGTTCATGTACACATGGGTTTAAATATACCATTAGAAAAGCCAATACCAAGTGATTTTATCATTCATGAGGTACTTCAATAACAGAAAAAAAAGGTCTCTGCATCTATTTGTCTGGCTAAAGGTATAGAAATGCGAATATTGACACAGATTTTTTAAAAAACCACAAAAACATAGCTTTTCTGCAGCCATACAATCTAGGAGAAATTGTTACAAGTAAGCCAGGCAACTTAATATACCCAAATAACTTTTCCCTGTGAACAATCCAACCAAAAAACATGCTCATCCACTCAGTTTTCATCTGTCCTATGGTTGTTAACACAAATTTGTTGCAATCCAATTCTCTAAGAAAAGCAGTTTTACAAACTACATTGTACCCACCTGTTAACTCCGAAATCACCGTTGAGAAGTTTTTTGTGTTCGTTGGAGAAAAGACTTCTTTCTGTTACCCTTCTCTCAATCTGGACTTTGTATCTTGATAAATTGCATGACTTCTTTATAACAATACTGATATATTTAATAATAGAAAATTTGCACATACTCAGATTTATGAGATATTTAATGGGGAAGCTGCCTTCCCCTTTGTGAAGAAAAAGCAACCTGGAGTCAGGAGCACAATGAGCACAGCTCAGTCACCTCAGTTCCTTCTATTCTCTTCGCCAACTACAATCCCTGCATGGGTGGCTTGATGTCTGTTATAAGTGATTGCTCTGAACTGAAATTCTCTCACCCAGCTTGAAGAACCCTTCAGTTTTTGATTCCTGCTATGTACGTCACTCCTTTGCACTAAGATGGAGCTGCCTGATTTTCACTAAGGAACAGCATGCAATTTCTTCTGTCCTACCAGGTTGATACTTCACAGAGATCTGCTTCATCACAATTCTTTGTCAATAACCAAAATGGAAACATGCATCTCTCTCTCTGTCCTTCCTTGCTATTGGAATTGCTGCTGATCAAAAAGTGTTCCTGGGTCTCTCTCCTCTGAAACTTTCAGGTTTTATGCTTGGAGAGGGAAGAAGGGTAGAAAAACAAACCAAAACAAAACCTAACAAACCAACCACAACACATTGTTACTTGAAAAATTATAATCTACTCAGTTTCAAAGGATAACAATGAAAAGCTATTTCACCTTATTTCACTTATTACAGGATTTTAATCAAAGGTTAATTTTGTGCCCAGTGTTTCTAACCAAATGTTTTCTATCTAGTGTTACTTACACTCTGGCTGTTAAGCCTCATTAACACTCGAAAGTCTCAAGCTGTGGCCAGCATAAACACAGGGTCTTTGTTTCCCTCTTGCTAAAGCATCCAGAACTACTTAGTTGAAAGGCAGAAGGAAGAGAACAAAAATTCAGAGAAAAGTAGTTTGAAACTTTTTTTGGGGGGGTGGGGTAGTTTACATAAAGAATAGCCCTTAGCAACTTTCCCTCTCACTTTCCTATTGTTTAGAAAAGTCCTTGCCTTCAAAAAAGCTGTCAGATTTCTATCTTATTCAGTTTATGTTGGGAGGGTCTCAGTCTCTCTCTCCAAACTTTCTTTTAAGCACCATATAAGCAAACTCTAGCTGTTGAAGACTAATGAGTTCTACTGACAGCTGGAAGAAAAATAGTGAGAAAAGATAAGAGGAAGACAAGCCAAGAAAATGGACAGTGGGAGCTGGTAGGAGGAATAAACCTTAAAGATTATTTCAGAAAATGAAGATGAACTGAAATTCAATATGAATACTAGAACCTTAGCATTAACAATAACAACTTTCCATAATAAGCATCTCCAGGGCTAAGGCATTCTTTGCTTTCAGATTTTTACTTCAGGCCCCAATCCAGCAAAGTACTTAAGTCTGAGTAGTATTATTGAACTCAACCCATGTCAATGGGATTGGCTCATATGCTTAAATTTAAGCATGTACTTAAAGTGCTTTGCTGGATCAGAGCCTTGCTTATTCTAGTCTATGGTTACCTTATAAGTGGGAAGTTATCTAACAGTTACCTTTCAAATGTGTAAGGGATATCCATTGCTAATCACGCAGCATGTTTTATGATAGTGGATGAAGCATCTATCTGCAGTACATCAGAATCCACATTTTTTCCATGTAGATACACAGTCTGAATTGAACACCAACCATTCAGACTTAAGTATCTAAGACCTGCCAGTCTGCGACATAACTTGTTCAAAATTAATTCCTTAAAACTTCCTTCTAGTGGTTGTTACACTAATAGTTTAGCACTTTCATTGGACATTATCCTACACATCCAGCATCACACTCCAGAGACCTTTTTTTTACCCATAATCCATAATCCTCTCAAAGCTGAACACGCATCACATTTCAAAAAGTTCCTTTCTAGAGAACAGAAATCTTACTGATCGCTTTTCCTCTGTCTGTCTCCACTTCCTCTTTCATCTTAGATACTTTCAGAGAAGATCAAAAATAGCCCACATTACCTTGTTGTAAATACAGATAGACCCTGAGCCTCACCAAAGTGCTGTACTATGATCTGTTTCCTCCAATAATGCAGCAAATGCAGATCTTGTAATAGAAGAAGTAGTGTTCCAGCAGAGGCCCCTAGAATTCCAGCAGTGGCAAACTTTGTACTGCCTTCCTTAGAAAGGAGGAAAGAAAGCATCCTAGTCAATCTCCATGAAAACAGTTTATATGACTTGTGAGCAGCCCACTTGGACCCTCCTCAGATTTCAAGTTTGCAAGAAGGGAATTTTGGAATCTGCTCCAGAAATTTCTGGAGGCCAAAAAAAAAAAAAAAAAAAAAAAATCAGAAAACCCCCGAGAACAATGGCAAAAGAGAAAACAGGCGGAAAAACGCTGAAGGACAGACTCAGCATGAGGACAAACACTTACTAGCTAGATGTAAACTGATAATAAGGGATTTTAGACTCATCTGATTTATAATCCTAAGGATCAGCTCCTTACAGGCAAGATGCTAGCTTCTCTACACTAGACCTGGTCCTTAGATGGTGTAAAGGTGACAGTTTGTTCACATCAACACAGATCCCAGGGGGACATTTCTTTGGTGAAAGATGGCTGAGAATTCCACAGCAGCTATCCTGAGTCTGACCCTGCTTTATCAAAGTCAACACATACCTGAAGCATACAGAAAACATGTATCAGCTATTGCATACCAAGCTCCTTACAAACAGATATACATCCTTTGACATGCAACCATGGTTTTCAGTCCTGTTTTTAAGGCAAAAGGGTTTATAACAGCTTATTTATATTCAGAGGTTAAATCTCATATTTGTGAAGTGCTGAGATGATTTGTATGTATGCTACTCAAATTAAATTGATTTTAAAAAAAACCTTACTGGTGTGTGTACACATGTTCACCCTTCCTTTATGCATATAGATTTCTTTATGAATAGAGCACTTATAAAAAAAATCATAACTTCTGTGAAACATACTTACAAGTTTTAAAAGATGCCATGGTCATATGATAAATAATGGCTAAGTTATGAGTTCTTCAACTGGTAGAATGGCAGTAATAAATAGATTAAAGACTTCCCAATGCTAATATCCTTGAGTAATAAACAACAGTATTTCCTATCCTGTAATGCATGTCATGGTTCTGATCCACAAGGCTTCACATTTTTTTGCCTGCACACAGGCACGCACAGACTCACAGAGCAGATGTGAAGTCACAAGTCTGTAATGCTATGCATGCTCCAGTTCAGCAACTGTGAGGGTATGCTGAAGGCAACGCTGTGACTAACACGGCCAAGAAATTCCTGAGAGAACAAGAATGACTATTAACAGTTCTGAGAAACTCTTCCTCTGGGTTATCATCCCCTAGAGAGAGATAATGGGTTTTAGCGGTCTTAACCAAACAAACACCTCTGAGAAACTAGACATATTCCCTCTGAGAATACAGCGAATGAAAAACAAAAAACCATTTTATGTTAAAAGTGGTTTGAAGCATTCATGATACTGTCAGTGAACTACTTGGTCTTATTTCTGCTTTGTGCATCAGGCCAGAGTTTCCATACTCCCAAAGGAAACTATGCATTGGTTGAAAAAAAGAGAAAGTCCCATTTACCCTACTGTTATCCTTTCACAGCTGGCTTGATTGAACAGGGGTGAGGCATGGGCACATGTAATGACTACTACAACCACCAGAAAACAATGCAGTAGCAACTCAAATGGTCGCCTGTTTAAATGATTTACATCTGAGACCCTCTGCTTACACACATCAAAGGAGCTGAAAGGGAAGTTGCTTGAAAACTGCATCTTCTTGTAGCTTTCTCCAAGTCTTTGAGCTAGCTGGCAAATCAAAGATGTGATCCAATCCCAGGGCACTGAAAGCCAGGAATAAAAGCAAAAAACTACCTGACTAACGGTTTAAGATAATTTTAAGATTTCAGAAGTGTCAGCCTCGTTTTTTCTACCACCACCTCCTTACATTGCCTAAAGTGACTCTGCCAGCCTAACACAGGTTAAACACACCAAGTAACACTTTCTGGTAGACATGAAGTAGTGAGCAGTAACTATTTCCTTAACTGCCTCATGTATTTTAAGCTGTATCCAAAGCAAATGAAGTTAACAGGGTAGACAGACAAGTTTTGAGCCTAAGAAGCAAGGCTACAACTCAACTGCTGGTACTCCCACAGATTTCCCAGCTCAGTCTTCTGTGCTCCTTTTGTCTCTGAAAAAATAACACCACCTTTAAGTTTTCTGTGTTATTTTTCTTAGTGTGCTGAGACAGTGATTAGCACAATTGCAGACTAAAGACCATTATTGGCGCATTACTGTCGCTCTCTATTTGCTGGTACATAGCATCAGAGCATCCCTTAAGAGAACATTTGTTAGCATCACTCATCTATCTGCATTGTCATACAGTCCAGATGGTTGCAGTATATGTAGGCAACTGGGAACCAGAGCAGCAGGAGGAATACATCCTGCTGCAATTTTCCCTCTGGTGCTAATCTTGATGCATTTGGATTAGTCTGTTGGTCAGGAAGTCTGCAGCTCTGGGTAGATGCACCCAAAGACCTAGCAAATTAAATAAATGAGAGCAGCTGCACTCAGTAGCTTGCTAGTTACCAAATGGCCAGATTTGCTCATAAAAACTCAGTAGAAGATGACACAGCCCAGCTGAGTGACAATTCCCTACTGTGCAGAGTGAATTTTCTTTTGAATTCCACAAGGGTGGCATTCTGTTGCAAATGAGTCTGTTACTAAAGATCAACTCAGAAATCTGTGTACTTCAGCAGATTAACTATGAATATGATGTATAAAGAGGAAGCAAGACTTCTTCCATTTGGCAAATGCAATTTTATTTCTGGATTAGTTGTAAGAGTTAAAATTTTAAACATTCTAACACACGTACTCTGCCAGCCACATTAATTGGCATACTGCAAATGAAGAAAGTCAACGTAATTAATCATCTCCATTTAAGTACAGAGTTCTTAGGAACATAATTGTTATTTTTCTGTGTTACAGAAAGGAGGGTTTCCAAACCTTGAAATGGCGAGACTTCAGTGGGAATTTGATATGCCAAAGAACTATACACTGGCTCTCATTAGTCCAGGTAAGAAAAATCTAAACACAAAACGAAAAAAAAATACAAACTGGCAGATACAAAGAAGGAAGGCAATGACATTTCTAAGGAGATATCTTGATAATATAAAGAAATTACTAAGTCTACAACTGTAGTCATACTTATTTAAAGTCAGGTTAGTATAGATTTTTATGGTCTTGAATTTATTTGAAAAGACATACAGCCATCAAGAGTGAGATGTTACACTTAGTGACTTCCTGCACAGTTTCGTCACACCTACAGTCTCACTGAGAACAAAGTACACAACTGCAGACTGTGAATCACACCCAAATTTTCCACCCATGACTATATGAGGGAGTAATTTTTGCCACCAATACAAATACTCGGTAGTATAACTGTGGCTACAAATAATTATTTTATCTGGACTACTTGCTAGCTTTTACTTTGACAGTAGAGAAAATTACTTTTCCTGTATAAACATCACCAAAATGATTCCTTATAATGTTAGCACTCCTGGTATTACTGGTTCTTCCACCAGCAGGGTTTTTTTATACTCAAACAACTCACAGCTGAGCAACACAAACGGACATTAAGACATCTACAAGAATATGAGTGAGAACCGAAGTTGCATATATACATTTCCATTTCCCCATGGAAAATCATTATGTACAGAACAAAAATATAATCCTTTTTGCACCCAAACTGGCCTGTGAACGTGTAATCACAAGTGTTGCATGTGGGAACAGACATCTGTGTTCTATCTTCATTTGTCATTTTGGTTTCTATTTTCAGGAAAATTGGAAGATAATTTTCAAAATTTGGCCCCCCAAAGTAGCAAAAAATAGACTGAGTTCTCAAAGACAAAACTATGCTCACTGGCAGTCCTTCTCAATGATCTTGCAAAAATTTCTTGCTGTATGTCTATAGAATGACTCGAAATTACTCAAATTACCTGAAGAATCTGAAGTCTCTAGTTCAATTTACAGGTCTGACTGTTCACATTTCTTTCACTTAGAGATGCATTTCATGTGGTTATTAATTTTCTATTAATTTACAGAACAGCAGGTTTCTGCAGGGGAAAGACTTCATTACTCTAGCGTAGCCTTCTTTAAAAAAATGTCCTGTGGAAAAAAAGAAAAAGAGATAGTGAAACAAATGCTGTTAGCTGTAGTGCAATTTTTAGTCTTTCTGGTAAGCAGAGTTTTACATAACTAGATCCCAGTTGACTCATTTTGATTTGTATTGTATGTAATAATTGAGAAGACCACAAATATCCACATGCAACAAGAAATCTTACCTTGGTTCTTCCAGAGATCTCTGACTGTACTTATAGTAATTACAGCATAGAGAAACCATACACAGTAAACTGAGTTTGTGACACAACAATAATTTTCGGACAAACCCATTGTACAGCAACAAATTAACAGAGGCAAACTTCAGTGAAAACCAAACAGTCATGAATAATTGTTTACAGGCACACTGTCATCTAATACAAATGGAAACTTGTTCTTTGGACAAGCCTTAACAAGGAAGCAATTTGTAGTTACTCATATACTTATCAATTCACAAAGCCACAGCAGTGGTCCACAGATAAGGAAAAAATTTACATTAATCCTACTTGTTTAGGCAGGGCCTATTTATTTTATAGTCTGGCAGATGATAAACCAATTCTGCAGAGGACTGCTAAGGGACATGATGAAATAGAAACTAAATACTTACATTTTAATAGGACAGGCATGGCAAAAGCCCAAAGAACACTCCAGCATGCCAAGGACAAAAGCAAGTGTGGCATGCAATGCACAGGCAGGCACATGCTGAAAAAAAACCAAAAAAAACCAAAAACCCCGCAGCCTCACGATGGACAGTCATGTTAACCCAGGTCTGGCTATTCACCATGAGGGAACACTGCAGTGGCTACAGCTGCAGGAGATACCCTTGTCTGTACACGGGTGCACTGCCTTCAAAAACCTTTCTGTGTGTGTTGGGACTGACTGTTGATGAGGGAATAGTAGGGCTAAATATACAAGATATGAAAACAAAAATAATAGTGACAGTTATTTCCTTCCTCGTTAGTTTAGGCACAGGTATTAAACACAATTTTACAGCAATCTTCAGTTGGTGTTAGCCAGTAGGACTATACTGATTAACAGCAAATAAGACTCTAATATTCTACATAGAATGAGAGTCCAGGTTAACAGGACTACGAAACTTTCCTCTGCCATTTTACTTGGTAGTGAGGATACCTTCAAATCTCTTCCTTCAGTCAAGCTAGAAAACATTGGTCTTGCTTTTGAAACTCAAGGAAGGTGTATCAGCTTGATACCTCAATCACACTTTAAGCCATGGATTCTTATGTTTCACACCTCTGCTTATTGTCTTTAAAAAAAGGACTCTGTGAATGTCACAAATTGCCAAGACACCCAAATCACTTGGCTCTTTTGAAAATTGTACACTTAGGTTGGCTTAGACAAAGGTAGTAACTGCAGTCTAATTAAAAAAAAAAACAAAACAAAACAAAAAACCACAAACCAGAACAAAATGTGTGGTTGTGATGAAGAATGCTTATGGGCATTTGTTTTCCGAAATTATGATCAATTGGACCACAGTAAATGATCCAGACTAAAGTAAGCAATTTCTAAAAAACCCAAACCCACACCCCACACAACCCCCCACTCTCACCACTCACTCCCAAAAATTCTCAAAATTTAAATCACAAGTATGAGCATGTAGTCACATATAAACAATTCTGAGAATCACCATTTTGAAAAGTCTGGGAACCACTGCTGTAATGCATGATAGCTACTTATAAACTATCAAATTAGCAACCACGTGATGCAAAAGGCTATGTAGTCCACATGAAGTAAATACTTGAAATTTGCCTGATAAAAAAAGCAAGCTGCATAGGCTATTGTTACTTACCTTTTAATCCCCAGAGAAAGAAAGCTTATGCACTTACATTTCATCATCGTATTCCTTTGGAGGTGATGCTGCAATGACTAAGTCAATCCAATCCTGAAAAAGAAATGCACAAGCAAACGTGCTGCTTAATGCTGCTTTTAGAGATGGTTAGTGAACTATCAGTGGAATATCAGAGAGAGAATCGGGAAGGCAATCTATTCCTGGGAAACGACAGGGAGCAGCAGAAAGGTGTCTATTAAAGACCTCTGCAGGAAGACCATTTCAAGATTAAGCTGTTCGACTTGTACCCTGAAATTAAAGAAAAATTCACTGGTCTTGCAACAAGCTTTTAAAAATAATTATTCTAAGAATCATCCTGTATTTGGTCATCTTGGCAATTAATACAGTTCTTGGTGAGAAAACACTCACTGTAGCTGAAGTGCAGTGTTACTTGTACATTAAGAAATCAAAGATAAGCTATTATCATAAAATTCCAATCAGCTTGCAAGTAATTTTCAATATCAAAGAGAGTTTCTATAGATAAACATACTATAAACACTCAGAATGTAATGTGTTTAAATACCAATCTTGACATGTGGCTAAATGCCATGAACTTTCACAGTAAATTACATGCATGATTTTCAGAGATGCTATGTATCAGTATCTTCTGCAGATTTCAGCTCACTTAGGTAGTACATGGCATACCTATTACTTTTGATGTTTGCAACCTTCTTTGTGTTGATGTGACAGTGTCATGAAAGAAAAGGATACCTCATATGAGCATTGGAGGTAGAAAGAAAAAGTATTACAGGACACTTACCCCACCCATGTTCCAAGCTTTTGCTAGAGTTCCCTGTGCTTCTGCCAGCCTGCTGTCAATTAATATCTTGCCATTTACAGCTAGTATTTCATCCCCTTTCACTATGCCTCCTGGTGAAAAGACCAATATGGTATACATACGTGTAAGCAAAAAAATTTCTGTGAGTCTTTTCTGTCCCATATTTATGCAATACTGAGCATAATAAAGTGTCTTCACTGGATGTGAAGGCTTACACTAAAACTTGACATAAAGAAATTTGCCACAGACAAAAACTAAAGGAATTTTTAGGCACGGAAAAGCCAGACTAATCTCTTATTAATCATGGCCAGTAAGAAACTAGTTGAGTAAGATTTTCTATAGCAGCAGTTTGCCTGAGTAATCTATCTATACAGTTTACAAATTGTGGTCGATTGTAAGCTGTTACTACTATGAAAATGGCAGCATTACTTAAATACCTGAAGGTGTAAGTGGCTTTTGTCAAGGGTTTGCAGGACTGTCATTCCTTTGCAAGAGCATGTGTAACATTTAGTCCTTAGAACTGATTTTGATTTGCTAATCTGGAACAAAGCACAATCAGCTGAGACTGTATTTGAAGAGGGGAAAACACAGATGGTAAAGGGACAGCCTCAGCTATAGGAGAGCCTCACAACAGTGAAGAGTCAAAGTGAAACAAAGTACCTGAGAGATCAAGTGGCTGAGATGTTTTCACAGCAAGAGTGACTTGAACTTAGGTGCTAGACGGAACAAGGTCAGCAAAGGGCTAAGGAGATGTTGTCCTGTCCATCTACCTGGTTATCACCAGGATTCTCAAGGAAAGGATGAGAGATACTGGCCACCAGGAGCAAAGCCTGTGTGTGTCAGTATGCATGTCCAGAGAGCGAAGCTGTTAGCCCAGAAGGCTCTGTCCTTTAGTGGGATTTTGGGAGTAAAGTTAGGCATTTTACAAATCAAGTTACTATTGAAAGTAGCATTAAGACAAAACTAAGCAGTGTAGTTAGTGTAGCCATGGTCTAGTAATTGCTTTGCACATGGAAGTACAACAAATGTCATTGCTTGGAAATTATGAAATAATGGAGATCATACTCTGCTTTCTATAATTAACAGAATACCCCAGATAATCAGGTCTTGGTTTGGTTTTCAGTTTTGGGGTTTTTTTGGAGGTTGAGTGGGGGAGGTTTATATCAGACTGAAAAAAGGGGAGTCCTTATTAAGAGAAAAGCTCTACACTTTCAGGCCATGTTACTAGAAATTCTGTTATGATAAAAATACAGTAGCCATGACCATTTCTTCTTAAACACTATTTATAAAATATATATAATTATTAATTTAAGCAGCACCCTTCAAACCACAAGCCTCTCTCTGAGCTGCCCTTAGAGCAGAGACAGAACCTGGCTGCCTTGGACAATCTAAGTGTGCCTCTCAGTACTAGGCATAGCTATGCAGTCAGCCAACAACTCTCAGCCAGCATTAAGGAGCCACTTTGCAGCAGCATTATGAATTCGCCTTTGTTACTCACCATGTTTGTCTGCAGCACCACCCTCATAGATGGCAGACACGACTATCTTTCCAATTGGAGAATCAATTCCTCCTTCAACTGCAAGGTCTAATGATCCTTCCTATTAAAAAAAGAAAGAGTTTTAGTTCAGCAAAGGCTGTTAATTTTTGCCAGCAACAGGAGCTTAACCTTTCCTTCTTCCCAATAAATGGGACTGTACATGAAATGCTTACACAAAGCCTTTAAATATCAATAAAATAATAAAGTATTTACCTTTTTAATTCGTAATAGCCGTACATCTTTTCCCATAATCTGCTCTGGGGTAAACTATGAAAAGATAAAACAATTAGTCATTTCCACCTCAGAAACACAAAACAACTAGGCTGATCTATGCAATTTATGGGAGAAAAGGGACATTTCCCTCCTCCAAAACAGTGTTAGAGGAAGATCAGAACACCAGATCATCTTTTCCTGTGAAATAAATAGAAAAGACAAATATGCAAGCCCCAGAAAACCAACAAGCAAGAATCTTACACCCTCCCAGCCCTCAAAATCAAGGATGTGATTTTACCAATGTATTTCACATTAAACAGTGAGACATATTTGAATTCTCTCCTTACCATTGAATATGGATCAAAATCTTCCAAATATTTCTGGAAGCCCTGAGAATAAAACAATACTTAGTTGTAAAAACATCAGGCTCATACACACACTTAACACACAAACTCCATTTTATTTCTTAGTGAGAGAACATATAATTCTGTAAGCTATGAAAGAAGACAGTAAACAGAGAAAAGCACAGAAAGGTAGCAGATAGTCTGTCCTGACAGTCAGAAGACACTTCAAAACCTTACGACACATCAGCAGTTTGAGCTAGTCATACTATGGATCAATTCTGAGGGATGGTTTAGCACTCGTCAGCTCCACAGATCCTCTCTACACCTGACAAAACAGAAACAAATCTTGAAAGCATCATGAACAGGTATGTTCTGCCTCACTCTTCTGAGCAACTTTTCTTGGGACTATCCCAGGCAGAAGTCACAGGCTCCAATTGACCTGTCAGCAACACCACTCCAAAGTATCTAGGTTTTAGGACCCTCTTCCAGCTCCCTTCTCTCCTTTCCATGGAGTTTCAGGGAGTCTGCTCCATACCACAAGTGAATGCAGGACAAAAACTGATTTTGTTTTCATACGGTTCTGTGGAGGACTTAAACGTTTTGGCAGGGAGCGCCTGAATGGGGAAGATAATATTGCAGTTAGAGCACATTTTAAGCTTTGAGAGCATTACCATTATCAGACCAACAATGCAGGGAAAAAAGCAGAGTTACCTTTTCTGCAAAGATGACAGTTCCCAAGTCAGCAATTGGGAATCAATAGCGTTTGGGTGTTGGTTTCTTGAGGAGTATTAGGAGTTACTAGGTGAGACTCTATAGGCAATGCTGGAGATTTATAAAAACTCTGCACTTATCCTGCATATTGAAGTAAGGACTTCAGGTCTTAACAGAAATTTTTACTGAGGCACCTAAATGCAGTATCATTCTTGTAGCTTCCAGCTGCAATAACGTGGGGATATGGGAACAACGCAGAACCACACAACCCTTTGTTGACACAGCAGGCAAGCCAACATCTGATGCAGGCCAATGGTTCAGTGCATGATCAGGCTTGATATATTTGTTCTTGCCCTCTTTTCTACTGGATCCATCTGATGACAAACTCTATTCCACTCTCAGACTCAGCTAAGCCTTTTTCCACTTGTAAATCAAATGCACAGCTTAAGGTTTCTCTGGTATCTTAAAGGGCTGGCTGTTAAATGACTAAGTTGCAGCAGAAACCACTAATGCCTCCTCCTGTTATCATCATTATCATCTCTCTCAGCTGCCTGTATAAATTTGACATGACTATGAATGACCCTTTGGGGTCAGATCTCATCCTTACCACCAGGGCCTTTGACAAAGTCAGTGTGCACTACTACACAGGTCTGCATTAGCAGACCCTCAAATATACAACAGTGCTGCCCATTTGTCTAACCACACTTATACAGACCATGCAACAGTGGTGCTGATGACTCCTGCGTGGACTGGCAGTCATTACACACAGGCATACTAAATTGTACAGTGCGAACCTTGGCTTTCCTGCAGGCTGCCCCTCTCTTCACCTTTTCCCTGAGGTCAGAAGACCAACTTAAGCAAACCAATTTGGTTGTTCAGTGTTTCTTCTGAGACAAAAGAAGCATTTGCAAGGGTTGAAGCATGACTTTGTCCCCCCAGGCTCCAGAGAGCTAGGTCTTCAGGCCTCTACTGCAGAACTTCCGCTTACTGCCAAAAGTGGGGTATTTTCATAGGGAAATAGGTATTAAAAGCGTCTTTTGGGAATAGGAACATGAGAGACCTTATTTAGGATTTAAGTTAGTATAGGTTGTATTACATGTGTTAACTGCTAATTTTGAGAAACAAAATAAATGGGAATTTGATCACAGCAAGGGTAGAATTTCACCTTTGGGGAAAAAACCCCAATCATTCATTTACGAAGTGTATTGATATTACGAATACTTTTACTAAAACTGCAAGAGAAACATTTTACAACAATAGCTACCTAAACAACTAATAGTTTGAATAGCTGAATTTGTATTGACCTTTGGAATCACAGCTGAAGTAGACATCTATGGTCTTGGAGCAAGCAACTTAGAGGAAAGAACTCCAATCTCAGCCAAGTCACTAATTCATTATGTAATCTAAAGGAAGTCACTGAAGTCTCTCTGTCCCAGGTCACCCTCATGAAAAACAGATGTTGCCCTTGAAGAAAGTTTTCCTGGGAAAATAATTTTTAAACAGGAAAAAACCCCACAACAACAAAAAAACCCCTTGCAAGCAAAGAAGTGATATGATCTGGATCCAATAATGTACAAATCAGCTATGATACGATGAAGACATCCGCTGAATGAATAAATCTTCCCAGAAATGGGCATCACAGATTTTGAGAGCAGAGAGCGCACTCCATATCCAAACAGGTACTAATGAACCAAGCAACACCAAGCGGAAACCACAGTGCTAAGCCTATCTTCCCACTACTGAGGGCATCTCAGGCAAAAGAGTTCAGACCACTCTAATCCTTTCTTGACTGACAATAACTTTCATAGGACTGAACATAAGTAGAACTTGGAACATTAATGTTTGATTGCACTGAAACAACTATCTGTCTGGACTTCTAGATGAAAGGGAAAATTACTACTTAAAAAAAAGTAAAAAACCCAACCAAACCATAAGCATCTAAGCCAATGGCACTACTCACTGAGGTTTCTAGCATCAAATAGTCAATACCAATTGAGACCTGACTGAAATAAACCACAAATTATTAGAAGAGAAATCCGTGACCAGATTTAACAAAATTTTCCAAAAAACCACACTGAGAACAAAACTGTTATATATACAGAACATGCTAACATTTAATGGCAACTGAACAACCTCAAAGTGTGAAGTGAATTATCTCAGTCAAATCCAGTCTTCCCTCCTAGATCGAAACTGATCAAAAGGAGAAAAAAAATCATTATTAATCTTAATAGTTCACCACTCAAGAGCTCACACTGTGAGCTCAAAACTGTGCACCAACATTTTCATATAACATGGCAACGCATCTAACTTGGCAATGCATCTAACTTGGCATATTTAACAGCAGCAGAGAAGTTAAGCAGGAAATTAACTTCAAGGGACCATCTATTGAACCACCAGTGAACCAAAGAGGAAGAGTTGAAAACTTCATTGCTATGACAGAGGAAGGCAAGGAAAGTAGTAATACAGCAGAAAAATCCTAAACAATACAGAAAGGCTACGTGAATAAGTGCTTTCCACCATCAGTTCCTCTGATTTCCTACCAATAACTATGTTATGATAATAGCTCTATTTGTTAAACTAAGAAAATATTTCATTACTGAAAGCATTGGAACTAGAGGCTAAAACAAACAAGGAAACCTTAGGAATAATTAAAAAAAATAATTTGCCAGTATCAGGTCAGCTATCAGTGTTCAATTATCTTAAAGATTGCACTGACCGTCTAAGTAGTCACAGATAGTTCAACCTGAAGGATTTACTGTCCTCTCATTCATCACCTGTCTAGACTAGCAGGAGCCACAGGCACACACAAGAAGTTTACAAAGACTAGCAGTTTTCATGCACTAGGGCTGTCTGTCTTGCATCCTCTGTTTCAGAAAGTGGTAACAGGATTAGAAAGGAAAGTTTTAAATCTATGATCAGTCAAAACAAGAAGTACCACACAAAACATGGAGAATGTTATTTTACTTGTTTTTTGTTAGATCTAAATGATGAATTGTAAACCACCATCCTTTTAAACATCTCTTGTGGCTGCAAAAGAAAAAAAAATTGCCAAACCAGATATTAACTTTTTGCTGTAAATAAGTATCACCTATTCACAAATAATCTCACTGCTTTTTTTGCTCTTTCAGGGACTGAATCACACTTGCACTTGTTAGTGCTTGTTCCCTATACCATTTAAAAATACCATAAAAAACCCCAGTGAAATGGTACTAAATATAAAGAGGAAAGAATTGTAGAGAAACTACATAAATAATGCACATTTCCATACCACGAGATTTCTTAAAAATATTTTCTGTGGCTCCTTTTATCCCTAATTTCTACAGAACAGTGCTGGGGTCTCTTCTCCATTATTTTTTAAAAAATAATTGAAAAAAAAACATGGACAAAACGCTAGACAGGTAATTTCCAAAATATTGAAAAGTCATGATAAATATATGTTACACATTTAAGATTTGCTCTCCTAGCAAGGAATATCCTATACTGAAAGGTGAATTCCATTATTAAAATCCTCATTAAGTCGATAAGATGAAAGAAAAAATATGTGTATTTGGGCTCATCCTGAAAGAAGCAATTATCTAAATACTAATTACTAGTACAGGTTCATTCTACATAAAGAAAAAATCCTCCTGAATTTAACTGACTTATTTCTGAGTCATCTTGCTTCAATTTGGATATCTACAAATAATTTCACAATATAGATTAATCACTGCTGGATTTAATTTGATTGTGTTGGGCTTCAATGATTTTAAGCCCACGTTGATTCTGTTTTTCTTTTGCTTCCAGTGCCTTAACAAAACAGTACACTATAGTTTGGAATGCAGAACCTCTTACTACGTTACAAAACTTTTCAAAACCAAAATGGGCTAAAAAAATATACAAAACAGTCCTCACACCTCTCCAGCCTCCACTCAAAACCCTGCATCAAATCAGGTAATGTATCTGAGTCTTCTGAAACAAGAACAACTTTCTACAGACTAAACTATGGTATTTACATTTCCAAATTAAATTTGCTTTAAAACAAATGAGTATCTATCAGTTTCACTACTGATGCTATCAGTGTCCTACAGTCATACCATTACTTGGAAAAATGTATCTATTCCTGAGTTAATGAAAGATTTGTAGTCTGCTTTTAATTAATATAGAGACTGAGATTTTTGTCATGAAGGACTTTTGGGGAAGTCTGGCGAGATTTTCCACAAAGCTCTTCAGCTCCTTTTTAGCCACTTCAAAGAAAAAAAAATTCCTCTTGAACACAGATGGTTTTGATATAGCTATTTCCAATCATTGCACATCTTACCGCACAGTATCTAAGTGCCTGTCTGAGGTCCCTTGACTACAGTCCTGCAGAATCAGGCTTTGAATCTTGCAAATTAGAGGAAAGCTTACATATTCATTGCTCCTTTCAGAAATGCTACATCCAATCACAAAGGAGTGAGGGAGGAAAAAATCTTTAGCAGCAGCAAGTGCATCGAGGCCTTCTAACTCGCACAACAGGATGTTTGTAATAGTTTGGATAGCAGAGACTAATGCTTACTTCAGTTTTGCTTCTCTGAAAACCCCACCGCTAAATCATAACAATCCTCTCCTATTCTCTGAGCCAGAATTTAATTAGCTTTGCCATGAGTGTTTTCCAACTCACTCTAGTACAGCAGAGACAAACACACCGATTTTGACCCAAAGTAGCCCTCTGCATTCAAGGCTAGACTCAAGGTTTAATCCTCACCCATCATTTCCCTGTTTATAATGAGAACAACTTCATTTTCATGAACTGTTAAAAGACCTGGGAATTCTAACCTGAATTCAGTTAACATGAAAACTTAAGTCACAACAGAGACTTCATTGCTCCTATCTCGCCCAACTACCTTCCAGGTAAGAAGAATGTTTCACCCATTTTTGCATGTTTATTTTTTTCTTATGCTCATGCTTTTAATCTTTACTAGTGAATTGCTCGAGTATGGGCTCACTTGGTTAGCTTTCTGAATCAAGTAAATCCATCAAGATCAGTTTCTAGAGTTTGGTACTCATGACAGCTAAATTCAGATAAAAACAAGGTAGAGGAAATTATGTGCATTATGTCATGTTAAGACGTAAAGGTGGGAGTTCCATAAAGCGTGTGAAATCTAGCAAGACAAGAAGCAGGGTAGGAAAAGATATTTTTGCCTTTAGTGATACTTCCCATTGCTAAGAGAAGCTAAACCTGTCCTGTATGTGAACCACTGACTTAAATAGGGACACTTCTCCCCCCAAATAAACAAAAAACATTCGTTCTGCATGAAATCAGATTACAATTCTTATACATTCCTGGAGACAGGCAGGTACCTCCTTGTCTGTTTTGTCATACACTGGCCTTTTAATGTTTTTAATAAATAGAAGTAGCCTCCCTCTTTACTTTGGTATCCACGCAAGTCTGACTCCACATACTACTGTGACTTCATTGCAGCCAGAACAAGTACTCTTTACTGCATTG
Source organism: Gorsachius magnificus (assembly GCA_034008185.1). Taxonomy (NCBI): domain Eukaryota; kingdom Metazoa; phylum Chordata; class Aves; order Pelecaniformes; family Ardeidae; genus Gorsachius; species Gorsachius magnificus. Next base: position 7,931,919 of record CM067086.1, on the reverse strand, counting down.
TCATAAAAGGAAGTAAGAGGTAACAGGTCTAGAAAAACCATGTATAGACTGATGCTTCTCTCAAAGTCCTATCAGAACATTGCTTCCACTGAAATTGTGATCTTCTAACCAATATAAGGCAGTTTTGGGAATGAAGATGATTGACATCTGAAACATTTTAGCAGACGTGATTTGGAAAATGTGCACGCATGCATAACAAATCTTAAGAAGTTTCCCTATGGAGGTGGATCTTAGTGCCAATTTCTCAAATTAATTTTAAGCCATCAGTAAAAAAAAACCTACAAGCAACATTTTCAATTTGTATCAAGACTGACTGATCACACATAAGGGTATTACCAATTTTGCAAACTAGTTTATATTTGCACACCAGGTATTTATTTTCAAGAGCTAGATTACATTAACTGCAGATTATGATTTTACTCTGTTCATTCCTCCCCGAAGGAATTTCAAATTGCTTAGAGATGCTGAATTACTGAACACAAAATGAATTCCATAGCTCCCATACATACAACTGAAGGAAAAATCTACACTGGAAAGATCTGAATTTATTTTTAGTTAATGTACCTGCCTTCTCTTGAGAAAAGAAAACTTCTTTCATTTGTCATTTCAATCCATTTATATTATTTATAATATAGAAGTTTCAAGACTACTATGTCTGTGGGAAAACTGGTTACTAAGTATCACTAAAATTTGTTCAAACTGTAACTGGGAAAATAAAGGAACAAGAGTATCTAAATAATTAAAGCAGAAAATGACCAAAAAATTGATACCACTTTAATGAAAGACAGCTAGGAATATTGTGCAATATTTATTGTCAGATATAGCATAAGAAATGCAAGTGTCATATTTTCCATCACTTAGAAAGCTCACATGTTGCAATACGCTGCCTTGCTCATATAACATATACACACATATCTACACCCATGCATATGACAGACACACACACAACTCTAATTGCAACAGCCTAAGTCATGATGAGTCTCGATAATAATTACTACTAACTGGCCCATCAGCTATCTTAGATGAATTTTCAGGGCTATCATTTGGCAGTTATCACCTGTCATCTCTTTTTTTCAGTAAGCTTTGCCTCCCCTCCCCTCATAAATCACAATTCCCAAAGATGCTACATGGTCCTAAAATATTTAGCCTAAGGGTTTTTTCTTCATTTACATTTGAAATAGAAAAGGAAGAGAAATAAGGAAAAGAATCCGATTGTGAGTCAACTTTGCAGTAGCACTGCATGACCAGTATACTGGAGTCTAAGATATAACAATGTACTTTTTTTTTCCTCTGGAAATGAAATGATGAGTAATATAGCTACATCTCAAATATGTTTGTGACTATAAAGGTAAAATACAGTGTAATGGATTTTTACTATTTCATTTCTGAAAAAGAAATTCAGAATTTATAAAAATACAAGCCAGCATGTGAATAACCGACAAATAAGTTCTACACAGTCTAAGGCTCTACACTGCTCTGGAATTATACACCTCAGTACAAAACCTGTCACTCTCAGTACAAAAACTGTCACTAAGACTGACTTTTAAATCATGAAAAAAATGAAAAAATATCCTTTTATACTTACCATCGGTGATCATTTGAAAATCTACATTAATTATAGTTAGCAGAAAACAAGACAAGCATTGATACTTTGAGGACAAGTCAACAACAAATTCCACAGTAATGTAGCACTATGAAAAAGAACATTAAAAGGCTTACCAGGGCCTCTGATTTGATTGTTGGCCTGACCATAAAGTTTGGGTCAGGATGCAGCATGACTGGTTTAGAGACTATTGATACCCCTGGATGTCGTTGGGTAGGTGGACTTGGAGCAAGTTGCTACGGGGTTAATTTAAAAAAATTACAATTCACAACATAATTTGTGAAAATCCATCATTTCACCAAGATGCCTCAATACAAATAGTTTATGGTAATGAATTTAATTACACTAATACAATGAAAGGCTTAAAGAATTATTTTAAGATGTACAAAGTTAACCAGCCAAAATGCAATTTCTCTGGCATCCCAATAGTAGCTTTTTCCCCTAAACTCTGATTTCACCAGCAAGATTATGGAAAAATCTCATCCCTGCTTTTGGCATTTATCCCACAATGGCAATGAACTGAATGAGAAACTACAGGGGAAAAAACAATGCTAAAGTTGAGTGTAAGAACATAGTGAACCTGAAATGAGTTTTTAACTAATCTATGGCTAAATATATCATTTAAGAGGAAATTCACCAGGACTGCAGTGATCAGTTTTCCATATAGAATTTCAAGTTAGCTTATCCTGACTTAAGAGCAAGGGTTAGTTGCACTAATTACCTACCCTTGACTCTACAAAGTACAGATACTCAGAGGCATCTGAGACCTAATCATCCGGCACGTACTAACCCAATTGTAACACTTCTTACTCTGTCAAAACTCCCACTGACGTCAAGCATAGTTTTATTCAAGAAGAGAGTTCAAAAACTGAGCCCTGTGTGTTCAGTTTCTGACTTAACCCCAGCAACTCTCAGCACACTCTTGTCAATATTTCTCATAGGAAATGCGACGTATTCCAGATATCATTCACGTAGTACAAGCTGTATTCTCTGAAATGATTTGAATTGCTTCCAGCAAATTGGTTAAGCCACCTTTTTTTTTTTAAAAAAAAATAGGGAAATTTTTTGGTTGTTTTTGTTTGTTTGTCATTTTGGTTTTTCCCTTTTTTAAATAATTTAAGAAAAAAGTTTTGGAACCAGATCTTCTAAAATCCCTGTGGACATCCCTCAACTAACATTGTTCCATACTGCAAAGTATATTGTATAGTTAAGCTTTCTTATCTTAGAAGAATTGACAGGTTCACAGACATCAATTTATTAAAGTTGCACTGGAACTGGACAATTTAAAGACAGACTTTTCTACAGTGCCTCAGATTGGGGAAATCTGACATCCGGCCATCCTGAATCAAAAGCAGTGCAAAGAGTTATCAAACAAACATTGGTTCTTCTGAGAAGAAAGCTTACATCTTAGCACCCACTATGTTTAAAATATAGTTAGGTCCTAGCTCCTTTTGCGTGTCTTGACAGAAGAATAAAGTATGTACTCTCCTTGACATACAGAACACGCAAACATGGATCATATATTGCTGAAGCGTTGAAATAGGAAGTCCTCAGATCATTAGGAGTCAGTTCCACTACCTGGTATTGGGTATCTTGTAACACAGCAATGGATCCACACACGAATACAGATGCTCAATTTTAAATAAATTAGCCATGCAGAGTCAAACCCTTGGCATTTCCTTGACATTAGCATTACATGGTAAGTTCATAAAACTACAGTCATTATTAACAGTACTTAACATACCAGTGGATTGCTTGACACAGAAGATACTTTGCTGACGTGGGAGGTGTTTCTTATAACCTAAACAGTAACAGACTTAGTACTGGGTCCATATAAAGCATACTGCTAATAATAATTTTGAGAAACAGATCAATTTATACCAGATATTTTAATAGTTAGTTGTCAAGAATGTATTTGACAGGATATGGCTCCTTTTGTCAGGTATTTGTTTGAGCTGAATTTGAAATTAAATGATCTGGGGAAAAAGCTGAGCAACCCAGAGAAGATTTACCAGTTTGAGTAATATTAGAAAAGTAAACTTATGGGACAACAGTTGCCAAAAGGCTTTAGCAGGCATAAATACAAGATCTTTTATCACTCAAGTCAAATAAATGCACTGCTTCTGTTTATCTGTGGTATTAAAAACTGACTTTTTAAAAAGCAGCAAGGATAAATTGTCCAGCTTCTGATCTTTCTTCCATGTCTGAAACCACATCAGGAATACCAGGTTATCTACTTATAAACAAAGCAGCTTTGGCTCAGTATTAATACTTTAACTAAGAGCATAGTTCTTTCCTTATATTCACTAATTACATTCAGTGAAAACTGGCTTATTTTCAAAGGCTAGGTTATTTTTTTTTGTTGCCTGATGTATTTTTCTTTAATAATTAACCTCTTTTCTCTAACATATCTAGCAGTGGAAAAATTGCCCTAAACATATATTGAAATACAGGGGTTTGGGGTCAGATCCAGTATGGCAGTTCCTATATTACTTCCTTTATCTGAATATTTTCTATTAGCATTAGGAGAATCTATTTCTCCTCTGAACACTAGTATGTAGTAGATTGTGTCATTTCACATCATTTTTATTTTGCAAATAACTTGAAAACCTGTTATCCATAAGAACATCTGACATCTCCATTTTGGTGGATCTAGTATATTTTGGCACTTCAAACATCTAAACCACATAGATCACACACTTACAAACTGAAGTAGACCTCTGACAGAAGAGATTCGTAATTCATATTAGGGCAATTATTCACATAGAAATTATCTGCCAGTTTCCCCTGATCAATTTGCATAACCTTCCCCACTCCAACCAGAACCATGCAAAAGCAAAGCCTAGTATTTCCAAGTAAACATGCAAAAAAGTAAAAACCAACAATACAACCAGTCAATCCATGCAGAAAACTGTAGGAAAGAAGTGACCGTATGGTTCCCTCTTCTGCTGTTTGAAACAAGTAAGAATCTTTCGCCATAAAAATGAGTACATGAATCCCACTACCGTGCTTCGCAAAGGGAATTATGATGAAACAGCTGCCATTTCTCTCCTAAAGTGAGATCTGGCACAAGATTTCTTGTATTAGATCTTCTGCTGGACTGAGATTGTAATAAGAAGAAAGTCAGAATATTTTCTCAAAGAAACTCCTAACTCCCATGTGTCAAAAAAAAGGTAAAACCTGATTACCAACTCTCATTAATTTCCAAGTATCTTACTGGTAATTTATACTGTGCTGATGTTTTAAAGTTTGAGCTTCTGATTTTAAGCTCATTTTCTTTGTCCATTCTTCTCATCTGACAAAGCAATTTGATAACATATTTAGAACATGTTCACAAGTCATTTTCACTACACAGATATTTTTCTCAAATTTAACTATGAGTTAAATCTGCCACCTGCGATTGCTTTTTTTTTTTAAATCTGTAAACACTCAAGTCCAAACTGTCTTTTTAACTGATACGTTCTGCCCAAGATACCTGCATGTAGTAGGGTTACAACATACATAGGGAGAACACAAAACTGTTTCAACTTAAATTTAAAAAAAAAAAAATAAAAATTAAAAACTACCTCTGACTGCATTTACTACTATGAAACAATGCAACCATCTCATTCCTTCTTTTAACATGGCACATGGCAGATGGGCAGATTCAGTGGATAAAGTGGGTGATGGAGCAGGGGAGGCAGGCCAGGCAGCGGAATGGTAGAGGCACATGCATTCAAACAAGTCATGAGGTCACCTGGGAAGCTGGTGTTACTGCCAGGGCTGGACCTCTTGAAAGCGGAACATTTGGTGTAGGAGGTGGATGAGCTGATGCTGCTGGAGTAACAGTGGGTGGTGGCGGCAGAGGTGGTGCCACACATAGCTTAGGCTTGTCAACTTCATCTAAGTTTATATCATCCAGATCTGTGGTATGAAGCTGCAGGCCACCGGCAAAACGCCGCATTGATGTGGCAGAAGGAGAAGCAGAAGGTCGTCCACTTGCCAACTACGTGCAACAAAACAGAAATCCGCCTTAACAGTTCGTCTGCTTGCAACAGCTCTAAAGGAATTAATGGCAAATGCTAGAATATCACTCAGCCTAACTGCTTTCACACAGGAAGCTCTCAGCTGCTCCCGGCACAGAATACACAAACTTTTTCTCTGAAAGCCTTTTTAAAAGCACTCCCTGGGATCCCAGTTTGAAGAGAAGAAAACTGGAAGTGCTGTGACAGTAGCCTTGGCTGTTGTAGCAGTGGGTGGATCACACACACAAAACCCAACCAAATCTGCATGGAGTCTTCAGAAGGTAAAATAATAGGACAAACCACAGATAATACAACTCTTGCCTCTCTAGGTGTCATGAGGTGGAAGCAAGAATTGCAAAGGTGATTATGTAAAAGGAAAGTAATCCAAGACTGGCCCTGAAATTCCATGCCACCAAAAAAAGGAAAGGGGCTAAAGTCTGATACAAACACAACCAGACATTAATACAAGAAGGGGAAGTAAGCTTAAACAGCTATCAAACCAAGAAGTTTAGGGTGCTACAAAATTCAGACCCTCAGGAGGTTCTAGACCTTCTAATTTTTGTTCATCACCAGATGCATTATGGGGCTAAAACTCCAGAGTTTGACAATAATGAGCATCTGACATCAAAAAAAAAAAATTATGTGCACTAAGAAGGATTCTACATGTGTCTTTACAGTTGCTAGCATTTCTTTTATCAGTGATCCAACTGAAGTACTTTAGAAAATCTAGTTGATACACTTTTCATTTTGCTATTTTGTAGACTCAACTGAGAAAATATTAGAGATACAAGCTGTCCTACAGACACATGCATCTTAGTCTAATATGACAATACTTCCCTCAGGAGGGTATCTCTGTTGACATTCTTTGGGATCTCCTTATCTGCCATACTTGCCCCTTTGTACTAGAAAATAGGTATTTCTTTGGCAGAGGTCAAGAGATCTTGACTGTTGTTGTACCCCAGTAGCAGATCAAGCCTGTAGTACCCAAATATTTTTCAGCTGCATTCATCCCTCTAAAGCATTCTAGTTTTGTGTTTTACATGAGTTTAACTGCTAGGGTAGTTTTGTAGAAGAACTGTAACAGAATAATAGAAGAATTGATGGAGAATATACAACACAGAGTGCTTGTCTTAAATCAGGGTAGAGCTCTGGAAATACAACACTTTTTTATCTTTAATGTTCCCTCTTACTTTACAAAGTAAAGGGGGACAAAGATCTAGCAGAACACAGGCAGCCAAATTTACTTAGTGAGAGAAAACTCAGCATAATCATTCCACTGTCCTAGAGACCTGAACTGAAGAGCCACATGGATCTGAGCCTAAGGCCAGGAAGAACAGAAGACCAGCTGCTGTTTTCAGAGCTGCTCCACGTTGACCTGAAGGAAATTCATGCGAGAGTGTTCCTCAAGGGTCCCTTTTGTGGTTACAATTTCTCGGGGAACCCGGGGGAGTTCAGCGGATTGCAGTGTTCCTCTTGAAAGCAGCTGTGCTTGGAAGACAGCCAGAGCAACAGGATGGTGGGAAAGCCTCACTCCAGATCCAGACCCATCAGGCTCTAAGGCACAATCACTATCCGCAACTCCCTTCATTTAAGGGGACTATTTAAAACACAAAACTGAACCCTATTCTTCAGGAGTTGTGTTCCTTTTTTGTCATTTTTTTAACCTGTGCCTTTATTCCATGCAATACAAGGAAGCATCCAAGAGCTCGTCATCAATGATGTTCTCATTTGCATAAGATACTAAAAAATATGGCTGGGTATTCTAGTCTCAGTTTTATTATTGGTAGCATGTCCCACCTATGCCAACCAGCTCACAAGCAAATTAAATTATTAATTTTGTGGTGATAACATATTTAAAAAGGACAAACAAAAGCCAGGTCATTAAAATAATAATAAAAAAATTCCATAAAATATGGGAACAACAAATGCTATAGATTGCAATTCATCAGTTACTGACATTTTTTTCCACCCCTCTTAGAATAAAGGCTGAGAGGGAAAAATGAAGGCAGATTTTTCTCTGGTAAAAACCTATCGCTTTTAGGAGACAACTAGTCAGTTATTGAGAGATCATGCACTATATGGAGAAGCCAGAATTTTACCTCAGGAGACTCATTCTCCACAGAGGAAATCTGTTCTAACCGTGTCTGACAAAGTCTTTCGACCCAGTGCTGCACCTTTTCTGATTCTTCCAGGTCTTCTCGTTCTGTCTCCGATACCTTAACCGTAACATTGGTGCATGAAAAAAGTTTATAGGTATAGTAACAACACAAATATATTTCAAAAGTGTGAAATGCCATTTAAATTAGTTTTAAAACTAATTATAATTTCAAGAATTATTTCCTATTTTGCTGGTTTTCATTGAATTAATCACTACACATAGGCACTCATTAACTGCAGATGTATCCTCATTTGGGCAAAAACTGCAGAAACAAGCAGACTTGGGAACAGAGTTTTGCACTGCAACAACATTTTTTTTTTTTAAACTTCATTATCTTTGACATGATTAAACAAGTGTCCTGCTAAGATACTGCACAGCTAATTTTCTTTCAATGTAATTTTGCACTTGATAGGAGAACACAACATACCTCTTGCACAAGACGATTTATTTTCAGTTGTTTTTCTTTCTCCAACATTCCTTCTTTTTCTTTGGCAAGTTTTTGCTCAAACTCCATTTCCTTTTTATTCTTCTTTTGTTCACACAGACTGTCACTTTTTGACTTCTTTCGCTCTTTCCCCTTCTGGGAAGTTTTAATGGCTTTGGTTTTTTTTGTTTGTTTATTTTTAGTTAAACAGATTTTTACATCAGCTAAAAACATTGCAAACTTCAAGCTCAGTACATGAGTGCCTGCCTTGAAAATTTAGTTACAGTCTGTGCAAGTATGGGGATGGTCTTTTAAAAGAAAATCTAAAATCCATTTCCCCAGCAATTTGTAGGAAATTATACCTTGTTTGGAGGTGCCCATGCACATTAATTTAAGTAGGACAAGATTGCACAGTTAAACTTTTTTGCTCCTCTGCAAAGTTACAACATTAGTGCACAAAGGCCCACTACAAAATTTTGAATATTCAAACAATTTTGGTTAGGTCTTGATTTGCCATCTCTCTGTTCTGGCATTTCTATATAAATATGAGACTGACTGCTTTCAGGTGACAGATGCTCATGTATAGGTAGATGTGAATATTCTATGCATAGAACATCTTCATGCATACGTCCTAAACCCAGGATTGCATGCCTTAGTACAACTGAAATAAGCAATTACAAAGGAAAGGCTTAGATTAGTGCAGAAACTGAATTCCTCCCAGGAAAGAACACTGCATCATGAAGACCAAGTAGCTCCTACAAGAACTGGATAAAATCAATTCACATGAGTGAACTAATATAGCACAAAGAAACTCTAAGATTTTACATGTGGAGTGCTACCAAAGGGGAAAACTACATAGTCTTTTTGGAGCCTCTGTTCCTGTTGTCTTCGAAATACACCCTGCTCCGTATTCCTACTTTAACAATGTAATATTTCTGCTACACTCTCCCACTTGTACTGGTAGGGCTGGGCCTAGTTCATACACAAAAGCCTATCTTCTCCTTTTATTCATTAAAAATAGGATGAGAGGAAATGGCCTCAAGTTCCATCAGGGGAGGTTTTGATTGGATATTAGGAAAAAATTCTTTACTGAAAGAGTGGTCAAACATTAGAACAGGCTGCCCAAAGTGGTGGTGGAGCCACCATTCCTGGAGGCATATAAAAAACACGTAGATGTGGCACTGCAGGACATGGTTTAGTAGGCATGGTGGTGTTGGGTTGACAGGTTGGACTTCATGATCTTAGAGGTCTTTTCCAACCTTAGTGATTGTATGAAAAAATAAAAAGGAAGAGCAGCTGGCCACTTACTGTCAGTTACTGCCAGGACCCAGAGATGCAAAGCTTCAGGTTTGAGTTTGCTCTGCTCATTATTATCAGCTACTGATTTTTCATGGTGGGTTTGGGAATTCAAAGCTTGAACGTGCTTCACCTTACATAGCATGATTTGTCTTCCTTCCACCTTTTACATGTAATACTGACAATAAAGCCTTGGAAAACAGACATTTTCCCTGGCAGCTACAAAAGTCAATTCTCCCAGTCAAGTAGTGAATTAAAACTTTGTACTGCTGAGGTCAGTGGGAAGTTGTCTATTGCTTCATGGTTGTGGTTTTAAAAAAATATTAAAAAAAAAAATCAATACTTCTCAGAGACAAAAATTTAAAAAACCTTCAAGTAAAAAAATCTAGCTTTTCACACTAATGTTTTAACATCATTCTGTTGGCATGTTTTATTCAAGGCTAATTAGTTTGTACCTTATTAACAATTGCTAATATTACCTATCTGCTAAAAAATTAGAAAATACCTTTAGTACTGTCTACTAAATGTAACATCTAGCAGGTCAACCTGCTAGGTATCAACATTTGAAAAATTACTGAATTTGAAGGCACACTTAGTGGTACACATGCCAAAGTGTTCCAGAATATGAACATATCTCAGACAATGTTAGCTGCATTCAGATACAACAGGATGAGTCATCCTTTCCACCCATTTTCCCCATGGAATCAGTTTACTTCCTATTAAGGACGTTTTTAATACAGAGTGAAATTCTGGTTTTAAAACAAAACAAAAAAGCAATTAGCAATTTGGAGTAGGATTAGAATTCATCCCTTCCAGATTTAAAAATATTTCTAAAAGAAAAAGATTAAAAATATATCTTTTCAAGCTTCTAGTCCACACTATGTAGTAGAGTTCAATAGGAACTGGGTAAGAGTTTCATTACTATATGAAAAAAGTATTTGGAGGCTCTCTAAGCTATCTTTGTCAGCAGCAATACAGAAGATCGCCTATTTGTGTGAAGGGACTGAGTTTTCATAACATGTATTTGTACTTTTCAGATAGAAATCCTAACTGTACTGGCTCTCACACAAATTACAGATCCACGATTTACAGTCACTGGCAGTACAAAATGGTATCAGAGTGTACTATCGTTTCCTATCCTCTGTTAAGGAGAATAGGCATTTTCTATCCATGCAGAAGGTTAAAGTAGTAGTACTAATTGGTGACAGACATACTTCACCTGTCAGATACAATCCTGACCTCATCAAAACCCTTGAGTTTTCAAGAGACAGACTTATGAACTCTCCTTGACACTTCTACCCCAGTTAATTACCATCAGCCATCACAAAAAAACCCACACAACACAACCACAAACACCATATAATAAGGCTAATATACATTGAAGGAAATAAAGAGAATAAAGCAACAGCAGGAATTAAGTATTATTTGAAATGCTAATACTTTAGCAGCTACTCTACAGATATAAAAGTATTCTATCAAGCTTAAAGATTTTCAGTTGGTTTTGCTCGTTCTGTGTGACGTACATGCTTAAAAGCCTTTTTGCCTTGAGCACTCCTCTTACTCGGAGATTTGCAAAGGTATAACTGGGAACTGCCTACTTGGTTCCCAGTGAATTTTTGTCTCTGTTTTTTTTTTTTTTATACATTATTCTGAGGACTTCTGGAGAACATAAAGACATGCACTGCCCACCTTTACTGAACACCTTCTACAAAGTATTGAAATACATTTTCCATTGCAGCTGGCAGGACTTAAAAAGTCCAAAGTATTCAAAAGGACAAACTCATAGGCAGATGCATCCCAAATGCATCTTGATTTGCTCACACACTGAAAGAAGAAGCATCTGACTATAAAGAAAGTCTGGTAATAACTAAGAAGAAGAAAAAAAGAGGAATTAAAATCGAAATGCACAGCAAACAAATTCATATATCAAACTTTGTACCTTGCGGATTGTGGGAAATTTTCCTTCATACCGATAAAACCATCCAAAAGCTACAAAAAGGTAAAGGAAAAGTTGTTTTTTGAAGAAATGCCAAGGACCTGTCCAGATTCAGATCAATATATGCTGATACATGTAACTGATTAAAATTTATTTGAAGGTGCAACACCAAAGGTTTGCTATTACATGACAAGTTCTTAGACGACTTCTTGGTCAATTGTGACAGTACATTTAGTCACAAGTTACCCTCATTTTACGGCTACACATTTTATGTTAAGCAAAGCAAATGCAACATGTAATCTTCATACAGAACCATATAGCCATATGCATTGCTGAGATTTCAATGGTCACAGTCCTACTTTACACCAGTTTTAACAAGCCTTCTTAAGACGAAACAGGTATTCAAAGTCATTCAAGCTCATGGCAGAACACCGTGGCATTTCAGGAAACAAGAAAAGCTCCATTTCCTAGGATAAAATATTTTGAGCCAAGTGCATAAATATCAAAAAACACATTGCTAAGTAAAAGCATACAAAAGAATTCGTTACCATAATTTTATATAAGAAACACTAATAACACACACAGCTCCCAACTACCTTTCCGTAGGATTGACAAATTTTTTTATTTGTATCAAGATATCTTTGGAAAGCAATGACAGCAACAGTGTCATAACCTTTCATCATTTACCAAAGGACCACATGTATTGCCCTAGCAAAACCAAATTACCAGTTCAGTGTCAAGACTGACTGTCAGGAGGAAGGGAAACACAGGAAGAATCCGAATCAGGATAGGAAGTTAAGGCTGAGCAGCAAACCTGTTTGTCCTGCTTCATGATCACTTCATCCATGTCATCTGTTTCAAGTTGGTCATGTGCAACTCCCTTTAAATCTACTAGAGAAACAAAGGAGGAAAGGAGTGAGGAGATAGAAATGACAGTCTAACTGGAGGTTCCCATGAAATGAAAAAGAGATCAGCAATGTGTGACTAGAAGTTTCCATGAAATAAAAAGAAGTTAGCAGTAGGATATTTTTTCCAGATAACTGAAAAAAAATGAGCTCCTGCTTAAATCAAATCAATTTCTAACCCCCTTCAACCCTGCAGAGCAGTTATGATCTGCATATGGCCAATTAGTCAGCTCTGCTATGAAGGGAAGCCTGCAGAGGTAGGTGGCTTTTCCTGTAATTAAACCATCAGCAGTTCTGGGATATATGGCTTCAAAAAGAAGTATCAGCCTTCTGCTGTGCTGTCACTGGTGTAAATGCTATACAGAGAAAACATTGTCCTGAAGAATCAGAACACTAAATAGATAGAAGATGGTTGCAGAAGAAATATGTCCCCATCTCAGTTTCTCATCCATGACAAGTTAAGTGACTTCCCCAAAGTCACACAAAAAACCCCATAATCAGGTTAGGAACCGACCCAGGTCTCCCTTAAGTCATGCAATACCTGCTCCACAAGCACTTTACACTTCTTCCTTGTCTAATATCATTTTCGTACACTCTCCACATACTATCTATGGTTCCCAGGTTAGCTTCTTAACTGTAAATTAAGCTCCAAGCATTTTAAATTCCTTTGGACAACTCAGTCAGACTTACACTTCAGGACAATTCTTCATGGAAAAGTTGGAGTGTACAAACAGTGCCTCCTCAGTCTCGACTAATTCTGAAGCAGGCTGCCCACTGATACCAAATCAATTTTTAGACTGCAGATTACAGCCTGTAAGTGAAAAATTTGCTGCAATGGATGAAAAGAGGAAAAAGACAGGAAAAAGGAGAACAGGGGAGAAAGAAGAGATATATTCAATATGGAAAATTATAGTAGGAGGGGAATAGGAAAAGCAAGATATAAGGAAAAGGTGTTTCAGAGTCTACAGATAATCTGTGTTTGAAAAAGCACCAATTTTTTTCCCACCCTGACAGATAGTCTATTTAAGATATTAACAGATCCGCTTCTGCACATAGCACCTCATGAACAGATGCCTGAATTTTTGCAAATTCTTAGAAATGTGCCTAGCTTTGTCACGATTAGGTCACTAGGAATTGATTCAGAAGTTCTGACTGCACGGTTGTAATTAGTACATTCTTACATGCTTTGCTACCCAAGATCTTTGCATGCAAGATTATTTTTGCAACAGTTGTAAACATCATTATGCCATCATCATTTCATTTTCAAGATATTTGTCAAAAGAGCATGAACTGAAGAAAGTGATATGCAGAAAAATGATGTGGTAAATACTTTAGCCTGAGAAGGAATAAATTAGATGTGAAAGGCATGCTTGCAAGAAACAGATTTGTCAAAAGATCTAGGACAAACACTTAAAAAAAGTTGCTGATTCTTAAGAATCTTTGATTTTTCTCTTTTTTTTGTCTAGTGTCTTACTATTGTTTTGCAACAGTGGCTTCTGTTGCATTTTTTGTTATCACATTCAATATACTGTTTACTCAATTGAGTTGTTCACTTCTCCTCATGGAGGAGAAGCAAGGGAACTTGAAGACATTCCTACAGCCCCCAAAGACTACCAAATTAAGAGAGAATAAGAAGAGATGAGGGAAAAGATCTTTAGATTTTTCTGAAAATTAAACACTGAATTAATTTCCTCCAAGCTAAAAGCAGGGATTCCATATCTATCTTTTCCAGTCAGAAGCAAGCAGACAAAAACAGTCAACACCCTAATCTCCACACTCATTTAGAATAAGGGAGGAAAAAAAACTAACAACAGGAATAGTACAAAATGCATTAGTTCACTCCAAATGAGACTGCAAATCTATTACTAGTTTCTACCTCCAAATACTCCACCTCCCAAGATCTCCTCTCAAATATAAAAATGATGTTAAATTACTTGCTATGATTAATGCAGAAAGCTCAAAGCTAATTCCAAATGAAAGAACAAAACCAAACACTTGTCTCCCCTTCTTCATACCTTAGTTTTCAAAAGTAACAAAACCCAGTAACAAAATTCCCATAAAACCTCAAATATTACTTATTACTACAAGTATTTTTTTCTTCACTGAGATGAAAGCACTCATACGTATATAACTGTAATATATCAGCTTATCCACATGGACATAAAACCATAATCATGTATCATATAAAAGACACAGCGCTACTTCCATTTGGACATATAGTGGAAATCAGCACAAGTCTACCAATGCAAGAACTGCTCTGGTGACAGCTGAGTTGAAAAGGTTGACAAGCAAAACACTGAACATAAACAACATGGAAAGCAATGCACCAAAACCCAAGCTAAAGATGTTGATACTTCAGACAATTTCCTAGTGAGCTTTATTTTTTCTCTTTTTCCTGCCGCTGCTGACAGTTAAAAATCATGACCGAGCGGATGTAGATTTTGCAAGCTAGGTACCTGTTAAGTAAGAGCTATTAAATTAATCTATTTTATGCTTCCAGCCTTCTGAAAATAACCAAGTCATAGCTAGCTTGGCTTGGACACAAACTGGTGATGTATTCCATACAGCTCAGTAATGAGTGTGAAACAAATACTTTCCCTAGGAAGCAGATTGAAATCAATTACTTACTTTTGTGTTTGGAACGAGGGGCAGAGTGCACTTCTGCAGTTACAGTTTGTAGACATCTGGAAGGTTCTTTAGGACCCCAGTCTTCTTCCCACTCCTTTTTAAATTTCTCTTCCTCTGCTGTTATCCTATAGAAAAAAAACCCCTACAGCTAGGAATTCTGAGCATAATAACAACAGCATCAATATAAACTCATTATAATTATTTAATGTTCAGTATGTTTGGTTTTTTTCCCTTTCATATAAAGCATCAACAGCCCTTTCCCCCACCAAATTGCTTTCATCAGTCTAAGTTTCATTTACTAGGATAATTTGAAAAGATATAATGTAACTGAGTAATATTCTCATTTAATATTGAGACTTCTAAGGCCAGTTATAAACACCTGCACAGATATTACACTACAATACTGACTGTCACCTTAACTGAAGCCAAAACCCATCTCTCACCTAATAATTTTTCATTTTTAGAATTGGGAAGTATCTATTAGTTTTAACTAATATACTAATCACAGAACATCTAACACATGCCTAAATCAGATGTTACAATGGTAAACTATACCTAAAAAGTGTGTCTTATTTCTGTATCTTATCTAATCTAATGATTGCGTCTTAAACATATAGTCCTAGGCTACACCAAAAAGTGACTCTTCTCAAAAGGAACTGCTGAGACACAAACCATATTAAATTCAGCATTCTGGGGGGAGAGGGGGAAGAATTGTCACACTTCAGGATAAAGGAGCTCATAAAACAAGGAAATTACCTAAAAGGTACCTAGAAAGGCACCATGATCAAAAAGTACATTTGGAAGGAAAATTCAGCTAATCCCAAGTAGGTTACAAGAGAATCGCCATATATAGCTTGTAGCTTCATATATAGTGCCTTTAAGTGATCCAAGATCTTTTATTGGCTGTAGCCTGTCTTGGCACCATGTATCAGTTTACCTGTTCAAAATTTACCAGGTCTAACATATATATGATGCTATTTATACTTGGATTATCTTTTGCATCTCTGAATTAGCTAAGGTAAACTTAAAAAATATCCACATGTGGTCAAATTACTATTAAATCTGCAGCTGAGGTCAGTATTTAAATTTGGAGGCATAGTAAATAGCAGAGAACATCGGACAGAATGTTAAGGTTGGTTATTACATTTCATTTTAATTAAATAAAAAAAATGGGATTACAATGTAACTTGAAGTATACCGAGTTAAGGACTTCTGTCATTTAGGCACATCTGAAGTTTTTTCCTAAAACATATGCGGGATACTAATAAAGGGAACAGTGACTTTATACAAGGAATTCCTGCAGAAAGTATTTTAAAAATAGAGCAAAGCATCATTCTTACAAACATTATGTTCTAGCGAAACTGTCTGTCTGTAATTGCTTATTAAATCTAAGCTTTACAATATGTAAGTTCCTAGACTACCATCCTCTGTCCCCTACACCAATGAGACTGACACTGACTTAACCAGTTTGGGTTGTAATATGGAGAAATTTCACAAGCAGCTGAGCAGCACTTGGAAATTATACAAGGAAGTATAAAGACGTGCTAGACCTTAAACTGAGCAGCCCTCAAGGCAGCCTGACCATGGAAGTCCTCACTGAGTGAGTAAAGATGCATTCAGTTCAGAAGGATACTGCAGAGAGTGAACATTCTTTGTAACAGACAGGAAATCTGGATATGGAGAAAAAAAGTCATTCTTCACCTGCTATGGTCTGCTTTTATAGAAGCTTTCCATGGCTACTGCAGGAATTTCGACAGCAGACCACAATAAAGAACAAGAATTAGATTAGGAATACATGTAAGAATTCATGCTTGTGCTGCTGTAGAGTCCACAGCAGGACTGGTCAGAAGATTTTTGTCTTGTGGCAGCTGGGAAACATATTCCCTTCTGCACCCTACATATTCAGAAATCCCTGCACTTTTTCTATCAGAGAATTTTATCTAACACAGGTAACATGAAAAGGCACTTAAGTGAATGAACATGAATTAAAAACTCTAAGATGTCAAAGGTGCAAAACCGCATACTTCAGGGTCAATCTTGGCTCTGAAAGGCTGCATCAAAACGGGTATTGTACAATTTTACACTTTCACGCAATTTCCCAACATCATTTAGAAAGGAAATGAATTACTGTGATAACAAAACTTGTAACTTCAAAGTTCCAAATGCAAAACAACGCTTAAGTTACATTTATAGTTCTGACCTTATTATGATACAATCTATGAATGTGTAGTTCCTAGAATCATAGACTTTTAAAACCAGAGCAGACTGTGATAATAAAAATCAGATTTCCTGAACAAAAGAGTTTATAGAACCTCCTGCTTTCAGTGCCACAGTTTTAATGTTAGTAATTCTCTCCTCAGAAAAGCAAAAGTCTACTTAAAATTTTTGATGGCTGATATTTCTACTCAGACAATTAGCATCACATAGTCCTTATTTTAGTCTAAATCTACATAGCTTTTGTTTTCAGAACTGTCTGATAGACTGAAAAAGCTATTAAATTCCATGCTGGGTACACTCTCACAAATGATGAGCAAACTGCCCAGTTTTTTGTTTTGTTAAAATTTAAGCCAAGAGGATATGTCATGAAGCCCCTGAGTACATGCATGTTTTCCAACTCTTTAGTCATTCTTCTCTGTTTCTTCTCTGATCCATTTCCTTGCAGTATTCATTTCTGTTTCTTTCCCGTTAGAATTAAATGCAGCAGTTCAGTGAAAACAGAGTAAAGTTCTGAGACACAAAACTCCCTTAATCTTATGTTTCTCTACACATTTAAAACTTTTTTTTAAAATAAGCACCCAACTTAAATTTCACATGGAATTTATTATCACCATAACCCTCATGTTTTCCAGGTGCTGATTTTCACATCAGTTTCCTATTCTGTAACTGCGGTGTACTTAATACACTTTGGACCCTACATTTAGCTAAATGGAAATATATGCAATTTTTATTAGAAAAGAATATGCACAATGTTTTCAGCCAGATCTAATATATTATAAGGACCTTTTTTCACGCAGCATATTGCCTATGCAGGTTTTTACTTACTGCTCTATTTCTCTGCGATATCTCTCTTCTTCCTCTGCAGCCTTCTGGGAAATCTCCAGTTTTCTTCTACAATAATAAGAATTAGGGCACAATGATAGAAATAATATTTTCTGAGTAAGAGCTTGCACAAAGTGTGTCAGCATATAGTTAGTAAAAGATATAGACAGTAAATACATACACATTGAGGAATAATGCTCCTTTTTAAAAAGTTGTCTTTAAGATACCAAGGGTTCAATACACTTTCATAGGAACCCTGAGGACATTCATGACCATATGGATAATAAGGGCATATGATCTATTTAAGTCACTATCTCCTTCTGAGACAGTTCCATAGCGTGTTTATAAGAGTATAAAATTTATAACTGTCCTGCTAGGAAAAAAAAAAAAAAGAAAAAAAGGATGAGGGAATGGCATCATGAAAATAACTAGTATAACACTGAATCATAGGGGTATGACAGTCAGGGAACAGTGACCCTTCTACTCAAGATGTGTTTCAATGATATCAGCTTTGAAAACCTACAACATCAAGAGCACCACAGGATAACGATTCATGAACAGAGATTCTGCAACAGCAAAATTAAGTTGGGAATCTTCTCAGAGTTGTTCCTGTCTTCCATGCCCTCTCCAAATCCAAGCTAAATTTTTCATACTGTCATATACAAAGTCCTTACAATCTCTCTTTCTCTTGCTGCTCTTTGATGATTTTGTTAGTCTCCAGCGCAAGTCGCTTCTGATGCATTAACTCCTGGCGTTCTTGCTCACGGAGACGTGCTTCTCTCTGCCTTTCTCCTTCAGTCATGAACAGCTCCTTCCCCTGCAATCATAACCGCCACCCAAATCAGCTGTGAAAGTCTCACGAATGTAGTTCTTCTAGGAAGTAATTCAAAACTGATTACGTACTAGCACATCTGCCATTTCATCACATTACTTTTTCTGAGGAATGCTTTCTGACAGATCCGACTGCTTCATTCTAAGGAGCTACTGCAGTTTCAGTCTGAGATACGATGCGCTAAACACCTCAGAAGAGGCATGCAACTACTAAAGTCAGCAACAACAGTCTAGGAGTCATGCCAACGACCTATTCAGTGTGCCACTCAGAAAAAACTCCACATTATACTTTCTGGAAATCTAACCAAGCAATGCAATGCTAGAGGACAGCACATCAAATGAATCCCAGTGTGGAAGACAACTACTCAGTTACTACGTTTTAACACTCTTGTGCCTGGCTGCTGTGGAAATGTACCATTATTCAGTGAACGTACATTGCTAAAAGGTTATATAGTTGATGTGTTTTAGTTGGTTATGCTCCTGTTTCATTTGCTTTATAATTAAGACACCAGCACTATTTTCTATTCAAGAAAGATATTTCCATGGTGCTATTTGTGGAATACTTTGATAACATTTACCTAATTTTCATGTTAATTAGGAAGGCAGAATTTTTTATGACTCTAAGGCTCAAAGTAGACAGCTCGAACAGAAACAGGCAGTGAAGAATGCCTTTGCGCCATGGTCTTTGCTGACTGAACAATAGGAGAAGCTGTTCCCTTTTGCAATCTCTTCTTCAGCACAAAGATGTGTACTGAGGAAAGGAGAGACATGCAAGGTGAAGTAGGTCGGAGCAGAAGAGTTCCACAGTAAAAATTCACCATTTTAAGGGTGCAATCCCAGTGGTACATGCTGGAGTAGATCCCATCTTTTCTAACAGTTGGTAACATATCTGGGAATTGAAACCAAGTCCTTAGGTTGCTGAGTTCTAGATCTTAATCACCTAGTCTGAAGCATTCGTTTAAACAATGTCTACAATGTCTTTGAACGACTGCATCTTTTATTACTGTAAGAGTAGTTTAATTAAACCATGATTCCTTAATATAACTACAGTGTATACAAGCCCTTAGGAAGTAGCTTAAACGGTTTATTAAATCTTGTTTTCCCTATTTAATTCAGTTGCAAGGCAATTAGAAAACACCATCTTTGATTAGTCTATGGAACTTGAGTATCCTCTTCTATATAACTACGCATTTAACTATACAAAGGATTAAAGCAGTAAAAGCATTTAAACATTTATTTAAAGTCAGTGGAAATATATAATTAATTTCAGATGGCTTTAGATTAGGCCCCAAAGGAATATAGTTCCATTGTACGAAACAGTAGAAATGGAAAACTGAACCATTTTCAATGTGTTGATACACTAAAGAGATCAGATAAACAGCTGCACAAGGAATTAATTTGGAGTAAGACTAAGCTATTCACAAGGAAAAAATAATTCACTCCAACCCAATACACCTTTCATGTTTCAGCAGATGCAGCTATCTGTTAGAATGGAAGCTCTCAAACACGAGAGACCATTACAATAACGTTAATTTCCATTCCTTGTCAAGGAAACTGTTTTATTTGAGAATACTGTGGATAGTTATCAATATAATAATCAAAAGCCACTCAACACTGCCCTGGTTTGGCAGAATTTAGCGATATAGAAATTATAATGAAACACAGCTTTACTTCATATCTATTTATTTCTACCATTTATTTGACCTCAGTAATTTTCACAAACATTCTGCTTTTATAAATATATTACTTACAGCACCTGCTACCACAGAGATAGTCAAAGTACGACTACTTTTGAGCACTCTGACAGCCTGCAAATAAAAACAAAACCAAAAATCAGTCTGAATTAAGCAATAAAAGGCCTGTATATATAGGATGAAAGATGCTGGTTGTCAAAGCTGGAATTTCCAGAAGACTCACTGGAACTAAACGGGGTGGTAGTATTTAAATCTTAAAATTCCCATGTTCAATACACAACTACTTTGGTTAAGTAGCCTGATATTAAAACATGTATTCGCAGCCAGGAAAATCAGACAGATATTTAGTAAGCTGACAACTACATATTAGGGGAATTAGGAAGTCTTGATCTTACCTCTTTATGATCCACAGTAGAAAAGTCCACTCCATTTACCTCAACAATCTGATCACCAACCTAAAGGAGTTAATAGAAATTTTAGTACATATACTAAATTAATACATATATTAAATGAAAACAGAAAAAGATATACTGTCTAACATTTCTTAATACAGTAATCACAGGTACTGGCAGAGTACAAGGGGAACAGAGCAGAAACTGGGCAGGCCTGCACATCCACCCACATTAGCATTTCCTATTGCCACTGTTTGAGACCAAATATTGAGCTCAATGAACTGCTGTTCTGAGCCAGGAGGGCACCTCTCATGTTCTTGAAATTTAGGAAATTCACTTCACTGGAAGTGTAAACACACAGGATTTCTTTCCCCATGGAAAAAAAACCCCACAACTATTGACTTTGCAGTGATCCAGGATCCTTGTAGTAGTAAACACAAGTACCTTGTGGTACCTACCTTGGAAGGCAGCATACTTACTTCTAAGCCCACCTCTGCTGAAAGAGAATCCGGCTTAACATTGCTGATAAAAATGCCTGGTTTTTGCGTTGGACCACTGGAAATACTGGTGTAATATAAAAAACAAATATAGGATAATATTTATCAAATAATACAGTGTAATACAGTGAGAAGTCTTAGTTGTTTTCTCATAATTTGTTTCTGATTAGAGAATGTTTTTGTGGTATTAGCCTACTCTGAAACAAACACGAAAATTTGCCAGTACAAACACAATGGTTTATCGTCCTACTTTCCTATCCTTTACACGACAAAGTTGTGATTTAAGAAAAAGCTAAAAGAAAATTATTCAGACTTGTGGATTTTTCCTTAGATGTTGAAACTAACATAGTATACTGACCTACACAGTCTAAGGGACTGGGACACTAATGTCATTGGAAAGGAAGTGTGTAACACAAAGAAAAATTACTAATTGCTTGCACTTTCGCTCACTGAACTGCTGTCTACTATATGTATAATACAGTGTTATTTTTTAGGATTATTTATTAGAAGCAAGAAGAATGTCTCAACCAGGGGCCAACATCTAGCCTATAAACTTTAAGCTGCAGTCTAGGCTAAGCCCAAATACAGCAATGATTTTTGCAGATAACATATCCAGCGGGTGGTGTTGAACCACCCCTCCACATTTGTAAATAATTTTTTTAAAACCTTTAGATCTTCCAAATAGCATGAAAGAAAACTTATGCTTTAGAAAACACTCTGTGCAGTTCAATCCTGGTAATTTCAACTATATATTCCTAAATATATAAGAAATCCTACAATATCCCTTCTACCCCAAAATCTCCATAACTAGAAGTCTGAGAATTATCTGTTCATATTTCTAAAAGTCTTGCTAATTCAACACTACTTTTAGGAACTGGATATAGCTGTGCTATGGCTTCTCAGTTCTGAAAAGGGTCACAGAAGGCAGTCTAAGTTCAGGTAGTGAACCTGATACTGGACAGTGCTGGAACTTGCTACATCACAGAGCAACTTTTAAAATTATTTTAAAACGTAAAAGTATTTAGAAGATCCAATTCCACAACAACTTGTATTATGTCACTTTCAGCCTGCTTTTTTTTTTTTTTTTTTAAAAGATCTTTTTGGTTTTAAGTCAGAACCTGTGACACAGGTATTTTTGCTTTGTCTAATAATCCATAACACGTGCCACAGATAGCCTCCTGTTTCAGTTTGCCTTACTAATCCAGCACGGATCTCCATTTTCCTGATATCACATCAATTAAGGAGGGAAATAACTGCCTCGGATGCCTCACTTAACAAACCAATGACATTAAATAAGAAATGTGTACCCACCTACATCCCATGCCTTTTGTACCAATCAAGCTAATGAAGACTTTCTTCTCTTTATTGTCTCTTCCTCCAGAAGAAGCAAGACCAGCAACACTACCCTTTCCTTCCTGTAGGGGGAATAAAAATATGCTGCAGATGTTACTCTGTGTTGAACTTGTACCAAGCCAACTATAAAACTTCATGAAACCAGGATCAAACCCTGCCAACGTCAAGACAAGATTCCTCCAAGGTCTTACTGGAGATGAACATGAAGTACAATCACATCACTGGAGCCACATGGTTGAGGTGAAAGACTAAACTTATCTTCCTATTTGGAGAAGACTGTTCAAATAGTCAAACTTTGTCTTCAGAAAAGGGTGAAAGAAAATTAGAGGAAAGTGATATGGCAAAATAATAATTTAGATGTTCCCTGACAAAAGAGCTGGAAAAATTCATGACAGTGCTCACTATTTAACTAAGTCTTTCTTCTTGAAAGCAAAAGAATAGTAATTGTGGTTTCTCTTTTCATTGCTGCAACCAATGGACATCACTTGCATTCATACCTGTCATTCCTCCACTAATATAGCAAAAGTAAGCCAAATAATCTGTTAAAGATTTATTCAGTAGAACTATAGCCTAGTAAGTTAATAAACTCAAGCAAAATAAAGTAGCAATTAACAAGTAAAAGATTTGTGTCTTGCCCTTTCATTATCTGATGATTCTAGAATAATTTCATATCACAAAAGATATTGTCTCCCAGAACACATGTAACATGATATTGCATAATAGAAATACATACAATAACTTCTGTGATAAGGCCAGAGGAGAAAGTGTTTCAGAACCATTACAGATTTCCCAGAAGATATCTTAATAAAATATTGATCGCTTACCCCAGAGTCTGACACAAACTGGTCCACATATTGCCATTTAAGGGGTTCATCTGCTGAACTGGAAGGAAAAAGTAATTTAAAATAATGGGGACAAAATAAATGTAAACGTATTCAAGAAGCTACTTTGGAATGTGGCCTCCTGTTTTGTATCCGCGAGTTCCATTGGATACCATTCACAACTGATTTATTCTCCAGAAATTTAAATAGAACAAACAATCAAACATATATACATATAATCATTTAGGCTAGTAAAGCTGGTCAAACATAAAATTGAGAAAACCTCTTTACGTGAAACAATTCTGGGAAACTCTAAGAAATTAGACTGTGAAAATAATCATAATGACTTGAACAGCTTATATAAATGTTTATGAAGAGCCACACCTCCTGTTGTTAACATTTCTCAAACAGTCCACTTAAAGTTTCAACTTCTCAACAAAAATTGGAAGAGGACAATAATTCAAAGTTTTTCTAAGCTCCAAAGGAATCCTCAAATGTTATGTACATAGAGAAGCAGTGGAGCTCCCTATTAAGCTAGGTGAATTGATAATCAAATTTCCAGGTAATATCCACAAATAATGAGGAAATAGAAATTGATTAATTTAAATATGTAACTGGCATAAGAAGTCAGATTCATCAAAAAGAGACGTCTGCCTGTTTATCACAAAGGATGTGATATTTTAATCAACTACAGAGACACCCATTCACACGTTTTCAAATATGCAGATAAACGCAGAGGTTCTTTGGATATTGAAGAGGCTATGCAAAAATGAATTATCTAATTTGTTTTCAAATTAAATACCATTACCTTTTGACAGGTATCATGCCAATATCTGAAAAAGAAAAACACTCTGTTAAGTAACACTTTCTACAGATCACTAGCAACCTATTAACAGCAATCTTTAGTGGTACAGGTGATTTTTTTTTATGTTACTTACGTCTTACTTTTATGGACACTATTTTCTTTGTACGAATGAGGTTTATGACTTCTTCGTGTGTGCACGATGAAATGGAATATCCATTTATACGAACTATCTCATCCCCAACCTCAAAAACAAAAGGGAGGAGAAAAACTAAATTGTGAATTAATGTTATAAAGTTTTTAAGCAATGATGCAATCTGGCAATTATTCTGATGCAAAGGTTTAATAATGTTGAGTCCTGAATACTTTTTGAACTTCAGGCAATGTCCAGATCAGATTTACCTATATTTGAGCTTAATATTTAACGCCAAAAGGGCAGATTAATGGCCAAGTAACAATTTTATCAATACTATCTAGTGGAAACCATAAAAATGAGTCTCTACACACCAGACTTGTACTCCACAGATTACCTTAAATAGAAGTGTCCATATTTCAAGTCAAATAATTTTGGAGTGATTTTCTTCCTTTATACTTCAGCATTTTAATTTTGCTTTTACCATATGTTCTCAGATACCTTCTTAACTATTTTGATCAAAGGGAAACTAAACTTGATCTTATTACCTTGCCTGATTCTGGATTCTGAACAATGCATTATTTTAGTGGAATTTACCTCCTTTCAGGTGCAACTTCTGATTAATTACAAGCATCTGTAGTAGCATAATGAATTATTCTGGAGTGCAGTAGCTTAAGTCTTCTCGAGTCATCTACATTAGCTACAAAATTGCATGCTACTGATGTGACAGGTTTTCAAGTGATTCACAGCAGCAACCCTCATACATTATGATTTAAAAGATGGTACCATCACCCTACCGCGCCCATTCCCCCTCTTGTAACATGAAAAGCGTGAGAAAACTTGAGACAGAAACATAGAAGGAAGCTCCCACCAGACAGAAGGCAAGTCAATCACTTATTCCCAAGCTTACTCAGGCCTCCATGTGTATGCAAAACATATATATATATTTGGGCTCCATGGGTGAGAAGGAGCATAGTCAGCTACTGAACATACCAAGAGCATGCTCTCTGAATAGCAGAGACAATACTAGTATTATCGCCAAGGCAAATTTAGATGAAGGTAACTTGACTGAAAGGAGCAGTAATTTACACTCTGTCCTCCACCCTAAAGGCTTGGCTCTGGGTCTCTGTATAGATACAGGCCCTCTGATTATCTTCCAAACCTATGTGCCTTTTGTCTCATAAAATGGGTATACAATGAAACTGAAAACAACTGGAATTTTCCACCTAGGTTTCACCTGTTGTGCAGGAAAAGATGTAGCGGTTTTACTAATAGAAAAAAAACCCCAACACCAAAAAACCAAACCAAACAAAACCCCCCAAACCCCCCCAGGTATTCCAGAGAAAAAATAATACTAAATAGCTACGTGTATACTACTGTATAAAGATACATGGTGATAAAATGACAGTATATCATTGGAAAGCTTTTATTTCAAAAGGCTTCCCTTCCTCTAATACAAATCCAAGTTTGATACAATATGATGATTGGACTAGAAATTTCCAAGTTTCTATGAACTCTGCCTAATGATCCCCTTAGCTAGGTAGACTGAGAAGGAATCAGTGATGGAGGCATTACCCACTTCATTTAAGGTTGTATCTTACTAGCTGCTCAAGATCACACTGAAAAATGCCATGCCTTGGCTAGCGCATCATAAGCAAGGACTTTTTCACCTAACGTGAACCACACGACGTGGCTGTGTGAAAACTAGTGTGTGCTCTCTTCCATTATGCAATGCAAATCAATCCTCTGCACGGTAGGATATGTTTTAACAACAAATCATCAACAATACCCTTTTTTACCTCTGTACTTTGATCTCCATAAGAACAAAGCTTCCACTTTAGGTTTGGAAAAGGTTCCTATACTACAAATTAGAAGCACTGTTTTTACAGTCTTAGTGAACATCTTTATTGACTAAAAAGTTCAGGAGAAGAGGCATGATCACCATAACACATCTGGTAAAAGTTAGTTAATATAAGGACTCTGGCTATACTAGTTCTGATTGGGGCGGGGGGTGGGTGGGTGGGGAGGGGCAGAATTTCCCTTTCATCTACTTGCTTTGGGATTGCCAGTGCACCAGCGCTGGTACCAAGATGAGTTGTGAACACACTTTCAATGGCTGCTGCAGAAGATCGTAAGAGCCAGTTAGCTCTTCCAGAATGCAGGGGGCACAGGAGCCTCACCAGGAACAGAAGGGATGAGAAGATTCATTCAGCCCTAACCACTAAGGTAGTGCAAAAAAATGCCATTGTGCAAAAAAGCCCACTATCTGCTTACAGAATTAAAGACTTCATTTTAATATTCACAATAAATATTGTAATCTTTAATGTATTTGTTAAGACTGTGCAAACAATTACCACCTTAGATAACTCTGACCCAAATTTTTTAATGTAACAGTACTTTTTTTTCCTTTTGAGCCAGATATTTCTGGTCTCCCCCATA
The DNA here is from genome assembly GCA_034008185.1 of Gorsachius magnificus. Classification (NCBI taxonomy): domain Eukaryota; kingdom Metazoa; phylum Chordata; class Aves; order Pelecaniformes; family Ardeidae; genus Gorsachius; species Gorsachius magnificus. Next base: position 7,904,964 of record CM067086.1, on the reverse strand, counting down.
GAAACTTTCCAATTTTACTGTCACTGAAAGGGTAGAAGGTAATGTTACCAGTCTTAGTCAGGCTGAGCAAGTGATCTACTGTGGCCACACAGACTAAATTATGCAGTGTATCCACTATTTTCTCCATCACATAAGTTTGATGGAAGTGTCTGTACCTGAAAAAAAGTAGAAGTCACAGTCTAGCTCCCTGAGGATTAGCTTCCTTGTACCTTGCTGACAGTTTTAGGGAAGAAATGGGTACAGCTGGAGACTCCCCCTCTGGCACTATACAGATCATCACTAAAAGCCTAAATTTGCATCACCACATTTATGTGAGAGGAGGGAGTGAAACTGGAAGCAGGAATTCCTCAATACGGCCTATGCCTTAGTGACAGGTCTACCCTTGGGTGACAGGACATTGGGCATGTCATCACCTTCTGCCTTTTTTCATATGTAGTAAGAATTATTGAACCTTCCTACTGTGATCTGTTCAGCTAAGAAAAAAACAAACCACAAAACAAAAAAACCCCATGAAATAACAAGCCACCTGCTTATCCTTTTCACTTCTTTCACAAACCTTTGCATTCCTTCTGGGAAGTGCCATATGGTTTGCAATAGTACACAAAGCATTAACAATACGTCCACTGTACCAGCATAGCTCATGTAACACAGCTCTCCACTAAACTTAAAGATTTTTATCTGACACACCCCAGCATCAGAAGACCACAAAAGCAAATAAAATGCAGTATGTGACCATCCTGCAGGAGAGAGTACATTTGCAGAGGCAGAAGGTGACTGTGGCCTCCAGCCCCTAACCAGTGGGACTGCTGCTCCACCTGCCGGACATCCAAAAATCTCACCCAGGACAATGGCCTGCGTGCAATTTGCAGCACTCCTAGTAGCTCGACTGTTTTCATTTAAGTCAGTCAGATTTTTAATACGATCTTTAATAAGAGCAGAAATAGGCCAGTACTGAAGACTTCTGAACATATAACCTGTGGTACAAACGCAGAATCAGACAAGGAAAAGCACATGGGGTCTGCAGTTTAGTGTTGCATCCCTGATAGCTCTCACTATGAAGAACACTTCACTTAACCAACTTGTTCCAAACGTTCAAAACCACATCCATCCACACCCCACACACCTCCACCACCCCTCAGCCTGGCAGCGTGCCTTTGTACTCCTCTTTCCCCTGCTAAATTCTAAGCTCGCTCCCAGACCCAAGACTTTACTCTAGAGCTGTTCCATTGCCCTCAATACTTCAGGAAATCCATTGTAAATAATGCATTTTTAGGACTGGGATTAGCACGGGCACTGTGACTGTACTGCCAAGAAGCAAAATGGCTCAGAGGCAAGCCAGACTTGTAGCACTGTGCATAAAGACCCAATATTCTCTACACACCAGAGAGACTCTCAGCCTATTTAGGATTCTGCTGGTTATTCTAGAAAATGGTAAGAAAGCAAGTGATCTCTGCTTTTCAAAGGAAGGTCGAGTTCCTCAATAGTAAAATGCTCAAAAGGCTTTCTCCATTCCCATCTCTGGCCTCTCTCTGGATTACTTACTTGCAAAAGTACCAGAAGTTTGTGTATAACTATTTAACCTCAAGTATGCAATGTTGACATCATTTGATCTACCTAGACTTTTCTGTTGATCTTACATATTTGTCATTGGTGGGTATTTTGTTTGGTTTTAGTTTAGTTCAAGATCTCTCCTTTACTCACAGCTTCCACGCCATGCAGGCTGTAACAGACCATGGAGCCTGGGTTTGCACAAACCCAGCTTTTTAAAGGGGTAACCTAACTACTGTTATTAACTGCAATGCCATAACACACAGAAACATCCCAGTTTTAGAACTGCAAATGGCAGCGCCATTTGCTATTCTCCATATATTTTCTGTATCATCAGAACTAGTGTTGCTCTGAGGATGTCGTCGTTCACTAAGGGAGTTATATCTGTATTATATCATCTCCCTAAAAGGCACACACTTGCAAAATTATAAATGCAGCCAAAAGCACATTTTATTTTTTCCTCCCATATGGGAAGGAGCTTTTCCCATATAGATATTTTTAATACTCCTCTTTGATGAGCTTCAGAAATGAAACAAAAAGAGAGTCTAGTTCTCCTCACTCACCCCAATGACATTTCTGCTACTGATTGACAACGTATGACTGACGGTGCTTTAGAAATACTCCATTCTAGGCTGAACTACAGGAGGCATAGGCAGGTAACAAACTGCTTCTCTTTAGGACACCTGAACAGCTTTTGCTGCAAAAAGGTGTCCATACACTTAAGTAATTAATAGTTGTTTTCATATTTTTTTTTACTTTTGTACTGGTATCACATTATACCAACTGTCTGAATCAGAATCAGTAGAGATAAAAGTCTGCAGGACTGAGCAGAGTAGAACAGTAACAACTGTTTTATTATATATATCACTGTTTCCCCTTTCCCTATCAAACAGGGAGATGACAGACTTTCAAAATAAAAGCTGCAAACCTAACCTTTCCCAAGTAAAATGCCTATTATTTGTAACTTTTAACATAAGAAATGTAATATTTAGTGCTTCCAGGAAATTGAAAGATTTTTACATAATAACATCATTGTTTCCATTTTGTATACTTCTTCCACTTTCATCACTCATACCAATCTCCACCTCTTTGTATTCAGCAGAATCCCCACAGACACAAGTATCAGAAAGCAGAGGGGGGGGAAAAAAAAAAAAAAGATGTGGTACACCTCTTCATAAAAGGACAAACCACCTGCCTTTTAGAGAAACTATGGGGTCAAAACTACAAATGCCTCAGTAAGCCTTCGTGATTATTCAAGCATTTTAATGTAACTTGGAAACCACTTCAAGAAGTCATGCAAAATGAATTTGAATTTTTTAAAAAAGCAGCAGGACGTAAAACTGATGGTATAATAGAAGATCATTATACCTTTCTCAGACAGCATTTTTGGGATAGAAAATGTGTAGAGATTTAGTTAAATAAGGCAGGTGGGTGAAATTTCAGAAGGGGTTGGCTTTACTGCGAGACAGCAATTTAGAACAATGGGCTGCCTGTCAGCTCTTGTTATTCAGTGGGGTTCAGAAAGTGCCTAGTGCCACCTAATATGAAGGCACTTTAGGCTGAGCTTTAACACCAGTGTTAAACAGAAGTCAGACAGTTACGTGAGCTGCGAAGCACCATTTGTTCATATTAATACATATAATCTAACTCTAACAAATTCATAGTCAGTGGCAAGTATATTTCCCCATCATTGTCCTTCCTTTGTCTGCCAAACTCTAACAATGTTCCAAGTTGCAGTACAATTTGTACAACCCAGCCCAAAGATCCTTTGCCATTCCATTTACTGTCACCAACGTGTAGTACGACAGCCTCAGCCACAGAAAGTAGAGCCTTTTTGTGTACTGAGAAAAAATTAAAATTGACATCTTTACAGTAGCACAATACCTGAGCATAACTATCAATCACGTCAAAACATTAGTCTGAAACAAGCAGAGCTGCAACACAGCACTGAGATGAATGTACTAGCATGGCAGTTTAAGACAGTGGCTATTAAGTCCTTTATTGCTCAGCATCATTAATGCTTTTGCAGTGCAAGCTCTGGGAAGGTGCATCAATGCCCTTTTCTGGAGCTACCCACTGGCAAATCCTAAGTTTAAAAGTAGGCTACTGACACATCCAGCACAGTGTTTGTGATTTCCTATGCCACCCTCTCAATTCTAACTAAATACAGAATTTGTGGGGGTGTATTCCCTGAATTTATGGTTTTGTTCTAAGAAGGAGCTTCTAAAAGTATCTAGGGAGCTGGTCACGTGCCTGTCCAGAGCAGGCTGCCAGAAGATGGGACTAATTCAGTGGTGATTCTGAATTAGTGAATGGGATATATAGGTATGAATGCACAAACAAAAGGGCACATGGATGTATACAAACAGAGAAAGGAACACTTACTTAAGTTTTAGAAAGCTCTCCACATGAATTATGCAAACATGGTACCCTAATTTTGACTGCCTCATCACAGAGCTTTTTTTTTTTTGTCCAAGAGAGTTTTGAGGTTACACTGAAGCATATCAAAACATGTTAGTTTAATTAAACACTGTAATGAATCACACCAGTCATACATTTTGCATAGTATTAAATATAATCCTTAAACATCAGTACTTCCAGCAATTATTCACACTCGACCAATTGAAGTTAGCCAGGCATATCAGCCTTTCTACTCAGGAGCACAGACTTTAATACACCTTATCAGCTTTGAAAGCATAGAAAGATGCAAACATTTATTGCAATTGCTCATTTCTCTCTTCACTAAGATATATAAGAGTAAGAAATGACACACTCAAAAAAACCAAACACCCAAAACTTCATTAATGCAAATTGCATAAGTGCTGATACAGAAAAAATGTGATTCTTTCTTTTATGTACTTCCATTGCACAAACCAAAACCACCACAATTTATACACGAAGTTCAAATAAAAACTTCATTACACAAATTGTATCTGTGCAAGATGGAATTAACACTTTTAGTATCTATACGCTCTATTCTACATGTAATCAGAATTTAGCAACTTAAGGCACTCTTCCACAGACTAGTTAAGAGATCTTTCTTTCCATCTGCTTACACTGAAGTGTTGTTACTCATGAAGTAAAAATACTCCAGAAAACCCCCTTATCTTCAAAAATCATCATATCCCAAATAGGAAAAAAAGGTTTACATATCATTAAAACTGGTGAAAAGAACAATTTTATAACTTGATTCACCATCAGTATAATGGTATTTACTATAACATTGACTTACATATTTTATTAATTTTTTCCTAAGAGACAAAGAGCACCTCAGCAATAGCTATTTCTAAATATTAAACAACAATTCTTACTGCCTGCTTCCCTAACATTGTAGCAAAAGACTTTTTGCAGCACAGCAGCCATGAATGTAATTTTCTTACCTGAAGTCCAACATTGTCTGCCTGCCCTCCTTTAACTAACTGGGAGATGAAGAGGCCACAGCTAAATTCCACTCCACCTCTTACACTTATTCCAAGTCCTTCAGGATGCAAGCGATCCAATCTCACTTCTTTCAACTTTCTGCAAAAATGGAAGATACTTGACTGTTCAGCTGCATAACTCTTTGTGGCAATAACGTTTCACATGAAAGTTACACATTATTTTTCTCTTATAACATGCCTATAATTTAGGCATGGAAAAAAAAAGCAAGTTCAAGTTTGGATGGACATGTGTTAGCTAAAGCCACCAAGTATTTTTCATAAGACAAGACACCTGCAACTATTGAACCTGTCTGCTTCTAGAAGGTTAGAGCTGTAAGAATTTTTATTATTATTAAATGCAGGAAAAATGAGAAAAGATGGTTTCAACTGGAAAGCATTGGTTTTGACTCCCTTACCCTGCCTTTTACTAGATTAAACTACTTGGCAAACAATTTCAGGTGGCTCAAAACTGCACTTCTAGCAAATATAGCAAAAGTAAAAAAAAATATGCCCAGCTCTACACAGGTGACTGATATTTTACTCAGAGTTTATCTAAAAACCTCAGTTAGCATTTCCTGCTTGTATTTAAGTTAGCTGCATTGTTCTTCATTCTCTTACCTTGATCTTTTTGGTGTAAGCTGATCATATTCCACCTGGTGTTTTAATGGGATAAGTGGACGGATAGCATCAAATAAAGGCAATCTGCTTGGTTCATTAATCACGAGTTTTAGGTCCCCCACAAGCACTGGGAGATTCATAGATCTACAAACACACAGACAAAACAGGCACAGGTAATCAACACACCAACACAAAGCATCATTTAATAACTGGCTGTGCATGTGGCTTCAAAATTTGCATGTCCCTTCAACTTCCTAGAAAAGTTATTTATGTAGATGTTGGTTTAACCAAAGCAAAAGAGCCTCTGAGAAAGCAAGCCTTCTGTAAGCAGAGAGGAATAACAACTACCTCCTTCAAAATAACAGAAATCTCCTATATATTGCCTTTATCTTTTAAGGTCATGCACATAACTTGTATAGACAACACCTTTAATTTCATTCTGAGAGGCCCCGAAAGATTAACGGAGCCATTTGGAAATAACTTTTCAGATCAGATATGCCTGCCTGCTATACTTTTGTTTCCTTACTAGTCAGCAATCCTTCCAAGGGAATCTAAGCTACAAGCTCCTTCCTCACCTGAACTTAGGGGACTGACAAATTGTTTTGATCTAGGAAAAAAATCACGATACTCGGTAGCTAGAGCAAGGTCTTGATTTAAGTTTTAAAATTTTTTTCAGATCAAAATTGAAGTGCCGTCAACCAATAAGCAAAATCCACGGAAGGTGAACCACTGTGAACATCTGTTTTATGAAAGCTACGCAAAGTAGTCTCCTTGATATAGTCAGCACTGATATAGGTCTAGAAAATATACCTTGCTGCCCAACTGTAAGAGTGGAGTAACAGTTCTCTACAATTCAGTGGAGCTGTTCCTACACAGCATCCACTTAAAGTTAGTCTATATTATTTGCTGTTCCCTCTCTTATAATTTACATTTCCTGGCATACAATATTTCTTAGGCATATATGTTGAAAATACAGATCAGGAATGCATATTACATGGGATCAGGGGTCAAATAGTCTTGGAAATGCTATTCACAGTGAAGCAGACATTAAATGTTAACACCACCAGCAACTGCACATGTTTGCCGTGGAATACTTCATAATGTATTCCAAAAAACATGATACAATATTAACATATGTTCACAGAGATATTGGAAATTTTGCTTGAGTAATTGCAATTTTGGAAATTGAAGAAAAGTTACCATATGCATTGTTAATTTAGTAACTGCAAGAAGTTTTTAAATAATTAAGAGCTACTGAATCAACCGGCTTTCCAAACAACAGGCTTCAAGAATGAAGGAGCAATTAAGACAGACCTGAGTGAAACTGAATCAGATATGCACCTGAATACACCCATAACTATAGCTCAGTGCAAACATCAGATGGAAACATCTACATTTCACTCAGCTGAGATACTATTAATTAAGATGTGAATGGAAACAACGTCTATCAGAGCCACTTGTCTATGATGAGTGGAAAATACATTCTCATATTCTTTGAAAAACAACGGATCAGATGCTGATCTCATTTGCAATGATACAGGTCCTAAGCAATGTGGTTTAAATCAGTTCAGCAAACGACTGGTAATAGGCCTATCACCTTACCATTTTTTTCCCATTATGTCATAATAAGCCAAGGTTATCACATTCCCAGGCTAATTTTTTTCAGCTTTCAGATAATAACAGTTGCAAATATTTATCTGAATAGTTAGCAAAAATCTTTGAAAAGCACACTCAATGAAAACCTCTGTTGCAAATAAATAAGCATTATTTGGAAATATTAATGAATTTGATAAATGTTCTCTCCCAGGAGAGAACCTAAGAACAGTTTTATCATCCAAGTGCTTCTTCTTCCCCCAACATGAATCCACCAAATTCTTTTTAAAAATTGCCAAGTCATAAAACAAAAGCAACTTTATAGGTGATAACAGACATGCTCCTTCCTTGTCTGCAGGCTATGCTGTAAAAGCATAAGACTTCATTAAACAGAATAAAACCTATTACTTCCAGTACTTTTCTAGTAGCATATAGAAAGACCACTTACAGTCTTGAATACGCACTCTTTACATTTAAAAACATTAGTAAAATGCTACACAAACATATAAAGCTAGATCTTACTGGTGGTACATCCGCAGCACATCATAAAGATAATCCTTCTCCGCTTCATTGTCAATTAGTAGATTAACCTGAAAACCCAAAGACATTATTGTAAATCTCTGACTAAATATTCACAAATGTTGAACATACAAGGCTTTCAGAAATGCTTAAGCCATAGAGCAAAGACTTTTTTGGTTTCTTTTAAAGACAAACACATTTTTGCAATAGAGTATTACCTCACAATGTGAAACTTGTAACAAGACTTTCTAAAATTACTATTAACAACCATTGGACAAGGTGGTAAATACTGATATATTCTGTATGCTTGATTATCTCTTGGCAGTAATATTATTACAATAATATTTTATTTGCCTTACCTGATAATCACTGTACTGTTGAATAAACGTTTTCAGAAACCTTTTTGGCCATTCATTAATATAGCACATGCCGTCACAGATAAAACCACTACACCGAGATTATTATAACATATGTTCTGTCATCCAAACCACTGATCCCAGGATCTCACTTCTAACATTATGCAAACTGCTACACTTCTGTTCCTCTTTGCTCCAGCTCTCAACTGATAGAACTTGCTAGTTATTCTTTCCTCCCCAGTGAATAGTACGTTTACTTAAACCAGGGTCATATTACTGTGACTGCTCTTGGACGATTACAGTAAAATAAAGCAATAAAACCCCCCAATAATTCTCATATAAGGACTTCAATTTATATTCAGTGGTAGTGAGACCCCCACTGATCTTCCTTGCAGTGGGAGGTCACATCACATTAATTTTACATTTGCACAAGCTTAATGTTTAGGAAAACAATTTACATCTAACCTAAAGTCTAACATTACTGCGACATGAAGTCTGAGGACCAATTTGCATACTTAAAGAAAAGCCCTTTCTTTCTAGGTTTGCATTATATTCTAAACTAGATACATGCTTCATATTCCCTTTTTCCCTTTCGGCTTTCTAAAGCTAACCAGACTCCACATACAGGTGGTTTTCTATTACTTGTCTCCTCTGGAAAAAGACACTTTCAAAACACCAAAAGGCCGAAAAGCTACATGCAGGACAAGGTTACTTGACAGCAATACTAGTGAGTAAGCCAATTTATTCACAATGTATTTCAAAACATAGAAGAAAAGGTGTGCCTTAAAAGGAAATAAAATGGTTGTAATCAAAACTGACTGGTTCACTAATACCATACAAGGCAAGCTGATACATGAAAAACTAAGTCCAATGCTCTTTTTCCCCTTCTCCAGTAGGAAAAACAACATATAAATCAGCTTTGATTCTGGTATACAGAACTCAATCCCTAGTGCTAGCTAAGGTACTGTATGAACAGTCTCTCCTCAAGAACACTGAATGTTTAAGCGCATCAACCCCACACAGCGAAGCCATCACCATCTCTTCTCCTGATTAGGAAAGCAACCAGTAACAGCATTACATTTTTCTTCTGATATGCCAACTGATGGACACATCCCCACTCCCTCTCAGGAACTGGAGGGCCATATCTAAGTTCTGCTGTTTCTTCTCATACAACATTCAGTCTTCCTGTTTGATTCCTGCACTTCTCACCCTGCACCAGAAAATTCATCATCCTCTGACAAAAACAAACACCCAACTGACTTCTTATATACTCAGAACTCTACAGCTGTGTTAATCTTCCCAGGCCATCTCTCTAATTAGGTCATTCTTCCCCTGTTGCCTTCTCTTCCACCAATTATCACTTCACTGTAGCCACCTGCATCTCTCACCAGTTTCCTAATTCATTAACTCCTTGGGACAGAGTCCTCCTATAGACATACACTTTACCTAGGCTCATCAACAGCTTCTAAGAACTGACTCTAATTTCATAAATCCTAAAAGATCATGCCCCTGCAAGAAAAAAATTTAAAAGTCAGTGGTGACATGGTGTAACTTGGATCGGAGAAGTATTTTTCTATCTCTTTGTTTATTCAGAAAATAACCATGGGATAGATGATTTAGCAGCTTTCAAACCAAAAATATTAAAAAAAACCCATCTGGACAGAGTCCTGGGTGATCTGCTCTAAGTGGCCCTGCTTGAGCAGAGGCGTTGGAGCAGATGACCTCCAGAAGTCACTTCCAACCTCAATACTCTATGACTATTTAAGGGTATCTTCACAGTAGTTGCGTAATTTACAATCCTAGAACACAAATAGAGTTGCTTATGTTCTATTTCTCACTGTATAAATTGCACTTTTTTTATAGAAATTCATAAGGAGTCATCACAAAAACTACATATGAAAAAATAAAATCTGGCAACAAGTCTACAGAAATTTATTCATTAGAAGTTGTGGGGAAAAAGAAGCACTTTTTGGTGTGAAAAAATTCAGATTACAGTAATGTACTACTTTAGTACTAGCCTAATCTGTCAGCTTTATATTTAAGAATAATAGAAACTTCTAATTAAGCTACACAGCTTTTGAAAAACTATTGAGGAAAATGGAAGAACTGGCCAATATATTTTCATATATTATATAATTTGCATTGCTGCTTAGTTGGTAGCGAGAAATTATTAAAATTACAAAGAAAAAAAATAATATGAAAGTGACAAATGATTGAGGAAACTCAGATCCTCTGGCTGAGCATTTTCACACAAAAAAAGAAAGTATCCAAGACATTAAAATTGCCACAGAGGCCACTGGAAGCAGGACAATACAAAATAATTTAAAGACCTGTTCCAGTATCCTCCAACTCAGATAAAATTTTCACTCAGACATGCATCTTACTTATTTGCACCAACAAATGCTGACAATAAGTCTTACATTATCAGGGGTGGGACTAGAATGATTTATGAATTACAGCAGCAATGAAAGCGAAAAGGTTTAAAGGTCAAGATGGTAACCATCCGCCTAGGAACCAGAGACTTTATAGATACATTGCACAACCCACTGTTGAGTTATACAGTAATAGGTAAGGTAACAAGGCAGAAATAACCTACTAGATAGCTATAGTCATCACTGCAGAGTATCCAGGTCCTCAACATTTTTTAATTTCAGGTTGTCATACAGGTGCTTTTCTGCAGCCCCTCTACTTCATCCTAACAATTCTTTAGTTAATGGCTTTATTGCCAGGTGATACTTCTATAAAAGACATTATACTACTTCAAAGAAATTCTATTCCCTAGCTGACAAAAAAACAAACCCCACCAAAAAAAACCCCAAACCAACCACAACCTCCCGCACAAAACCATACAGAAAACTTTAGCCTGAGAGAGTCCTAAATGGCCATGCAAAATCCTCTCTTAAACGTGTAAACCATTTCCCCCCTCCTTTCCTTAAAGAGAGCTTTTTGAGCTTACTCCACTCATACAATTTTGAGCTCTGCTGAGCACTTATTTAACTGGGTAAATGACAAAATGAGATGCCAGGCAGACTGAATCGCTCCATATATCAAGTGCATTTGCACATGACTGCACATGCAGAGTCGCACTCCTGAATGTTAAGGTGGAACTGAAGTCTTCTGAGCACCGGCTGGCAGCGCGCTTGGCTGCAAATGTGAACGCCCCAGGCCTGGACTTCAGCACCTTGCACTTTTGCCTTCCCTGAACTTGACAGGGTGGAACTTTTTTTACATGACATTAAAATAAAATAAATTGTATCAAGCCCTGAAAAAGCTCATGCACCAGGGAATACCCTTCCTCTTCTCTCCCTCCCCTTTTAAGGGTTTTAAGTTTTACAACCATCCTCTCACAGGAGGTTGCCACCTGCTTTTCCGCCCCGTTGGCAGGGCAGCCCCAAGTTCCCCGAGCTTCTCCCGTGCCCGTCGCCCACTCTGGCCCGGCCGGCCGCCCGGCCCCCGCGCGCTCTGCCCGCAGCCTGTGCCCGCCCGGTGAAGCCACCCCGGGTGCCCGCCGGCCCCGCTCTCTTACCTTGTGCCGGAACTCGCGGGCGACTCGCCGCTCCATCATGCGCGGGGTGCGGACGCCGCGCGGGTGCGGGAGGTACGCAGGGCGCGGGCGGGGCGCGGAGCCGGCGAGGCCGCGCCCCGGGGCGGCGGAAGGGGCGCCCGTCGCTCTCGGTCGCCGCCACCGCCGCCTGCAGCGTCCCCGGCCCTCGTCCTCCGCCGCCGCTCCCCCATCTCGCTGCTCGAGCGGTGCGAGCCGCCGGGCAGCGATAACCTCCCGCCACCCCGGGTTTTCCTTGTTTAAGGCCAAACCAAAAGAAAAAGAAAAAGTAAGAGAAAAATAAAAGTGTGACTCTCCTCCCCCCCCCCCCGGTGTGTTACCTGGCCTTGCACTGACCACCGTGTCCTTGGGCTGACTTCTACAACTGGTGCTCCTCATACAGCACAGAGCTCACACCCAAACTTCTCTTTTGTATTTCTAGGTATGCATGTCACTAGTCTTACTATTTAAGAGAAGCAGGAAGATGTGAAATTTAAAGCATGCTAGCACCTGGAGGGGGAAAAAAAAAAAGAATAATTTGCTTCAATAAATTGCTCTACTGCAAATAATATTTTTTTTTTTTTATGTTTAGGTTAGGAGGGTGAATCTGATGTATCACTAAGTCCAATCTCCACCAGCCTTTCCCACTAATAACATTGCTGCTTACAAACATAGCCTCTGACATGCCTACTGTGAGTAACTGCCGAACAATCAAGCCCAGAGTACCTGAAAAGGAACCTATTTCAGACTAATCTCTTTTAGGTAATTTTGTCTGGGGCTGGTTCTTCTCCCACTTTCCCTAATGTAGTACACAGTAATAAAGACATCTGCAATCAAGGCTGGGAGCAAGCGGAGGAGACCTGCTAACCTACGTCTCCCTTAGTCTCCGTGCAGAATCAGCTTTACCCCCATGACTCCAGAGAGAACAAGGTTTATGTAAGCACAGGTAGCTTACCTGCTCCTCCTTCCAACGCAGTGGAAACTTATACGAATACGTATGAAGGCATGACAAAAAAAAATCCATACTACCAAATACAAACTGGAATCTGTTTTATTATTTCTGTGTGATAACCTTTGTAAGCTACACCACCTCCTTTGGAAATTGCTCTTACCCATTTCAGAAGATAACTTTGCTTATCGGAACATTTCAATGCTATGTACGCTACCTGTTTCTCATACCAGGTGTCAGGAATAAGACAGTAATGCATTTTAAGCCTGTGTGCAAACAAATAGAAAAACTGTTTTCAGAAAACAATTTTATCTTGAAATGCAACTACCTGTACACAAACCATTTGTCTTCTACCTAGGATAAGTTCCGGTACCACACAATGTTGAAAAGCTATTCTATCCAAGCATTAGACACACAGTTATAGAATTTCTTCCCTGTATATGCAAACTAAAATTGTCTTATATTTGGAAAGAGAAGGAAATAGATGAAATTTAAAGGACACATAAAATACCATGTATGTTTCCTTTAAATTTACACTTACACTGTAACATTGATATACATCAATCCCTTCTAGAAGACTTTACAGGAATAGATATTTTAGAAGCCAAAAGTTATGTCCATTTGAAAAAAAGTGACTTTTTTTATCATATAGATAAATTTTCCAGGAGTCAGAAACTCCTGGAAATAGCAAAATATTGTGAAATTAACTTCATTTGGTGATGCAAAAACTGCCCTGAATCATCAGGTAAAGGACACCCCGCAGAAGGGATAACAAACTTGGTGGGCTTTTAGTCTGCTCTGTTACATGAATTCCTGTGCATAAATACAAAGCGAACAAAACCAACCCACAAAGCTATGCCATGCTCCAAAACTGGAAGTTTGATAATCAAAAAATTTATGAGAAGGCTCCAAAGTGCCTATTACTTCAATTATGTCATATTAAAAGATGGTACAATTATGACTGTGTATTAGTTTTGGATAATGAAATCTTTCCTAGCAAGAAATCAAATTGCATCTAAATTAGCTTTAAACTAGTTTCAGTTATCGTTTGCTACTTGTGGCATCAAGGGAAAATGAATAAAGTGGGCAGCCCACTTGGTAGGCTAAGAATTACATTAAAATGCGTGTTGTGTAAACTGATTCCTGTTGCTTTTGATCTACTTTCTCTACCTCCATTAATGTAATCTGGATCAGAGAAAGCGCACCAAAGCCAAGTTCATGGTGAATTCAGAGCAGATGGGCTGAGGCTAGCACATAATTCTAAAAATCTGTTTGGGGGTATTGGGAAAAGGCTGTGCTGAAGTTAAAGAATATCTTTTCTGTCTCACTTTGTTTTCTCTCATACATGTTCTCCCTCCAACATTTACAGGAGAACAGAATTCTCAGTGAAAACATAACTAGTTTTCCATCATTTCATTAGAAATGAAACACTTGTTGCAGCAAGAAATACAATCCACAGGGACAAATTACAAAGGCAGAAAAGAGATCTTTTTAATGACTTACTGTTAACAGACTTCCCAAAGCAGTCAGAAAAGGCCCCTTTTCATCTGAGAGAGTTTCTCACCTGGTATGGGCAGCTTCTAAAGCTTCTGTTATAAGATATGCAAACCTGAAGAATGACGGGGAGAGAGGCAGCAGCAGATGGGAAAGGGAAAAGAACAGAAAAAAAGGTAACAGCAATAGGAAGAGGAAAAAGGGAAGAAAAGCAATGGAAGGAAGGTAAAACAGACAGCAAATATAGTACCAGAAAAAAAAAAAAGGTAGAATAAACCTGGAAAAGGGTCTACAGAAAGCTCCAAATTCAAGAGCGTGAATTTATAATAAAAAAAGTTATCAGAAGCTATGGAAATAATCTATACACGTTAGCTGCATGCTGCGTTCAGTTCATGGCTTACTCATGCCTTTCATTACTCAAGTTCTGACACCTATCTCAGTGGGTCGGGGCCAACGCTCCGTGTTAAGCATCGGCAACGTTTGCTGCCGCTGCGCCCAAGCAGGCGGCTCTCCGCAAGCCAGCAGTTCCCAGTCCTGCGACATTCCCAGGAGCCAAGGCAAAGCCCCGGGTTTGTTCGCGTTAAGAGGCAGGGCGCAGCCTTACAGCGCACCCCGCCGCGGGGGTTTCAGCTCCTGCTGGGAAGCCACGACGCTAATCGTTTCCTAAAACCCAGAAGGGCGGGAAAGTGAAAACAAACGTGCGGAGCCAGCGAGGTCAGCGCCCGGCACGGGCGTGAGAAGCGTTAGCGGGGCCGGTGCTGCTCCGCTGCGGGGGCGGCAGCCGGCCCAGGGCCGGGAGCAGAGGCGGCGTCCGGAGGGGGGGTGCTCGGGGAAGGGCCGGGGGCGGAGGGCGGGCAGGCGGCTGATAAACCCTCTGGCTGCCCCGCCCGGGAGGGCGGGATGAACCCAGGGCGCAGGTAGCGGCCGGCGCTGAGGGCCTCAGCTCCGCGGGAGCCCGGACCGCTCGCTGCCCGGGGCCCTCGGGGCGCTGCTGTGCGCCTGGCTGCCAGCCGGTGAGCCTGCTGCTGGGCAGGGCACAGGGACGGTAGGGGAGGGAGGAGAGGGCAGTCCCGGCCGTCACTAACCTGCCGCCTTTGCCTTCCAGCTTTGTCTCCGTGGGGCGTCCGGGCGCAGCTCCCCGTCGGCGGGGACCTACCGCTCTCCAGGTAAGAGCCTGCCGGGGCACAACGGGGCTCCTTCCTCGCCGCCGCTGTGCGCGGCCGGGCGGGCGGCAGCCCTGAGGCGGGGTGAGCTGCCCGGGCCGAGCAAACCCCCTTTTCCCCCCCGGAGCGCCGCGGGACCGGGGGGGCAGCTTCGCCGCGGCGACGCAGGTAGGGGACGCGGGCCGGGGCGCTGTGAGGGGCGGCGGGCGGGCACGGCCGGGCCGGGCGCTGGGGAGAGGATGTGCGGCTTTTCTCTCAGGAGCTGCCCGCGAGGCGAGCAGTCCTTTCCCGCCGTTGGTTGCCTCGAACCGCGGTGTGACCAGGGCTGAAGAGGCGGCGCGGTGCCGTCGTGACACAAGATGGCGCCTGGCTTTCCCGTGCCTTTCCGCTGCCTGGCGAGACCCCTCAGAGGGGTGGCTGGCGGTGCCAGTCTGGGGGTTGGGTGTTCTGGTTGTCATCGGGATAACGTGTTTCTCCTATTTTACCTGAATGTATCTGTACATTATCATGATACCATCGGTATTTCTGATGGCTGTGCTACCCTTTGTGGTTCTTCAGAACTTGCCCTTCAAAGTGTTGAATGTGTATTTTATCCCAGCCATAAGGAGTGTCAGTCATGAATGGAAGGAAACTTGGGGTTTAAGGCATTTAAGTAGTGAGGGAAGATGGTAGCTAGAGCTTCAGCTTGTTCGGAAATAGTTATATGTCGTATGAAGCATCATTGCTCTGAGGAAAGCTGAGGTCTGGTCTGGCTCATCCAGCAATAATTGTTTTGTGGAAGCCTTTTCACTTCTCAGTAAAAGTAAACGAGCTGGCGGTATCAGATCGCTACAACTCAGTACTGATTTTTTGGATGTGGTTTATCTTGGCAGCCGGACTATATAACTTGTGGCATGTTGCTGAAATGTAATTAGGGTGTGTGGTTCCCACTCCCTTGTTTGAGGGTGGGAAGAGGAAAGTTTGCTTTGTAGCCCTTGTTCATGGCTGCGTAGAGCCTTTCTGCTTTCTCCCCACTCTTTCTGGGAAGACCTAGCAGAGAGCAAAATGTGCCACGTTAACTGCAAACAGGTAACAAAATCAACCACCAGTAAGACCAAATGCTTCTAGATGGAGGTTCCCCCCAAGAATTCAAGGTACAGTAACAGGGTCTTTGTTTCCTTCTGGGCTAGCCTACTGAACACTAAGAAATATGATTGGGAGAAAGGGGAAAAAAAATCAATGTTAGTTTTAAAAAGCTAAGAACCTGAAGAGTAGCTTTTCTAGCCATCTGAACTGTCTAAAACTAACAATAATGCATTTTCATATGTTCTTGCTTTTAATAAGCTTCCTCAAGAGGAAGAGGTAAAGCAACATTAAGAGATGGTGGCTAAGCCCTCTGCAGAATTTTATGTCCATGAAGACTTAGTTTCTGAGATCAGTTTTCAAATGTATAAGTAGGTATTTAGAACACAGATGACACCTGCTATTTTAGAAGTACTTCATAGAATCATGCACAGGACTGAGAAGTTTGAATGATAAAACTCTAGGGCATGAAAACTAAATGCAATAAATCTAACCAAGTCCTTATGTAAAATTGTGTAGCTGGTGTTGTTTATAATGTTACTTTGGAAATATTTTGCTCAGTTATTTGTATCACTGTGATATCACGCATTGTAGCTCATCCTGTTTATTAACAGATACTGTATTTGTCACTGAGTTTTCCTTAATGAAAACTCTATTCTATAATTCATGTGTCACTGAAATAGGAACATTTCAGAGGATGTAGCTGCTGCTTTTCACGAGGTGAGGTGAAATGAAGAAATAATATGAAATGGCTGTAACATTTGTGTTAGTGTATTAAGTAAACCAGGTAAATGTGATTAGATGCTTTATTAACAAGGAGAAACTTACTATCCTGAGTCATTGGCTTTTGAGGATCAAAAAGTTCAAGTTAAATTGAGAAAAATGTTACTCAGCCTAGGTGTAGGAAGTTCTAGAACAAAGATAGGAAGTTATAGAGAAGTTGAGCAATGTGGTTTTAACACAGTCATGCTAATTAGGAGGTATACTTCCATGTGTCATGGGCATGGCAATATAATGACATCACGACAAAATATCAATGGATTTTTGTAACTTAGCTGAGCAGGTCTGCTCTTCTGTTTCCTCAGGCAGATGATACAGGCTGAATTGGCTTTTGTAATATGAGGCATTGCTGACTTTTTTTTTAAAGAAACTTAAGTTTTGAAGAACTCTTTAAGGCATATCTATATATCAATGTTGATACTGCTTTTCTTTCTGCATGATAGTACATTTTACAGGACTGGGTTTCTTTGTGCACACTAAACCCACAAGTTAATATTATTTCCTCAAAGCATATTTTCTGCAAGAACTGGGATGGAAATTATTTTCTCAGTAATACATAAATTGTCTTGGATATTGTTTTGTCTCAAAGAAAAATTGTGGAGAACATTAAACAAGGTATACATGTTCAGGTGCTGTCCTATTTCTTTCTGTCATTAAAATGCTTCCTTTAAGATGGGTTGTCTTTTTTTCACCAGATTCCTTGAACCTGGGCATTCAAAGCTGCATCTTGAAGAGCAACTTCTAAAATACTCTTTGTATAAATAACTGAGTTTGTACCTAGTCTAATGTCTCTGTGAACAGGGTAGACAAGGTCATACATTTATAAGTAAAGTGCTAAAAGGGAAAGGAACTCTTATGTTCACGCATCATACCTAAACTATGCACCATCCTTGGGTAAAACAGTGTGGAAGAATGTTGTCCCTCCAATTTACCTAGAAGCTGTTGGATGACTAGTGACTGTGACTGATTTTTAAGCTGTTAACAACTGACCTGTGGATTCTCCTTCTGCCCAAAGCATTGATTTGAGTCCTTCTCATGGTACTCTGGTGAGACTCAGTGTATTTCTGGTTCAGAGTTGATACAGGTGTCACTGTGTAAATAATTTGAGTTCGGAAAGAGTGGCACCACTGCTAGATAGAAGAATGACGTGGAAGTTGGATTAATAGATGAATCTGGCAAGAATGAGGAAGGGAGTCAATGTTATCATGACATACCAATTTATAAAAATCATTGTAAGTCTAATAGACTAGAAACAGTGGGATTCCAAAGCACAATTTATTGGAGAAAAAGAAAGCTTTATTCACCACAGTATTGAGAATACAAGAAAACTCAAGGTATCTTGCTGTTGAAGGCAGAAGTGCTTATGAGAAAGGAAACACAAGAGAATAAAAGCTTTGTCATCATATATTTTTGAATGTTAGAACAACAGGAAAAGATTAAGGAGAAGATGGTAGGAAACATTTTGAAAACTAACCTGGGTGTTTATGATTTTTTTTTTTTTAAAATAAACAAACCAAAAACCACCACCAGAAAAACCTGTTGATTTTGCTGGGGTTTGCGTCAGGTTCTTGGAAAATAGTGTTAATTTAGGACCTTATAAGACATTTTGTTTATTTTTATGATGTTGTTTAGTAATTTATGCATGCATATACTTTAAAATGTTTTAAAATAACTGTAACTGAGTGATAAGAATTTCCAAAACAGCAGGATCTACTGAGAATTATGTTAAATACATGCAATGGTATAGAGGCTGTAATTGAGAGTAAAAGGAGTATGGAGAAGGGCACAGAGGGCAGTGTTTGGATATGCAGTTTTAGGCATTTTGGTTTAACTGGCTTAAAATTTGCCTGCTCTCTTTAGGCATAATGTACTTTGCTCCTTTACTGGAGTCTTGAATAACTATACTTTTTGCTTTATAGCGGTGGGTTTTGATAAATTTTTAGAAAGACAATATGAAGCAGTGAGCTTTACATAACCCTGTACATTTACTGATGGACTGTGAAGTGATCTTGGTTATAGCTGCTGGTTTTTTTGTTCTTTCTGAAAGGTGTCTGGAATGGCAGTTTCTAACGCTTCATCTACTACGATACCCTTACCTCGGAACAGGAGACTTCACAGTATGAAGTGTGGACCATCTAGTAAGTTATTTATGTTTTTACATGAAATAACTTCCATTGTCCATTATATTCATCATAATTTAATTATTTTTATGAAGAAAAAAACCTTAAAATAGCTAATACAGGTCTTCAGAGTAGGGAACTCTAGCTTGATTGGTCTCAAAGGACTACAGGAGTATGACACTTGATTCTGGTTTGATCATTTGAAAGACTGTCTCTAAAAGCAGTTTCTCTAACAAAAGAGCTTTCGGCAGGGCAATCTGCTCTTGTAGTAACATAGCTAAGGATGTGGATTGCTGCCTAGATGCCATTAAATTACCTGTCCTGTAGCTCTTCTGTGCTTGAAGGTTTTTTATTTGTTACTTTTTTGCTGAGGTAGTCTGTGGATGCTTTTTGTGTGTGTAATCTATGGGTTAGCTGGATGAGGTACTCTTAGCCACCAGCTTGCAGTGGTGGGCGTTTGCTTGAGGAATTTGCATCACGGCTTTTTTGGTTAATCTTGTTTTCAGCAGTGGACGGGCTTAAATCTCTTTGCTCAAGGGTAAAGATCCTCTGTCTTAGCTCTTCTGTACAGCCTGTGTCATGCTTGTCTTGTACTAAGGAGAAACATGAGGCAAAGTAATTCAGAGTAATTTTAGTCAGTAATGCAAAACTTCTAGTTTCTCTTCAGTCGGCCTGATTGGTTGTGTTGCATGTGGGACCTACCTAACAGTGAATAATCTGGGTTTGCATCCCTGGCTTTATACCACAAAAATGCGAGACTGATGTGCGGACTGGACTCTTATCAATTGTGATTAGGGTTGTGTTGTCTCCAAAGTATTTTAATCTCTTTAATACATACTGTTTTTAGAAGCTTTTGAGAAGTGTGTAGCTGAATCTGGAGGAATAATAGAATTAGAGAAGCATAGTATTACTCAAATAAAAACTGTAACCTGTGAACCTCTCTTGTGTATGAAAAACATCATGTATATAGTGTATATAAAGTGGCTTTACAAATATAGCAGTCTACACCAGTAAAACTCCTGCTTTTGAGGGGTTGCACCAGCTTATTGACCAAGTAGTAGTTCTTTTCTTAGCTCTATTTAAAAAAAAAAACAACTGAATAAAGCAGCTTCCAAAGAGAAGATGTGCAAATTGTGCAGAAAAAATTGTTGCCATAATAATTGTTTGGTTCTGTGGGTTTATTTTTTGCCAAGTGAAAATTCCTTTGTTGGGACTAGTGGATTTCATGTTCTGCTTCAGAACAACCAGCTAGAAAAAAGACTTTTAAGATGCATTGTGCTGTTTTAACAGAACTCTTGAAGAGGATTTATGTGCAAATTTATTGCTTCTTAAATAGATCTAATATTTAAGTAAGGGAAGAACAAATCTAGCAGGAGAGAGAATGAAATGGGTAGCAAGTATCTCATGCTAACTCATCACATCTTAAGCTTTTAAAGGAGGATGTAGTTACGATGGCAAGAATTAGGTTTCATTGCCCTCTGCAGATGTAGTAGTATCAATTTCCTCTTTTCTTTCTAACTCGTATTTCTGTACGGCAAAAATAGTTCATGAGGATTTTCCATTTCTGATGTACTTGCTTTGGCAAGACAATGTAGTTGGAGGCATGCTTTAGAAATTATTGATGATTGCCCATACTTGAAGGCAAATAAAATCAGGATTGTTAAACCCTTTGAACAGTGGATTACCTAGACTTGGAAGTTTTCTTTTTAAATCCCAATAAACTCTGTGTGGGAAGCGGAATCTATTGTTTTCTGTGTGCAAAAGACATATTAAAAACAAAAGAACAACCTGATCTGCTTTGTGCAAGAGTTTCAGTAACATGCTCTAAATGGTTAGACCAATAATTTTCGTTTGGCCCATCCTATTTGAAGAGAGTTGCAAGGTGCTATAGCTCTGCTCGTGGACCGGGATTTGTACCAATTTGGGTATGTATGAAATAGTAAAGCGCTTTTTTTTTTTTTTTTAAACCAGTGAGGTAGGTTATCGGCTTCTTTCTCCAGTTTAGTGATGCCTCTACGAAAATTATTGTATGGCATATTTAGAAAACTGTGATTCTAACGGACTTACATTTTGTCCTGTTACAATCAGTTCTTGTTGCAATAACATTATTTCTTGTTTCCTGTAACTCTGTATATATAGATAAACCAACATATTTTACATACAAGTTCCTATGATGGGTGCGTGATTTATTGTGCAATAGATCTTTTTACCTTTGTGTTGTATTAGTCAACTGAAAGCAGTGTAGAAAGCCACGTAATGCCTTGTATGCCAGTGGAACAAAAAAGTTGGTATAATACAAGTAAATGCTAAAAGATAAACTCTTGTGTTAGTTTCTTATACCCAGGGAATATGGGATTTGAGCTTTGAAGTGTTTATCAGGATAATTTACGGTAGCTAACATAGTTTACATAGCTGTTAAACTTTTAACTTCCACACAAATCTGTTTTTCATGCCAAGTTTTAAAAAAAACAAACAAAAAAAAACCAAAACAAAAAAAAACACAACCAAAAAATCCCCTAACCCTACAAACAAAAAACCCTCCATAGCTAATGCATATTAAGAACCTGGGACAGGCAAAACAAATTATTTCTGGAAGTTTCAAACTACTGCTGAAAATCCCTAACATGTTAAACACTTCAAATTTTCTTGTGTTGAAACGCTGTAGCAGGCATGAATCTTTAATGTTTAAAGTCACTGTTACTATAGAAGATACTTGTCCATTGCATTATGTGTGCTGATTTCAAGAGATGCACCAGAGCAGGCAATCTGCAGTTAACCAGAAGGTTCTTAGTATTGAAGGCGTTAAAATACATCCTACTTATTCACCTCAGAATTTCAAAAGAGAAATATTACATCCTGATGTAATGAGATCTTTGTCCTCATTTCAAGGCTGTATGCCACAGAAATCTCATGCCATTAAAAGCAGATGCTTCCAAAGGCTATAAAGTTGAAGGATAAAAGGTAATGCAAGAAATGCTGGTATTAGTTCTCACATAGTCAAAAGGACACCTGAAAGCTTCCAGAATAAAGTGTGCAGTGGGAATTAATACAGAGTTACAAAATATAAAATTTCAAGAATGTTGACTGCAAAAGTTTCAATATTCAGTTTTAAGCACACCTTCTACTCTTTTATGCATGGTTACAGGTCTAGTTGATGTTTCTTGCAAATTCTTATCTCAAATTGATTTGTTGTTTCACTTTTCAGTTTCAGAATAAAATTTGCTGATTTTTAAATAATTGATCTTTTTAGTAGTTTGATAACCTTCAGGCAGACCTCTCTTTTACACTTGCATAAAGCTTTTAAAAGTATGCCATCTTTTAAAGAGTCCTGAAAACTAGAAAGTCTGTCTATTTCTGTAAATTACTCTGGAGCTCTGAAACTGTTTGGGCCAAAGCTGATAAATAGGCAGAATCGTAAGAACTGAGGCAACAGGCTGAACCTTGTACCTACTAGCTTAAGTAAAACTTGATCACTTTCAGATCTCTAATTTATCTTTCATGCTTCAACTTTCCTGTCCAAGTATATCTAATGAGTATCCTGAAAGGAAACCTGTCTTCAGTGATTTGCATTAAACAAATTTTTCATGCGGTTTCTTAGAGAACAATAACAAAATACAGAATTCTGGGACTAGGAAGTGCTTAACGTTTTATAGAAAAATACCTGTAGGAAGGTCCACATCAGCCACAAATATTCAAGAATTAATAGTGTATTGATGATAATAGTGTATTACAGTGAGGTCAAAATTCAGTTGGAGCAACTGGATTGATGTGACAGTTAAAACAAAAATATTTCAAAGTTGATTTGCATGATAAATTGAATAGTCATGCATGTTCTTGAATGTGTTGGGTTGCATTGTGACTTAGCTCCAGTCAGCAAGCAAGCACCGCACAGCTGCTCTCGCCCTGTACCCCCTCCCCGGCAGGATGTGGGAGAGAATTGGAAGAGCAAAAGAAAACTCATGGGTTGAGATAAGAACAGCTTAATAATTGAAATAAAATAATAATAAGTTGTAATGAAGAGGAAAACAAGAGAGAGAGAGAGAAATAAAAGCCAGGAAAAAACCAAGTGATGCAACTGCACACCACCTGCTGACTGATGCCCAGCCAGTCCCCGAGCAGCGATTGCTGCCCCCGGCCAACTACCCCCAGTTTATATACTGAGCATGACATCATATGGTATGGAATATCCCTTTGGCCAGTTGGGGTCAGCTACCTTGGCTCTGTCCCCTCCCAGCTTCTTGTGCACCTGGCAGAGCATGGGAAGCTGAAAATTCCTTGACTTAGTATAAGCACAACTTAGCAACAACTAAACCATCAGTGTGTTATCAAGGTTTTTCTCATACTGAATCCAAAACGCAGCGCTATACCAGCTACTAGGAAGAAAATTAACTCTATCCCAGCCAAAACCAGGACAGCTTGCTTTTACTTTTGTGAAAGAACTTTAATTTAGATGTCTTTGATTTAGTGTTTTAATTTCTATATGTGATACAGACACATGCTTTCTTTGCAGTTACCTCTTTGTGCTCCAACAGTAGAGCTGTTCCTTAGTGACTGTATCTCACTTCATGCTGAAGGGCTTCATATTATATAAATCACTTTAAGCTATACTTACTTTATTCTTAATAAACGTGTTAGAAGTTCAGAAGAACAAATCATGGGTGAGCAAACCTGGACATATAGTTGGTTTGTAACTGAAAATAAGTTCAGGAGATCTTAAGTACTTATTAGAGAAGTAGTAATGTAAGAAGTCATAGTAAACTAAGTGGCCACTTTATTATAGATACAAACACACAAAATATATTGCATCTATAATAATACTTCAAAATAAATGCCTATTTATTATTGATGAAGATGCCTTTGAACAGTTATAATATGAAATTGGCCAAACTTGTGCTTGGAGAACACTTGAAAGGCCAACTGGAGTTGTGTGAGACTGTACTGTATTTCAGAATGGCTTTTGGAACTTCCTCCTTGTCAGGTCTACATGACACTAGTAAAGCATCTCTTTTCAGAGAGCAGCAGCAATAATCACCACTGTGAAGCTTCGACACTTATCTCCAGAAACACTTGCAATGAAATGCAAACAGGCTAGACTGCAGCCTCACTTTTTCAAAGCCTGTGATAAATAATAGGCATGAGGTTCTGCTACTGCTTGTAGAGTGCTAACTTTGTCCTGAAGGCTCTCACTGCCTGACAGTGAAGAATTAAAAAGGGGGATGAACTAAACAGAGGTCCAGGTGCCCAAGGGACTAAAATAACCCTATCCACATATTGAGCAGGGTTGCAGCCTATTTAGTAATTACCGGATGGCTAGAGTATTTAAGCAATGAGAGGAGCAGAGAAGAATTCAGACCTGCATTATGAGACAATCCAAAGTCTTCACCCTGTTCAATAAAGAAGGAATTTGAGACAAGTTGCTTCATGGCAACAATGGTCATATTATCAGCGTGACTTGCAGGTTGTAATGGCATCACTGGTTAGAAATCACATTATTACTTATGCAAGTTGAGTCATGTTACTTAGGCCTACCACTTTCTGCTAGAAAAGTCTCACCAGTTTTCAATTTCAGATTCCAACCCAATCCACTCAACTGGCATAATGTCAAAGGAAAAAGAGGAGCTGAGGACTTTTTAATAGAGGTCACTTTTGGGTAAACGAAGGACATTCTATTCTTCCATAACCTTTCCTAATTCTAACCTTTGCTTAGTCTTGATGTTTAATCCCTTTCTGCAGGTGTTACCATGTTTCTCGTGTCCCTAGGAGAGACCTAAACTTGTGATACGATCATATAGCTTATTTAGGGAGCTTATATCCTTTAACAGAAAAAATCAGAGTGAACTGTTTTGTTACAGGATGTTTATTCCAGATACCCAAGGAAGTATTTCTGTGTTAATTGAGCAAATTGGATGATCAAAGGAGGACACGTTGTTTGTAGTAAGATCACTAAATGCGGTCCGAATCAATACTGTATTCCCCTTATTACCTGGTTAAGGATAAATAATCTTTTCACACAGAGCTCTTCTACACAGTGTAAGGAAAGATACTACAGTGATATAGAAAGGGATATAAGCAAATACAAGAGCTATGCTTATCTTGTTTTCTTATAATCATACATGCACAGACAGAAGAGAACTTCATAAAGAGGAAAATGCTCAACACTTGAGTCATTTGACTTCCAATTCAGATTTGACCAACTTCCTTTCTCTCTATAAGGGAGCAAGGGAGATCCTTCCCGGTGGCAGCAAAGGTGCCCAGGTCAGCTGACTGTGTGTACAATCTGAAAATGTGGCTCCAAGCAGGTTACCTGAGCCATGCTTAAAGGGGAATCATTCAACCCGAAACATCAAAAGGGGGCTAACTTCCTCTACAGCTAAGAGGAACATGACTTGCAGTCTAATTGCAGATTATTGTAACTGGACAGGCAATAGGGCATAATCTTAGAGAAGCAAAGAACAGAGACCTGAGCTCTGATTACACAGGTCTTGCAACACTCAAGATGAAAGAGATCAATGTCTGCCTCTCTTGACAAGAGGAATAAGGCTTTTGCATTAGTGACAAGACTGGTCCCTGTGAGTATGTAAATGAGATGGCTCAGTCAGAATAAGGAGGGCCCTTTCTACATGGTGCTTGTATTAGTTTTTCAATTGAACTCATGATGCCCAGGCAGGGAAAAGAGCTAGATATTTGGGCTAGCTAGGCAAAGCAGCCTTCTCTTTTACTTTGCCTACCTGCCTTATTTTTTTTTTTCTGTTTTTTGGGGGGCTGGTGGTGGTGATGTGTGTTGGGGAAAAAATATAAAAGACGTTGGTAGGAAAATGATAAAACATCAATAACATGAACTTCTAGAAGAGGGGAGAAAAATTAGGTAGGGAGAAAACACCCATTTGAAATGGATTTATTTTTCTGTTGCTCTTGCTGGATCAATAATTTATCATTGATTTAATGGCAGTAAGGATGTCAGTGATCAACTCTTGACTTGTTAGAAAGCATTTCCTTGTAATAGTTTAAAAAAAAAAAAAAAACCAACCAAATGCTTCAACCATTCTGTAAAATAGTTTAGAATCTACTTTTGATTTTGGTGCTTTCATGTATGTTTAGTGAATGCCAATAGTGAGAACAAAGCCTAAAGATGGTGTGACACATGAAAACATAAAACAGTGGTCCATATTGTAGAAGGCTTTCCTCTGAAGTCTAATTCTGTCAAGACTAAATCAATTGTAGAGGTTATTTGGATTACCAGCAGTGGAGCTTGCTTTATTTTGCCTGCATCAGCAAAGCTTTCTCAAAAGCCTGAAGGTAATCTAGGTATGTTAGGACTTCTATGTTTACTACTAATGATTAGATATTTCATACGCAAGGGTTTTGCTGAAATAGGAGAAAGATCTTTTTCTGTGAACTCTGGTTTTCAGGACAACACTTAAGATTATTTTTCAAGATAGATGTGTTTATAAAGACTAAAAAACCAAGAAGGCTGAGTCTCCAGTTTGTCTCTTCTTGAATTAGTTTCTTCTGAGCGGCTTGTCTGCAACAAAAATACAGTCTCAGTTTCTGTTGTCCAAACACAAAAATTACTATGCTTGCATAACACTTGATTATTAAAATTCAAACGCTTTCCTAAAGAGACTTAAACTTTAAAGATCAAATATTAGCACAATAAGTGAATATATTACAATTGTTAGAGACTTATTTAATAACAAAGTCTAAATTCAGTAGCAAGAAGCTTTGTTTCTGTTTGTGCACATCTTCCCTTAGACTGTGAATTCTTGTTTTGTCAGATCTTGATGGGGATATTCCCAAGGAAAATAAAAAGTAAAACCAACCCAAAACCCCAGCACCTCTCCCTTCCCCAAACCTGTCATTGTAAGTTATGGAACTTGCTTTCTCTACAGTAGGGTCACTATATTTAAGCATTCAAATTTTCCTTTGTTAAGAGTTTGTCTCTAACAAAATTAGAAACAAGAATAGCAGACTGTGTCTCTATGGAAAGTGTTTGTGGTTTGTATACTTACAAAGCTGTAAGATGGAAGGAGGGCAGGCAGCTGAAAGCAGGGATCTCAACATTTGTATTTCTAGGGTAGTATGCTCTCATCCTGGTAGAGCTTATCCATACAGTATTATTTGTAGCAGTCTTTTATATAAGGATAGAGGCCCTGTGCTTTCTTGTTGTGTAATACTTGTTCATTTCCCCTATTAAGTACTTAAGGGACTAAAACCATGTCAGGCTAACAGAAATCACAGCCATTTTGATTTGGCTTCTCAGAATGTGCAACAGATTTACTTCATCTGGTTGTATTTCTTGAGGAGAAGCTTTTGCAGTTATTTTTCTGTTTTGTGGAGACCTGCGGGATTCTCCTGGAGATTTAAATGCTAAGCTAGCACTTCCTGTCATTCATGGAGTTACATTTGGTGACAGAACTGGGTCTTAAGAATGAAAATTGTCATAATTTATTTTTAACATGCCTTGTTTTTTCCACTCAGATTCATTTACATGTTTTAATGGAGGTGAATGTGTCTACAGAGAGCTGTGCAACTGCAGTCGATTTAATGCAACTGGCCCAAGATGTCAGACAGGTGTGTAAAGAGAAAACTAACTGGGTTTCTGGGATTGTACTGGATTGATTCCCACAGCTACAAGAATGACTGCCCTCTACCTAAAAGTTCTTTCATGCCCTGGTATTTTTCCCTGTTTTCTGTGGTGATATTTCATAGCATACCACATACATGCATCTCAACTACAGATTGAATCCAAAAACCAGTGGTACTTTTCAAGTGACTCTCCTTCTGTTAGTGTATAATACAGGTGCTGAAAGAGATCATATATGCAGAACATGGGGTCAATATAATTTTGAAACTTTTGATGGACTCTATTATTATTTTTCTGGGAAATCCACATATGCGCTTGTGAGACATACTGAATTAGACGAACAGAGTTTTTCCATACAGGTAGGGGACTGCACTTCTATATTCCTTTTAGCTGTTGTTGAGCTTGCTAATAATGTTTAGACATTAAAAATAACTTGTGATGATAGTATGAGGTTCTAGAATGTAATCTAGATGTAATTCTCATGTAATGTGGGCTACTCGTTACTATAGCACAAAATGTAAATAGCTGGAAGGAAACTGATGTGTGTACTTTCAAAACTTGCTGCTGCTGTGAAAAGACTATTCTAAAGAGATGGCTAACTGTACTTAGTTATTTTGGGAAGAGTGGGACCAAAGTACTTGTTCATATGCTGAGGGTAGGTTTGGGAGTATTAATTGTGTAACATGGCTTACAGAGAGTTTGATTAAAATCTTGACTTTGATGCTAGTAATTTTATTTGGCAGGTGAATAACGATCCTGAGTGCCGCCATTCTCCTTACTCATGCAAAAGGTCCATTAGTTTATTCTTTTCTGGAGATGAACAGATAAAGATGAGCAGTGAAGTCACCTATAAAGGATTTGGGTAATTGCACTCATGTTTCTGATGCTGTAGTTATGCTGGAACTAATCTCATGATACGATTTGATAAGAGATGTAAACTAGAACACTTATTTGTTGGCAGCGTAAAAAAAAAAATTATCCAGACCACAGGTGTAATAATTAGTCACCATCTACAGAGTAGTGTCTGATGAAGGTGATACCTAAATGAACGGTACATAGTATGGAGAAGCTTAGCCATTGACGTTGATACTTTGATTTTTGCTCTTAGTTGCAACTTAATCTTTTTTAGTGGAATTACTCTATTTCAGGAGTCTTCAGATATTGAGAAAGTCATTAAATCAGCAAGTAATTTATTTTTAATAGTGATACTTTCTCATGTGAAGTTGTTTTTGATTCTGTCTCATTTCTCAGTGTACAGTTACCTTATATTATTGGAAACTTACACATCCAGAAGCTAGCTGGATACTTCCTAGTCAGGCACCAGCATGCCTTTACTCTGGCTTGGGATGGTACATCTGCAGTGTATATCAAAATGGCACCAGAGTACCTGGGCAAAACACATGGACTGTGTGGAAACAACAATGCTATCCTGCAGGATGATCTTGAAACTAGTTATGGTAAGTATTTAACATACTTCCTCTTGTGTTAACAATTTTTTTTTTCAGGTGAACTAAATGTTACTATGCTTAATTTTTAATTGTAATGCTAACTGAATATGAGGGCCAACTTTTGAAATGGAAAATATGAAATGGAAATACTTCTGGTAGATGATATTATTACTGAAGAGGGCCATTTTCAGTATAGAAGGTGCTCTGAGGATCCTTAAAAAGTATGGCAAAAAGCTGTCTTACTCCATTACCTAGAATTGTATTTGTACTTCAGTTTCCTAGGACTCGAAAGGTAAAATACACTTAAATGTCCACTGCCCTCTCAACAATTTTATGTAGGAGCGTGTGGAAGCTTGAGAATATTGCTATTGAAAATAAATCTGCAATTTTAATTAGTAAATCAAATAAGTGAAGACTGACAAATCTTGTTTAATCTGGCGCTTTGTTTATGCTAACACTTACAGAAGTGATCGGTGATCCTTGGATACCGACTTCAGATACTTCCAAGAGTCTTGGTTTTTCATAAATACTGACTGAAGACCTCTACAAAATAAAAAGAACCAGGTGGAAAAATCAGGCCCCTTGAAAAGTATCTCAAGTTAGGTGATAAAAACTTCTGGAAATCATTGCTTTGGGCTGTTTAACTCTCTGTTCCTCTTCTTTAAAACTAGAGTATTTCTGTAGAGTACTACTTTAAAGATCAGAGTACAGTAAGTAGTAGGCTACCTCTGTTTAAGTGTGCCAATCAATTTTGGAAAGCATCAGCACTGCACTGATATCAGCTCTTACCCCCATTTAATAGTTTGCTCACTAATTCAAAATGCTTAAAATAATACCAAGATCAACAGATCATTGTCCTCATTGCCGTCAGAGACTTTCCTCTACCCTCTCACCTTTCTCAGGATATCTCAGTCACATAAAGCTGTGATTGTAGCACAAGTCGATACACTGCATACTAGCTTTATCCAATTAGCTAGGGGAGCAGTATTAATAAAGGTATGGCAAGACATGCATTCGTGGGTAATCCAAGTTGTAGTCAATGTCGTCACTCGTCTGTGATGGACAATACCTTTCTTAGCTAGTTTAAAGCTAGCGCGGACATTTCTGCTTATGTGAAAAAGTCACGCCTTTACTTGGTTAATGTATACAATCATTTTGTACCCTTGCAGTCGCCCAGGAATGCCTCATCTTTCTTGTAGTTTAGACTCTCTTTTGGGAGTTTCATATAAAGTAACAGCATAGACCTATGTATATACAGTTTATTACACTTTTCTTTCCTTCCTTCCACTGAAGGACTGTGGCAGGCACAGTCCTACTCCCTAAAGCCCTTCCTTGCCAAATAGCATAAGTAAGCTTCTTTCTGCCATTCTAAAGCTTTCCTGCTATAGTCCTTTTTAAAAGTTTTTTTTTTTTTTCTTAAAAGGACTAGATTGTCTTCAAACTAACAGCTGATTCATTTAGTTGTAGGAAGGGTTTGGCACTTTGCTTAATGTGATGTTTTGATTATTGAGATGTTTGCCCAGGAAATCCTATAGAAATCTTGTTGTTCTTCCAAGTAACTGTGACTGTGTGTGTCTTGTTTAGGAAAACTGACAGATGATGTAACAGAATTTGGAGAGAGTTGGCAGGAAAATCCTCCAGAAGGAACACCCAATTGGGATAAATCTCTTCTCAATGAACCACCCTGTTTGATGCAAAGCCATGAATCTCTACAGGTTTGGATTAACACAAAAGGATTATTACAGTAGTTGGTGATTCTAATTAGAGTGAGATTTTGACTTAATGCTTTGAACAAGACTGGAAGTATTCTCAGTTCATCTTTGGAGAGGTGGATAAAAATGGTTGCTGCAGCAGAGCTTCCCTTGTTTCCTCCTCCTTCCCCTCTCTCCCCTCCCCTTTTCTTCTGTATTAGTTCATAATATAATTTTTGATCTTTTCAAATGTTATATATGCATCCAATAGAAGTGTTTGAATCTGGGGCTAAATGAGTGAAAAGTTGTCAAGTAGGGGTGCATTCTAGAGCTGCTTCCCATTCCTTCCCTTAGGAAGGATACAAAAAAGCAGGCAGGCAAAACCAGAGTGAGAGCACAGTTGATTTGCTAGTGTTTAAAAATGAATTATTGTTACTTTTGTCCATCACATTGAAGTAGTTTTTCCTTTTAAGTAATATTTTCAAGATACAACCTTGAAATTAAGTGCTTTGAAACTAAACCTGATGCCAGGCATGTTTTATTTCTGGTATTTTTTACTGTGTAATTTAACTAAAATGAAGACTACTTCAGGTCATCTGGGCTCATCTGCAACATGGTCTATGCCTTTCCTGGGGAAGGGATATGTTTTACTACCATTGGTATGACCTTGGATAAAAAATTCCAGGTTATGAATATTCTGGCATGGAGAGCAATATGTTACTAGCCACTGCTTCTCGTTGATGAGAGTAAAGTGATTCCTAGTCAGACTGACATGTCTGTTACGATTTTCTGTAGTATTCTGTTCTGCTTAGGTTTATTTGAAAACATTCTTTTCACAACCGCTATCTCATACATTTCAGAGGGCCTATGCTCTGTGTAATACCCTGTCACGTGCCCCGTTTGAACAATGTCATGAATATGTGAGTCCTGTTCCTTTTATGGCAAGCTGCACCAATGATCTTTGCATGTAAGTGAATGGTTTTAGGTAATTACAAAGCTGTTAAAAAAACATTGTCCCTCTATCATGAGAATGAATTGTAAATGTTAACAGAACTAATGTGTGTCTTTTTCTGCATATCAGTTTTTATCCAATATTCTTTTATTATCTTGCTTTTCTCACTTGTTCTAGTTTTACTGCCAGAAATTTCTGTGGAGTCATTCCTGGTTTTTTTGCTGTAAGGATGACCAAAATCAGGCCAAGATATTTTCCTAATTTGTTAGTGTGCTTTCCTTTGAATATGGCATCTGTTTTGATTCAGAATGTGCAACATAATTAGTATTTCTAACTTTAATGAAAAGTTTGGCATCTGCAAGCCATGTGTTAATCCAGTGAAAAGAGGAATTGGATTACTATTTGGATTTATGCTATCATTTCACAACCTGCTATGCCCCTTGTCCAAGCAGTTTTGACTAGTTAAATCAACAGACAGGACAAGAGAAGATAATTTTCATTTCTTGTACCATGGTGACTCACTGGTGGAAATCTTACACTTTCTTCATGTGAGTTTTCTGAAAATTGTTATTCCTTCTGTAAAAATACATTTATTCAAGTCTGTTTATACTGCTGTATCTCTGGCTTTCATGGATTTACTCAAGAAATTAGCATCAGGTCTCGAATACATTGATGACCTGTCTTCAAGTGTGGTAGAACGTCTTACCCATTTAAGACTTTTAAACTAGCCAAACAACACAGTACATTAGAACATTATTAAAGTAGATTCAAAGAATGTGGTTGTATGCAATGCAGGAGCACTCATGAGGTTATGATTGCATGTTTGAATGTAGGCAGAATATAATATGTCAATTTTTATTTGTGTAAGGTCAGCAGTTGATAATGCAACTTGGTGTCGAGCATTAACTGAATATGCCAGAGCATGTGCCCAAGCAGGAAAGCCACTTCATGGATGGCGAATGCACTTTCAGCAGTGTGGTATGCAGATGCTTTCATACTTGGAAATACTGCTTAGTAGTTGTATTTTGAAAAGTGCTCTTCATACTTTTACCTCTTTGTCCTTCCTTCTGTTTTGAACCCATATAGTTCTCAATGAAAACATAAGTATGTACTCACTTCAAGGCTGCATGAATGCAATGGAATTTCTTTTTTATATGCGTAATTTGTGCTGAATGTACTTAAAGCACTACGCTTATTAGAATGTGTTCTAAGAACCTTCTTACTAAAACATCAGAGATTTTTTAAGATGATTAACCATTTGTTTTTTCACAGAGCTACTCTTTCAAATATTGTTGAAGTCTTCATGGCTTTCTGATATATAAAATTTGTGTCATGAGTGTTAAAAACTAATTTGAGTTACACTTGCATATGTCTTCATCTTAGAAGTCACAGAAAGAAAGTTTGAAAGAGATCATCGAATTTGTCTGCTTGTGTGGAACACAGGACCAAAACTGCTTTGTCATTCACGACAGATTTCCCCCTTGTTTCCAAAAATGTTTGTTAATGGATGTTCTACCACTTCCTATGCTGGTCTGAGTATCTGAGTATCTAAATAGGTCTGCTGTGAGAAAGATTCCCTGAGTCTCCCTTGCTGTAATTTAAGATTGTGCCTTCTAAATGTGCCTTTAATAGGCAGAATATGAATATATGTATATTTTGTGTGTGTTATGAAAGCCATTATTTCATTGTTCTAGACAACAGATACTCAATTGACTTACCAAAAACTAAATACCTGAAAGAAACGTGTGCAATCTATTTAAGCCCTAAGGCAGTAGCAGAATACCTTTTAATTTCTCTCCCTGTTTCTATTTTTTAGTGATTACCTGTGCTCAACCCTTGACCTACAATGAATGCATCAGCTGTTGCCCTGTTTCATGTCATCAGCAATCACAGTGCATTGACAGTGAGCTTCCCTGCATTGATGGATGCTACTGTCCAGATGGTAACTTCTGCTTCTCAAATACATATTATTTGATTCTGTGTAACTTTCAGACTGTTCTCCTCCACGTTTACATACCTGTATGGCCTGGCTAGACTAAGGCATTTACAGGAGCTCTTCATAAAGGCAGTGCCAAGAGAGTGTGGATGAGTGACCTTGTTTTCCTTGTAACTGACAAGAATCTTTTTCCTCCCTCTAAGAAGTGGGAACAGCTTTAAGCACAGATCTACATTCTAACTGTAGAGCTGCAAAATTTGAGTGAAAAATGGGGTTTGCTCTGTTGTTGACAGGGCAGCCATCTTCTGTTTTGTGAGGGTTTTGTTTGGTGTTTCAGGTTTTTTTCTGAAGAATGTCTGCAAGGTCAGGTGCTTAAGAGAGCTCAAAAATGGGATATGACTAAAACTCATTTATGTGGTCAGAAACAGGTTTTGATATTGAGATTCTTACACTGTTGTATGGTTCTGGCAAATGAGGTATTTACCGATGTGGCCTATAGCAAAACTTTACCCTTATTAACAAAGTATACTTTGATGTCCAGTTTTCCCATTGTTATTGACTTCTCTTGGGTACATAATTCTGTCTAGAAGAGGACAGAGAAAGATATGCCACGTGTCTTCAAGTCCTGCCTCTTATGATGCCTTACCTTGATGATTTAGAAGTGTGATGTCTTTGTTATACGTTTTATCTTTTATGGGCTAGTAAGGTCTTTTAGCATTTGGCTCTCTAATAACAGAATAATTAAAAAGAAACTGAGGGAAAAAAACCATTATAGTAAAATAAAGACCAAATGGCACCTTAAAACATAGAGGCAAATATTTGTGAAGGTGTCAGAAAAGAAGCCAGAGGTACTCAAAGCAGCATGGTTTTGTGTTTGTGTGTTTGGTTTTGATTTTTTTTTTGGAGGGGGGGGGGGATGACTTCTCCTTCTCCCCCAGTGTTAAATCCTTTTATTCATACTATTGTTAATGTAGCTCAAGCAATTTAGGGACTTGGCCAGTGTAATATAATTTATTTAATATACTTCAAATGCACACTTGTTCTCCAAAAATTACTACCAAATAATCTAGAGTTTTATTACCATACATCAGTTTGTGGTGTTCTTGGGTATACTTGTTAGTGTTCTATCAGCTATTTGACAGATATTTCACTGCTTTCTTGTTGTTTTATTTCTTCTAGGCTTAATTTATGAAAATGAATTGTGTGTCAAGCCTATGGACTGTCCTTGTGACTACCATGGAAGTTTCTTTGAAATAGGTTCAGTGGTTTATGAGGAATGTAATAACTGGTTAGTAATTTTTCTTTTTACACTGTGGACTTAATCCTTTCATGGTCACGAGACAACTTCTTTAAGTTCTTTAAGGCCTATTTCAGTTAAAAATTGAATAAAGTTGATAAATCCTCACTGTTTCTACATACAAAAACTGTTGTTCTGTATATGTTTTGCAATGAAAGGAAAGATAAAAGAAACTATAGAGCTATTAATGTGGAAGAGTAAATGGCAGATATTGCAGAGAATACTGTAATGTTTAGTACTCTTTTCACCTTGAACTCTCCCTCAAACTAAAAGGAATGTAGTATTCAAAATCTTAACAGGAGAATTTCTTTGACTTTGTCTCCTGTTTGTGTTGTCTCACTTGGATACAAAGAGCCTAATGTCATTATCACACTAAGCTGCTGTTTTGGGAATTTCTAAATTAATTCTATACATCGGAAAGAAAAGTTTGTAGAAGAGATTATGGCTTTTATTTGATCAACTTAATCGAAGAAAACAGATGAGCTTGTGGATGTGCAACTTCTTTTTTTCACAGCAGTTCTATTTTTTTTAAGTGATAATATTAAAATTGCTTGTGTTTGCTCTTCTCAATTTTAATCATCCTTACCTTTTATAATGGTTATGAAGGCGCTAGAAAGAAAGAAAAGTGTTACTGGATGCATGGATGAAATTTCACCTGATCATATCCTCATTGCAAGCTCTTGCCACAGCTGCCAGGCATTCTAGGGACTGTGATAGCTCTGCTGTACTCTTTTGTGAGTCTCAAGACACTTGCTGTTGATTTCATAAAGAAGGAATCCAGGAAGAACAACTGAGGGATAGCCATACATACTTCACCAAAAAAAAGTGTGAAACTTTTTTGTTTTTATTTCAGCACTTGCATTGGAGGGAAGTGGATTTGTACAAATCTTACATGTCCAGGTATATGGAAGTCTTGAATACTCTTTTAATAACTGAATTTTTACTTGGGGTAAAATACTACTGTTAGATTTTAATACGATATTTCACTATATAATTTGTACTTTTATTTCTATCTACATATAAACACATCTACACACAGAGTAGGTTAAATATTAAAGTGGTCTGAATACCAGGCATCTGCCTTTCAGCTTAGCACAATGATGTGTCTCCCTATACATCACTATAGCGTCTCTGGTAGGTGGCACTGCCTGGTCGTTCTGGTCATTCAACTAAAGTTTCCTCTGCAATCTTCACTTCACAGACTCATGGCAAGATTACTTCCACCCCCACCCCCCCAGTATTTCTAGCTAGCAATGTAGTATCTAGGCGCTGTAGACAAATATCAGTTAATTATTTTCACAGCACCCTGTGGAATGAGGGGTGTTAATCTCACTTCATGGATATGCAGCTAAACTACAGAGATTTTGGTCAAAAGGATGTTGTGTGTTCAAGGTACCCAGTGCCTAATGGCTCTTATAGCTGCCAATACATTCAAGCACTGGGCTCGGAGTTAGCAGTTAACTGTGGGGGTCAAATACCCAGAACATAGGGGTCACAGATATTAATGCATCCTTCTGGGGGAAGAATTGTTTAGGGATCCTGACCTGGCAGCAGCTAGGAACTCGTTAACAAAAGCAATGATAAGGTTCCGTTCCCAACAGTGTTCCTAGTACCTGGTTATGGTATGAATACAGTTTTATAAATTAGAGCATGTATCAGAGTGTACGAACTCTACAACAGTAATAATTGTTGAGTGTACATTGTCTTTTCTATGTACTTAAATACATTATTTGTTACGTTTGTCAGCTGAATGCTCGGTTTCGGGAGACATTCATTTCATGACCTTTGATGGGCGCAAATACGCTTTCCAAGCTACCTGCCAATATATTCTAGCAAAAAGCCGTACATCTGGAGCATTTACCATATCCTTGCAAAATGCTCCTTGTGGACAGGTAAGACTTAGAACCTTGTTGTAATATATGTATCTTGAAGGGTTTATTAATTGGGGGGGGGGGGGGGGGGGGGAGTATTAAAAAAAAAAAAAAAAAAAAAAAAAAAAAAAAAAGCTACCTGCATTTGAAAATATCAGTAGCAACAATTTTCCTTAATGACGAGTTGAATAACAACAGTGCAGAAGAAGTCTCTACATAAATTCTCATATTTGCTTGTGGTAAATACAAAAGGTTATGCTGGTGTTCTGATTCAGTGTTCACTGAGGTCACTCAGTAGCGTATGGTAGTTCATGCAGCAAACCGTAGATGATGACTTGTTTTCTTGAGCTTTCTGAGTACATCTTTGTGGATTTGCAGCCAGCACAAAATAAGCCTACTGCTTGTTATTGATTGAAGGAAGAATGACTTTTTTTTGTGCCTTGATTATAGATTTGTCTTGCAGCTTGAAATTGACTTTTACTTAAATTGATATGAAAAACTTTGGATAGCTTTTTGGGGCAACTCGCTTGGATTTGAGCATATGTATGCATCTGTGGTGTTAAGTTGGTATCCTGTACAATTAATTTCAGCCAAACGTGCGTTT
The DNA here is from genome assembly GCA_034008185.1 of Gorsachius magnificus. Taxonomy (NCBI): domain Eukaryota; kingdom Metazoa; phylum Chordata; class Aves; order Pelecaniformes; family Ardeidae; genus Gorsachius; species Gorsachius magnificus. Next base: position 7,867,419 of record CM067086.1, on the reverse strand, counting down.
GCTTACATATAGCTGATACTAAGGGTGCTCCTACTTAATGTTTGAAAGTTTTGATACTGTACACAGAAGTCACCAAATATTTAATTTGCTGTATGTCCAAGATGCATTATCTTTCCTTTGTTGTTGTGTATGTGGATTTCTGAGTATGTATTAGAACGTCATACATGTGAGGTACGGAACACTGGTAAGATTTTCACTACAGCATTTCATTCTTATTACAGTCTTGATAGGTCTTGTAATTCTGAGGAAGTTAAGGCAAGTTAGAATAGACCTTAAACATGCAGAGGTGGTGTGAGAAATACTGTTGACTGAGTTGAGCTGTTTTCTGGAGTTGTGTTTTTCTCACTGACTTCACGTTCTACATATGCCTATAAGGGCAGAATTTGGTGCACATTTGTATTAGGGTCATAATGCTACTGTGGATGCCTACTTAGTAAGCTGCTGGACTTGCTGTAGGAGCAAGATGTTAAACTTTGTATCTTGGACAGATTTATGTTCTGTCTCCAACGGCCTTGTGTAACAATTTTTACCTAGGAGCATCTGTACGGATATTTGAAGTGTATATAGACTTAAATGTGACTCTTTTTGCTGTATTTCTAGACCATCTGCTATACATTAGGCCCAAATTTTAGTTCTTAGCTTGATGTTGATGCAGTTACATACCTTGCAGAAAATCAGATTTAGTACCATTACTTTTTAATCCTGTGGAGGTAACTACTTACACTTTATTTAGTAGTTTACTTTTGTGTTCTACATGAATGTGTGACTCTAAGTCCTTTTAAACTAATGATCACATTCATTCTTCTCTGCAGCTTATATTGTTCGTGCACTTGAGATTTCCTTGGGAAGAAAAATGGTCATAAAAGTTGTCATGCCACACTTGCTAAAGGCCTGTTTCAGTAAAGTCTTTCTTCCTTGTGCACTAAAACCTACTTCTCTGTATGACAGAGAAGATTTTTAAGCAGAAGGAAGTAATATTAAAGTGGCATTGACAAGTTTATTGTAATAGAAATTATTTATTTGCAATCCAGGTAAGAGATGGGAGACTAAGTGCATTGAGTCCCCTTCTCATCTTAATGATAAAAGCTGAGAGGTGAGAAAAATAGCTTAACTGGTTAGAGACCAAGTGTATTTTCCACCTGGATGATCCACAAGTAAATGTTCCACTATCTCTTCTATGGTTCCTAGAAATGTATCAGGACAGGGCATACCAATCGCTAGTGTTGAAAAAGTGGATTCCTGTGTGTTGTGAATATGACTGCTTTATTATGCTCTAATAGCCTCTAGCTCCTTGAGGTAGAAGTTTTGCAGTGGGGGCCATGAAATGAAATCTTGGCAGGGACATATACATTAAAAACAACCTTCTAGGCTTTAACCTCTGTGTGCATTGCCTTTTGGGTTGGGAAGAATCTGCTGATCCTGCTAGTATTTCCTATTTATGGGAAGATTGAGACTGGTTCAAGATGCAACATATCTGATCATTGCTACAATTCGTGCATATTTGACTTGGCTTACTCTGATTTTAATGAGTTTAGCTGGCTTCATTTTGTGCTAACCTTGGGATCCTGAGGAGTTGATTAAATCAGTATCATAATCTAGAAGAAAAAAAAATAGAACAGCTGTTAAATGAAACATAAATATAGGCATTCAGTATAGGCATAAATCTGTTCCGTCAGAATAATGTTCTCAAAACTTCAGAGTCCAAGAAGCTTGAGAAAGGTGGTTGTATATTGAAGCTGTGTCCTGTACTGTATGGTTGAAGGTAAGTACAGGGGATCCCTAAAGAAACACTTTAGGCAACTGACGTGCAGAAAACAGACTCCACAATCTGTAAGATTGTGAAGTAGATATGTTTATTCAGCGCTGGGCAGCACGGGGGGTAGTCCTACCAAAGTCGTGCTCGCCGCAACACGGCAGCTTGCCCCGTTTATATGTAGCAAAGTGTTACATATACATGAGGTTTCCCAATACGCCTATACATAGGCATAACCTGTCCCCACTTCGTATTAAAATTAGTTTCAAGAGGTCATTTCCATAAGTCCCTCCCAACTGCGCATGCTCAGTGATTTGAGTCGGTGGTCTTCAGGGGTCGTTTACTTCATCCACTCCTCTTCTTCACCTTGTCCTTTTGGTGAACTCCAGCTTCTACCCCCCTTATTCCACTGTCAGAACAACACAGCCGGTACCAACCGGCTCCCCATCCTTGGCTATCCACAAAGTGCCAGATGCTTTGCTCTCCTACATGCCTTCCAAGGCCTGTAACAAAGATGGGCTATTCGCTACTAATCTCCCCTCTTCCACATTCCCTACAGTGTTAGTTTCTTATCTATAGTTTACTCCATATGATTAGTAAGTTAATCTAAAACATAATGCTAGCAATTTAAGATGGACCTACAGTTGGCTTCACAAAGGTCCTTTTGTTAACCCTTTACCCTCCCTTCAGAACTTTTTTTATCAAATGAAAGTTGAGGCCTGATTGACTTCTTGCAGAAGCCCACAGCGAGATACCTTTCAGCCTGACCTGTTGAAACGCCCACCAATGGACAACAGAGGTCTGGAGCAAATATCTGCTATGGTAATGTGTAGGATATGTATTGTGGGTCTCATTCCCTTTTGTGTTACAGAACATTTATCTCTGTGCAAAATACAGAAATGTGCCTTTCAGTTTATTTGTTGTGGTGATGCTTTTGTTTGGGAAAGTGATAAATTAGTTGGCTTTCTGCAGCACTTGTGAGACTGCAGAGAGCCTTGCAGTAATTCTTGCATCTTCTTCACCCTGCCTTAGTGACTTTGCTTAATGTGTCTCAATGTCCAAGTAGTTTGTAGGTGAAAAAACAGATTCTCTTGGCTTTTACTCTGTGTTGGGCTTCCTATTTCACTTAGTCTTTAACAAAGCTACCCTCATCAGTCCTTAACAGAGGTTTGAATGAAGCATTCTGGACATTAACAGCCTGGTGGGTGATCAGAGGCTTATGTGCTATGTTCCAGTGCCAAGTGTTGCTAATTTGATTATCAATATATAAGTGGTGAGAGGGTAGTTAGAACATTTTGTGTACTATGACACAAGAATGTGGGGCTTCAGTGCAGCTATTCAAGTGTCTAACTATCAGCTAGCTGGTCCTACTTGGCAGAAGAGCTGCTTTACATTTCCCTAGGCACCATCCATTATCTTTTTCCCATTTATAAAAATTAATGAATTGAAATGGGAAGCTAAAAGATTTGTAGCGCAGAATATCATATTTCTTGATGGCTTGAGATTTTGTGTGCTCTTTTTAAAAAAAAAAAAAAAAAAAAAAAAAAAAAAAACCACCCCAAAACTAACACACAACTTATCAGTCCCATCTCATTCAAGCAGATTAAAAAAAGTAGAAAGAAAATACCTGGGGAGATTTTAGGTCTCTGAATCACAAAGAATCCAGTCATCTAGAGCCTTACTGTTGGTGACATGAACAGTCATCAGGCAACAAGTTATCTCAAAATGATGTGAAATTTTGTTTAAGCACTTTTTGGAAGGAGAATCAGTCAAGCAATCAGCTCAGCTTAACCTTATCTGAGTTTCAGGTGACAACCTCACTGGCTTTGTAGTTTGTATGATGAGAAGATCTTCTGAATATAGATTTTTTTTTTTTAAGTGTCTAGTGAGAGAAGTGGCCATTCCTGTGAAAACACCTGCTGAAAGTTGGCAGGGGCAGTACTGTGAAAGAAGCAGTTCATTGGAACCGAGAATAATTGTCAAGCAGAATTTCTCCTTTAGTTTCAGCATGAAGGAATAATAAAGCTTTTGTCAGTATTGTGTAGTAATGTATGTGCTGTGGAGGGTTGTTCTCTTGGCTCTGGTCTGCTCTGTGTACCAGCTGGTATTCTTTTATTTACAGCTTCTTAAAAGATCGTCAAAATTGTCAATTTATAGCCACTGTTGCTGAACAATATGCACAGAAACCTAACTTCTTAGTAAAGAGACAAGACAATGGGATAAGCTACAAGAGCATGGCTTCACAATGCAGATCTCTCTTTCACCATCAGTCCAGGAGAGCTGGTTGAGTTGATGAATTATCTCCAGTTATTTTTATAATTTGGTATCTTTAAGTTTCATTTTATCACTTCAACTGTTGTTGAAGGATTACTGTTTCACTCTTATTTAGAGACAGGGAAATTCTGAATGTAGTTTTTAATCTTCACACACCAGTGTGTGTTCTTGTGTGTCCACGGTATTTGAAGTACTGACAGATGATCTGCTTTGTGCTAGTCTAGCATCTGCCAAAGCCACATGGTAGTGTTCAGAGATCCTTGCAGCTCTAGTAACTGTTTTCAATGAGTAGGGCAACTTATGCCCTGTATTAGGCAAGGCCCAGTGAAAGTCAGTGGGAGTTGGATAAAAGTGTAACTCTTTGAACTGAACAACCTAATCTGTTAGCACTGTGAATGGTGGTATTCACAATACAATTTTGCTTCTAGTGCGACTGTCCAAAGGTAAGGGTATTTTAACTAAATCTTGTTCAGTGCCTCTTTCAGCACTGAAGATGCTTAACAAGTTTTCCAAGTGCACTCTGCTAAGAAGCAAGATACAACTGAAAATTTTCAATACTCCACTGATTATAGCTTTACTTGCGCTCTTATTTAATGTCCATCTTACTTACATTGAAAAAAAATAAATTAAATTATTTTGCTCTTGCTTCTAGAACCAGGATGGATCATGTATTCAATCAATCAGCCTTATTCTTAAGCAGGACCCCAAGAGGCAAGTGACTCTGACTCATTCAGGAGATGTTTTGGTATATGACCAATACAAAATTAACCTGCCTTATGCAGATGGTAAGGAATAATACATAAGCATATAACTCCTATCAAGCACTAAAGCCGTATTCTAATGGTGTATGTGTATGTTGTGATACTGTCAATGTTGCTAACACACTGAAGTGGTATATTGTTAATATCAACATTATTAATTTTTTATTAAATGTTTCACAAATTAACCACTTAACTGCTGATGTACTTTTTACACTGATGGTAGGAGTTGTACAGTAGCCGTACTGAGCTAGTGTCTTTTATGTTAAGATTGAGTATGTTCTGTTTCTAACAAGTTCAAATGCCATCCCTCACATTTACAAGGTTGGTTAGTTCTTTTCTGAGGGGAAGTTCTTTTCTCTGATTCTTGAAACTGAGTATTTTTTTTTTCCTTTTTTGTAAGCAGCTCAAGTAAATATAAGTGAAAGGAGCCCTCTTGCCTCTTACAGATAAGCTACAGATTTTCAGACAAAAAATTTTGGTTTGTTTCTGGGGGTTTTTGGGGGTTGGTTTTTTTTTTGTTGGGTTTTTTGGTGGGTTTTTTTTCCTTCCGTGATTTTTTTTTTTAAAGATATTACCAAGTATTTTTACGTATTAATGGTTGTGTTCTGTGAGATTCAGTGTTGGCTTCAGTAAGAGCTTTATATGCAAATCATTAGTGCATTTGATGTCTGTGGGGCCTTGGCTCTCTGGGAATTTCCAAAAAAAGGCTTTAATACAGGAAGCACATTGCTGGTGTTAGGATTAGATTGTCTATAATAATGGTCTGCAATGTTATCTACAATGTTTGTGTCTTTAAATTGGGATGCTTTTAGTTAACCTTTATGAATATTCAAGTGAACTCTGGGTGTATTTTTAAAAAGTGTGTTGTCTGTTGTAAGTTTCTTGTTTTCTTCTGTATAGTCTGAATCAATGTAACCTTTCATGAGAAATCAATGATTAGGGGAAAATAAGGTCTTAATAGGGAAAAAATGTAACCTACACAAAAATGATATAAAACAAAAACAGTGAAATGACAAGAAACAAAATGCAAATTACAAGCAGATTTCCTTTGCCTTTCTGTTTTTACTCACCAGAGTTCTTTGAAATACGGAAACTCTCCTCTGTATTTCTTCAAGTAAAGACACACATTGGATTGCAAATACTGTATGACAGAGAAGGACTGAGGCTTTACCTTCAAGCTGATGGACGGTGGAAAGATGATACTGTGGGCCTTTGTGGAACCTTCAATGGAAATACGGAGGATGATTTTTTGTATGAATAGCTGCAAGATTTCTATTTGCCATTATATGAATATCTACAGTTAGAGTGGTAGATCAAGTGTGTACTGAAGCTGAATGGATTGATTCCAAGAATAATTAATTTTGAAGTTTTGTGTTAGTGAGATGGATAGTAGGTTTTAGTTTGCTAACAGAAAATCTGTAACTCTAAAGGTAGGATATCAAGCCAGGTTTTGTTTCAAATACTTTAATATAAAAAAATACAGTGAGATATGTATGACTCATAAGTGCTAGTCTATCTGAAAAGTTTTGTCCAAAATATGGAGTGGTCTATATAAGGGACATTGTGCTTCCTCGCAAGCCTCTTTATCTCTTTCCAGCTCCTGTTTTCTGCTGCAAGTTCTAATCTGCTTTCGCTGACAGAGCCTCCATTGTTCTATGTCTGCAGGCCAGCAACAGGAATTGGCTGTTGGCTGAGCTTCACTTTGTCGTAATGCAGTGAAAGGTGGTCAGAGCTGCCTGAGCACCACGGTCAAGATTGCTGTTTGTCCAGCTTCTTTGCAGCGTTTTTCCTACAAATACTAAAGAACAAATTTGCTTCCAGAGGCTTGAGCAGCCTAATGGAAGTGAAGAAGGAAAACATGAATTTCAAGCAGGACAGAATATTTCTTTGACTAAGAAAAGGAAAAAGAGGAAGAGAACTTTCTCTCAAAACAGTTGGAATTTTTAAAATCAAAACTAATAGAAAAATGGAATAACTTTCCATAATAGTTTCCATTTAAAAAACACACACACACGGAGATATTCTAGTGGATTTTTGAACAATTTCTATCTTAAAGATTAAGAAGTATTTTTGGAATATTGTTTATAACGAGATGATATATACAGGCTCTCAATGAAGAGAGGTTATTTACGTAAAACTACTTAAAATATTTCTCTGTTTGAAGCAAACGAGTTTTGTAGTGTATTTTTGATGACAGTCTTTAGACTTGTGCTCAAATAAGTGAGAAGTTGTTCAATAGTTGATATTTGTGCAAAAAGCCCTTAAACTACAGGAACTATGAATTGTGCTGGGACACAACACAAACCATAATGTGCAAGCATCTTGATATGTAGACAAAACACGTGATCCACACCAGATTTGGGAGGCTCGCCATAGACAGTGGTGTCTTTTGCAACACCTCCACCCCAGGCTGCTTTACCAGAAATAATACTACTGGTTGTATGCCTAATGCAGTCATTTCCTGGAGTGTAACATCCCATGTGGATGGTGTAACATCCCATGTGGATGGTGTAACATCCCATGTGGATGGTGTAACATCCCATGTGGATGGTGTAACACCCCATGTGGATGGTTTCAATCATTCTCCCTATACAATATTAATGTGCCTTGGTTATTTAGATCAAAGTCTTCCTATCTTTCAGCTTCTGCTGCCCCTCTGCTTACCTGGGCCTCGTGGATATCTATTCAATCGCTTTTGTAGTTAGATCTCTGGACCCTTGGATTTCTGTTCCTTCCTCTTTCTTGCAGGGAGAGAGAGCCTGGGAAGTCAGCTATCCAGGAACAGACAGGAAATCATAGGTAGAGGAGAGATAAAAATGCATCAGATATCACTGAGGGGGCAGAAGTACGAATAAAAAGAGTGCAGACTTTCAGGACAGTGGTGCTCCCTCCTCTCTTGTGAAAATGAAACTTGGTCTGTTTTGATCTGTCCTTCCTTACAAAGTATCTGATGGCTCTAGAGCACATCATCTCTTTTGTTCCTGGGCCTTTGCCTGGAAAGAAAGAGTTGAGTCCTGAAACTTAAGCTGACAGTGCTTTATGGGAGAGTGTATGAGAACATGGAACAGTGGAGGGGGAGCTTGAATCAGCTCTGGTGAAGGGGGTGGTAGAACTGAGACCATTCTGTAAATTCACTGTATCTTTTGTGACTGACTTCTGTTTTGTAAAAGATCTCCAGTTGGAGTAACTGAAAGCACTCCAGAGCTGTTTGGAAACACATGGAAAACTTCATCGGTGTGCGTTCTTGTGCATGATAGTTTGCAAATGGATCCGTGTGATATTCATCTGCAGGCAGGTGGGCAGTGAGGGTCAATTATTATTGACAAATGCATTTATAATTACTATATCTGTGCCATTTTTCCTAGTTAGATGAAGTAAAGTAATAACCACTCCTACCCACTGGAAAAAATAATACTTAAAGGTAGCATTTGTTGAGTTCAATCCCCTAACAAATCATGTAGTGTATTGTTTTAGTCGTACTTGTGGAGGCACTTGAAATGCCCACTTTTTATTTCTGGTTTGCAGTTAAAATGTGTTAAGTTAGACGTGTATTAAAGGTTGGTAGTGTGTCTAATTGGTGATGCTGCTAGTTAAGATGGAGACTCAAAAGTATTGCAGTATTCATTTTTGAAAATACTGAAAAAATGGAACATTTGGTTTAGTTGTCTGCTATGGAGGAGAAGGAGTAGGAGAAAGATACTTACTCACTGCCAGCCTTCAGATTTGTTTGAAAGAGTTCAGTTGGGGGAAAGACGGTGGTGGCTGATGCCATGAGGACCACAGATGGTCACTAAGACATCCTTTAATAACGATGAACTTTGTAGATCATGAATTACGTCCATTTCACAGTTCTGCCACTTCTTGTCTTGGTCTCTACCCACTTTTATGCAAGATACAGTGGTAAATTACTGATTAAGGTTTTGCCTGTAATTTCAGCAGCACTAGGAAATCATGTCTTCTGCCAAGACATCATCCTGTCTTTTGAGTATTTATACCATGTGCGGCACTAATAAGCTGTGTTCTTGGTAATGGATTTGGGCATGAAAGTAGAAAAAAAAAAGTGGCCTGTACAGGAAGTCATAAATTCTGGAAAAGGAGTTTTGAAGTCCTAGTTTATGCATCTCTCTTCTGTGGAAAATACAAATGCATCTCTTTCTGGGCATGCTAATATAGTGTATTATTTCTTTTGCACTATCGCACAATTTAATGCATTCAGAATTAAACTATTCAGGTGAGTGCTGTGTTTGGAGTTTCTCATGTAGCTATTTGATACTGCTCTTGCTCTCTTGTGCAGTAGTGCTACCCCAAGATAGCAGCTCTGGGTGTGGTTGCAGCCTTATGCAAATGAAACAGTGGGTAACAAATGATTCTTTAAAATACTGACCTATTGAAGTAGCTACTGGGAATTACTTAAACTGGAGATGTGTAAATCCTGTGCATTTATGAAAGGCACTGGGTAGCATGTAGCATCTGTTGCCTAGCCCACATCCATGAATCAGTTTAAAGACAGAAGACTATTTGTAGGCACTGTCTGTGTGTTGTAAAGTTTTCCAAATACCTTAAAATCATTTGCAGAACAAGTTCAAAACTATGAGCAGCAACTTCTTTTCTGTCCTTTCATACAGTTGTATAGATATCAAAGATGGAAAGATATATATGGCAATAGTATATAACTATGATCAGTTGCATTGTATAGAAAACACTTTTTATTCTAAGTCTTTAAACTCCCTCACTGAAACAGTGTTTAATCTGTTATTTGTATAGCCTCTTATGCAGCGGAAGCTTGTAGCATCCTTACAAAAGAACTTTTTGCTCCATGCTATCCCTATTTGAGTCCCATTCCCTATTTTGAGCAGTGCAGAAGAGACACTTGCAAATGTGGACAGATTTGTTTTTGCTCTGCTCTGGCCCATTATGCTCATCATTGCCGAAGATTTGGAGTTGTAATAGATTTCAGAGGAGGTGTCCCAGACTGCGGTGAGTTTCCTTTCACTTCTAGTCTTAAATAATTACTGTTTGAGGACTTTAGAATGACAATCAGAAAATTAAATTAATATAATCTTTTAAATGAGAAAATAATTAATTCTAGCATGATTTTTTGTGTTTGGTGGGGATTTTTATGTCAAGACAGAATTAGTACAAGTGTTCTTAGAGGATTGTTCCTTTATAGTTGGCTTTCTTTGGTGCTTTTGACTTAAGAAACAATGCAAAGATTTTTTTGAAGTAGCTAGAGGGCTTCAAATGTATACAGAATTAAAAATATATCTGTCTTACATGGCTCTGAATATCTCATACCCATGTTGAAATGATTCATAAGCCACGTAATTAGATTTGTTCTTTTCTGTGTAGATGCTATATTTATCTAATTCGTTAAATAAATGACATTAAAAGTGATGGTGATATATTTAGCAGTTTTACCTGGATTATTGTCAATTTCTGCGGTCTGACAATTTCTGTTAGCTTATTCTCTTACCGTCAGTGACAATGAAATATACAGAGCACTGAAATAAGTGTAGAGAATTGGTATTGTTGACATTTCATTTAAAATGAGTGGAAGAATATAGTATAGAGGTAGCCAAAGGAGACAGCTGTTATCTGCTCTATAAAGCCTCACAAGTAGAGGAGTGGGATACTATTATTGAATTCTTTAGTTTCTATGAACTTTGGGATGCAAAAAAAAAAGTTTGATGGGACATGTAGTGCCCTCATCTACATTTTTTTTAAAATTATAGAATTGGGAATGCTATAAAACAACCCTAAACTGACACCCCTGATATTTCAGTAGGTTTGGCTCCATAAACAAGGCTGAAAATATTTTCCAGGGAACATTCAAGAGTTTAACATCTGGTAGTTTTCATCACATCATGTAATTATCCACGTTGTAATGCATTATAAAGAGGATTTTGGAAAGTTGGTCCAGCTTAAGTATCTCAAGCTGAAGTATATGTATATCTGAAAAGAATGGCTTGCTTGCAGTCATTATGGTGTGAATGGCTGTGTCCACTATGACTGAATGAATCAGTCAAACCATTTAATTTTATTTCACTTTTCTAGAAACTAGTATAGTTTTATTAGTATATATTTAAAAAGTCGTGCTGATAGGGTTTAAAATACGTGAATCTTTTTAGTATTTCAAGAACTTCAGATTTCTTTAAGTAGAGATGTATATATATTTATAAGAAAACTTAAGAAGGTATTGGCCAACATGCAAAGTACACACATTTTATTTATTGCTTTTAATGTTTTCTTTAAGATGCTGTGCATTTCCCAAAGCCCACATGCAAGAGTCAAGCATATTCAGAGTTAGATGAAAAAGAGCTTCAACTGTTCAGTTTCCCCAGTGTAAATCTGGATTAACTGCGCAGACTTCATTGTACTTGTTATTACTGTGGATTTACATCTGTGTAGTTTACTCAGCATAGTGCCAAGATAGCAATTTTAGTGGAATTTAATGTGATTGGAAATGAAAGAATAGAGATGTTTATCAGAAAACTTGTTGGGAGGTACTTGAGTTTCTACACTGTAATTTGAGAGATTTGTTTCATTTGGACAGCTCTTTCATGTGACGATACAAAGGAGTACAGTACTTGTGTATCTACCTGTGGCAGAACCTGCCAAGCACTGTCTGTGCCAGAGACATGCAGCAGTGATTGTGTTGAAGGCTGTGCTTGTCCCCCTGGAATGTATTTGAATTCCAAGACTGAACGATGTGTACAGAGGTAGGTAAAGTTGTGGTTCTGATAGTCACCCCCTCTATTTTAGACTGATGCATTTTCAATTCAGAGTGAAAAGCTAATAAATATGTAACTTTGTAGATGATATGAATCTGTAAACTTGGCAGGATCTTAAAATAACAACCTGTATGTTGATCAAAAATAGCTCTTTTATAGTACTGACACTCATCCAACATCACCAAAGCCAGTTGTTACATACTGTCTGGGTTTGGGCATATAAGAGATACAAAAGGTGTCCGCTGTTGTATAGAGCTTCTGCTTTGTTACTGATTTGGCTTGGAATGCGCTCAGGTTTTGTGGCAGTATGGAGATAAATTTCTTGTATTAAAAAAAAAAACCAGACAACAACCCACACCAAAAAAACCCCCACAGAACCCCCACCCACCCAGCCAAAAAACCTCACCAAAACCAACAAAGCAAGTGATTGAACTTCAAACAGCAATTAAGTCAACAGGAATTTTTTTCTTTCTTCAGTTTGAGTTAATCACAGTTACGTGTTTTTCCTCTACTCCAGAAACGAATGCCCATGTTATTTTCAAGGAATTGACTATCCCCCTGGAGAAAATTTTATGACATCTTTGGGCAAATGGTAAGATACAAAACTTTTTTCACCTGAGTAAATGGTGTCTCTCAAGAGCTCTGTCAAATCATTCTGGCTAGCCTGTAGAGTAAACCTACATTGATTTTCTGTGCATGTTTGGACAGAGCTTCCTTAGAACTTAAATTTTCAGGCTGCTGTGCTTATAATCCCATACACTGAAGTACAAAGTAGAGAGAAAAGCCATTATAATTTTGTAGATCCATACTAATGTGGAGAGCTCCAGAAAACCCTGGACATTTCCTGACCATTCATTCAAATCTATTCAGCTAGACCTTCATTGCTATTGGCTTCCCTATACCAGATTGTAAAGCCATTTACGAAGAATAATTAAGAATCTCTCTTCCACTAATGTAGAATCAGTGTAAAAGAGCAATGTGGCTTTGTCAACTAAGAAACAACACAAATAACTGTCAGGTGCAGCCAAAGGTAAATAAAACATCTTTCTAATTGTTCCTTACGTTTGTTCTTGTCCTCTTGCTCTTCCATTTGCATTATTATAGTCACGACATTAAAGAAGAAAGCTTGTTAAACTATTCTGGCTGCTGCCAGATGCATCCTTTTCAACAGTTAGTTCTTTCTGGAGGTTAAATAATGTGGACAACAAGTTCTGTAAAAAAAACAAGCTTTCAGAATTGTTTTTCTTGAAGTAATGTTTGAACTCTCACTACCTGTATCAGTTCTTGCAGCACTTAATTAAAAGCAGAACAGTCCAAAACACATCTGTGATAGATCAGCATAGTGGTTGAGTTTGTCATAAAAGCCATATAAGAGATTAATATTCAGACACCTTTTGCAGTAGGGACACTTAATAAACACACACGCTCATTCTCACTTGTCAGCAGCCTAGTGTCCACATATAGTGATCATTATAAATCTATATCTCAGTTGTCAAGTTAGCTCATCTTTACCTTAGGGCAGATTCCCTGGAGAGTACCAGGCAACCCATTCTGCATATGGGGCTGTGCAAAGTCTGGGTGCACTGTTGCCTGCCTTCCTGGATATTTTTGTTCACAGAGTATGTGCCAGACAGCACTGACAGTTACGGGAATGGGCTTCTCCTGGTAGATTTTTGATTTGTTTCTTTTCATCCTTCTCCTCAAGGGTTTAGTTTACCTAATTATGCAAAGCACTGTGGTAGATATTTGGCTGAATGCACACTGATGATGCGATCATCCACAAAGTGGGTTTTTCTAAAAAAATACTACAGGTGAAAATCATCTTTCTGTTTATTTTAGTGGAGTTATTTGGGATTTGACATCTTATGTTTCATGTGAATGTGTTAATTAAAGTACATCTACACGTTTACAACTAGCAGTCTTTAAGATGAAATAACAGATGTGTATCTCCTATTAAGTCATGACTTTTGCTTGCTGTGTTTTAACAAGGCTGTATGCAGATCTGTTGAGAGGAAAGGCTTTCAAACATGGAGGTACAGACTGTCAGTTCCTCTGAATTACCCTGTGCTAAGTAATACATTAGGAATTGTGTAGGACTACATGTGTGGATGAACAGGAAAAAAAAATGTTTTATCTGTTGTTGTATTTTTATTAGAAACAATTATGATCTTTATTATGATCTCTCTGTCCTTTTTCTTCTCAAGTGCTTCCTCTATGGAACTTCCACTTTCAAACTGGAATTTCTTCTCACGATTGGCTATGGAGTGGCCTTTCTGCTCTGTTGTTTTCAACCAGTTCTTTAAAATATTTTCATTTTGATACTGATGTTATGTCAGCATTTGAGTTGCCTCCCTATCAGTTCCCTTTGGTACAGCTTTGCCTGTTGGCTGAGTTACACTGTGAAGTCCTTGAGCTAGGGCACTGTTCCTGCAGTCCTTTGGGGTACATAAACAACTCCAAACATGGCAGCAGAGTGGCACATACAGAATCTGATTCTGAATCTGCAGACTAGCAGTAGGTGTACTGGGGATGTCTTAGCCATTGTTGTGGTTTAACCTGGCTGGCAACTAAGCACCACGCAGCTGCTCCCTCCCTCCCTCAGTGGGATAGGGGAGAGAATCAGGGAAAAAAAAAAAAGACCTGTGGGTTGAGATAGAGACAGTTTAATAAGATAAAAGAATTACAATAGTAATAATGTTAAGAGAATATACAGAATATGCAAAACAAGTGATGCACAATGCAATTGCTCACCACGCACTGACTGATGCCCATCCCGTCCTGAGCAGCGATCACTCTCCGAGCCACGATCACTCTACCCCCAACCGACCGACTAACTCCCCTGAGTATGACATTATATGGTATGGAATAGCTCTTTGGTCAGTTTGGGTTAGCTGCCCTGGCTGTGCTCCTTCCCAGCTTGTTATGCACCTGGCCAAGCAGGAGAAGCCCAGAAAGTCCTTGAATAGTCTAAGCACTACTTAGCAACAACTAAAAATGTCAGTGTGTTATCAAAGTTTTTCTAGTACTAAATCCAAAACACAGCACTATGCTAGCTACTATGAAGAATATTAACTCTGTCCCAGCCACTGCAAAAGAATGGGAGAACAGTGCTGGAGTTCATGGGCTCAGGCTCTCTCATGAAACATGGGACCTGAAATGAAGCCAGTGCTGCTACATTTTATCCACTGACAATGAGTTGCTATCAGATCTGCTCCCATTTTATAAAAGTACTAGACTATTTTGCCTGGAATTAGACAGGAGCAGACAGTATTATGTTGCTTAGTGCTTCCCTCCATGCAGTACCTTGTTAAGGTTGAGTTTTATGCAGTTTGCTTGTTTCTTTGCTGAACTGTGTCATGTAGTGTCTGTTCCTGTCTGTGTAATATTTTGCATGTGTGAATGGGTATGCGTACTACAAGCTTTATGATACACTAACTTAAAATGTTTATTTTGAGTCTTGATTAGCATAGAGTTCTTTGAATTTTTTTAGGTTCCGATTATGAACTGTAGTTCCAGTTGATTCTGATAATAGTCACACTAGGTTGCTATTCCAGACTCCTGCTGTATTGCTGAAGCAAAATTAAGTTTGAGACAGTGTGAGGATAAAAATGAGCAGCTGCATTGCTGTTTCCTCCTGTGAGCCAAGAACACTAAAATAATTGAAACATTCATTTGCTATAAATGAGATAGAAATTCATGATACTGTGAGATGTTTTCAGATGAATAGTTTGTTCATGGTCCACGTTAGGAGCAGCTGAGAAGAGATAAAGTTATCGATCTACTGTTACTATGTTTTGCTTCGGGAAAAGTCACTCCAATTCAGTACAAAAAAATGGTTGCGGTCACAATAGCTTGTGATTGTATTATATTCAACACTGTGATTATACCTTCAACTGTAGAATAACTTAAGAACTGTTGGTATTGTCAAGATTTTCACATCAACTAGTAGCTTGCTTTTCAGCAGAGTTCTAAGCTGATGGTGAGGAAAACGGAGCATTTGTAATAGTTAAGAGTGTTCATATAAGAGTATGTATCCAGAGCTTGCTGTAACATATATGTACGTGTGTTTAGGGTTTGGTTTTGTTTTGCTGCTATTGCTCATTGCATTTTTGTTTTAGATAATGATGATTCTGTTATGTACAGGGCTTGGTTTATTCTTATCACATTGATGTCTTTGGGAGCAGTTTAGTGGTGTATTCCTGTATGTATTTTGATGTCAGCTCAGGCATTTTAAGTCATAGTAACGTTATGCAGAAAGCACAAGTTTGAAGTGGAATTAGTATTGTTTATGTGTTAAGGCAATGCACACTTTATCCACAGCTCTAATATATTCAATGCAAACTTATACAGTTATTTTCTATTGATTCATACTGCATGCTTCACTATCAAACAGAAAACATTAATATTTTAGATCTTCCTGGCTCTTATTACATCTTCATATATTTTTATTGCAGCCATTGCAGGGATGGAGTAATGAATTGTGATAACAACATAATAGGTGAGTGAAGAGAGAGAAGGAAAATATGTTTGAAATCCAATAACTATTTATTCTCCAATCTCTGTGGAACCCCTCATCTGTAGTAGAAAATTGTGCAATATGTACAAATTAATAACTTGCAGGAGGGAATCTGTAATTTAGGAATTATATATTTGTGTGATTGAAAGAAAGGCTGGTGCAAAGCAGCAGCATAACTGTCCAAAATACTGTTAAATCTGAGTAACTTTTTTCCTAGTGCTTTAAAATACTTTGGGTTTTTAGATTGCTGAGAAGCTTAGCTGCAAGGCAAACAGCAAAATTTCAGTAGGACAAACAAAAGTTAGCTTTGCCCCATAAAACATGCTTATAGAAATGGACACTGGCAGTAATTTTTCACAGATATTTTTTCTTTCCCTCCACAAACTCTATGTAACTGAAATACAAAAAAAAAAAATAGTACTTTCTTTTGTCATACTTAAGCAGAAGAATGTAACAAGAGCTTTTTCTATTACAATGTATTTTTTATGTCATTAAGTATTATGGTCCTTACTCTTGTTATGATGCTCCATTTACTTCAGTGAGAAAGGCTTTTATTTGAGGTTTCAGTTCTAGAATTGCCAACTCTTTGGCCTTTAGCAGAAATCTGTTTCCCATGCACTTGAAGGTTGTATTGATTTGACAATTATCCAGAAACTCTCTCCCTAATAAATAAATAAACAAACCCCAGCAATCAACCGAAAACACTTTAAACACTGCCACCACTTCCAGCATTTCTGTTAAATTTACACAGTACGCTCAGTGCAACCCAAAAGCAATTGTGCAATAGAGTTGTTTTGTTCACTGGCTCCAGCATGGAAGGTCATATCTAGCTCTCAAACATTTTCTTGATTTTTTTTTTTTTTTTTTTTTTTTTTTTCCCCTTTCTGTTGATTTTTGTTGGCGCTACTTTGCATTTCTGTTTTGGAGGGCTGATTCCTGACTAACTGTTTAGAAAGTCATGTCCCTTACTAAATGAATATATTAATTTCAGTATTTTCTATGAGATTTATAGGGGTTCTATGAAGTTAACTATGCTCAGGAGAGACAGACAATTGGATGTTACTGGTGTCTCTGGATGCTATGCTTTTGTGTTACATATTCTTAATCTAAATCTGTTGCTCACCTTTAAAGAATACAAAATTTCAGGTGCAAAGACTAATGTGTTTGTCAATTCTTTCCCCCCCCCCCAGCGCAGAGCTGCCCAGTTGGACAGATCTATATTAACTGTAGTAGTCCACAAGTTGATCCTGAACTCAGCAGAGAGAGAACTTGTGAGAATCAGCTGCTAAACCTCACTTTCTCCGCACACCTTCCTTGTGTTTCAGGTTGTGTCTGCCCACTGGGGTAAGTACAGACAGATTTGCATCTTTTGGTGCACAAACATACATGACTATCTTCAGCGGCATTGAGGAATTAATTCTCCTGAGGACATACCACATTTCTACTTGGAGAATTTGAGGTGTCAAGGGGTGAGCATCCAACTTGTGGAGGCTTACTGCACAATCATACGGACTATTGAAGGCATAAGAAATGATAAACCAAGAGGCAGGTGGAGCCGGAAGTCTAATACTTCACAATAATAAAAACAAAATAACAGGAATTTACAAAGGGCATTGAAATTTGATCTGATCCCTGTACTACAACAGAATCACATTTACCTATGTAATTTCTTTTTTTGGGTATCTAACCTCTTATTTAAACATTTCACTGAGGGAGGCATATTCATTCCTAGGTATTATTTGCAGTATTCTGTCCCTCAGAAGGGTATTTTAAGTCTCAGGGATTTATGCTGGAAACATGCAGATGAGCTGCTGTTGTGTTTTGGAATCAAGCACTGTATTGATGAGATTTTTTAATACAAAAGTAGGAATTATGTGTTTAAGTTATGTTGGCTTTGATGGAGTTTAGTCTCTTAAGCACATAGCTTGAAGTTTTTGAGTACTGTCACTCTAAAATTACTGCTTATGCCATGAGAGCCTCCTTACAATGAAAAGTAAAAGCCAGATTCTCAAGTCGAACTGGGTTGAAATAGCTCAGTTGAAGTCTGCGGACTCACTCATTTATGCGTAGATTTTTCCGTGTCATCGTAAAAGATTGCTACTCAGACTTCTGTTTTTTACCTTAACCTTCAGAAGAATGAAACGTCAAACCGTTCACATGAAATGGAAGCTGTAATTAGTCCAACTTGCAATATTGTACCATGGTGAAGAAGTGCAGTGCTAAGGTAGATTTTGAAACTAACTGGAGGCAGACATTTTTGGAATTGCAAAAACTCATCCTGTTAGACCTGGTTGATATCCTTCAAAGCCAATGGCTACTTTCAGCAGCACTGTATGGCAGGCAACTCAGCAGAGAATAAAAAGTTTATATGATATATCTAGCTGTACTTCACCTCTGAGATTCTGAACTTTTCTTTTGCTTCCTGGTGTAAGTTAGTTCTGGAATTTAAGCAATGAAAATGTGTTTTAGCATTGGGAGGCTCAGTGTCAAGTAGTGGTGATCCCAAAG
This sequence comes from Gorsachius magnificus, assembly GCA_034008185.1. Taxonomy (NCBI): domain Eukaryota; kingdom Metazoa; phylum Chordata; class Aves; order Pelecaniformes; family Ardeidae; genus Gorsachius; species Gorsachius magnificus. The sequence continues at coordinate 7,848,876 of CM067086.1, read as the reverse complement.
CTCTGATAAAATGTTTGTATAGTTACAAGAGGCAGTTTTATAATTTCCTAAAGGAAAAAATACAAAATTAAGAAGTTCCGTATTTACTGTAACTTCAGCAAACTTAATTCTGTTCTACTATGGCTGTATACTGTATGCTGTAGAGACAATGATATAAACTTTGTTGTTGTTTTTTGGGGGGTGGGGAGAGAGGCTTTTTTGTTTTGTAGGGCTTTATCCTCAGTGCTTAAGGTAGAACTAGGAAACGGTGTCACAAGCCTAGGATTTGAACCAGGAATATCAATCTGTACTGACGAAGTAGAAATGAAAAAGTATTTATTGGTTTCTGTGTATTTAGCACGTAGTGCCAGGTTCTGACTGACAGAGAAGTGCAGTGTTTGAGGGACACTTCCTCAAAACACAAGGGAACAAGTTTCCAGGTTCTGCCAGTCCTTTTATGTGAAATGTAACATGGCAGCATCTTGCTTCTGTGATCACAAACTGCATGGTTTGGAATATAAGGTGTAATCAAAGAATCATGTGTATTTATTTTAAAATAAATTGAGAATAGCTATAAATGCTCTTCAGTTCTTTCCATTATAGAGTTACTTGCAAGCTAGTCAAATATTTGGCTCTGGTGGTCCTATACTGCATATATATTTATGTTTTTATTTGAGATTGCTTTAAGAAGAATTAAGATAGTTGTTAAGGTGTGTGTTTTTAGGTGTGCTTTTGGAAACATGAGACTTGTGCTATTTACTAACTATGCAGGTTTTCTATTGAGATCAATGAATCTTAATGTTTTAGTTATTGTCATAATAGTTACTTTTGCTTAGAAGCTGTTGGTAATGTTTTAAGTCAGTCACTGAATTCACACTCTAATGACTTGTACTGCAGATTGACCACATGAGAGTCAGAGCAATGCAGTAAGACAAGAACATAGTGTTGAAAGAGAAGGATGGAACAAATACCATTACCTTCAAACAGTACCTTATGCTGTGTTCCTGACAGTTCAAGTAGTGCAGGATTCAAATGCACTGTGAATTTGTGCAACGTCAAAATTGCCTTTCTAGGCAATCTGTTGTTTTTTCTGTTGTTTTGTCACTTTACAAGAGTGAAACAGCCATGAAATTTCTTTGAACTTAGCATAAGTTCTTTATCTGAAATAATTAGTTTCATTCCTTTATTCATGCTATTGTTCCTGTTTGACATCTTGCATCAGTTTACCTTGATTCATTATCTGTAAGCTAAGCTGATTTAACCAGTAATGAAATCAGTTCAACATGTTTGATTATTTTTGGTTGATTTAGGTAAACTAATGGAAAAAAAAAAAGCTTGGTGTGGAGAAGTGAATGTCACAGGAAGCTACTTCTGTTTTTTTTTTTCAATGAGGAAGGATCTTTCTAATCTGCTGGATGATTATTCTTCAATGATACCATGAAAGATATTTAACACAGAGAAGGAAAGAACCTGTTTTTGCGGAAAGTGGTGTTAAGATTTCAAGAGGGCAGTATTTTTAATTGGGGGTTTGAAATATTGTTTCGAATAGTGAAGTATTTTAACATTCCTTCTTTGTTGTGCTTATTCTAGTGGAACTTCTGAAAGGGAAACATTTGACTACCCTTTTTGTCTGCAGTGAATAAATCAATCTTGGTAACTATGCTGGAAATATTTAAATTTACAGATCATTGCCATTCTATGGGTTACAGTTCTTAGAGCGTAAAAACTATGATTATTTACTTTCCCTCTGTTTTAGAAGTGATTGAGGTCAAACACTAATTCTCCTAGAACACACATTCTAATGTTGTTCCACTCTGCTTTGCTGGCAGAGATTTTTAAGATTTTATTTGTGGGTTTTTTGTACTGTTTTTCACCTGCCACTGTTTAAATGGCAATTTCCTTTATTTTCATGCAGCATTCCAGAAAAATAAGTAATCTGTTTACAACATAGTTTGTAGTTTTTCAAGCTCAATCTTTGAATTACATTTTCTGCTTTTGAGTTGCTATGATACAAATGATTTTTCCCTCTTTAACTATCCCAAATGTGCATGATTTGACATGAAGATGGAATCTTTGATTGGACTGCAAAGAAACAAAGAGAAAAGACAGACAGAAAGAGAGAGAAAAAACAGTATTATCTTCCTATATTTCTGCATACTATGTGACACGTTTACCACAAATGGACGTATGCCAGTTTGTGCTTATCCTGTTCCATTAGTTTTCCACGGTCTCCAATGAGACCAATAATGATCTCTGAAACAGCTGGCTTCTGTTCAGTGTTCCTTATAGCCTGCTCTTACTGTTGCTCCAAGAAAAAAACTGTTACTTTCCTGAAGAAACTTACTTGTTTTTTCCTACTTCCCCACAGATGGTATTTTACCTTTGATGGCATCATGAGTTGGATTTGGCTGTTCTGTACTTTATATAGTGCACAGTATAAAAAAACCTGTACTGTATATGCAATGTGTATAGTTTTTCAAACTGACAGTTGAGCATTAGCTGGACCTTTAGTGATTACTTGATACTGTGCTGTGTGAGTATATGACCTGGAATTTATTAACCATATCACTGCAGTGGAGAGGCCACAAGCATGTTACATATGTAATAATTTTGCCTTGTTCAGCAGCTTCCCTGTTACTCTTGTGTGATCCAGTGGTAGTGGTGAAGGATTCATGTAATCCTTGGGGCTGCAGGATCAAACCAAGCTCCATACTGCAATGCCAGGGATCCCTGGAAAGGATTTACAGATGTTCCCTGTGCATTGTCCTAGGAGGTGCAGACAAATGGAAAAGAACTGGAAATACATCACAGGATTTTTTGTTAAAGGATTACCTCACAGTGCTTTTGAAATATTGATTAAAAAAGAAAGCTCATCACTCTTAATTTGCACAAAGAAAACAATTTTGTCATCTTATAAACATGTCTATGGACAAATCTAATAATGGGGGAAGAATGCAGTTCAGTTTCAAATACTTTTAGAAAACTAACTTTTACTAGAAGTAATTACATTGACTGTGCCGTGTCTTTAAAGTATGTCTCCTTAAATGAATTCAAAGTCCTGTCCTTTTGGTATGTGTTAGTATCCTTTTTCAAAAGACCTGCGGTCATTTCCTCTTGCAATACTTCCAAAACCCTCTTGGTGGTTTACTTTTATAGTTTACACTAGCTGCAAACAAATCTTTTTTTTTTTTTCTTTTGTACTTGTATTCAATTCACAGTAAAACTTCACCAGTATCATTCAGATTCTTGAGCACCTTTTCATATTACCTTCTGGTTTTCCACTTGTTTTTAAGAGAATCATTGAACTTTCTGTCATTTGGTTTGAAACAAAGACTTCTGTTACATTTGGAGTTACTTTCTGAAAATGTATTTTTATAACAAAAAGAATATCTATTTAAACTTGTTCATTAAATCAGAAAAATGGCATACTAAAATACCATTAGTGTGGTTATAAAGTATTTAACATCTTGTTTGTTTCTTTTAGAGGAGTTGAAGATCTTGAATCAGTCAAGCCATCTTCTTTCATTTTTGTTTTGCCTCATTTTTAATCTCATTATAACTCAAGCAGGTACTTGATCTGACTGTGAAAAACCAAACAAACCAAACAAAAAAACCCCAAAAAAATAAGCAGCCCCCTTCCCCCAAACCACCAAAGTGGTGATATTATTTACTGGCAAAGATGAGTAAGTCCACTGAGCCACCAGCTCTTTTTGAATCATTTTCCATGTTGAAAGCTGCTTCAGCTATAAAATTGTTAGTCGTCTGGCACATAACTTATCATCTTTTACTACAGATGAAGAATTCGGCGACTGGGAATATACTTTGACACGTATCTGCAAATGGGCATTCATTCCCCAAAAACATAATTGATAAAAAAATATTTATCTCCCAGAAGCGTACAATTCTTCTCAGAAGAACCAGTGATGATAGATCAGGGACAGCTAGTATTATCTTCTTGGCCATTCACAGATGGCAGGGTTTTTTTGTATCTCACTTACCCATAGAGTCCTGCTGTACATGATTTTTAGCACTGAATTTCACCCATAGTATTCTTGAAGAAAACGGTACTATTTGAGGGCATGTAGAGAGTGGCAGACAATAAGATAGTAATGGAACTGAATGTTCAGTATGGTGAAGTGTGATAGCTATCATCGTACCTTTGCAGTTCATTGCAGGTTGGACAGTAAGCGTAGGTGTCAAGAAAAATGTCTGATACTTCAAAGGGGAGCTGTGCAAGGCCTCTCTGTAGGGTATTTGTGGTGAATTCTTAGATCATTGAAATCTATCCATTTGCTTGGCTTTACAAGAGAGAAAGCTGTTATCACTTGTTTTAGCCAGGATAATACTGCAAGGAAAAAACTTCATTTAGTGTTACCTTGTCAGTGTGATGCTCTTTGTGTCTGAATGTGCCCTGTTCAGTTCTGAGCAGCTTTAAACCAGTGGGAATTTCAGTCTCACAGTTGATTGTCTTCAAGTGACACAATGCTTGAAATAAGCATGGATTACAAAGAACACTTCACATACGCTGGGGGAAAATGACCGTTTTTCAGTTTAGTGGAAGAGGGGGTTTTATGATGTTTGGACATTCCCATTACGAAGAGCTACGGAGCAGCTGATAAATAACACACTGAAGAAGAGTCATAATACACAAATTGCCTCTTCATTAATATGAGTAAATAAAATGTTCCATGATAAATGCAATGATGAAACCTTTCCTTTTGGATACCAAGGAAACAAAACAGTGTCATCACCCTATTTGTCATGGATGTGCCCTCACACCTACAATCTGTGATGCAGTGTCTGGCCCAAATTACAGTGCTAAACATCAGAGATGCCAAATCTTTTTTCAGAAAACTGTTAGGAACACGGGACAACCTGTATGGAATTTGCATTACTACAGAGATGTACTGGAGTTCTAAACAAACTTACCCTGAAAAAGAAAAAAAATTATCAGCCTAACAGCACCATTTTAAGAGACTGTTTATTTCACAATACAGATAGATTTCAAAACTTAGTGTTTAGAAATAAGGATAATTGTGGATTGTATGGGCTCTATAAGAAATCCCGTTACTATGTAACTAGCATGTTAGTTGTTTCAGCTTATGTTGTATTGAACAGGATCCTGTACAGGAACAGATACAGAACTCAGAGCAAGTTGCCGCTACAGCAGTTAAAGACTATCCTGTAGCTTATCAAGAGTTTACGTTTCACAATTTTTATTTGGCAGACTGATTCGTCATCAAAGGTGTTCTTATATCTGTTATTGGACCTTTAGGTCCACCACTGATATCTGTTTGCCTATCTAGTAGTATTAAAATATCTTTAAAAAAATGAAGCTGTCTTTGGAAGAAATAAAATTTTCTTGGGCTCAATGAAAACATAGCTTTTAAAATAAAATTGTTCAATATTTCTGGTATATTTCCTGAGATTTATTTGTAGAATATCTTTGAGATCTCTTTTGATCTAACTCTCACATTTTGGTTTTTCTGGATATTATTAAAAACTACAAATATTTTACTTAAAATTTAGACTAGTTGCTTTATTTTGTCTTGCTGGGCAAGTATTTCTCTATTCTTTCTCAGCTAATGGAATCTTTTTCACAATTTTTTTTTTTTGATTTTCAGTTTCTATCTGTTGCTCTAGGAGTTGTGATTGTAAGCGCAAATTTATAGCATTAGTCTTGAACTGTAAATAGCTACGCATATGGTTATCTATGTCATTATGCAAATCTCCTTTGAAGGCTGTGAGGATATTTCTGCCAATAAAGTTAAGTATATTTGTGATTCCTTGCATGAAGGTGCCAGTCCTACAGAAATACATCATTAATTTTGTGCAAACAAAATCATGTAGCTCTTTTGATATTGATTATTCATAGAGCAAGAGGTGTAACTACAGCTATAGGAAAACTGTGCAGCAAATGGAAGGTCTTTAAATCAGGTGAAGAAAAGAGGATAACAAGAAGAAATCCTCATTTAAAAAGTGTTAGAATAAATAAGCTACTGATTTTTGATAGTAAGAGCACATACCACTAGAGCAAAGGGGCGTGATGGCTCTCGCATCTCTTGGCTTTAGTTAAATATAAGTTAATTAGCTGAGTTACAAGAAATTTGGTGGAATTTAGAAGAGGTCTAGAAAATCTGGAAAATTTCCCTGGCCTTAAAATTTGTATGTTGATGAATAAGTTTTCACAGGGTTAGTGGTTGAAGGGCTAGTACTTAGTGAAGATAAAATATTTGGGTGCCTGTGAAAGGAAATTACCAAATTACTCAGATATATTTATTAAGAAAATTGTGGCTTTTCAATTTCAGAATATTTTAAATATTACTTGGTTTTCAATAATAATAATGCTAATAATTTAAAAGTTTAGGAAAATGTTTTTGTGTCTAGATACCAGGTGTATTTCTGCTGAATGTATTTTTTTGTTTGTTCTTTTGTTGATAGTCTTGTTAAATATGGGGATGTGTGCTTGGAAGCAGGTGAATGTCCATGTTCATGGAAAGGAAAGGAATACTTTCCTGGTGACAAAGTAATTTCTTCTTGTCATACATGGTAAGCAGAGTTCTATTTAGGTGATTATTTCATTTTAGTTGTTTGTTTATGGATAGATTATTCCTTCATGTTTCGTAATCATAGATTTCTCACCAGATTCTGGTAAATCATGTACCCTAATTTTGTATTTACATTTGTTCAAAGAGCTATTAAAAAGACGTTTTTTTAGGGTTTGTTGTTTCAGGGAACTTGTATGTAACAAAATAACAGCTATTTGGAAATTAAAACAAAAAAGCTTGCTTTAAAAAAATGATTGTTTTGATTATCAAGGTAATCTAAATTAATATTCCTTGGCCAGTGTTCATGAATTACAAGTGAAATCATTCAAATCTTACACCTGAGTGACATTTGTTAAAGCTTTTTACTTACTCATTTTCACATTTAGCATTGAATCTGAGCAGTCTAGGACCCAAAACACTACCATGCAGCCATAAGTATAAGCCTGCTACAATGGTAAATTAAGGAGAATACTGAGCAACATCATGTACTGAGCACAGTAACAGATGAACTGGTTGCTAATTTTGCGTGTGTGGATAAGATAACTCATGAATCAATCAGCTTTTAAAGGAAGTGTTCCAACAGACAAGGGTTGATAGGATCACTCAAATATATGTAGAAACCTATTCCTTTTACTATCCAGCGTTGTAAATGCAGCACGTACCCTATAGCTACATTACTCTGCAAAGTTTCCTTGAGCACTTGCAGTAGAGAGACTACCATTTCAATAAGCTTCATGAGAGCTTAGATGTGAAAATATACCACATCTGCATGATCCTGAAACAAACTTGTTTCCTCATGGTCCTCTCCTGTTTGCTTCTGTGACCACCGTTGAATGTTGCAAGCTGGCACTAAGCAGCACTATTTGTCTTACCAGAGCCTCAGAAAAATCAGCTGGACTGTCAAGCATCAAGATACTATGGTAGCGGTGTAGTCTCTAGCTTCTCAGCAGAGTGGTTCCTTCCTTTTTTCCCCTTCTTTTAGCTTACCAGGAACATTTAACTGGTGCCACCTGGTAAACTACTGCTCCTGGCCTGCACAGCTCAGTATAGCCTAGTACAGTGAAGGCTTGTCCAGTCAGCACTAGTCACTGCCTTGTCTGGATGTCGTTGCCCCCTCCAGCCTTGTGCTGACTGCCTACCTCTGCCTCTCGTCAGGTCCTCAGTATCTGCTCTAGAAGATATTTGTAGCCATTTGGTCGACTGGTGAAGCGACTTACAAGCCATCTCCACTGGGCAGGCAGGTAAAGCGACCCGGGTTATTCACCCCCTTATTTCCAAAGGCCTCTCCAATTGGACCTGGTGTGGGATTGCTTGCATCAGAAAGAACTGTTATATCCCATTTAATCTGTATGAGACTTCACCAAAGGCAGCAGCAGTGCAGGCAGAAAGGCACTGGATATTTAGCCTTCTCTTTTTTTTCTGAGGCCAGGCCCATTAATTCATGTACAAATCCTTAAGGTTGTCAATGGCTTTTCTAGTCTTCCATGCCCAGAAGCAAATTAGCAGACAGATTAAGTGATAATGTCTTTTTGGCAATCATTTGTCCACTGACAGACGGGAAGTCTGCCACAAGCCCTGTCTGATACAAAGTGTTAGAAAGTCTTTGAGACTGCTGTGTGTGTATGCAAGGGTGTATTTGATGTGTTAAGGGAAATGTGCATTTTTGCTTGTGCAAAGCATAATACTCCTGTGCAAAAAACCCCACTTAGGCACTCATAACAGTTATGATGACTTTAGTGTTATTTAGTGCACAGAAATAGTGTGCATTGATATTATACATCATTTTATTAATATCTGATGTACTATTAGCAGCATAACTATTAATCTGATTTGTTTATTGAACAGTAAAATGACAAAATAATTTCTTCAATTGACAAAACTACCAGGGGAGTGTCAGGAACTTTCAACCCAAGCTCTGGGGTCTGGCTGATGAACTGTGGTTCTAGGTTTCCCAAGTCTGGTTTTCAGTGTAACTGCCTGATATTTTTTATATTTGCTGGTGAGATTAATCACAAACGGTTATTACACTAACTGAAGGTATCAGAGCAGCATTTCGGTGCTGTGCTGTGTAAGGTAAGATGGGTGGTGCAGCTAGCTATGCTGGTTTGCTGTCATACATGGAGACCATTGAACAAATGCTGGTTAGTCTCTGTGGGCTGCTGAATTGGGCTGTCTTCTTAAATACTTGTTGGAAATACTTTTTTTAAAAAGGTAGCTGGAGCTTGGAAGATGCTGGTAGCTCTGTATTTCCAACTTGGGCTCTCTAGATTCTTATAACTAAATGTTAGTTTACTTAGTAGGAAATAAGATCAGTACAGAAGACTTTGAAGATACTGTGTACCTCTTTAAGCCCTTCCTTCTGACTGTAAATGCGTTAAGATTCCTGAGAAAGGAAGTATGCAAAAGAGCTCCCTACTCTTTACATGTTAAGAAATGTTTCTGCATGAGCCCTTTAACAGATCAGTATGTGGAAGAGGATTTGAATAGGCCAAGAGTAAAATTAAAACTGAATGTCTCTCAGAGAGCACAAGAAACAGCACTTACTCTTTCAGTCCAAATATAGTTTCTTCTATTTGCCTCTCTCTCCATTGGCTTGATTAGGTTCCTGTTAGTTACCTGTGTGAGTCCTACTACCATCTACTTGTAATTTGGTACAGCAAACACTTTTCACATGTACTTTTAACTTGGTTTAGCCATGTGCTTGGTGTACTTTATATATGTAGTTATACAAAACACAAGCAATAGGCCAAATTAATGGTGGGATAAGCATACTCATGGCAAATCTGGAAAATGACTCCAGGTTGGTGCAATTAAATGGTAAGGGAACAGAAGGGAACATGATGCTACTAATAATTGGAGTTGCCTAGATTTTCTAGATAATTGCTGCTTTTTTGAAAACAGTGGTGTTATGACTCTGTCATACACGATAGCGATAGGAACAGAAAAGGAAAGGTTACACTGACAAAGAACTACATGCTGCTTGGTGCTTCAGTATATGAGATGCCAAACACTAGTGATTTATCAAATACTTCCATAAGTCAGATTAATCTTTTAGTTGTAAGATGTGAAGCATTCATTTAATCAGGAAATTGAAAATTCAATAATTTTGAAAATAAAGTTAGATATGTGCCAAAATTGAATTACATGCTTTATTTAGTTTAACCTAACTTATAAAATGTACCCGTAGTAAAGCTATACCAGGGCACCAAGTCTGCTGTCTTTATTGAGGGAAGTTTTAAGTGTCCAGGTGATTTAAAAACATTTTAAAAAAAATATTTTAAAAATGACTCGTGGATGCAGAAATTAAATTCTATCCATTATTTATAAATCTTATGTCATTTCTGAAAATGTTGTTTAGCTTGCAAGAGGGTGATGCATAAAGAGACGTAGTATCCAGTGCTGCAAAGCCTTGCTATTGGGTAGTTACAAAGAAAAGGTAATTCAGAAGGGTCTGAACAGTCACTTAGTGTGTGCGTGGTGAAAGCATTTTGATGCTTAACGTGGCCATAGACAGAACTTGAACTATTCTGGAAGCCCCTAAACTGTTAGGCTGGGGTTTGGGGATGATAATACCTAGGCATTTGAGGGGGGGGGGGGGGGAAAAAGCGCCCAACAACCTAAAACACGGTTCTTTTAAGGAACCTAAGCACCAAAGTAGTGCTTGTTGATTCTAAGATTCAGCTCATGTAGAAATAAATGTTCTGTGAGAAGCTGAAAAAGAAAGCTTTATCCTTGTGGCACATTATTGATATGAGTTACTGGAGAATAAATTGTGTCACTTCAGGTGGCATTTTTTGGTTTCTTGTTTCAACAAAAGAAATGCCCTTTTGGTTTCTAGCTATTCTGGAACGTATAAATTCTAAGAGGAAGAAACAAAACTGTTTGAGTTCAATATGTATGGGGTTTTTTTTCCAGAGACTCAATTTATATATGCTGCTTCTAGTTAACATTTCAAAATGCTTCTGTCCACAGTCATCATACTTGTCTGGCTTTTGGTCTTTTGCTTCTCAGTGCAATAGCTGTAATCATTTGTCTGTGGCTACAGTTGATATTACCATTATTGGTCATACATTTTTCAGCATTTGCCAGCATGGATCATTTCAATGCACCTTCCATCCTTGCCCATCAATGTGTACTGCATATGGGGATCGGCATTACAGAACATTTGATGGACTAACATTTGACTTTGTTGGAACTTGTAAGGTTTACCTAGTTAAGGTGAGACTTTTTTGTAAAGCCTCTGTAAAAATTTAAAAAAAAAATTTAATTTTATTGATTCTACATACATTTTTTAATTTTCATCATAGCATAATAATTATACACTGAGGTTTCTGCTAACTGAACTGTGTAATGATATGCATATTAGTATATTTAAAAGTGCCCTTTTTTTTTTTTTTTCCCTTTAGGGTACTACTTCATCCAATTTTTCTATTATTATAGAGAATATTAACTGCTTTGATACTGGAATCATCTGCAGAAAAAACATTTTCATTAATGTTGGAAAATCTTTTTTAATATTTGATGATGAAACTGGCAATCCAGTAAGTTTCAGTCTTTGACACTGATCAAAAGGTAGCATACTTACTTCTCTGTGTGTTTCTTCCTTTCATTAGCAAAAACTTACTGTGCTACTTAAGTAGCAGAGGCATAAATATCTCTACAACGAATCCTGGTTATGTCTGGATTGGTCAATGGAAACCTTAAACAAAATCTTGTCTATACTTCACACAAACGTTAGATGAAATGATTGTAATTCTTTTGTTTAGATTTAATTCCTGTTTAGTGTCTTAGGAAAAATCCAGATGATTTTGAGTCAGTGGGAGTTTTGCTATTACTTCTACTAGAACTAAGAATTTGAGCTGGTCTGGAATGTATAGGAGGAATATTCCTATACAGCTGTAAAAAATAAATTGCCATCCTTGTTGTATCCTCCACAGCCTTAATTTCATTTTTGTTTTGGCTTAACTGCAAACTCTATTACTGTAAATATTTAGTGTATTTAGTAATTTTAGTATAAATAGTACTATTTACAGTTTATAGACTGACTATAGAAAAGAAGTTTTGTCTCTTTGTATGAAGTATTATGTAACTAAACCAGACATCTTAGTCCATGCTACAAATAATTTGGAATCTGATTGTCATTGGATGGAGAGAAGAGTGTTTTATGTAAATAAGATGGCAATGTCTGTACAATTCCTTATTTCAAGAAGATGTTCCGTGCATCTTTATACCTATCTGTATTCAAAAAAAGCATGCTAAGACCTTCTGAATGCAGTGATGTATAACTAAGTGAAAATCATAACCAGGAACGTTAAGACTAATTTTCTACCTCACAGATGAGCCATTAACGTTTTAATCTACACTCCAGTTGCTGTTACCCATCCTGTAAATTTGACATAAAATCAGCTTTTAAAATAGGAAAATCATCCAAAACCAAAACACAGTTCACAATCAAAATACGCACCACTCCTGTTTAAGCATTTATCCCAGTATGGCCTTCTGTCAGTTTTTGGACTTCTGTCTGAGAACAGTGTCATTCATTTTATTTAGGTATTTCATTTCCTGTCAAGTGAACATTTTGTGAAGACATTACTTACATTATAATATGCCTTGTTTTCTTTTGAACAGAGCTTATCTAGTTACATAGACGAACTACAAAAAATACAGTTATGGAAAGCTGGATTTTTCACTATTGTTCATTTTCCTGATGAGCATATCACCATTCTTTGGGATCAGAGAACAACAGTTCATGTACAGATGGGTCATCAGTGGCAGGTAAGTGGAAGTCAACACTCCTATTGCCATTTCTTTGAGGTATTTATGTAAGTCTTATCAAATAAGACATGTTATTGTTATTTAGAGAATAAACAATGTGTCGGAAATCACATAGGAACTCAGTGGCAGAGTCAAGGAGAGAAGCACTCAACTACCTTGTCAATTAAAATATTAATTCTCATTTACTTTTTTTCAGTCACTCTTTACTGTCTAACTTCTGTAACAACAGAAGCAAATATCTTTGAAGCAACGTTCTCCTTCAGTACTCATTCATTATGTGACTGGAGCAGGTGTTATATTGCTGAAGCATAAAAAAGCACATAGCTAGCAAACAGGTCGCTTCTCTAATCAAAAGATCAGCTCCTTTCTCAAAGGCTTGGAGATAATATTGATATTGTCAAAATAAAATAATTTTGATGGCTTTATTATGCTTACAAAGAGCTGAACTGTTTTGGCTGAAATTTAGCTGAAAAGGACCAAATCCTGACAAATTTATAATTATGCAACTGAAGACAAGAACTGAAGAAGCAAGTTTTGAAAACAGTCATGGCTGGTAGTGTTTTGTATCATGTAGAAATATGTTTTCATATATTTATCTTTATTCCCAGGGTGACTTGACTGGATTATGTGGAAATTTTGATTTGAAGACAGTAAATGAATTGAGGACTCCAGATAATTTTGAATTAACAAACTCACAAGAGTTTGGAAACAGCTGGACAGCTGTCGAGGTACATAGTAAAAAGAATGTGTTTGCTAGTAGATTTTTTTGCTGTTACATCATATAATTTATCTAGAATGAAACTAGAAATTCGTTCCTGGAAGTATCAATCAGGCAGCAATGCAAATGGCAATATCGATGATTCTTACAGATATCATAATCCATTCAGGAGAAGAAAATAATCACCTTTATTTCTACTCAGTGCTATAGTGTAAAGAAAAATGCTGTAAAATATTCTGAATCTACAAGTGGTTTTGAAGATGTTGTTAAACAGTAAAGTAGCCTTTTTCTGATGTAATGGAAGAATTAGGGGTTCACTTTAAGATTGTGTTGTCAGTTTAGCTGATCTTTTATATCTGGGTAATATTGAACTGTCAAAACATAACAATGGAAAGAAAATATATTCTTTCCATATGCTTTGTAAAGTTAAAAATTGAGGTTTTTTTAATGTCATGGTGTCTAGTGGTGTTTGTAGAAATGTTCTTTCCTAGTAGTTAGAGTAAAAAGATCTGATTTCTGACACTTCTGATGTTCGTTGTCTGAGTGAACTTTGTTATTTATGTAAGCTAGACTCTTCAGTTGTAAAGACTGCAGATTGGGACTGCGTGAGAGCTCTGTTTAGACCTATATATATATATATGTATGTGTTTATCTGCTGCTCTCAGGCAAGTGAAACATTTCTTCAGATGGCGTGCTTTTCCTTTTCCGCAGATTACCATCCCCTTTTAATTCCATATCTTACTCTGGTTTTATTTTCATAAATAATGCATTTATTTTGTGTTTTACATCCTCTTTTTTTTAAAATGAAAACAAAACTATGCTTTCCAAGTTCAAACACAAAGTGGTTATGAATCAAGTTTCTCACCTTGATTTTGCTTTCTGGTTAAGTGTGTTGACAGCTCTGACATTCGAAATCCATGCAGCTTGAATCCCCTTAGAGAGCCATTTGCCAAGAAGGAATGTGGAATACTGTTAAGTGAAGCATTTGAAGCTTGCCATCCAGTGGTGAGTTGTGGTCACGTATCGAAAGATGTGAAAGTTAACCTATCACTAGAAACTCTACTTTTCATCTCATATCACTTTAAGTCTTCATCTTGTCTTCCATAACATAATGATTTTGACTACTGTAGCAAAAGAGAACACGAAGAAAGTCTAATCCATGCTTATTCTGGTTCTAAAATGTGAATGTTTAACAGGACCTATAAGGACTATGTGCACTTAGCTGACCTAGACAGTAAGCCACCTTGGCACCAATTTAGCATTCTACAATATGAGTAGTCCTATTAGTCGCCTTTGTAATTAATGCAGACAAAATTATACCCAATTTGTTATCTCTTTTTTCATCCCAAGCATTATTTGCATAAGCATAACCACTTGTTTTATTTTGCTCAACTGTATTACATAGCGCACACATTTTTCAGGCATATTTAAATAAATTGCCAGTGTCTTCTAGGCAGTATCAGATGTGAAGAACTCATTCCTAGAAAAACAATGCATCTATCTCCTCACTCAGGCAACCACCTAAGGAAATCAATGAGCCATGCAACATGTTTGGACAGTCAGCAGGCTCAGGTTCAAGTGGAGAATGAGGGGGGACTGATTTCCAGAGCTAGGTTTTTTATGGAAAATTACATATCCCAAGATGTTCAGGTACTGAGACTGCATGCATATCTCAAGGAGTGTGTCAGAATGGTTCCTAGGAAGAAAGGACATTTCATATGAAAGACAATGAAGAATCTTGCAGGGTTACTTTGTTATATTACTTTAGAAGAATGTGGAAGCTGATGTTAAAGTTGTATTAGTGTAACATTGTTTTGGTCTACTGTATAAGGTAGGTAGCAACTGAGCTCCTCATAAGTGTGTAAGTATTACTGCAGTGTAAATCTATGTAGAATGTGTAACAATCCAGTAAACAAATTAGCATTGACAGTTTCCTTTGAAATTTTGTCACTTAAGACAAGACTTCAAAATAATGGAAGGGAAAAATCACAAATTCACCTATGAAATTGTCTAATAATATGGAGAGAATGAACATGAAAAGAAGAGTTTTCCATCTACTTCATTATTTCTTACATTTTGTGTATATCTAACTTTCTTAACACTTCTGAGATGTATCAATTTGTGATCAGTTTGGAGAAAGTTTCTCTTATGAAATAAGCTTCTTTGTATTTTATGGTTTAAATATTATAAAACCATACAGAATACAAGCTCACATCAACATTTCAGTGTGCATGTTCTTAATAGCTCATTGACTTAATTGTGTTACTAAGTACTGTACAAGAGTTTATGATGTGTTCTAATAAATTGTTTTTCCTGTGTTTCAGGAAACATTTAAATTAAATTAAAATCTTTAATACTTCAAAGTCTTATGTAATAAATATTGAGAGTGTCATAGCTTTGTATTGAGGTGATTGTTGCCAGTGTCTATATGAATATTTTTGATAAGTGGTATTTATATTTCCAGATTGATGTTACCTGGTTTTACTCGAACTGCTTGACAGATACATGTGGTTGTAACCAAGGAGGTGACTGTGAGTGTTTCTGTACAAGTGTATCAGCATATGCTCATCAGTGCTGCCAGCATGGAGTTTCTGTAGACTGGAGGTCCCCTAGAGTATGCCGTAAG
This sequence comes from Gorsachius magnificus, assembly GCA_034008185.1. Classification (NCBI taxonomy): domain Eukaryota; kingdom Metazoa; phylum Chordata; class Aves; order Pelecaniformes; family Ardeidae; genus Gorsachius; species Gorsachius magnificus. The sequence goes on along the minus strand of CM067086.1, from coordinate 7,833,230 downwards.
TTTACTTAATGAGCATCGCTAGTGGCTATCACTGTCTGCATTCATGAGACCCAGACCTGAAAAAACAAGGACATAAGTTACCTTGAATCACTAAGCCACCCTCATAGGAAGATGAGTGAGCGTGTGCCTCTCACTGCCTTCTGTGTTCATTTTAGTCTGGCTGGATTATGTGCTGCTTTCTATATTTGTACATTTAATTTTTAATTCCTCGTCCTGTGATGTAAAAGGAGAAGTCATGGGAAGTCTGTATTAGGATACGGCATGTGTCCTTCAAACCAAAGTTACAAAGTTAACAGCTCAAGTAATTTCCATCTTCAGGAGGACTTTACTTCTTAACAGGGTCTAGGAAACGCAGCTGCCTTACTACTGCCCCCAGAGCAAGTGTGAAATATAAAGGTCTTCTGAAGAAAAAAAAAAGTAGGTTTTTAAGGAGGACTTTGCCATTACCTTAGTATCCCAATTCAACAATGCTTAGAAGTTGTAAAAAAAATCTGAGGCCTTTTTCTATGGCACCTAGTGCAAATGCCTAAAGACGACAGTCATTTCCCCAAAGATGTGATAAAAAAAGGGCAAGATAGAAAGAATGGAAGGAAACGAGCATTTTTCTTTTGCAGTTGCACAGAGAGAGCATGTAGCTTGCTCAAAGTCACACAGCAAATTTGCCACAGAGCAAGAGGGTTGCTCTTAATTTTTGGTAGAAATGGTGCATGTGTTTTAATGTGAGCATGGAAAGACAGCAAAGCTTAGTCTTAACCACTAGAGGTCACAAAAAGACAGCTGTGGGTATGTAAGCTTAGTATTTCCTGCTGGAAAACAATATTTTATTTAAACAATGTAGTTTAAATTTTTTTTAAAAAAAAAGGCCAAGCATTTAGCTTAGCTATTAATTATAAAGGGTAATAGAAAACCTGTTTATCTGCATGCCTGCAACTGCATTTCTTTTTTTTTTTTTTTTTTTAGCTTATGATTGTGAATATTACAACAAAGGTAAGTCCTAAATGAGCTGATAAAATATAAATAGAATCTTTGGTTTCTTTATATAAGTCTTAGTACTTTCTATAAAAATAATTGTATTACAGAAAACAGTTGCAAATTATTATATTATTTAAATAGTCAAGATTCTGTTTTACTTGTTTATTTGGCTTTTTCAATGGGTTTTAATTTCATAATCCTTTTTATTCCTGGGCCTTTTCCAAAAATACGTGTTTAACTCATTTTCTTTGCATTTATGGATCATGATTAAACAATTAAATAATTAAGTAATTAAGAGACTATTCAGCCCCATAGTACTAGTGCCTCTACTTGCTTAGGGCATACTGCATTTCAACACTGATACCCAGTGGGTCTGTTAAACCAATCATGATCTCCTGTGCAGCCTCCAGAGGGAGCTAGCTATTAAGATATTTCAACTTTTTGCGCCCAATTTGGGGAATAACTATCCATTTAGGTATGTCCGACCTAGCTTTAAGTTCCTGAGCGACAGGCATTGCTGCTGCATTAGAATGGCTCTCAGAGAGCAGTGCAAAACTTGTACAAGTTCTGGAGTCAACTTTGAATCTGCACTGGGTGCTGTACTGCTGTGTTAATACTGGAATCCATATTCAGACTATTTTAAAGTTATATTGTGAGTGTCTGCATAGTTAGACATGGTATACATACAAGCACTGCAAGCCAGCCTGATGTGAGGAACGGTCAGGACTCCTGCTATTTATTCCATAACTCTTTTTATTAAGCTCGTGTAGAAGCCTGTCTATCCAGATGGTTTGTGATATTTTGGTCTTCTGTTAGACTCCATATTGTGGCAGCTCACCCCCAGAAAGATCTGACTGAGGGACTGAGTTTAATTTAGAAGAGACTTGTGCAACATGCCAGGCCCAAATGGTATGGCCCAGAAACTTACATTTTCTGATATACTGACTGCTGAAAAGATTTTGAGTGGTGGCAAATTGCTAATGCAGCGGAATTTTATCTAAATCACTACTTACGCCTTTAAATTAATTTAAATAAAGGCCAGTTGAATATAAGAGGTGACTGCAGTTTTACATTTCCCTTTTGGTTTGTTTTGTCTTATACATGAAATAGTCTAATACTAGATAATCTTATGGGTGGTCTGTAGAATATTATTTACTTCTAAATCAAATAACAGAAGAATCTGCTAACTTTATTAAAGTGGCAGTGAAATCAAAGTGGATGAGACGGAGAAAAGGAGAAGCTAAGCATGAATCTTGAAAATTGAAACTAGGTGTTTTGGACACTTTTCAGAACAGTTTTGGTTTTGTTTTTTTTTTTAAGAGTTTGGCTTTGGTTTGGTTGTCATTATAGTTTAGTGCATGGCACCTAAAGCTATTTTTAGAGTGGAGAGTGTTTTTATTATGATGTGCTGTATCATAATATTTAGAGCTCAAGCATTTGTGACACTTGATATGAAAGGTAATTCTGATTTTTGTTCTCAACAGCTCTAGGAAAGGGCCCGTACAAACTGGTCAGCTATTTGGATGGAGAATTTGTAATGGCAGTGAAACTGGTGGATGGTGTTGTTTTCCCAGTGAGAGAAGAACATACCACCCCTGGACATGCAGTGAGCTTTATGCTGACTTCAGGACTTTATAAACCCAAAGCACACGGTAAAGTCACTGTAACCTAGAGGCTTAAATAAGGCGAGCAAATTCTGCCCTTGAATATGAGGCTATGTTTAGGAATAGACCTGATTCAAAAAATATTTTCTTTATCTGTGAGCTGATTGTGCACCTTAATGTTGTCTGCCAAAATTTGGTTATTTGGTTGGTTTTAATTAGATGACTGTAGCTTTATAAGACAGGTGCTTCTAGTTGAAAAGCAGCAGCTTTCCCCCCCTCCCACCCCCAACCTTCAGAAACACCCAACCAGTGTTGTAGCCCAGTGCTTCGGATATGTGTTGCTCCCTCCACCTGTCCACTGGCAGAACTGGGACATGGGAGAGAAACCATACAAGAAAAGTACTCCCTAATTCACTCATTTTGCCACCATCACTCGTTGTCTACCCACTAGAATGGAGATGCCCATTGGCACTAACCTGAGTTGTGTAAGGTTGTATACTGCAAATTTGTCTCCTTCAGGTCCCAACTTAAGCTCCTACTGAAGGAACATGTTGCTTATTCAGCAGATAAAAAACCCTGCACACCTTCAGACAGGTGGAGAAAGCTTGCAAGAATATATACAGCACTTTGTGACATTGATTAAATGCTAGAGTTGTCTGCATACGTAATTTTAATGCCCACAGAGCACTTGAGTCTCAACACAGTTTTACCGCCCAGAGTCCCCTGATCAGCTCTTTGGACAGCCTGAAGGTGTCTGTCTTTGTGTAATCAAAGAAGGGGTATGGGTCAGTTGAAAAAATGACAGGCATTTGATTAGTAATACTGCAGTCTGTAAAACTGACACAAGAACTTGTGTAACAGAATATCCAGGGCCAGATTTCTTTTATTAGTCATAGTTTTGAGACACTTGTACGTTGCGTTCCATTTAGGTTTGGAAAGGGAAGGTCAGTCTTACTGTTCTATTCCAATACAAAAATCTCTCACTCGGAATTTAACCTGGCAAATGGAATTTGTGCCTTATAGTCCAATTTGAGCGAATGGCGTTTCTTCATTTTGCCATGGAGTTTATACAATCAATACAATATTTTTCATATCGGTGTCTTTGTTTATGTTCCGTGTTCTTGGTTCTTTGGTACCTCAGAAAAATGCATGTGTTTCATCAGTTTCAGACAAATCGTAGACAATGGAAAGTTTTGGGCATTGATGTACTGATTTGCTATATGGTAGGTATAAATCACACTGTCCATTGTTACTTACCAAATAGCTACTTGCTACAGACAATTAATAAAAAGATATGCACAAGTGCCAGTATGTTTTTCAGATTAATTGAAGTTTTTACGCTGAGGAAACAAACTGGTCTTCCAGAAGTGTTATACCAGAATGTGATAGTCTATCTGTTTAATAGAGATCATTTGTTTTCTATGCATTCTTTTTTTTCAAGAAATGCTACCCAGGCCTGGAGGGTTAGTTGATTTTATAGTAGAGTAATGGCTATTTTCAAGAGAATAGCAGAGTTTACAGCAAAATAGAATGAAGTAATTCTGTGAGCAACAGGTGCCTGTAACAGGCTCAAGATCTGCCAGTCTGCAATTGCTTGTACAGAGGCTTGCTTGAAATCAGTAGTGATGTTTTCAGGGTAAGGTATCACATAGGTATATTTGTCAGAAAACAGACTTTGCCGTTAACATTCTTAAGGGAAGGACTGGAGAGCTGACCACTTAGAAATTAAAACACAATGCGGTAAGCTGAATGCAGAATGCTTTTTTGTAGTTTATTTTTAATGAAAGGCTGAGCTCTAAAGCTACAAATTCCTGATGGTAGACATTACTTGTAAAGCTAGCTAGACAAGTTTAAATTTTTATTAAATAAATGGCTTAGTGAAAGCTGCAAAACGAAGTTCTGCTTGTCTGCAGGGCTATATTCCTTTATCCTGGTGTGGGAAAAAGTTTTAATCTGCTTACTACTGAAATCTATAGGATATTTAGAAAACTAAATATACATCAGAATCTAGCACTCCTGAAATCCGTATACAATATATTTTCTTACAAGATTCAGGCTAGTTTCATGGATAAGGCCAAAGTCAGTTTTCACTTCACTAATAATAGTAGTGGTACATCAGAATGAGTTTCGTTTATTATGCCTATATCAGCAAGTAAATGAGTTCTGTGTGGGTTTTGGTTTTTTTTTTTTTTCAGATTCCAACTTGATTTCATTTGAAACAGCTGAGAGACCAAACTATTTTCTTCGGTTGGCCTCCAACAATACTCTTGTTCTTTCTAAATGGGAAAAAAGTGAAGAGTTTCACAACAGATCCACATATGTCATTCACAAGAATACATGGATTTCAGGATACAGTTCCTTTGAGTCATTTGCAAAACCGGGTTACTTCATCCACATTTCAGGCTCTTCAGTTGAGCTTTTGAAGTACCATCATTCAGAGGAGTTCAGACTGTCAACCCTTTTTAAACTTGTAGGTAGGTAATTAAAGTTCTATTTTATGAATAGCAGTTTGCACCCTGTGAAAATACAGGCTAAATGGTATTGATGTTTTCAGAGGTGGTGAGATTGCTTACTTCTCCCCTGCATCGCTAGGAGCTGCAATTAATATATGACACGCAGGCTCAAAGTCTTCTTCCCTGAGCCTTGTAGTGAGGATGAGATTCTGGTTTTTTCCAAAGCTATTAAATAGCCTAATACACAATTTTGCTATATTTGCCAACTACTTTTGGAAATACATAGCCTAGTGTATAGTTTCTGGGCAATACTTGTTTTGTAGGTGGTGAGGAAGTTCTTAAGGAGGAGAAAATTCATGCTGATGAGTAATGGATTTACAAAGGGAATAGAAAAGAACTGAATACATCTCTAAAAGCTAAGGTCTATGGATGTTTTCTCCTCCTTTCCCTCTGATTGCTGCCAAGAGAGTTTTCTGTACAGAGCATTCTCGTTGCAGGCTTTGTGGCTTCCTCAGGGGTCATGCCATCCAGTGCTAAGGACATTGCCTGTAGATTGCACCTCTTAGACCTCGTGTTTCCCCTGAAAAACACCTTGCCCTTTATCCACGTACCCACTCATAGAGGCTCTGCCTTTTGGGGTGTTATCCCCTAGTGTCACAGGCGTCATCTACGTAGAGATACATTGCCTCTTCTTGGGGATATAGAAGTCTGGTTTTTTACTGTTTCTCAGACAGCTACAGCTCTTGAATACACAATGTAGACTGCTGTGAGAGCGTTTCTACCTACTTGAAAGATTCCCATTCCTATAATAGTATTCCCATTCCACTGAGATGTAAGGATCAGAAATGTAGGATGTATTCTTAGGACTCTTTGTAGGAGCTGTATCCAGAAGTTGCTTCTACAAGAACTGATGACAAAAAACACAATTAAAAAAATCACTAATAAATCAAGCTCTTTCTTTTTTAGACTAGTAAAGAAAAGAAATAATAACAATAACTGTTTTCATATATTCTTCCAACACTTGGGAACCATGCGCTGAAATAAAGATGGCCTTACAGGTCAAGAACAAGATGCAAGAAGTTATATTGGCATATAAAATAAAGCAAAGCAGATTATTCATGGAACCACCATTTGCTTTAGTGTCTGCTTGTCTTAATACATCAGATACATCCAATGCATTCATATGACTTTATTTATGAACTTCAGTGACAACTACTACTTGCTGAAACCACTGGCCTTTGTGTGGTATATAAAATTCCAAAATGACTACAAGTGTTTATTTTTATGTTCTAAAGCTTTTTATTGTGCTGTAAGTTGAAATGCATGAGTAATTCTTTTATTGGGGTAGCAGAAGTATATTAATAGGTATTCCTGGCAATACCATTTTTTAAAATCAGTTCTTCATTCTCTGAAACCGAAATTTGTTTTACAAGCAAAGAAAGAAAAGGAAATATTGTAACAAATGAAGCATGGCCTGGCCATATTTTACAGTGACCATGTTGAATGTCATCACAGACAAATCTGAAGCAGGCACTGACTTCTGTGACAGCAGAGGCCAACTGTATGCCTCGTGGAGCTTCTTGTTATCAAAACATTGAATTAAAGTGTTAATGGTGGCATTGTGAATCTGCCGATGTTTTGCGGTGCATTATGCTGACAGCCTAATGCAGCTGTTGACTGGCACACTCCAACTTCAGAAAAAAATGACAGATTTTGTCATTGCCAAATGCCTGTTGCCTCTTGACAAATGCTTGTAATCGCAGAGCTGTTGAGGTTTTTGAACAGCAGAATTCTAGAGCTAATGCTATTACCAGGATGTTCGTACAGCATTTCAAGCAAGGAACTTTCTTTGGACATAACAAAAATATCTCCTTAGTCTTTTATCTTTGAGGGAGGAATGAAGAAGGCTAAAACATGTTCCAATTCTCAGTGGTCGTCCATTAACACAGAGTGGTATGTCTTTTCAAGTGTGAAGTCTTTAGCCTCCAGTCATTATACTAAAAAATCCTATCTATGCCCATGGAAAACTAAAACAATTTACCTCAGCAAGTGGGATCAGATCAAATGATCAAGAGGCATTTCATTAATCACCACATCCGAGGGCTTGGGTTTCAGAGTTTTATAAGCAGAGAAACATAGGGCTCGAATCTTTCTCCAGTGTACTTTCACAAGGGCCAGCCTGCTGATGTAGGGTAATTACATGGTCTAAAAATACAGCAGCATTTGTTTAAGTTAATGGAAAAGTTACACCAGCTCCAGAGTGCACAGGCAAAAGCGTATTGAGTTTCCTGCTGACTATTGTAAATGCTTTGCATATTAGATCAGAAACTCTTGAACCGGGAACAGCTATTGCTGCGGAATCAGAGGATAAATATTGGGAGCAGAATAATAGGCCCAGTAAATCCCCTTGGCTAGAAAGTTCCTCATGAGACTTCTTCATGCTCTGTGACGCACATTCAAAAGGAAGAATTTTAAATGACCTGATCACCACAGCAATAGATACATGTTTGTTTTAAGTCAGCTGACGAGTCACTTTTTCCAGTTTCATAGCAATAAATATTGTCACACTGAAATACTTTGACTATAAATTGCACAGATAAGATGGGCTACACTGCGAAGTATTTTCCATGGGAAGTCACTTCAGCTTTTAAATTGGGTTATTTTCATTATACTTAGATTTCTCTGCCGTCCTGTTCCCACAAACATTTGAGGTTTTGAGTTGATTTGAATATCTAGAGTACACTTACTCACAAGAAAATACATTTTGCATTCTATGCAGGAATTTTTACCAGCAATGGATTGGTATGCATTCAGTCAAAAGAAAGAATACACTTAGTCTTACCAGATGGACAAGCACAGAGCTGTCATGTAAGAGCGATAAATTCACGTTTGAAATTGTTGGGAAATTAGTGGATGTAGGGGATTGATGGTCTTTTTGTGGATATAACTGGAGTTGCCTTACACTTTTTAAAAATAATGTGCTCAAGCTAGTTACCTTTTACCTTTCATAGAATTATCATAATATGCTTTACCTTTTTAAGATCAGTGAGTTAATTTTTTTATATATTATAAAAATGTGACTTGCCCTGTATAAATTCTGCAGCAGAGTTCTTAATGTTAGTTATGTGCTTTAATAGCTAACTTGCTGTAAATATAAGGCCTATCTCAGAGAGAATTTTGAGCTAAAATTAAAATCTCAAGACACACTAAATATATGCACACTACACAGAGGTATTTATCGATGTTTAAGTTTGATACAGGTCATTTTTGCTTGCTTTTAACGTTTGTATAGTAATTAACTGAAACAAATTCAGAAACAGTACAAAACTGAAAAAGAAATTAATTTTAATGAAAAAATTTTTTTTGCGTCTTACATCAGATTTATACATGATATCATTGACTATTTTAACTTCAACTTACTCTTACCCATTTCCATCAGTAGAATTAATTTTCCAGAATGTCCTGCTGCTCTTAAATTTAATGCAAGCTCATATGCTTTGTCAGTCCAAAAGATCATGACATGGGGCCTGGGACTGGATAGTGCTGAGCAACTGCTGTTGTACCTGCAGATCCTGGGTATGTCACTGACCACAGCTGCTCGGTAGCTCTTGGAATTAGGCTGAGGTTACTGTAGAATTGTAGCATCGTTCCTATTTATACCACAAACACAAAACAATTGACCTCCCATTTGTGACTGAATAAATAGGAGATTGAATAGTTGCATTAATATGATTATATTCTCCTAACATCGTAATAGTAAACTAAACAAAAGTATTTAAGAGGAAGATATTACACTTTGCTTTGAGCGATGTTTTGGCTGGACACCAAGTTCAATTTTTCCAGTGATATTTGCTTATATTTCTCGTCACAGAAACTTAGAAGTCATGGGCAGAGTTTGTTAGTAGTTTGTGTGTGTTAAGGGGGGTAGATAAGATTTCATGTTTCTAAACTGGTAACTGAGGAGATAGGCAATCTACGTTACTAAGCAGAGTTTTGCTGCCATTATAAATAGAACTGATTGTAAAGCAAATTTTGTTCCTACTAGATTTAAAAAAATCTTTGGGAAAAGTAGCAAAACAGAAAAAAGTGTCAGGTGAGAATGAAAATCCAAATATTTTTTTTCATTATTCTTAAAACTTTTGTTTTAAATACAACCTTTTATTAACATTAGAAAATCTAAAATTTTAGGGGTTTTTTTAAGTAAATAGGCATTTTTTGAGCATAGCATGAAATTATTAATAATATGCATATTCTGAGAATGGCAAGTTTTTTCCCTATGACGTAGAAGTCAGCACAGGAAAAAAAAAAAAGGCAGGATGGACTTGTGACAGTAGGAATTGTCAACACACAGAAAAGTGGCCAAGTTACTAAGAAAGGTGGTCGTGACTCAACAGAACACCACAGTCTGTCAGTGATAAAAAATTAAAATTCTTCATTAAATGGTAGCAACTGTTCTCATTACTGCAGAATTATTTTTGAAAGCCGTGAAGAATGAAAATCATAAGTTACAGGGAACAAAATGCTTCTCTGATGTTCAAGCAAGCCAGAAAACAATGGAGCTGGAGAATGTCTTTTAATATATTGTCTTTGGCCACATGTATACCTGCATTCATATGAAAGCTTTCTGCAGTACTGTAACATGTAACTCAGCTCCTGTTAGGTAAAAGAACTGTGGGTTCAGTTGGTATGTCAGCTGGAGCAACTGTCATCCAGGGCATAATTTACCATTTTGTGAAGGATTTGCTGTGTCACTGAACAGAAGACAAATGCTGGTAGACTTCACCAGGAGGCACATGGTTATTTTCAAATGCCATGACAAATCCTTTTGAGGAACACATGCCTGATATAAGAAGCTTGACTCATTGTCTGTAAACTGTGCATCATTCTTTTGTTGTGAGGAAACTGTACTGTTGCACAGAGTACAGTAAGTTCCTATTACTGGTTGCTGGAGGGGGAATTTAAATATTAAAAAAATGGGAAGCATGTGGTGGAGGTGGCTGATTAGCATCCTGGCTAGCATAAAGCATTCATGCCATGACACTGGTGAAATCCAGAGTTTCTGAGCTGCAGTAGTTTCTGTCATGGGAATAGCAGCATTGTAGTAACAATAAAGCTGAGGTTGGTCTGGTGTGGAAATTAATGTCTAAAATCAATACAGAGAGTTAAAGGCATATTTCCCTCAGTTTAGGGAGAGGGATGCTTGAATGGCTTTAAAGCACTTGGTTACTGCTTTTCCTTATACCCTAATGATTGTGGGTAGTGGGATTATAGTTAATATACAGATGTACTAAAAAGAGGCAAAATAATCTATTATTTTAGCTGGGTCTAGAGATACTTTATTGTTCTCTTGGCTTATTCTTGAATTCATATTAGTTCAGAATGTGGCTCTGCCTCTGTTTTTCCTCCCCTTCATCTTCTGTCTAATCTCTATTTAGTCTAAATATTTTAAGCAGGAACTGCGTCTTGCTGTGGTCGTGTGGTGTGGGGGTTTCTTGGGTTTGTTTTGGTTCTATACAGTGGCTTGCACAGTCAGTCAGCTAGATCCTTGTGCTGCTTAGGCATTCCGGAAGTGATGCTGCTAGTAGTGAAAACTTTAAATACGATGAATGACTGAACTGACATTCTCCTAATGCTGGAAAAGCATTTTCCCATAATTCATAATAAAGCACAGATTTCACTATATCTGGTGGGTTTACTGAGACATACTGAAAACTTTTGAGGTACCAGAAACCAATTGATGCAATTTATTCAACTCTTGCTGTGGTGATTTGGTCTGTTCTTTTATGTAATTTACACACTAAAAAAACCTAATACAGCTTGGATTGGTACTCAATTCTCTAAAATCCCTTGACTGAAAAATTAAATGTTCATTGGTTCTACAGCTCTTACTTGAAAACAATTTTTACGGCCAGGTTAATGAGTTAATCTGTTGTCCATACTTCTTTCTGCAGAAGTAGAGACAAAACTTGCAGACAAGCATGACTTTGTTCTTGACTGAAAGCGGTGTTTATGAACCACTCAACAAATGTTACGTAGAAATTCACCCTGTTTCCTGCCAAGGCATGCAACACCAGCAAACTCTGTGAACTTAATCTGTAGTAAAGCTTGAGGAAGAAGTGACAATCTATGTCATAAAAGTCTAAGTTTATTTGGAGAATGGGAGATGCTATGTTAATCCCAGCACTTGGAAGTGTTAATTCACAATCACTGTTCTGCTAAATTGAGAAACTAACATTCTTCATTGAGTTACAGTATGTGTTCTGGAAAGCTTGTGCCTTTATTGTCTTTGAAACTTCTTCTGTGATTAATGGTGAAGCTTGTGACCAGAGTTAAAAGTTATGGATCTGTCTCTGTGCTTAATCTAGGGTTGTCTGAAAATGAGATTTCCTCGATTCCACTCGGATATACTGTTATTGATGGTTATTACCACTGTTGGTGATTGCCTGTGCGAACAGGTCTCTGATATGTTCTGTCTTTTTGTCATATACCTTCTTCTTTTGTCCTTAAACCTTACCACTCTGACCTGTCAGTGCATGCAAAACACCATACATCAGTCAGCAAAATGTATAGAAATAATTCCATTCCTTCATTAGATTTAAGCAACTTAAGTTGGTTTCACTAGAAGGGGTCACAGAAGAATTCAGTGACTTGCACTTAGCTTATTACGGGAATGTAACTTTATAAATGCATTTGTTACTGTTGTAAGAATCATGTTTTCAAAAACAGCGACATGTCCTTAGAGTGACATGTAAAAAGGATAACACTAGATGGCAACATACACACTCTTTTGTCTGAGTTCAATTTTTACCTTTGATTTAAGAGAATTATTTGTATTTTAAAAGATGACTCTTTTTTTTTTTTAATTTGCCATAGTGTTTCATTATTAGTACTACTTTGCCTGGTGAAGTCCGTATTTTGAGTTAAATTTTGCAAGGCTACGTCTCATTTAGTCTGAGTTGCTTTCTTCATTATAGGAGCAGTAAGAATTTCATATTCAACATGTTTTGAGGTTTGAATTAATTTGTCTTGGGGTGGCTACCATATACTACTTTTGGGAAGATCAACTGTTAAGATATATTGCTTTAAGGAGCGTAAATTGGTGTAAGTTCTGACTACTTTATTTGGAATGGTGTTTGTTTTGACTTTTAAAATACAATTGCATCATACAAGTTATGTACACCTTTGTGCTATATCAGCAAATTTTACACACAAAGTAAACAACTGTTACGATATATTATGTTATAAAGAGTATCAGTGTATCCAATTTGTGCTTTTTATTTTAATAGCAATAATTGTACTGAATCAACATAATCTTAATTTTGCGTTGAATAACCAAACATATAGTTTTGTTGGTTTGTAGTTTTTAATACTTAAAAACAACAGCTCTAACTTGCCTGGCTTTATTTTCAGGTGACTGTAATGTGCAGTAAATGTGGCTAGTTCAATGTCATGTTTTATACTACAAAGAGTAAAACAGGCTGCAGAGCCAGCACTCTTTAATATACTCTGCATAAAACGTAAACTGTTCTTTATGTTGTAAAGACCTTAGCAGTTAAAAAAAATGTCATCAATTTTATTTGTAGAGAATGCAGGTAGAAACTAAGAGATTTAGAGCTGCAGTGAACTTAAAGCATGCCTCTTAGTGATACATATCTGTGTGTATTTCTACAAATATACGAGCATAACAGATCTTTCTTGCTTTTCAGATGTCAAATTTAAATTTCTATCCCGTTCTACGTGTGAATGGCATTATGATGCCTGTACAAGCCCTTGTTTCAAGACGTGCAGGGACCCTTTGGGAAAAAACTGTCAGGCAGTGCCAAAGTAAGTATCTGTATTTTTATCGAAAAGTATGTAATTTGGGTAATATACTTAATGCAGCATAATAGGAATATGAGGGACCAGATGTAGGCTCAGTATAGCAGGACTGTGTTCTTGCATAAGGAGGTAAGCAAAGGAGAAAAGAAATGGAATAAAACCTGCTGTGGCAGCTACATGAAAGAGACATTTCAGTTGTTAGTCATTCCAGAATCTGACAATACTTACCTAATATATTTGTAACTTTCAAGCTCGGGGGGTGGGGGCGCATTGTAGAGTATTCATAAAGAGAGGTGATTACAAGTTTGTTTCAAATAGTTGTGCTGCTACTTTTTTATTATGGCATTGCAACAGCCATATCTGTTCTTGCCTTTTCCTTCCAATTGGAATTTGTGCTGTCTGCACAAAAACCTGACATTTGGATTTTGGTGTGTAAAAATGTTTGGCATTTCTTAAGCAATAGCATTCAGTATTGAACCTGTGACTGTTCATTTCAAAGGCTGAGTATCACAGAGTTCATGCTTTAGCTTAGATCTCGGTGAAAATGGAAGCCATGGCAATGACATTTTGAAGGACTACACTGAGGTGACGAGATTTAGATAGAACAAGACTGTTTACTTAAAAATAGTTTGTTTATAAATTCTGTTTTGCTAAAACTTAAGTGCTTGATCCACAAGATACTGTTCAACTAGTTTAGTATTAACTGTTTTTCTTTTAGAGTGGAAGGATGCATCCCTGCCTGTCCTCTCAATATGTTGCTGGATGAAATTACTCAAAGATGCGTGTATTTTGAAGACTGTATGTTAAAACAATTATATATATTATGTATGATACTTAGCTTATTAATTTCTTAGGTCTTTAGTCAAATTTTCAAATATCAGTGCTTAAATTTGTGTGACTATGACCTTAGTTATATGAACCTTGAGCTCACTAAACATACATTTTAGCTATAATAATTTCACTCGAAAATCTGAGACAGACTTTCAACTAAGAAAGATGTTCTTTCTTCATAAAACATTTCAGTAACATTAGCTGTGGAGCATATTATTTAGTATCATAGAATCATTAAGGTTGGAAAAGACCTCGCAAGATCAAGTCCAACCATCAACCCAACACCACCGTGCCTACTAAACCATGTCCCGAAGTGCTATGTCTACACGTTTTTTGAACACCTCCAGGGATGGTGACTCCACCACCTCTCTGGGCAGCCTGTTCTAATGCTTGACCACTATTTCAGTAAACAAATTTTTCTTTACATCCACTTGAAACCTCCCCTGACACAACTTGAGGTCATTTTCTCTCGTCCTATTGCTTGTTACTTGGGAGAATAGATCAACACCCACCTCACTACAACCTCCTTTCAGGTAGTTTTAGAGAGTGATAAGTGGGAAGAGCGATTTAATAAATTTATTTTTTTAATTTGTCTATGAATTTTAGAAGTTTAAAGGCAATTGAAAAGATCAGAGCTATGAGTTAACATAACTTCCTTCAAGCTCTGCTAGCTTCATGACTATAATTATTCATAAATTTCAGACTACTGTTTACTTGTGTCTGATTTCAGGCATTGAACCTGCAGATGATAGTCCAACTTTGTCACCCAGCATTCGAACACCAGCAGTTTCACGCTTAACATCAAGTACAAGCTTGGCAGCGATTAGTGAAGTGGCAACTTCATTTCCCGTACCTGAAGCAAAAGACATGGAAACAACACTTGGTTCAAAATGGCAACTCACTGCAACTCCAAGGAAAACTGAATTTTCACCTATTACATCTAATACAACACTTCAAACCATAACTTCATCATCAAATATTTCTTCACAGTCAACAGAAATGACATCTGGGAGAAGCACTACAGCAATGTCCAGGACAACAAAATCTAAAGTAAGCTTGTCTTCTCCTATTGATATTTCTCCATTGCTTCCATCTACTGTCAGTTCAGAAACTTTCACAAAGATACAACCAATCAGTAGTGGTTCCACTATACTATTGAGGGCTACAGAACCTCAGACAGTAACGGCTACACATGCAGTGACTACAAGCACAGAATCAGAAAGCAAACCAATTTCTACTTTTATTTTTACTGGGGCACCACTTACACTTAGAATAACAGAAATGCCAGTCAAAACTAAAATAATGGAAATACCAGAAGTAGCCACAAGAACACTTCCTGCAAAAGAAGCACAAGTAAAACCAGAAGGACTTACAACATTTACACCCGTTTCACTTGAATCAATAACAGAAAAAACTACTGTGTATTCGTCCCAGTTTTCCACAACACCACCTTCATATACACCACCAGTAAATCTAACAGGGACTTCAGAAGGCACAGAAATAAGCTTAGGACAGTCTTCTAGCACAGAACCTAATGTTACAGTAACATCACTTTCTCCTGTGATCACTACTTTGTTAAAACCCGTGTCTTCAGCAACAGCAAAGGCAGCCATTATTTTAACTGAACAGAGCATGAAGACTACATTTTCACCAACATCCACACCACCTATTTCATTAGGAAAAGCAATTACAAAACCTCCTATTGAAATGGTTCAACACCTAACTGGTACTGCAGAGGTACCTTTCACTACAGCTCTAGGTCCAAAGACGACAACTCTGCAAACTCAAAAGAGATCGTCAGAAACAACTTTGTTACTATTTACAACTCATAAAAAGGAAACTCCCAAAACAACATCTCAAGTGGAGCATACGTCAAGTTTCTATTTCCCTCGACATTCACTACATCCTAGTTCTACAACTGAAAAATCCGTCACTCATTCTACAAAAAGACCTTCAGTGTCTGCTCCTACTTCTGCTTCTCCAGCTTCAGGTGAATTGAAAAAAACATTCAAAACTGTTTCAACTACAGGATATCCCTCATACGTAGTTCTAAACACAACAGAGTTCCTGACTATGTTATATACTAAATATCCCATTGTGGCTGAGGTTATCAGAGTGACGCCTTTGTCTGCTGAGGTAACGTCCAAAATAACATCCCCATTTGAATCAGAAGCCAAGTCAACTTTATTTTCTGGAAAAACATCTACCAAATACAAGTCAACTCTGGTTTCAAGTACGGTGAAGACAAGCACTTCAACATATTCAGGTAGTGTTACCACATCAGCAATTAAAACCTCAATCTCATCAAACGAAACCACCACAGTTCCTTTCATAGCTACAGAAAGTGTGTCAGCTCAAAGAACATCCGTCACTGGATCTCCACTTACTCTCCTTAGTGCAACTGAAACCACATTGTTGACAACGCAGCCTGATAAATCACAAGTGGAAAGAATTACTAGCATCTCTACTAGAAAGCCATCTGCTTTCCCTTCTTCACCATCAAGTTCTCTAATCTCTTCAAATATCTCTCTTCCTTCACTGCCCTCATATGGAAAAGAAGCATCACTGACAGCTCTCAGTCCCGTGCATACATCCCATGAAACAATCTCTTTATATCCAAGAAAAACTACAGCAAAATCTGAGTTACCAACAGAAAAGACCTCTCCAGTCTTGACTTTCTCTATGTTACCCACTATGACAGAACAGTCAAGTCCAATAACAACACTATCACACGACAAATTGCCAGGCAAAGACATTTTAAATATCACTAATGCCACATTCTCCCCATCCTCTGAATTCAGCAGTCAGCTCATAACAACCAAAAAAGTAATGACAGCCAAAGAACAATCAACTCTATCCTCTTCATTTGTGCTTCCAGTGACAAAGTCTTCTCACGCTTTCTCCACCTCTCAGTATCTACCAGATAAATCAGTTTCTTCACCTTCTTTAACACAAGTGATACCAGAAGTAACAACCACACCAAAATATCCAGAAACTAAAACAGTTTCTACAGCATTGAAATCTACATCCCAAAGTATAATAGATACAGTAAAACTTTCAGCAGCTACAGCTGAGCCATCCTTTCCTCCATCTTCAGTAGGCCCCTCCTCTTGGCAGACATCTTCAGGAGATAAACTTTCAATACAGACTGCAAAGACCATGGCTATACCACATTTTTCTACTCAGGTAGCTATGGAACTTGGTCATCAGACTCCTGAACCTTCATTGACAAGCCAGAGAAGTACCCCAATTTACCAGTATCCTGCAGAAACCCTAGCAAAATCCACTGCTCAGCCACAACATGAGGCTACAGGAGAATTAACTTCCTCATACTTGTTAATCACCTCACTACCTGAAAGCATTCATTCAAGTATATTGCCTACCTCAGTAGGTTCTACACAAGTTATTTTACCAGCTGAAAAAGAGTTGCATTTAACTGATTCAGTCACACAGCCATATGTATCAGGAGCTACTTCTGTTTTGCAGTCTACAGTCCCAGCTAGAACAACAGCTGACTTGATTTTTGGCACCAGAATTTTTCCTTCCTCACCAGAAGTACTTGCAGCTTCCTCTTCTTTAGCAACAATTAAAAAAGAAACATTTCCTTCATTTTCCACACAAAAGGCAGGTACTGATCTAAAATTCACATGGCAGGCCTCATTTACTGAATCACTTGATTCAAGTAAAACACTTGAAACAACTACAACTTCACCAGAATCTAAGTCAACCTCTTCATCGGTTTTGTTACCAGAAACAACAGAAATTCCTATTGTGATGGGGAGTGGGCCGTCCACATCAACTGTCAAAAGTGGTACGGAGAAAACTGTGGTATTGCCTAAGCAAGTCACACTTTCAACCACTGCCTATAGTTCCACATTTCTAGCAAGTACAATGTTGTCAGCTATGGCCCATTCATCTGCTGCAGCTTCAGCCTCTTCAATGATAAGCAGTACTGAGCAAAATATTAGTATTGTATCAGCAACTTCAGACAAAGCAGAAGCAGTAACAGAATCCATCACAAGCTCCGTGAAGCCCACCTATTCTTCTTTTACTTCAGAAGCAAAAGGAGCCATGCCCCTTGATACAGTGAAATCTGAAGAGCCAGAATTAACAACGGAAGTCCAAGCCGTCCATACTCAGCATGCTACCATTACCCCAGAAACACCTCAGACGTCTTATTCTCCATATTTCACAAACAGAACTGAAGTTCCTTCTGATGTAAGTGTATCAGCACTGTCCACTATACCTTCATCCTCTGAACCAAAACCTTTTTCTTCTATAGCTGCGTTATCGGTCAGTACTACTGAAACTTCAAAACTTGAAATATCATCTGAGGTGCAAATGCCTTCTACAAGTTCGCTGCTAACGATAGCTGACCATCCAAATGACACAACAGCTCCATCAGTTTCCTCATTTGCCTATTTATCTACTGAACCACTTTATGGCTTGACTACAACATCTTCTGATGGACTAGCAACAGCTGAAGCCGTGTCAGGAGTCACAGCATCAGCTTTTATGCTGGCTAGAGAAACAGCAACTCTTTCAACTTGTACAGTGAGTAACTATAAATATTTATCTTTCTGGTTTTGAATATGTCTTGGTTAATTTTACACACTGATAAAACAAATTGTGAGCCATACTGTGATCTCTAGGATTTAAAATACCAGTATCAAACAAGGAGCCCTATTGTTTTCTCAATTATATCTCTAACTTTGGATGATTTCGTTGCACATGGTGGTTTCCATAAGTGCTATAATATACTGTATGTTTTGGGCCTCAGTTTTCTGAGTGTGACTTAAAAGAATGGGGTTTTGGCAAAATATGGTGTTTCATATTGTTCAATGGCAGGTTTTTGTCACATTGCCCTCCTTAAAGTATGTCTTTCCAGAGAGCCCTGTTATGATTCCTACCTGTGCCCTTCCATGCTTTTCCTTCTCAATTTCTTTTAATGTAAATTTAAAAACTCAATAGTGCTGTTCTCCACTTTACAACAGGACAGCAGCTTTAAACTGTCCTCAGAATGGTCAGGTTTTCAAGGGTGCTCTTCACTTGTAGCTTCCATCAGCGTCACAGGGATTCATAAGTATTCTGTACCTGAACAATGTGAGTGTGAGCCCCCATTTTGAGCAAATACTCTGCAATATTGTGATACTAGCTTGGTAAGAATGGTAACCTGTGTCTTTCATTAAATATGCCTTAGCCAATCACAGAGAATGAGTGCATAAAACACATTTGCTTGGATGGACGACTGATCCAAGTTAATAAGTCGCAGAACTGCCCATACAATGCAACTCAACCCAGCTGTGGAGTTTTAGGATTTGCTACTCAAATGAATGGTGACAAATGCTGCCCAAAGTGGGAATGTGCATGTAAGTTTTAATTATGGAGTACTTCTGAAGTGAATTTAAGTAACAATTTAATGCATGTGTAAGAAGGCTAAGAATAGACATTTCTATACCATGGTATAGAAATAGAAGATGCATATTGTACAGATTACTCATTGTCTAATGCAATTTATAATTCTAGTTCTACATACAGGGAAATTAAATCAAAAAGCTCCTTTAATGTAGGATATTCCTCTTACCTAGCTTTAGGTATCTGCAGTGGACATGTCTAGGTCTGATTTAGACTCATCTTATCTTCTGTCTAATCAGAGGATACCGAGTCAATATAGTCACTGGGTTTTTTGGTTCATCTTATATCTACTTCTAGATGCAAAGATTCCCCAGACTCTCTTAACTAGCTGTGTTAACAGTCTGGGGACTCTGGAAGTGTAGCTGTTCTGTAGTCACACCCATCAATTACCTAGAAATGGGCAGGAAGTATCCAAACCTTAAAAAAAATTTTATTTAGTCCATAATAGCAAAGACAGGATGTACAGATAAGCAATGCAAATTTCTGCTTAAGCTCTGGAGTTTGAAATAACTAGGAGTATTTGAAACACAAAAGGTTTAGCAATAAGACTGGGAAGAAGGAAACTTTCCACATGATCTCCTGCCTTAGGGACAAGACTAGATGGGAACTAAAGATCTGGTATGATCCACTGTCATTCATGGTTTTTTCTTGTTTTGGGTTTGTAAAAATTACAAAACTTTGCTGGCAAGAACTGTAAGAAAACAGATTGCAGCGGTCTGTAGGTTGTCCCACTGAAATATTCAGCATTTGATTCTGCTGTCCGTTTACAGAGGTACAGCAGCATCAAATATAGCTGAAAATATGTGATGCACATATGAAACTCTAGTAAGCTAGTTAATCTTCTAAAAATTATTGGTGTATCTTCGTATTTTGTAATATTTACAAAAATTCCAAATAAGTTAGAAAAAACATTTAATTTATTTTTATTTTTCTTAGGTCGTTGCACGATTTTCTCTGATCTGAGCATTGTAACCTATGATGGAAATCGTTTGGCTTTATTCAAAGAAGCATCCTATGTTGTTAGTCAAACTCAAGATGAAACTATAGCCATCCATGTCCTTGACTGTGGAATGGTAACTAACATTTATCAGCTAACAAATGGTGTTCAGTACTCCTAATAAGATGTATCTTAAAAGAAACGGCATAGTAATACTGCATAGTTGTGGTTAATTATTCACTTCTGTGCAATATCTATGAATTGCACTTGCACCTTACAACACTTATGAATTGTATAGCACTTTATCACCTGACTCTAGATGCATAGCTCCTTCTGAAACAGCCGGAGGGTAAAAGGTAGGTCCATTTTATTATATGTGTAAAAAACAAGGTGGTGAGAGATTAAGTGGATATACATTTATTAGTCACTTCTGTGAATGCCATCACATAGTAAGTACCACCATGGTGTACCAGTGTATCACCAGTGTATTTCAGTGCACAATTTTATCTATGTTAATGTAGAGAAATTTGCACTGGAATCTTCAGTGCTATAAAAGAATGTAGGATTGTCAGAGTAAATTAGACCACCCTGTGCATTCCAAGTCTCTGACAGAGAGAAATACTACTTGTTTCAGAGAGGGAAGAGAGAAACCCCAATGGGTATCCTGCCTAATGAGTAGTGTAGATTGGCTTTATGTTATGAAGAGTTAATTTCTCATGAGCCTTTACAAAACTCTTTAAACTCCAGTCTCTTCTATGAAATCTAGGTAATTTTGATGTCCATATCAACGTCCATCACAAAGCTTGGTCCCAAGTAGTACCTTATGGAAACTAATTCCAGAAGCTTAATATAATTGATCTGAAAATGGGGATCTGTTTATGACTTTCAGATTTGTTTTTCTGTTGTTTTCAGTTTTTTCTGTTACATTCAGCACCTTGTAGCTTGGAAAGTATGCATGTACTTCTGATCCATTATTACTATAGTGTTCAATATATCATATAGATTCATCGTTCCCAGTCTCATTCTTGCTCACCTTCAGATACGTAATTCATATTTTTCGGTGTCCAAACAGATAGTCCACTGTATTTTTTTTTTCCCTGAAAACCTTTACTTATGTTGTAATTTCAATATTGGGTGATATAACACAGTTGCTGAACACGAGATCATAATGTTTTGTTTATTTTTGCAAGAATGCTATCTATATGAACTTTGTAGTCCAGACTTCAAACTACAATCAGTAGCAGTTTTCCTTTCTTAAAATATACGCACCCTGTCCTCCCCCTGCCCTGCCCCCGCCCCAAATCCTTAATGTCCTAGTACTTAAAACCACTAATCAGCTATGCATGACTATGGTTGATGTATTTTTGCTTTCTCCACAGAGTAATTCAAATTCAACTTCTTTGTGCCTGGCAATGTTGAATTTAACCTATGTATCAAACCAAATTATTATCAATCGTTTAAGTAGAAAAGTAAGTATTTTGAAGGTTTGTTTTTCTTTGCCTTTTAGATAGCATCTACTCAAATCAATTGCCTCCTCATGTGGATACTCAATATTAGAGTAAGACACAATAAGTAATATAATTCATTGTTCCAACTTTGTAATTTAGTAAATTGCTTGTAAATGCAAAGAGTCAGAATGTGATAGAAGGACAGTTAATACTAAGTCACAGAGGAAGGCACATAAACTGTTAGTCTCTTTAGTACCTGTATTATCTTTGTGGAGGTAAGCCTGACTTCTTTTGAAATTAGTTATGAGTTAGATTCCTAAGCTGTCGAGAATCTGGCCTTAGTTCTTCTACCTACAGCACTTGGTGCCTCACATTTAACCTTTTTCCTGTGTGTATTTTAGATAACGGTAAATTCAAGATTCGCTTGGCCTACTGTTAGAAAATATGGGTACAAAATCGAGGATTCAGGCTTCAAGTATGCAGTTGAGACCCCAACAAAAATCAGAATTCAGTGGTTTCACCACACAGGTGTGATGATAATTGAGTTTAATAGTACCAGAGAACCAAGAGCTTTGGGACTATGTGGTAAGTATAGAGTAGTGCAAGAAATAAAGGCATTCAGATGCTTTGCTAGTGAAACACATTTTCCTAATTATATAAATTATCTTTTGCAGGATCTGGCCCAAAAGAGTTATTGCAGATCATTGCAAAGTTTAAGATACTATTAAAATTAAATTATTATTAACTTAATTTGTTAATTGTTGAAATGATGTTTGATACCTATCCATGTAATCACTTTTACCCATAGTGTTGCTTCTGTCTGTAACTGATTGAATCACAGCCATTATTGCTGTAACCAAACCCAAATAAGTAAGTCAGGCATAAATCCATAATGTCAAATAAGGTCATTTACAGATTTAGTGTTTGATATCCATCTGATAGGAAGCGATATGTGCTATTTTCAGTTTCTAAAGGTCAGAATTCACAGGAAATGTTAACTTGAGAGAACTAATCTTAGTTTATCTGTTGGAGGAAATAGTTTGGAGAGAATTTCTTAATCATAATGGGTTAAATAACCACAGTGTTGCACTCTGTTAGGTCTGCTCAATAGTTTCACATAGCTTCTTTCTTCCTAAAAAACAGCCTTGAAAAAGCTGTTAGTGCTATAGCTTTTGCAAGTATGTATTTGTTGATGTAAACCCCTACTGTGACACCTGAATCTGTAAGTTTATCTGCTGTAAATTGGAACTGGAAACCAGGATTACAGAGTTCATATAATTACAGTGGATATCTTTCCAGTTTCAGAAAGGGCAAATGCCTGTAGCTCAGTATCAAATACCAGTGATAGCTCAGTCCAGTTCCAAGTCCTGCAGACAGTAATGTGCTTCTCGCAAAGGAAGAGAGTTTGAATTTACTGCCATTTTGAAATTGGATTATTATCTGTAATTTGCCCCAACTCGTGTTCAACATAATTCTTGCTCTGTTTGGCTAATAGTTATTGTAATTAGATCAAACAGAAACAAGAAAGTAAAGACTATTTTTTTAGTAAGCCTGATTCAAGTTGTCATGGAAGTCTCTTTTGCCTTTACCTCTTTGATTACTGTGATAGGGAGAATTGGGAACATTACATTCCTGGTTTACAAGGTGCTTTAACTAGATGACAACACATTTCTGTGGAAGGTGTTCCAAGTACAACTTCTTCAGAGAATATGGTGTATTTTTCTGGTATTCATCTCTGATTGGGATTCTCCGCATAGATCTGCCCTGCACAGTGCTGTCTGGTGTGACTTACCAGAGCCTGCTTTAAATGAACTGGTTGTACTACATATTTTCAGGATGAATTAGTCTACCCTGATCTGTGCTTTCTGTGTTAGTCTGCTTCTTGTATTTGAGCTTTCTCAGGTGTCTTTTGGCTGAACTGAAGTATTGCTAGATCATAATTTCTCAGTTTCATGGAAATGATAAAACTGAAGGCACCATTACAGTTTTGGAGCAGCAAGCATCCTTTGGAAGGATCTGTGTCAGAGACAATGGTGTCTTTTACAGTGGAAGGATCGGGCAAATGTGGCAACTGGTGAAGAGCTGGTGTGGGAGATGAGGGATGTAGGAAGGGAATATGGACATCTCTATAGCAAAACTGGTGAAAGAGAGTACAAGCATGTCAGTTTTAGCTGCAATCAGATTCTGCCAAGCCAAATGCAAAGCCTTAGTTTTGCTGTGTTAAGTCTCCTTGTCAATGTGTAAGAGAAGGGGTGGAAAAAGATATCCCAGACATGACAGCAATCCTTTGAAGTCTTGCAGAACCATTGAGTACTTCCTATTTGTGTTGCATAGACTCACAACCACAAAAAGTTGAACCAGAAACTTTTTTTGTGGAATAATGGTTACAGTTTCAAAAGCTGTTTTACTCTCTGAATGCCTGTTGCTGTATGACTGATTGGCAATGGCTTGCTCATGTCATCAAGAATTGGTGAAAAATGGTAAAACAGACCAGTTCTCTAGAAAGGGTTAAATCCATAAGTAGTTTTTGAACAGATAAGACACAGAATTGCCATGCAAGCTTGTGGAGACATCAGAGGAAAACATTCTAGAAGCCTGATACTAAAGTCTCAGAAATTGTGATTAGGAAGAAAGAATGGGGGACTGATCCATCATTCTGCCTTTTTGTACCTGCTGGCTCGTAAAGGACCTTCCTGAGGAGACTGCTGTAATACTTGGGTGTTCTGTGCTGACTAAAGTCACTCTCCATGTGTTACAGTACTTCCTTCGCTCCTAAGTGTTTCAAAATTGCCAACTACTTTAGTTCAAACAGAAACAAGGTGTGATGCTGCCTTCTGAGAAGTGAATACAGTAAGGTTTGCTTTTTCCTGCTGAGGAGTAATATAAGTATACCTGGAAGTGCCAAAAGCTGCGCTTTTGTGGTCGCTCTTAAGCCAATAGATGCTTAAGGCTGCTCAGAAGCATAAGTAGAATAGTACAGTATTTCTGAAGTACAGTATGAGATAAGCATCTTGGCATTCCCTTTTCTGATATCATTTACAGTTTTCATTTGTCACTATATGTGGAGGTGCTTTGTAACCTCTTTTAAAATACGTTTTTGTTTAGTGCTTGTGCAACTGAGGGGTGATGCTTGTGTGCCATAGCTGGGCTCTCCGAACAGCTGTTTGATATGCAATAGATGTCCTTTCACCCATCTTAATTCATAGATACATCTTTACTTTTGCTTTGCTTATTTTGTCTGAATTCTGCATGGTTTGATCCTACCAGACTTTCCACATCTGTTGTGGGTTGTGATACTGTCATGTTGTCTAAGTTTTTTAAAAGCTGTTTACTTGTTTGAATATGCCACTTCAAATGTACTTCAGAATGAACTGTGCAGTGTTAACCTGCTTTTTTCTTCTGGTAATGCACAGGGTTTTGTGATAGAAGCTTGGAAAATGACCTGATGCTACCCAACAGGACAGTTCTAAGCAAAAGTGACTCTCCATCGACTTTCATAGACAGCTGGCAAGTGCCAGACACGTTGAAGTATGTTGGAGAAGACAGGCATCAGGAAACCAATTGCTCAGTCATGGACTGCTCAGAATGCTTAAGACTAGTGTTGAACCAGACCTTCAGCAGCTGTCATCCTTATGTATGTTAACTATTTTGGAAGCTTACATTTTGAGAGAGATGTTAGTTCTGATTACAATTTTGTATACTTGATAATTTCATTAATGTGAAACTACATGTAACCACATCTGTGGAATGAGATAGATAGTACTTTTTTGTATCTACAGTTGCAAGGTAAAAATAATTGAAGAGTGTGTCAGCTTGATAGGAGAGTTGCAAATAAGCAAGTAATACTTTCAGATTTCATAATATATTTCTGTTAGTTTTGACAATACGATCTAATTTATAAATCCATCCCAGCTAATTCAACTGTATCAATATGATGTAGAGCAAAGTAAAATAAAATAGATTAGGATTTAATTAATCCTTAAGCGTTCAGTAATTTAACAAGTTCCAAATAGCAATAGGTAATCTGAGAGCCTGCATTGTCAAAGGCTCTAGAGACGAGTTCCAGCTTAGAGAGATGAGAGGGTAGAACAGGCCATTTAAAGCAAATCTAATGTAAATCACAAACTTGCAATGTGTAAATAAAGTATGTATTTGTGCTTATATATTTACCATTTCACCTTTTGTATATTGTTGAGTTTGATGAAGAGGAGGCCAAAATAGACAAAAACATAGAGGTAAGGAAGAACATGGAACTATTATGCCTTCTATTGGAAAAACTGTATTAGCTCTTGCCTTGGCACTTATAAGGGATGAAACTGAGGAATATAAGGATGTCATATGTTTTCAACATTCAGGAAGCCTTACTTTTAAGTACTAATTGTCTCTCTTTGTAGACCAGTGAAGGCTGGTGGCTTACTGCTAATCGAGAATTTTTGGCTTAGCTATTTGTAGTTGATATTTAAAAAGGGCAATCCATTTCCTACCTAGCAAGCTGTCTATGAAGGTGTAATATTTTTTATTTTTTGTTTAATAGGTTCCACCTGAGCTATTCTGTAATATATGGGTTCAAGACACTGAGTACATTCAAAATCCATGCATTTCGCTAGCTGCCTATGTGGCAATGTGCAACAAATTTAATATTTGTATAGAATGGAGGAGTTCTGAATACTGCCGTAAGTATTCTGCATGTATATGTGTACCTCTACTGTTCACAGAGACAAAATTTGCCTAATCTAAATGTAAGTTGAAAATACCAATGCTTCTTGGGTCCTCATGCACTTTGGAATTCATTCTTGAGATAATAAATTCAGCATTTTTTTTATGATGCAATTCAAAGCAGTGTGCAAAAGGAATCAGGATCATTATAGCCAGTTCACAGATGGAAAAGGTAAGCTAAAGAACCCTGTTCAGAAGTCTCCCTCTGGCTTATAACGTACTTAACCACAGAAGTCAAATCTTCTCGCTTGCAATGTAGTGTTCATTTCTCTTAGCCACTCTCCACTGGTAAAACCAAAACACCAACAGGGTTGGTTGTGGAAAGGAGGAAGCCACAGAAAGTTCTGTGGTACTTTGAATTGGTGATTCCTCCTTGATGCTTCTCCAGAAAGCTGTGTCTTTGGAGAAGGGATTGGAGAAATGAAACACCTTGGAGATTAGATGGAAAGTAAGGAGTAAAACCTGAGAGCTAGAGTATCCTGGCAGAAGACATCTCCCATAGCAACATGTTAAAATGTAAGGCCAAATGGGATCTGTAGTTGTCAGTAAATAGAAAATGATTGCCTAGGAAAAGCCCTGTACAGTGATAACATAGGGATGTCTGTGGTTTCAGTGCTTGAAAAGGGAAAGACTTATTCATGAAGCATGATCCCCAAAAATAAGAGAACTCACTGTACACAGAAATCATAAGTCATTTAAGGTAGGTACATGTGTACAGGCTTCATGAAGGCATGTCATAATGCCCTGCAAGTAATAGTCATGGAGTCTAAAGTATAAAAACAGTCGATTTTTAAAAAATAATGCTTCAGTTTGTATGTATTTTACTAGTAAATAACTGTTTAAAAAGAGATCTTACAAAATATACCTGTGAATATAGTTATGTATTCCATCCACTGTGAAGGGATACATCGCTCTCTTATTTTTATACCACAGTGACCTCTGGTGGTGTGTGCCTAGCAAGGAAGAACCATGAAGTTGCATCTGGATTTTGTGGTCACTAAGTGTTGTTATGCTGTAGACTGATTTTTAAAAGCCTGAGTTCCTCTATTTACAAGGCTCTAATAGATACTTCCTGTGGGGTATTATGGCCATTTTTACTAGTGAGAAGCTGAATAAAATCAACCTCCCCTCCCAGTTAATCTTTAAAGTCTAAACTGGAACCTTCTTAATTTTTGAGCAGACGGTCCCTTTGTGAACTGGACGTTGTCTCATTACCATGATGGTGTTGCTGTATGATTTGGGTATCATTACATGATGAGGATTGTATATTTTGGTAGTTCACAGAACAACACTGTTGGCATTTGTAGTCATTCTCTGTTTGCCATATTTATGCAGCTTCAATCGCTGTTTTGAACCAATGAAAGATCATGTTAAGTTTTCAACAGCAAAACTTAAATCAAATTAGATGCTTTTTTGGTCTATTCATGCATGCACCCATACATGCCAATGAATTTACATTAGTAGTATAAAGAATGTTAAATTTAACTGTGTTCATTGACTTAAAAATAACATACACATACAAGAGAGTAATTAATGTGGATATCTATTAAATGTAGTAATGAGTTCATCACATTCTTTATTATTCCATGTAAAACAATGGTAAATTTGCCTTTACATATATATTTTTGTAATTGACAAAGCTTTGGCCTTTAGTTTTAGCCACTGCAAAGTATTCAGAATGATTCAGGACACTGTATTATTAATCTGTGTAGTACCTGCAATTGTTTTAGAAGTTTAAATTGCTCTATGTCAACACTGTTGCATGGTTTGATCTCTCTACTGCCAAAATGCAAACCAAAGCCTCGTGAAAATGTTACTATGAGGAGAAACAGTGCTCACAAATTCCTTTTATTTGAATTTGTCATGTAGAAGGTAACTGGTCTGTATTGGTGTTTTAGGTTGGTAGGTCCTACTGAGTTAGCAAGCACAGGTACTTGTCAAGATGACAATAATGTCTTCTCTTAGGTACTGCCTCATTTGATTACAGCTTCAGAATGAGTGATTTGTTTATTTCTGTCCTAGCCTTCCCCTGCTCTGAAAACTTCTCCTATCAGGCTTGTATAGCTGCCTGTGAGGTTGCAGATAGTTGTCAGAATAATGAGGTTGCTTCTCTGGACTCAGACTCCTGCTCAGTGTTGACAGAAGGCTGCGTCTGTGCTGGACAGACCATCCTTCACCGAGCTCACACTGCTGTCTGTATTCCTGAAGAAAAATGTGGTATGTTTGGATGTGATTTTCTTCTTTATTTTCTGCAATTTGGTGGTCAGATACCACATTAGTAATAAGATGAATTCTGGCCTGATGTTGTGTGCATTCTGCATATGCCATTCAGTTGAGGGCTCTGGGTATTCAGTAAACATTAACTGTACAGGTGAGCAAGCAGGGAATGTCCTTGTGACATACAATTTTTCTCACCTTCTCTCATCTGGAGGATGCTCTTCAAAATGGAAGTTTTTGCTTATGTATATGCATTCTAGTATTCTAAGTGTATTTGTCTTGACCTCGTTTTCACCTAGCCCTTTGCCAAGGGGTCCAACCTATTAATACTAAATGGCATTCAAAAGATGTGCAGCAACAATTACACATTTTGAGTAATATATGCATATGTTCTATGCTCTTTCTGCTAGCGTTGATACTTATTTTCATCACAATTCTGCCTGAGCACACCAAATTGTGGACCAATACTTAACATTAACTCCATGAACCTGAAAGATACAATTTATTATAAATGCAATTACATAAAGCACTGTAAATTAATAATAGTTTTGCTGTGTATGAAATACAAACGTAACTTCTTTTCAGATCATTGCTTTAAAAACAAAGGACTGGACTGGGATTTTAAGTGACTAGCCTTGCAGTGGAGACACAAAACAAAGTGGAGGCCCTGATCCTCTGGAGGGTATTGAGTGTCTTGCTTTCCCATACAAACTCAGTCTCAGACTGTTTCCTCTTTCACTTTTTGTGGGGTGATGGGGATAGGTGATGCCTTTAAAACTCAGGGATTTTTATACTTCATAGTTCCCCACCCACTGTGGAAGAAAAAGGTGGTCAAAATTTGAAGCAAAAAGGAATTACTTCCATTTTCTGTTGTCCTGATTTAGCTTGTACAGACAGCTCAGGAGCACCTCATGCAATAGGTGAGATCTGGAAAACTTCTTTGAGCGGATGCTGTATGCAAAAATGTGTTGACAGTGAGACCATTATTCCAGTGGAGTACGACTGTTCAGATATCCAAAATTTAGACTGTCAGCGATTTGCAGAAGTGGCCTTGCTTGTTCCTGGAGATCAGACATGTTGTCCTCAGAAGATCTGTAGTAAGTATCCCTTAATGATTATAAATGCTGCCCACTGGGATATGCAGATATCTTTTCTCTGTGATTTGTTTCCCTGTTACACATCCTACTTTTGAACTGAATGGAAATTACTTCAGTTTGAATTTACAGATTATCTAGAAAATTTTAGAAACTTTGTACTATTTGGCTCAATATCCAGTAGGTTTGGGGGAAGAGGGGGAGGGGACAAGGGTTAGAAGGGCTGAAATAGTTCTATGTTTATTTGGATGTGAATTGTGTTTCTCTCAGCTGTACAGGCTACTGATTTATTCTTAATGTCCAAATACAAATAAATAATATAACTCAAAACAAAAATCAGAAGATTGTTTATCTAATTTACAAAGTAAGCAGTAAAAAAAGTTATAAAGGCTTTTTTTTTTTTTTTTTTTTTTTAATCCTTATTTAGCTTAGAAAGTCCATCTTCAAAAAGAAATTCCAAGCAGTTTTCATGTTTTGACCACCTGGGTTGATGTTGCAGTGAGTTTTCTACAGGATTTTTTTTTTTTTTTTTTTTTTTTTTTTTTTATTTTCAAACGCCCACAGGGACTCAACTCTACTTTAACTTTGCCTCCATGGAGAGTGCCGCAAATGCCAGACACTTCTGAATACTGCTTGCTTCAGGGTTTTTTGCTAGTTTGTTATGGGTTTCATATGCCTGTTGTTATTTGGAGATTTGGGGTATCGAACTGCAAATACTGCTTGCCACTGTTTTACTCAACTTAGAAATGTGTAAAATAGTTTAGCAGGGGTTTTTTTTTTTCTTTCCCTACAGTTTGTAATCAGAGCCTCTGTGAACCCCTAATCCCTGAGTGTAACGGCTTGGAAAAGCTGGTCACTTACTACAGTGAAGAATCCTGTTGTCCCAACTATGTTTGCGGTAGGTTTCTTTTGAAAAGGTAAAAAAAAATTCACCCTGTAAAAGACGTTCAGTAAAGTAAATAGATCAACTTAGAAGCAAAAGGGTAGATAGTGTAGACATCACTGTTAGTATGGCCATTTACAAAATTCTCTTTCATCGAAAAGCTCAGGGTTGGTCTGTGCCTCAATTTGAGCGGGTATAATGATGGAGTCTTGTGTTTAACGATCAGGCAAGAATGTGTCTTTGCTCTCTTGCAATGCAAAGTAAAAGTTTTTCTGAAGTGTTTGCTCTGCTCTGCTTTGCCATTTCTTAGGGATATAGCATAATAAAAGAGGAATGCTATACTTCATAGAAAGAAATAAATATGTTGTATTTTTTTTAGAATGTGATCCAGCAAAATGTGAACCAATGGAGCAGATGCCAAGCTGTCAAGATGATCAAACACTAATTGCTGCTCGGGTGGAGAGTACCTGCTGCATTTCCTATATATGTGGTACAGTATCCTGGCTGGTTGAGCTATAAGTGGTTTTGCATGTGCAATGATGTCTACTATTATCTTGCCCATTAAGGCTCCTTGTACTTCCTTTAGCTCTCCCAACATAGTAAGGCTTGAAAGTGCTTAAAAAAATGGGCATGAAGTTTACAAAACATAAGAAATGGCAACAGCCATCAAGAGTCTTAGGTCATGTGGAGGAGTGGTGGTAGACTCAATGGATGAGAGACTTGAGGGCTTTTGAGAGACAGTCCCTGTACAGTGTGTGGACTAGCTGCATGAACAGTTTATCTGAAAGAAGACTGTGAAATTACATGTGTTCTTGCTCCCTATATCCTATTGTACCAGCTGTGGCCCATCTTATTAGATGTTAAATATCTCATGTTATGCAAATTTGTTTGGTTCTTTTGGGGTTGGCCTTTAATGACTTAATTCAATAATAAAATTGCACTTCTGGCATAAGTATAGGAGTTCCTATGTTACCATATGGTTGTTTTCTGCATGACAATGTGATAATGAGGCCCTATTGAATTTACTCTATTTCATAGATATCTGTGAATCAAAGGCTGACTTGTCTTGTTTAGCTCTTCTCTGTGCAAAAATTTGAGCGTTAATAGAAAATTTGAATTCCACTTCTGTTATTTACAGTAATCAGGGGGTCACTTTGATAGTGCGATAGTGATGTGCTGTTTGGCTCTTCTTGCTGTCCGCACAGCAATCCTTCCGTCTCTTTTTTGATATAATGAGTCTTCACACTGGACATATTGGAAAGTACCTATTGTGTTTTTCATAGGTGTTCAAGTAGGAGGATAACACGCAACCACAGGAGATGCCCTTTATTAGGCATCAAAGATTCTAATTCAGGCAGAGGAGCATTCCTGAATACAGCAGGGTGACTTGGTAGGAGAGAAAATCTTGCAAAATTTTTCATAACAGAAATGGAGAGAAAATCCTGTTTATTGTGATCTGACTCACAACGTATTCATTCTTTATAGCAGGGGACAAAGAAAAGGCCACCTGCACTGAAGATTAGCCTCTTATATAGGGCCTATAATGCAGAGTATTTCTGTTCTCTTTGATTTTTTGTCTGTGAGAAACTTACAGGCATGTTTCTTAGGCAGTAGTAACATTTCTTCATATGTTTTAGATTTAAATATTTGTTTTCTCCAGCATGCGGGGCTTGCTCTGATCAAATACCCAAATGTCAAGAAGGAGAAGTTCTTATTGTGGATGGCAACACTACAGAGAGGTGTTGCCCTACGTACCAGTGTAGTAAGTTTGACTTGGTTTTGATACTTTAAGTGATAGAGAATATGTCAAATTTTTTAGTGTGGATATTCAGTGCCAAAAATGGTGGATTAGAGATACAGCTCCACTTGTGCATATAGGCAAGCTAGCTGTAGTCCTGCACAAATAATCTTTACTTTTAAAACTTCATGTACCTAAAGCGTTATCTGAATATCTGTATCATGGAGACAGATCAGTTATTTCAGGCCCCAAATTCTGGAGATTTAAAACAGTTTTAAATATTTGCTTAGAGTAGTTGTAGTCCATGCTACTATTGCCTGACAACTATGATTACATTTTGATTCTTAGTCTTTTCAAGTAAGAAGTTTTCTAAAGTTATTAAGCCATTTACTATCTCTTGATTCATATTTCTGTCTATCAAAATATGACAACCTTGTGTTTATTGGACTTTCCTTTCCTTAATTTTAGTTTGTGAAATACATCGTTGTCCTGAATTCAAATGTATGCTAGGCATGTCTTTGGTGGAGGTATGGAGCCCAGAGAAGTGCTGCCCCTTTCGGACATGTGGTAAAATGGCTGATTTTCATTTTAGTTGCCTTAGACAGTAAGGTGCTGGCAAGAGCTTTGGCCTCTTGGGTTTAAGTCTGATTTAAGGTAGCTATACTATAGTGATCTGTTCGTGAAAAAATTACACAGCAAAGTCACTTCATGGTACAGAACTTCTTAATCCGCTTGTTTGTTTTTTATTGCTTCACAAAGGTGATTGCATATTGTAGAATTTGCCTGTCTAAACTGGGTGACTTATCTTGAAAATTTTGTAAGTAGTACTAAATTATTTATGGCTTTAAAAAAAAAAGGTTAGGTTCAAAGGTCAGGAATCTGCCAATTTACAAAGGCAGTAGTATATCATACATCTCTTTGCAATGCCCTAAACACAATTCTCCATTGCTCTATATTGATTGTAATGATTTTCAGCACTGCAAGGAGGCTAGTGGCTAGAATGATCATCTCTTTTTTTGACATGCTCAGGTGGACTGCAGTTGATACAATGCTGTAAATTATAATAAGTAAAGGTGATCATATAAGCTGATATTAGCTTTCAGGATGGAATAGAAATCAAACATAATTCTGGACTCCCCAGATGGGTATATTTCAAAAACCAGCAGAACTTCTTCAGTTATGACTTGTAAATAAGGAATTTCTATTCTCTTTGATGTTCTGTTTTAAGCAAATGGCGTATAACTTTCTAAAGTATTGTTTCTGTAATTGTATTTTGTTTTAGAATGTGCATGTGAAACGATCCTCAAACCTCAGTGCAAACTGGTATGAAATTTATCTTCTCTGTCAGTATATTTTTATTAATTTCTTAATAAATCTGTTTATCAGTATCTTTCTAATAGTTTTATCAGTGAAAAATGAAATGCCCTGTCATTTTTTTAAAATTGCTTTACAAGAAGATATAGCCTTTTTTAAGAAGCCAGTTAAGTTTAAATATCTTGCAGAATAAAATGGCTCTATAGCATTGATATTTCTGGAGTTTATGACCATATGCTGCCCTGAAGTATTTGGAGAGTGGAACTGTTTTCATGTACCTGAGGATAAAATTTTGTTTTTAAATTGTCAGAACTAAATACTTTAAAGCATCAGTGTTTTGTTAATATTATTTGTTATAATGAATATCTTAACATATATCATGCACTCTAACTGCTGACTAAGCAGAACTTTTAAACTGTATTTCATTGTGACTTCTGCATTACAAAAATGCTTATTAACATTGCTGACTTCGGTTCTCAGTCAGTACTGGGTATGCTTTGATTTTGCTTGTCATTTTATCCAGAAAATAATATTGCGATGGGAACAATTTATAAAAACTATAATTTGGAGTCCTAGGAAGGAATTGGAAATAGTACTCATTTTTTATAGAGGAACTTCAAAATGGTTTGTAAGTGAGGTGGTTGTTAATACTTTCATTTCATAGATGAAACTTGGGCATAAGGAATCAGGACTTGCAGAAAACTGTGGGAAAAATCTTAATGTGCATACATGTAAAAAATAAAAGGCAAAATTAAGAAGTACATCTGTGGTATTGTAATACTATTAATGTACATTAAGTTATTCCATGAAAGAATACACTCCACTCTGCGTGGAGATTTCTATACAAAGTCAAGCCATTACATTTCATTGTTGGCCTGGCTTAGTCTTTTCTGTCCTAAATGTCTGCTGTACTGACACCAACAACCATTCCTGGTTTTCAGGTGTAAGAAAATTCCCATTTGATTATCATTACTAAATTAAATGTCCCTGTGGGTGATCAAAGTGGATTCAAAATAGGTTTCTAGGAGCAAGAGATACTGCTACTCATATCCTGAAAGAAAAGTGTTTAAGAGAAAAAGATCATAACAGATAAGAAAACACTGTTGTTTCACTTATCTTTTTTTTTTTTTTTCTTTCTGCTTTTATACACTTAGGGGCAGAAACTTCAGATAGATGAACAGTTTCAGAACAGTACAGAAAATATCTGTAACTGTGTTAAGTACAAATGTGGTAAGTAGAAATGAATTTAATTCAAAGAAAAACGAGGAATTCTAAATTGGATGTTCACTTTGAACATGGTACTGAGGAGGAAAGGAATTGACTGACATAATTCACAAATAGTGTAAGAAAAGGCAAGAAAATAGGACCCCTCACGAAGTATTTGGTTGATTATGGCCTGTCCTTGTATTCTATTAGTTCATGCAGCAGGAGGTCTGTGCAGGTAAATAGCAGACAGAGTTTGAGGAAAGTTGGGTGGTGTTGAGTAAGCAGCCTGTATATTGCTGACCTGGAGTAAAGACTCCAGCAAGAAATGAAAACACACACTCAATGTCCACATAAAGAAAAGTCTTGCTAATCCATTATGGGACTACTCAAGAGCTGTGGTAGACATGCTTATGTGCGTTACAAGATCAAGGATAGCATTCAGCACCATGCAAATTCGTCTTAGAGCATGCCCAATAGCATCTGAGAAAACTCAGGAAAAAATTCCTGTGGGGAACCCAGTTGGCCAATAGAGTTGGGATTGTCCTTGCCTAGATTTCTACAACAAAAATGTATACTTCTGAGCTAATTATCTTCTGTGCCCTGGTAATTAGTGAGGAGAAATAGAAATTTCTCAGGAACATTTCTTACCCCGAAGTAGACTTACAAAACAAATCAGTTGAAGAAGCCTACACTCTCATTTTGGTGGTGCAGCTAATAGAATATTATATATTAGATTTCATGCGTGATTATATTTGAAATAATTTGGTGGTTGTAGTGAAGAATTAAACTACTATTAACAGTTTATTTTTGAAAATCTGACCCATAATTCTTAAACAGGTAGAGTGGTGTTTTCCATTCCTGTTTTACTGCTTGAAACATTTTTAATCGAGTTTTGATACCAAGCTGATTGTCCTGAGCATAGTGTATATTTTTGTGTTTTCTTGTAGTGAGAGACAAAGTTTGCCTGAGTAATGAGAGAGCTGTGCTGCTTCCTGGACAGAAAATCGTGGAACACAGTGCAGATGGCATTTGCCGTATTTCTTATTGTACAAATGTGATTGATCCCTCCACTAAATACTACCAAATAAACACAACTTCAATAGACTGTGCTGTCAAGTGCAAAGCTGTAAGAAATTCAGAATTTTAGACATATATATTGTGACTGGTGATCTTAGTTATATTTCATTAGGTTTTATTGAGTAGATTATAGTCATAGGAAGAAGTTGGAAAGAGTAACTATGAGATCTCTAATGATGTGCTACCGCACTTCTATCAGAAGTTTATAAAAGTCTCACTCCCTTCACTCTCTTATCCACTGTGTAAATCTCATGCAAACTAATGTATATAGCATCCTGCCACCTTGGAGTAATAGCATACTACCACCTTGCATCCCTGTATGACTTCAGCTGTATTATGTGCAAACTGGTACCAATTCCTGGCAGACACTAGCTCAATAAGAATTGGGAAGAGATTAATTATAACCAGAAGAATAATTCTAAATGTGGTGAAAACAGCTTTATAAAATAGGCAAATGATACCTTGTATTCTTACAGAGTATGATACATTACCATGGGCATATTATATAGATCACTTTTTCTAATTATGCACCTACTTGATGTCTAATGTGTAAAAAGTAAAAAATTTCAGTGGTTCTCAAAGTAAGCTGTCAGACTTTCATTTGAAAATGGTGGAAAGACCAGTTCATTCTCTGAGTTGGAACTTCTCCCCATTTATTTCAGTTAAGATCAAAGGTATTTTATAAAAGCTTCATGAATGTACAATGTGTGCAAATGTAAGCTATGAAGTTTTGAAAGTTACTTAAAAAATGTCCCTAAAGTCACATACCTGAAACAAATCTGCCCACTACAGTAGTAAAATGTCAAGCTGCAAGATGATTTCATACAAG
Source organism: Gorsachius magnificus (assembly GCA_034008185.1). Classification (NCBI taxonomy): domain Eukaryota; kingdom Metazoa; phylum Chordata; class Aves; order Pelecaniformes; family Ardeidae; genus Gorsachius; species Gorsachius magnificus. The sequence goes on along the minus strand of CM067086.1, from coordinate 7,796,678 downwards.
GAACAATCTATTTGATTTTGGCAGAACCAAGTCTATCAGCCTCCAAAAGATTTGACAACTTGCTGCGGTAGCTGTAAGAATTTGTCTTGTCTCTACACTTTCAGCAATGGCACAGTTTCCAATTTTAAGGTAAGTTTATACATGTCTCAAAAAAATTATGAGATACTGTACACACTTTATTTGGACAAATACTAGGAATAGTTTTGCATGTACGTAGCATTAATTTCTTGGAGAGTCAATCATAGCTGTCTACAAAGATTAAGGGATTTTGATATATCAGAGAATTATTGTCAACTTCACTATTTTAGAACCTGCTTAACATTACATATTTAGTGGACTTTTAAGTTCTGTACTTAAACAGAACTTTAACATGCGGCTACATTACATTTTGCTATAAGTATTACTTATGATTCAGACAAGTTCATATTCATTGGAACTGTATAATACTTAGAAGACTGGTTTTGCTGAGTTGCTAAGTAAAGGTTCTGTTTTACAATTTTTAACAGCCTGGTACTGTTTGGATATCAAACTGCATCAGATATGAATGCACTAACACAGCAATAGGACCAGTTCTGGTTTCCACTTCAGTTGGCTGCCCACCCTTTAATGAAACTGAATGTGTGAAGGTCAGTGTTCCATACATTGTTTGTATTCCAGATTAAAAGCTCTAACTACACCCATATAGTGTGCCATCAGACTGCCTAGTTACACAGTTTCTTCTCAGAAAGTTGGGGTTTGGTTTTTGTTTTTTTTTTAGGTTGGTTGTTCAGTTTCTAACTGATTTTCTGTGTATAGCAATTTTATTTATCACACTGGTCAAAAACATTGAAGAAAAGGAAAGATTGTCTGAATCTCAGGAAAATCTTTTCTACAGTGAGACATAAGGTTTTGTGGACTAGTTTTTCGAGAGATGCAAAAGCACTATTTGAATTTGCAAGGTGAGATTAGACTGAGTGCCAGGAAATGTATGCAGGGAGCAATTTCATATTGCTCTCTGTAATTGTACATTTACATGTGGATGGGAGGATACTTTCCTTAATGAATGATGGAACACAAGCGGTTCCTAAAGGAACTAGGTGGCTGTAGTTCTTCCTCACAGATAACAATGAATTGATTCTGCAGAGAGAGTCTCAGCTGGTGAAAGGCCTTTTGCTGTTCTAGGCAAACTAAAAAAGGTGAGGCAGAGAGATAGATCATCATGGCTTGAGATACTGAGGTGGACATCAAAAATCGAACTCTCCTTCAGTGTAATCCTGAGATAGCTTTTTAACAAGCTGCACCTATTCTTCCCGCAGTGCTCTGGGGAGTGCTTCATGCTACAGCACTGAAGAAAGCCATGACTTTCCATTATGGGGAGTGGGTGGCTTCTCATTTAGATGAGATTTCTTCCTGCTTTGAATTCAGAATCCTTTTTTTTGTGATTGTCAATATGGCCTCTACAAGAAGTCAGGGGTTTGCTCTAAGTAACACATGAGGCAGTAAGACTTAACACAGTCGTTCCCTCTCCAAATGTGGCATTTGGATAGCTGGTGATGTATAGTGGCATTCAGCGACAACCACTTAATACTCACATTAAAACAGTCAAGTTCGATCGTTTACAGCCAAACCTTCCTCCATTCACCAGAGTGTGCTGCATTTGCCTGAATAACATTGCAGAGCTTTGTCTGGAAGATATTTCTAATAGTGCAGATATATGGGAATGAATATTGGAAAAAAATAAATCTTTTTCCTCTTTATTTCTCTCTTGGTCAGGTTGGAGGCTATGTTGTACCGTTCTTAGAAGGATGCTGCAAAACATGTAAGTGACTAATGACAATTCCTGCCTCACAAGTCTGTCTGCTTTGTTTTTACCTTAGAAATAAAGTTGATTCTTTCCTGCATGAAAGCTTGATTCACCGATCTCAAAGGCCATGCTTTTCCCAGTTTTACTCATGTGAATACCAGTGAAACTAGTGGAGTTAAAGCAGAAGAAAGTAGTTTAACATTGAAGAGTTTATTCCACTGATAGTGATTATGGCTGGCCAAGTCACTAAAATTGCTACCTTGAGTATTTTGTAGTTCTCATGTAAAACTCCTCAAAATATTAGTTACTGCATTTAGTATAATAAAATGTACTATGTTTTGAAAGGCATCTTAAAACATGCTTCATCTACTTTCATGTCTTCATATTTGGTAAAAGTGAAGATTGATCTATGCAGTTTGTAAGTTAATGCTGTAAATAATTAAGTGATTGTAATATAGTCTTATGTTCTATTAATAGACATAGTTCAGAAGCTATCTGGCAATATCTTTCAAAAGAACTTGCAATTAAAAAATCCTCCCTTACTTGATTACCAAGATATGTTTTGACTTATGTGAGAGCTAATAAAGGTTCTCTGGAAAAAATAAAATAACAGAACAGGTTCCAAATAAGCTAATTCTTAATATATACTGAGCTAAGTACATTTTTCTTACTACACTGGTACATGCCAGAAACATTTTGGCTGATTTCATGAAGAACTTAGGCCGAGGCAGACACCTATCCTGAAGAATTTAAGCTCTAATACTCAAAACTGAAAATGCTATAAGCAATTGAAAAGTAGATTTTATACTGGGCAGTGTCTTATTATCTTCAAAAAGGTGAAAAAAATCTCACTTCATTTGCATAAATGGCTGGAACAGTGACCTAAAAGCAAAGGATGGGGGAGATAAAGTGTGGGAGAGAGCTGGAGAAAAGTGCAGATATTTCCTGCTGGGTGGAATGGGACTTGAACAATTATGACTACCAGTTATGGTACCACATGCACCGTTACTGCAGTGGGATGTATGCTCCAAACTGGGAGGTACCCTTTGGTGTTATTCATTATGTATTACATTTTGTAGTGCAAAGGTTGTTGAAACTGTGGAAGATTTATCTGCTTTTTTCCTCCTCCTGACCACTGTAAGGGAATGGTAATATCTCTTCATGTTTTTTCACTCTGATGGGCCTGTGTTTCAAACACTTGCCCTAGTTCTGTATCCTATTCTCCATAGGCTCTTTGAGATTAGATTTTGATTATCTGACATTACCCTTTAATGCCTTAGCATATAAGCCATCTTCTGAACAAACAATTTATTAAGGCCATTAAAAATCCATTAAGCTACTTCTCAGCAGAAGATCTTGCTACTATACTTAGAGAAAGATCATAACCACACTCTTAAATAATTAAGACAAAAGTTACTAATCTGGGGCATGCGTCACAAAGTAAAATTAAACCCTTGAAAAATCCAGTGACTTCTGAGATGCATTTACAAGTAGATTCACACAGTTTGGATTTCACACCTGTTTATAGACAACATAGTACCTCTGTGAATCATGTAGTTCATTCTGAGTCCGAATAAATCTGGCGTGAGAGCTGTTACTCAGTTGTAGTTGTGCGAGATGTTTTATGAGAAGGGTTATCACGTTGTTGTCTTTTGAAGTACTTGCCATTAGAAACCATTGTGATTTTTGCTTTCAGTTTCAAGTGCTACTTGAAAAATTAAGTCCCAGGAGTTCCATCGAAACCTAGTGAGTTTTTACAAACACTGCTCAGAGGAAATTATACTATTTCTTTCCTGTGGCCCCAAAAAACAACTTAAATTTAGGGTGCCAGAATGTCTTATACCAACACAGATCAGATCCTTCCTGGTTTTGACATTAGGCTTAGCAATGCGAGTAATACCTGGGCATGGTCCTGAGCTTCTGGCACAGTGATCCCTGATTGAGCAGGGAGGCAGGACCAGATGCCCTCCAGAGATCCCTTCCAACCTCATCCATTCTGTGATCCTGTAATATACAGACATTTTTAGGCTGAATTCTTTTCTCAAATATGCAAACTCTAATAACTCCAAAATGTTTCATACTGATAGGGAATCCTCTGTAACATGTACTCTATTCAATATGTAATGTTCTTACCAGGTTCTTCAGTGTCAATGCTCCTCCCATTCTCTGTTAGCCCAGTCACTCCTACAGCCTATGCTAGCTGTAACACAGGTACATTCTCCTGGAAGTAAGTTGGACCAACCCAAACAGCATCATTGTTGATTTCCAACAATGTACTCCCTGATAGGATCATCAGGCCTCATGTTACACAATTATACCAAAAGCTGCAGTGTAGTATAACTGCTCATGGTTCAGAATGGCTCACATTTTGGTTTCGGTTTGTTTTTCACTTTGCACTGTGTGGGCGGTGCATTGTTGTAAGCCAACAATGTACTGTTGGTAGTAAGCACTTGCGTAGTCTTTAGCTTGCTGCATGTGTAAAATTGCTGTTTAAAAATGTAAGTTCATTCCATTATGTTCACAGTGCTGTAGAACATAGAGACTAATCGCTTTGCTTGTTAAAGCTTATTATATAAACAACATTTTTGCAGATGATGTTTGTATAGTTTTGCTTCCAGAAGCAGGTAATTTCTTTCTGATCCATAGTTAGGACAGTGTGCTGGAAATAGCAAGCCTGTGTTTACTCCATGAAAATTGGAGATTATCTTTGTTCTTTTTATTAGAGCATGATGATTATTTTTTAATTGTAACATGGTATGAATGCAATTGTTTTGGCATTTATTTTATGAAAACATCTCTCTCTAAGAGAAATTATGTTGACTGTAATTTTGTACATCACTGAGTGATACATCCTTCATTAAATTACACTCATGATGATAGGAGTACTACACTGAAATCTGTATTTCTTACTGACATCACTTTAAATGACAAAGGTGTTATGAGTCTACCCAAAAACCAAGCAAGGATTTTCAACCATACAGACTGAGAAAAAGAATCTCATTATAACACAATACATATTAGATGCTCACATGTTTTGTAAGGTTGTTTGTGGAAAAGTATGTTATGATGTAGAGCTCATTAAAAGCCACTGGACATTAAAGTACATGCATGGAAATACGTTATATATTTATTGCTTTATGAGATGTGATGTACTTTCACGATAGCCTGGGTGAAGTCATAGCCACAGCTGCACTGAATTGTCCATCCTACACACCATGTATAATGTAAAAGAAGAAAGGACATGACTATGAAAAACGTGAAATAATGGTGAGTTTTTTATTTTTAAAAAACTTTTTTTTTCTTCATTTCTCAATTTACTTTTTCCTTAAGCAAATATAGTTCACTGATAGTCAAGCAGTAGCCAGCCATTTCTGATTGTAGATTTCTATTTGCTTCCAAGAAGATTCATTGCTGACCTTTCATATTCTAGAAACCTCTGCTATGTCTAGAAACAGCAGCAGGCTTATATGTTAAAAAACAAAAAAAAAAACCAAGACAAAACAAACAAAATCCACAAAAAAATATTTCTCTTTGAGGAGCAGTATTATCTGGTTTGATAGTGATTAGAGCAGTGAACTGGACATTGCACATCAAGATGTAACAAACCTCTGTCACAATTCAGTATTGGGTATTGGTCAAACAATGAGTCATTGCTCTTGCTTTTCTGGAGTTAACAGTATTCATCTTTTGTCAACATCTTTGGATTTCTTGGCTGAAATAAAATGCAGCTCTGTAAGTGGAGAGTTATGTGGGAATGCATCATGGGGTGTAAAATCTGCTGTGAAACTGTGGAAGCTGTTATAATGGAATGGACTATTCATTTCTCTTGCAGATCTGCAATGTGATGTGGTTTCTTCAGCACAGAGATGATCATCGTAAGAAGATATTGTGCTGTCTGATCTCTAACAACTGAACTTTATAGTGAACTTCCTTGCTTTTCTTCAAACGTTCAGGATTCCTTTCAATTAAGTTTACCTCCTCTCGTTTCATGTCAAGATTTTTTTAAATCTTTTTTATTTCATCCATATACTTTGTACATACTTCTGTGAGAAAAATTGTGGAAATAATGCTAATGAAAATTTAAATAAAAAAATTAATGTGTTCACCAGTGTTCTTTTTCTTATTTAATAGAAACCATACAGAAATGTAAAGCCCTCTGAAGCCATATTCTTCATTGGATTCTGCTGTTAAGTGTTCATTTTAAGCTTCATTTGTGCCACTGGGACGTAATAGCTGCTATTAAAGTTTGTTACAGTTATTTCATAGAAAATACATTTTATACATTATTAAGAAGGCTTCTCAAGGAGTGGTTGATCAATTTTACAGAATTTTTTGAAAGACAGTGGGCTTACTCTTAAAAGGCTTCTGAGTGAAGAATGAACCTTTTATAACTGTTTATAACTGTTATTGGAGATATAAGGAGACAGATACTGTAATGCATGAAATAGAACTGTTTTAAAAGCAATACAATGTGTAGCTAATGTATTGGGTATTTTCTTCTTAGTGTCTTTTCACTGCATAAAACATTCAGGAATGTTCTTGTCTCTGAAATGTTTAGAATTTTGAGCTGATATTTTTCAATCAATGGCCATTTTGCAGGTAAGGAAGATGGAAAATTCTGTAAGAAGGTGACTGTTAGGATGACTATCCGCAAGAATGACTGCAGAAGTAACACACCGGTAAGTAAAGAACTATCATGATTTCTTTTAATAGAAGGGAAAAAAAAGTAAGAAATAAAAAGAAGGAAGAAAAGGAACACAAATGCCATGAGGCTATTGTCTGCATCTCTCTTTCACACAGACAGAGGTTTCTGTGTTTCATAGAGCTGTTTTAATGTTTCCCTGAGTTTTCAGCAATCATCTTCTCAAATAATGAGAAAAAGGGGGATGTGACTTATGCTTTTGTATGCATTTAGGTGCATGTTGATTTAGTGCAAATCCAAGGTCTTGGGTCAACCTATAATGCAATTATTATATGCAAATTATCTTTGACGTAACTCAATTTTAATAGTGATACACTACAGTTAAAATGGTTGCAGATGTGCTTAATTTTCCATCTGTCCAGGGTAAGTATTCAAACGCCAGCTTCATGAAGAAAGGAATTTTGCATCCTGAAGGTTCTTTTTTTAGACAACAGCATGAGCATACTGTGAAATGTGTAGGAAGAATGAGGCACTATCTGTGTGTCTACCAAAGGATTTACTGTAGGACACCAATAATGTCCTGCTGAGCAGTAAGGCAACGTAAGCAGCAGCAAGGGTGCAGACTGGCATCTCCTGAGATGTGTAAGAGTGCCGGGAAAAGCTGTAATAAAAGAATATAGGGAAACAGCTGAAACCTCTGAAATGACTCTTAAGAGTACATTTAGTAAACTGTTGAGCAGCCAGGAAATTTAGTCTCGGTGTCTCATCGCACAGAAACACAAATCCTGACTATTAAACTTGAAAAAAATATGAGTTTATATGACTGTTTCTGTTACAGTCTGTATTACAGTTTTTTGATATCATTACTAGTAATTCTCCTTGGCTTTCCAAAGGATTGATTATATTCCTCCTTACTGATACCAGTAGTAACACTGCATCAGTGTATCACTGAAATTAATACTGTAGAGAGTTGTGGACAGAACATTTGGTGCTATGTTCAAGCCAAGATTGTTATGAATACTTTAAAATTCAAAACTGAAATTGTTTATGTCTGTTAATAGCCAAAATCTGCTGTTACTGAAATTGACAGGAAAGTCATCATTAATCTCAGTAAGATAAAAATTGAGACCTGTCTGGGCAATGTACTTCAGAGTTTATTACCGAGACATAGTGGAATTTCTCAAGGGGCTAGAGGAAATACCGCCAACTTTTTCTTTGCTTGGCTATTGGATTTGGGTGTCTAATGTCTTCAGACTTTCTTGAGAACTCCTAATTTTATTTCCTAGCTGCTTCAATTTGCTGATTATTCTTCATGTTTGTTACCAGGTGAACATTGTTTCATGTGATGGAAAGTGCCCGTCTGCAAGCATTTACAACTACAACATCAACACATATGCAAGATTCTGCAAATGCTGCAGGGAGCTCGGACTACAGAGACGAACTGTGCAATTGTATTGCACTAGTAATTCAACCTGGGTCAGCTATTCAATCCAAGAGCCTACAGATTGTTCTTGCCAATGGTCTTAAAAAAAACACAAAAGGAAAGAAAACAGCAAGCCCAGCTGTTCCCAGCATAAGATAATTTGAATAGTTTCTCTATTAAAAATACAATACTCAATGCACTGAATTTTACCAGTTTAATGCTAAAAGATAAATGAACAAAAATATCTTTTGACTCTTCTAAATTTCTGAAGAATGGCTTTGCATCATTTGTATTGTGATTTGTCTCTGTGTTCATTTCACAGGGATTGTTTTAAGAGTTCTTGTGATATGTGCCAACTTAAAAGGCGAAGTGATTTACATTAGAGACACCTCAAGAGAAAGAACACCATCTATTTTGTTCTGCAAGGCTGGCCCTCTCTTTGTCAGGCACCTGTTCCTGTTTTAAATCATTGACCAGCTTATCTGGCAGCAGCTCACTATTTTGAATGCATTGCAATTGTGCAGAATACATGCAGTGTCTATAAGAAAAAATGTTTGGACAATATAAGAAGAATTTTCAGTTTAAATTGTATTCCTGTTGCAAAGTAGAGCATGTATGAGAAATTCAGTTAGTTTGGTTGGTGTGGGGTTTTTTGGTTGGGTTGGTTTTTTTTTTTAATCAGGGAAACATTGTAATACTGGTAACACTATGTAATATTCCCTGGTAATAATTTTAGGTTTTCTAGTGTATTTTGTATTGTAGTGAAAAACATTACAGCAAACATGTAATGTATGGAACAGATAGACTGTTTTTAGGCTTAATCATTAGTAGTTACTTTATCTTTCTCTAAACAATATGACATAAATAAATGAAAACATTCAGCTTACAAAATGTACCATATTTAAACTTTTTTTAGAAGAATGAACTTTGTGTGACACTAAAGATATAAAAATTCATTAGGAAAAAGAAAAAACAGAATTATGTATCCATATAAAAGAAAAAGTTAAAAATCTTTGTCACCGGTATCATAGAATGTAACTTCTTATGGTAAGTGTTTGATATTGAAAATGTACAATTATAAGGTTTGAAATTTCTAAAGCAATTTTGCTTATGAACTTGAACAATTAACAGTTTTTGTAATGAACTAATATATTTTTCTCCTCTAAGCTAATGTCGCTGTTCTATTCTTTTCCAGCAAATGCCACCAGATTCAGCAAAAATTCAATAGTTTTAATTTTGTGGATTAAAATTGTAGATAGCATAGTGATACGCTTGAGATCCTATAATAGAAAATAGATCTCAGCGTAACTTCTTAAAAAGCTGCTTGTCTGCAGTTAATCCAAAGAAAAATGTGTTGTTAAAATCAATCTTGAACATTTTTATATTAATTTTGTATGCTGTACATTTCATTATTATAATATCTAATAAAAACCAAGAAGTCTTATTTTGTTACAATTAATTTTGCTATGAGTGTTAAAGCAGCTTACTATCATGTGGTTCAACCCACAGTGTTTACTAATTTCTTTTTCAGTAGTGCACATGGTTAATTTTAGGGTTTGCTGCTATCACTAATACTAATGATCTAATACTAAATTAAGGAAGACCTGCATATGGGTTTTTGAAAATATACATCTTTTTCTGATTCCATCACATTCCCTCTGATTTTCATCCTCAGAAAACAAAAATTGAAAAATAATTTCTCATCAGAGTGTAACAACACATTTCTGACACTATGTGTCAGACAGGATGTTTGTTCTGGAAAAACAGGAAAAAAGAAGATTGACTACAATGAGTAGACTGTGTGTTTAAGTAAGTATAGGTATTTTGTTATAATATAGTTGTAGTTTGATTACCCTTCAGTACTTAGGGCCAGATAAGTAGCTAAGATCTCACTGTAATATGTGCAGTCCCTACCCATTTAATAAGACATGTTCCTTGTTCAAAGACATCTTCTAAATAGTGAGGAAGGACAGAGTTTGGGAGGAGTGCATCCTTTGGAAAATCATGGACTGAGGAGCAGGAAAAAAAAGTGCGGTTTACAAGGCACACTGAGCAGAGCTAAGTCCTTGAATCCAAATGCCTAAAATTCATGCTTCGGCATTTGCAAAGGTGAAGTTCAGCCTCCCCTTAGTACTAGCTGGCAGATGCCATCCTAGAGGGTAGCAATTAATAGAGAGACCTGTTTCTTTTGCTTTTAAGCAAGATGGTATTTGCTGTGAAGTGCCAACCACCTTGAGGGACAGAATTAGAGCAGGGATTAGGGTAGCTGCTGCAGTGCCCTCGGCTATGGCACGGTCCCTTCTCTTGCCATTCAAGCTAATGGCAAAGCACTCACTGCTTCCAGCAGCCCAAGGTGGTTGCTCTGAAAACCATTTGAACTTTCAACTCTTTGGTTGAAGAGCAAGTTAATACTGGTAGTGAGAGTAGAAAGCAGACAGTAGCCTATCCAGTAACCATAATCAAACACTGCTGCTGCTTCTACCTCAGGAGTAAAATAAAAACATTAAGTCCATCCTTCTGGTTTTGTAAAGATCAGGCTTGCACTGAGAGAAACAAGGGGAAAGACACAAACTGCCTATGGTTTGACAGGGGGAAGCTAATTTTATCCCTGCCTCCATGTTAAATGCCTTCACGGATGCTTAGCTTGTCTGTCTGTAGTTAGTTCAAAGCAACCTGGGCCCTTGCTGTTTATTTACCTTACACAATGTTTGCACAAAGTAGCTCAGCTGGAAGAAGATTTTCCCTTATTTGTACTTCCACATCTTTGGAAACCCAAGGCACTTCAAGGAGCTGTGGGTTTCATCTGCCCCCTTCCGTGCAGGAGGCACTTGGATTGTAATAATATCAGTCCTAAACTACTTTACTTTCTTTTTACTAAGAAGTTGTCTTTTGCTTGATTATATATGTGTAATACGAAGGGTATACAGCACTGAAGCTATGCTCTTTAGAATACGTGCATTTTACTATCACAAGCTTGTTTGTGTTTTTATTACCCTTAAAGGCGTACGTGCACTTGGAGCTAATGAAATAACTGGAGCCTTTATGAAAGTTCTCATAGTGGCCAAACTTAAATCTTGCATTCAGCACATAAAACAAGTTGCTGGAGGGAAACTTGCTTTTTAAAAGCATCGTTGCCACAACATGCTCCAGTGTTACGGTTGTTCCTGTGCACGGTTCAGAGAGAAAACTGCGACTGGATCCTTCACAGAGTTCAACCAAGATTTTGTGCAGTATTTTGTAGAACAACAGTGTTTCCTAGGGATCTAAAAGAGAAAAAAAAAACCCAAGACCTCGTTTTAGAAGCCCAAGAGGAACCAAAAAAAGCTGCCTATCCAGCAGCTACTGGGTAATGTTTTGGAGAGCTGCCTCAGCCGGGTGGCTTCTGGGGCAGCGAGGGGCGTGAAGGCCTCAGCAGGGAGGCTGCTCCCTCGGGGGGGGGATAGGGCTGGAGAAAGCACCTGAGCTGCTGCCGCGTTCCTGCTGCCTCTGGGGGGGAAAGCCTGAAGGGTTAAGGAGAGGCCTCCTCCCCTCCCTCTCAGTAAAGAGCCAATTTGCACCAGCTGAGGCCTGTTTCTGAGGGGTAATGAAGGTGGAGGTGGTGCCTGTGCTGGGCTGGGCATCTGGGAGATAAAAGCAGTATGGAGGGGCCAGCCTGAGTGTGTGGTGAGTGTTGTTTTCCTGAACTAGCTCCTTGGTTTAGAAAAGAGGAATGGCTGGGTGGTGTGGGGTCTGTGTGCTGTAAAATGAAGGATAGGAGGTGTGTGGCCTTAATGGCTCTGGCAGAGGTCTTCAATCTTTCCCTTACGGCTGTGAGAAAGATTTAAAAAGGTAATGTTTTATTCTGTAAAAGCTGACTTTGGGGCAGTGAAAGCAGCAAATAAATAAATAAATGTGCTGGTGGTGTTGGAAACCTTTGTGCTTGTATGACCATGTTGAATTAGCTCTTCGGGCTCCCCTGGGAGAGGTGGCTCTCGGTGGGAGAGCAGACCTGCCTCTCTTCTTTAAATCTGAAGCTGTGGTGATGGCTAGGGGAAAACACAGCTACTAATGTCCTCTAGTCATCTTGTCTTTTGATGGCTTCGAGTCTACCAGCAGAAATGGACTTCTAGAGGCTGATTAATTTAGATCAAATTAAAAAATGGTGCTCAGGTAATTCCTCCAAACAAACACTGTTGGTGCTATTCTGGCAGCCATTGTGTGACTACTGCTCTGCAGGGCCAAGTGCATTGTAAAGATGTTTATCTCCAGATAAAAGAAAACAAATTTGAAAAATTCTTTTCAGAGGGTAGCTGAGAGGCTGAATAATTTGGGGGGGAACATGCAGGAAATAGATATAAAAGTGGGCAGGAATAGTTTTCTTCTTGATCTCTAACATCACAGTAAGTAACTTTATTTTTTATTAATGTGAGTGAAAATGCTGTGGGAGTGAAACCCTGACCTTCTTGAAACTGAGGCCTGTTAGATTTCTTCACAAGTCTCAAAACTTTACTCCACCCCTGAGGGCCACGTTCTCCTCACCTGTGTTTGCATGTGTGGAGTTTCTTCACAAATGTGATTCCTAATGTAGGTACAGAAACATCTTGTTAAAACGAGGATTTAAAATATTTCCAATGCTGGATTATTTTCAAACTTTGAATAAAATATTTAGTGATTTGAGCATGGGAATATTGCTTGTTTGTTATGGTGCTGATTGCTCATTTTTACCTCCTTTAAAAAACACTTCACTTGCATTTCCTCAAGCAAGCTTACTCAGCCATGATTCACAGGAAAATATAAATGATTTGGCAGCTGGAGCCTTGAGTATGATGGATGTCGGCCATTAAGAAAGGCCTTTAAGAAGAAATATAATTATATCAATTGCGCTATCTAAACTCTCACTGTATGGGTTATTAGTACATGATCTGGTCTCAGGATAACAGCCTCTTGAGTAATGCTTCCTCTAATTAGCAATAGTGCTGCCTGGTGGTTTGGTAAATTAATCTGAAATACTGGCATCTGTTGGTCTGCAGTTTAATGCAAACTATTAGTCACAACTTAAATAACGGGCATCTCCTCAGATGGCCTCTCAAGTATGCAGTCCATGAAGTCAGACCGAAGTAATTAAAAAAATTTCATCCTCACTCTTTATCTCTGCCCACCCCATCATCTTTCTCCCCAGCGCAAGTGGCTAGCCATGAATAATTAAAATGAGGTAACAGCTGCTATGCAGATGGTGATTTTTTTTGAAAAATCCCCTCTCAGTGTGATGAAGACATCTAACCTCTTTAGAAATAGTACCTGACAGACTGCCATCCCCTCGGGTCTGCTTTCTGTATGGACTTTTGACCAAGGCTTTGATCATATCACCTCACTTTAGCTGTTTAAAACATAGATATCTGAATTAACTCAGGTTTCCAGGCTCCATCCATCACCTAAAGAGAGGCACATCTAGAGAGCAACTCATCCCATCCTAAAATAAGTGTCTGAGATTGATGTGATGAATCCAGATGTTTCATCATTCTGTTTCACTGCAGAGAGAACCTGGATGGCAAGACATGGTTAGGCACCTCATTTTTAGGGTGTTAAAATTACTGGGAATTAAATTCCCCCTTAATGGTTAAAGATATCTCAACAGGCTCAGAAGTCAGCTACTCTAATAGTGTATATGACATATCTTATCTGACCTTCTCATATGAGGTGATTAATGGTAATATTTGATTTGCATGAAGCTGTATGTAATTTGTCTTGTACAGTTTTTCCTGTATGTCTTAAAGTATACTAATTTCATATGACAGCTATACCTAAACTATCCCTGTATCTCTAGAGCTCAAGAAAGATGTCGTCATTAGTCAAATCTTCAAAATGGAAAAGTGCAACTGAATTTGAGAAGATGCGATGCGTTTGTTGCCATCACAATGTGTTATATTAGCTGGAAAAGATCTGTAAGGTGAGTGAATTTTAAAGTACTTCTGTTTTACAGACCTTTTATTGTGTAGATGTTGGCTTGAGTCTTGCGGGTGATGCATGATTTTGCTTTCTAAGCTTTTGGCTTCCAAGATCTTTAAGGTAATGCGATACTTCAGAAAGTTATGAAACCCATCTATGAAATATCTTTGTGCTTTAGCTCTTTAGAGTGCCTGAAGTTGAGTTCAAGGTAGCAGAGAGGCTTTTCAATACACAGGCCTCTCCTGACTGATTTTTTTTTTTTTTTTTTATACGATTGTCCAGGAGCAGGTTCTGACCTCAGTTAATGTACTTGAAAGGAACATCAGATCTGGTGTTTGGGTTTTCTCAATACTGATGTTAGTTCATGAATTGAATATGTGAGATTTGTCCAATATGTGCCTTGTGTAGTAGATTATAGCAAAGCACTTCAATAAAATTTCTTCTTGATTAATAACGCAGCAGTCTGATCTTAAGCATGAAATAGCAAAGGCAAAATAGATGGAGTAATGTGTAATGTCAAGAGCATGCCTGTTCTTGATCTCTGTTCTTAATCCCCCAAGTGTCCTTTCTGGACTGTGTTCCCTGTTGAGCTCCACGTTGATGTTTTATTTGACTAAATAAGGGATAAAGCAGAGAGGGACCTTCTGAGACAAAAGCATTGAGGTGGCTAGTAGGCCTGATACCTGGCTGTATGCAGGGTGGTGTCCTTTGATTGTAAAACAGGAGCATCACTAATAACATGCTCCTCCATTTCCTATCAGGAGAAGATAGCTACTGTATTTCTGGTTTTGATTTTTTGGGGGGTTTTTTGTTTTGTTTTGTTTTCTTCTTTCCCCTCAAAGAACCCCACCCTGCCCAAACCAAGCTATTTTAGTGACCAGCAAAAGTTATCTGCATGACAATTAATCACTAAAGCAAACGGTTGTTGTTAAATATTGTTGGAGTGGTTAGAGGTTACCAGATAACCCAGTCAGTAGCACATGAAGATCATTATTTTGTATTGGAATGGTAGCTTGTATAGCTTACCATTCTCTTTCCAACCTCTTGCTCCTGATGAAACTGCAAAGGGGAAGTTTTAGACTAGTGGTTTTGGAATAAAAAAGGTGATTTAGAATTTTGCATGCAAAACTTGCATTTTTAGGCAAGTATACCAACAGGCTGTCCAAGACTGTAATAGCAAAGTCTCCTATCTCTTATGAATCATAAAAAAACTTTCAATGATATTTGCTTGTAATTAATTTTACAGGCCAGTTGGATGCTGTGAGGAAATGCATGGTTTCACAGTTAGGTGGTTTTCAGTTTACAGGAGAGGAATAGGTCCTGGGTCCTGTTACCATTTATTGTTACACACAGATTCATCATAACGCTCTTTAAGGCCATGTTGTGTGCAGGCAGCCATGGTGCGCTGGAAGTGGATTTTGCTGATGCAGTGTTTATGCTCAGTTTGGTAAATAGCTTCTTCCCCTCACCTCTACTTGTTTCAGGCTCTACACCTGGAAATCCCCTTGGCTTCCCCCAGTGCTATTGTTTAAAATAGTGGTTGTTTAAAAGCATTTTTCCACTGCCAACCTGACAGGATTGCAGTAGTACCACCCAGGGCAGAGCCAACCCTATGGAGAAAGGCAGACGAGTTCATATCACGCTCCTGCTTATGTTTTCTTGGAACTCCATATGAAAACTTTTTAGAAGGAAACTGGGGCCTAATGAAAGGGCTGGCTTAAAAAATAAATAAATGCTTATTGTATCTGTTTGGGATAACTTTAAGTGGGGAAAAAAAACCCAAACAAACCAAACCCACTTTTGGTTAAAATTCCTGAAATGTTAAAAATCTTTTTCTGGCAACCTACTTATTTTCGAGTATTTTGTTGGAATATCAGTGTTTCAGATCTTGACCCTCACCCTTTTCTCTTCCCCTCTGAGATTTTTGAGGAAAACATTTAGAAGTTTCTCTCTTCAAATTGGACTGGCAAGCCTAATTCTCATGAAGTTGTTATACAGGAAAAAGTGGGAATCGGTACCAAAGGGGCCTATTGTGAGTTTTGGCATTGGGGGGGGGGGGGTGGGGTAACCCTCCCTTGATAATGGAGGAAAAACTACATATTCTGTGGTTACGCTGATAGCAATGGGCTTGAGTGCAGCCCTTGGTGTAGCATTAATATGCGTTTGCCACATGTATCCAGTCCCTACTGCCTGTGTTTTGCTGGTGATGCCAAATAGGGTCAGAGAAGCCAAAAAGGCAGGGGCTGAAGACTACTGCTGTTTTCCCTAGCAAATGCCAGTGGGATTTTTGATGAAGGGTTCTAGCTTTGTGAATTATTTCAGATCTGGATGTGTCTGTGCTTTCTCAGGACTGAGGTTTGGGACTTCTCTGTAGGTAGTGATGGAGACATAGTGGCTGTAAGGGGCCATAACTTTTGTTATCTGTTATCGCTTGGCTGTGAAGCTTTGGGCTGCCCACCAAAATAAAGAGTTGTAGATCACAGTAAATGCAAGGATGCAATTTCTATGATGTTACAGTATCAGGAACTGGTACTTCATTACTAGGCCTCTCTCCTGTATTTTTTTTAAATAAGAAATATTCTGCAAGCCTGTATTTAATTGAAAATTTTGCAAATACTGCTCTGCTTAAAAAAAGAAAAAGTTTTAGAACTTTACCATAGTTTTTAGTAGTAGTTGCTCTTCTATCTTATCCATGTGTCATGGGTCTAAAGAAAGACTATGGGGCCTACAGGTAGCTCTAGTAACAGGCATCTTGTAATTAGGTGCAATGGACATGAAATGAAAGAAAATACAACCTAGTGCCCTATAAATACTGTGCTTAAACTGATCTCTGGAATGAAATTCACAGCACTATTGCACGTTTGTTTCTTGGCTCTATGACCAGAGGAGAGGGGGGAAGGGAAGGTAGCATTTTTAGGCTTTAGATTTGGCCATATTGTAGCACTTCTAAATCTTCTGTCAACACTGGTGTGACGTTGCATTCATTAAAAATGCATGACCTTTTTAAACATCCATCTGTTATATAAATAAAAATAATGCAGGCCTATATTTTTATGGTATGCTAATCCTGCGTGGCCATGGTCTAATTATCAAATGATTTCATGCTACCCTGGTGGCAGGCAACGTCCAGACCACTGAACACTTGCTATGGATCTGTTATTAAATCCCTCTTGCACAGTTTCATTCATAAATTTACCATGGCTTTTAAACCAAAATAGTTTGATGCTTATACAGCAATATCAAATAAGAGCAGTATGTTTCCAGAATGCAGCAACATTTTTCAGATGCTCCACTTCATGCATGACTGAATAATTGGTGGCAAACTCCATTATTGCTGCCTTTTACCTTGAGTGGAAGCCATGCTGCTGGTAGGGAGTGCATGCTAGTTGCACTCAAAAACTAGATGCCCTGGGTGTAACCTGTCCATACGTTTGTGGAGCTTGAATATTCTACTCTCTACACCAAGCTTCATTTTGACAATGCGTGTCTGAAGTTGGGTATCAACACCCCTGATCCACACCCATTTCCCTGCTCTGTTCTGGCCACGTTGGAGCTAGCACTGAGGTGCTGGGGTGCTCGTGGCTCTTGCCTCCTCTGATGTTCCTCCAGCACTACCCTGTGTCAGCTACCAAGAAAGACATGGTGTCTTAGGGCTTTGGAAACATGCCGTGTTACACTTGGAGAGCCAAAATGCAGAGAAAATCATTGTTTTGTTCATTACATTGTTAATTTAACTTTGGAAAGGTTTAGAAAGTTATTTGGTGCAAGTGGGTAGTGGAAGTCCTCGTTATTTCTATAAGACAATTTCTTACCTTTGAATTAAGCACAAAGGGCTCATTCCCAAGTGACCATGCAGTTAACTCCATTAATAATGAAATTATTAAAAACAGAATTAAAGTATTTGTCCAGTTTGACCTTAGGCTCCAATTTACCCTAAACAACTTCATGCCATCTGTGCCAACTTAGTGCCATTTGGTCTTTTACAAGATAAGATTTGCAGTTTAACAAAAAATCTCCTTTTGTCTTGTGACTTGGAGTGCTTTAGCAGTATTGTTTTCTCTGGGCTTGCACCATTCCCCATGGTATGTTTTTGGTTTTGTTTTTTTAAGGCAGTATGTATCCCATAGATGTATTTCTCTTGATCTGTAGCTTCGGTGAAGCACTACAGGACTGGAATTGAATAGAATTGTTTCTAACCTTGTGTAAGGGCTGTTAGACAGCCAGGTAGCTAGACACAACTCATGGTGGTGACAAAGAGCCTGTGACCCACTGAGGGCAGATTGCAGCACCGATGGTAGCAAATAGCACCAGTGTGCAGGTAGCTGGGGGCTGCTGGGGAGGCGGGTGGGGTGGGGTGGTGGAGAGAGAGAGATACCTTGTGATTGTGAATTTGGATTAAGTTCTCATCCTTGCTGAGTTTTTTTTCTTCTGCTTGATGAAAGGTTTGTCACTTCCCGTACTTCTGTATTCTAGTTCAAGCCACTTTGCACAGACCAAAATGTTGTTATCAGCCTATTATATTTGCCCCAAACTGCTTCAAATAAAAATGAAATAGTACCACAGGAGTGACTTGCACCCGTGTGTTACCAGCACCCCTGGCCTCCTGCTAAAGTTTAACGAATTAATTTCCCTCTTCTCTGACACAGCTAATTCTGATTTAAGAATTTGTAATAAGCTGGAAATTTCAATGACTTGTGTGCTTACTCACTGAAGTATGTGACTTGCTCATTGCTTACAGAGTCCAGTTTTGCTACCAGGTCATTTGAAGTTCAAAGTAGTTGAAGATGTTTGCAGCATTCTCTTTAAAATAAGGTACTGCTATTCTCTGTGTAAGAAAATCCTTATCCAAAGCATTTCAGAAGTATTTGTGGGATACGGAATTTGGGCAAAACTTCTTCTAAATCATGTGAATAAGAGTGGCATGTTGGGGCATCACATACACATATAAAAAAGAGTATATTTTCTTTAAAAAAATTTTTTGGTTTATTTCTTCTCTTTATACCTGTTGAATATTCCATTAAAACACCTTCCATTTTATATATGTCTGCTTGTACAAGTAGGTAAAATCAGATATTACTGTATAATATGGGTAGTAATAGAGTTTTTTTAATTCAAAGTGCTGGTTACTAATCAGATTTTCAGTTCACTGACCTTGTCACATCTCTGCTGGGTATAGAGATGTTAAGAATATTTTCCAAATGGCCAAATCTCATATTTAAAATTCTAATTATTTTACATAACATAAGAGAGTTTTAGTACTAGAAAAATACCATTTTCCTCAGTCCAGTTTCAGGTTCCTAACCTGATTTTCTGGGCTTAATCCTCTTCCTGTTGAAATCAATAAGTACATTGTAATATAATGATTCACGTTCAAGGTTCAACCATAGAAAATTAAGACTACATGCTGATTTTACTGCCATTGTTGAAAGATGATCTCTTAAAATGTGTAAAAGCACAATAAACTCTTTAACTCTTTCAGCCCTATTTTTTTTTTTTTTTTTTCTCTTCAGAAAGTCTAAACACTTAAAAATGGATCTTTGTTTTAGACCTAATGATGGCAAGGAGATATATGCTGAGAGATGCTATTTAGATAGCATTTTTTGTGATTTCAAATGCTTTGTAGCAGGTCAGTCACTGGACAATGTGGAGCTTGACCCGAGACACCAGGAAAGCCATAGGCTATTCCATGTACCTTTTCTGATGCTTGACTGTCATCTTATATTTGCCTCTCATGAAAAATAAGGCTGCTTTAGAGAACCCCAACACTTCCATTGAAAAGACTTCCAAGTTGAGATGGTTTTATTCTTTATTTGTGTAGAAATTGCAGTCACTCAGTTCAGTAATTCTGCCTTCTTTCCTTAACTAGTGCATGTTAAGTAAGACTGAAAGAACATAAAAAGAAAATGGGGTATATTTTATTGTTTTAATACAAAACAATGTAATTAACACTATGGAAGCATGGCTGTTGTTTTTTTAATGCTTTGAGAGCAGTAGAAAAGAAGCCCCAGTCAATTAATCTTGTTAAAATGTACTGGATGTGTTGTGAGGGTTTGGGATGCCCTGTTGTCATTGAACAGCCTGGCAGCATCTTGCATGCTCTGCACAAAGGTCCCGTAGTTCAGAAGGTCCTGAATGGCGCTTGTAGCAGTGGTGTGACTGCGTCTTGAAAGCGGAGTATTTCAAAATGGACTTTAGGATATGCTTCAGGCTGTGTTCAAATGGCTCTTCTGGAAGTGATAAGTGCCCCCTTTTTTGCTTTGCTGCATCATGCAGATGCTATAACCATGGGGAGATGAGAAGAGTGAATTCTGCCCTTGGCTGCCCGAGTTGGAGCATGGGGGACACTGCGGGGGTTCTGCTCCCTGTGGGTGCGCATGTCAAAAGCCTCTACCACCGCTTTCCACCAGAGCTGTCTGTGCAGGTCATAAACATTCTGATGCCGTGTGGCTCCTTCCAGGGAATAAAAGTCAATATACATCCTATGGCTTCTGCTTCCTAAATATGAAACTGCCTAGTAATGAAATACACCTGAAGCATTAACTTCAGGCTCTTTGGCATTCCAGTTGAACTATTCTGTTTTCTTCTTACCTCCAAAATCTCTAGGAAAGAAAAAAATAAGTATCTCCATCTCCTCCCTCCTCCTCACCCCACAAGACTTTCTGAGGATGCCAAACCCTTCCCATTACGTTTCCAGTCTCATTCAGGCGCAGTGATTTCCCTACAGTCTCTGAGCTCTCATGTCCCTTTATGGCTTGGGTGGAGGAAATGCTGTGTTCCCTGCCAAAATACAGCCTTTTCCCATCCTGCAGGAGCAGGAGGGCATTCCTGCCCTCTCCCTGCTTTTGGGACCCCGTAAGGAAACACAGATATCTGGAAATGGGAGTCTTGCCAGCTGTTTGGGGAGCCTTTTCTTGTACAGAAGGACAGGAAAAACTGAGAGCATGCTTTCACGTGTTCCAGCTGACAGAATTACATGCTCTTATTTGCTGAGATGTGTGGTTTTCCTAGCATGCAGGCTTGTGGAGAACGGTGGACTGATCAATGAATATTTCTAGTACTAGTGGAACCATGTCTCTTTGTAAATGTAGTATTCAGAAAAACTTAGTCTGAAAACATGTGGTACAAAGTACACTTTGTCTGGGTGTCCCTATTGATTGCTTTTCAAATGTATCCATTATAGTGTAATATTCTATTTTTCTATTTTCCTAATAGTCTGACCCACCATGCAAGCATTGCCAAGTTGCAGATAGTCTCTTTTCCATCCCCCAGATGCTGGTTTGTACTAAATCAGTAAGGATTAGACTTTTTTTGGTGGACAAACAATGGCTTATTCATGTTAGATCAATGAAACTCCACTGAGGAGAAACAGGCTTGAAAAGGTAAAAGCCAGAATAGGATACAGCTTGATCTCTCTGTAAATGTGTTTTGCTCTGCTAGTAGAAGGAATTGGCAGGTTTGGCAAGGGTGGTGGGTACACGTGCACCAGGTGAGAAGATACTGGTGTTCCATAATTTCCGGTAAAAAGGCAACCATTACAAAGAAATGCTAGCAGGGCTGGCTCCCAGTGTCTTGGACTTCTCTAAATGCTGTAGTAGGAAGCAGTGATGAGAAAAGTTGGAGATTTTTCTCTAGCTCATATGAATACATGAAGAATACTAGTACAAATGAGTTCATGTCCTGGCCTCTTAGGAAAAAAAAAAAACCAAACAAAAAAACCACACAACAACAACAACAAAAAACCCACAAACCAAAACAAATCCAGTCTATTGTCTCTTTGGTTGCCAGATTGTTTTTCGTGATCTCTTAAGACTGTGATTTATAAGTAGCCTACAGACACAAGATGCTGAGATGGAGGACTGTGTGATGAAATGAAAGCAGGCTGAAAATCTAATTTCAGAGGCACCACTGACATTTTATTTTCAAATATGCCTTGAAGCTCATAGCTTTCTACTGTAACAAAGAGCAGTGGTTTGTGCTTCCTTCCAGGATTTCCTCCTTTGACAGATAGTGATTCTGGCTTGTTTGGTAACAGTGGAAGGAAGATTGTTTCAAGGAGCTGGTGTTGGTACTTTTGCTTTCTGAAGCAGAGCGAACTGACTTATTTTTAGACTGGTCTTAATGTGGCTGTGGGCTGCCAGTACACTTCAGGAATTCATGTTGCATAGTTTTCCCAGCAATATCTAACCCTTGACTTCTAGAAGTGTAATACAATATACATGCTAGATAAAAGCATCACAGTGATAATGCTACTTGGAATCAGATTGAAAGTTTTGGAACAAATGGAAACACTTCTTAGAAAGATGCTACAGCTTGTACTTGCAAAAACTTAGATGAATTAGTATGTAGTGATATCCTTACTTTTATTAGATAAGATCTTGAAACTCTGAGATACATGTAAATAGCTCAAAGTTGTTGCTACCAAGTATTGTGAACAGAAGGGTGGCCTAAAAATTAAATACAGGATTATCTGGATCTAGGAAGTGTTTGGCTCTAGACATAACAGCCAATGTATTGCCAAATCACATCATGTTGTTGAACATGGAGGGTCAACTTGTGATTAAGAATGTTGAAAACCACTTTAAAGGGTTTATTCCATTGGTAAGAAGCTGAGTACCTTTTTTTAAAACAAAAAAAAAAAAAAAAAAGTTGTGATTAATTTTTGCCCTGAAAGCTGGAATCTAATTTCTAATTTTGCTGGGGCTGTTACTGGTGTTTTTTCTGCATGTAAAAATGTCTCCCTAAATATATCCTGTATTTGGTGCTCTGTTGGATCTACACATGAGATCCTAGTTGTCTTAAAAAAAAATCTGACTTACTAATATGCACACTAAGAGGGATGCCTCAAATATGAACTTATGTTCAAATTTATGGCTTGTAGAAATTTTGAAACACTTAATTTTGGATCAACTCAGTGGAAAACACTAAAAATGTTGAGAATTGCCATCAAGCCAGCACTGCCACATGGGGTCAGGGCCTCTGGGTTCGTGGTGCCTTCTGCCATTTCGGCAGGTCTCTTGCCTGCTGCAAATTGGTTTAGTACCTGAGAACCCCAGTGAAAGGTAACACTGCACCTCGTCTAGTGCTAAGCTGTGTGCTGAAGCCACGAGGTAGCCAGTTAACTGCTAGTGACAAGAACATACTGCCATCAGGCCTATTAAACATGCTGGATGGCATGTCTACTGGAGCACAGTGGCAGCTGGACAGCTGTGCTTAACAAAGCAGTAGCTCTTAAAAATTATTTTGAGGAAACGGTCACTGGTTACAGCATTTTTTTAGTATCTTTTTATTTGCACGTTATCTCTTATGGTCCAGTTTTTTGATTGACATATGTTTCCAAACCTCGTAGTTGGCATCCAGTTACAAATGAAGGGCTGGAGAATGCATGAAATTTCCACTTGAGTCCTATTTGAAGTTAGACTGAAGCCATATTTTTAGTTGCAGAAATATTTGCATTGTTGATGTTAAAACAGAGAACTCTCTATGAAGCGTTCCATTAGGCTCCCTTTCTATTTTTTCATTCTTGTTTTAGCTTCGTTACTTGCAGATAGAAGTTTCATAAAACAAGTGCGTTTGTGTGTGTTAAATATGTCAACCTCTCATCTATTGTGATGCTTTAAATAGAGAGGAGAAGAACTTTGAAGGGAGTGAGCCAAGACCTCTGCTGCTGGAAATGGATAGGGCTTCTCTGAGGCTATTTGCAGTAGCAGAGAATTTGCTGCAGTGTCAAAGTGCAAGTATTGGTTTTAGAGCAAGAGTCAAGAGGTAGTATACTGATCTCAGCCAGAGGGAGGCTAAACATTTTTATGTGAAGCACATGCAAAAGCCTCTTCATATTGATTTTTTTTTTGCTTTAATGGAAAACACAAGAGGAGAAAAATAGAAGACTAAAAGAATGAATTTTAAATATCCAGAATGCTGTTATGTCTTGAAGGTCCATATAGTTATGTCTTCATTATTACTGAGATTTGTGAAAAGTTGGTAGTCTCGTTGGACTTGTATCAATAGCTTTGTCTTTGACTGTCCCTTGACTGGTTGTCACCTGATGCTGAACAGTAGTCAGCTGATGACAGTAATCACTGCCTGTATTAAGATTTATTTTTGTAGTTGTGTTGCTGAAGTGATGTTTACAAACATTGAGAGATGGAAATACTTCTTTGGACTGTCTTTGGCTTTAATGATGCTCCTGTAGTTCCCCTTGTAAATGCCAAGCTTAAGTATGCTGAGAGCAAGACTGATGCTTGGCATAATTGCTATAGAGATTGCTCAATAAGGGTGGTGGAAGACCTCTGAGAGGTTACGGTAGCAGGATCCAAAAAGGGGAATGTGGCAAATGGGGGCTGGAGTCCCCAGTCTTGCGTGTCCACAGCCCCAAGAGGTGTATGGTGTTCCCTAAGTACAGGTAGCTAGTAGCAGACATAATTCATGGGGGAAAACAATAAAAAGAAAAAGTCAAGAAAACCATTCTGTGAGCATAGACTGATGGACCCACGACCAGAAAGTGACTAGTGATATCAAAACTGTCTCTATTACTGAGCTTATTAACACTTCTGGTAAATAAGAGGTTAATAACTCTGTTTATAGTAAGAAAAGACCCCTGCCCTCAGATACACACACTTCACTGTACCCAGATAATCCCTGAAGCAAGGAGGTTTAAGGTAATTTGTGGTGCAGCTGTCCTTTTCTGGAACATGAGCAAATTCTCCTGCACATGGTCAGCTGCAAGAACAAATGTCTATAGCAAATGAAAAAACAAGATGTTCAACCGCAGCCTTCTGCACTTGCAGGAGGGGCACGTGAGCTGGGCTGTTCCTCCTGCCTGAATCAAACTCCACAGCACGAAAGGGTTTAGTGTGCGGCTTATGGCCAAGTGGAAGCAACGTGTCAGTGGTGAGGGAGGAATGCTGGTGATGGAAACCCGACTGATTGACATACGGTGGCTATAAAGTCATAGTAAATCTATTGTTTCGCCAGAAGGAAACAGGATTAGAAAATGTATAATCATTACAATCCCCACACTATACAGCATCAAGTGACGGTTGATCTCCCATTGCTGGTGTGGCTCATACTTGGCTTAATCCCACCAAAGTCTGTACTTGGGCGAAATCTTTGTATGCTCCATGTGGTTCAAGCCATAGTCATTGGGAGGTTTTACCCAAGACATACCTCTATGCCACTGCAGAATTTAGCTCAGTAGTTTTACAGAGATACTTTTTCTGTTGTGTTGCTGCAGAGGCCAACCACAATGCAAGTGGCAAGTTTAAAAATTACTATCTGGGAACCAATTCTCAATAAAATTATTAACAAAAATCTAACTAATCAATAGAAGAAAAATCCAATTCTCTGAAATGGTTATCTTTCATTCACAAAGAAATAGAAGTAAAAATAGAAAAAAAATGTTATTAACAGCTAGAGGCCAAACTCACTTCTGGTCTAACTGAGCTGAAGGAAAAAGCTGTATTTTACAGAACTCTGAGTGGCTTGAAGAGGGTTGAGGGGGAATGCAACCACACCTTCAATTCCTTACTAATTGAGGAACTAAACTATTGAGTTACCCAAGTCTGCTGTGTTTTGGGTTTTTTTTAACACCTCTTAAGACATGCAAAACTGCTTCTGTGTTTGTATTATCTGTTGCCCTAAATGTAATGGTTTAGATTTCTGCAGTTCCACTTGTCTTGCAAGATAGACTTTAAGTCTGTTTGACTGTCTGCACAGGATGCCCAAATGTCATACAGAGGTCTATGTTAGCACAAATTACGTTTCTGCCTCCCAAGCAGACACAATGGAGAGAAACCCTCAAGGATAAGCAGGAAAGGCTGAAGTCGCTAAAATAGTTTCAAAGGTTTTTCCATGAAGTCAATGAAAATGTTTGGTGGAAGATTAGAGTAGTTACATGGTGGATAAAAGTGTAGCTGATGCTTTTTACATAGTGCGTGCATGCTTTCTACATTGTTTTTCTGCATTTGACCTGCACAGCGTGATCCCACCTTGACTTATTGTTGCTGTATCTACTGAAGCTGTTTTGCTGGTGGGTTTTGGTTGCAACACTGTGTCTTTTGTGATAAAACTGTGGCCTGTTTTCTTTCTGCATGATAGTACTATTAATGAGAGGATAGGATATGCCCTTGCATGCACTATTGCTGAGAGGGGAGATTGTACCTATCTTATATGTGCCAGAGAACAGCAAATAGAAAGCCTGTACAGGCCAACGTTTGGGTTTTACTGACTCTTGATGCTCAAGAACAGCAAGTATTTCTTGTTTGTAGGAAGACACAGACAATAAGGATATGAAGGGGTTCATCTATTAGTCCTCATAGTAGAGGGGAAGGGAATTTTCAAATTCCTTTCTGTTTTAAAACATATTCAGAGCTGAGATAACTGTGAAAAAGGCATTGGCTACGTAAGGGATATACCTACAGTAGGGTACTAGCCACTGTGGGCTTGGGAAGGTCCTACTGGAATACAGCCTGCAAGTGCTCAGGGACTGCCTACAAGTGAGACAATAGTGATTCAATCTCACTTGCTAAAAAGGTGAAGTTTGATAAACCACAGAATTTAGACTAAATTAGTGACATACTATGTCACATGGTGAAATTACTTCATATCTACTTTTTTTTTTTTAAACAGGAATATTTTAAACTAGAACACCAAATCCATAAGCCTCTGGTGTGTGTTTATGGTTACCCTGAGCTGTAGGTTAGGAGGGTTTCCTGTTGCATGTGGCTAGTACTGCCTTTTCCATGAGCAATTTGGGGCTGTCACAGACCGTGCGTAGAACAAAAATACTGGGGTTTTGCATACGATTTTAAGAGTTTAGAAAATCACCCTTCCAGCTAAGAGAGAAAAAAATAATTAAACTTTCTGTGAAGGAAAATTTTGAGTAAGTTATTAAACCTCTTTTTTTTCTTTTTTAGCAAAAAATACCTGTTTACACTGGAAGTTCCCAAATACTTCTGAAGTAAAACTAGGTATTCCTCCTCTTTAGAAAGTTGCAACAAGGTATTTTGTGAATGGAGTTTTAGCATCATGCCCCCACTCTCTGTTTGAGTAAGATTTTTTTTTTTTTTTTCTTCCGCCCAAAAGCCTTGACTTTAAAATATCCATGAATTTGAATGGAAGATAGACAAGATTAAGTTTTCTGAGTAAATTTTAGCAATAGTTGGGATTTTTTCCTGGAGCGAGAAGCTGGCAACATGAGCAGTGAATGATGCGTACCTCATGAAGTGATGGGGTTTTTTGGGTTGGAGTTTGGTTTGTTTTAGTTTTTTATTGGCTTGGGAACACATGGCTGGAAAATAAAGCTGCAATATCCCAATAGCTTGATTTAGACTAGAGCTTGCTTTTGCATTAAATGGTTGTGGTTCATGTATTGTTTTGAGGCTTATTTTTTGCTTTTTGAGGCCTGGGGGGTTTTTTTCAGCCTGGCATTCATAGCTTGGGATGAGGAATTTCTGTTTATGTTTGGTTGGAGAGGGCTGAATTTGATTGAAACACAGAGCAACTCCTTTGTTTGAACTGGGTTGTTTTGGGTGTACACCAGTGTAAATTTGGTCCAGAGGTTTTGGAGAAGTCACTTAGCTTCTCTCCTCCTCTTTGAGCCCCCTTTAAAATGGAGCAAGGGTTACCTGCTCCACTAAGATATTTGGTAATGGTAGGGGCTGTTGAGATCCTTGACTGGAAAGTGGAAGGGAAGAATTAGGCTTTAAATTCATTATCCTGATAGGTGCAAAAGCCCTGAAATGAATGAAATGGCAAAAAGCAGAGAGAGGAAACTGGAAACAACTATAATTCATCCCTGGGATTTTGCAAGCAGCTGAGCCCCGCTGAGGCGATGCCGGGAAGGGTTAACTCAGCAGCAGCTGGCCACCAGCGCTTGGTCCTTATCTCACTCTTATCCTCTGCTATTAACTGGCCACAATTACGGACCATATCGGTTACTGCCATCTGTTTTTTCACGAGGCGTTGGTCGGATTGCGGCCAGCAAAGGGGATTAGGGGGAGAAAGGCAGAAATGACAAAATGCTTCTGCGGCGCTGGGGCGCTGCGGCGGGGCCCCGCGTGCGGCCAGTGCCCGCCGCCATCCCCGACAGCTGCAGGGAATTAAGCGTAAAGATAAACTGTGAAGGCTGTTTCAAAGCTGCTGTAAAGGAAATGCATTTCTGCCTGCAGTTGTAATGCAGGGGATGTGCAGAGAGAATTAAAGTGTAAAGCAAAGGTGGTCGGTGGTGGGGCATGTTTTGGGTGATTTTTAGCTTCCAGTGGGAATTGTTATTGGTGGGGTCGAACTTTATCAGCTGCAAGTAAACAGCAACAAAAATATGGATATTGGGTATGTTGAATAGGAGGGAAAAACAACCTCAGACTGTTGACTGAAATGCCCCTTCAACACTTATTTTTGCACCAGTAATTGCCATTTGGACTCTTGCTAAAAGAAAAGGTGTGCAAATCAGGGCCTGCTTCAATCATTGAAGGGTGTGACGAGGGAAGGTAGCATATTTCAGTCCTGATTATCAATACTTTAAAGAGCAATGAGACTTTTGACACATATTAATTTACTGCAATGCTATTTTTCTAAACTTCCCCAAATATCAGACTATCTTGCAGTAATGCGAGAAAGGAAAAGTTTTCAGTGTGATACCAGGGATTCAAGAATCATTATGGCTCAACAGCTGTACTTTGATTCCAAGTTTTACTAAGACCAGATTAATTAAATTATTCCAAAATATGATATACTGCCAAAATAAAGCTCTCTGGATTTTATTATTTTGGGTAAATTAAATTAAGGATAATACAGATTTTAATGTTGGAAAATTAATACTTAACTAATATTTAATATCCTTTCTTAATTTTTAATTAATACATGATAGTCAATATTCTAAGGATTAACATCAATAGAAGAACAAATCTAATTCTTTATAACACACAAGTTAGAGTGCACTTTACTTGATAAATCTGCCCCTTTCTCTCTCTGTCCTGATAGACTTGAGTTACAAATGGGGGGGGAAATCCTGTTGTAATGCAGTTTGGCTTTTTCATTATTTTAGGTCAGTTGATGCTTTTTGGATCAGGCAATGCTGTACTGATGCTCTTGACTTGATCTGTGCTCTAGATTTGGGGCATGGGGTTTAAGTTTGGGGTTTTGTTTTGTTTTTTTCTTTTTCCCCTCTGTATATGCCTAGCTTCACTTACTATTGGGAATAAGATGCACATGTATGAGAAATAAAATTAAGCTGATGTTGCAAGTCAGTGGTGTTAATTTGACATGTAACTGCCCTCTTATTCTGTATTTAAATTAGGATAGGTGACTATTGTAATACTGTGCATTAGCAAATACTAAGTAGTAAATTTTTTTTTCTTTGTTATTTTGTTATCTCTGTATTAAAAACATCAGAAATCGAAGAATTTATATACTCACTGGCTTCTTGCAAATTATTCTTGGTTATTCTCCTGGATGCTGCTTATGCTGTCATGTTTAGCCATTACCTGGGGGGTTACAAAAGTTACATGGCAGCTCTTGGTTTGTTCATAGCTTGAAATCTGGCAATATCTAATAATGCTTTATGGAAACACAGTCACTGCTGGCCCTTCTGGATACTCCTAAAACTTCTCATGTATGTCATGGTACTTCCCCTGAGTGGTGGTGCTTATTCCCTCACTAAGAAGTCCTCTCTTACTTCAGCCAATAGAAGAAATCTCAGGAGCTCAGGTCCTCTTACCTGCTCTGGTGCCTGCAGAGCCCTGGTGCTTTTCTCTCCTACAAATGCCAGTTTAACCTCCATGGCAGATGATTGTTGTCCAGGGTATGTGGCTATTCTGGGTGGTATATGGCCAGGATAACTTGAGGAAAGTTCTTGGCAGCTTGTGCCAGAGCCTGGCATGAGACCTCTTTGCTGTCCTGCATCTACCATGCAGTGGTGACTTGGGATTGGCGCTGGGCTTGCTTGCCTGCAATATTTTTAACCAAAGTATGTAATAATCTCCTAGGCCTTCACATCAGCTGCTCTTCTTTCTTCTATACTACTTCAGGTAATTGCTGAAATAATAAGTGTTTATTTTTATGTTGTAGCACTATGTTATTACTATTCCTGTGCCCAAATGGAGTGAAGTAGCTCAACACATTTAGAAATGTTCAGGTAGGTTGAAAGTAACCTTTTACACCTTCATGCGTAGGGCAAAACCTAGGTTGTTGAACTCTCTGTTCCCTTGAGACTCAAGGTTAATCTGTCAACAGAAGTCATAACGTAATGTTAACATTTTCCACCTGTTAAAATCAGTTTATTAATTTTAAAAAATTATACCTTCTTTCCTTGAGTGTGTGTGCAGAAGGCATATTGGCACTATATCCCTTTAGCTGCTGGACTATCTATGTTCCCTGTTAGAATTTCTTCCAGCATAATTAAAAGATGTGAAAAGTTATGCACAGAAAGTTATACTATGAACACGTATTCATGTGTCAGGCTCTTATTGTATTCAAGACTAAAATTCAAACTCTTCAAACATTTTTTTTTTTTAATACATATTCACCCATTGCTCCCTTTATATGCCTGCAGCTATGCGAGAGCTGGCATTACAGATCTTTGCTGTACGGTGGAAATAGCAAACTCAAGAAGAGTCAGAAAGAACCTGAACATGTGATGGCTCGTGGTCTGCCTGATGGGTATATAAAATAAAAGCTGTCCACACCTTCAGTTCTTTACTGGAAATTTCCCTGGTAAATGGCAGAAATTTAAAAAAATACTTTGTGAAAACAGAGCTTTTCCTTAGTTGACTCAAGTATAAAAAGTGGGAAAAAAATTACGTTGAGTAATTTTAGGTCCATTGTTATTTGTGTCTGCATGCCCAGTCAAGTAACCACTGCATACGCTTGGGTAAAGGATTTACTACCCTTGCAGCTAGTCTGTGGAGATAACACTTTTTTAATTAAAACTTCCACCTCTTAGAGAGATGTTAGATGCTCTGGGGTCTGAATTGGCTACCCTTCCATGCATTCACCTAACATGTGGTCTTTGGGGCCATGTTATAAACTTTGTGCCAAACTAAAGTTTTCAGAAACTAGGGATGAAAAAAATCAATTAATTTTGCCTGAAGCTTGTAATTCTGTCTGTTCATTTTGTAAATGTTTGCTAAATGACATGGATTTTGCTCCTGTTTAATTTACTCTTCCCTATGCACAAGAGCACTGGTTTTACTTCTGTTTCTTACATTGTGCAAGAGCTTATGCCCAAAACTTTTATATACCCACATCATGGCACATTGGGATATTGTATAGATATTTCTTGGCCTTCATTTTGCTTCAGTACAAATGACAGCTCTGAGAGAAAAGAATCAACTTCAGTGTAGGTCATCAGATTGACCTGCTTGGTTTAGGTTTTGGGAAGATGTTTTCTGCTAGAAGGACTTGGTCATGTTTGCTGAACGTTTCTGGGGGTGACTGCCTTGGCTGCAGCAAAGTGGGCTTTGCAGGGCACAGGAGCGGCCTTCCTTGGCAGATGGTGCCCCGATATATTTGGGGATTACATGGGGGCACCTGCAGAGCGGGAGAGTGGAGGTCAGGTCATGGCAGAGTCATTTCGGCTGTCGAGGTGGTGTCAGAGCAAGGTGGATGTGAAGACACAGCACAGCCCAGTGGACCCCCAATGAGCATCGAACCAAAAGCAGTTGGTGGTCCCCATCGCAGGAAGCCAGGCTGTGCTATCGATGCTCACCGGGTATGGGGCAGAACTAATTAATGCCCGCGCTGCTTCGTGGGTGGCAGTGTCTCACAGTCAGGGGCTTATGGTTAGCACGGCAGGGTGGAAATGATTTGTGAGTGACTAGAGAGTTCACGGCTATCACCAGTCTCCCTAACAAGATGTCTTGTAACTTTGCGTTGCATAAATGGGGCTGTGGCCCTTCCAGCGACTCTGCCCAAAGTGAGTGATGGCAATGTGTGGAGGAAATTGATAATGGTGAATGTGTCATATGGTCTCATTCATTTATTAATCTGTAGTGTTATATCTCTGTGGTACTGTAGCAACAGAGAGGAGTAAATTTTCTTGCCGTGAAATCAACCCATGGAAGGTGCTACAGACCTGACTGCAGTCTGAATGGCCATAGCTTGTATGAGTGGTGGGGAGAGGTATATTTGGGGGGAGAAGGGGAGCTGAAATTATGTTCTTAGATTGCTTTTCTTGGGAAAGTGCATAGGGCAGCACCAGTCATGGGGAAAACCTTGTGCTTACCCCACCTTGGCATCAGCCTTGTGAGGGAGTTGCAGCCTTGGAACAGATGTAGAGCTGGGTGACAGCAGCAGGTCCGCATGGGTCAGGGAGGAAACATCCGTGTTTAATAAGGCATTCAATGTTAGCCAGCCTCCTTCTGTGTAAGGAAAGACCAGTACTTTCTCAAGTCATGGACCGTGAAACACAATCTCTCCTTGCCCTAGCAAAGATATCTAGTTACTTTTCCAGAAGATGTCATGGACTGCTGTTGCACTTTACTAGATAGATGGGGCTGAGCCTGACGACTTTTTTTTTTTCTTTCACAAAATTTTTAATGCCTCTTGACTAGGGGGAGTCACTTCTGAAATGCAGGAGATGTATAGTTATAGGCTGAAACCAATGGATTTATTTTCAATTTATCCTGCAGGCACGGAGACACTTCAGATTACCGTGTTTTCCAGTAGTAGGCAAAAGAACATAATCTGTTATCCTAACTTTGAAAACTTTTTTTCATGGTTCTTTAGATATTTAAAGCAATCTTTGATTAAAAAAATCCATTAGATTTGTTTAAAAATATTGATACATTGTTAAGGACATCAGATAGCGACATCTAAAATCTCATTGGTAGTAGAAAAATGATTGTGAAGCTTAATGGTAGTAATACTGTGTGACAGTGGTAACTTCACCTTAATTCTGCCTTTTAAAAGGCTTCTCAAATTTTCATAAATGATGCTTAAACAATAAAAGCAGCAATCTGAATTCAATATGAAAACTGAAACTAGGCAGTCTCAGGTCACTTTTTAATCTTCTCGCTTATAATTTACTTTCTTCAGCTTGAGGGGAAAAAGTGAATGTTTCTCTCTCTCTTTTTTTTTTTTTTTTCCTGAAAGAGTAATACCGACTAAACTGATGAACTTAGTTCATAAAAGTGATCTCGGCTCAAGACCTGGGAATTTTGTGGCTTCAAGTAAATCACTGCTAAGGTTAGGTCATTTCTTTGGATAGATGCTAGTTTTCCTGTGTTTTGTAGTGTGTTTTTGTTTGTGGGGTGGGTTTTTTGTTTTGTTTTGTTTTTTTCTTTTTACTATCATAGTGAGCAATGGCTGAGATGATATTTTAATTATATTGCAGCACTAGGTGGTTTCCTCAGCAAGGAATTTAGAGCCAAATACAGGGACTGTAGAGGGGGACTAATTGGAGGTAGTGTGGAGTCTATCCTGAACACTGTATTTGCGTGAGTCTGGTGGGGTGGGCAAGTGTATGTATGAAGCTGATGCACGTGTCATTCAAGCATGTTATTCATCCCATTTTTAGCTTTTTAGGTAGTCAAATTGCTATGTAGAAAGAAAAGGAAATCCTTTCTGGGGGAAAAAAAAACAACACACAAACAAACAACAAAACCAAACCAAAACAAAAACCCCAGTGAAGCCTGAAAAGAAACTGTTTTCCTTTATTCAGTGAGTGTTGACAGCTTCAAGACTTTGAAATGTAAGTGGATCCTCATCCACAACAAGAGACAAGGGTATAAATTAGACTAATCAAATCTGGCATCCCTTTTTCCATGGAAAAATTGGCAACTGGAGGCTTTAATTCAAAAGGGTTTAGGTAAATCAAAGCTTAACTCAAAATAAATAAATATTTATGTAAAATAAAAATTTTATTAGAAACATTGCCCTTCAGTAGGACAAAAGGCTTCATTTGGAATTATTTTAGTTACAACATAAAATATCTGTAGTTCCCTACTAAATATTGCTAATGAAATATAAGTAGGCTATGGTTTCTATTCTGATTCCCAGCAGGGGCTTGTGTTTTTTTCCTGTGGTAAAGAGTGCCTAATATTTGGTGACTTCCCTCATTTCCTCATGCTGATTTTCTGCCTTGTGTCCTATGGCTGGAGCATAGGCAACCTTTATGTTTCTAGCGCTGATCTTGATCATAGCCTATAGACTGTATGCAACACTTCTTTTGAGACTACCTGCCTCTAGTACTGTAGTATCTGGCATTTCTATCTGGTTTTTGTGAAATTATAGTATTTGTTGCTGTGGTGGTGCTTTTTGCATGAACTGACACTGAAGTAACACATCACATGCTCTTTAGCTTGATTTGCTGGGATGAGATAGCAGATCCAGCGTGTGAATGAGAAGAATTCCCTTCACTTGCTTTGTTGTACCTTCAAACACTTTTCCTCTATTTCTAGACGTTAATGAGAAAACAGCCAGTGGTATGAACCCAGGAACAGTTCCTAGCAAATACCATATTTGCTAGATCCTTAAAAATCCCTTCTGTACGTGTGTATCATGTGCTCCATGAACTGCTACTTGCAGCCAACGGTACAGACCAAACTGTTTCTTGATGATCTGAGCAAGCGGAAAGCAGGAGTTGTGCTGCAAGAAGAGTTGTGGACTGTGAGAGGGTCAAGCCCTTGCACTGGAGCAAGCCTTTACAGTGAAACCTGATATATAAGGATGGGGCTGAAAACAATTTATGGCAACTTTTCCCCCTCTTGATGGTAAGATATGAAACAAGAGCAAGAAATTGTTATTTTTTTCTTAAATTAATTAAAACTTCAGATGGAGAAATTTCCATTACATGTATTAGCCCTGCTAAACAGATCTCAAAGGCTATTGTTCCATATTTAGCAATTCAAGGAGCAGTTAACACACAACACAGTGAAAATGTGTGTTTGGGTTTGTGTGTTTTGCTGTTTGGGTTATTTTTCTTCTGAAATTAGCAAAGTTTGCAAGTACAAGTAGGGAAGACAAACAGTGCTGGCTGGCAGCGAAGCCCCCAGTGAGGGGTGTATAACAACATTCAAACTATGTCCTTCTGCTAGACCTGGCAAATCATCCATTTATAAACAACTACATCTCTGTTATGGAATTCTGTTTTGTGAACGCTGTGGGGAAAAATGGTACCAAGTTACCTCTCCTGGGGGTAAATGAGAGCAGTTAACAGATGCTAGCCCTCACCACTTTTGCAGTGGCTCAGTGGAGCTTCTCTCATACAGCTGCTTGGCATGTATGCAGGTAAGATAAAATACAGGCTCAAAAAACACCAAAGGCCCTAGTGTTGTGCTTGGTTATAAAAAAACTTGCAGGACCAGAGGAGAAACTCTATTAAGTGCATTTGGGCCCAGAGTGCTTTTCAGGCTTATGACAATCCAGGTTTACCCAAGGGTTGCTGTAGTGTGCCATTAAAATGGGTCGCATACAACTGCACGTGCTGTTAATGCTACCATGTGCCCTGCGGTTTCTAGATGTCTTATGTGCTTCAGAGCAGAAGTACAGCAATGCCCTAAGGGGCCTAAAAGCCCTCACTGAACACATCTTCCCAGATAGAGAGAAGGATCATATTGCAACTCTTGGCAAAAACATTGTCAAGTTAACTTTGCAAATGTGTAAAACATTACTCATTTTCATTTGGGTAATTTCTTAGTTAAACGCTCTGCCAAGTTGAATGCTAGGCTATGCAGGACACCTTTTAAAACCTTTTTGTTCTTCCCATTATCAGAGAACTGGCAAGCAATAGAGACAGCTTCTAACATGGTTTTTTCAACTTTTCCTGGTTTCATAGGACTTGACCTGTTTGTGCTCATAGTGATAAGCCTCTAGAGGGTTTCTTATTACAGAGTTGGCATAATAAATTATTTCTACCTATGATCCAGTTGCAAGTGTGTTATGAAACAAAACACGAGTAGAAAGCTGGGGGGGTAGCTTTCAGAAGGAAGAGGAAATAGTTAAAAACCCCCTACCTCTTACAGGAGATTGTGCTTCTCTCTGCATTCTTGAAAAGCAGAAACTGTTAAAAAACAAAAACAAAAACAAAAATTCCCACAAAAAAACCCAACCAAACAAAAAAAAGCCCCGAAATACAACCCAAACTTGTAAGATTTAGTGGCCAACAGTTGCTCTTTTAAAGGATGTGTGGAGTCGAAGTGTTTGCTTGCCCAGGCAAGTAAAGTGCTGGGGATCTGCTAATATTGAAGCAGTTGACTCCCTGCCACTAATATCATTATTTATAGTGTGGCACAGGCAAAGTGACTTGCTCCAACAGACACTGAATAGGTGGGTAATATTTTTACACTCTGATGTTTCAGTGGAAAGTAACCAAAGAGGACTCGCATTAGTCATGGTGTAAGCAGTTAAAAAAAAATAATCCTTCCACTCTTTTCTCTATTTCATCACTTACATAAGCAACACATTTCTGTGGATAGAGTTATAGGTTTTTCCTTCTAAAGATGTCACATAACTTTCAAAGAGCCCAGTGTTCAGCTTAACAGCTGCTCTTGCTTTTTTTAAACAGCGTTTCTTCATTCATAAGAAATATAAGAAAAGTGTGTCTGTATAGCGCCTGGCAAAGCAGTCCCCTGATCCCTTGCTGGATAGGTAGGTGCCACCAGTATTTAGATGTACTTTGAAGCTTGTTTCATGCTCTGAAGAAGTGCTTTCTCCTTTGTGACCTTTCAGAGTGTACTTACTCATTGTTCCTCCATGAAACATGGAAGTTTTAAAGTCCCAAAATATTACACATGGATAGCAAAGTGTCCATTTACTAGGGCACTAATCTGCCTTTGGAGCTGTGCACTTAGCTTTTCTCCTGGCAGCGTTTTTGCATATGTTTTTGATGCCTGAATGTGGTGGGGAGGGTGAATGCTGGGCGTTAGAGGAACAAGCTACTTGCAGGTTCAGGCTTTGAGCACTTGCAAGAGAGAAATGGGGGTAAATGGCAAACAAGCCAAAGCTTTTAAAAGCTCAGCATGGTGTGTCACTGCCTTAACCTGGCTTTAATTTGTGCCTCAGTTGTAGTCAGCAATAGTGACACATGATATTATTTTCATGAGTGGAGTAGCAAAATACCTCAACTCGTGACAGTAATATTTAGAAATACCCTCTCCCATTGGTTATTGCTTGTATTTCTGCCTTTCTGTATTTATCCCCAAGAGGAATACAAATTTGAAACTGAGATATTTTAGGTTTGAATAACACAGGCAGTGTTACTTGTGTATAACAACATTTTTCATATCTTCATATTAGTATATGAGTGTTTCGGCAGCCTGGAGTTATAACAGTGCTTTTGTCCTCTGCCCCTGCCTTTGTGATCAGGTCTCCTGACTCTGTTCAGTGTTAGACATCGTTTAAGCTTTTCAAAAGAAGAACAAGCAAGTGATGTTCCTCACTTCTGAAGTGGTTGTATAATTTTCAGGTCTATTCTTCCACTAATTGACCACTAAGGTTGTAAATGGTAGTAAAAGTCTATTCCATACTGATGGATGGGAATAGATTTTAACATGTTTGCTGACTATCTGTTGAGCCATGGCGATGTTGCTGCTTCTCCACAATGTGCCAAAATTTGCCTGGTCCACTGCTGCTTTTTTTTTTTTTTTTTTTTGGTACTACTGTTGATTTTAACACCGTGAGTGGTATCATGCAAAGATACAATTCAGTGAAATGATTCTTGCATCTTATGGCTAGGGCTCTGTTTAAGGGCAAATACTCAGCTGGTGCCTTGCTACAGTTCTACGTTTTTCAGTGGATTTCTGACAACTTCTCCTAGCAAAGGGCCTGCCCTTTCCTCCACAACTATTGAATTACATTGACCAAGCATTCTGCTTGCAACAGAAAAGTGCAGCAAATTATGATTAGTAACATTGGCTGAATACCAGCTCTGAAAAAAAGCTTCAGTTACGTATTTTCACGACTTATTTACAATGAATGAGAGATGCATTTAATCAGATATTTTAGTGTATCTGTTAAGGAAATTAGCAGGTTAGGATGGAGTGTAAAGATTGCTTATACGATTAAGCGGGGGCTGAGTGTGCTAATAACCCAGGAAACAGGCAGGTAAAATTGTGTATTAAATCAAGAAGAATGATGCAAGAAGCTGGAGAAAAAGACCAGGTGGGGGAGAAAAAAAAAAAGCAAAACCAAACCCACAAACCCCAAAACCAACCAACCAAAAAAAAAAAAACCACCCAAAACAAAAAAACCCCACCCAAACCACCAGCTGATTTTGTGCCTGCATTGGGCTTGAGATGATCTCTTCCTAAAGCTCATAGCCCGGGGTTTACGACATCGGCAAAGCATGCAGGAGCTTAGGGCAGAAGTGCCCAAGTGCTGGGGGCAGAAGCTGCCCCTCTGGCCTTGCACCGGGGGAAAAAGGGGTCCTTTGGGGTGCTGGCATCCTAGTCACCTCCTTTTTGGCTGTCTGTCTCTGCCTTCAGGCAGACAGGCAACACCCCACTTCCCTGGCTCTGTGGAAACGCTATTGATGAGGTAGTTAAAAGTCTTGTCTAAAGTTTTGGGCACTTGAGTGCTGGGTTTGTCATGATTAAGCAAATCACTTTTTTTCTTCTTTGTCTTCTTTTCAAGTAACATTTTAGTTTGGTGTTCTGGCTCTGCAATGGGTTAAAAAAAAAAAAAAAAAAAAAAAAAGAAGAAAAGAAAAAAAGAGTAATACACCAGAGTGTGGCTAACCTGAGCTGCCCGTGATTGCACTGTTTGTGGCTTTCTTGGGGAGGGAAAAATTATTAGTGGGAAACTTGGCAGACATAAGCTTTAGGCAGTTCTTGGTACAGTTTTTTTCACTGCTTATGTGGGATGATGAAGATAACACCAAGAATAATCATGGATCTTATTCTTCCCTTTCTCTGTGTTTTTAGTTGAGTTTAATTTCTCTAGATGGAATCCTGTGTGGTTTAGGGTTTGACTAAAGTCAAATCAATGGGACTCTTTGGTTCTAGTTTTTGTATTTAGAAAGTGAGGGGCTGTATGCCAACAGGTTTTTATTGTGACAGTGCATCCTCTCCCCTGTATCTTTTGCTGCCTTGTATAAATCAGCTAGCAGTACTGCTGATTATACGTTGTCGTTATGTGGGCTGCTTTTGTATACACAATAATGGGTCTTAGAATAGAGGCAAGAAAACTCCTCCCTATGGCTCAGTCCTCGAGCAATAGATAAAATTCTGTGTGACTGTTGCTGTGGATAGATTTATTTTGTTTAATTTTTTTAATAGTGAGTTGTAAGATACAGTACTTAACTTTTACTGGCTTACAACTTGGGAGCAATTTCCAGAGTTCAGTTTATAAGCCTCTGGGAGGGTTTTTGCAGTAGCTTTTTTATTTTTTTTTTTAGGGGGGTTTAGGTATTTCAGCTATGACAGGACTGAATTTCATGCTCCTCTAGTATCAGGCACTATTACTTAAAATAGTTCCACCCTGCTGTGGGCTGAGCCTGTTTCCCTTACACCGCAGCGGACAGCAGCTCGCCGGGAAAAGGGCAGTGCAGGGGCATGCCTGAGCTGCTCAGGAAAAATCCACTCAAGCAGCCATCTGCAAATGAAAGTCAGGGATTATTCATTGGAAAGATCAGTTGTTTAACTGCCCCGTGCTTTCTGCTAACCTTTCCTGTCTAGGTATTTCTAGCCAAAGCAGACCCTGATAAGAATTTGAGTTGTTCCTTTTAGCTTTTTCCTTAAATAGTTTACAGTGGTTCAGATGGGTGTACTGATGTGACTTGGTACAGCAGGATGTCCTCTGGAGCAGGTTGTCAGGTGGAGCTAATTGTCACCAATCGATGCACCTCAGCAGAGTTCGAGTAATTTCTGCAGTCGGAGGCTCTGCTTTAATGGGTGTTGCTTTGGGAAGGTAGGCTGTACATTGTGTCTGCTTAGCATGGGTGGCTGTGCTTGCTGTTCTTGCAAGCGAGAGACGTTCCTTTCTTCTAGAAAGGTTGTTCTCTAACAAGTATGGATCGTTTTGGGCATTGGGTCTGAAACAGCTGAAGTGAAGAGAGCAAGCTGGAGATACTTGGGATCACTTTCCATGTGCAGGGGTGGAAGCACAGCATCCTCCAGCTTGTGCTAACCTGGCTGGAAGGGCTGAGTTAGAAATGAGACATGAATGTGGATGTGAGCACAGCCTGTGAAGTTTGACACACATATGCTATTCACAAGAAATATTGACTTTGGAGACAAAACCCTCTTGTATATCAAGAGAATGGTGCTCTGGCTTTTAGCGCGTCTTAAAATTTTACTGCTTTTTTTTTTCCTACCAAAATATTCTGAGTATTGTCAGACAGACGTGAGAAAGCAGGAGGCAGACTATGGGGAAGAAGAAGATGGGGAGTAGAAAAGAGAAAATGAAAGAGAATTTAGAGACATTTAATGCTGAGCAGTACCCACAATATTGTATTTAACCCCTGTGCATGTAACTGAAAAGGAAAAAAGTGGTGGTTTTATCCAAGTTAAAGGGGCCTAAAATGTCTAAATATTTCTAATGCAGATTTTTTTTAAAAAGTATTTGCTGAGACTGTGGAACTGCCACAAAATGAACTGCTTCAAACCCACTGATAATGGTAAAGCATTTCCACTATGTAAATGACTGCCTACACACTAAACAGAGAATAGCAACAAAGCTTTCAAGAACATTTTACATGTAAAGAAGCAGTTACTATTGTCTGCAGTACTAAGAGTAGTTGATTTGAGCCTAAATACGTGTAAGCAGTTGCAGTGGTGATAAAGACAGCTTGTAAAACTGCGAGGGAGCTATAGAAGAGCAGCAGCTTGGTTTATACATAAGATGATGGCATTAGCAATATTTAGAATTTAGTCACTTTAATTATTAGAAGGATTTTTGTGATCTAGAGATTATAAAGGAGAGTAGGCTTAAGGAAAATTGCAATAAACTACAGCCACTTGTAGGAATGATAAGCAGTTGCTTGGTTGAGCTGGAGTCCAGAAGGTGAAGACATGTTTTTGTGTGACATCATGGTGCTGGCTGAACAGAAACTGTTAAAATTCATTAGCTTTTTCCTTACTGGAATTATTTAGAAATGGCAGACCTAAGGCTTTACACGTAGATACAAAACCTCCTCCCTCTGTATCTCTAGAACTAACAGGGAAGGCTTAAGGACCACGTCCATATTTATAAACTGAGAAAAACTCCACCACTTTGCCTCTTGCAATAAACATGGCGTACAAACACACGTTAAACATCCTCAAGACGGTCATGCATTGTGGGAGAATATAAGTCAAGCAGTTTGGTATTGAAAAGAAAATAGAGTCCCAGTCCAAGATCTCTTTTGGGAATGGGAACTGAAGTGTTTCAGAAAGTTTTGGAACCTTAAAGCGTATGAATGTAAAAAATCCTTCTTAAGAAGAATTACCAGTCCTAAACATAAGAAGTTCACTTTTTGTGAAAGTTGGATAAAGGCAAGCTGTTAGAAAGGATCAACCTGCCTCTACCAATTTCAAGATGACCTCTAGTACAGTGTTGCACATGAAGCACCATCCCTCTCTTGGTGGATATGTCCTCCTCTTCAGTTGCTATCGAACCTTTTTCCCCCAAGACAGACACTGCTCCATCCTACTGTCAGACAAAGACTGAAAAGGATGATGAGCACTTCCCTGAAATTAATGCATTCAAGGCTTATTTCAGAAGAACAGGCTGGGGCTGGAATAGCATCTGGGCTTGTGGCTGGGCATGGCCAGGGGTTGCGCAGGGAGTTCCTGACAGTGGCAGCCAGTGATGGGGAGCACCTTGCGATGCCAATGCATATGCAAGGAGTGCACACATGCAAGATATGACTGTTAAAAGAAAAAGTAATGTAGCTATAAACCTACAGTGTGAAGAAATCATTGTAGAAAGATTGTATCTGATTTAATTATAAATATTTAGTTGGATGAAAATTCATTAAAAAAAATGTAAATCTCAATAGAGTTGACAGTCAAACTGCAGATATGAATAGCCTCATTACTGTAGGCAGCTATATCTAATTTTTTTTGCATTTTAATGACTCAGCTAAAATTCCAGGTCTGAATATGCCACAAATTTTATCTGCAGAAATGCATAAAAGGCTTTAGTTTGTTCTTAAATAGAACTTACCTAGTTTTCAATCTAATATATATATGACTTTTTGTGACTGTAGTCTCTATCAAAGGTTAGGGCACCATTCCTGTAGGTGCTAAAGAGGTTGCTAAGAATATTATTGCAGAGACCTTACAGTGTCAAAGTGGTGGTTGCAAATGAAGGATAACTCACCCTCCCCTCTTCCCCACCAAAACCCCAACCAAGATGACTATGGATAAGTTAACTTAGGAGTAAACAAATTGCCTGCCAGTGCTGATGCCTTAACTGCTATGAAATGGAGGGGAAGAATAATTTATTTAGTTTTCAGTATGCCTTTGGAGTCGGCTTCAAGTCCCTGCTCTGTGGTGAGTTTGCTGTGTAGTATCAGGCATTTCACATAGGCTTTCCATATTACACTTTCCATATCATGGTTTCCTATTTTTGTTAAATGAATCTGCCTCTTGTCTTTGAGAGTCGTGCACGAGTTTTTAGGCTGCGAGTACTATGGTAATGGATGTTAAAGGAATTGTTTCTGGGGTACTTAGTCAAACTCAAGTAGAATTAAAACAAACCTTCCAGTGTGAGAGTTGGTCTCTTAAGCGCAGTGTGCCTGGCATTGAGAAGACCAGCTGTGGCAATGCTTCCGTTTAATTCTTCACACAGCCTTTTTGACATATAGCTTTTTCTGTATCAATCTTTGTCTGAGGATAGAAAAACAAAGCTTTGTTGTGAAGGTGACTGCGCAGCCACAGAGAGCAGTGGTTTCAGCATGCTGCTGGCTGGCTCAACGAAGAGAAAAAAATCTTCAAGTAATGTTTGCTGCTGTGGTTGGTGACATTATCAGATTTCCCAGTGCAAATATCTTTGAGAGGAGCAAGCCTTCAGTTTTTCTTCTTAGGATCATTAATGAGTCATTATTTACTTTTGTCACATAGCAATGTGGGACTTGATTTCTGGGAAAAAAAAATTAACTCTGCCAAGGTCGATGCTGCACAGAAGCAGCATATTTCCCATAACAAAATCTCAGCTCATCACATGCAAAGTTTCCAGATATAACTTTCATTGTGATTTCATATTTTCCACTACATTCCTGAGGGACAGTAGTTCCTTTCAGATAAGGTCTGCTCAGTAATGAGCTTGAAAGCTGTTTCTGCTTGGAAAAGGAAAATCCATTAACAATACAGGAGAAGTACCACAAAAAGTTAGGATGCAAAGATGGGAACAATTCAGTTTGGGTTATGACAGGAATTTTAGGATGGCTGGATGTACAGTCTGAGGAGCCTGCACATTGCTGCTCTCCTGCTGCAGGGTGGGGCAGGGTGTGCCCCAGATTAAGATTTTTGGGGTTTAGTTTCACTACAATGCTTTAAACCAAGTAGTTTCAAGGGTCTCAGTTTGCCACTGTCCTGACATAGTTTGGCAAGTGGTGGGGAAAGAAACTTGCTTTTGTTTGCTTTAAACATCACTGGTCTGTTGTTGCTGCACTGTGTTTATTCTGTTTTGGGTGTTTTGGGGATTTTGTTTTTCTTTAAGCTGAGTAACAAAGCAAATAAGCTAAGCAAGTTTATGGGGTGCTCTCCAACTCAGTAAAAGTGGGGTAGAATACATTGTGCCCAGCCAAGCCCTGGAGTGATGAGGGACAAGTGCTTATGTTGTCTTAGTCACGCTGTGTGTTAGATGAAAAGGAAACCCAGCTATCTTCCTGGACAAGAGTAATTCCTAACCTTCGCTCAGATAGAGCAATTGTTTAGAAGGTATCCTTGCAGATCTGCAGTGCCAGGGCTGTAGGAGGAAGAGGCAAAGGAGGAAATAGTACGTTTTCTCCAGACTAGCCTGGACAGCTTACTACAGTGGTTTAGGAATAAGTAGGGACTGATTTTTGACACCATGATAGTATGTGAGGTTTGCCTCCAGTACAATTCTTGTCTGTGAACTTGGTAGGAACTACACACGTACAAACCAGCTCTTCTAACTTCTACATGACTGCAGTGCCAGGTCCCCATCTGTTATAAATAGAGGCAACTTCAGCAAGCTTAATACGACATGCCAGTTGGGGACTTGGCCCAAGATGTCAGGCTAAAACAGCGATAGGAGAAAATCTCTGACTTTTATTTTCAGCAGCTCTGCATCCATGTTAGGGCTGCCTCTTTCTCTTTTCCCCCTCCCTTCTCTCCTGCTGCTCTTACACATTTTATTT
Organism: Gorsachius magnificus; assembly: GCA_034008185.1. Classification (NCBI taxonomy): domain Eukaryota; kingdom Metazoa; phylum Chordata; class Aves; order Pelecaniformes; family Ardeidae; genus Gorsachius; species Gorsachius magnificus. The sequence goes on along the minus strand of CM067086.1, from coordinate 7,752,667 downwards.
GTCAACTTTGGAAGCGAATCAAATTAAATCAAAACAGAGGTGTTGGGTTGGGGTTTTTTGTTTGGGTGTGTTGGTTTTTTTTTTTTGGTCCCTGAATTTGTTTTCCGCTTGAATGTCAACTCCAATGGAAATATAAGAAGTTTTGGCTCAACTCCTGAGGTGTGAACTGACAGTAGTCTGTTCCTAGGATGTCTTTCTCTTAACCAGAATATGTAACAGATACCTTGCAAGCACCAGACTACAAGAAACTTCTGGCAGCTTTCTTTAAAATAGATCAAGGCAAGTAGTCAGCAATCATGACGTGGGTCTCCCCAGTTCCCTGACTGCTTCATTGCTTGGTCACCCATGGCATCAGCTCTACTAGTGGTTACTACTGGGGCTGTACAAAGCCTTATGTTAAAAATAAGGAATAAGAATCTCTTTTCACAAAGTGAGACTGCTAAAATTTGCAAACGGAAAAGGGAAGAAGGCACTTTGATTCTTGATATGCTTAAAGGCATGCTCTTCAGCCAAAGACTTGACTACAGTTCACAAGTGTCACCATGAAATCTTGACTGTTTGCCCAAATCCCATTATCATTCAGGAAGTTTGTGATGAGTAGATTTAAGCTCTAATCATGCAAAGCGTAGGAAAGTATGTGAGAATACCCACCTTTTATGGCATGGCATTTGTTGGCAGTATCGGCTTGGCTGTAGCAGACAAGATTAAAGGATTAGGAAGTAAGCCAGATACCAAACTGCTGCTGCTAAAGTTGTAATTTGCCAGTATATTGATTACAGAGGATTTTTTTTAAGCCTTCAGAACAGCATCCTGTATCCTTATTTCTATGTTAGCTTGTAACTGTCTATCTTTAATAAAATTGAGACCTTATTTCAAAAGATATGTGAAGTCTCCTATTGCTGAGGTGCAATCAATTAGTTTGGTCCATTTCTGTAGCTGTCTCTGTGAATTTGGTTATTTTTCTTTTTTCTATGACGTTTGCTGTGAGAGAGAACCAGATTTTTGACAATACGAGTGTTAACACAAGTAGGGAAACCCATGCTGAAGTCTGTTCTTACACTGGGGCAAGAGCAAACTTCAGTCTCCTTTGGAGGCTACTGGCCATACCCAACACTGCCTGCCTGTGATCCAGTTTCTTTTCTGGAAGACATTCCGGAACAGAGCCCTAAGGCTTGTTCTCCAAATTCCCACCTAAATTATTCTTTTCCCCCAAGTCAGAATATATTGTAATGCCTCTATTTAAATAACAGGGGGATTCAACATTTAAAAAAAAAATAGTAATATGAATGTAAGGAATTGAATGTTAAGCTCCTGACTTTCCTTTCTGTAGGACTCAGTAGGACACGAGGCTCTCATTCTGGGCTTGGTTCATTAATGGCACCAAGGGGGCAAGCTGATAGGAAACACTCCTGATAGATTGAGGTAGCATGAAGGTAGACTGGAGTGGCACCCAGACAAAATGCAAATCCAGGGAAACTGCTCCATCAAGTGTTGAAAGGTAAAACCGGCACTGCAGCACACTAAAAACACAGGTCTTCCCTGGGCCAGAAGTAAGGTGCTCTACAGGTGTCTCATACATGTGAAACATGCAAAATACCTACTAATCTTCATAGGCACAGACTGAGCACTGAGCTGTATAACATCTGAAGGGATGACCTTCACTTTAATTTGATGTTTAGTCCCTTCAAAAATCTAACACATCAGCCAGTTAAAAGCTGATCTTTTTTCTCTTCTGAACAGTTCTAATAAAAGTAAATGGTTTGCATGTGTGCAAATCACATTCAACTATATATTTGACAGTAAATATTTACTTGCTTTCCTTTGAAATTGCACAATAAGAGTTGCAAGATCTGTAGGGAAAGAAAAGTAAGCACTATTTCGTCTTGAATTTTAAGAGTGTATATGATTGTTCTGTTAAATGTTGACAGATATAAAGGCATATAGGTACAATATATATGTACAAATGTCAATGAAATAATTTGTAGGCTTGGATATGGCAGGCTTACTTCCTTCTACCATGGAAATCGGAACCCTCCTGGCCTGAACCTATATTTTACTTATTCACTTATTCTTTTAGGATATCTGTGTTGCTCACTGCTTAGAAAAAGTTTAGCAGCTACATGTGGACTTTGATTTATTTTCATTTTTTCCAAAATGAGTCCACTTTCACATAGCTACTTGAACCAACTGAAGTAGATTTCTTGGCTTCTAGGACTTTGTTAAGAAACTACACTGAAAAGTTCCTGAAAACCCTTGAAGGAAAAAAAAATCATTTATAAAATCTTAGTTGGAAAAGCCAACTAGCAAATGCACAGGAATAACTAACATGACCCGATCTTCATGAAAATGCAGTGCTGTGAATAATTGCATTATTGAAAAAGGAGTTAAGAGCTCTTAAATGTCAGGTCTTCAAAATCTCATTGCTGTTTAGATTTAAAAGCCATTGCTGACAGAGATTTTTAGCTGGGTGGCAGAAAATACGTAAATGGTTTTTCTGGTATTTTTACTTAAAGCCATTGAGCTTTTTCTCACTTCTGTCTGCATCCCAGGGATGTGACCAGTGCCTTCAGGAACCCCTAAACTTTGTTCTGCTCTACCGTAAGCCTCAGAAACAGGTGCCTAACATTCACGTTGCTGATTTGCCAGGTAGAGGCCGGAGCTGAGCAGCCCTCTGGCCATATCCAGTAGCTGCTCCTCATCACTGCTTCGTCTCATGTGGTAACGACCAAACTTGGTGAAATGTGCAGCTGGGAAAAAAGTCCTTAATTCTGAATTTAATTTGGATTATTTAATTTAAAAACCTGTGAATTCCTAAGCTTTTTAATTGACTTAGAGGACACAACAAGGCATTCGTCTTGCCTAAATATCTACAAACTGTATCTAAGCTAGCTTGTAGTCAGAGGAGAGAAAAAGACACTTTTTTGCATGCAAATTGGGTGCCGTGTGTTAGCCACCTGCTTTAGATGTTTCTGGGTGCCTGATCTGCGCTGAGTAAAAAGCAGGCGCAGATGCCTCTGACCACCCCACACAAGTCACTAAGGGGAGTAGGAACAGCTCAGGGTGTGCTCCCCTCCTCACTCCTGCACCCTGTTTGTAAATAATTATAAACAATACATTCTATAAATAATAGAGTTTTCATAAAGTATTTCCACATCCCACCTTTTTCATCAATATGAGTTAAAACCACTCGTACGAGAGCAGCCCATTCTGAGCAGCACTGTGCATTTCTGTCCATTTTACCAGCACCTAAAGTTTTCCCTGAATTTTGAGTTGATGAGAAAAAGATTAGTACATAGAAAAATAAATAACAACCAGCCCTACTTTGTTTCAGCAAAAGGCATGGAGGCTGAGTTACCAGCTTAGGACCTATTGCAAAAAATGTGCATTGGGATGCCTCCCTGAATTACAGGGAGAATGCAGGTTTTTTGTTTGGTTCTGTGTTGGTCTTTTTCAGTGAATTTGTCAAGATAGCTGAAAAACCAGCCTGAAAGGGAGAGTGGTAATTGCTGGGGGACCTGTCAGCAGAGAGTAAAGAAAAGGAGGGTGAGTCAGTGCAGAGTGATACTGGTTTTCGTCTAAAATCCAGAAAACCCCCTCCACTACTGTGCGGAGTAACAGGTGTAACCACAGGCTTTCCCCGCTCCCTCCCCCAGCCCAAGCTAATTTAGGTTTCTAAGCCTATGGAATGAGTGCAACATGATGGAGCCAGAATTTATGAAAAAAAATCCATGCTAATATAGGCTGTAAAATAAATGCAAACGAAAGCTAAAGTAAACCAGCTTTTATTCACATGAAAAAATAAACCTGTTAGCTCTGATAATCAATTAAAATATTATAGAATCAAACAATCACAGATGTAGAAGCTTATCCTCCTTAAAGTCATTATAAATCACATCCTTTCCTAAATCTCTCTATTCCCTCTTATTGCTTACGTTATAATCCCTGCCCGGGTATCATTTTCATTGCTAAACATACTGTTTGCCAGTCAGTTTATTAAGGTTTGTCTTGGTAGTGCCAAAAAAAATGCTCTTTTTCAAAGATAAAAGGAAGGCTAATATTAAAATAATAATTTCACTTCTTTGCTAGCAGAGCCTAATTATTGAAGAAATTGGCACATGAAATCTCTGAGGTGATGGGGAATTAGTATGTCAACAGGAGCCTGCTTTGAAGTTGACCCATACTGTTCTTGGTGGTGTTGGGCATACCCGGTTTCTTGTGATATATTGTGGGGAAAGAGAACTTTTTTTTTTTGGGGGGGGGGGGGGGGGGCGCGGAGAACAACCAACAGTAAAACTGTTGTTCTTTGCTGGTTTTAATTAATTAAAACTTTTGTAAAAAATAGATGGGACACATAGGAGACACAGAAAGTAAAAGCAGACAGAAGAATTATAAACTTGAGACTGATAAGAATAGCAAAGGGGCTTTAAGGGGCCTAAGGCAATTAAAGAAAATGTGAAACTATTGCTTTTGTATAGGAGCTGTTGTTTGGTGACACCAAGCTTACAGCAATGATGTCAACAAAGCACTCCCAAGTACCGTGAGAGCAGTAGGGTTGAAGAATGTTATTGGATATAGTGAGGAGTGCTCTTAAGTTACTGCTACAAAAGCAAACACTTGCATTAGGCCTGAAACTGTTTATCGGTTGACTCGAATCCTGGGGGGAGCACGAGCTTAACAGCCCTACTGATTTATATGGAAAAGCTATTATGAACATGAAGCAGAGCTACTAAAACATAACCTAAAATCAAGCTTGAGAGCAGATGAGATGTAAATTAAATGTGTTATTTTTTTCTATGCTTTAGTTGGTGGCAGCCAAACCCGGTGCCAAGAAAAGCTGTCCAGGTCGTGGCTGTGCTAGCGCTCAGTAGTGTGAGAACTGAGAGACAGAAGCTGCTAGTAAGTGGGAAGGCTTTTAGACCTTGAACAGTCAATATCGCTTCAGTTTGAAATCCTCAAGTTACATGAAGACTTGATGAAGTAAAATCAAATAACGTGTCATCCAAATATGTATTTTATATATATAAGATAATATATATGTACGAAATCTTATTGAAACAAGAAGTGAGCCAAGTAATGTCCCCTTTTTGCATTGGTAATGCTATTTCAAATAAGAAATAGAAATGGCTCCAGTTCACGGCAAACAGCTGATGGATCACTATGGTTGGACATGTATGGACATCAGAAAAAATGGCAGCCTGGTCTCTAGTAGACCAAAAACCTGGGAATAACAGCACTTGAGATAAAGAAAATAGGTCAAGAAGAGGTTACATGGGTGAAATCTGTCAGTTAAGAGCAGTCAAGTGTTCTTCCTACATAGTTGCATTTCACTTTACGTTTAAGGTGAAACTGTGTGTTCTTTGATGTTCACAACTTCCCTTAAAGATCAAGCCAAGCAAGAAACAATTGGTGGTTCATGATTTTGGTCCTAGAATTATAAAGATGACCTCAGTGGTGTTATGTCAACTTATACCAGTTGGTAGTCTGGACAATGATATGGGTCCCCCATACCTCCATAAAGATTTACAGTAGCTCAGGGAAAGGCAAATTTTAAGTGTAGAGTTGAAGAGTTAATTATGGCTGAGCTTAGTGTTTGCGTTAATGTAACTGTACTGATTTTGGTGTCGTTCCTTCAAATTTGTCTCTTAAGAACAGACTCTCTGCTGCGATTTATCAGTGGGGAACTACCTATTTTGCTGAGGGAAGGAAGTCTTCAATCTAGAAGTATTTTTTTTTCTACAACTGAATATGAAAAGTAAGAGTTATCATCAAATTTGAACACTTGGGTTTCCATTACGGAATTTGGAGAAGAGTGTGTGATCCCTGGGGTGCTCATTCCAGTGTCCCAAGGCTTTCTTCTGTAACTGGAAATGTTACGCAGAGGAGACAGGACCCTCTGTAATCTCAGTGTAGAGGGCTGAAGTTCCTCGTCTTTTTGAGTCCTCATCACATTAGTTACATAGAAATCTGATTTTTAAAGAAATGTGACCATCGGGTGGATTTGTTTTGTTTTCTGATTAATTGTTAGATAATTGGTGCAGATTATGTTTTTTCTGACTGCCGCTGAGTTGACCAGAGTTCCCATGAGGTATCAGTTGGTTGTTTCTGGCAGTCCTCTTAATAAAACCCTGGTTTTATTAAATTCTTGGTCTCTGAATTTAACAAATTCCCACATCAAAGTTGATGGGACTCCAACCTCTCCTCACTATAACCCTGCCTCGAGGCAGAAGTGAGCTATAAATGTTCAGCTACTTCAGGACTAGGATGAATTGGCTGAAGTGTTTCATATAAAAAGACATCTTCAGTTAGTCCATTTTAAGTCACAGTTCTTCCTGCCTGACTGTGTGAAGACCCAAGCATCTTGCTGTCCCATTTATTGAACGGAGCCATTGGACATCAGTGACACTGAAGCTCTTTTTAAGCTGCTTCAATGTGAGTAACTTTAAGCCTGCAATGCAATAAATCTTTCCTTGAATGTATGTGGACAACTATAAAGAGGTAAGTATTGGGTCTTTTCTCGGACACACTAACAGTGTACTTGCTTAGTTGAATTTCTGGAGCAGTTAGAAATTAAATTTTTAACATTCTCTTTACCAGAGAAGATGTAGCGTGTTAAAATTTATCTAAACTTTGGGTTGTGTTTTTAAATGTATTTTGATGAAGTGGTACTCGCGTGCGTGTGTGTGTGTATGTATATACATGTTAAGCTTTCTGCTTTGCTCTAGAAGTGGGGAGGAAAGCTGTTGGTAACTCAGTTTGAGAGTGGCAGAGAGGAGTTGGCCTGGTGATAGGCACCACGTGCTCAACATTGAAAACGCCACTCCAACCCTTCCCTGGCATGCACACTGGACAGAAAGATATTTTGACATTTTTAATGTGATATGAAAGCATATGGATATTCTCTTGTGAAATACAACCAACTTACGTGTTTTATGTCACTCTGCTTTGAGACAGCTGGAGATGAAGGCAGGCTGTAACTATAAACACCATTAGTCCTTTTTTTTCCCCCATCTGTGTGGAGTACAGCCATCGCTCCTCCTACGCTTTTAGACCCGTAATGATGGCAGGCTACCTGCCCCACCTGCACACCATAGGGGTGTTGAAAGGTGCCAGGTAAACCGAAACACAGGCAGCTAGGCTTTTGTGTGTATAAGGTTGTGTTTCTTGGCTGTGCAAACATTAACTGAAAATATTAATTACTGCCTGTGCCATAAGATCTTTATGAAAATGTCATAAGAGATCCCTCAGATTATTATTTTAAAAAAGGTGGGAGGATGCTGCAACTCTCCCAGTTGGTTTTTGAGAGCTGCTGGAAGAACCGATGGCTGGAGGAAGGCGCTCAACACGAGCGCACTGTATCTGGATGAGGCCCCAGCCCAAAAGCTACTTAAAGCACTCCCCAGATTCCCCCAAAGGAAGGGGAGGCCTTGACATGGGGCAGTACCAAAAAACCTTTGCAGTCATTAGTGCTGTCCCCTGTACTGCAAGCTGCCTGCAACGAGCATGTCGACATCTCTGCGACGTGCTCAGATTTCAAAGGCCGTCCTTCCAACCAGCTGCATCTGAAGAAATCGAGCAATTTTTTAAATTTTTTTTTTTTTTTTTTTTTTTGAAGATACCATGCCAGGCCTTTTGAAATGAAAGCTGGGGCTTGCCTAGTGGAGATTAATGCAGGAAAAATGCTGCTGGCTTGATAAGCCACAGATGTCTGTGAGATTTGCTGAGGCTGTTGACAGCTCGTGATGGTTTGCAGCTTGTGAGTCCCTCTTCCCCAGGACCAATGAGCTGGATACGTTGCTGGTGGTGCGGGGCAGGGTTTGGCACAGCATGGCTGTTGGGTGAAGGGTTTGAGGAGACCTGGAAGAAAAACTGATGGGAGCTTTTAGGCCTGGTCTGGACGCAGACTGTTGTTGCGGGGTTTTCTTATGTGCTGCACCTGTTTATGCAAGAGGAGTGACTTTTTTTTTTTTTTTTTTTTGGAATAACGTCACTACTGGAAACTGGTTTTATATTACTGTAATGGGATATAAGTTGGTGAAATTTTGTGAAAGCATAAGATGGTGGTGGAAATGCCGCCTATTGCATTGGTCTGCGGGGGATTGAAAATACGACTTATCATAGAATCATAGAATGTTTTGGGTTGGAAGGGACCCCTAGAGGTCACCCAGTCCAACCCCCCTGCAGTGAGCAGGGACACCACTAACTAGATCAGGTTGCTCAGAGCCCCATCCAACCTGGCCTGGAATGTTTCCAGGGATGGGGCCTCCACCACCTCTCTGGGCAACCCCTGCCAGTGTTTCACCACCCTCGTTGTAAAGAATTTCCTCCCTATATCCAGTCTATCCAGACTTATGTTGGTGGAATCATTCCTGATGGGTAGATAGGAGCTGTGCTTCTGTTAACTCTACATATATAATTAAAACTGTGCAACTTTTTTTTAGAGAAGACCTTCATTGAGTCCTGTTAGGTAGTACCAGTAACGCTAACAAATTGACAGCAACTTGTTTGCCTTTTTTAAGTTTAAGAGCATCCCCTCGTCAAACACTGTCAGAGGAGCTGTGCAGAGTGGGGCAGGAGGTCCCCCTGCAGCCTGTTAGGAAACGGGGTGGACTGGGTGTGATGAGAGTGTTTGTTCAATGTCTTAATGATCTCATTTGTCCTCCCTTCCTTCTCCTGTCACTCAGCCCATTTCTGAAATTTTGGTAGCTTGTTGGAAGGGATACTAAAACTCTAAAATCTCAATCCTGAATAACAGTCTCTTCAGAGGCTGTAATTTTATACACGAAGTTAGGACTTCTCATCTGTATCGCTTATTTTTATATAGAGGTATTTTTATATATTTATATATATAAGTTAGGACTTCTCATCTGTACCACATATATATATATATATTATACATACAAATATATTATCTAATTCTAATTTAATCAACCACTTTATCACCTTGGCATTTAGGACTCCAGGTATTGTTTTGGGGGGGAAGAAAGTATTTTTAAAATTTCTTCTGTCAGCTCACATTTGTGTTGCTTTGTTTTTAGAAAGTTACAGATGATTGCTTATGTAAAACTTCATAATTTCTTGACATTTTCCACACATATAGATTACATTCTTTGTGAGATGCTGCCAAGTTTTGAATCAAGCTCTGTTGTCTTTGTGCTATCAAGGCCAAGTACTTCACTGACTTGTGGAGATAATGTACACATGAAGTTATCCCTTGCATGCTGTCAGTGACCTTTCATGCAGGATTCCCCTGGGAGCGTCATCCTCTGCTTGGATTAAGGTTCTTCCGAAGCTGCATTCTTGCATGCCATGATATTGTATGTTCAGATTTATTTTAGACAGAAAAATAATTAAATTTGCTGGTAGTTTTAATTTTGATGTGATGCTTTTTTCATAACCTTAAAATACCTTTGCACATACTGGTGTTTATATGCAACTTCTTGGTACTGATACTTTCCACATCTGGACAACAGATTGGAATTGTTACAACCCCAATGTCCAACAAGTCTCAGGGAAATGCAGAGAATTGCTATGCCAAAATATTTTGACAATAATTTGAACCAAAATAATCTTTGGGTTTTTTTTTTTTTCTCACAAGAACAGCAAAGTTTTCTATAAAAATGTGATAAACACTAGGTAAGAAAATGTATTCACATTATCTTGAAATTGATGTAGTGATTTAAATGCAAATTTATCTATAATATCAATCTATGCATGTGCTCGTAAATGAATTAGCAAAGATTCAGGCCTTTCTTGTCATCTTTGCAATGCTGTCATTTTTTCCTAGTGGCAGCCTCTATTGGGTGCCCAGGCTGGTACAGTTTGCCTTGTGTCTAATCAACGTCTCACAGTGCACTTTGGAGGCAGCTGATATTTGGCATATATGTTTTTATTGGGAAAACTTGTACATTGGTAGCACACACAAGTTTGATAGAGGGTAGCTGAGAAATAATTTCCATTAAATGGTAGGAAAACTTTTATTCCCTGTGCCCTCAGAAGTAGCAATAGTTCTAGGGGAATTTTAAAGGAAAATGGTATAAAACTTACAACAGTGTAACTTTAAGCAAAATGTTTGTATATTTGAGGAGGAAAATTGAAAATAGTTTTGTTTCAATTCTATAAAATAAAGAAGTTCCAACATTTTTTTTATTTTTTTTTTTTGAGTAGGTGAGAAGGATGGCCACTGGCTGTTATGTATCATAATACATAAAAAATCAACTGGATCTCATAGATCTTTCCAATATCCTGTGTTCACAATCTAGGGGGGAAATAAAAAGTATTATAGATCGGGCTCATCTGATTCTTCTCTATGCTTATGAACACCCAAGAGATTGGTCTAGCAATAGTATAGTAAATTTCTGATGCCCTCTAGTACCATCAGGGCATTAGCAAAGGAACTGCCGTTACCTGCATTTACAAAGGGGTAACTGAGGCACAGCTCAGTTGAGCCCCAGAGAGGACTTTTTTGTCAGCTTTCCTCTTTGTGGCTTGTCAGTGCGAAGTTAGTTTTGCAGTCGTGTTGGTTTTGCAGCTCCTGTGGGGCTCTTGGTAAAGCTCCCACGTGTAACTGTCTAGGATCCCATATCCTTGGGTGGCGTAGACCTCGCTATTCAGGACGTTGTTTTTCCTTACCCAGAGGAACAAACTCTTGCTAGTTCATCAGCTGTAGACTGGTGTGCACCTTTGCAGGTAAACCCAACCACGTAAATGTAAATTCAACTCTAGGAGTTTTGTGACAGGCAGCAGGGTGAAAACGTTCCCCCCGTTTGGGATGGGAGCGTGCCTCCCTATCCCCAAACAAAGTTTCTTTTAGGTAGCTTGTCTGTTGTGCTACGCCAACCTGTGGTGGGGATTTCAGCGTTGTTTATAGCTTTATGATGCGAGTCTGTAGGGTAAGACATAAGCGCAGTTCACTGAGGCTCTAAGAAAAAGTGTTTTAGGTAACTGATGCATTCCCTGAGTTTTCGACAGACTGCTGTGCTGTGGCTGAACTATGACTTCTAAGTAGTTCTTAGTGCCTTGAGTCTTATTTTCACGCTCTTAATGGTGATGTTATTTAAACCCATTATTTGTTGGGTGGAATGGGTCTTGATCTGAAAATGTCTTAAAGAAGTGGGTACCTTTGTGGAAATAAAAATACAAAACTTGCCCTATCAAATGTCAGAAACGGCAGTGCTACACAAAACCCCTGCAGGAGCGTTTGGGTTTTTTTGGTTTTGTGTGGGTTTTTGTTGTTTGTTGTTTTTTTTTTTTTTTTTTAAGAATAATGGGAAAGTGTAATTTATGCCTAGATAGATAATTAGTGGTGTTTTACCGCTGAAATGTACACCACTTGGAGGAACAGTCACCAGAGCCTTTCACACCTGCATGGGGTATGAAATTCCAAACAATTAAAACAATTAATATTTCGTCCTGAAAAGAAGTCTATGTGCCTTAGCAAAAAGCATGTTGTAGGAGTGAAAACAAATGTGTTAAAGCAGAATGTGTGATAAATGGGAAATGTACTGTCAAAGAATTCCCGACACGGCTTTTCATTTCCGAAATTAGAAACAGAATAACTTTGTGAGCCAGTGTCACTTGCAAGGCTGGATTTATTGTAGTATTCCTACTTTTGCTTTTCAGGAATGGGAACAGGGAATTGTTTTGTTTGTAAAGAGCAAGCAAAACCACACAAAAAAAAAAAGGTACAGTGCCATTTGCTCTCTTGGTTGAGAACAGAAAACTAGTAGCATAGAGCTAAAAGTTACCTTAAAAATAAACTTGTCTTAACCCTACATATCTTCTAGCTGAAAAGAACTGTAGAAGAGGGGATACCCCGCAAGTTTTTATGTTAAGTATCAGTTTGCTTTGTCCTGTCCTTGCTGCGTAGGTGTTCACTCCCTGTTTCTCCAGAGCGGGGTAAAAAGACTGCAGTGTATCAGTCACTTCGTTTTTACACTTGCACGTTCCATGGATTTCATTAGATTTTAATCGTTACATTTAAAAGATTTTATATGTACCTTGAGAAAGTGAATGCCTAAAAAGAAGGATCTTTTAGCTGACAGCTCCAAATGTCATTCCTGAGTGTTTGTGGAAGTGTATTAAAATTATTTCTTCAGATGAGAAAAGGAGAGTCGTTTGACAGAAAGGGAAAAAAAAAAGCAACCTTTTTTTTTTTTTTTTTGTCATCTTTGTAGAGAAGGGTGGAAAAGCATTTAAGAAAATGAAAGCTGAAATCCTTTGCAAGCCTGGTGCAAAGCAGGAAAAGCTGCCTGCGCTCTGAGGCTGCTCGATGTAGTCTCTCTGCTGGTTCCCTATTTTTGGAAGCCTCTGTAGAAGGTCAGTGGGAAACATAAGCCCCGGCTCCTAAGGCAAAAGCAGCCTGGATTATCATTTACGAGAAACTAAAGACGGATTGCTAGTAGAGAGCAAATAGTTACTCCTGTTAGTATTTCCTAGACGAACGCAAGCAGCTTAAATTTCAGTTGTTCAAAATTAGTTGCCGAATTTAAAAAAATGTCTAGTGCTTTTTTTTTTTCTCCCCCCCCCCCGGTCAATCATTCATTGCTTATACCTAATGTTTGAAATCTAATCACTGTTGCTGAGAAAATATTTCAGGAAACTATCTAGACAAAGCCTTTTAATATAAATTTTAAGAGAACAGCTGTTTGCCAGTTTGATAAGAATAAATCTTATATATGTTCATAACCGTATACTTTGTTCTGTTTTAATGTGCAATTGCTGCACTTATATTAGGAAGAAATAAATGCCTATACTGATGCTTTATGTGTTTTATTGGAAATAGCCATTGAAAGAAAAACATACAGCAGCTCACAAAGGAGTTGTCTGGAAATTCCTTATTTGCCTGATGGTTATCTTGGTTTAGGCTTCTTGGCTGTGGTCTCTCTGGTCAGATTAGGACGCACTGGACAGGAGGTTGCTTCCCATATCTAAGAGCTGTGCTGGTTTTTGTCTCCCTGGGTGAGGGATTGGGATACAGGGGATGTCAGGGTGACTTGGGGGTTTGGTCTCAGTATGCCTGTGCCCATCCTAGTCTTCAGCTCCAGCTCCCCAACAAGCGTGCCTTCCTGAGTGCGACAGCGCTGGGTTTTGCCTGTCGTGGCCGGGGCTCTGGTCCCCAGAGCGTCCCTGGCCAGGAGCTGTGGCTTTGTCTCTCTCGTGCCGATCAATGGCTGCGACTCTCTTAAGAAATCTCAGTACATGCCTTCTCCAAGGTAAGCTGGATTTGTGTTGCCTTTTAAAAATCTTTTTAATGTTAACTAAAATAATCAAACCTTAAAGTATGTTTAAATAAGTTGCATATTAAAATTCTAGTCCTTCAGAAGTGAAGAAAGTGCCAATTTCCTCATTTGATGAATACCAAAAGCTGATTTATGGCTTCTTTGGACACTCAGTCATGCGGCAGAGGCAAAGGAGCAGCTGGTAACGTGACCAGTAAAAGTTAAAATAAAGGGGAGGAAATGCTATATAACAGAGACAGAGGGATATTATTAGCTGCTGTACTCTGCTAGGGCAGCTCCAGGGAATGGAGCGCTCTTTAGGAGGCCAGGGAAATTTCCCCAAGGCTCCCGTACCCATCTCACACACACACCAGTTTTCAGGACTGGTGTCTCCCAGTGGGAGCCAGTCTGGACCAGGCTGTGCCACGAGAGAGATGAAGGGCAATAGATGCAGGGAAGTGCTGGGCAATTCCACAGCTCAGTCCAACACTTGCAGCGTGACTTTGCTAAAAGGGATTTCTTCAGTGTAATTAAGTGTGCTGGATAAGAATGAAAAACATCATGAGCTGAGGCAGCTTGGGGAATTAAAACTGAACTTTTTTCTGCATGTTGTGATATCAAGTTGGGCAGGACCAGGGTGACCCTTCATTGAAGGCAGGTGGCAAAGTACAGACCTGCTGGACAGACATTGATGTTTGCACCTGGATCGCGGTGGAGGATGCCATGTCAGTAACTCAAGGAAAACCAGGATTCCTGCTCCTGTCCCGTACAGCCCTCTGTTCATAGGAAGTGCAGGGCCATCCGTCTCCTAACCTTACCGAGCTTGCTCTTAAGGCCTTGAGTCTTGCTCACACCTCTCTTAGGGAGAAACTGCTCCAGACATTGATTGCTCTGATAATGCAACCTCCTCTTCCTCCTCCTGTTTGACCACCCACGTCTTCAGATGAGACCTCAACCCCCTGAGCTCAGTAGGCTGGCAAAGAGTGTGAGGTGCTGTAATGTGTACAAACTCAAATTTCTGCATGGAGTGAAAAGGCAGGAAAAATTAACATTAGTAATTTTTAACTTTAAAAAAAAAAACCAACAACAAAAAATCAATCAATCAAAAGACCCCCACAACACCCACCCCAACGTTCTTAAAACAGAAAGAAGCCCTTCACATAGGAAACCACAGGAGGAGCGTTTAGAAGGGCTAAGAAAGAAGAATTCAAACCCTGGAAAAGGTACATGCAATAGCAAATGAGGCCAGGTCTGGCTCACGATGTTTTTTGTGACCCATCTGCACATATTCCAGATGAAATTCCTCTTTCTTAAATACTGAGAGAGCTGAACCATACCCAGCACACTGAAGGAGGTACCGTTGACATGTGCGTAGCAGCACGAATGCTTCCCCGTGTCTGCTGAGGACTCCTCTTGTGACACAGTGTAAGACAGCATTCATGGTTTTCCTAAGTGCGTCGCGCTGATGCTGATAGTTATTGCAGGAACAGCTCAGGCACACAGCTGCTTCTCAATCATTTGCAGCTTTTAATAAGCTATCAAATTGTAAAAATAAAACCCTTGCAATTAGTCTTGTGCGTTTAACATTCAGTTTTACGCTATGGAAAGGTCACCCCCACTTGCATTTTCTTTTTTAAGTTTAGCCAGTTCCTTGTATACAGCAGCCCCCAAATTCCTTTCTGCTGGCAATGCTTTTTAACTTAATTCATAGAAAGATTTTGTATTTTTGTCTAAAGATACTGAAGGAAAATACTTAAAGATCTGTCCCGTAGCTACTCTTGACAATTTCTGCCAGTAATTTTTCTCCAAACTGATAGTTCTTAAAAATACTCACTTCCATTTTGTCTTGACTCAACTTCTCATGCAATTTACAGTTTCTCTGCTAATCTTTAATCTTCTTTTGAGTAATGTTACTCCTGTGTCACCATGTCAAATGGTTCATTAATGTCCAAATGCGAGATCTCTTACATCAGCTTTCTTTGATGAAAGTTTTCTAGAAGGAAAAAGTCAATACTTGGTAAGCCAGTCTACGCTATACGCTCGCTTTCCCCTTTGTCTCACAAAGCTTCTTTCTCCTTCAAGATTTCTTAAAAAGCATTAAGTGCTCAAATCTAATTCTTTGTACTTCTCTGAGCAATATTTTTAAGTATTGGTACTATATTCTTGCAGTATATTCTTTTTTATCAGCTGGAAGCATCTGTGACCTGGAAAAGTTATCATTAAATACTTATGTAGCTGCTTCTGCCTTTAACTTCTGTGTTTGCCAACCTGGATATATTAAATTTCTTGTGTTTTGCTTCCATCTTAGCTGTGATCATCTCATGTCCTCATTGCTATTATTTATATCGCCCTGATCCATCTTGAAAACTGAGGTCAAGTTCTCATTTAAAACTGTGTCTAAATCACCCTCAATCTATGTCCTATCTATATTGTATAACACCTCTTTTATTTTTCCCCCTTGCTGTTCTCCTGTTTGTACACAACAATCTTGTTGCTGTTTGTTCTGAAATACAGCTCTTCAAATTTGCAAAACGACATTTGTTCAAATTGTATTCAAAAACAGAACAATCTTTTTTATAGACGGTGTGGTATTTTTCATATATCTTAAACTTTTTTCTAAATCCATCTTGCACTTTTTAAAACCAAGTTTGTATTTGTGTCATTGTAGAAAGTGAGGTATGTTTATTAAAAAAAAAAAAAAAAAAAAAGCACTAAGAAGGAAAAACAACAGCTCCCAAACTGCAGATTGAAAATTAGTTTGTCCTTAGCAAGTGAGATGGTTTTGGCAGCAATCGCACTAAACAGGGATTTTCCAATCTTGGCTGCTAACATGAGATTCCTTGTTTAGGATCACATTGCTCATAGATTACAGAATTGGCCACAGAATAGACACACTGCTCAAATGACAGATTTGTCCAACCTGTGCCGTGTTACAGGAAACGGGGCCATGTTTTGTAAACCAGAGCTAATATTTTCCATCTGTAACCAAGTACAAGACTGATGAAGGACATAAAGAATATTCTGCAATGGAGAATGACAGGAAAAAGAAATTCCTGTTGTTTTTTTTTTTTAAAAAAAATTGCATTTCATTTTTGTTTATTTCTCTCATTATAATTTGTATTGTCCTGAAAATTAATGTTGTTATTCTCTAGAAAAGTGTACCTGAAACAGCCCAGAGCAGCTATGAATAGACACATTATCCAGAGAGGCCTTTGTACCTCTTACGCACTTTAAGACAAAACATTTCCCTTTAGCAGTTGACTTTGTAACATTCCCATGAAAATGCATTGTGTATGGGTTTGGGCAAAATGTCAAAGATGGGTCAGTTGCGATGTGCTTCCTGCCCCCCTCCTTCCTACAGGACTGAACAGGCTCTGCCAAATTTTGATTTCTTTTCTAATATACCCAAACTTACGTATGTTATGAGAAAACTTTATATATGGTATGAGAAAACCAAGACTCCTACTTTGCTTTACCCTAGCAATCCCCACTGAACATGACAAATCCAGAAATGAAGTGCTAGATGTTGGCCATAAAGAGCTTCCTACTTCTCACACAAAGAATGAGCAATGGTAAAGACTTCACGTGCATCCACTTGCACAAATGCCTTAGTACTGGGCAATAGTCAGCTTTGGTAATTATTAGCTTATCATAGCACTAAAAGGTCCCACTAAAGTACCACTTCCCATTCGGGGACGGGGGAGATACCCGCGTTGGAACTGCTCCTCTTTGATAGTGGACAGAAATAACAATGCATCTCTTCCTGAAATAGGTACCTTCTGTCGGATGGGTGAATCCTGCCCTCAGCTGGCCACTTCCTTTTCTCTGATTGTAGAGGGAGAGCTGCGGATGTTTATGTTGTACGTTCCCGATCTGCAGTTACTGAGCATCTTGCAGCCTGTAAGTGTAACACGTGAATAGCTGTCATTTTTCCAATTTGTCCTTGCTAGAGGAGAGCTTGCTGGGAGATGCTGTTGCATTTTCAAAATTGGTTTAGAGAGAATGGGAGCCTCTGGCTGGGGTGGCGGCAGGGTAGTCCGCTGTCAAGAGCTCTTGCAAACTCATTACATGTGGGCAAAGTGTGTGTGGGCAGGAGTTTGCATCTGCAAGACTGGAACCGTGTTTTAGAAGCTAGGGCTAGAAGCGCCAATGTGAAAGTGAGTGCTGTATAAGATCTAAATAAATCCTCAGTGGATGATGTCGGGGTGCAGGAGGGGAGATGCTTGCCGGGCTGGGACTTCCAGGGTAGGGAGGTGGGGTAGCCAGCAAATGATGCTGGTTTCATGCAGAACAGATGGCCACAAAAGTTTCACGCTTGTGGAAGAGGATTTCTAAAAGGGTAGGATTTGGCTCAGAGTATTTCTCAGACTGTGGTGCCTGCAGCAGTCATGGGGCTGTGTTTTAACCCCAGTGTGAAAAATGCTGTATGTATAAAGAATCCTCTGCTTAGTTGTATTCGATAGCAACGACTGCACTAAGCCCATGAGTGGCTAATTTTTTATTTTTTTTTTTAAATAAGATTGTCACTCCTGTAAACTACTACTGCACCCACTTTCACCCTAATTTCCATCTGCACAGAGTAGCACATGGCTAATCTAGGACTGTGATGGAGGCATACAAATATTTTAAAGTGCTCCTAGAAAGAAGATTTTATGTATAAAGATTAGCAAATCACTGGTGGGAAACGCAACTAAGTTATGTGTTTTGAGAGAAATATAGTAGCAGTGGTGACTTTCTTTTACCAGACAATGGACCCAACTGTAAAATTTCATTTAGTAATTACGTATTTCTGATACATAGACAACTCACTTCTCAGTGCTTGTAAAATACAGATACTTTCAAATACAGTTTAGTATCGAATGAAATGGTTTTCTCATACTGAGTAACAACATTTTCCAGGAGGAAACAGCTTGTAGTGATGTTACAGCCCCAGCCTTCGGTAGGCTGTGTAAGAGAAATATCGGTACCCTCTCAAACGGTGACAGAATTAGGGACTGTCACTTCAAAGAATCTGTCATCCTACCTTAGGCAGCCAGTGTCTATTAAAATAGTGATGGCAAAAACAAAGAGGCTGTGCCCTGGGGGGGGTGGGTACCTGCTTAAGATGGCTGCTGTTCCAGACTGGGAATCTGTGCTTGTCTTACTGTAAACTGAGACTTTGAGCAATGGTCTGCAACGTGTTGTGATATTTGTAACCATAGGTCGAGCGAGTGAATACTAACAATTCAAATAATTAGTCTTAAAGAAAGGGGGTGGAGTGCCTAGCTATTGGGGGGGTGGTGGGGGTGGTGCTTTTGTCTGCATTTTCATCTGGTAAGAGTGAGAAAAGTTGTTTTGCTTTGTTTTTTTCCCCAAGGTAAGTCAAGTCTTGAATTTGTTTTAGATTGTGGTTTAGGATAGGAGCTCTCCTTGGGCCAAAAAGTAGGCGTACTTGTGTATTTGGTAATATTAAGCCTTCTAGAGTGAACACTGGTATTGTTTTAATGTAATAACTAACTAACTTTTTCATCTTATGAAGCAATAATCATTGATGCTTGGTATTGCTATTGCTAAGGTTAAGTCTAGAGTTCAAGCTTTGCTTAGGTCTCATTTGAGCCCCAGAGAAGCCTCATTATTAACAGTTAATGTTAATCCCAGGGAGATGGGGCAGCAGAGCAGAGTACCATTTCCCACCCCCCTCAGGCAGGAGGATCTGAAAGAGCAGCACTCTGGTGGTTG
The DNA here is from genome assembly GCA_034008185.1 of Gorsachius magnificus. Classification (NCBI taxonomy): domain Eukaryota; kingdom Metazoa; phylum Chordata; class Aves; order Pelecaniformes; family Ardeidae; genus Gorsachius; species Gorsachius magnificus. Next base: position 7,733,732 of record CM067086.1, on the reverse strand, counting down.
CTGTGTGTGGGTGAAATTAAGTACATTTGGAATTGGAGAGCTGCTGTGACCCAGATAACAGAGACACAGAATAAAGCTAATGCTCCAAAAACGAGAGCTGGTGTTGGAATTGCTAAATGCCGCTTTAGTCTTTCTAAGCAGGACAATCAATCAGCTACCTCTAGTCACTGGGTCAGGGCTTCGTGGCATGTTTGTTCTGGCTGGTTCAAATGAAAGCTGGTTGGAAGTCTGCTGCTTGATGCCAGTTTTGGCCAGGCAGGTTAAGGGCAGGCACTAGCTGTCCCACGCACAGGCTGCTCCTCTTGCCTGGTAGGCTGCTGTTGATTTTAAGATTGGTAACAAAACTGGGAAATAGGGTTGTTTCAGAAAAATAGAGATAGCTGAGCCTACATAACTAGTGGATCTCTTAAAGTTTGTGGCTACAAGATAAAGGCCAGCTTTAGCAGACGCTCATGTTTCTGTTCAGCATTTGCCAGAAATACCCATGATGGTTGTGACTAGGTCGTCTGATTGTGCTTTGCTTGTGAGTAGGACTGGAGCCAGCGCTGTGGCTGTCAACACAGGGCATTCAGACGCAGGCGTGTTGTGGGAACATAGTCCTGCAGAGGCAGGGTGAGAGCTGGCACTTGCAGGAACCTGCTCCTCTTTGGAGGAAGGTTCAGTTTTCGTTTCCCTAAACTGAACTAAACACTTCTGTATTATTAAGGCTGTGGTTAGTGCAGAGATGGAGACTCCAGCTCAGGAAAGCTGAGGCTGTTGGGTCAGTTCTTGGATCCTTGTACTCAAAGCTGGACAAGGACAAGGAGAATGCTTTATCATGTCCAGTGTCGGTCAGGGATAAGCTATCTTGCTACACAGAGCTAGCCCTGCAGCTCCCACCACCACGACCCCAGACGGTCCCTGTAACGGGTTTGCTGGTTTTGATTCAAGAATGAGTTCCCTAAGGCTAGATCAAGTGACAGCCAAGGATGGAGGTTAGCAGTGGGACTGCAGGCTTGCTTCTGCTCTTTGCCCTGCCTTTCGGGCTTAGGCTGGGTGTGTTGTTATCTAGTGACTCACCCTGGGGCAGTACTTACAGGTGGGATTAACACTGGATTAAATAAAGATATGAGACCAGGAGGGATTAAACACCTTATTTGTTCAGTTCTTCCCCCCGTTTCCCATTTTGGGAAATTTACTTTTCAGCCTGTGTCCAACTCGCTCGGAAGCTCCTTTTGTGGGTGATACGTGAATCTCTGAGGACAGCTCTGACCCTTTACATTTCTTTTCAATGGTAAATTGTTATTTATAGCAAGGGGTTTGACAGAGGCTGAGGAATTACTGGCTGTATCTTTTATAAAGCAAGCCAAATGAGGAACAAAAATAATTTGGATTCAAATTCCTCTAAGCCCAAGCGCTGCATTAGCATTGCTGCTATTCAAGGGATCCATGAAAATCTGCATTAAAGTCTTTCAGATGTCTACAGTTCTTCTGTTATCTTCCACAATTTGGACCTTTAGCCTAATTAAACCCTGGGAAAAGAAGAATTTGGTGTAGCTGGATATTTGATAGCAGACATGGAAGATGGTGCATAGACTGTTAAGTTGCTGCCACGGGAGGACACAGACAGGAGGACTATATGGAGCAAAGCGGGATTGTGGCGTTACCATTTGGGAAAAGCTGTTATGTTTTGCAGAGTGTTTCTCTGGGATGGCGAGTGACCTGGGATGCCCTGGAGACATACCTGGGCACCAAGTCAGAGTCATGCGCAAACACGTGGAGAGGGACTGACTTGCACTTGGCCCTGACTGTTCACTTTTCCATTTGCACAGCAAGCAGGTCAGTCACCACATGTACGAATGAAGAGGCTGCCATCTTCCTGGGGCGGGGAGCGAGCTCCTGGGGCTAGGAAAGTCATTGACAGGGCAAGAAGCAAAGCTGTAGCCAGTTGGCATTGTAAGGTGCTGGGAAAACACTAAGGAAGAATAGGGAAAACGGTTTTAATAGTTATAAATACTATCTGCATCAAGCTATACATATCTTGGTGTTGTGAAAAGCTTTGGCAGCACTTTGCAAAGAATTAGGGCTGCAGTGAAATGGGACCAGATGAAACCTCGAAGCAATCAAGCTACCCACTAGGGAGGTTTTACCCTTCCAAATGTTCATGTGGGCCAGCTTGTGTTGTCCCTGTTGATTACCTGCTTGCTGCTGAGTAGCTTGCCTTTCCTCCTTGGACTTTAATGGAGCAGCAGTCTAATAAGGTACTGGATTTCTTTTCCTCCTCTGTTCTGCTAGTACCCCACGAGGAAGATGGGTTAAATGTCCTGGCAAGCAGACCTGAAGCTTTTGGGAGACCTAGTGAGGGTCCCTGTGTTGCATGTCCAGCACTCCCAGGGGTTCTGTCAGACTAGAAATGGGAGTTTTGGTATTGCTAAAATGTGAGAAAAAAAATCAATATTTAGTTCCTTTCCTCATAAACACCAAACTTGCTCAGCCCTGCACATTATGGTGGTCCTTGGTGAGCCTGGGCTTTCCCAGTCCATCCCCTGTCCGCCAACATAGTTGCTGTGGAGTTGGTTAGAGAGCCTGGGGCTGGGTGTTGAACCAGAAGGTCCTGGGGGCCATTCCCCCCAGTCTCCCCCTGGTGCACATCATCCACAGGGGACACCCCCAAAGGCTGATATTTCATATCATCATGTTGCCACAACCCTCCCTGACAAGGAGAAAATTTCAGGCGCTAGCCTCATTGCGTTGCAAACCTTTATGAATACCGCAACTAATAGCTCGGGTAAGTGGAAGATTAATTTCTATACCACCTGGCAGCAAGCTGTGGATTAGGCTGCTGTCCCTCGTGTGGGTTTAATGTTGGAGGAAGGGGGCACTGGAGTACCCAGACAATCAGCCTCTTGTTTAAACAATGAGCTTCGCGGTCTTGTTAGCCAACGCTCTTAAATTTTCATTTTATTCTGGTATGCAGGCTTGTGTGATGTGGAGAATTGCTTCAGCACAGAAAGACTGTAAACCTGTTCAATTAAAGGAAATGCTCAGATCCAGCTGTTGGAGTCCCATGAATGCCAGTGCTCCTTGTGGAGTAAATAAGACCAACACGCTCTGCCCTTGGAACAGATATGATGATTTGTGCCTTAATTCTCCTGAAAAAAGAGCCTTTGTTGGGGAAGGACGGTTGGGGAAAGGGGAGGAATGCAAAGCTTGATGCAGAAAATGCCCAGCAAGACAAAGTCTTCTGCAGATAACAGTGAGGTCTCTATAGCATGAGCCGAGTAAAAAGGCACCATAAGCAGCACGTACAGTACAAGCTCCCGTTACAGCTATAGAATAGCCTTGTAAGTTTTGAATGCTTTCCCCTCTTATGAAGAAACATATGTTGCAGAGTAACTTACCCCAGGCTTCCACTTCCAAGAAACAGGCTAACAAGCATAGCTGTGGTGTGTGTGCACTCACCATGTGTGCAGGAGCATACGCCACACCAGTTGCATTATTTTTTTTTCTCCAATTGCCTTGATTTTGGTGACGTGTCGCTGTACCCATTTGTGGATGACAGGATTGTTTGGGCAGTACTGGATGGTCCGTTGGTTATGCCAGGTGTCTGGGTACAGGTGAGGAAAAAAAAAAGTATGTGTGAATATAAGAGATCTTTTATCTCATATGTTTTTGGTATATATACACATATGTACTATTATATACTATATATTTATATTATTTTTATATATATATAAATAAAGGGCTGTAGCAGTTTCAGCAGATGCTTAACACACTTCAACAAACGCACAGCAGCTGACCTAATGCTTGTGTCTCAACCAGGAGCTGAGTACCTGAGAATGGGTCAGGGGAAGGAAGATGTTGGGATGGGACAAACCACAGCTTCCACTGAGTGGCACACGCCATCTGCCATGGCCCTGGAGGCAGCAGAGCTTGGCACCCTGAAGCCTTGCCCCAGAGCAGGGGCTGGAAACCTTGTTTGGTACCAGGAGCCATTGTCTCTCTGGAAACACAGCTTTCCCCACTCCTGCTCTCTCTTCACCCTCAGCTGCATTTTGTTTCCTGTCTAAAAATTGTGACATGGGGGCTGTGAAACATCACTGGCCAGGTGGAAACAGGTTTCCCACAAGCCCTCGGTGGCAGGTTACCTGGTGCTGACCCTTAGCAGGGTTAAATTTGTCATGCAGGTTAAACCAGAAAATGTTGCATTTTAACTCACGTGCTGGGATTGTGTGGGGCACAGCATTGCAGCCCACTGCTGAACTGGATAATGAAGTGCTTGGCTGTTAATTGGCCACTCCAAGCATCTTTTTTTAGTCAACCTTCATCTGTCTAGCTACCCATACACACACACACACAGCACCACAGTTAAGTACACATATGTATATATTGCATTTATGTACATGTACATATTAAGAAAAAAAAAAAAAATGTCTAACTTCCTTGCCTGCCCTTCTTCAGGTCAATGCTTTGCAGCTTTTCAAATGTGTGACTCTTGTTCAGGCAGCAGCTGAGCCCACAGCCTCAGTGCAAGGAGTTTCACTGAAGAGAGACCCTCTGCCCGGCAGCCCGAATCAGCCTTTTCTGGTGGGTGGTGAAACACTGGAAGACCTTTGAATGACTGCAAAGGAGGGAAGGAAAATGTTGCCCTGTGGTTTGTCTTGCTGTTTAAGCACCCATTGCCCCCCTCCCCCCCCAATTATTTATTATTATTTTAAATACACATTGCTAGTAAGAAAGAGATGCTTTCAAAATCAAAATATAAATACTTACAGCTTTCAGTGTGATATGATGCGTACATGGTTTTCTTTCAGCTAAGTTAAAATGGCAAAACCAGAAGAGTTGTGGTCCAGTCAATGAAGCAATATAAACCAGAGTTGTAATGCCAAGGTGAGTGCGCTGAAAACAAGGAATTCCTGCCTCCCAGCCATGTTCTTCTGTGTTTGGATCGACTGCTCTCACATAAGAACATAGAGCAAATGGTCAAAAGCATCCACACAGCTCTGGAGCCAAAGTCTGGTGAGCTTTTAGTTCCTGGGTAGTGTAGATGCTTTCAAGACTTTTCTCCCCCAGGGGGCTAACAGGGTGACACTGCCCTTCGACAAAAACCCTTAGACAAATTGCTACAGAGCCGGATTGTTGTAGGGAGGAATGTCTCTAACCATTAACCATGCTTTGGATTTAGGTTTTTGCAGATGTGCTGCCATGAGGAGGAAGAGCAGGCAGCTTGGCCCCAGGACCTACAGTTGTGGCCTACCACACTTGGACATGTTCCTGCACCCTCAGCATCTCTCCTGCTGTGATGGAGGTGCTGCACAGAAGCAGTCTGCCTTGCCTACACCTTCACCTGTGGGACTGTGGCCAACAGGAGTGGGTCTTGCTGTAGCAGCAACCTGCTGAGGTGGGTGCAGAGGGAACATTTACCCACCACCTCCCTTGGCAGGGCTTCAGCTCACACAGAGCAGGGCTCTGCAGTGAGGGGGAGTGGGACGCACAAAACCCTTCCAGCCTTGAAAAACGCCAGTGGGGCTGCAGGCAGGCTCCTGTTGCACAGCAGCCAGGCTGGCTGGCACCCCAATGGGGCGCTTCATCCCCAGACAGCAGCAGCCAGCCCTGACAACACCCATGCTGGGTGCATGTTGCATACCACATGTGACACAGCACATGCATTATGTGCCCCACAGGACACTCCACATACATGTGCCAACACACACAATTCTCATGACAAGTCACAATATTAATCCCCGACCATGCAGCCACATATGACACAACAGCACATGCCCATTGCACACTCACTGAACACTCCCACACACAGCATTCCTGTGCCCTGCACCACCCCCCCATGACTCACACATGTGTCTTCTGCCACCCATGGGCCACCCATCATCATCATCTCCCCCCCCTCACCCCAAGTCATGTTCCCTTCCATTGGTGCGTACTGTGCAAGGAAGATGCTGTTCCATAATTCAAGCTCAATGAAGTCTTGCACCATAACCAGAGTAGTTTAGTGGTTGGTTGGTGTTTTTTTTTTTTAAAAAAAACATTTACTTTATGATTATATTATGGGACCCTTTACTCACAGCAGCTACTCTGCTTTAACTAACAATGTGCCTACACCTTGTGCTCCCACTCAGTCTGCCCCCAACAGCAGCCCAGCCCTCCCTTTACCCCTCAAACCCCACTGTACGCTTGAGGATGCTTTTACAGTTCGGGTTTCCCAGCTATGGGCTTTCTTACACAAAGCAAAAGCAAAGCACAGCACCCCTGGTAACAGCGCTGAGGAGAAGGCAGCATCCATCCGGCTCCACTCCAAGGGCATCCTTTCCTCTGCCCCTCACCTTTAACTACATGACCAAATACAAGCCATAACATCTCTTGTGGACTATCTCAGTCCTTTACCTTTCCCAAGGCATTTAGCCCTCTGACCCTCAGCAACAGTAGCTTGCTTTCAGGCATCAATTACGGCAACGCTGTAGCTGGCATACCAGAATGTAAGCCAGGCACAGCACTAAAAATACAGTTGGCTAGCACAGTAATAGAAGGCTGTAGAAATTAGAGGCTGACACTCATTTCCCCGCAACTATATAATAACAGTGGTAAATTCCAAGGACCATAAAGTATCTATCTGCTTTGCTTCACTTGTTTGAAAAAAAGTAACTAAAACCAGCAAAAAAACCATAGCAAGCTTGCTCCCCTTTTGGGAGGACCCAAAATACGGTACAACACCCTCAGCTAACGTTACCTCCACAGAAGCAAGTCAGAGGCAGCCCCCAAGCAACTCAGTCTGTGCTTAGCAGGGGCTCAGCCATGAGAGGCAGCTTGCTTCTCTGTGTAACCCAACGCCCCCCTGCCACAGCTTGAGTAGTCCGGCTGCAAGCGTGCCTCGGCAGGAACGCTGCACGACAGTGCTCCTGGCTGCTAAGGAGAGCTTTGATTCAGAATCTGGTCACACGGCACCTTCCTGCTCCCTATGGGCACATGTACGCACAGCAGGCAGATGCTCTGTACACCCAGCTTTCGCACATCTTAACCTCTCCTGGTGGTGTTAACAAACCAAGCCTAGAGCAAAAGCCATATTTTTGTTGAGCCTGGATAAAGTAAAACACCTGGATTCCCGTGGTAGAAGCCTGCACTTAAAAAAAAAACCAAACAAAACACCACAACAAAAAAAATAAAACCAAAAACCCAAACCCCAAAGCCATTAAACAGTATGAGCTGCTGCATGAGATGTGTTGGGGTGCAGGCCTGAGCACCGCCATGTTGGGGCTGAGGGGAGACCAGGAACCACTCTGTCCTGGCAATCAAGCGTGTACATAGCCAGGCACCCCCTGAGCCGCCCCCCCCAGGCAGGGCTGCAGGACTTCATCCCTGGAGACTGCCAACTTTAAGAGCAGGATCTGGATGCTTCCCCCTCTCTGCACTCGGGCAGTTTCTGCTTCCAGCATCCCTGTTTGAGACCCACATAATGAAAGACTCATGAAAAATAAGACCTTTTGCTTATTTAGAATGAATTTCAGTTACAATAATGTTCTTAAAGTTTGAAGAGAAGGTACGCACATGCCAACCACAGCACTTGACAGTTAACCCTTACAGAAGCACTACTGTAAGATTCCAGTCAAGTCTACCACAGTCATTCTGGTCCATAAAGCAGTTTCCAAATGAGCTGCCACATTAGTTATGTCATTAGAACCATTCATCAGGTTACTCAATCAGTGTCCTGTACAGGCAAGGACTTTACCTGCAGAGTTTATGAAACCTGGACACGCTGAACAACCCAGAATTGCCTCATAAGGAGTACAGATCTTCAGTGCATGAGACTACCTCCAGCTATACCCCTCCAGGGCACTATTACCAATTTAATGAATTTTAGCAGTGTGGTACAAGGTAGTTTCTCCCAGGCTATGCTGCAGGGAAAAGACACCTTGGATCATCTGTTACACCTGAAAAAAAGGTTTTAAATTATGCATCCGACTCCTGTTTTAGAAGGGCTTTTGATACCACCGAGATACATGATAGAATGATACTGCTGGTAGAGGGCGAGTGGGACCTGCACGCCTTGCTGGCAAAGGGTCGCACAGTGAAAAGGACAGGTAACAAATACAACAAGCACTGGTGACTTTTCCCAGGCTAAGATTCAGGCAAACCTACTGCAGCCTGCTAGCCATGCCAGGAAGCCTCACAAGTGTGGAGGGGTACACTCAGCAAGCAGCCGGAGAAACCTAAATCAGTTGCAATCACATCAAACTGCAAGTTCTGCTTTACGTAAAGACGTACAGGTAAGACATTAGTACAACCATTGCATCTGTCAAAGCTGTGAGCTCTTGGCACCCTTATTCAACATCTCTTATTCCATGGCAGAGGTGTGGGCAGACTGTACCATCGGCACTGAGACCAAGAATTTTTCTTCCAAGTTCATGACATTCCTTTATTGCACAGAGCTCATGCAAGCAGTACTCTTATTCTAACGTTTACAGTGATCAAAGAGAAACTGAACTCATCCAACAGTGTGCAAGCCCTGTTGTTTTCTACAGTTCTCACCAAAAAAGCCTTTAAATCTTACTCAAACTTCGCATGCTAGCACAGATCAGGCATTGTTGCAGTCACAATCCAGCACAGCATATATACAGTGTACATACACAGTGTATATACACAGCATAACGCCACATCACGGTGCCATGAATTCAAAACATCTGCTAAGCTACCACCACCATGCCTTGAGTTTCTATGAAATACAAAGTTTGACTCTATTGCCTCTAATCTTGAGTTTAACGTATCTTAAATTAAAAGCAAGTTTCTATGTTACACTAATGAGTATATGCTAAGGTGTACGATACTTCACATTTAAACACTTGTGCACAAGACCAGAGTCGCAGAAACTGAATAAAAGCATCTTCAGAGGTCATCCAGTTCTTCCCACCATCACTCTGTAGTGCAGATATATCTGTGGGGCCCGATGCAGAGGTATGTGCATGCATATCTGACCCATGCTCGCCAGCTATATCGCGCACTCTGTAAAGCCCTTTGTGAAGTCTGTAGATGAAGTAGTGCTGGGCGATTTTACTTCTAAGGCAGATTTGTTGTATCATCTAAACTTACTCCTTTTCTTTGGCAGCTATATCTCATCTTTCCTCCTCCTCTGATTGAGGCCAGATAGATAATTTCCCTTATTGCCCGCCTCAGGTGTCATGTTTTCTAGACCCAGTTGTTGTGGATTTAACTCCAGCAATCCAGAGGAAGGAGCAGCCTCCTCCATCTTCACTTAATGGCCAGAGAGTCAAGGAGCAAATCCCCCTGGAGTCAGTAATTTTTATCCTGTGACCTAGGAGACATCGTTCATGTTGCAACTTGGATGATATTTCTGGAGCAAGATGTGAACTATTAGTTACTGGAGGCTGGGCCCGTGGAAAGCATTCCTGTTTATCACCGACTCCCAAGGGCAACTGGGGCTTTACGCAAGTGTCTGGGACTCAGCCACCTTAGACTGATCAAGTCCAAACTGACAATTATCTAGAGCATTAGACGTACCTGGGAGCATCCTTCAGGAAGATGATGGGCATCATCCAACAAAGCCCAAGGGGTATGCAGCAGACAAGTATACTTCTGGTTACTTAGAAGGTTAATATTTAGTTGTGCTTTTTGTAGAAACTAGAAGGTTTTCCTGCTGCTTAATATCCTTCTCTGATATTTTAATCAGTTGCTTATCTGTGTTGCTCAAATCATTTAGATTAGCACAGGTTTATTCTCACTTCTATCTGGCACAGAACCATTTGTCCTCAAGCTCAAAAATGAGGAGGGCAAAAAGGAAATGACTCATCGGCTCCATTACCATGTCAGTCATCCCCAAACAATGAAGCTTGTACCCCTATTACACCTCACACATACAGCCTGCCATCAGCGTTTAAGATACACCTTTGTTTTCCAGGGTTTTACAGAAGCTTTGTCAGTCACTTTACAGAAGTACCATTTACTTGGAGCAGCTGTCTGAGACCACTTCTAGTCCAGCACTCTGCACAGAACGGTTACAGCTAATAAGGTACTTTTTCTGACCTAGGAATAACTGTGGCCCAGCTGCCTTCACTAAAAGAAAGGCCAGAAAGACTTATTTTGCCCTCTTACTCCCCAGCATGTAGATACGTAATATGTTCTGGAGACTTTGAATATTTGAAACAAGAGATAGTCATTTGTCTTTATGGGCTGCATCAAATGGTGGATTTGAAACAGTTGGAAGTGTACAGAGCAAGGGTAGGAATGAGGAAACTTGGTTTGCTTCCTTGGTAACAAAATCTACAGCACAGCAGGAGAACAGAGCATGATAATTAGGGAATTACAGCTGTTAGTCACAGAAAATAGGCTGCAGTTGCAGGTCAGGGACCTGAGGTTGCGGCACAGGAAGGAAAACTGTAATTTAGAGTCTGCGAGGAACTCACTGCATGCATTAGACTTCTTGCTACTTATAGCATCTCTACACCTGTTTTCCAGAGCGGAAATCAAACCAACAAGAACATAGATCAGCAACAAGCACCAAGTAAATAGAGTTTCTCTGCAAATCAGGAGAAGATTTCATAAGAATAATTTTTAATAATAAATGGATATTCCGTCAGCTTCTGTTCATCGCCCCTCCTTCTCTGTTGGCAACCCTCTTTCTAAGCATGAACTTTAAGATGAGGGAGAGGACAAAGCTTCATCCACAGAGTTATTCTGGGAGATAGCAGCTCCTTAAGAAACACCAGTTGTTACAAGGGATGCATCATGTGAGTCCCACTGAAACAGGGCTTGGCTTGGAGACCTCTCTGTATTAAGCCAGAGCCTTGCATTAGTTTCCTTAAGTGGTAGCTGTACCTGAAGGGAACTGTGGGATACAAAGGGAAATACAAGCCTCAGACAGAAGACAATACCACTTTTTTTTCCTAGCCTTCACCTTACAAAGGAAAAAAAAAAAAAAAAAAAAAAAGAAAAAAAAACCACACACCAAAAACCACACAAAACCCAGTGGCAAACTCCAATCAAAGGCACAAGAACAAACCCAACATACCTCAATAAAATTAAAGCAACTCTGATCATATTTGCCCAAAAGCCATTTAAAGTTTGACCAAGACACTCAACAAGCACCTTCTGTGAAATGCTATACCACCTCCTTTTCTTCCAATGGGAGCTGGTCCCATCCCAGAGGACCAGGGTGTACTTTAGCTCCTGCACACCAGAAACCCTCACCTGACTTCAGCTGTCTCCAAAGCTGGGCAAGAGGCTGTCATGACCGCACACTTTCAAAGGTGGATTTTTATCTGGACTAAGACTTTATGGAATTCTCCTCGTCATACTCCAAGTGAAGTTGTACACAAACTATGTCCAAAGCAACTAGAAAACTGGACTCCCACTTCAGTTGAGAAAAAGTGGCTTTTCCAGACCTCGAAGGGTGCTAAGTTTTAAGATTCTTTCAGTGAGTTAAGGAAATTCACAGACAATAAACACGTTCCTACTACACCGATATACATGACTTGAAAAATCTCATCTATTAAACTTGTGTGCTTTATTGTAACCTTCAATCCAGCTAAATCCTCCTCCTGGAGTTCCTCATTGCCATTCCACTTGAGAGTGGAACTTCTATTTATTTACTTCACCAAATCTCCTCCACCCTTTATTCCACATTGGTTGTGTTTGGGTTTAGCTTTTTAGATAATATTTCTTTAGTAAAATTTTAGTGTGTGGAAAAGCATCTTCCTTACTTCTCTGCCCTTAAATCAAGCTGCTTCAGAAAGAGCGAGCTGACTCTTACAGGGGAGAACTGGAACACAAGAGAACTTGACGGAACCCAAATTTACCAAGGAAAAGAAACACCCACCACACCCTGAGGCTGACCGAGAGCTGGCACAGCTTCTCCTCTTCTTCAGACCTGCACCTGTACAGCCTGACCACACAACTTGGATTCAAAGGCCAATACCAGGAGATCTCAGGCCACGAGGCTCAAAGCTCTCCACAGGGCATAAGCTGCTCATTCAAATGTTAATCAACAAGACGCCCGGCATTTGCTTGTTGTACCAGCTTTGCATCACATCTAAGCCAAACTCATTCTTTCCACAGAAGAGCAGCTATTAATAACTTCCTATTGCCTAGCCCAGCCTGCTGACCAGTAGCCAGGCCTCCCCAGTTCCTGAAGGCTGGCAGCATGCCATGCAGATCAACTAATTCAAACTATTTTGGGCAGGAAGGCATTTCAGTGTCCTAGACCCTCAAACTGCCCTATGCCAGCCTCTGTTTCAAGGTGATATCCTATGAATTCACTCACTGGTCACAGTTGGGCAAGGCATCACAGCAAGAGCCCAGAGGTGAGCAAACTCCCTGGGCTCTGGAGTAAAACCGATCCCTCAGTACTCTGCCAGCTGTCTGGATGTCATGTTGTTCTGACCTCATGAGCTCTAGGGACAAGTTGCAAGTACTTACTCTCAACCAAAGGGGTAAAAGCCTTTTGTTCTCCGTGGTGAGTTGCCCAACCTAGGACCTGTGCCTCACTCAGACTTTGCTGTCAGACAGATGGTTTACTCTTTTGGGGGCTGGGGAAGTCTCGCCAAACGCTTGAAGGAGACTTCCTTCCTGCCCTGTTTCTAGTTATTAGCAGACTGGTAAAGGCAAGTTGGCTCCCAGTCTCTACTCAGAGGACAACCTGTATTCTCCACCTTATTGAGATACGGCACCTCACAAAGAAGAGGCATTGCTGCCATTTGGGACGGAACTTCTTTACACTAAAAACAAATAGTAGCTGAGATGCAACTCAGTCTTGTAGCCTTTTCACCAGAGCCACCTAACCATAATAATGCAGTATCTGGTTTTTAAAACCTTCTAGAGGAAGATTGTAATTTGCATTTTAGAGTCCCATGCAGTGACTTGCCCAAGTACCACCTACACCCACTAAGTTTTCTTGCTGGTACTTGTGCAGTCATTTCTCTGGGAGAGACAAGGATTCACCAGGTCTTGGTGCAACACAGCCAATACATCTCAGTAAAGTTTCAAGTCCATCTTGATAGTGCCAAGTGCTTGATGCCATTTTTAGCAAGCGGAATAACTAAGTATTTAAGGACAGATCCTTCCCCAAATAGACAAGAGCAGCCAATCAGCAGCTGTTTCTCTGGAAAGATTTTGCCAGCACTACAAACGCTCCATATGGAAGCAGAAAGATGCTAGTTCTGAGCAATAAACGTGTGTCAGATGACACTGCCACTAAATATACCTGGTGACTGTTAGCACAATTGTTTTGCTTTGACTAGTTCCCCTCTTTGGTGTGGGCAGCAAGGGCATCTTAAATGAAACAGCCCCATGATAAATTTAGTTTAATCACTGAGTGTGAAGAATAAGGGGGGGGGAGGGGGGGCAGGGAAGAAGGAAGGAAAACCAATATTAAGTGTGGAGATTAATACAAAAAGCTGCTGGGATATTAATAGTGTGCTGAACTAATAAGATGTAGTCAAAGCTATGAAGTTTCTGTAACACTGCAGCAGCTGCTACCGTGAAGTAAGAGACTGGAGTGGATCTGTATTTACAGCAGTCATCTGAAAGCCTGGGCATGTAATTCCACACAGAACCCCCACCAACACAAATACATTAAAAGCAGACTAAAAAAGCTCCTGTAAACCCACTAAGCACAATAGCTAAAGTTTCCACAATAAATAATTCATAGCATTACAGCTAGCTATTCTCACATAGATGGGCTAAGAGCCTTGCTGCACTGAACATGGAGCAGAAGCTCTTGCAGAAAGTAGGCTACATGTGGCAGCCCAAATGCCCTCCAGCCCTCTTGATGGCTTAAAACACATTCTGGGACCAGACCCTTTAAGATAAGCCTGCCCCTTGTAAGTTTTTGATAGATAGTGACTGTTTAAAAACCTTAGAACCATATAGACTTTTTTTTTTTGCATGCATCTACAGGCAAAATTGGTTTGTCTATTAAGAGACGAGAGAGTTGCCTTCAAGAGCTTGATTCTGGAGACAAGAAGCCCCTTCAGCCAGACTCTCAGCCCTGCTTCAGCTGCCTCAAGAACTGGGAGGCCAGCAACACCTGCACCATTCAGGGATACGTCAACCACACGCTGAAGGAGTATCAAGGTGCAACTTCACACCTCTGAAGGGAGAAATCAAGTTTTTCTTTGGAAGCATTATCTCCACATTGTTTCTTGTAGAGAGAGGACAGCCGTAGGAGGTCAGGGATGCAGCCTGCACAGACTCCTAAGCTAACAACAAGCAACACTGCTTACTAAGTCTTGCTGTAAGCAATCTCTCAGAGGCAGGTCTGCCCTAGAGCTTTTGTTTTGGAAAGAGCTGGGTTTGCAGCCTAACACAAGCTGCTGAGCATTCGCATGTCTGCTGCTCAGCTCTTGCTCTTCTCCAGACAGGCTCACTGCAGTTAACACCTGCGGATGGTGGGGTGACTTGGCCTCGCTGCCTGGCGAGCTCATGTTAGACCCGGCTGCAGTCCCTTGGTGCTTCAGATTCTCCCACCTGCTTGAAAGACCTGACAGACATTTGAGAGACACCAAGGTCTTGGAGAAGGAACTAGTGCAAAGGTTGCTTTGGACACAGTCCTAGCAAGCAGCTCCGGGCTGACTACTCAGATGCTTTGGGCACATGAGCCTTCATGAAGTAATGAGGACACACTTTTTCTTCTGTCAGCGGGTCACAAAAAGGATCCAAGTGCAGAGAACGGGCCCAGGCAGACACACATCCCCACAGAGCTAGGACAAAGCTCACAGCACCCACCATGCAGTGTGGAAACTCCCTGCGCTAGCTGGTAGATGGCAGCAACATGCCGACAGCTCTATTGTTCCTTCTGTGCTCAAAAGCCACCCATGGGCTTTCACACATCATTACAAACCTTTCAAAAGGCTGAAGAAACCTACATGATTGAGATGCCTTCAAAGCAGCACAAGAAAGGCAGTATTCAGCTTGAACCTTATGGAAGAGGGGTGGGAACTCAATACACTGTACACATGGCACCTGCCACGCTAGGAAAAGCTGCAACCAGAATAGCAGAATAAGTACTGCTATTGCCCAGAAATCACAATCACAGAACAGCAAGGGTTGGAAGGGACCTCAGGAGATCATCCAGTCCAACCCCTCAGTCAAAGCAGGCTCACCCAGAGCAGGTTGCCCAGGACATCGTCCAGGCAGGCCTTGAGTATCTCCCGAGAAGGGGACTCCACAACCCCCCTGGGCAGCCTGTTCAGTGCTCTGTCACCCTCAAAGTAAAGAAGTTCTTCCTCATATTCAACTGAAACCTCTCATGCTTCAGTTTGTGCCCATTGCCCTTTGTCCCGTCGCTGACCAGGATCCCATTATGGAATGAGCAGATAAACACATAATATGAATATGTTGTGGATTTGAGTCAGACAGGGTCACCGTGATCCCCTTGGATTCCTCAACAAGATAAGCAGTAGCCCTAAAGTGCCTAAAGCCTTTGCCATGGCTAACTATTCCAGAAGATCCCTCTGAAGGCTGAGCAGCAGCCTAATGTTAGATAGCAAGACATTAAGAGATAAATGCCATTTTGTTAAGGAAGCTTTAGAGAATAGTTACGGTCTTTTAAGCCTTTGCCACTGGCAGGGGAGGGGAGAAGTCAGGTTACTTAACTGCTGTCACAACAATTATCAAATGGAAGAGACCAGTGACTTAAAAAGAACATTGCAGTTCATAGCAAAATTCCACTATGCTTTTCATTAGGTGTGTCCAATTACTTCCAGTATTAATTATCCAGACAGTTGAAAGCAGGTTTGCAGAAAATCAGTCTAACAGTATTATCAAGTGGAAAAAAGAAAACAAGGAAAGATTAGTTTCCCATGAAATAGTCATAAAAGTCTAAAGCTACTTTGGAGATCTCAGACCCTGCAAAATCTTTCAGGCCTCCCACGTGCTTCATTGACAACATCCAGGACTCCTATGAGACTTAATATTAAGTTTGTGCAAGAGCTTGCTGTGGCTGCTCTACTAGAGCCCACTTCAAAGTGCACTGTCAAGCTGCTGAGCAACTGCAGACGCAGGCAGATGGCTCATAACAACACAATTCTACCAACTTACTCATACAAAGAGTTGCTAATAGAGCCATGCAAGTAGTGTTACAAACCCTCTCCCCAAGTCCTACTATAGGTTTAGTGACCATTCATGTTGCAAACCAACAAATCAACTTCAGCACCTTCAGTTAGACCAGAAAGCAAGTAGGGAAAGAAAATAGGAGACTAACACCATGCAACTACCATTGGTAGCGTGGGCTGTAGGTTTCTCTAACAGTTTAGGCATTCCTGCTGACTCAGACAAGTATCTTCTTCTAGAAAAACTTACTGTTTTCTATTGTACTAACATGCAGAAAGAGAGCCTCATCCTATTTGCAACACTCAGCTCCAACAAAAGCAGAGAGTACATCATCCTATTTGCAAGAGGAGACTTCAAAAGCAGAACATGTATCAAAACCTTGTTGAAAAGATGCCTTAACCACTCTACATATGGCAAAATTGCCAAGGCCTATTAACTTTATCTCTGCTTCAAAACAGAGGTAGAGAGAGGTGCGAGTGCTAACCTGAGGACAGAAAGCTTGGAAGAGCCTGGCCCTTGCAGCAAGCCCAGGACAGCTCCTCCACAGGCATTCTGAGGCTGAAGAGCACTCCCACCTGAGCCCAGTGCCTCCTTACCCAGCCTTTCCCCCCTCCCCATCAAGCAGAAAGGGCCAACCCTCACTGAGGCAGCTCTTGGGAGTGCTTCACAGGATTACATACACGAGGTAGTAAGAACAGCAGCTTTACGTCGTAAGGAGACAGGCACACTGTTGGCTTCAAGGCATACTGCTGTCAGGTAAGCAGCAAGTTTCTCAGTGGCAGTTTATCCAGCCTACCAAACACTAAGGGTTGTGCTCCAAATTTGATCATTAGCTGCCCAAGCACCAGTGCAACATAAGACTGTTCTCCAGAAGCAGACCAACTGGGGCCTATTCTTTCATTGTCAGAAAAAAAGGGGGAGACATCTACATGGAGGGCAAATGAGAGTCCAAGGCACACCTAGTTCCCCTGTTGCTTGCATCTTCTCCTTACTGAGGGGGATTAAGTCTGGAAAAAGCTTGATTATCTGGAACAGTGCTGTGATCCTACACTTTGCCTTTTTGCAGTTGGGTGGAACCCAGACTGGGCGCACAGCAGTGCAAGGTGAGCCATGCACACATGACACAGATAGGAACAGACACCAATAAAACCTCCAGGGCTTTCTCAGACCATCCTGTCATTGAGTGTAAGAATCACAGAGGAAACAACTCCACCTTACCTGAGCTGGGCATTGAAAACAGTCAAGCTCCAACATTAAATGAGCACACATTTGCTCAAGCACAAGCTAGTGGTACAGAAATAGGCTAGGTGGTTTTTATATTAGCACCCAGTTTCAACCAGAAAACATTAGCAAGATCAAGAAGAGACAGTCATGTTTTACAGTGACCACGATAGAGTTTAAGGAGAATTTCACTATGGTATTCCTTTGCTCAAGGCAGAGTTTCAACCAAGAGCCAAAGGCAGGTTTTTCATGGCAGAAAGCTTGTTCTTCAAAGCAACATCTGTTGCCAGTTACAATAGCCATATGAATACACCAAGCCCCTTACTACAATATACTCATAACACAGTTTATAATATCTAGACAATAGGATATGGTAGTCCGTGACATTATCAGAAACACAAGTGAACAGGATGCCTGCACTGAGCTTCATGCAAAACAGTTTTCAGTGATGCCATCCTGACCACGCAGGAGCTAGGTGAGAACATGAAGATTTCATAAACTTTTAGAGAAAGTACTTTCCACACACACTCAAGAAAAAACCCACCATTGGACACAGTGCCAGGAACCAGGTGCTGCTGCAGCAGATCAAGGGTGTCTCAGTCTTCCCAAGGAAGAGCATTTCTATTGCTACTCTTTGCAACTGCCACAGTAAACACCACAGCGGAAAGCACTGAGCTTACACCTACTCAAGGACAGTGGAAGTCAAAATCCTTTCCCACATGGGCTGCTACAATGCATCCTCCCCACCCATGCAGCTTTGTAGCTTAACTGAAGTTCAGGCATATAGTTCTGAGCTATAGACGTTTGTTTTACTAATCAAATCATTATTCATTTGATACATTTGCCTTCACCGATACGGAGATTTCAGCATGGACCAAACCTGTAAGCTTTTCCTATCCTATGCCCAGACCAGCCGCTGCTTAATTATCAGAATCCAATTAGAGAATGTCTTAAAACTAGCTAGGAAAAACAGGTAATGAATTTAAACCCTATATGCGATAAACTAAGATGTGGGGTCATGAAGTAAACTAGGTTTTGAAAGCACAAGTAAAAGCCAGCAAGGAAACAGGCAGAATGACCAGGCAGTAGAAACAGTGACAAGCTGGTCACAGAAGTGGTATTAGCAGAATCACTTGCAGTACTGGGACTTCACCTACAAACACGAAAGTCAAAAGTTTACCCACTCAGAGAGGTCAGAGGCCAGAAGCATTTCCATTTACTTCCATCTAATCACGCAAGTATCAATTCTCTTCCACCAGGATGATCTCCAGACAGAGAAACCTAGTCAGTGTTACAGGACTGCACAACAGTACAGCGCAATTTCTTCCTCTTCCAGCTTCCTGGTGCTTTGGGGTTTTTTGGTTTTGGTTTTGTGTTGTTTTTTTTTTAAAAAAAAAAAAAAAAAAAAAAAAAAAAGTTTTGGTTTCCCACCAGCCAGCAGGAGACTTCCAAGCCATCACAACAGCCCCGATCTAGCAGAAAGTTATTTTATTGCTTTAAGTCCTGCACAGTGTGAAAGCTGCATGACAAGATAGAATTGTGCATGGAAAAACGAGTCTTAGGAATAAAAGATCTGAGCATTAAAGTTAAAGTTCACACAAGAAACATTGGCTAAGAAACAAAGGTGACATTAACATGATGTTTACTATTGGCCTCTCCTAGATCTGTGTCCCTTGTCCATACTCTGTGATAAGCAAAAGCAGCCATCAGGGTCTAGGAAGAACAACAGATGACAGGTTCAGTGTTCTCCACACAACTGGAGGTCTACCCCAAGTGTTTTAAGAGTCCCAAACTGAAAATATTTGGAAACTTGTGGGATTTATTCTTCCAGATATATGCACCAGAAGTAGAGCTCCAGTAAAAATGAGAATACACAAATACAGTAAATACTCCTAGGTTGCTGTACAGCAAGCTGACCATGATGGGAATGCTCTCGTTAGAGAGACCTGCAGTTCAGCATCTGAATCTAACCCTTGGTCTCACCATCCCTAGATGGCCAGGACTTCTGTGGATGACTTCATATTCCTTTAATTCTGGAATTCTCCTCCAGACTTCTTTTCTGTATTTACCTTTTGGTTCCTGTAGTATCTTTTACTCAATAGTCTAAAGAGCCAGAGAAAACAATGAACTTGCGTTCCCTAAGAAAATTCCTACTGAAGAGCAAGCAGCAAGTTACTGAACCAAGTTGAGCACAAGTGGAAAACAGAAAGACTCTGCCTTTTGCTACAAAGGTGGCCACAGAGTCAGGTCTTGCATACAGACCTCCTTTCCATGCTGTTAGGAGATTATTAGCCAAGATAAACAGTTGCAGGGCAGATGCAATGACCATAAAAGCTCCAATCCCCTTTCCTGGGTACCAGGTGGCTGCAGGCCTGGGGATCCTGCCTGGATTGTTGGAGTTACTCTCAGGTGTCACCCACAGCCTGGTTTGGCCTCTGGTCACTTTGCTCAAAATGCTTTGATGTTTTCACCATTTCCCTGGGGCTGACTATGACTAGGTATCCCCTGCAGAATCTCAAGCCTGCAACAGAAAGAGGTTGGTAGGGGGATGAAGATGGCTCGCACATGAGCTCAGTACCCCCATTTCTGAGCAAGCACCCAGAAATGGGCAATTCATTGGTGACTGGCAGTGCAGACAGCAAACATGCTTGTTGCACAAGCGGGTGACCATAGTGTGATAGAGTGTCTCTTTCCTTGAGTCCCCGGCTCCTCCCAGCTACACAGGGCTCATCCATCAAGAATTTATCACTCGCTCCCTCTCCACTTTTTTGTCACTGAGGGAGAAGCAAGGAGACAGAGGGGCTGCTCGTTTGGTATTTTTGCTCACTGAACAATACCAACAAAGCTCTACCAGATTTTTGGAAGTCTTAACTCAAAAGACCTCGTAACACCCCCGTGCGTTTAAGAAAAGGATATTGGCTCATGCCACCCACCACTGAAACAGACACCCCTAGGCTGGAACAAAGCAGCTGTATGACACCACGCAGCAACACTTCACAGCATTTTAGGGTAGAAAGCAATTAACCTTTGGCTGAATCCCCTTAGCTTCAAGCTACAAAAAGAGTGTTTGTTCTGTTTTCTTCTCTACCCCCCACCTCCCCCAAGTCTGCACAGCTCTGGTGTTCTCATTATCTCACTGC
Source organism: Gorsachius magnificus (assembly GCA_034008185.1). Taxonomy (NCBI): domain Eukaryota; kingdom Metazoa; phylum Chordata; class Aves; order Pelecaniformes; family Ardeidae; genus Gorsachius; species Gorsachius magnificus. The sequence goes on along the minus strand of CM067086.1, from coordinate 7,713,321 downwards.
CCAGGCTGCTTTCTGGACCCTGACATGGAGAACAACAGTTGTCATCAAATTAATGGGCCGTTTATTCAGATATTAATTTTGTTTTTTCTTGCTTCTGCTCCAAAGTAGTGGCAGCCCATTCAGACAAAATTAGGGCAAGGCTGTAGCGTATTGTGTTTCTGTTCAGACAATAAATACACTAGAGCTGAGATCTACTTGATATCTCAGCTGTACTTTAAGGCAAGTTCAGGGAGTTTGGGTAAATTGCTCTTTACAGGTCTGAAAAGAGCAACCACTTCAGCTGAGGGAAGATATTTTTCTGTTCTGTTTCTCTCTAGGTCTGACTGAAATAGTACTGTTTTCTGTACTTACACAGAACCTTCATCTTCAGGTCCTGACTTAAGACAGAGCTTTCCAGGATCCAAGTCTGCCAGCTACATGGAAGCCTGGAAATCCCAGTGGAGTCAGGATGTCCCTTAGATTTTAAGCCCTGAATGCACATCCTGTGTAGCACAGGCAAGGAGTGAATGATTTTAAAAAAAAAAAAAAAAAAAAAAAATCAGAAGGCAGATAAATTAAGATTTAGGAATATAATCTGTCTGACTCGTCAAGCAGAATTCCCCCACTTCATCCTGAGCACGTATTTCCAACTTCCTCTGCCTTATAGGCAGAGAATGGGTTCATCTCACAGACTACCATCAATTTAAGACAGGCCTGGTGAGTCCTCAAAGGACCATTATCTCTATCATCTAAGCTCACTCTAGTCAACTCCTGTCTCACACCACTTCTGTGCCCTTAGCACAGCTCTCTGCTTCTGTGGAGGCAAAGATTGGTTTTGTGTTGTCCTAAAAACATGCACCAAGTTCTCCACCGTTGTATGCAAGCCCTCAATTTAAGTCAGACTAGGTCCCAGTCATCATCAAGGAGATGCATTAAATGACCTTAGGAGTTACATTACATAGAGAAAAACAGTACATAAGCAGCACCTATAAAGATAAAGCTTCTAATCAGCTTAATCCTATTAGTCTTCCACACACTTCCATAAAGAAGAGTCATAAACAGATATGGTTGTAACTGCATCACTTCAGCAGTTAAAGAAACCACTCCGACAACTTCATTTTGGTGCATGCATCTAACAGCAAGCTTTCCCAGAGCATGGTCTGTTCCAAGCCACCAGAAATCAGAAGCTGTGGCTGAGGCTGTGGTCACCTGCAGGAGCACTGGGCAAGGAGAACCAGACCAGCAGCAGCTTATGAACTGTGGCAGGGGGGCAGTGCAAAGTCAGACTGACATGAGGGAAAACGTATTTGGTGCTTTGGAAGGCACCCTCAGGAGTGGTCTTTCCAGTAACCTTCAGGCACCACTAAGACCTGCCTGGTCATAGGACCAGCAAGCACACAACCCCTCTAAGCTGGCAAGAGGAGCAAGCCCCCTATAGATTTCCTTAGTCCCAGGCCAAAACCTATTTTGCTACCTTTTGTTTCCATCACCTGAATGACATGAGACCTTTCACTAGCCCTTCCCAAATTAGGGTTCTCGGATAAGGAGTGAGCCAGATTAGAGACATGTAAATCTACCTGGGTTTAACTCTGCCCATTGGCTTCAGGTAGTTACTCATGTGAGCCTGTCTGTCCCAAAATCCAGTCACAGGCAGCAAGGGTCCCTGGGCTATGCTGTGCCTGGCTACTGCACCTCCCCTGGGGCAGCAAAACACCACAGGGTGTACCTGCACAACACCACATGCAGTGCCCAGCCAGGTCAGCAGCAGGAGTGCTGCTGAACTGTTGGCAGAGGATAACGCTTTTCCTAGGTGCTACAAGAGTAGATCTGATTATAAGCTACCACCCTCCAATTCCTATCGTGGGTTTGCCGTCATATTCAAATATGAGTCTGTTCCTTTCCTCTTTTCCAATACCTGAAGTTCCTTTTACCCTAGTTATCTACAGAAAAGGCCGCTGTAAATGCGCCTTCTGGAGGCAAACAAGGAGTTGTAAAACAAAATTAAGAGTCAAAACAAAGCAGTGCTTTCCTTTCTTAAAAGTCAGTCTCACTAAAGTGATACAGGCAGGAAGAGAAAGCCTACATTAGCAGATACCCTGCTAGCAGGCTTAAGAAAGAAGGAATCCATAAAACCTCCCAGGCATTCCAGGAGGCTGGGTACCCGGGATCACTTTCACAGTTTAGGAAACAGTTTCATCTCAACCCCCACAAATTGACCTTGGCAGAACATAGAAAGTTTGCACATAACAGCCATGTTTCTGCTGTGAGTAATCGAGTACTCTAAGTTAATGCTCCATTTTTTTGGTTGAACAAAACATCTTATCGCATGAATAAGACATGAGAGAGGAGGAAAAAAAAAAAACAACTTAAACCACGTTAAAATTATATTGATGAGATTTTAAGTCCATTTAACCAGATCCTTCCACCTATGGAATTTCATCATTTTGTGTGTCTTCATGTCTTTCCCACATAATTATCAGTTTTACACATTATGGCATTTTTCCAATACACCAGAAGCAAAGTACATATGCTCAGGCTGAAATAACATATGCAGGGCAGCTAAATGGGGGAGTATCTTCTTGAGAAACAACCTAGCATGGAACTTTTTGATTACTCAGCTCAGTGAAAGAAGAGACGTTGAATGACTCTACATTTACAGACAACATATATAGCCTTATAGTAGTATCTCCCTTCTGCTCTCTCTGTTGTCAAGCCTATTGCACATGCTCGGAGCTGATCTCATTGAATTCTGCAGTTCAGGTTAGAGACCCGCAGGAGACTACTGCCTGCTGCTGGCCAGCAAGGGAAGGAACAGCACACTGGGACAGCGTTGCTTACATACCTGCTGTCTTATCCAATCAACTAGGTCAAAAAATTACAGTACTGCATTTAGGGGGTTGTAGATAAGTTGCATGCCAGGTTTTTACTCGTTTTGTCTTCCAACTTAACTTGTTACAGCAAGTCTCCAAAAAAGAGTCCAAGCAAACACAGACAAGCACCTAAAGAGAAAAATTCAAGAGTCTCATCTGTGTCCTATAAAAGCTCCAAGACTGCACATCAATACTCTGCAAGGCTTGCTTTCATCTCTCAGCTAAGAAAGCAACCTCAAGTAATCTGTGCCAATTACATGATAATTAGGTCAGGTACCTTACCTATATTACAGTCACACTCGTAACCAGTTCAGATGCCCTCTGAGATACAGCAGCTTCTGGAAATAAGAACTAATGGATTTGGCCAAATAAGCTATAACTTGGGGGGTGGGAGCAGTGAGAAATATTTCAAGGCTAATGAGGAGTTTGAGTCCAGTGGAAGAGAGATACGTGCTTTTCTAATGAGACAAGGTGCCTATTTCTAGCCCAGCTGGGCAACATGAACTGTTATAATTTGCTTATATTTAAAAGCCTGAGTCTAGAGCCAGTGACAAGCTAGCTTTGCCACAGAAAGATGCCAAAGGAAGTGAAAGCACAAAGGACAGATTTAAGTTGTGGTACATCTTTGAAGCTCTTGCGCCATTTGGCATTAGAAGGATCTACAGACAAAAGGAGTTCATATAGCTGTGGCTTTGCAAGTTCTCACCGAATTAGTAAAGATGCATTAAAGGGCGGGTATATAAATAAATCATACCTTTGGCTGCATTAATACGATGCTTATTAGTACCAACAGTATTCACAGGTAACCCTTTTCTCCTGTGTCTTTCCATACATACACTGTAATATACTGAAGTATATTAGAATTAACTAATTCACAGGTAGATGCTTCCAACAATAGTTGAAGCTTTTCCCTTCCAAAACCTCAGTCACCATGCTGCCTTGCAAAGGATGAATGCTCAGCCTCCCAAGAACTTGAGAGCAAAGACAGGAACTGATGTAGTAATGGGGAACTTAAAGCTGACTGATGGTTTCCTAACATCTGAAAGACACCAGGTAAGAACAAGGTCATCAGTCCTTAGGCAGTGGACATAGCATAAAACCCTAGCACGATTTCTGCCTGACAGATGCACACAGATAGGCAGGCTGTGCTCAGAGGGGTGAGCAGCTGGCACATGCCACACTTGCCACCATAAGAGGTTTTGCAGCTTTTAGGTAGGCATCATGCAACTGCAGCTTTTCAACACAGAAACAGGATGACTCCCTGTGGTTACTCATACCTCCATGGTCCATGCCAACACAAGGAAAAGAAAAAACATCCCTTCTCCTAACTGGTCCTGTCCAAAAGGTACGCCTAGACATGGATTCATTGCTGAAAGCCAGGGGCTGAAGAACAGTCTATCGGCACTCCCTGCATGCCAGCTAGAATAACTAGCATAGAGTGAAGATGAGCTGCTCCACAGGAAGGGCTGTAGAGGCCATTAACTCCTCTGGAGCAGAAAGAAAGGGTACATCCCAGAGGTGTCTGCATACAGGTTCTCCACAGACTGTTCCCAAAAAATGGTGCAGCAGACAGTACCCCATGTGCACACACATACAGAGGAGCCTTGAAGCAGCATTCTCTAAGATGGGGGTCAAAGTGTTATTCCTAGCCCCCATGCTTAAAGATACATTCCCAGCCAATGAATCCCACTCTGTCAGTCACACATGCAGCACACAGGCTTCCCCAGCTCTCCCCATACATGTGCATACAGGTTTTTTTGCTACTGCGAAAAGAAAGAGGGAAACAAATCAAGGAGAAATGCATTCAACCCAGTGTTATTTGGCAACACTGAGAGCAAGAGAACAAGTACTAAGCAGCTAGTGCAAACCCACTATGCAATAACTGACTGACAAGCTCCTGGAAGATCTATAATGTGTCCTTTCATTCTTGCCTGCCCTCAAATGGGCAGGTGCAGGCAGTAAGGCAGGAGTGTAGAAAGAAACTCTTAGCCCTCCAGACAGTATAGTCTCCAAAGCTGATATTATGGTCAAACAGCACAACCCATAAACCAGCCCTTTTCTGTCTGTCATCATTCTCGCCTTATTGTCCTGGGCTTTGCTTTGTTCACTGTGAGCGGGCATGCTCCATTTCTCAGCCACATGCCAGCAAAGATGCTGGCATGCTGCCCACCCTAAGTACCGTGTAGGCAGGATGGCGCCTCCAATACTTAAAACGATGTTTAATGTTTTACATCATTGTGGGCCTTAGATTATTTTCTAAATCCATGAAGCAACAGCGGATCAGCATGGGGTTTGCTAATGCTGCACAAGGAAATAATGCATGAGGGGAAGAGATTAGTGTGGAGCACTTGAAATTACAGTTGGCATTAGCTATAGAATAACATATAGCATGTGATGACCTACTTGTCCCAGGCTCCACAGTGCATCTAACAGTTGGACTCCAAGAAAGGCACATATGGAAGGAAGCCTGCCTGAGCAGCAGACAGTTTCACTATTCTAGTTCTACCTTCCCAAATTTTTGAAGGAAAGTTTCTTTAGGAACTGCTTAGATGAACAGAATTGCTAAATATTAGTAGAGACATTGTTTTCAGAAGAAAGGACACAGGTATAAAGGTAAAAACCTCAAATACAAGCCCACTTCTCATGCACAAGGAAGAAAAAAAAAAAAAAAAACCCAAAACAAAAAAAATCAACATGACAGTCAGAGTCAATGCTGACACATACCACAGACCTCAAGTTTATACTTACAAAGCATCAATGGATTGTTCTTTCTGCCACTAGTGTTAAAAGTCACCTTGAAGACCTAAGTGAACACCATGGCACTGAAGTGATTAAGACAGTGGTATAAAATGCAAGAGTTCAAGACCAGCATCATAAGTGAAAATATTTGGCCTTTGTTAATAGGAGAAAGTTGCCTCAAGCCACATGACGGTATCTTACACTGTGTTCCCAGCTATATTTGCTTGTTCAGTGATCAACTCTTATGAAATTAATTTTGCAGATTTAGTGTTAAGTCCCTTTTGGTTGCCTTGTATTTGTCACTGGTGAGGGCGACAGCAGGACCTTATCTGTATTTCCAGAACAGAAGTCTGACAATTAAAAAAAAGAATCCAAGATGAACAGTGAGGTCCACTGACCTCAAGGTCAAGTGACACTTAAGTCTCAAATACTGCAGTTCAAGAAGCCACCCATACATTTGCATGGTAACTCCTCATTAGATACTTAGAGCTGAGACTGACACTCTAGATACTCACAGGTACTTAGACTGCCCTCCACAGCCACCACAAGGAAACTAAGGCAGCAAAGGAGAGAAGTTTCCCTTAAAGATGAGAAGCTGACAAAAAGAGGGATTGGTCATTCTGCCACACAAACCACCTCTGAAATCCAAGTGCCTTGGTCCCACTCGGATCCTAATACAAGTACAAGCTATTCTTCTCATGGTCACTAGCCCTGTGCTTTTCAGTAGAGTCACTTCAACAAGATGCTGAAGATTTAGCCCTGGCTATCAGGTTGTAGTCATGGACCAGAAGTGACCGAGAATGCCATGGACACTGAGATCACATAGACCATAGCACACAGTCCTTCCCTGGAAGGAGACAGACAGCAAAGCAGCTTATCTTTGTTTCAGTACCAAAAGTCTTTAGGACCAGGCTTCAGAGAAAATGTAAGCATACTTAAGCATGTTTCAATTCAACAGTTAGTATTTAATTACTTATCTGAACTGATCCTGAACTCAAGTAGTGTTGGGCAAGGTTTAACTAGGAGAGCTTTCCCAGCTTATCAGAGGGGCATCATTCCTGCCCCATCCTCATTCTTTCCCCACTGTTACAGAAAACATGGTATTTTGAAGTTACACCTGCATGGGAACTCAGGTACTGTTCACTACGGTCATTCTGGTTAGCTTTTCTACTTCATATCCTTCATTCAGTGGTCAGAACTATTTTCAGCTACAGAAACTTGAGTTCAGACCCTTTCTCTGCTCTGCCAGGCTCACAGGACAGGGTCAGCAGCTTTAACATACACGGTCACCCTACCAGCCACATGTAAAGAGGCGGAGATGCCCACGCTCCCTCCCACATGTACACTGGAGCTGTACATGACTTCTGAAATTCTACCCAGGAGAAAAACAGATTTCTTGCTTTTATTTAGAAAGAAGTTTAAAAAATCTCTGAAATTGAAGCAGTATCTTGTTCTTGGAACATATTAATGCTTTCTTCATTCTCCAAAAAGTTTGTCTGGCCCCAAATAATTTTTCCTTGCCTGTCCAGCCACCAAACTGAAGAAAAATAACCACTTATTCACACACCTCTGGTTTCCAGCTGAAGTCTGTTCAAAGGAAGCTTCACCATGTATCCTTCAGTGCTAGTATTTTCTCAATACTACAAGAGCTTCCCCACATACACTTCCCAACACTTTTCCTCCTCCAAAGAGGACTTGAAATTACCTAGCAGTGCCTTCTCTGCTTATTTGCAGTACTGCAGCAAAACACGTCTTGGAAGTTATCCATACCCTAGCAAGTGTCATTACCTCACATGCAGTGAAACTGTTATTCTTTTTACACTAAACCATTGCATTTTACTTAACTGCATTATTCTATTATTTCTCTGGAGAGGCTCCCAACTGTTGCTGAATACAAAAATGTATCCAAAACAATTGTGCTCTAGAGACATATGCCTACCCTATGACTCCAAGATTATTTCCTCTAAAATTTGATAGGGAGATGTGTACTACTTTGTAGTATGATCCATTTCAACTGTGTTCCAGCAAGGTAGGTAATCCTACACTGTCCCAGTTTTATAAGAACCCAGGCAATTTGAATTAATAGCATAAAAGTATAGCACTTGCCATAAACATGGAACAGTTGCTTTATTGCACTTGTCAAATGCATTCCTCTCTTTGGTCACAGTTATGGTCAAAGAATTTAACAAAAAATTAACAAGCAATTCACAATAAAAAGGAACTAAAAAAAGTCAAAGCTGGAGAAAGCATCACATACCCTACATGTTTGAATTCTTACATTTCTTCCAGCCTGGTTCTCACTCTTAGTTCAGCAAGTTTCTTATAAGCCCTATCCCTTGTTCGATACAAGTTCCAGAGTGGAAAGGACACCAGAGAGGCTCTTCCCTTCAGCCTCCCAATAAATATGGAGTGACTACACAAGTACTTCTAGAGGTGTTTATCAAGCTCATTTCAAACTGTTTGTCTGGTTGTATCTACACTGCCCCATAGACCAGCCAGGAAGAAACAGCCATCCTTACCATCTCACCAAAGAAACACGCTCACAACCAGCTTTATGGTGGGCACCACTGCCTGTGGGAAGTCTCAGTGCTCCCAGGGCTTAAAGCACCCCTGGGCACTTTGCACAGCCTCCAGCTATTCCCATCTGCCCTACAGTGATGGGGGATGACAGCTTGAGAAGTACGCTCCCCCCCCCCCCCCCCAACCTCCTCTGAGGGCCAGCCCCCGATCCCATCACGTTTAGAAGTATGGGCTGCACTTAAGCTCATTTGAGTGCTGACTCCTTACATGAACAACAACACAGAGTCCAGGCACCAGCTTGGCAGAGGACTGTCCCAAAATTCACATGCTTCAACAGGTCCACCTTGGACAAGCACCAAGGTCAAGAGGTTCAGAAGTAACTGAGCCCTGACACAGATAACCACCTCAAATCAACAAGAAGCATCACCCAATTTCCTTGGGACCATCCACTCTAGAGGAAAGCATCAGAGACTTGCAGTCCACAGTCTGGAAGAAAGGACAGCAATACTTTCACAGCTCCTTTGAAAACCATTGCTGATGGCAAAAGATTAACAGAAGGTGTGACTGGAAACAGAAGCGTTCAACTTCGAGAGAAGTGAACGGATGCTGCACACAGGATAAAGATCTGCCCTATTTGCTAAATAGAAACAGAAGCAGTAGCTATGCACAGAATGGCAGACAACATCATTGCCCAAATTATTAACCTAGATGGCTCATCATGTGTACAGCCATCTGCCCATAGCTTAGCTTTGAGTCCCAGGTATCCAAGGGAGAGCCCACAGGCTGCTGTGCCCACACAAAGCACTGCTGGAGCAGACAAATCCTGCAGCACTGCCGGCCCCACACCCTCACCCTGCTGCCAACCTCAAAGCTTGGCCACCCCATTCCAGGCTGGCCACAGAGCAAACACTTTGAAGTCTAAGAAGTTCTGTTTTCCAGCAGCAGTCAAAGAACAACAGCGGACATTGAGGGAAGTGCTGGTGGAAACAGCAATATAGGACTGCCGCTAACAAGCTGTTATTAGTAGCTTGTAATTAGTAACAAACTGTTACTTTAAACCCAGTCCTATGCTCTGTAACAGTCATAATAACCTTAGGTTAAGTTGTAGTGTTAAGGCAAGTGCTTTTTGTGGAATACCTGAGCCTGCAGTTCCTCAGTTGCTCATACTGGGATCCTGCCTTTAGCACCCAGATCTATTTCCCAAGGAGGGAGATCGAACATGCAAGAGGGAGGCATAAGTAGGTTTCATCCCAGAAGGGCTTCAGGGTGTTTGGATCTAATCTATCACTAGGAGTAATTTCTTCTAAATGTAGCTGGAGGAATTAATGAGTATTACTCTGCTGTGGGAGCCTGAAACATAGTTAATACTTGATTGTGATGACCTTCCAAAAATGCATGTGGGAGACACGACACCATCTCTTTCCACTGTCTGCTTAGAATTGGTTTTTTACTGCCTGTATATGTTAATTTCCATGCTGCTCTTATCCCCTCACCACCTCCTTCTGTATATAATTTAAGGTCTTTAGGGCCCAATCCAAAGCAACCAACCTGGAACAGATGGCTGTTTTCATCCTAACACCTTGTTCATGTTAACTGGAAGCAACTTTCACCTTGTGTAGGCAAGTGTAGTGCCTTGTGCAGGTCTGTGCTATTACATCCCAGCCTTCACTGAAGCAGGCAAGCTTATGTAGAAGCTATTCACTCTGAACAAAACTTTTTTTTTAGAACCACAAGGCAAAGGCTGAGACAGCAGCTCTAAACATGCACTGCCCTTGGGAGAGGCTCCATGCTGCTGTGCAGCTGTTGTGAGAGCTGGGGAGGACGTGGGCCTCCATAGGGGAGTGCCACATGTGCTTAGGCAGCTCTTGGCAACCCTGCCTGAAGTCAACTTCTGTTTAGGTGGTGTTTTTTTTTCCAGAGAGTCACTTGATAGGGTGTAATCCTGTAAGATGCTCAGCAAAGAAGCTGATACAGTAAAGTATTTCTGCAGATGCTTAATTTTCAGTGAATAAGTGTTCCTTTTATGTGGGTGGGAGCACTCGTGCTTAAAGTTAAGCACGTGCTTAAGTGCTTTCTTGGATCAGGGCCAAAATGCTAATATGCTGGAGGTTCCCTTGCTTTCTCAAGTAACAGGCAGTGTTTGGGACTTTCATATGGGCCCCTGGGCCTGCAGGATTACTGAAATACACCCATGACTGATAAGTATTTGACATTTATGTTGTTAAACTTTTCATTTTCAGCAAAAGCTTCATGAGTTTTTGCTGTATTATGACTTTTATGCTTGTCATACAAGAATAGTTCTTGACTAGGCCTGTGGCAGTCTTGAAGAAAAATAATTTTGCCAACTTCAAATTAATTTTATTTAACAGGATATTTTACTTTTCTGTTTGAGAACAAAAAAGTTTCCTGCAGCATCTTCTGCTCTGACCCCACTACCTTATCGTTAAATTCTTCCCGAGCCTTTGACAGACGCCACTAAGATGTGAAATTCAAACTACTAGGAGTCTCTTGTGTGATGTTGCGCTTACTGATAATAGTCTGCTTTGATGACAATACTGGTGACGAGCCCAGAGGACATGTGTTGGGATGTGACGGTGGTGCGCACCTGTCTCGGGCAGGGGCACTAGGTCTTCCCCTGCGGCAGCCTTCTCAGCGGCTGTCCTAATCACCAAGAGTGACACTCGCCATGCCCAGCAGACCGAGGAACGTAGCAGGGTGTTGTGAATCTAAATACACAGCTGCTTCTTAAGTTATAATGCAAAGGTTCAGAGGTCAGTGCAGTAAAAGCAATATAGGACTTTATGGTTTATACAGAAATATTGGTCTGACCAAGGCTGCTGGACCTGTCTGAGCAGCTCTGCTTTAACATGCAGAATAAATCCCTGGTTTGCAGTGCAGCTACATGGTGCTGCCAATCCACCCTGAAGTCAAAGCACAAGCAGCCGTCAGCCCACTTTAAAGAAAAGCAAATGTTTCTGTTTCAGCACCAAGTTGTGTGACAGGCTGCTCCTGAGCAGAGAATTTGAGTTATGTGTACTGAAGTCACAAGCTGGCCACCCACCACACAGGTTTCCTACCTGCGGCTGCACATCAAGGCACATCCTGCATGCAGGACACCAGCACAGGCACCTGTCCGCCCCCGTGATTTGTGACCCATCTGACAAGGATGGCTGGAGCCACTGTTTACAGCCCAGCATCACTTTTGGCTGTGTGTGTTCCAGCTGCTGTTGGGAGCACTCTCCTTACAGATTCAGATCAAAGTCTGCACCAACAAAAACACATGAGTTTTACAAGTCAGTCAGCTGTACACTATAATGAAGGTGTGCCCAAGATGCTCCTTAACATTTCTCTCACCATGCCTAAAACTGGCATCAGCCTGTGCAAGGATTAAGATCAGGTAGACAGGAACTACCAGCCACAATGCTGGCACCAGAGGAAGAGGTGACTTTAAGCAAGACTTAGTAAGTAGTTTCAAATTCACATACAGGACCAAGCCATAGCTCTTGCTTGGCTTTCTATAGCAGATCAAGTGCAAACCAGCTTTTTTTTTTTACCACCTACTCAGATACACAGACTACTTCAAGACCTAGATACACAACCTCATGACACATGACAGAGTTTCAAGTGGTCCTGTAAAGAAATCCTTCATGCTTCTTCACTAGACCACGTTAAGATTAAAAGAACAATTAATCTTGCACAAAAGATCTAGCATGCAGGTCTTGTTAAGCAAGAAACACTGAGGCATGGGGTAGAGTCACTGACCAGGCTGAAGTGAATGGAACAGAAGTCAAAGTTTCCTGCACCGTTATTTTGCTGATGACTCCTAACTTCAAAGTTTTACAAGGAATAAGACAACCATTTCCACATTTGACTATTTCACTTTGAAAGGAATGTAACATAGGCTTAGCTATGTTCTTTCCACATGTGTCTGGTAGAGATGTATTCTTCCTCTTCCTCCTCCCCCCACTTAACAGCTCTTGACTTTGTGTGGCCCCTCCATGCCAGTATATTGTTTGTGCTTTTTGTAAGACCCTACTTTAAAGTATGACATGTTTATGTAAGAGGCGTTGATGGCTAACACAGGCTTTGGCTCAGTAGGGCATTTGGGATGGTGTCACAGAGGAATGCTCTCCCCTGATTTATGAGCATGTTATAGTTATTCAGGTGGAGTGGCAGGACCTGGCAGTAAGCACCATCATACAGATCAAATGTGTTTTAGGTTCATAGATCAGGCTGAAGCACTGCCAATCGCCACAGGGTTGTGGCAGTGGAAACTAAGCCTCTTATTTTTAAAAAGAAAGCAGTCTCCAAAGACAAGGAGCTGCCCTCCTTAAGTCTTACTAACCAAAATCTTGCATTGTTCTTACAAACCCCATTCTGCAATTTGATGATGGCATATGTGCAGCTGCAGAGACAGATGCTTATGCTAGCCTACAAGTTTGACTTATTACACCATTCTTTTTGTAAGACAAGTCTAATTCACGTGACTGTTTCCAGATATTTAACTACTTGAAGAAAGTCCTTCAGCTCTTTCCCACTTCATTTATAATGGGTACAAGTTGAAGAGATGTTCTTTAGAGGTATGCAACTGAAGTTTTTATGTTTATGAGCCCATTCATGCTATACTGTACCCCCTATAGAAAACAAGCTTTGGAGCATCACCTGCTTCCCCAGCAGCCAAGTCTCATGCCCAGTGTTTGGCTGGATCCTTTCTATACAAGATATTTCTTTAACATCTTCAGCTCTCAAAGAAATAAGTTTCCCTCATTTCCTTCATTATGTGAGCAACTTTGCAGCTTCTCAGTTTCCACCTTTAGTTAAGAGGTGTCCAGCTTTATTTTTTCCTTATGTTGTTATACCTTCCTCTGATTTTATCAATTTGGCAACACAACTCTGTAAACCCATTCTCATACAAAAGCCTATGCTGAATTAACACACCTCCCATGGAGTAACAGGAGTGCAGGTCCTTCACAGTTTTGTAAGAGGGAAGGAAGAAAAGCAGGAAAAAAAGAGAGCTGTCCTCAGCATTTTTCACACTAGAACTCCTGGAGTTATTTAAATGAAGCCATTTAGGATACTACCTGTTTCTAGGAGAAAGGTATAATGACTTTACTCCTAAAAGCCTGTTTAATAATTAAGTGAGCATTATGCTGCTGCTCTTGCAGAGCTAGTGAAGAGGTTACTTTGGCATGCACGATTTCAAGTTAGGGAGTTACTCATCTCTACGGCAAGCATACAAGTGATGTAACACAACATGAAGAAGTCTTCACCAGTTTTTACTGTCTTGACCAACTCAAGAGTCCTATACCCTTTCAGTGAAGGCAGACCCATCCCCTTCCCCCCATACATTAGGGTCAATAAAGACACTCAGAATTCAGGTCAAAAAAAACAAGAGACACAGCCAGAAACAGCTTGATGTACAGTTCTGTACATAGCAGTTACATCTGCTGATAACCAGCCTGCAGCACATGACTTCAACCATTCCACCCAGGTTTCCAGACAAGCAGCTCACATTTACAGAAGTAAAGGATGATTAACTTCCCCACCACCCTGGCAACAGAGGAAAATGCCAACATAAGTCAAAACCTGAAAGTGAACTACTTTAAGCAGACTCGTAATTCAAGACCCAGGAGAAGAACCAAAGTCTCAGTACATTGGAACACACCCGACTGCTCCTCTGTAAGACCTTTAAGAGCAGAATCTAGAAGCTACTTTTAACTTCCCTTTCACCAGCTACAACACCAGAACAATACATCAAGTTTCAAGGATCAGTTACATACATTAAAAACACAGTAAGAGGCATCAGAATCTGTTACCATGTTCCCTTAGACTCAAAAAAATTCCCCCACCCCAGCCATACTACCATTCTGTCCTTCAGAAACGATCTTGTACTCATTATCACTTTAACATGAACATACCTTTTAGATGTTTATTGCTGCTCCATGAAAAACCTCAACATCTGCAGTTTACTTCAGCTAGTACACCTTTCACAAGCTTCAGTCTCCCCTACTGCTCTTCCTAGAAGGCTGCTGCACCTCTCCCTCCTCCCCCCACCCCATTGCCTTTCCCCTTGGCTGCAGCAATCCGCCCAAGTGCCCACACCTGCAGATGGCTCTGCTAGGGAGGCTGGGGCTGTGCTCAGGTGCAGTGCTCTCCTACTGCACAAAACACAGCTCATGGAGCAGCTCTGTCTCACCCTTTTACAAAGAACACTCAACCAAATTTCTGTTCCCTAATCTGTCCATTCTCCTTTACAGTTATAGTCCCAGATTTAGAACTGATTGAGATATGCAACACCAAGTCTGGGGAATGCCTCAGACTGGTTTCCAGGTGGAGAAGGTTCAGATGAACCTAATTTGTGAGACATTTAGGAGAGAAGAATAAAAGGAGTCACCTGTAGCTAGGCTAATCATAAGGAACATACCTTACTAGGGGATGGACTGGGCTACGCTACGCTACATTACATTGGCTAAGGCTAAGCTAATTGACTATTTCTGCTGTCTTTGCTCAAATGCAATGACCATAAACAACAGAAAAAACAACAACATAGCTTGTTGGGGTTAAGGTGTTTTTTTAGTCTGCTTAAGACTTTGCACATTAGCACATAGAAAATATGAATCTACATAAAGTTGTGTGGGTTTTTTTCTGAAGCAATAAGCTTCAGGGGTAATGATCCTTCAGTTTTGCTACTAGTGTCCTTTTATCTTGCTCCTTTTTTTTGTGCCAATATTATCTATGGTACAACATTTATCTGAATGACTAAAAAAATGTAAATGTGCAAAATACAAGTTTGATAATTACCCAAAAATATTCTACTGGAAACAAGAGATTAGCTGTTAAAGCCAAATTTGCCTCTCCCCTCCCCCCCAAAAAAATGTCAAGAGAGGCAAACCTAGAAATATATTTGGTTGTGGGGGCTACCCTGCACCAGAGTGCGTGATACTGGTTATGCTGGGATGAGTGGAGGCTTCCCCAGATTCATTCTGCTTTTGTTTGATTTGCAGAGATTTGAAATACAAATGAAAAGCCAGGTTTGAGTCCCTGCAATTGAAATCTTCTAAATGTTATTTACCAACAGAGTAAAAGAGTAATCAAAGATTAGAGGTTAAGTAAGAGTCCATTTTCTTGAAGAAATAGAGAATTCCAATGTTACTTTCATTCTGTAGTTCTTCAGAAGAGTCACATTTGGGGTTACAGAACTTTTTCTTTGCAAATTATTGTGATAATTATAGGAGAAGTCTGAATGACTGGAAAGAATACCACGAACTATTTTAATTAGCTACCATTAAAGAAAATCCTTAAAACAGGACAAACAATTTAACTGCAGTTATGATGGCACTGTAAAGTTACTATGGAAGATGCCTGTAGCTGACATAAGCTAAAAAAAAGAAAGAAAGGACTGTTAACTACATGTAGTTGCATTATTGGCTTTGCAATGGTTGTTTCATGCCAGTGCATGTCCAAATTATTCCATGCCAGATAAACTGCTTGCAAAGCAAGCTCCATTAGAAAGTTCTCCATTTCCATGGAATTCAAGGCACTATGAATTACAAAGGAAAAAATACCCTCTGCAAATAATTCTATTTACCTTTTCAGTTTCAAACTATTACCAAAGAACCAGAGACTGGTTGGCACGGACCTCCAGTGGTCTCTAGTCTAGTGATCAGAGCCATGCTAGACCAAGTCACTCAGGGCTTGTACAGTCAAATCTGAGCATCTCCAAGGACAGAGGTGCCACCTCCTCTCTGGGGCCCTGCTCCAAAGCCTAGCATGCTCTCCGTGAATAGTTTTTCTAGTATTTAGTTGGAATTTCCCTTGCTCCAACTTGGGCCTCTTGCCTCTCATCCTGTCCAACACAAGTCTGACTCTTATCTTCTATGCACCCTCCCAGCAGGTAGTTGTGGACAGTGATAGACAGCCCCCCCCTTTCATCACCTCTTCTCCAGGCTGAACAAGCCCAGCTCCCTCCTGGTGTATCATGGGCTCCTGCCCCTCTCCTTGGTGGCAACAAGACAACGTCTTTTTTGTACAGGAGAGACCAAAACTGGACACAATGCTTCAGATGCTGTTTCTTACAATGCTGTGGGGAAGGGAATAACCGCTCCCCTTGATCTGCTACTTCTGCTAGTTCAGCTCAGGATGTTTCACTGAAGATTAGGCAACTGACTGAAAACTATGGGAAACTCTATCTGTAGAAATGGCCAGAGATAATGAAATGTCCATGTAAATCATTGTGTTCAAGTATTAGGCTACATAATTGGAGAGTACATGCACAATATTACATGGATATTTCCATTTATTTCTAATAATTAACAGGCGTGCAAAATTACTGGGTTGAGATTCATGCAATTGAACACTCATCTTCCCTTTTAGAAAACTCTCATAAGTAGTGACATACTGTTTTTTTCTTAGCATGAAAGAGAATACAATAGTCTGTGTGGCACATCAGATGGCAGTTATCAACATGTCCTTGGGCCATTAGGCATTTCTTGGCTAAACAATCTCAGAGTATTATTCAGGTTCCATTACACCAGCATTTAAAGAGATATAGAAGCTGAATGATTTGGAGAGGCCTGGTGAGCTGGGTCCTCCCGCAGGACTCGCAACTGCTCTCTACGCGTTCCGCTCACATTCACCAGAGGGTGCTTGTGTGGCACAAGGCCAGGCTGTGTAAACCTGGCTGGCAATCCCATTTTGGGTCAGGGCTGTGGGAAAGGAAATAGAAGTTTCCTTTTTTCATCTACTGAAATGCTTTTAGCTCCTTTCAAATTTGTCATAACAACAATACACTTAAGGAATAATCTAATGCCAACTTAAACCTGTGTTCAGTACACACGGCTAAAAATGCCTTTCTCAATTTGATATGCTACACTGATGTATTCCACCTTTCTGTATCTGTTTCATTCCCTTATGGTGGGTGAAATTCAAAGGTATTACACAAAGTAATAGCTAACCCCAAGTGAGGCAGCTAAACCTGCAAATCTGGATGTACAATGAACATGATGTAGTCAAAGCTAATTAATTGCTCTATATCCGTCATCATTCTGACATTACAAAGTTCCTTCCCTTTCCTCTCAAGGGCTTTTTTCCTTCACTCTATACCATTTCTAACTTCTTTCCACTGATGTCCAAAGCTCTAAGGCTTGAACAGATTACATGAACCTAGGCTTCTTCCCCAGGCCTACTGGTATCATTTCCATGCACATTTGTCCGAGTTTCTTGCCATTTTCTTCCAAAGGATGCGTATCTTGAATTTAGTCCTGAAGTTCTGAATTGAACACAAGTCTGCAGTGCCTTCTGGATGTGGGTCTGTAGACATTTGCTGCTCCTGCTCTACTCTGCGAGACCTCATCTCAAGTCAGCAGAGACAGGAGCAAGGCGCTGTAACTACCATCTCTCGCTATCTCCTCTCCTCCTGTTTCAGTGGAGGGATGACTAAGTAGGGAGCAGACTTGAGCCTTCCTCATGCCCCTCTCCTTTCTGAGCAGAGGCCCAGGCACACCCACAGAGAGGCACCACACTAACTGGCAGCTGGCACTGTCTGTCTCCCAGCAGCAGGGCATTAATAACCATTAACAAAATGCTATACAGTTCCAACATGATGTCAGTGGTATTAACCTCTGTCATTCCTGTATCAGCACCAGTGAATGACTGTTTTTCATTTTTTTTCTTTAAAACTTACCTTTGAAATATTCCATAGTATTAAAACCAACAGTGGCTACTTAGAATAGCTGTTTTTTCCAATTTTGAAAATGAATTATCGGTTATCAGTAGTGACTACGTTGAGCAACAGCTGAATTTCTCTCATTCATATTTTTTTTACTGAACTTAAAAAAAAACAAAACAAAGCAAAGCCTTCATACCCTACAGGCTTGTGAGCAGCTTTTGGGAGGTAATAAGCTTTTGAAACCTGTTAGAGAATATAGGTGCAAGAGATTTGAGAGTTTTCTGGAACTGATAGTTTATGAGCAAATTACTCTGAACTGGTGTATTATAGCAAATCTGCTACTGCTTTTGGGAGTATGAAATGGAAGTAACTTTTCTTGGTTCAAACTAGTAACCAGAGCACACGCAATTATTTTTAAATGGTATACTCATAAAGCCTCTTACAATCTTACAGTGTCTAGGTATTCATTGCTTCCCAGCTCAAAACAAAATAAATGCCAACACTATAAACAGATGAGATAAGGTCTGTAGGGAGAGAGAGTTTAGTATCATTTATTATAGTAATAAAGATAACTCGAACAAGATACAGTTGTCCATGTATTCAACCGCATCTATATTCTTAGATCGCTAATGGGACACCCCTGTTGAATTTCACTGTGATGGTTCAAGGTCAGTAAACCTTAAGATGATATGAAAGACTGCTGGATTTTCAAGACTGTCCTTTTCTTTTTTGTAGTTAGATTAAGAAGGTCCTATTTCCATTGATCATATACTTTGTTATTTACTGGCAAACTCCAAGATATGAGATATGCCTAATCCAAGCTCCGGTTAAGTGCAGTTACATCCCCCTATCTCCCACAATGCTTTAAGATGTCGACTTCATCACAGTGAAACCTTTGGTTCTAGAAAATAGGATGGGGCCATCAGATAAATGTTTGCATGGCAAACTAGTCCTGCCCATCTCTGGGTCTACACTCATGCCTAACAGCTATCACATTTAATATGTACAGGGAGTGGGTGTCCAAGACCAGATGGAATGGGAATGCTTTGTACTTCCATGCACTGTATCAGCCACACAATGAAGTTCTTTCTCCAACTTGGGTTCAACATAGTGTTTGTGGGTTTTTTTAAAAAAAAAAGGTTTACCTCTCCAAAAAACCCAAGAACTTCATGTGATGTAGACCTTCAACTAAAAATTGAAAAAGGATATAGAAGATTTGCCACTTGTGTTTCCTGTGTGTAGAGCAGCTGGTCCCAGTGTAATGAAGGCAAGGACAAACCCATCTTCTCCGTGAACAACGTGGCGATGAGATACTGCCACCAAAAGCAAAATCTGCTCTGTACCAGCTCAGTACAAACCTCTACCACATGAAGCATTTCAGGGTGAGTGAGCTGAGAGCATAGCACAGGCACCGCAGTCGTGTGGAAGCAGATGGCAGGAGGGAAAGGACGCAATATTTGCAATTCTTCAGCCCTGCTGCAGACCTCCTGAGAAAGCGTATGCTTCAGGTTAAATCAGGTCTTAGAGACACCCTCTACCAGGCAGTGAACCAGCCAGAAGCACCTAGTGAGAGGCAAATCCGCATCCCTGTGGAAATGGCAGAAGACTGATTAATTTAATCTCATGCCCTTTCTGAGAAAAGATAGTAAGAGATGGTGAGGGGCAAAATTTGTACAAATGTACCAGTGTCTTCTTCCTTCTTTGGCAGTGAAAAGGAGGAGCAGATTCCACATGTCCACCCTTCCCCTGATCACAGCAGTCGGTAGAAGTAGGGGGGAGAAGGGGTTTTCTGCAAAGCCTGTGCCTTTGACGCAGCAGAAGGGCAAGAGCTCAGTTTTACGACTCTTGGCCCCAACACAATTTACCATTTACAAACTAATCCTCCTCCATTCGAGAGCACAAGGCCTGCTAACGCTCTCATGTCCACTTCTCTGATTCTTCATTGTCCACACTGACAGAGAGAAGCCGAAGACCTAATCGGTGTGTAATTCAATCGCTGTCCAGGCTGTGTCACAGCACAATGCTCTGCTTGTAGTGCCATGGGTTAAGTCAGCCAGCTACTGTTATGCACCACAGCAGGTGTGAAGAATGTCACTTGGTCTAACTGTATGTTACCACTCTGTCAAGGTCCGTTTCTGACGCTACTTTCACTCACCACTTAATGATTGTTTTTCCTACTGGCAGCAAGCTAATTGTCGGCTGCATGGTAAAAGGGCACTTTCAGTATTTTTTACCCTGAATTTGGAATTCCTGCATAGCATAACATGGGCCTCATATAAAGTAAAACCCTCTGTTCTCCAGATCCCCAAAACATGGAGGCCTGCTAAAAAGCTCTTTTATTTCCTTAGTCTTAATCCAGCAATTAGTAAATTATGACTTACTCCATCTAAAGTGCTTCACACTGTTGTTCCTCACCAGACAGCACAGTAGATGTTGCTACACACCTTTTGGGAATGGCTTAAATCTGCAAAGCTTCTTGATACCTAATTACATTTAAACCAGCAAGAGACAAGCGTTTCAAAAAATTCTTATACACACGTAGGTGGTTAAAAATCTCTGGAAAACAAAATTAATGTGCTGCCAAACTTAAATACAGATCTTGGGCTGCTCTGAGAATTTGGTTTGTTTTTTAAAAAAAATTTACTACTCCAAAAGGAGTAGAAAGTTGGACTTCTGTTTTTCTTGAGTCATACCACAGTGCAAGGAAGCTGAGGAAGAGAAGCACAGAGGAAGGAGGCAGGGCAACACCTGCCACTTCGTCACCAGCGAAGCTGCAACGGGTGTGTGTATTACCCAGCCATGCTACTGGGCAGATAAGGAGACGGCAGGGAACTATTGCTGATAAACCCACAGCAGCACTAGTGTAATTTACTGAAAGTGGCAAAAACATAAGGATGGTAACCAGGAGGACATCAGAGGATGTGTTGCCCTCGCACAGATGTACATCACACAGTCACGTGTGATGTTTCTTTCCCTGTATAACAGTGACATGTCCAAGGGATGTGAGCACAGAATGAGCACAGAAACCCCCTATTTCTAATGCAACTATTTCCTTAGCAGCCTTGAGAATTTCATTCACGTAGAGTTTCTGATGCAGTTTCTCAAATTCCTTAATTTTCATGTAGAAGCAATACAAATAGGAGGAGTACCTGACAGAAGAGCTACATTGGGACAGAAATTGTACAGGCCTGTACCCTCAGGAGCAGTTTTTCATCTGAAAAAGCAAACAACTGAAGTCAGCTGGATAACCTGACCAATCCAAGAAGAGGATAAACCACAACGGAAACAATTTCCCTGCCACCACATAGATGATCTTAAATCAATATATTTGGCTGTCCAGAGTATTTCTATGTAATTCTGTACAAGAATTAAGGTTACCGATCTTACCTAATCCTGTAAAGGGATGAAATATTTTGTCACACTTTCAAATCCTGGGAAAGCAGTGAGGAGATGAAGAAAGACGATCCAGCTTCTTACCACTTGCTACAGAAAAGGTCATAACAGTCATTATTCAAAATATGAATTGGACATCTGTATTTACAATGTTTAACAAGTCTTGCTTAGTGCTGAAGCCAAGCTTCTCATTTCACCCATACTCGTCTACTGTCATCATTGACGGCTGATTTCCAAACATGGCCAGACACCAGTTTACATGGCAGGGGTCATAAGACATTCTTGCATCCTGAATCAGGATTTAGCAATGCCATGTGCCAAGCCTTAGAAGCATGCAGAGCATTTGCAACTGAGCACCTGTGGAAATCCCATTTCCTGACAAAGAGAGGCCTCCAATATTCATGTTTTTCTCCTGCTCTTAGGCCATGTTGTAATGAAATATGGTCTGAATAATCCTTTTATAGCTACACAGGGAAATGTCCTTGCTTAGCATTTACCCTTCCTTATGGAGGTTCAGTGGGAACTTGGTTGAGCAATCAGCAAAGATACACAGAATGAAAAACCTGGCTGATGGGATATAACCGAAACCATGCACAGAGTAGGGATACAAAGTGGACATGCAGGTTTGTCAGAGAAACTGGAAGGATTCCAGTAACTTTAGCGAATATAGGTAAGAGAAGAGGAACCTAAGGAGTGACATTAAAGTTGGTGTTCATGCTGACAGTGATATACCCAGGGACAGCCAAAAGAGGGACCAGTGCAAACTCATGGAAAGGGAGGGCTGGGTTGGCAGCATGTGAATAATTAGAGAGCGCAGGACTGCACAGAGACCTCTCCCAGGTCAGTGAGAACAGTCGAAGGGGAATAAGTTGAAGGCAGGCTGGAAGACTTAGAAGGGTCTGGTTGTGAGGCCAACAATG
The DNA here is from genome assembly GCA_034008185.1 of Gorsachius magnificus. Taxonomy (NCBI): domain Eukaryota; kingdom Metazoa; phylum Chordata; class Aves; order Pelecaniformes; family Ardeidae; genus Gorsachius; species Gorsachius magnificus. Next base: position 7,691,233 of record CM067086.1, on the reverse strand, counting down.
GGAAGGACTTTGAACAACTTACACTATAAAACTCTGCTCTGCAAGACACTCCCAGCATACCTCCTTGCAGCAGGTCTGCGCTGCCCTTACTCTAAGCTGCTTTCTTTCCTTTGAAAGCCATGATTCCCTTATCCTAAGAAACTGCATCATTGTCCTGTCCCCTTTCCTCTAACTCTGGGTTGCTGCTGCTTTACCTCTGACACAGGCTACCTGTGCCCCCTCCTCAAACTCTGGCTGCTACTTCCCAATCATCCACATCTTTATATGCCCCCGCATTGCCTCCTCACCCTCCATTTCCTTGACACTGTCCCCTGTGGCTGCTTCATAACCTCAGATTATCTCTGCTTTTGTTTTCTTCCCTTGCTGCTGGTTTTGGCAGAGTGAGTGTGAAACCCAAACTATCATATGTGGCAGACTATTAGCCTGTACACTGTTCTGTACCTTATGTCACTTTCCCAGGCCACCCACTGGAGCTTTAAACCAACAACTCCAAACATTGAACAACTGTGAAACACTATCAGCCCTTGAAATTTCTCAGACACCACAATGTACCTGTATGATATCTTCAACTGAAAATACAGATTTGGCAAGTTTAGAGATCAATCATTTGTCATGGCCCTCCTAGTCTTTGGTGGTCCCTTAGCCTCATTTTGGGAACCATCATCTATCACGGTAATGTGCAGGCTCAGCGCATGCAGCGTGACAGCCACCGTTTCCCACTTCCACAAGTAAATGCTAGAACAACTTTTGCCTGCTAAATGCTGGGTACAAAAATCAGGTTTCTGTGGTACACTCCCTTTTCCTTCCTTCCTGCTGATCAGCTCTTCCTCTGGGTACTTCAGGGCACCTACCCCCTCCTCTTGGCCATGACAGTGTACATTCAAACAGCTGCTAGGGCTGGATGAAGCACCTGCTCTGGGCAACAGCAGCTGGAGTTCATTTTGGGTCCAAAGGGCCGAGGCCAAGCGGGCTGACCGCATGTGCACTAATCCAGTATCATCACCAACTCCACCAACAACAGGTGCCTCTTTGAAGAGGGAGGAAAAAACTATTTGGGGAGGAATCAGAGCTTTATAAAGGACATTATGGGCCAAGTCCTCAGCTGGTACATGCTCAGTTAAAGCATGTACTCCCTTGAAGTTATATGAGTAATGCTCATATACACCACTAAAAGATTTGGCCCACTCTCAATGCTGTTTCTCTTCTCTTTTTGGTTTTCCTAAGGATTTTTCACCTCCTCTCTTTGCTCTGCACTGCTCTTCCTGTAAAAAAAAAAAGAAAAGAAGCCTATCCCTTGCTTCAGACCACATAGCTGAAAGTCACAAGCTACATATACCAGACTCCAACATCATCCTCTACATAGGTAACACAATCTTACCGTTGTCTGACAAGATGTGTCCCTCAGTCCTCCTTGATTCCTGGAGTCCAGATCATGAGCATGCATCAACAGGAAAAAAGGGTGATCCCATTCTGGAATAAATCAAACCAAATGCTGTCAAGGTCCCTTAAGAGAAGTCTTTCAGCACAGTCATCATAAGAATTGCCATGCACTTGCTCAGGGCAGTGGTCCACATAGCCCAGTGCATTATCGCAATGTGTGGCCACTACAAAATGCCATGGGAAGAGCACAAAAAAACCCTGTCAGAAACCGCTATTGGCCAAGTTGGCTCCAAGGAAAATTTTCTTACTATCTCATTTTGCTAGAAATTGGTTTATGACCCAATGCATACAAATCTCTTTTTTAAGTACCTCATAGTGTATTACTGATAAATGCTTGTATTAATGAAAGCCTCTATGTTTTTCTTTTTGAGTCCTGCCATTCTGAGCTCCAAAGGTCAGTTCTGCAAATCTGGTCTCACTCCTTGCAGTTACTCTTGTGCCTGTTTCTAGAGAACCTAGAAGCTCTCTGGAGCCTGATAAAGGAGCTGGATTCACAAAGGCAGCACCACAGGGAACTTCCAAAAGCACTCTGCTCATACAACATGAGTAAAAACAGGCTTTCCAAAGTCCTGTCGATGCGCTATTGGAGGGATACATGACCTTGCTACAAGCTGCTCATATGAACCAGTCATAGCCTTCATAACTTTGTATTCCAAAATTTATTTTCCTGAACTGTACATCTTTTAATTCATTACTTTCTCAGATTTAGACTCATTAAAGTCACTTTCCCCTTGGGACTGTGTCTCAGCTGGGTTGTATTACAAAAAGAAGCAAAGTGGAGAAAGTTGAAGGAGCAGAGCTAGTGGTGAGAATAGCACAGGCAGAAAAAATAGTCTCCAATCCCTAACAGTTACTGGTATCTCATCCGCAAGTACACACAAGTGTAAATTGTACTGTGTTGGCTTGCCCATTTAAATAAGTCTCAGAGAATTTCCCCCGACAAACACTGAAGTACAGGCTAGACAACGCCATTTCCTCACCAATGAAGAGACATTCACACAACCACACAGGAACATCCAGTGCTAGAAACATATTCTCAGCTGCTGCAGACTCATGGATTCCCTTTGAGGCTTTAACAACAGTTCCAAATTTGGAAAACATCAAAGCACGCATAAATATACAAAGAAGGCAATATTGCACACTTATGCATCAGTTAGGTCCACATATATGCCTGAGGGAACCATATGGCAATTGCCACTTTGCACACTTAATACTGAGCAGTATGGGCATGTATATGTTACTGCCCTTCACAGCAAAAGCAATAAAACACTCCTAGCATCTGACAGACACAGAGCTCCTCCTAACCCTCTGAATCCTCTCTGCGGTTTGCTGTCACTGGGCACATTTCACGCAGGCCAGCTGCACAGGATTTATTCAACCAGTTTTGGAGTATCAAAGCTAACTTTTTTTTGTCTTTGCCCCAGGCAGGCACTTGGTATGCAGGATTTAAATCAGAGAACAAAATGTTCTGTGAAATTTGTAAATACTCAGTACAGTAATTTCTAAATTCTAAAAAAGATAGCAACTGGAGCTAGTGGTTTAAAAATCAAAAAGTAAAGCATTTCACTGCATCACTGTGAGTAATGCCACCGTGTCCTCAAGACTGGAATAAATAACTTCCAAGATTATCAATTAATGGTGCTGACTGCCTTAAGTGATAAGAGCCAAACACACTATGAGTTACACCTCGTAATTCCAATGAAATCAGGAGAATACCCAACTCAACAACAGCTCTGCATAAAGATGCTGAAATTGAAAACAATTTGTTTGATCCTTGCAAATTGGTACAAGAGACTTTGCCTGGGACATACTGCCACAAACAGACTGCAATCTAACATCTACCATTATAAGATCTTTATAATGTATTTAAAGCCATTATAATGGAATTCAGCAGAAAATGATAGGGAAAGAGATACCCTAGGGAATCACGACACTTACGCTATGAAGGATAATAGGTAGATGGCCTAAAAGAGGTGTTGTGAGCAGAAAGCAGCAATAGAGTCATTTGTGACTGGAACTAGAAGAGGAATTCCTTCACTGGAATTCAGCATAGTCTCTTAAGGTCTACGATGTTTGAGTGAAATTATCCACTTCTGTTTTGTGTGATTCACCACCACTGAATCTATATTATACAAAATTTAAAACAAACATTTACTTGATGAATGTTGACATTAAAGTTTCAAATAAAGAACTTTTCATATATTTTTCTCAAGCAGTTTCATTTAAACTTTGAAGGGATTCTTTTCCAAACACGAACTGTGAAAAGGGTTCATTCATTATTTTTTGGTTAATACAGAAGCTGAGATATTTAGCATCATTTCCTCTTCACCTGCAAACATTTTGCTCACCTCTCACCACATCTGTGGCTTTAATTTCTTCTCTCTCAAGCCAAGTAGCAAATGGCATCAGCCAAACCATTTAACTCCCCAGGACTACCTGTACTTCAGAAGCAGGTGCTCTTGGTACTAGCAGAGACTCCATGAACATTATCAATAGTGTACAGCAGCAAGACAATAAATGGTTTCTGGACCTCCATCCCTTGCCCATAGTTTATTCTGCTAGCCCAAATATTCTGAGTATGTACAGAGTTCATCTGTTCACATTCACCTCGAAGAGGCAGGTCTGATTGCTCCCTCAAGGGCCATCTGGAGCAGAGAGTGCACCTACCAAAATTTACACTGCCTGGAAGGCATTACCTGCTGTCACTGATTTCACCTGGCACAGACTGTACAAAAAAATGCACTGCCTTTTTCAACACGTCAAGTTGTATTTTCTCACTTGCCCAAAAGTAAGTACAGATTCTCATCCACAGCGCTGGAAAGGAAGGTAGAACACAAAGGCAAGGTATACAAATTATGACAGACTTTAGGCAGTTTGGGATTGCACAACCCCCTTATGCAACATGTTGCCTGGGGTGCGCCGCATGTTTTCAGAAATTCCACAGAATCCTCTTAAATTTGCTCCAGTGCTGAGACCCAGTGCTTCAACCTGCAATAAGGGACTGGACTTACGATGCTCCATGGATAGATTGCAAGGATGAGCCTTAAGTTTGCTGCCCTATGCTTTTTAAAATGTGGCTTCAAATAACAATTGCAAAATCTCAGAGGCAGATGAGCCCTGCCAACTTATTCTAACTTACTCCTAAGTACAGCCTCTTTTAAAAAAAATCAAATGGGTCATATCAGCCAGTACCACTTGAAATTAATAGTCCACTTACAGCTTAAGTGTATTCATAAGAGAAGAAATGGAGATTGAAGGGCCAAGTAGCGTGCTGCTGACTAGGCTGAAGCTTGCTCAGCCTGGCTGCCAGCCCTCTGCAGCCACCAGGCAGAGAGGCAGGGAGCACAGACAGCCCCCAGGGCTCCAGCTTGCCTTACTGCCACTGAGTCCAAGCCAAACCACAGGCTTCCTGAGCGTGGCAGAGGCAGGGCTCTTAAAGACACAGATAAGCTGAGAAGCCTAGTCTGCACACCTAACAGTTTTGTATATACAAGGAGAAAAGACTAGGTGAGAACAACTCAGTGTAGATGAATTGTCAACATTTAAAATGGCATTGGGAAGAGCTATATGTACGTAAGAGAAAATAGTGATACACAGCTCCTAGACAAAAGTTAGTAGTGGCCACAGTGTAGTTTTACCTACAGCCCCACCATTAAAGAGTCTACACATGTATGCACAGTTACACACACTCAAACACAGCCATACGCAGCTTGACTTGAGATACAACAGGACAGCTGAAGGTGTCAAACATAAAGCAGGCTGATGCAGGACAACAGTCACAGCCAAGAGTCTACCTACAGTTAGTTGAGATGCGGTTACATCTTCTACGCTTGACTGCAGACCTCCCCCCCACCCAGACCCCAAACCTGCTGTTGGCATGGAGCTTTCTTGGGGGCCCACAGAAGGGAGGGTGGGAGCAAAGGGAGAGGATGAGTCTACCTGAGCACTGAGGTTGTGGCAGCAGCTGGAAAGAGCCTACAGGGAGACAGAGGAGAAGGGAGGGGTGCCTGGGTACCAGCCAGAGGGTGAGGCAGGATGTGCCCTGAACACCAAAGTCACAGGGCAGCTCTGAGCATCAGCCACAGTGGCCATGGAGGCTCCTTGCTGCACTGCAGGGCACTGGGACTCTCCGGGCCCCTGCAGCACCCTGATGAGAAGGAGTTGAGGCTGCTTGTCTCCTCACAGCATTACCTGAAGCAAACTCTCTGCTACTGGAAGGGTCTCATAGTAAAAGCAAGCATTAATAACAGATAATCCAACCTAAACACCGCAGAGAAGAAAACAGCATGAATTGGGAGATACCTGTTCTGTGACACAAGGTTAAAGATAAGCTTTGCTTGTATTTCTGAAACTCTTATGAATTTGTTTTCTATGCTTGTTTTAGACATGGCACAGGCATGCCCACGGGCTGTGGGCATATTCTGTTAGAAGGACAGATTTCAATCAGTAAAGTTTCAAAGAACTCTATCTATATCACAATGGTTTATATTATCCAGCGTTTGGAAAGTTCATTAAGGAAGAACTTCACTGCAAAAGGAGATAAATGAGCCAACTTCTCAGTATCTGTGCCATGCAGACTTGTGTCAGGGAAGCCTATGGAACTGAACTGCCCGAGATAAAAGTTACATCAGAGGCGCAAAGTGTCGCAACGTTATCAGGCTACTGATGCAAAGTGGGAAAACTGAATAAAGCCAAAAAAGATGGCTGTTTCCAGCACAACTGAAGAACATCTTCAAACATCTCAACTGGCTTTAAACACTGCAGTAATGGATGTTTTGCAAATACAAAAATATCAATGAGAGGAAGAAAATCTTTGACACTGTAGAAAAGGAAAGCAACGGAATCACTGCACTGCATAGTAATTCTCGGTACCTATAAGCCCCAAAAATAGGCTCCTGTCTGCTCTGTTTGATACCAACAAGATCAAAACTCTGACTTCAAAGGGACTAGGCTCTAACAGCTACTTTTGGGAAATCCTTCTCTTGTATCGCTAAAACATACTGATCTCACAGCACTCCCAACAAAGCAGACCTTTCCATTTGCTCAGTGACATACAGACAAAAAGCATTTTCCAGAATGTCTGCCTCACAGCCTGGTCACAGTACTGTTGTCAACCCAGGGCCATCTCATGTTTTGCTGATGACTACTTTTACTGCGAGACAGTTTAAAAAAGCTATATTTCTATGCTTACTTAAGTGGTAACCTCCCAAATTTCAGGCTGCTTTTTTAACTTTATGAGTCATACAGCGCAAAAAGGCAATAAAACAACTCAGAAGTCTTGCTGGCTTTTCCTCCATGGAAAAAGGAAATAAAAAAGAGTGGGATCACATAAAACAGTGAAATGAAGCACCTGTTGAGAATGGAAAAGCATACAGATAAACGGGTTAAGTGACTTCAAGTCCAATACAAGCAATTGTGAATTCACGGGTGTACGTATGAATCATTCTCCATTTCCTGCCACAGAGCTTAGGTTTCACTTAATTACGAAACAAAATCATGAATGAAGAAGGCTAATTCACAGGCATACATACCATATATTTATTTATTTATTCCTTTTTCCTCACATAGCCCTCCGTTTTCATCATAGCTATTGGCGGGCACTGAATGATCACATCAGAAAAAAGTCTGGCAGCATTAGATTTGCAAAGTCCATGAAAAATCTGTCACAGCTAGAAAGAAGCTAACAGATGGTAGCTGGATAGAAGCAAGAGCCACAACTCTTGCTACCTATGGTTAAAGAACAAACAATATCAACTCCAGATTTCACAGTGCAGCTTAGAGAGCTTTAAATAAGAGAGAATCAAGGTAGAAAATGGCCAGATACAACTAAATGTTTGCAAAGTAGTCTCAGCAGAAGGGATATTTTCAGATGATTGTTAAAGGCCAGTGACAGCAATAGTCCTCTCTGCTGCATGCTGACGAAGAATAAAAAGAAGCTGGGGGGAGTGAGTGGAAGGAGGTGTGGGGGGTGTAAGAGAGCTTATTTTTCTGGAATTTTAATTGCAGTTCTGTAGACTACGCTGTGGTTGTTCTGCTTCCCACTCTGCCATACACTTTCAACACTCTTTAAAACGTGTCGTACCAAAATCATGCCAAATCATAAAAATGAATAAAGACACCTTTCATCAAGGCATGTGTCTAACCTTACACATTTAAATAATCCTAGATTATGAGAATAAACAGGGTCAATCCTCTCACCAATCCCGTTTACATATGTCAACAACCCTTCTTGCAATGACTTGCACATAACTACCTGCTCTTGCTTTCCCTTGGTCAAGATCACTCAGTGTCCAGCCCTCTTCACCCCGGCACCAGTTCATTAAGGAAATCTGTCAAATACCTTCGTACTTCAGGTTTTAATGAGGATAAGGATCTAACCCAGATTCACTTCTTGTATCAAAGTCATATTGTTACCCCAAGCAGGTAATAACTTTTCTGAAATACACAGTTTGGGAGAGAGATGCAAGACTTTCCTCTTCAGTTTAGAGCAGGTAGGAAAAAAAGCAACCTATCTTAAAAGCAACCCTACCTGAGAGTAGGCAGCTGCACTTACTCCATGCCATGTTGAAATGCTCCAACCAAGAAACTGAACAAAGCACTTCTTCCCCAGGACACAGCACTTCTTGAAAACCAAGGCTTGAGATCACAAGTTTTTGGAACAGATGAAACTTTCTTCAGTCAGATACAACTGGTATGTGACACCACCTCATCCTGTGTAGCAAGAATCCCTGCATTAGTTTGTAATGGAATTTTGCCACAATCCATTTGATTATAGTACAAATCACATGTATTTCCTTTAGTTCTATGGAGCACGAAGCAAACTAAATAGAATGGTGTTCTCATAAAAAGAGGAGTTAAAGAACATATGGAGATTAAGGAAATTTACAGTCAGTTTTCAGATCAGCCCCATACATCATAGGTGACCTTAAGAAATGTCTTTGTATCTTAGTTCTCCATCACTGAAATGGGATAACTTAATACTGACTTCCAAGGGACCAGAAGGCCACGAATACAGATACAAGCATCTATAAGCTTATACACTCAGAAATTATTGTCACAAACACCCACCTAACAAAATACAACTATAAACTTTTCCACAGAGATCCTAACTAACTTTCTTTCTACTGCCATTTCACACTTCAGCTTATTTGGACTGTCCACAGAAAGGAGGTCATCAAGTATTCTATTTAGATTAGGATGTCAGTGCATACACACACACAGACACCACACTTGCTCCTCCTCTTCTGAGGCACTCAAAGGATTATTCTGGAACAGTAAAACCCTGGCAACTATTTTACTGGCTAAAACGAAGACAGTTGGAATGGAGGAAGCTAAATGGTAACTGTCAGAAGTACATCTTCCCAACAAAAGGTCCTAGAGCCCCAGTGAAATAGAGGACCCTTATTGAGAAGTTCAGAAGAAGGTCATATATCGTTGAACTGCCTTGTCAATGAATATATATTGTAACTTATGAATGTAGGTACTTACTGTAGCCTTGCAAACATTACAGACATACCTTACTCACATGCAGTTTTATTCAAATGCTTAAAATAATCATATGCTTAAATGTCTTTTTTAAACGGGAACTTAGCACACTGTTCTACATTTTATTTGCTGAAACTTCTAATTTAACTTCAATACAGCATGAAGAGTGAGACAAATGAAAAAATGAACAATTACAGTAAACAAAGTGGGCTGAACAGCGTAAGAGATGAGGGCACCAAACTATAAGTACATAAATGTCTTATGAGCAATTTTCTCACATTTTTATGTGACTACTCTCAGACGATGTGTGCTCTGCTCTAGGTAGTCAGATCCAATAACAATTAAAACAAGCAGCAGAATAATGATTCTGCCATCAGCACCCTGGGCTTGTGGGGGAGTGGGGTGATCTGCCAGAAAAATATTCCACAGCACAGCACGTAACATTATGCTTACTAAACAGAAAGTCACTGAACAGAAAATTATCAAATTTGAAGGGTGTTGTGATTACTCATATTTCCACTCCACTGTCTTGAATCTATTAAAGGTAAATAAACACTCAAGTAATAACACACAGAGCTCCATCCATACGGTAAAGCAGTTGAAAAAGTCAGAAACCTGTGTTTTGAAATTACTGTCTAAACAGAGGATTACTAAGTTACAAAAATACTGAAGGTGGTTTAATATGCCTAGATAGGACCAGCTGGACACAAACATTTTACCACTGAATCAAAAACAGATAAAGGATTTACTCTGTCGCCAAGAAATACAGACATACACTCTTAAGTTCCCAGGATTTTTTCACAGATCCCTCCCTCCCCACGACTGCACCTGACTGCAAGCTACCATCCTGTGCTCCGGCCTCGACTCTGCCACGCCGGGCTTTCGCACACCGCTCGCTATTAAACAGAGGTATTAAGCGTGAGTGTCCCTGGCTACCCTCCCTCAAATAAGCTGTAGGAATGACGAGTCCCCGTCGGCCCTTCCCGCCCGGGCAACCGACGCCTGGCAGAGGGGACGTGCGCTGGGGCTGAGGGGCGAGGTGCGGCACCGCTTCGTGGGCTGCCGTAGGCCGGCCCGGCACCTGCCGACTCGAGCACCGCCGGCTCTTCGCCGCGCAGGCCGGGCTACGGCGGACATCGCCGAGAGGAACGAGTCTCCCCGGGCGCCGAGAGCGCCCGCGCTCCCGCCGCGCCTGCCCGGGGCCGCGCGGGCCCCGGGCTGCCCCACGCACCGCCCGTCGGCACGGGCCGGGAGGGAGGCGGGCAGGGGGCGGCCCGGCGCCGCCGTGCGCGGCAAGGTGTGTCCCAGGTGCCCGGGCTATATCAGGCGGCGCTGCGGGGCGGCGCGGCTGCCCCATGGCGGCGCCCGCCATGGCCGAGCCGCGCTCCAAGCGCGCCCACGGTCCCTGGAGGAAGGCCTCTGCGGGGTCACCGGCGCCCTGCTGGAGCTCGCCTACTGCCTACAGGCGCTGGTAAGGCGGCGGGCCGGGATGGGACGGGCAGGCCCCGGCAGGCGGCCGAGGGCGCAGCGGAGGGTCCCCCTCGCCCTGACCGGGCAGCGGGGTACGGAGGTGGCCCGGGAGCCGGGGCTGTCGAGGGTCCAGGAGGGTTTCAAAATCGGACAGGGACGGGAGAGCGGTGCTCGCCCCGTTACTTGACCCAGGGGGATTTGGGGGCTCTCTTCGCAGCCGCCCCCTGCAGCGCAGCAGCGCTCCTGTCGGAGCCGCCAGCCAGCTGCGGGTTTGCGCTGCTGCCTGCGCCCGTACCCCGGGGTGGCTGCTGGCATGGCTAGAAAAACAACAACGAAGGTCTGGAACAAGCAGGTGATGAATCAGGCACTCTTGTATTTTGGGTAATTCACATAGAGAGTTATGCCTGTGGAAAGAGGGACAGGAACAGGGAATGCTAACAGCTTTGGAGTATAATTCTTTGGTGTTTTTTTTCCCCAAACTTTATACAAGTAGTCATGTGTGGTTAACTGGTGAAATAACAGTTTGTGAACACTGCTGTTGGCTTAGGGATTTTTGCTCGATGGGCAGGAACGTTGGACATGAATTTTAAAAGTTATCTCTGATACCGTGTAACATGCATGCCAAAATTGTGTCTGGCTACATATTAAACATGAAGGCAACATGTATTTTAACAAAGGCATTAAAATAAAACCTAAAAATGATCCGTGCCATCCCTTCTGATGCCAAGCAATACAAGTTACATTCTGTATATCCCCAAGATCCTTTGATCAAGCTTAGTGTCAAGTACTCGTCCAATAAAAATTTAAGTATGCAGTAACACTTCTACTTGTTAAGCATGTGGATTAAAATAATACTAGTGATTGGTAGCTGGGTGGGATGGAGAAAGCTCCATTAGAAACTGACTGTGGATAAATCAAACCTAGAAATGTGAACACCTGAACTATTTAATGATTGCCATAAAATATTTACCTTAACAGTTAAGCAGGCGTGGTTAACTTGTGCTCTCCTTGAAGTCACACAGCATGCTTGTACTGAGGAACTGGTTATAAAACACTGAATCTTGACTCTTCTGTCAACAGAAACATGAATGAATGACTTCAGGAAAAGGATTATGCAAATATTGCAATGAATGTTCTTAACAAAACATTCCAGTATTTACTTCCTTTTGAATGATTTATGGTCGCACGTGTATGTGTGTCACAGGTTTGGGGTATCCCAGATGGCCAGAAAAATATAAGGGAAAACCATGAACTTGTATTGTGTATATAACTTCTCTGCATTTTATCTGAACAGGAACACAGACGAAACACAAGTATTTCATATTTAGGCAGGGTAACAGATGAAAGCAGGGAAGACAATAAGAAGCAGGAAAACTAATGAAGTGTACATGCTCGTTCCTTACCCCTCCTAGGCAGGCTACAAGCCAACAGCTTGATATGCAGTACTCCAATCCAAAGTATGTCCGAGAGACAAAAGCTGTGCTGTATTGCATAGGCATGTTTAGGGAGCCAGCAGATCAAGACACTGTAGCTCCCTCAATTTGGTTCTTGGCATGTTCCCAGCTGCTGCCTCTCATTCTCCTCAACATTGGAGCTGTGCAGAGCCAATGTTGAAACCAGTATAACCCGGTGGCTCTCCCTCACTACCTGTCTCTAATACAGTCTCTTGACCGGACAGCAATATCATGGATCGGATTCTTCTAACATAAGAGCTGATAGATCTATTAGCATAGATCAGTGGTTAAAGCTGCTAACTTCCCATACAGAATGGAACAAGGCTTGCAGTGGGTTTAGGGCTGTAATACTTCTGAAGTATTCCTAGGCATGAGCTACATACAATATTAAAGGTGTATACAGTATAGCTCAGTAGCAGTATTCTTTATTTTAGAATAATGTTATCCATTATGAAGTTGATAAATAGATACTAAGTTGTGCTTGTTCTCTTTCTGGTGTTTGCCTCATCTTCCTCACACCTTTGAAAGATAATTTTTTACTTAAATGCTGACCTGAAGGGATAAATATTATGTCCCCTGTGCTGGGACTATGTTTAAAAAACAAAAACCCCACAACACCCCCCCTCAACCACTCATAAGTAAAATATTCTGAGGATGTCTGACTGCTACTGAGAGAGAACATCAGTACTACAGTTACTGTCCAGTATTAAAGGACTGAAGGAGTTCTACAAGTATAGAGATTTTTAATTTAAGACTGTAACTACTTACTTCATTTATTGCAGAAATTTGGATTAAGGTCTCCAAAGTGATTGTGCTGATAGAACAGCTTCCATTGGAAGGGTCTCCCAAGTTCTGATAAAGCCATGTTGTGCTGCAAGTGAGCCCCAAGTCCAGCAAATCTTAACACTTGTTTTTCATGTGCTTAGGGTGAATATTTTGATCAGTCGCATGTTGCTCTACCAAATGTTTCAAAGTTCTTCTTGCATCAAGCTCTGGAAGAGAGAAAAGCCGCAGAGGCTTTGATGAAGTATCAGCAAGAAAGAGGAGGCCATTACTGTTCTAAAACCATCCAGGTGGGTAGTAGACAACCAGCTTTCAAGCAGTTTCAATCTGCAGTAATTACTCTAAGTTCTTGCATTATATTGTTTGTACTTCAGATCTCTGCATTCATCCACTATTAGATTTCCAAATATAATTTTCCTGTCATATTAGTATGCATGGTTTTGTTCTTGATTGTGATGCCTAGAAACTGTCAGACATACAGTCCTAACTCTTACGTGGTTGCTGTCTAGCCCAAAAGAATATGGCCCCCTTTTACTTTCACTCAGCTGGAGGCTGCCATTTCCAGTGTGCTGTAATGGATTATGAGTCTCCTTAAACTGTGCTGAAACAGCCCACTTGTCTCCCTCACAAGTGAAACTAAATAGAAGCCTAGAAGCCATGAGCACTGAAGAGGGGTGGTAAGGGAGGAGGTAAGAGAAACCTCCAGCTTGGGGCAGTAGTTGATCTGCTCAAGATAGAATTTCAACTAGAGATCTGACTCGGGCTTGCACAGGCACAAAGGAATAACTCGAAGTTATCAGGAGAAAAACCCCACCTTATTTGTTAAAGACCAAGGGGCTGATTCTCCTCTACCAAATTAGTGTTTTGTAAATAGTTGATAAGGAATGCTCTTTGGCCTATCATAGCAGTTGTTAAGCTGTAGAAAGTAAAAATAAAAAGAGCGTCTTGAAAAAATTTCTAAATATTCAGTCTGAATCAAGGAAGATCTTATAGCAGCCTTCCAGTATTTAAACTGGGGTTCTTTTGCAGGGATTCTAGTAATAGGATGAGGGGTGATGGTTTTAAACTGAAGGAGAGTAGATTTGGATTAGATATTAGGACAAAATTCTGTACTGTGAGGGTGGTGAGGCACAGGAACAGGTTGCCCAGAGAAGCTGTGGATGTGTGGAAGTGTTCAAGGCCAGGTTCGATGGGGCTTTGAGCAGCCTGGTCTAGTGGAAGGTGTCCCTGCCCAAGGTGTGGTGGGGTTGGAACTAGGTGATCTTTAAGGTCCCTTCCAACCCAAACCATTCTATGATTCTGTGATAGTGTTTTCTGGTGTAAGAATACTCAGGCATAGATGCTGCTATCTAAATCTCTGTTCTTTGAAAAAAAAATGCTTGGGTTCTGCCACTTCTGTAGATTTACAGCCATCTAACTCTGCAAAAAACCAACAGATGCTCCAAACTAGGAGTTATTGCAAAATCCTAGCACACCTTGTTTAGAGTGCCAGGTAAGTTGCAGGAAACTATCAATGAATACAGTAAGATGAGCTGGTTTCTGAATAAATGTCTTCTGAATAAATTCTGTCTTTGTTTTTAGAAACCAAACTGTGAGTACGCAGTCGGTCTGATGAAAGCCCTGGAAGTAACAATGGTACAGTGGAAAACTATGATACGATATTTTGAAGAGCTTTATGCCCTGAGTATTGAAAATGCAGACCCTCATAGCGCAAGCACTATCAAGAAACAATTTATCAGGCCCAAAATCCAGAAGATCAAGATGATGGGAGATCTACTGACCAATGCTCGCAGGCTTGACTGTTCCCAAGATGGCAGAAATAGTCTTGGGGATTACTTTATGGACCGGTTGCAGAAAGAATTCAAAATGGGCATAGAACCAGAGTCTAGTCAGCATTGCAGCCCCTGCCCACCACTCCAGCAGTGTACAGGAGCTGCAGAGGGTCTGAAGCGACCCCAGAGAGAATCTTCCCAGTACAGAAATGGGATAGGGCCAATATATGCAACTATACACTGCACTACCACACTGCCACAGTGTAATGATGGGACAGGGGCAAAAGTGAAGCAGGGCAGAGAGGGACTTTAATGCTGTGGCTGTTGCAGCTGTGGGGCAGCTCCTAAGGCAGACCTGTACAGAGGGTGGCCTCAAGACCAGAACTCAGGAGACATGATGCTGTATCACTCCTCCTGCTTTATACCTTGTCCCCTTGTCCTCCATTGAGCCACAGCTCAAAATCTAGCCCCTACCATTATTTTGTTTAAATGATAGCCAGGTTGCTAGTTACCTAGGGTGTTTGCATTAGTCACACTTTTACCTATGCAGTTCCTAGAAGCCAAAAGCTCTTAAGCCTCTTTTCTGTCTTAAATGATTAATTAGTTAGTGCAAATTATTTTTTAACACTATATATAACTTCTATTAAAAAAACCACAACTTTAGTACAAGAAAACTTCTATGTGGCAGAAAATTCAAAGATTTAGTTTTATATTAGATATTTTGTATTACTGATATTTTACATTACTAACAAGTATATTGACATGAAATTTTTAAAAAATCTTGTTTTAAAACAAAGTTTTCTTGTCTTATTTCTATCATAGTAGCAATTTAAATAAGTAATCTAATTCATTTACTTATCACCCAGCTATTTCTAGTGGTATACTTCTCCAAGATGAAGGATGCAGACCTTTCCTCAACAGTGGGACTAAGACACTGTGCTGGTTTTCTCCACAGTTATTTGTCTAGTTGGCTTTTCTCATCCTCAGAAAGCAGATGAGAGATAAATTGGGGGTTCTCATTAGATGTGATATTTACAGGTTCTAGTGTGTATTTTCCAAGTGTCACTGAAGACACTAGCTCTAGGGCACTGTCCAGACCTAACCTAGGATGGTTGCTTTAATTACCATACAGACCTCTATTTCAGGTAGCTAAATTATGGTATACTATGTGTCCTGGTTTTGGCTGGGATAGAGTTAATTTTCTTTCTAGTAGCTGGTATAGTGCTGTGTTTTGCATTTAGGATGAGAATAATTTGGCTAACACAGGGATGTTTTTGTTACTGCTGAGCAGCGCTTGCACAGAGTCAAGGCCTTTTCTGCTTCTCACCCCACCCAGGCTGGGGGTGCACAAGAAGTCCCATGGCTGGGACAGCTGACGCCAACTGACCCAAGGAATATTCTATACTACATGATGTCATGCTAAGTATATAAACCAGGGGAAAAGCTGGCTGGGTGGTGAGCAATTGCATTGTGCATCATTTATTTTGCATATTTTTATCATTATTATTTTTCCTTTCTTTTCTGTCCTATTAAATTGTCTTTATCTCAACTCACGAGTTTTACTTTTTTTAAATTATTCTCTCCCCCATCCTGCTGCAGGGGAGTGAGAGAACGGCTGTGTGGCGTTTAGCTGCCTGCCAAGTTAAATCACAATACGGTACTATTGCTATTTCTTGTATTCCCTGCCTTGCTCCTCAGTAGAGGAATAAAATCCTAGTGAAAATGCAGCACACTTAACTAGAATTGCATCATAAAGAGTGGCTACTTACTAGTTTTGCATTTCAATTAGGGTGGTGTTCAATTAGGGGGGCTATTAGGACCAACGTACCTAAGGCCTTTACTTAACCAGCCTGGTTAAAGTTCAGAGGTGGCCAAATTCCTTCCATTCATCTCTTACAGGAGTGCCTTTCTTTCTGTACACTGGCTACCTAAGAAGAGTAACTGGCTAGATCACCTGCCTGCAGCTAGGGTTTTTTTGTCACTACATACAGATATTTTATGCAGTTGGGGTTTGCTCCACTGAAATATTGTCTTAAATTTTTATGTATCTCTTACTATGCTTGAAAATTAATTCAGTTCAATGTTAAAAATGGCACTTTGCATCGGTATTCCTCAATTTACCACATAGGCATGCTAGTATTCTTCTCTAAGAGATTCTTCATATATATACAAAACTGCACTAGTAATTTTCTGCTACTAAGCAAGCTGCACGTGATGGAAGAGTAGACCACAGAATGAAAATAAGTGTCAGAAAACAGCATTAAGAACACTGCACAATGAAACATTTTCACTGACTTTTATGCACAGCTGCAGTTAAGTAGCCATTTCTGAAAAAAACCAAACCCCACCTACTTCCTGCTAGTGTTATAACATACATAGGTCAGACAATTACAATGCAGATGCTTTCCCAATCTTTCTGTTAGTATGATTCAACTTTGGGGGGGGGGGGGGGGGACTGCTTTCAAATATCCCCTGTATTAATCTGTAAAAATACTGCAGTGTGCCCAAGAATGTTTGAAGCACTTTTAGCAACATGCTAGATTTGCCTATGTTGAGATGGCTGCTCTCTAATACAGCAGCAGTTTAAAACATATTTCTATCTGGGCTAGATTCCATCACCCGTCCTCACGCTGAGCATACTTTATTCAAGAATTAGTTCCACTGACTGCAACTCAACATGAGTAAGAGCAATGGAATCCATCCCTCTCACTACTAAAATACAGCTCACTAAGTATGAACAGAGCAAAGCTACTAACTAGTGCCATGTAAAAACCAAATACTACTGGTAATGTTTGACCTGCTTCTACAAGTCTTCTCCTTTAAGAGTTGGTGACCTTCTGAAATGTAGGTACAGCCTCCTCCACAGTTTCCAGCACGCGTGACTGTCTTTTACCTTGCATGAATTCCAACATAACAAAGAGCCCAACATTTAAATTTTTCAAAGCAAGACTTACTCGCCTCTTCTTTTTCCCTGAAATGCTGCCATGTGTGTTTCTCAGAGACAATCCTCATGCTCATCTTTGTAGCCAAATGTATCCACACATTCTCAGATTTTAGGTCTTTCTCTCTTCCTTTTCCAAAACACATTCTGGGCCCTCCACCTGAAGAGACAAACTCTGTTAATTTTAGATAAACTCAAAATCAGCTATTTTCCCAGTCTCCATCCTCTGAAAAAGAAAAGAGAAATCAATCAGTTACTGTAGATAACAAGCTCTTCTTGCCCACATGCTGCTGAGAGGGCACATACGCTTATGAATATGATCTCAAAGTTTGTTAACAATACCTGTCTACCATATATAGGATGAGTCTGTCCATGCTTCTCAGCATAGGAAGTACAATCTGCCTCTGCATTCCCAGCTTCCTTTTCAATCACACCCTGAAAAAAAAGGAGAGGAAAGATGAATGTGAAACAAGTATAAGGGGCAACAACGCTGAGAGAAACTTTACAAATTCTCTTTCTCTGCTGAATGCTTGTTCATACACACGCTCCTGTACTTGTACTTCTAAAGCAATGCCCAAACCATCCAAACACATTATCTGGGGCAGATCAGAATGGCTATAGCAGCACCGATACCCTAAATACAGCATCCAAACTGAAAGCTCTGGGGAGACCTAATCTGTACTTAAATTACGAGTTACAGCCACAGAGGCTTCTAAACAGGTATTAACAATAGCATACTTCTAAATGCTTGCCATAAGCACTACCTATGGTTGCCCAGAAAGGGCCCTTGCTGCTGCCTACTCTCAGAGTGAGGAATTCACTTAAGGTCTCTAGGTGGAGATCATGCTGTCCTTCATCCTTTCCACTATGGCCACACAGAATTGAGAAGAGCACCTCAGGATTTGTTCTTTGCAAGGACACTTTTTTGGGCCCCACCATACAAGGCAACATCTTTCTGGACATACCCATCTTTGGGAATAACACTGGAAAGTGAATGTTAGTTCTGGCGGCAGCAGCAGGGAAGGAGACCTCAAGGACACCTTCACTGGAAGGTTAGTTCGAGCAGAGTTCACTACCTGGTTATGGCCTTCTCCCGAATTTTTCACTTAGGTCAATTAATGCACTTAAGCGCACTCCTGGGCAATTACTGGCAGTCTCCTTGTATTGCTTGTCCAAGTCCCACCATTTTGTCACCACTTTGCCCAAGGTAACCACTATGCGTGCAAGTCCCAGGGTGCCTTTTCCAATATACCCAGAAACACACAGTGGCAGAATATGGTACAACACTGGCTAAATATTAGGTAAAATTACCTTTTCCACAAATGAAATCAATGCTCTGGAGAGTTTAAGTGTCTCGAGTGGGTCACACAGCCAGCACCAAGCCTTGATATCCCAATTTACATGTTCAGTTGTTACAGCATACAACTATTTCTCATTTATGCTTATTATGCATTATTGTATACCTAGGACTATTTTGAATACAGATGATTTTTACTTTTTTAACTGTTCAATAAAGATTTTTTAAAAAATAGATCTGTTCATTCCTTCTGGATCAAAGAACCTCTGTAATAACAGTGAAGTGTTTCCACAAGTTTGCTACTCTGCTTCTCAGAAACAGCTGGGAGATACACTTCTAAATGTGTAAGGGTGGTCAATAGCTGATCTCCTTGGGACATATCACTTTTCAGCACTGGATACAGTGAAAGAACAAACTTGTACCGAGTCCAAAACAAATACTTTTTTCTTTAAATAAAAATTTTATCTTTTGGGGATAATGACAGAATGTGACTAACAGTTCTTATCTTTGTCTGTACTCAAAGACATTTAAGTAGAAAATGGGCGCTGAAGATTAGGAATTTTTGCAAAACCCAAATCATGTAACAAAAGAGCCACCATTGTGATAGCCCCTCTGGAAAGTCATAGGCACTGGGACTGGGGACTAGATCATTGATGGATATTTTTACCTTTTCAGATTATCTCAGTCAGCCCTCTGCCCCACTAAAGACAGATCTTTGCCATGATTTTGAATGAGTTGAAATTTCACTAACATTTGTAACTGCAGAATGGAGATCAATTTTAGCTCATGGTACCTTAAAAATACCCATAACTATTTTAATCATGAAGTCAATGAAATCACACAGTTGAATTGCTGAAGTGCTTCCATATCGGAAAAAGAACCGAATTTCTCATCTCAAATGATATTCCAAAAAGAGAGTAAAAACCCTAGCACCCTTTAGAGATGTTACCAAAACCCATCCCATTTCTCCAACGTCCAAACTCTGTCACTGCCAGTTACCTGAAACAACAAATTCGTATTGCACAAGCAATCAAATTGTGGTGCTACTACATGTGCACCAAAATGCTGCTTCGCAAGGTGAAGTCAATCTCTTCAAAGACTGCAGAATAAAGGTAAACAGAGGCTAGAGTTGAAAGAGGAACATGAAATGCAAATTTGTACATCATAGCTCATGTGAAAAGAGTCATTTGCTAAAGTGATAGCTGAACATAACTCAGGCCTCAGCTCTCCTCTGGTGCGTCATTACTAAACCATTACCGCATTGCTTTATTGGAGGAATCAGATACTTGCTGCGATAAATACGGCTGCAGCTTGCTCAAGCACTTCAGCTGGGTGTCTCACAGCCACTCCAGACCTCACCCTCCCACACAACTTCTTTTCCCTCTGAGGTCAAATAGTTTCAGTAACTGCACCTGTGTTTTACTGAACATTTTCCATCCTTGGTACAGATGTCTAAACCGTACCTGGGTCAAACGTGGGCAGGGACACCCGATTCCTGAGAAAAAGGCTAACACACTTCAACGGGCCGCAGACACATCCATTTTTTCTGCTGGGCAAATTTTTTCCACAGGTGAGAGCAGAGAGCGTTTGCTCCAGAGTAACGGCTCTCCTGTACGGACCCGCTCCCTCCCTGCCCCAGAGGCCCGGCGGCCCCTCGCCCTCCTGCGGGAGTCGCGCTCCTAATACCTTCCCCCAGCCCGCAGCCCCGCTCACGGCGCGGAGGTGACGGCGGGAATCCCCCGCCCAGGGCGGCCCAGGCGGCGGAGCGCAGCGGGCCGCTAACCCCCCCTAGAGGCGGCCATGTCACGCCGCCGCCCCCGCCCAGCGTAGCGCCACCAGGCGGCCACCATTTTGTGCGCGGCCGCCCCGCCGGCTCCCCCCGACCAAGACCTTTCCGTCCTGCCTTTCCCCTCGCACCCTCTGCCCCCGCGGGGCGGGCGCGGCCCCGGCTCTCCGTGGTGTCCCCGGGCCCCTTGCGCGGCCGGGCCTCGGCCCCGGCGCCTCGCCGCCGCCCTGAGGTGCCGCCCGCCCTCACGAACGCCCCCGGAGTAGACCCGCGCCGCGGGCGCCAGCCGCGGGGGAGGTCGCGCCGCCGGGCACGAGAGCGCGGCCCCGGCGGGGCGTGCGGCAGAAGCGGGGAGCACCGCTGTCCCCCCGGGGCAGGCGGCCGGCGGCTGCCGGCGCCTTCGGACACCGGGCAGCCTTGCTTTCCCTGACTGGCTGGGCAGGGCGGGCTGCTGAAAGCGGGGAAAAAAAAAAAAAGAAGAAAAAAAAAAGAAAAAAAAACCAACCGTGCAGCGGAGCGCCGGCAGCTGCTGGCGTTAGCGCTGCAAGAGCCCCCGCGCCCGCAACGGCGCCCCGACGGCGCCCTGCACCCGCGGGACACCGCGCGCACACCCCCCCACACACACCCACACACCCCCCCGCTGCTCCGGGGGCTCCGGCGGCCCCCCCCCGCCCCCCCCCCCGACCGCCGCGCCGGGGGGGGGCTCCGGCATAAATACGGCCTCGAGTGGCGCTCCTGGACCGGCGCGGCTGGGGAGGGGTTCGGTGGCGGCGGCGGCAGCAGCCAGCGCTGGTGGCCTCACCCGAGAGAGGGTGTGAGGGCCTCCGCTCCGCGCACCCGCCTGGCCGGTACCTGCCGCTGTGCAGCCCGATCGAAGCCCCCTCTTTTCTGATCCCCTCTGGCCCGGCTGCCATCTCCTCTGCCGCCCTCATGGACTTACTGGGCCCCATGGAGATGACGGAGGGCTCCCTCTGCTCCTTCACGGCCGCCGATGACTTCTACGATGACCCGTGCTTCAACACGTCGGACATGCACTTCTTTGAGGACCTGGACCCCCGGCTGGTGCACGTGGGGGGCCTGCTGAAGCCTGAGGAGCACCTGCACCACCATGGGCACCACCATGGGCACCCACATGAGGAGGAGCATGTCCGGGCACCCAGCGGGCACCACCAGGCCGGCCGCTGCCTGCTGTGGGCCTGCAAGGCTTGCAAGAGGAAGACCACCAATGCCGACCGCCGTAAGGCTGCCACCATGAGAGAGCGGCGGCGGCTCAGCAAGGTCAATGAGGCCTTTGAGACCCTCAAGCGCTGTACCTCCACCAACCCCAACCAGCGCCTGCCCAAGGTGGAGATCCTGCGCAACGCCATCCGCTACATTGAGAGCCTGCAGGCGCTGCTGCGGGAGCAGGAGGACACTTACTACCCAGTGCTGGAGCACTACAGCGGGGAATCGGATGCCTCCAGCCCTCGCTCCAACTGCTCCGATGGCATGGTGAGTGCCCCAGGGAGGACACCCTGCCACTGAGGTGCCCCAGATGCTGTTGGTCCAAACCTGCGCGGGGCGAGTTACCTCCTCCTGCCTTTCTTATAGCAGCTGCCTTCCATACCTCCCCAGGCAGAAGACAAAGTCCTTTCTCATGCCTTGAGCTCCAGCAGCAAAGGGAGGTGGGGGTCCCCGCATGCCAGGATCTCTGGGAAAGAAGAAAAATCTCTTACACACTTTTTTCCCTGGGATGAGAAGTTAGGCAGGTCCCCCTGCATCTCAGGGGAGAGCTGCTGGGGGAGCACTTTGGGAAGCTGCCTGGGATGGGTACCTTGGGGACGTGGTGAGGTCTGAGCCCTGCCTGTGCTTCTATAGCTCCTGGGCCAACTGTTTCCATCTTCTGCTGTATTATTCATTACCTTTGAATCCTCTAAGGACAGCAGAGGGGAAGGTCCCCCTTAGTCATGGTAGTTACAGGGGAACTGATAAGAGTCTGGGTTTTGTTTTCTGCCATTTGTCATGATAACAGGATAAGGGTTTAAGCAACAGGAGCTGTTTTCCTTGACCCTTAAGTAAAAAGTTCTCCATTTCTCCTCTCACTTCATGCCCTCCATAGACACTTACTAGCAATAGGAAGGAGACCCCAGGCTTTCAGTCCTGCTTTTATGTTAAAGGGACAGGAGAAGAATGTTGGGTGCCAGAGAGGGTGTCTCATCGCCACATCTTTTCACTGGGACTATGGGCTCAGACTCTGGGGTGGTGGGACGTGGTGACTGGAGTGCAGGACAGCTGTCTGGGACAAGATCTTGTCAGCACTTTAATACCTGAGATTTTTTTTCTGTGCTCTGGTGGGGATAATCGTTACTGAGCTGAATATCTGCAATTTTGAGATAGTTGGCAGATAGGAAAGTTTACATAAATGACCCCTCCTCAAAATACAGCCTTTTTCTTTTGTCAGAAAGTTATTTCATTGTGGATTAAAGTATTGGAAACAAATATACTGGTCAATGTTTTGAGGATTTTTCTGTACAAAATGAAAAGAGAAACTAAAGGAAATAAAAAGGGAGAAAGGTAGACTAGAGGCTTTTTGAGAGGAACTCATGTTTGGAAAAACCTTCAAAAATTACATCATAAAAAGACTCGTTCTCCTTTTGGTCTCCTTGTTGTAAATCGAAGATACATGTAGGGCAGTATTGATCAGAGTGCTGGGAAACCTCACCTCATTTGTAAAGCTACAGCATTCGATGCAACAACAATGGTAATTTTCCTTTGGAACAGCTGTGCCACATAAAATATTCTGGGGTGAATCCCCTTCTAGTAGAGTAAAGTTCTGCCTCATTCAAAGAAACTACAACTTGATGGCATTTCAGCCGGGACTGAAGTGGTGGCACAGACTAGGGACTGAAATACAAAACTGAGAGGTTACTGGGATTTCAGTAAATGCTGTCCCCAACCAGTGACCTCACTCGGATTGCTCTCCTTTCCAGATGGAGTACAGTGGGCCTCCTTGCAGCTCTCGCAGAAGAAACAGCTATGACAGCAGCTACTACACAGAATCACCAAATGGTGAGTATGTGCCGTAACAGCTGTGTGAAACATGGACACAGTCAATATAGCAAACTTCCCGTGCCTGCTCCATCTTCAGTTCTTTAGCTGACCCCAGCTGGGCTGAAAGGAACCTGGTGCCTCTTCAGCCAGCGAGGTGTTGATGCTAATAGAAGCATTGGATTTCCTCTAGATGTATTTGCAAATATAGGGATATGTTATAGCTGCATTTCCTATTTTGCAAATACAACATCTAGATAAAAATATATTCCTCTCTTCAACTAATTTTTAGTGTTTAACCATGTTTTGCATGAAGACTCTTCTAACTCTATCATTGATCCAAACTCGAGAAATTGTCAATTGATTTAAAACCTTCCCTTCCCTTTCTGTGGATGGAAGTGAAGCCCTGGATCCCCCCTGCCCCAAAAGTAGCAACCTGTGGTTGGGTCTCTCTTCCATTTTGCGAATTACAATCTCTGTTCTCTGATAATTGGTGTCCTTCACCAATATTCAGTTCCTCTGAATCTTTACATGCTCACAGATGCATTCTGTCAGCCACTCCCTGGGGTTTTGTGAAAGAACTACATCCTGCTGATGTTAAGTACCCATTGGATAAACTGATCACCTTTTTGTCCGTTTTTTAGATCCAAAGCATGGGAAGAGTTCTGTTGTTTCCAGCCTCGATTGCCTCTCAAGCATTGTAGAGAGGATTTCCACAGATAACTCCACATGTCCTATACTGCCTCCAGTGGAAACCGTTGCTGAAGGAAGTCCCTGTTCCCCCCCAGAAGGAGCGAGTCTGAATGATAGCGGAGCCCAAATTCCTTCCCCCACCAACTGCACCCCACTTCCCCAGGATAACAGCAGCAGCAGCAACCCTATCTACCAAGTGCTATAAAACCAGGTCCAGCTGGACTGCACTGAAAACAAATTGCGCCGTTCAGCCAAGCTCCGAGACCTGCCTTCTCAGACTGAAAAGACTTCTCAAGACTTGTTCCAGTTTTAAAATATCACTCAGAATTCCTTCAAATACATAACTTTTCAAACCTGTATTACTTCAAAGTACACCTAGTTATTTATTGGTTGTTAAACTAAAGTTATTTAATATGTCTAGAGATAAAATTGTATACCATGAAATGGCCAATGTTTAATCCGGGCTTTGGGGAATAGGAACCTGACTCTTGAATGCAGAGGAGAATAGAAATCTACAACAGTAGTGGCATGACAGATCCTTCCTATTACTCCTGTTCTGGCCAAAATAAGGTTGTGGACCATTTTTTATAAAACTTTTTGTATAATTGTAAATAAGAGTTGCTTTGCAAAAAAAGAGGGGCAAAGAGGAAAAGAAAGGAAAAAAAAAAAGAAACAAAAGCAAAAATTAAAAACAAAAACAGGAAAAAATGTAAAAATATTTAATAGTGCTTGGTTTGTTGTGTCAAACTTAACTTTATATATTTATACGATGTGGTTGCCAAGAATGTTTTCAACAGTATTCTAAATAAAGACCCTTATTTATAAAATCTATGGTGTTATCTTGACTTTCATTAGGGCTTCTAGAATTACTAGTGCATTTAGGAGTGGTATTAAGATCACTGCCTTGGCAGGAAGAAGATACAGGCTCTGATTCAGCAAAGAAATCAAGAACGTGCTTCAGTTGCCCTACCTTCAACTACTTTGCATAAATATATTGCTGAAAAGGGGTCTACATTCTTCATATTGTACCCTGGTGATTTGTAAACCATCTTGCACATCGGAGGTCATTATCAAAGAGATCTGTAAGGTAAATAAGCATGTTTCTCTTCCCCCCCCAAGTCTACAATTACATTATAGGACCTGATCTTAGAAAGACGTGTTAGAACTAGGAATCACAATAAATGAGGCTCTCCAAATTCCAGTGCAGCTACCAAAACTTGAAGTCATACAACAGTATCTCAAAAGACCAGGTACTCATTCTTGGACAAATATTTTTTTGTTCAAGTTCTAATTTTTGAGTGTTTATACCAAGTTCATATATTCTCGGGTATTAGAAAATAATTGCAAAGGATTTTTTTGTCATAAAGTTCAAGGTATAAATCACGTTTTTCTTCAAGTTCAGTTCAGAATTTAGGCCAAAGATAGGCAGCTTTAATTTGGACTTGAACTTTATGCATCTCTGGCAGCATTACTCTAGGGATTTACTTCTTGTTTAGAGCCTCTCTAAAAATAACACATGGGCTATGTTTCATTCAGTATATATGTGTAACCTTGCAAGCTTGCCATGAAACTGAAAAATGTTAAGCCCTGAGCAGGTTGTCATTGGTAAAGTCACCATCAGGGCATTTCTGTACATTCGAACAAGAATAACCAGCACCTACAGTGTGAAACAACCCATTTCTTGTCATATCCCTGTGATTTATGGCTTTTTATTTAAAAATCAAAGTGGAAAAAAAAAAAAACCACCAAACAAAAAATACCCAACACCCCCAAAACCAACCCAGATACCGTCATCAGCTCTAAAATACTTTGATGATAGATCAGTCACTGTATTCTTTCTTAGGTGACTATTAAAGAGGGAATTTGTGCAGCTCTTACCTCTTAAGCAGGAAGAAGAAATAGGGAACAGCTAATTCCATGGGAATGTCTCCCACTTCTTTAGTCATGGGGGCCTTGAAGATCGTTGCTCCATGGAGAGGAGTGAGCAGCCTTGTGTGGAACAGAGCAACGCACTTGCTTCTCCTTCCTCCCAGGGCAAAGGCATGCTCCAAGCTTGCTGTCTTATCCGAAGCTAGAGGGGCAGGGAAGGTAGCAGCCTCAAGGGATCCCTTCCTCATCCGTGCACTTGTGACCACGGTGCATGATAAATCGGTGTCGAGGCATGGGGACACTCTGCAGAGCAGGCCAGGCTCCCATGGATCGGAGAGGACTCCGAGGCAGGACTGGCCCCTCAACACCTTCATCAAAGTCCAGCTTTGCAAAGGTCTCCCATTGATTCACTGTGGGCAGAAAACCAGTCTAGCCATAAAGGTTGAGATTACCCCTTTCATTTTTTCATTAAAAATAAAAATTAAATGAACTTAAGAATGTGCTAATTCATACTAGCATGAATCAGGAGGGTCCCTACTAAGGTCAGAAAAATGCCCCAGGTTAGTTTGAAGCCAGTATCACGAACTTACAAAAACTAAAGAGAGACAGTTAGAGCCTCACAAATCAATGCCTCGCACATCGACCTTAAAATTTCCATTGCCTCCAGCACACACTCGATCAGGCCCATAATGCAAAAGATCAGGAGATGCTTTTGTGAAATACTGTACACCTTGCCATCGCCATACTCTGAGGCTGGTAAAAGTATCAATTTTACTGTCACGTAAATGGCAACCAAGAAATATTTTGCCAGCTCAGGAACCACAGAGACTCTATACATATAATCGACAGTCCAAAGTTCCTGCCTGCCTCACTACAGCACCCCACTTCTGTGGGACACAATAGGGTGTACCTGGGTGTAAAGCTGGCGTGGCAGAGCGGACGCGGGGCGCTTGTGCTCAACAATGTACATGCAGTTCCATGTGAAGTCATGTATATTGCATTTCACTGATTTATTTTAGCAACCCAAGTTTCCACATACTGATGTTAATGTTACAACAGAGAACAAGCATTTAGCACATCCCAAAATAGATGGATGGATGAAGAAGAAAAAAATATTCACAGATTTCCTATGCAGAGCCCATCTTTTTCCTACTGATGTCAGTAAGAAAAGTCCACTGGACTAAGGCCAAAGGGTGCCAGTACTGATAAATACATGTTTAGGTTACAGCTATATTTATTTTTGAACTTAAATGAGGAAAATGTGTTCTCTGTGCAATTTCTTCCTGTCTATTTCTAAGGTAATATATTTAAAACAAATGCCTGAAGTCACTCTACTCCCCTGTGCATCAAGAGGACAGCATGTTACTGACAGAAGTAGATCCTACTCTATGTGCAAGTATTTCGAAGCTGGAAATACTTGGATTCAGAGCTTTAGTTTAGTTCCGACAGTGGCAGGGAACATAAGCAGAGCTGAGGAACAGACACAGGACGGATCCAACATTTACAAACTTTGGTTCATAAAGGTTTGGGCTCCTGAAGGTGAATTTAGGCATTTAGGGCTGATCCTACAAGACAAACTGCAGTCTAGCTTGGCCTACAGCAACACTCCAGTGTGGGCTACAAACACACACCAATAGCCTGAAATCATCGGTTCGTAACCACACAGGTCCCGGTTCAGTGTTCTGCAGGACAGGGCACCTGAAGAAATACCGTCTGATTTAAAAAAAAAATCTGAACCCTGCAGGTTGCACTGATATGCAGAGCCTGGGAGAAACTGGGGGTGACTGCAAGCCAGACCATTCCTTTCCTCGAGCTGCCTCGGCAGGACAGTACGGAGCCTGCCTGAAGGTGGGTTTGGAGCTTCTCACTAAAGATACTAGAACTGTCTGTTGTTTCCTATGGAACTCTACCTCCAAAGGGAAAGTCATACAGCTACAAATAATTCAAGGGAAGTAGCTGTCTTTGAACATAAAGATAAATGTGGATCTCAGGAATGTCTGATTTGATTTGGTAACTTAAGAAAGCCCTACTGGGGCTGCATGACAAAACCAGAATTACTGGTTTATCTTATTCAAACTATTGCTACAGAAAAGGAGAAGAGGAATAAATTTATACCTCACATATATGCTAAGTGCTTTGATTTTAAATTTCATCAGGTTATTTGCAAATATGAGAACGAAGAGGATCCTTTTTCTACTTTCAATATTTCACAACAAAAAAATTGCAATAAAGGTGCTGTTTTTTAAAAATAACAATGTTATACACCATTTCTCACATTATCACTGAAGCTGCTACAGAAACTTTTCACATACTGAAAATTCAATTTTAGGTAAAAGAAATATATGAGCTGTTCCTGGTATATTTTCTCCTTTTAAAATATTTTATTATCTGTATCCAAAAATATTAAAAAAAATATTAAGTTGGCAATTGCTTTGCACCAGATGCTGCTCTTTTAAAATCACTTGTCATTTTAAACTCAAGATAAAGACCTTATAAAACCCCACTGAAGTGGAAGGAAAAACAGTTTTCATTTTACAGCTTGTATTTTGCAGAGATATTTGAAAGGGTCAGATTGTGCAAAGGGCAAAACCTGCTCATTTTACTCATAAAAATGGTATTATCATCTTCAGAAAAGCTATATCCAAAAGTGAACAGACAAGCAAACATTTGTACCTCATACCACCTAGATGTTAATAAGAAGAAATTTAAAAGTTATTAATTTTTCCTTGAAATCAGTGGCAAAATGTCCAACTTCAGTGGGAGTGAGGCATACCTGAGTACCTCATTAAGTGTTATTTACTAATGTTTCTCAGCTCGCCCTCCCTCAGCCTTTCAAATCACTTGTTTTCCAGTAAATCTGTTGAAGACTCACAACTTTCTCTTCTTGATCTGTGCAGCACGCTCCCTTCTCACAAGGTTTGCTGCAGAACTGGGAATGTCATTAAGTGGAGACCAACGGCGCTCCTTTCCATATTTGAGATTTCAGGGCTAATGAGGGAGCAAATGGTCCCATTTGTAATACAGAAGAGTGTCCTGATAGTCCTTTCCCACCACGGTCCCACCAGGAATTAGGAACATGTCTGGCATAAAGCCACCTGGGCCAGTGGAAGGAACCCAGAAATTTCCCTATGGACCCAGAAATCTACCTTTCAGGCACTTCTGAATGAAGACCTTAACATTGTAAGCTTAATAATGAAAACTGACCTATCCTGTAACAGCAAGGTGGTAGAAAACCACAGGTTTTTTCCCAATAATACAATCAGCATGGCATTAAACTAACGTTCTCTTTCTGAAACATCAATACATTTAACTTCTACACGCATCTTAGCAACATCAACAAGTGTGCTATTTTATGTAAGACTCAATGAATAACCCCACATCCGTCAACAGGGAGGCAAATACGGTATATGAAGTCAATCTTTCCACTGTTTATAAAAAATGGATTAAAAACTCTGACAGACAATAACCCACTTAATGAGAAGATTGAGGAGGGAGGTTGTGATTGTTGTTGGGGTGTTGTTGGCTTTTTGGTTGGAGTCAGATTCACTCAGAGGTCTGTGTCTTAGCACAGGCACCTACTGTTGCAAGTCCATGGCTGTAAAAGGGGGTCTCCCAACCTCAAGGGACCAGATCTGGAGATGCTGGATAAAATCCTGGAACTGCTGAAACCCTCTGAAACACCCTACCTCACCTGAACCGACCTTGAGCCGGTTTTTGGTCCAATAGCAACATCTGCTGGATAAGATATAAATTGCATTTCTTTCTGAAATCGTCTCTTGGTGAATTCAGTGTTCTGTTTTGTCATCTTTCCATAATGGAAAATTTGTTGGTGGGGAAACGGCAAAAGATATTCACAGCCTTCAGTCAGCACCTAGAGCCCCATATGCTAGGAACAGCAGGAAAAATATGTTGGAAAACCCCAAAAGCCTTCTACAGAAACAGAGAGGAAAATTGTAGGAATAGTATGGGGGGGTTTTAATACTGCACAAATTTGGGGGTACCGCTCTGTTTTTCTTTGTTTAAGTAAAAAACACAGACAAAAGGAGAGCTAAAAAGGAAGGTTTTGAAGGCCTGTGCTGCAAGCAATGAGCTGGGGGGGAGGTAGGTTGCTTACCAGAAGGCAGGTGGGGCAGATGCACAGGAACAGGAGATGGCAGCGGGACCACGATGCAATTCTTTGGTATCCAAGTCCCTCAGTGGGGTGCAAATCATCTTGGCACGCACAGTAACCTCCACCTAACTTGCAGGTGTAGAACAGGACAAGCTGAGAAACAGTCTTGCACATTTGGAAAGACCATTTGAAGCCACACGAGGGAAAGGTAAGCAGGTGTAGAGAGGCAACATGCCTAAATATCATCTACCTTATACATACAAAATTCCTTCCTTTCACACTGATGCTTTACTTCTGAATCCTAAAACAAATGCACTGGGCTGCCATGACTGAAAGACAAAACCTGGAGCAGTTGTATTTTATCTGTGGCTTGGGATTCATGCTCTGCGAGGACAGAAGGAACCTCACGGTTCACTGACAACCACTGTGTGCCAAAGTCTGTCTGACTGACTGTCAGGCCAGGCTGCTCTTTGTCCGTGACAATGCATCATGTTTGGGAACAAACATATAGTTCATCCAACTCGTGACCATTTTCTTACATGCTTCAAACCCTGTTTGAAGTCAGGAGTTTTGACTGTCACCGGGGGACAGACTATTACGATCCTGCCATTTGTGAGGAAGAGTTTTTATTATTAATCGGTTGTTTACAGAAGAGAGTCAGTGGGCCTGTACCGATAAAGCAATACCTTTTTGTTACTAATTTCTTTACTTGGTCTTATGCTAACTGTGGGTTTCCTAAGGCTGGAGCCTAGACAATCCACGTGCCTGCCATACTAAGAGGTACATTTGGTTGCTACTTGCTGCAGTGTGAGTGGAAACTACATTATTGCAATCAATAAACAAAATGTATGCTCTTTTTCCCCAGACCACTGGAGGGCAGCATTTCTATGAAAAAGAGGACTTGGACTTCGTTTCTCTAGCGCATTCATACTTTTTTTCCCCTAAACTTTTACAACTAGCTCTTCCTCAGTTCAGGTACACAGTATAATTTCACACAGAGACAACTGAAATTAATGAGCTGGATTCCCACCTAGTATAAATTAATCAATCTTATTGGCAGTGGACACAGCATTGGCACCCTTATCTGCTGGAATTATCACAGCGATTTATGGCTTGCAAAGATGCACTTCTATGGGACAAACCACAGGCTTTTGTGCCTAGATGACAAGGTATCCCTATAAGTTGCCTAAAGGTAGCTAGGATGAAGACCATCTTAGAGCAAAGCATTTATACAACAGCTTGTAGGGGGAGTCCTATTCTTCAAACAGGGTATGTAATGCTCCCATTACCGATGTATAAAACCATAGAAATACAAATGTATGCAGGGAGAAACATGTGTCATACTGGTCACTTCGCTCCTTTTGGAAAGGAAGTAGGGTATGCACTGAGTACACGTGTTCTATGCTCTCGAAGGCTGTCCTTTACAGAACTAGACACTTGAAGCAGCTTGCAGTTTAAAGCCAGCTGCACAAAATGTAGTCCCAAACACGCCTTTCAAAAGCTTCACAAACACCAATTACATGAAACGATATGAAAAAAAGCAACAACGTAATGTGCCTAATTAACAAAGCTAGAGATGGAGTCAGCCATTTGGTTTGAAGTACTTCCAAGAGAGATGTTAAATCCAATGGCCAGGGCAACTCTGGAAGAAATAAGTAAACATGCCGGGTTAGTATTTCAAGCTCCGTGGGAGTAAACAGTGTGTGTGGTGAGGGTAAGCAAAGGTAAAAATATCACAGGGTACTATTTTGTTTGTTTGTTTGCCACGGACACTTCAGCTTTTGCCATTTATTATTCTTCATGGTATGCTAGAAAATATGCAAGAAGACATAGAAGTATCAGCATTGCATCACTGGATTTCCTAAATTTATCTTTTCCCCACCTGTTAAATCTTAGCTCAAGGTCAAGAGAAACCACCATTTTGAGTGAATGAATTATGGGATAGACGCATTCACGAAAAATGTATTAGCAGTGTTCTTTTATCTTTAGTACTATGAGCAACCACAGCTTGAAGATTCCTCTCACCATAGGACTTCTCTGAGAAATAAGCTCTGGTGGCTTGTCCAGAGAATGCCCCATACATGTCTTTTGTTCCACAACAGTTTTTTTCTGGTTCTCATAGGTAAGAACTTGCCTGGTTCAAAACCTCAGACACCTGCCATTGGGTAAGCTCAAGCCATCATTAATTCCCAAGTTCCAGCAAGGACAGTGGCTTAAATCCCTTCCAGTACTCATCTGTTGGCAGCTGCTTCCATCTGCTCCTTCTTGAATGGTTCTGCTGGGTCCCTAGGGAAGAGCAGGAAGATTGTCACTTGCCTGGTGTGAACTGGCTGCTGTCTTACCTGAATCTGTCATTTCGCCTCGTCTGCTCTCTGGCCTCTTTTTGCAATAAGAATTCTGAGTTCTGCTGTGCATCAAAGGCAAAAAGAAAGCTATTCCTCAGATGAGGATGACAAAACATTATTCGCTCTTTTAAGTACAAATAACTATTATTAAAAAGAGATACAGAAAAGATTGATCCGATCACTCAATCCTCACAGCTGCCAGGTATGTAGTGATTCCTGCATGTATGTTTTGTAGCTGAAGCAACATATCTTTGACATGTCTTCGCTTTGTGGTGAGTGAAGTCATATGCCCTTCAAGTACTCCATGACCACGAACATTACCCGTAGCCTTTTTTTGTTTGTTTTTGTGGTAAACCACACAATATAGAAAGAGAAAAAAAACCCCCTATTTTCATGTCTTCTATTTTAGACACCAGTGGTTATGTTTCCAGACTTGCAGCTGAACCTTTAGGAACTTTGGTTGGCTGAGCAGGTGTCTATGTACATAAGGCTCCTCTATTTAATTTGTCCCATTGCTATTTATGTACTTGTTAACTTACTATCTAAAGA
Organism: Gorsachius magnificus; assembly: GCA_034008185.1. Lineage (NCBI taxonomy): Eukaryota > Metazoa > Chordata > Aves > Pelecaniformes > Ardeidae > Gorsachius > Gorsachius magnificus. Next base: position 7,658,211 of record CM067086.1, on the reverse strand, counting down.
CTAACATTAATTGGCCAGAGTGAATTAAAAGATTTTACTTTTTCTTAACTAAGATAATCAGTTTTATATTTTCAGCTCTGAAACTTTTAATTTCGAGATATCATCTTTAGCCTGATTTCCAACTGGACCTCTTCAAATCTCGTGGGCCTTCAAATGGGTGTGGCTGAAAATGCCAACCTTTGTGCATAAACATAATTTTTTTTTCTTCCAAAGTACCTCAAAGTACACCCCTAAACATAACCAAAATTCTGCAGATCCTACTCAGTCTCAGCTTGGGAGGGGAGAAATACTAAGACAAGCAATGCAACTTAATATGGAAACAAAACTGAAGAATAATCCATTAGCAATCCAAATGCAACCATCAAGGTTTTACCCCAACCAGAATTATATGTATTTGCAGATATATAGGCAAAGCCACAGTCAAAAATACCTCCTAAGGGCTGTATAAGCACACACTCAGGAAAACTGTCACTAATTTAATTGACTTTCCCCATCACCTTTTCTGTGGTGCACTGTTCTTTTGAGCATGCATTTCTCTGCTTGGATTATGCAGCGGTCAAACTGGGCTACAGAAGCACATGAAGACCTTTTCATGTACTGAAGGGTTCTTAAGGAGTTTGGCAAGATAAAGCAAATAAGAAGCTAAAATACTTCTAAATACATAACACAGAATTCAATATTTTTTCTCCACATTTTAACAGGCAGGATACCTATAAGCTAGAGAATAATTTTAAAAGAACCCGTAGAAATGTATTTTATTGTTGATTACAGTCTGAAAAATTCCATAGAAAGAAGGCCTTTATTATGGATTTGAGAACTGGGCACCCCTTTTCTCTCATCCCTTCATGGGAAAGCCAATAAACATGCTATTGTAGGCTCTCTTATAGCATAGGAATCCATCCTAGAAGCACAGAAAGGTCAAATTTTGCATGAGAATGGAGCATATCTGAAGGACGATCCACTTCTGATTTCTTGTTGGCCAACTCTGAACATCTTGTGCCACTGCGATCCTTCTCTGCTTCCTCATTATTCCCTAACCCCTTCTACTTCTAGAATACCTAGAGGCAAGGAATACAACTGCAAAACCTGGCAGAATCCACAGATGAATCAGACTGAATCAGTAAGCAATGACTAAAAGTGCAGTGTCCTAGGAACAAACATATCACTGTACTTCGTAAGGTAAAGTGTTTAAATACAAACCTGCTGCAAGTCTTGTGTGTCAGCAGGAATCCCAGCCATGATCTGGAGGGCTGGTACAACCCTTTTGCACTGAGATTCCTACAGATGGTTTTCCCAGGTCCTGGAAACTGGGTAGAGCATCTTCCTGTTCCCTGGAGTGCACAGACCATTATAGTACATCCCAGAAAGGGAAGGCTGAGGACAAGCTAATAGAGGTGCCATCTTTCCACTATTTGCCCTGATCTAGCTCTCAGCACCTGGAACGAAAGGCTGCTGTTAATGCTGAGCCACAGGCTCAGGCACAAGCCAGGATCAGGAAATCTGCATTCCCAGCAGCTGGGTGGATTTTGTTTTCCATTCACTCACACTTAACAATGTATAAATCGTGGTTATCTACAAAAGAAACACAGTAGAATTCATCCTTAGTGCCAATTATTGAACTAGTATCACTGGAGCTATTATACTTTATATCTCTTCATATGCAGCATATAAAGAATTACTTCAACAGGATTAAATGTCATGTTTCATGGGACTGGCTGCATAAATATTTACAAAGCTAGAGAACAGCAAAGACATCTCAGAGTTACTGATTCATGTCCAATATTGAGAAGCTGGGTTAATCAAGGGATTTAAGCAATGCTTTAAGCATTTGAGTCAGCATTATTGAGATTTATTTGAACTACTCTTACCTTTCAACACCCCAAGTTTTACAAACCGTTTATAACAATAAAGATTTACAGGCCATTTTCCCATCTGCTTGTCTGAGAACATTTCAGTCACTATTGCAAACTCAGAGTAGGCTGAAGAAGTAATAACAGTTATGGAAAGTGAATCATTCAATAAAAATAAATTTCTCACTTCAGTTTAAAAAAAAAAAAAGAAGAAGAAAGAAATGTTCTAATTATTTTGATGTATTAGAGAAATAGTCAGGTGATAGGAGAGCATATATATATTGTCTGAAATGGAGCATGTTCTATATGCCTCAGTCAGAAACAGACCCTAATATTTTTTGTCATTAAATGAAAAAGATATACTTGAGGCACTGAGAACTGCATGCCTTGTTCAAGAAAAGACTAGCACCTCCTGTTCTGTATTCTGTATATAGTATATGTGAAATACATATGTCTGTATCTATGTGTTTGTGTCTGTTGCTATGTTCACGCACCTGCAAATTGGCTGAGCTTTAAAAAACGTAGAGGCAGCATTAGTAGAGTTTTGTTTTCAGAAAAAGCTGACTAGGCCAGTCTCAGAAAGTCAAGGACGTTTTAGGACTCCCCAAAACAAACCATCCAATAAAATAAAGCCAAATCACTAGCCATTTCTGAAACTCTAGTTATAGCACATGGTAGGAGTTAAACAGTTCAGATCTATATGCACTCGCTTACTCTTTTAGAAATGTAGATTTAGAGCCTTCAGGATGACTGCACTCAGCTGATAGTAACACATATTTAGCAGCTTCCATAAGCATATTTTTGTTGTGCGTTGACATGAATCTTCTGATTGTATAAGTTGAATTTCCCCTGTCACCAGCTGCTTGTTTTGCTGGATCACACCTAGATCAGCACTAAGAAGACAAGAGAGAAATCTATACCCTTCCTATAACTACGCATTGTAATGAAGTGCTGCGTTAGCCAAGCTGTATGCCTAATTTCAGTTACTTAAAGTAGATTTTGCTGTGATTTGGCCCCATGATTTCTTGAGGAACAATTCTTTCTCTTTTGTGGAATGCCCTATCAAAGACAAATCCTGACACTTTTACTACAACCTTGACTAAAGCATATCTAGAAACTCTCACTGTTTCAGATCCATATATGTGCTCCCAGTGAAGCATGGTGCCTGCATTGCCCAGTCCAGCTATGTGCTGGATTCAAGCAGGTGCTGGGTGTCAGACAGACGATTCAACAGTTGCTTGCAGTGCTTACGGCCCCTCCGGCCAAGAAGGAGCAATATTCTCCCTACAGGAAAGACGGTTTGGAAACCTTCCTAGTCCTTTAGCAAGCAGCAGAACACTGCTTCCACCACCTCGCCTTGCCCGTGTGCACCATCCCAGTTGTCATATTTACTCAGTTCCATCTCCTATAAATTTTCAGCAAAACCAAATGGATTCAGGTGGGAGTTTCTCTTAGTTAATGGAGTGAGTAAAGACCAATGACAATCTCTAATATCACAATATTACTTCCATTTTTTTCCAGAGCAACTTCCATGTATCTCACAGTTTGATATACATCTGTGCAACACTGACATTTCTACACCAGCGCTCTTTCTGAGGCATCCTAAAGGGATTTGAAAAAAAAAAAAAAAAAAAAAAAAATTCACTCACAATCAAACATAGCCCAGTACGAATGGATGGAGAACAAAATGCAACCCAGCAGGCAGAGCGTAGCAAGTGTTTCTCAGCTCATGGCAAAAGCATGCAACAGTTGAAGAACGTGGATGAAAATGAAGCACATATTCAAGAAAAACTTAGGTAATTAAGAAAAATAATCTAGCTAGATAAAAGTACAGCAACTAGCATTCAGTCATGACTTCTTCTGCTCTGGCTACTCTCATTAAAAGCAGCATCACTTCTTTGAATGAGGCTTTGGGCTGCGCAGCTCTTCAGACATGCAGCACCTCTCTGATTCCCTCAGTCAACACCAAGCACCAACCAACTCTTTTCTCCTCCGTTCTCATTCTTTCCATGGAAGGCTTTCATCCAACTATTGACAGTTCAAAGGGGAAATTCAACCTTTCAGAAAAGTAGTATCATCTATGCAATTACAGCTTGCTTTGTTTTTAAATGAGTTTCAAGGACAAAGTGAGCACATTGCATGCTGAAATGCATCACCGCTTTCCATTTGAAGACCTCAAACCAAATGATTTACAAGGATCAATATTAACAGAGCAATTCACAGCATGATGTAATCTAAAACTGATAAAGAACTGCATTGAAATACTGTTGAGTTGTCATGAATTTAATATAAGAGAGCACAGACTGAATTATAGCATTCAAGCATTGCAAAACCGGTGTTCCAGCCCTTGGCTGCCTTTTGTTTTGAGATTATAACTCTTACAAATAAATCTCTCCTTCTCAGCTTCCTCCAGCTTTAAAACATTTTGAACGTGCTCTCCAGTTGTATTCATAGTTGCACACAAAGTCAGAGGTTCTCTGAACACCTCTTTCCCCTCTTTATGTTGTTGCATTTGTTAGAATCGGTCAACACGTTTTTCATAATAACCCTTTTCTTTGAATATAAACTGTCTGATGAACTCAGACTAGGTAGGCTGAAATATCAGGAGCAAGTGCTTCATTAGCTGTCACCATTGTTGGTATCCTCACTAGGAACCTTGGTGAATGGAGAGGCTAAAGAGGTGTGCAGATATTCTTGTTATACTAGTAAAACACCACAGCACACAGCAAATCTTCCCTGTGTGCTTTCTGTGCCTATACAACGCTCTGTGATTTTGATCTGCCAATCCAGCGTCCTCCATAAGTGGTAAAATGTCTTCATACAAAAATAAAAATTTAAAAAAAAGTTAATATTTCACTTCAAATTTATGAGTTATTAAGTTTAGGAATATTAGGGCATATATGCTCAGTCATCCCCCACATTGGGAAGAAAGCTCCTTTGGAGTTAGCTTAGAAATCACTGCAGTTTTCAGCTAAAGTAGTAAGTAGAGAACAGAGGGACTGATAAATGAATAGCATGTGAAACCACAGGCTAATTTTTTTCCTTGTAGACAGAATTTAGACTTCTGTCTGAAAGACAACCTACCTTTCATCGTATATTATTACCCTGGGGATGCTGAAGCATAGGGCAACAAAGGTGATTCCAGGACACCAGATACAGAGGTGAAAGAAGGACTTACCCTTCCTGTGTCATCAGAATACAGGGGACAGTGGGGTGACCTAACAGAAGTGATAAAATTAGTAAGGGGACTCACTCTCTTTTTCTGTTACACAGTAGTTTAAACACTAAAATAAACCTATGGCTTAAAGCTATTCTTCCACTGCCACCATTAAAAATGTTGATTTAGAAGAACAGCTAAGGTTATAAGTAGACCCAATAACTTTAACAGGACTGCTCAAAGCATGTATGTACTCTCCTGGGTAGTAGCTGTACAGCTCTGGCCTCTCAGAAGGCTCCCACAAGGGCGGCCTGTAGAAAGGCCTTTCTAAACTCTACACCTTATTTTCCCTACTTGTGCCAGATTTTGGTCAGCCCCAGCTCAAGGTAGCTAACCATCAAAATCTCTCACTAGTTGTGAGAATCAGCTCAGGAAACAAAATGTAATTCCAAGTCTAATGTCTTTTAATGCATTTTAAGAATTTCTTAAAATATTACCTGCTGCTGTATCAGAATCCTTTTTCAAACAGACTGTGAACTATCTGAACAACCTACCAACTGCATGCCTCCCACAGAGGTCTCCCAACACTGTTAAAGTTGGTTTAGTTCTTTTTAGCAAGAAAATTTTAGTAAGGTTAATTACTAATTTAGCTTGAAATTACAAGAGAAATCACAGAAAAAACTAGATAATTCCTGGACGTACACATCTACCTTCACATTAAGTCCTCCCTACCTAACTTCTCTTTCCAGTGTAGAGAAGACACCCAGCAGGGAAGCATAGAAAGGACTGCTCTCAGTTCATTGGCAAGGGACCTAAACTTTCACTCATTCATTCATTTCTTTCATTCTTTAACTCCGTTGAAGTCAATGGCATTATACAAGTGACCAAATGCATGATCTCGCTTCTGCAAATTACTGTGCTGTCTCTGAGGCAAGTCTAAAGGCATAGAGGAGACACACAGCTCTTTTGAAACCAGAAAGCCTGACTGTGGGTATGTCTAACTGTGGCAAATTCATTTATGTGTTCATATCATATAGACAAAGGATTATACAATCTCATTATAACCTTGGAAGTCTTTGCAGAGTGAGGGAAGATCCTTCGGCATCCCAGCACCTGAAGATGGATGCGTCTAGTTTGAGATATCAAGTCTGCATAAGCAGCTATTCTGCAGCAAAAAAGAATCTTTAAATATGTCAAATATAAACCAGAATTAAAAAAAAGTTATAATATTGTTATTTTTCAAGGGGACTAGAGGGGCAGAAGACCCACTATACAGTTTGGGATTAACCAAACTTCCGTGGAAATTTTTTGTCTGCAAATTTGATATTTGACAATTATTTGGTTTGGTTTGTCTATCACAGTCCAAACATGTCCAATTGCGGAAAATTATTTTTTAAAATTAAACCAGAATTTTATATCACTATCTGGCAGGCTTAAAGAAAAACTTTGCTAATACACAGCACCTGCTGGACTGACTTAAAATGTTCATTTTGTGTAAATCAGCAACTACCTATCTGGTGGTACCAACTATCACTAATTGAACAAATGCAAATCATGCGATAATCTACAGTGCAAAGTGAAGTCTTTGTGTCTTAATATGCAGTTATTTCATGCCACAATCCTTATTTAATAAAGATATATTAGAATACATTCCTTCTCAAACCTCAATACAAGCTTCAAATGTGATATTAGCTTTCATTTTCCACACCAAAATAATGTATAAACTTCATTTTCCAATTTATATTTCCCAGAGAGCTTCCCATTTCAGCAGCTATCTTGCTCCAGATCTCACGGCTCCCCCCTGCCCATCAGTCTCTGATTTGAAGCCCTCTCACACGTCTTTTGAAATATCCAACTCTTCCATGTCCACCAATGCTCCTTTATCAATTACAGCCTTAGTACCTTCAAAGACACCTCACAGGTCATTTAATCATGGCTTCCCCACCCGAGTCCAGGATAACTATCTTTAAACAAGTCTTCCATTTTTTAACATATACTTTCGGATGACTTCTAAGGTCCTGTACCACCCTCCTGCAGATGCCTGGACAAGAAGGGAAATTGAAGTGACAGAAGCTGAAAGATATCCCTTTCATCCCCACAGTCACCTTAGATCTCAACACTGAAATTCTTAAAGAGGAATCAGTGATGTGGGGTAAGGTAGCACAGCAGGCAGGAGCTAATGAGCTGGGAAAGAGCGTCTACAGTTGTGGATGTGACCAAAGAACCCACTGGCCTGGGATTCGCAGGTCCTTAAACCTTGTTCCTGGGTCACCTACCTTCCTCAGACTCTGTAACTCTCAGAAACTACCCTATGGTGTTTTCCCATTGATCCCCAGATCTATTATTATCAAAAGTAGTGACTTACTACGATTACAAAATAATTGTCACCTGTATCATTTCTGTTAATGAGTCATCATCCTCTTTTCCTTTCTTAATGTCAGGCTTGGCTTCACAGACCTACACTTATCTCCCTTTGTGCCCTCTGTCTGGCAATTCTTAAGGATTTTAGATAGCATTTCCGTGCTTGCGATTCTCAGATTTTTTCCTCTGCCATCAACCTTTCTCCTGCTCTTCAATCCCAATGCTCAAGTGGCTGGCTGGCATTTCTTCCTGGAGATTTTGTCATTGGTTTATGCCAGCTGAAGTGCTGGGTTGCCTTGGTTTAGCCTCACTTTCCTTTTTCTCTTTCGCTACTGACAGCAGTAATGTTCTCCCCGTTTCCACTATCTTCCCTCCCTTTTCCCACAAGACACGCACAAACAGCAGCCAGCCCCTGGGCCTTCCTCCTACCCCACCAGCTTCAAGACCAATCTATTATCATTTTTGCAGACAAATCTGCTGTTTAGGCTTCTTTCGTATATCCTACCACAACTATTGCAAAGTTCTCTTCTCTGCATCCCAAATGTATGCAATGCTCCTTTGTAACCCAAGGGAGCCAGGGATGGCCAAACACTTCCTCTTACAAACCTGACCACACCACTCACTCCTTGGCAGCCCTCCACTTGTTCTTCACCTGCTGTTCAGCGCATCCAAATCTCCCTCCTCCTTCAAGGCTCAACCTAATTGCATTCCCCCAGCCTACCCTCTTCTGTTGAGCATCATGTTGTCCCTACCACTGCTGTGCTCCAGCAGCAGTCCTGAACCGTATACCCTTCAATCATGTTTCTCTGCCTCATCCACTCATCACAACACGACCTCCCGTGATTCAGCTCAGCTTTCCGGGCTCTCTCATAAGCCCACTCCTCCTGGGATGCTGGCAGCAAATAAAACAAAATACAGACCGTGTCTACCTACCTCTGTTACTTCCCTTCCACGCAACCATCTCCCCGCTGTTCTTCAAGCTCCTTGCAGGGCAGAAACTGTTCATTTTGGAGATGTGAAACTTCCCTTGGCATTCTTTGCAAATTAATGAGAATAAAAAAGAATGAACACAAATCCAAATTACGGCCTCCTACCAACCCAGGCTTTAGGGAAGAAAAATGTGAACAGTAGAAAAAGAGAACAAAAGTTAGAGAAATAGAGCAGGTGTGTTGGACGACATAAAGGCGCGATGCAGTAAGAAATGCAAACCCTGGGCACCCCTGCTCACGATGTGAAAAATTTATGCCTGGGAAGATCTTGAATTTTGCCTCTTTACCCTCCAGTGAGTCCAGTCCACGAAGGACGAGAACAACCACGACTTACTTCAGCAGGGCTAGGAGGGTCACCCAGGTCCGAGCGCCAGGCAGCACCAGAAAACCCGGCGCTTCCCGAAGGGGATCCTCAGCGCCGCCGACAGAGGGGCCGGTGCCTCGGGACGCGAGCGGAGGGTGAGAGCGCGCTTCCGCCAGCTAGGGGGTACCGGAGCAGGGAGCCCTGTCCCGGCACCGCTAAGGGCGTACGCGGCGTGGCGGCCGAGGCACCGAAGGGCGCGGGGCGGGGACCGTGGACGGCGCCCTCGGAGCGCGGCCGGCGCTAGGACCCGGCGAGCGGCGGCGGGGCGGGAGCGGCGCGCCTGCGCGGCGCTGTCCGGCGAGCGGGCGGGCTGCACCGAGCCGCCCGGAGGCGGCGCGGCGGGAGGGTCGGTGCGCGGCGCTGTCCCTTCAGCACCGGCGGGGCGGGCACGGGCACAGCTCCGCCGCACCCCCGCGGGGGCTGCAGCCGGCACCGGCGCCCACCTCCGCCTCCCGCCCGGCGCCCCGCAGCCCCGCCCCGGACCTGGGGCAGCTTTTTTTTTTTTTTCCCTGTGCTTTTGCCCACATCCAACCAGGGAAGGGCCCTCCCCCTCCGGCACGTCCCTGCGCCCCGGCACCGCAGCGCCCGCGCTCCCGGAGCATGGCCCCCCCTGCCCCTGCCCCTCCGCCGCGGCTGCAGCTAGCACGGATCCCGAGTGCCTGACTTCAGACGGAGGCGGTGCAGCGCTCGGCCGGGGCAGCGACTGCCGCCGAGCAGCCGTCCCCTTACGGGCTTGCTGCCTGCCGTGCTTGCTTGGATGAGTCTGCGACATGCCTAATAAGAGACGAGATGGGCCAGGGCGACGAGAGCGACCGCATTGTGATCAACGTGGGAGGGACTAGGCACCAGACTTACCGCAGCACCCTACGCACCCTGCCCGGCACTCGGCTGGCCTGGATCGCCGAACCCGATGCCCACAGCCACTTCGACTATGACCCCCGCACGGATGAGTTTTTCTTTGACCGGCACCCGGGCGTCTTTGCCCACATCCTGAATTACTACCGCACTGGCAAGCTGCACTGCCCCGCGGACGTGTGCGGGCCACTGTACGAGGAGGAGCTGGCCTTCTGGGGCATCGATGAGACCGATGTGGAGCCCTGCTGTTGGATGACCTACCGGCAGCACCGCGACGCCGAAGAGGCTCTGGACAGCTTTGGTGGGGCGCCCCTGGATAGCAGTGCCGAGGACGGAGACATAGATGGCACCGGAGACTCTGGTGATGGTGAAGAGGAGCTGGAGATGACAAAACGCCTAGCACTTAGTGACTCCCCAGATGGCAGGTCTGGGGGCTTCTGGAGACGGTGGCAGCCCCGCATCTGGGCGCTCTTTGAGGATCCCTACTCCTCCAGATATGCAAGGGTAAGCTATTCAATCAGCACCCACATCAAAACACTCGAACCTCCCTTCGGCCCCACTTCCTCCCAGCATCATCAGGGTTATCTCCACTGTCAGAGTAGAGCAGTCATCCGTGTGTGTGGCCATACAAAAGTCACGCACAGGCTCTGGGGACATAACCCACACTCTCAAGCAGGCCCCATGTACAGGGCACAAGTGGATGCCAAGGCGCGAGCTCCTGTACTTGTATGTGGGCTTCCAGAGACCCTTGTTTTCTAACAGGTTCCTAAAAGCCCACAGCCTGGAGCAGGGTCCCATTCACAGGCCAGGGAGATCTCCATCATACCAGGTAATTTCCCTCCATGCACATATTTTCACAGTCAGTCATTCCCCAGTAGAGAGACACCTTGTCCAGCCCTCCTATGAGCTAACGGCTCTCTCCCCTTTATGAGATGGAGAAAGGATCACAGGAGCAGGCAGTCCCTGTGGGACCAAGGGATTTGGAGTTTCTCAGCTTGGACTGGAAAGGGAGTCTGTTCCTTTCTCTTTTCTCATACGTACCACATTAAATATTTATGATCATGCTTCCCTGAGAATGGGTAATTCAGTTGCTCACTTACCTCCTCGCTCTGTCTTTTCCCTTGTGGGAAATGCAAAGTATTAATCAGAGGAGAGGGTTCATTCATGTAGAAGGGACACTGTGTTTGACAGGTTTCTTGCCTGGCTACTGAAGGACAACTCCTCCCCTCCTGGCGCCTGCGGTTGTTTTGGAAAGGGAAGGCACACTGGTGCAGTCCACAGCATAGCTGTGGATAAAGATGGTCTTAAATAGTCATCCAACTCCTCTAAGGAGGTACCTTTCATACTATTACATAGCAGGATAATTACATTAATTAGGGCCTGATTCTGCTCCTGGCATCAAAAGTAAAGAAAACATTTACTTCAGGAACAGCAGGAGGATTAACCCCCAAGATACCCATATTGATAAGCAGGAAAATAGAGGAAGGATAGTACCTTTGCAAAGAAATTGGCTTGGACAGGTTTTACTCCTCTCTTAAATGTACCTTTCTTACAGGATAATTGCTGCCAGCCCTCGGTAGGGTTGAGTGGTGCTTTGGCGTGGGAGGATGATCGGTGTTCCTGAGGAGGATCAAAGAAGTGAGATCAGATTAGGGAGCAAATTGGACGGATGGAGGAGAGAGAAGTGGAAATGCAGGGACAGGGGAGCTGGTTGTGTATGAATGGGTGGTGGAACCAGCAGCTGCTGGAGACTTTTGGTCTGAGCAGAGATCTCCAGCAGGGAGCCGCCAGGTCTGCAGACTGAATGAATGGGGAAAGCTGGAGCAGAGCCTGGAGTTTTATCTTGGTGCATTTCTAAAGATTTTTGTTTGCATACACTTTGGAGATTTCCTCCCTGAACAAAGAAGTTAATATTTTAAATGAATTCCTTTAAACAGCATGGAGGATAAAGGAATAATAAAATATTTACCACGAGATGAAAGGATGATGTTGTTGAATTGCAGCTTTCAAATCCCTGATTTCTGCCAAGGGAGCGTGGAAACGGAGAAGGAAGGCTGCAGGGTATCCTTCAAAAGGCTTAGTTAGCTTCCTTTAATCAAGCCCAACGTTAGCAGGCGTTGATTTGAATAGCAGATCTCTCTGGTGCCCAGGAATCTGTTGGTAAAAAACATTTCAAGTCAAAGCAGTGTGCTTGTGCAAGATTTTGTGGAACGGTCCAAAAGCCAAATGGGTAAGGCTGCCCCAATGAAAAGGATGCAAACAGAGGCTAAAACACCCTTTTGCTTGGAAGCATTATGATACTTTAGGTTGGAGGACAAAATCTATAACCAATATTAAGAGTCTTTGTGATGTACAAGCTGGAATTCTAGGAGGATATAAATTCCATTTTCTAATCCTCTGTGGGTATTTTCATTTAGGAATAGGCATTTTATAAAGTGACTTCCGTTCATTTTGGTTTGGGGTTTTGGTTTGTGGGGGTTTTTTTTGGTTTTTTTTTCCAGTGGATATTATATCGTTTATTCACAATTACATGTGCATACCTGGTAGAATTCAACCCCTGATTTACCTCTAACTTGTTCTTTCCTTAAAGGATTGTTACAGTAGAGAAATGTGAATTCTGGGTAAAGTTGAAGTGTATACTGAATATTTCATGGGTTAAATATGATTCTTTAACTTGTATCTATGGAGATGTAGGCCATATGCATTAATATTTTGCATGAAGGAAGATGGCTTTCATCATCAACACATGCACACACTGTCCATTAAGAAGACATTATAAGACACTTAACATTTCCTAATAAAAGCCGTATGTTATGGTTATGGATGTAAAAAGAGATGGGAGTTTGATTTATGCTCCTGTAACCTAACACAGACATTGCAAAAAGACCTCAAACTCACAATAGCTAATTTACAGTAAAGTAATTGATAGCATCATTAACAAGTGAATGGTATATTAAAGCAATCGTTAATAAAGTAGTCAGGCAAATCCACTGTTACCGCACTTTTAGCTGTGTACACTACTTTCAATTACAAATTTCAGTCGTGCAAAAATTTAAGTTCACATTGCCATTTTGTCAAAAAAATACATCACAAAATGTTTTCATCCTAACTGGATCTGATCGTACTAATGGTGGTGATTATACATGTGTGGTGTTTACATATGGCACCAAAAGGTATGTCAAAATAACCTCTTAATATAAGCATCGGTTTACATAACCATTATACTGTCACACTTGGGCAAGTAAAAGGAACGCAGTATATGAATATTAAGATTAAATGAAAACCTGCATATCTGAAGAAAGCCAGATTTCTCTGGGCTATATCTGGTACACTAATCCAGTGAATGTTTAGGAACTGGCTACGGAAAGCTCAGCATTTACATAAGCTAGGCATTCTTGGAGCATTTCAATGGACACTGCTTACAAATACAAGTACATTTCACTGGTTTGCTTCACCAGCACCTAACTCATACTAAATTACATCTGATCTCACTGTAGACGCCAGGGAAGGCTGGAAGAGCATTTGTGTATGTCAGGCAAAATCAGCTCACCCTGCAAATTTTGCCTCTTTCTAAACTTTGATAAAGCAGAAGCTCCCAGTCACTAGTTGTTTGTCTTTGGTGCAACATAGTCAACAGTTTCTTGATAAAACAATAATGCCTGAGTTTAAATTCTACTTTTCTAAACACTAATTTCTTAAATAAGGTAGTTCTTTCTAAAAAGATGAAACACTTGAAAAAATTGCATCGTCTTCTAAATCTCTAATAGAAAAGGAGCTTGTTTCAAATCACAGATTGCCTTAGACACCTACCTTAATAAGATAAACAGGTGTTGTACTTCTCTGTGACTTATAGAATCCACATTTGGATGACAGAGGCAAAGTCTAGTATCTGGAGGTCTGAACAGAGTAACAGATAAGGTGATGGAAAAGATCAGGTTTACAGATACTGGGTGCATATGTAGATAGACAGGCATCCAGGTGGATTTTCAAAAGCACCTCATCAGGCAGCTAAATACTGCATGTCAATGGATATTGTGCACCTAAATTGGTGAGACGTTTCTTTAAAGCTTATTAGAACTGTCCCTTTTGCATCATCAGGCAACTTTCTAAATTTATTTTTCGTAAGTAGATGCGAAGAAGGAAATAGAGTCACACAGAAAGCTACATATACTACGCTGCTACATACGCTAAAGCAGCATATCTGAGAGTTATGTTGTGACAGAGATCCTGCCTTCTGCACTCATTAGACTTCATAGGCCACTCAGTACACAAATGTGTGAAAAATATTTTCTTACCATTCTGTCTCCTTTATGTCTGGTCATGCTGTTCTTACACTAGCGAAGCTGCCACTGACTTCCTGGGGAGTTTGGCCTGCAGGTAGTTAACATCTTTGCCCCCTTCCTTCTCCTCCTCCCCAGCAGGATAAGGCTGTGTTTGCATTAATTCACAGTCGTTAGGTTAGTCAGTGTTTGGGAACCAGGAGCTTTCAGCTGAGATTCTGTGCTAGTGCTCACATTCAAATTGGCAGTAAAGCTTCATTAGTGAACCCTCAGGAAAGCTTTTGTAGTCCTTCCAAAAAAACATTTTTACTGTCTTTAAATAAAAGCTGGTTGGGGTCCTATGGAAAGCCCTCAACAGCTTGACTTGCCATCCTGGCGTATACTATACAGCTCTGATCTGGAAGAGGAAAGGCTTATGGCAAAACTCTTGCTCACCCTTCCCTCATGTTCTCCCTTCACATCCTGCAGAAGAATCTGCTTTCCCCAGTAAGTGATTTTTGAAGGACAAGCTTCCAACACTGAGAAGCAGACAGCAAAAAAGGATAGTGGGGAAGAGGTGAGGAAAAAGGTATTCCCTAGGGATTCCTTCCAGGTTTCTTTTGTACATCAAGAGTATTTCAACCTTGCTGTGTTCATTTAAACTGTTTTTTCTCTATATAAACTGCATCCTGTAGGTACGAGAAGGCTTACGGGATCCTAGTTCCTGAATAACCATACTGACTCAAGGCTTAGAGGCTGGAGTGTTTTCTGCTCATCCTTTACCCTGGCCCCATATGGCTAAGCTCAGGAAATGGGAGTAGGAATAGATCCTCATCACCCTTCACAAGGGGAGCTTATTCTGCAGCCATCTGACACGGGACGCGCTTCACACAGGAGTGAGCCACGGACAGTGCTCTGGGGAGTCCCGCCAAGCATGAGCAGATAGGAGAGGAAGGAGAAGAGCTGCCCCACACGCTTCCCCCTACCCACAGGCACCCCTCTCCCTGGGGAGAGATTCCATCCAAGGGGCCCTGATGGAGCTGCTCTCCCACCTTGGGCCTTTCTGCAAGGTCTCCCCTGCAGAGGCATATCTAATCCTGCGCTGAAGCTGGCTGCAGTAATTCTCACTATATACTTTGACAATTAACGAGACAGCCTAATTTTAACTGCACGCTGCATTACAGCTCTGGAAAAATGAGAATCTTCCAACATTAAATGAAGTTTCCCCTGCACTTGTAGTGTAATGGAATTACAGACAGGCATTAACTACCACTCTATAATTCATTATTAACATAGTTCCTAAAATCCCATTTTATTCCTATTTTCTCCCACCAAGGGACATGTTACTGCAAATCCTTATATAACCCATTAGTAAGATTGGTATAGTCTTCTCTGCATCATGTCCAAAGAAGCCTTTGCAATGCCAGCTAGAAAGTGTTCACCGCTCACACCAAGTCCCACGTTCAGTCCCTATTGAGTTAGCAAAGGTGGGAGCAGGCACACTGACAAATAACTCCCGGGAATTGTCGCTCTGGCTTCAGAAGTAATAAATTTTAAAACCACCACCACAAAAAAAAAAAAGATCATAGCAGCTATGCAGAATCATGACTTCATTGGTCTATTGGTCTGAGTTGTACAGAAACACATAGGGAGATGTGATGTCTGCCCAGAACATCTTACAATCTCTTTGAAGTCACAGCCTCACAGGGAGATGAGAGGGATGATGTTATCCACCTGACAAATCTATGGCTGGCTAGTACAGACTTAGCAGTTTCAATTCAAGGAAGGTTTTTTTTTAATCCATTTGCCTATTTCCAATTTTATTTCTATTATTCTAAAACCTTAAAAAAGAACAGCATCTGTTGCCATTTTATTTTTTTTTTTTTTAAATCTTACTTAATGTTTCTAGGTTACAAAATTTACTTGATTTAGCCAAGGCTGTGATTGTATGGATCATACCATCATATGCATACACATATATATGCCTTCCTATCACTGCCACCTCCTACGATGCTGAGTGGGATTTCCATATGAGGAAGGACTTTAGAATTAAACCATCCCAAAATACTTCTGAAAATGTAACCTTGGTGCCACTGAAATCAATGTGAATTTACTGATTTCAGTATGATATTTGGTCCCTTCTCTCTTTAATCCATCCCTCTGTGCCTTCAATTATTTTCTTTGCCCTTCTCCTGACATTTGCTATTTTGGTTAGGGAAAAAAGGCAACAAAATACTGGTATTCTCTGTTGGTATATCACGAGACAAAGGATAAAAAGATCCATGGAGCAATTACAATATTTCTATTTTAGAACTGCTCACAAAAACGCGATATATTAGACTATACCTAAGAAAACTATTTTTCCATCTTGTTTTTTCTTCTGCTGTGCAGTCTAGTATTCAGTGGTATTCATCGTTCCTATTTTTAAAAATATGTGACTGATCTGTGTATATTTATGTATAGTACTTCAGTAAAGTCTGTACATATTGCCTTTCTTTTAACGTAAGGAGAGATGTTAGCAAATCAGCAACAGAGGGCCCAGCCTTACTGTTACTGAAATTCAGTGCTGAAATTACCGCTAACTTCAAGCAGGGAAACGAATTTTCCTGCAGTATGGTTCAGGATAACAAATTAATTGCAGCATACTGCTTTTTTAATAGATACATTGCACATTTCCATTCCAAAGCACTGGAGCGCAATAGATCTTAGCAATTTATTAGGAACATACATATTCAAATATGTATTTTCATAATCGTTTAAAGACATGGGCATCTTCAGCACATTGCATCAAAACATAGAGCTCTAATACGGACAAAGCTCTTCATGATCTTACTGGCATTTTTTACTGCAAAGGACTACAGAATACATCCCCATTCAGGCCACATGACTTCAATTAATGATCAACTAAATAATATCCAAGCACTGTATTTCATAATAAAAAGGGCAAGCAGGGGTATTCAGATGGAAAAATTGGGCCCTAATTGATAATCAAGTGCGTAATTCTTTCTCATGCAAATGCAGATGGCAAAACTGTTTTCATTTTGCATAGGCTTGATTTTATGAAATTTCAATGCATTCTTGGGGGATAAGACTAATAAAACAGCCATTTTGAGATCTTTGCAATTGTGTTACAATTAGCTTCCCACTTACTATATGCTGAATTTGATCTGACGAAAGAACAGTATTAGAAGGCTGACTTGGCTTTCTCTGCTGAATATTGCATTACATAAATACGTGATTCACTCCAAATGGTACACAAGAGTGTTAGGATCGGATGAAATCAGAGAAATCTATGAATCCGTGGAGAACCACCCCCTCCCCCTGGAATATAAACCGAATGCTGTAATTTCTAGAATAATTTTTACATCTCTCTCCTGTGCTCAGTAAGGACCCAGATTTTGCTATCTTCACTCCTACTCTTGTAGTGATAGCTTACTCCAGGAATATCCCTCTTTCCTTCAGGCTGAGAACAAGGTACTACCCAACACAGGTAAAGGTGAAAGGACCAGGCCCTAATTGATTTTCATTTCTTTCAGATATGATTTATAAGATATAATGGGAGGTCTAATAAATCATGCTATAAAAATTACGAATAAATCTCAGTCCACGGCTTTTCGCAGTGATTGCTTATGATGTAAGACCCTTTAATGACAGTAAGTTAGAACTGCATTGTAATGGCCCTTTGTAAATGCAATAAATCTCCGATTTCAGTGCACTGCAGACAGCCGGCGATGTGTGTGCCGCACACGAGCTACCAACACAGGCACACGCTGCTGGCACACACTTACGTAATTATGTTGATACTTCAGGAGCAGCAGTAAATCTTAGCACTGCTAGATTTACTTTGAGAAAATGTTCGGTCAAGACCATTGTGGTGCTGTGACTGCATGAAACTGTTTAAAATATCCTAACTGGCTTTTTACTTGAAAATCTGGGTGAGAATGTCCCTTTTAAGAAGCAGTAAAATGGATTATTTGGTTTTAAATAACAAGGGCAAAACCTATTCCTGCAGAGTCTTATAATTTCCCAGAGACAAATATGAGTTAAAACAGGCATTTTGGTCTGCACAGCCAAACTGAATCCATCTGCTTTCCTGAATTTCCTGGATCATCTACTCAGCACTCACAAAAAAAAATGCACACAGAAATACACAGAATAATAGCTCCTTGTTTCAGTTGCAGCAGAATCCCTATTCTTGCCCAGTTTTGCCCTCCAAAACCACATTTAAAACATTATCTGCATTTCCCTAGTCAAATACAGAAAGAGCTGTCAGTTCAGGTCGCTTATTATTTGACATGCATCAGAAATTCAGCTGCAGATTTCACTTTGAAAATTCATTCCAATAACCCTGTTCCACTTTTCAGTTCAGATTCTTGCTGTCTTCATTATGCTGGATCAATTGACAGGTATAGATGGTGGAGGTCAGTTTTGTGATTTACCCAGTTATTAATTAAATTAAAACCTTCAATCGGAATGCTTCTAATTTGATAACAGGCTTCAAAAAAAATTATTAGGGAGAAAGCCCTAAAAATGCTGAGCACCTAAAACCTCCAGTGGAACGGAGGTCATGTCTTATAGCAGAAAAGGACGTGGGCAAGGAGTTAAGAGACCATCAGTAAAATGCCCCCCCCATGCACACCTCATAGGGCTGCTGCCACAGCTGCCATTGATTTTAGTAGGATCCAGACAGAAACCCTTGCAGACCTATTTCAGGCAAATTTTTTCAGGACAAGGACAATTGTGCAATTGCCACAATACTCAATGCAAAAGGGCTTGCCTTCACAGCAGCCTTTGATCTCTACTCTAAAAACAAGACAACATGATGTCAGCCACACTGTGCTATTCCTGTTTCTTTTTTTAGCTTGGATCTCCCCATTGCTTATAGCGTGGAGTTTTGCAAGAAATCTAGTGACAGTACGTCTTAGCACTTCTTGGCTATGTGTCCCGCATACTGCAGAGCTGATTTTAACTCAGGCTTTTTCAGTAAAGCACTTTGTAAGAACAAACCAAGAACAACCTAACCATGCTATGATAGCTCAACCTATACCAGACTGAGTCAATTGCTGGGGGTGGGGGAGGTGTTTGGTTTTCTTTTTTTGGGGGCAGTAGCAGATCAGCTAATATCTGAATTTTGCTTAAGCAGTATGGAAATTTAATGTTCAGCTGATAGGAGTTTGGTGTTTATCCTACCAAGAAGTCCCAAAGGTGTTGGTGATTTTATTAAAAGACCTAACGTAAATTTTAAAACTGTATAGATTACTTGTAATGTTAGTTATGTCTAAGCAGCAGGAAATCAATAGTGCAGAAGTGCATTCACTGTTCTAAAGAAAACATCTTTTCGAGAACCTGTTCCTCTAAGAAAAGCAGCTCATTTTGCCTGCTAAGTGTCAGTGACATGGACTAAATGCAAATGAAAAGTTTGAAATTCAATAGCAATTCTATAGCATCTTCATCTCCAAAACACAAATTTATCTTCACATACATACTACCATCAGTTGCAGCAACTCCTAAAACTGTATATTTACTGTCCTCAAAGGATATCTTGGCTAGGACAACAGGGTAAGCCTTTGTTCTTATTAGGTGATCTTTAACGTTCATTCAAAACTGTCCACGTGAGTCCACAGAAATATACACAGATCTACATGGTGTGAATTTACAAGCAAGAAAACCCCAACCAAACCCTAAAAAAAACCCCAAAACCTGACATTTGGACAGATGATTGCAAGCAACCGCATTAATACAGCTTATCAAGTGAGCCTTTCTTAGCAGGTCTGACTAAAGTCATTATTTGTGCACCCTACATGCTTGCATATGTTAGCTCTGAAGAATCCTCTCAGGGGCTTCAGCTAGCTACAGCATGCCAGTAGTATGAAGGCAGGCCATATTCATATAGCTCAGCAGATGAACATTTGCAATGGCACAAGCACACAAACAGCATGTTAGCTTATTAAACCACATCATTTGGGTATGCTTCAGCCCTTCTCATTTTCTATGAATTTTACTGTATGTGGAATCATACAAGACACTTAATCTTAGTACCTCATTTTCAAAATAGGAAACCAACTTTTCTCAGGTTACTTGCTTTGCATTTTTTTTGTCTCTTCCTTAGCATGTATTTATTGCAGTAACTAGCACAATAAGGTTATAATATCTGTTGAAGCTCTAAAAGCTATTGCCTTAAAACCAGCAAGTTAACAGTAAGCATCTCTGGGATGAATTTACACTGTACTCAGATGCAGTGTTTCCCAAACCAGCCTGGACTGGAGCAGAAGATCACCCAAAGCTATGATTCTTCAAGAGGTGCAGTATGTGTATGAGCTGTTCCAGCCAGTTCAAAGGCAGCGGGGGTGGGTACCCACCATCTCTCCATCACTCCAGCGTTAAAGAAATCTAGCAGTCAGTTCCCACATCTTCACTTCTGAGACCAGACTCATGAAAGGATGTAGCCATGTGAGCTCAAACTTACAATTCCCAAAACACTGACCCTGCAGATGTAATTTTTTAAAATGCGTATTAAAATTTCCCAGTGCCTGCAGTATTGTTTATGCCTATGCCCGGAACTGCTTTAGTATTGTTGGCAACTGCCTTATATCAAAGCCCTGTTAATGCCCATAATTTTTCTTCACTAACAGGCAGAGTCTTTTAAACATACTTGCTGAATACACACTGAATATAAGCTGTTCTCAAAAACATGCTCAAATAAAAACAAGAGATATTTGTAGTGTGAAACAATTTCCCAGATGCAATAATCCAGCAGCTACAGTTTTTTGCTCAGAATGCGAAATTTCAGGTTTAATATCTTCCTCCAACTGCAGGATTTCAAATTTTCATCCATCTCTGCTCAAGAGACTTCCCAACCTCAGACAGCTGCATAATCCAGGCAGTTAGTGAAGTTGATCCAGTTTGCACAGCATGAGGAATTCACAAACCAATATACTGAGTATGCGGCAAAGCAGCATTTCCCAATAATGTGGAACAAAGAAGCTGTTCCTGTGTGGTAATTCTGGGCTACTGAATCCAGCAAGATTAACAGGAGAAGAGAGATACATGTAGTGACATTCTCAGAGACAGTGTAACTTCAGCGTGTGACAATGATAGTTTTTTATTTTCAATCACTCACTAGTTTGAAGCCAGTTCCTCTTAGGAAATGGCCACATGTCATCATGCAGTTGACTCCAGGATGAGCCGAGCCATGTGCAATGATTTAGTGATCTCTGCACAGCCCCTGTGGAGAAGGAATGTACAAAATGCACAGAAAAATATGAGATGGTACGCAGAAATAGGTGATATGCAGAAGCAGAGAGAACTTTTTCACCCCAGAGTCTGAGCAATTCTGCTACACTGGACAGCGAGCTCCCAAGCCAGCGTAAGGACACATCACATAGTTTGTTTTGAAAAGACCTATGTTTCCCAGGGCTATCAATCTGTGACCTTTCAGTCATGCCACATAATTACAAGCATTTTTAAAATCTTCGAAGGCTGCCTTTTCATCAATATTTTAACATAAACATTTTAATTTAAATGGAAATTGATCACTTACATTTTATTACTTTTTAATATTTCAAAGTGCTTTATCACCATTAAAGGAAAGCAATCTAAATTAAACTATTGCCAGGATAAATTTAACTTGGAAAAGAAAGCACTAGAACAAGTCTTTGCAAGATTAGGGCCTTTTACAGCACGTATGCTTTAGCTCTGGCATTAACAACCAACACAGAAGTGATCAATAAACATTCCAGCTATTAGATTCCCTGCCTTCATGACACACATAATACTAGTTCAAAATCTTAGTGGAAACGGTGAAGGGTACATTGTTAAATATCCCTCTCTACTGTAATTTACCTCGTATAAGAGTCTTGCCAGGGGCTCTAATGAAGCAGAGGCAGTTTTGCAGTTTTACCATCTGTTATCAAATCTACTCCTGCTATAACAGAAACACGATTGTATTAGAATTTAGAAATGACAAATATTGAAAAAAGTATTTTCTTTCATTCTTTAAATAGCTTTACTGTGCAGTCTAAAGAACAAAACCTTTAGACAATAAATAAAACATTTAAAAAACTAATTTAATTAAAAACAAGATAAAGCAAAAGGATAATGTTGTTCTAGATAGTTGTTCTCATAACTACAACATAACAAATAGGTATAAATAAGAAATCATGTTATATTCCACAGCCTTCAATTTAGATTTTAATTGAGGGTAACATGTCCTTTTTTTATATCCTGCAGAAAAAAAATATGAAATATAATGGCATTGAAAATTTAAAAAATGCTACATCTGTGCTATCTGATAGAGGACCACAGGATCAAATTGTAGAGTACTCAGGAACTGAATCCTCCTATACCTCTTTCTATCCTGAGTAAGGACCTGCAGGATAAAAACTCCAAAGAACACTACAGTTTAGCTTCACTTATGTGCAGTGGACTAAAAATGAATACTTAATATTTATATGAATCATTGTCAGTGTCAAGTAAGATGAAGCTTATAAAAATAGAACCAAATCAGGGAATGAGTTTTAAGACTCAGTGGGTAAAGGCCTCTTTATATACGGTATTATTTATAGATATTTTTCTAATCTGTTCTGTCATCTTGTCTCTTAAATTATTAGAAAGGGAGAAAGTAGGGACTATGGCAAACGTAGATGAAAGAGAAATCTTACTGGGATTGTGGTAAGGAATATGAACAAAACCCAGAAAGTTTGGAGCTGTGTTCCTAGGCCTCATGCTCTACATGAAAAGCGTTCCAGCCTATTTTGTAAGTAAATACGTACATTTTTTTAACTACTCTCTTGCAACAAGAAGAACAGTGTTTTCAAGACTCTGTGTTTGGCATCAGAAAAGGCCCACTACTGCACCTGAAAACATTCTGAAAACAAGCTAATCCCAGGCAGGTTTCAGACACTAGGCTAACTCCTGTGTCAGTGGTCTCGCTAAGCCTTGGACATCCCGCAGTAGCAAAATTCTCCTTTAGATATAAACGTTGATCCCACAAAGGAGGTCACAACAGGACTTTCAGCACCAGATCCTGAATTTCATAGCTGCCCCTGAAGTCAATGACAGCTGCAGACAGTCTCTTCAAGTTGATCCCTAAAAGTTCTTAAGCTCGGCATTGAAAACTTTTTAAAATGTCAATTGCGAGAGCTTTGTGCATCTATTTATCATCATCTGATAAGGAGACTGCCAGTACTAGTATCTCCCTGCATCATGAAGGTTCTGTGAGTCTTAACTATTTATGAAAATACTTTTTAAAACTTCTACAAAAAGGACAAGATATAAACAAAGTGTCATTACAATTTTAAACAGGTATTCAATATTGAAGTGCAAAATGCTCAAGACAATTAGAATCAAAGTCACCTTGTAAGAAAATTCAAAGGAAGGGGGTACACATCCACAAAGCTTCTGCTGGGTTCTTGCAAACAGAGGAAAGTTACCTTTCACATGTAGGAATCTGGGGAGGTCATCCTTATTTTCATTCTTCTAGGAGGTGGAGAACTCTGCTATGAAGCATCTAGAGCCGTTTGTTCCCTTATGCAGAGTCACATTACACAACCTCCATCAGACAGGAATCAAAACTGGGTAAAGCAGGCATCTACTCTGCTCCCTGGATCTACATGGTTATGCAATACTCCACAGGGGGACTTTGGATCCATAGGCTTTTGTTTTGATCATTCAAGTACCATTTTTATAGCACCAATGTGAAGTACTTTTTTGTACTCTCTTCATCCAGGTAGGATTTCGAAGTAGCTGTATGTCTGCTGAGAACACCACACACAACTGCTCTTTGATTTTATAATATTTCTTGTAAATATAAGCTTTTCCTTCTCTTGACTTCAGCAGCGAGGTCTAATTCAGACCAGCAACAAATTTCGTGTGATCTCTTTTTATCTTGATTGTCCTAAATCTGTTTTAGAAGTAAGACGTACATGTTTACAGGTGTGAGAATTGCAGTAAATTTAAGCAGAGATCCTAGACGTGAATATTAGGAACAACAGTTAGTTTATTTTTTTTGCCACAAGGACATCTGATCACATTGTTCATCCCAATAGCCAACCAGGTTTTATTTAGCAAAGCCAGTCTAACAGATGTAGTTTCCACTTATGGTAGCTGTGGGCACATCATTAATTCCTGGAACTGCAAAACTTACAGTAGAAACCCCTTTCTGGGGCATCCCTGGCTCCTCGCTTTGATAACTTTAGCAAAAGAACAACAACAAACAAACAAAAAAAAAAAAACAAAAAAAAAAAAGAGATTTCTACTATGAGCTTGTACATGACTGTCCAGATACAGCAGTAGTTTGGTCTAAAGGTCTTCCTACAAGAGCTGTAATGTACACAGATGGCAAAGGGCTCAGAAATACATTCAGAAAAAGGCAGTAGACAATTTACGTGTGGAAACTATGTTCACAAGCCCTGTACCATGTTTATTGAGAGACCAGAAGCTGTATTTTGAGAGGCATATCAATAAAGATTTGGACACAAATGGAAAAAAATTTCTTCTCATTCACTACCTGCACTGCATACGGTACTAGCTGTAATCAAGAAAAATTTCAAGATGAGATGAAGCTACCAAGCCGCATAATTCCTGCTAGTGCTCACTGCAAGTGCTCACTGCAAGTGCTCACCGCAGTCCTGCTATTAAAATACCCACAGGCCACAAAAACACTCTTAAGCCAACTCACTAGCCCAAATTATGAATTCATCTAGTTAACAAAACTCAACACAGGCTTGCAGCTTAGGGTAGAATACATTTTTTCTTAAACTACACCTACCTTCACCAAAATGCTAAGTAGTCACTCGTGGTTTTGAATTTCCCATTATGCTGAGCCAGTGATTTTATTTTTCAAACATGCACTTAGAAAGAGACAAGCCAAAAGTAAAGTCATCATGCATGTCACCAGCCCCTCCTTAACATTTATACCACAGGCTTGTTTGTCTTTCAAATCCAGCTACTCATGAGGGTTGTGAGGGAGGGAAAAGGTTGATGATTTTTTTGGGGCTTGTGTTTTTGGAAGCTTTGCAGATGATGTTTAGGGAGCCTTCTCACAATACACAGACTTTTTGGCTAAGAAGCAGGTTTTGGAGTATCAACAATATTATATGTATTCTACAGTTTCAGATCTAGAGCTGGTCAAATAAATGTAGATAGGTTTTCTTTTTGGCAAGAAAATATTTTTTTCTGCCATTTCTCCCCCTCCTCTCAAGGAAGGTTTATTCAAAGTTTCTTGCTTTTCTCTATGAGAAAAATCCCAAGGTTTTTTTTCCCCTCCAGCATTACTTTCTTTTTCTCCCCTTACACTTACTTAATAGAAAGTGAAAAAGTAAAATGGTAGTCAGAAAGAAAGAATAAACCAGCAAAGTTGAATAGGAAATGACTGAAAGATAAAAAGCAAAGAATTTTCTGCACAAAATTTTGCTAAAGCTTGCAAAAGCTTTGCTGGTTTGAAGTCTGCAGGACAAATAGGACAAATTCTGCTGAATGTTTTCAAGGAAAAAAGGATCTCTCTTTTTCCAAATTGCTTTGATAATTTCCATTGATTTATTTACAAATACACATCTGCTTGCAGTCCTTTAGCTTGCTTGAGGTGGAGTTTGGTTTTAAATCAATTGAGAATAAAACCAGGTTTCCATGTAGATCAGAAAAATACAGGCTTGCTCATGAGTTTTTCTTCAGATGATTCTCAGCCTGGCTCTGTGTTTCTCTAGCCCTTTCTGGACATGAAACTACTCTTCCTTTTAGAAGGATCATCATCATCTTGTTCTTCTGATTGTTAATCTTTCACCCAGAGGCTGTGGCACGAATTCTGTTTTTCAAGCAACATTTTAATTGTTGTTGGATAACTGATCTGCTCACGGAGCATGGGATGCTATGCAGTGGAGGAACTGCAGTCATCACCAGACATTGGAAGGACACTCTCTTGAAGTGGAACTACAGAAAATAGCAGTTCCAATGTAAGCAATGAGAAGGAAAATGCCTGGAGTCGGATGTAGCAACAGTAAATAGGAGATGGGAGGAGGCTTCGGTATTAGAAGAACAAATCACTGTGGGGAGAGGGAAGTCTCACCCTTCAACATTCACTAGACATTGAAGAACAAATAGTGTTTGGGCCTTGGAAAGGGAATGTATGATGACAAATCACCAGTCTACTAGTAGAGAAACAAGGCTGTCAAGAGCTTGAAATCTCAGACTGTGGCAACTTACCACAAATCCTTTTCTGGCAAGGTGAGAACAACCTAATCAAATCATTCAAATGAGTTAGCGATATGCCAGTACGTTCTGCATGTGCTGCAAGCAAGAAAGCAGCCCTCACAAAAGCCCAGGAAGAAAGGAATTTGCAGTAATAGATTTTGTGGTCAAAACAGCATATTTTGCTGTTGCAAGCTTGTGAAAGAATAAAGAAAGGGTTAGGCTCCACAGTGAAAAGTTTCATGTAGTATCACCAGTACTAGCACTGGAGAAGCCTTTGCTATAAGGACATTTGAGGATTTTGGATGGCATGATCTGATGCACTCATTTTTTTCTGTGGCCTGTGAAGGTCAAACACCTTGGCAGCTGGCACAAGAGCTTGCGGGGGGGGCGGGGGGGGGGGGGCAGGTTGGGGCAGGAAAACCACCAAAGAAGCCACCTTCATCTCTTTAAGAGCTCTAGGGCAGAGACTTCAGCATTCCAACCTAGCCAAACCAGCTTTTCCTCTTAGGAGTTCTGCACAAGAATTGTGGCTTTCACCACAGGTAGGGATTCCTTTCAGCTGTGATCCAAGACTAAATGGGATTTAGGGAGGAAACAACTGGCCTAATAAACGTATAGGACACTTGTGGAAGTGAGAGGGAGCCACAGGCTCTTGCTCTGTCAGACTAAAAGGTGTCGTGTAAGTTTCAGTGACAGTCCCCACAAGTATTATTCTGGGGGTGATTCTTATTGTGCGTTAAATCCATGGGACAATTAGCACCCGTTCGCCCTTGTTTGATCACATCAATAAAAAAAAAGAAGTCTAAAATAAATGGACAATCTTTAATTGAGAATATATGCTGTCTAATGAAAAGATGTGGCTTGTTAATGTATTCCGTTCAGTGAGGACTGCAATATGGATATATGTTTAAGATTCAGTTGCAGATACAGTGATGTAGCTGAAGCAACAAGGAGAGATAAGGTAGCAGACAGAAGTGGTACGATCTTGTGTAGGAAGCAAAGGAATGCACCAACTCTTGATCTGACTTCAAATGTGACCTCTGGCAAGTCGCAACTTCTTGACAGTGATTTACATCTATAATCAGGATAATAGAACATTATTTACCTACCTCTTCTGGGTATTGTGGAGACTAATTAACACTTGCACAGTAATTTGGAGATAAATTGGAGATACTGGATGAATTTCCAGTATCATGTTTGTTTTATGTGGGTGAAGTGAGGACATCTTTTTGACACAGAAAGAACCAAAGGTGTTCTCAAAATAAATTAGAGGGATCAGAAAGCAATCTTATCTTTGCTTCATTCTGATTATTCAGCATTCCTCAGTAAGACTGACAGGAAATGAGAAAGAAAAGCTTTCATGGATGAGCAAGGTAAAATTTAGGAATATTTAACACTGCATCTACAAAGCCTTTCTAAACAACAGTTAAAAATTCAGAAATTTCTTTTTTCTCTTTCAGATGAAAAATTAGCATGACACACCCAGCAGAATGTGCATAACAGACTGTTGACAGATCTACTAAATAACTTTTAATTAAATAATGACAAAGTCTAAAAACTGAATACATATATCCCCAAATAGACATTCTAAAACAAAACATACAAAATTAAAGCACTAGCAGACTTAATCATACCTTACATTTTAACTGACCCCAGTTTGCAGCAACATCATAAAGCCAGAAAATAGTCCAAGTGAATTAACCCATCGTCTCCATTCTGAATAAAGATTTCGAATTGAAGGAGCAAGTTGCACATCAGCCCTGAAGTGACAATAGAAATGAACTCCCGATTTTTATCTTGACTGTTGCCAGAAAACACATTGCCTTCCCAGAACAGGCAGACTAAGTATGAACTGAGAGCTGTGTCTAGCAAAGTGGGTCTCTTCCAAGAGACCAACACCCTACATAATAAGATGCCGGAGCAGATGCTGTATATGCTGAAGCCTGACATATGCTGAAGCTCCCTGAGCAATCACAGACAGGCACAAAGCATACTGGGAGCAGTCACCTTTTTCTCAGCTGGGTTGGCTTTATCTCCAGGATCATCTTTATGAGACCTCTGAGACAAAGGCATCAGACAGACATTCAAGATAAGCTATTCTCTTCCTGAGGAGACATTCAGCCAGAAGTGGCAGAGGTACTATTACAGGTCAGGATGAGAGGCAAAGTAGTCAGGACAGACACAGCAGAATGACACTTGGACCTCTTCTGTCACTGGCAGTGTGTTGGGACAGGGAATACCCCAGTTATTCCCCTGAAGACTCAAGGAGCAAGGCAGATGACACAAGTTGCACATCTGCTTTGTAGATACCAATCTCTTTGAAAATACCCTTTGACTAGGATGCAGACCATAGAGTGTGTTGGAGATATGTGAACAGCGCAAGACCCACATGCTGGGACCTCCTTCCACTGTAATAGTCTGGTAATTCTTGCTATAGGTGAGCAGAAAATGGCTAGGTGCCTTTGATACTGCTCAGAGGCCATTGTGTTCCTCAAAAAAAATGCACTGCTTTTGAAGAATTAATTCTAACTCATATTTACCATGGTTTTATTTCTTTATGGCATACAGGAATGGCCTGAAATTGCTTCTATCCTGGTTGTCTAATTCAAATGTCAAATTTGACCTCCCTGTTATTGGGGTTTTTTTTTGTTTGTTTGGGGTTTTTTTTGGTTGGTGTTTTTTGGGTTTGTTTTTTTTTTTTGTGTCAAATGGAAGAACAAGGGAAAGCTGCTGGAATTTTAACCAAAAAAAACCCCTTTCTTCCCCAGTGTTCACTGATTATAATTAATGTGAAGTTAATCAAAACTCAAAGCAAAACAAAAAAAGGGTCAGAAAGCAATTATATTTGAAATATGTTCCCAGTCAATTACTTGCTTTTCAGGCTTTAGCAATGTTGTAATTTCAATACTTATGCAACCACCATAGAATTTTCTAGGTCTGATTTTTACTTCAAAAGCAGAAACTTCTCACCAACCAGCCCCTTCAGGTCCAAGCACAAGAACTTTTTTTCTCATAAGGGAAAAAAAAAAAACCAAGGAGAAAGCTTTCTTTTAAGTCTCCTTCACACTTTCAGCCTCCTCAGATGCCACCACTGCATCACAGAAGAAACTATCAGGCACCCTCCTTCCTGCTTACTGCAGATCAAGTCAAGGGCACTTTGAATCATCCCGGAGACACTGCCTTATAGCACACAGCCCTTGCAGAAAGAAATCCTCTGGGGAAATCAGTTTATGGCAGACTTTATATTGTGTCAGGTTAACAGCATATGTATCCCTGTCCTTTGAGCCCAGACTGGAAGAAGCAGTATTTGCTAAAGCTACATAGCTAAAAAGCATACTTTATAAATACACACTGTAATCAAATGTCTGTTTGTAACATTTATGACTTGGCAGATTGACTAGCACATCAGGCACACATTTTGATGGTTAATTTTGAGCCCTAATGCAGCAGAGCAGTCTTCTATCTGGCTGGTGTCTATCCTTTTCAAAAGGCAAAGGAGTGCATAAATTATGTTTTAAAAGAGGTAGGCATTTTCTACCCACAGTATAGAGTCACTGTAGGTGGATTATTATCCAGGAATACCAAAGAGGTAGGAAGTCTGTGATTTAACCCATTCTTTTTAGTCTCCTTGCCTGCTATTGTTTTTACTGCTGACAGCCTGAAATTATCCATATGCTAGGATTTTTCAGGTAGTTCAGCAGCACAGCAGCTGCATTTCAGACAGTCAGCAGGAGTTAAAGCCCTAAAGCAAGGATTTTATTCTGAAATAATACCAGGTAAGCCCTGCAGTAGCATCCAGTTGCCTCTGCTGATGTTGGCAACTATGAGGTTGTTCCAGTTTACTCCTGTTAATATTTCTTTCACCAGACCCCACACTACAAATGCCATATATTAGGATGAACAGGATGAACTCTAAACCATCTTATAGATGACAAGAAGAATTTTGAAGTCTATTTCTTCTGCAGCATCTTCACTACTGGGAAAATAGAAAGCAATAGCTTTCACGCTGCAAGCTGAGACATTTGTACGTCAGGATATGGGCATGATCTTTAGCTAATACAAATAGGCATAGAGATGTTCAGCTGAACAGAGCTACCTGCACTTACTCCAGTTGAGAACTTGGCCTTCTACATGGAGCTCAAAGAAAATACTCCAAGAAAGAAATATATTCAAAGAAAAACAATCAGCATTGGGGCTGAGCATCCCTAAATTCCAGTGATTTCCCTATAAGTTGCTGACAGTGAGCATCTTCAGAAATAGGACCTATAAGAATAGCCAAAAAATAGGAGGATTTATAAATGTTTAAGATGAGTTTTTGATTATCGTAGGTATCACTGTTCAACTTCTACATTTAGTATTTATGCAAAGAGAATAATATTTTGCTTTTTGCAGAAATTCAAAATGCTTCACAAAAATTACTTAATCCTTTCAGTACCTCTGGTGAGATACGCAAGTATTCTTCCAATTTTCTCACAAAATGTGCAAACTGAGGCACAGGAAGATCCCACTTTTTTCTCCAGCTATTCAAAAGAAATCATTTACAGAAATGAGAAAGGAATCCTGCCTCCCACTTCTTAAAAAAAAAAGCCAGATTTCACCAGACTCACCATTGTCAATAGGTCTAAACAGATCAAAAGCAATAATGCTAAGTCCGGGAGTACCTGTGCCGTGCTTAGTTCCAACAGATGCTGCTGTAAAACCTAGTATTTCTTCTCCCTGAGGATGGTAGCAAAGACTCAGTATTTTCCAGGCAGATTGGCATCTGTCACAACATCTTGGTCCTCTTCCCTGAATACCGATCTTCATTCTCTAGAAAACAAACAAATGTCTTACTAGACTCACTGAGTGCCACCAAGATGCAGGCAGGGACATAGGTTTGTCCCCATCCCCTCCTGACCACACTCAGGGATGAGGCCAAGAGCTGCTGGCCAATGCAGCCTGCAAGAGAAAGAAACCATGCAAGGTGAGACAGACCCACCTTTTGAGAGGGGAGAGGGGATATTTTGCTATTGCAATGAAAATAAAAGCTGCACCATTATTAGACAACAGATCAAGCTGGTCATGCTTGAGGACACGAATGAGAGAACCACCCCTCAAGAGGGGAGGGGAGTGCAGAAACATTTCACTCCTCTCCTTGGCAGCATCATAGCAGCTGCCCTTCCCACCTTCTTCCTTGCCAACTCTGCAAATGCCACCCTTAGTGACTTGACCATACTGGCTTCCAAGGTGCTTGGTTTAAAACTATCGCCAATAAACTGAAATTCTTATTCCTACTTTGAACCTCAGCAGAATTTCCATCATAGTCAGACATCTCCTACCCCAGCAAAGGATGCTAAATAGTACTAGAACACCTTCACCTTCCTTCAGCAGCCTGTGCATGGGATTGCCTAAAGGTCCTATTTTAAATCCCACACATGTGGAATTTATCCCATCACATTCCTGCTTCTGCTTATAGCAATCCTTCGGTTAATCAGTTGAGATCAGCCATTGTACATGGAGCATTAAAGCTCGGGCTCCTTGCTAAACAGAAGTCTGGGCAATGACTTCCTGACTACCTTAAACTTCTGTGGTAGGTCTCTGTTAAATAAAGCACAACTCAAGCTCGTCTCCTGGAGTTCTTGAGTAGTCGTATTTTATTTGATAGTTGACCCCTGCCACCCTGTACGTGCTGGCATAGCTGAGCTGAAATTCTTATCTGTGATCTTGTCAGGGCTGAAATTTTTATTTTGCAACTATTTTCACTTTCCACCCAAATAAAAGAGAACACAAAGAAAGGAGAATTTTACTTTCCCAATCTTTTTTAACACAAATTACAGGGAATGATTTTAAGATAACATATGAATTAAGGGCACCATCAGCATAAATCTAAATTCTGTTTTAAGACTGCCAAATGCTGCTGCTCAGGAATAGATAGATATAGAATATAAAGATTTCCAAAAATAACTTTTCTACCATGAAAAATTCACACAAGATTCCCACCAAAAAAAAAAAGCCAACCACCCAAAACAAGCAACCCCAAATTATTTAAAAAGCGTACTACAGCCTTTATTACTTTAACGTCCTGAATGTTATTCAGTATTTTCTTGGAAGAACACCCAGAGGCCCCAGTAAAGAACAAGGCCATGCTATGCTAGCTCATTTAACTAGGGAGACTGAGATTGTTTTCAATGGTAATTAATGAGCAAAAGAACTTTAATTTATATAGATACATACATCCATATATATATTTAAACTCTGAGAAACATTTCTTTCTTTTCCACAAATGTGGAACCTAGCTGGAGACTAGAAAAAGACATCTTTCTGCAGGAGATAGACCAGAGATCCTCTCCCAGCATTAACCTCTGGGACCTTAAGTCATTACATTTTTAAATTTAGAAAAGTTACAGGGATTTTTAACAAGTTTTCATACTCTTCTTGAGCCCTGAAAAGGTGAACCGATAGCAGCCTATTTATTTGTTTCCATAGGTGTAACTTATGAATAATTAAGTAACCCCTACACATTCCTGAGTAATTTCTAAAGCACTCATAAAATAGTTGTCTAACATACTCCACAGCCACCCATTTGCGGCAACACCTTTGGCCTCCTATATCAGAGTCCACCAACCAACCCAGTTTTCCCTTTGCATATTTCTAAAGCTTGTGTCCCTCTGTAAAATAAAGATAACCCCAGTGGAAACAGGCATTTAAATGCTATTTCTCAATACCTGTAGCTATGTTTTCTTTTACTGCCTATATACTATACCTTTTTCTCAGCAGAATGTTTTCCTATCGTAAGACAGAAACTACGGCAGTACATTAACGCCCATTTAAACCATTTTAAATCCCATGCTACTCCAACATATTAAAATAAATTTTCCCAGGGAGAAGGATACTTTCCCCAAGGATGGCTGTCATCTTGGGTCTTGTCAGCTTTCAGATCCCTTAGTTGATCAGTTTTTATTGATACTTCAATTATTTTTTTTTTAAATCATCTTTTGTCAAGACCAGGTTGGACGGGGCTCTGAGCAACCTTATCTAGTTAGTGGTGTCCCTGCTCCCTGCAGGGGGGTTGGACTAGATGACCTCTAGGGGTCCCTTCCCACCCAAAACATTCTATGATTCTATGACCACCCCAAGGAAAAACAGATTGAGATTGAGAAGCTACTGGTTTAAGGAAGTTAAAACAGAAGGGATTAGGGCTCGCTGAGGCATCTGATAAATTCGGGCATATACTGTAATGTGCTACACTATTTCTATAGAAGAATTAGATGCCACATTGCTTATATAGAGCACAGAGTTATTGTGACTTTCTCAGGAGACTGACTTTACACACCTCTAGTTTGCACCCTCTGTTCAGGGAAACAAACGAGGAAGCACAGCTTTAGGTTTTATCTGACTAAAGCAGGACACATAGGCAACTGCAATACCGGGAGCTCAAGAGATCCAGTGCAGCAGCCTGGATGTTATCCATCTAATTTCAGTATCTAATCTCTCTAGACACTTATAATATGCCACTCACTGGTGTGCTCCATCTTAGCTGATAGTGAAATCATTTAATACAAGTGGGTAGTGAGGTAGGTGACAGGCTGATTGATGGCAATGTCTTCATTTAAAGCTATACAACAACACCAGACAGAGGTCTAGAGCAGCTCAGGAGTAGAACTCTTGCCTAAATTTGTTGGTATCCACGCAAGTTTATCATACCAAAGTGTGGTTTATACAATCTACTAAATCATTTTCCTAAAAAGAAGTTGAGCTACCTCAAACCCATTTCTTAAAGCAAAGAGTGTCAGCATCTCATGGGATACTGAACAGTGAGATTACAGTGAGAATTATCATTTCTCCCTCTAGAGAGTGGGAATCTGCTTTTCCACTACCTTATGGTAACCAGAAAGAACACTGGCTTCTTGAAGATACCTGTATTTTAACTGTGATCTCTAATGCCTCAGCAGCAAAGCTGGTGCTGTCTGACAACAAGCACGTACAACAGTGCTCAACACTGCTCATGCTTGGTGTCACAACTCTGTCCTGCTTATTACGTAAGTGGGAATCAGAAAGACCCTTTGAGGCAAATTTGGTGTCCATCATTTGCTACAAAATAGATGAGGGAAGCCAGCAAGCACCAAAAGCACAGATGGAAATACAGAGATGCTCCCTCAGAGAGTGGTTCCTGCATATTCATACCCATAATTAAAGCTTGGGAAAGCCTTTGCCCCCCTCTTTCTTCATGGTACTCCTGCTCAAAGATCCCAGAAGGACAGACTGGATCCCACAGGGAACACCACAAAACATCCGTTCTTGATGAGTGTCCAGTCAAAGCCTAAAGGCAGGGTTTCCTGTAAAGGAAAAGGGGACTGTTCTGAGTTTAGGGAGCAGGAAGGTCTGTTCCTTTCCTTCCTTAAGGGCCTTGACTACATGAGATAATAATTCGTACCCACTTTTCTTCTCCATTCCTTAAGCCCAGCTGGTTCTAAAGAAAGTGATGGCAGAAGAGTCCCTGTCCACCCTTGTATTGCCACGGAGACACAACTTGCCTACACCCATAAATTCCCTCAAATCCAATGGGTTTTTAGTCTGCAGCCAACCTCTTGTTCTGCCTTAAGGAAAATGATGAAGGCAAATTAGGTCCTTTTCACCTCCACCAGCACTCTCATGGAAACCGAGTCCAGATAGTTTCAAACCCTCTGTTCAGGATGACCCACACAGAGCTTCTGAATGCATATTTATTTAGCTCCTGTGGAAAAATCAAAACACGTTCCCCCTAATGAGTAAAAGAATATCTGAAGGCGGTAGATAATTCTGTCCCAATTCTTCCGTGCTCCATTCAAAGCCCATTGTGGGGCTGTTTCCAACCCAAGAGCAGCACAAAGACAAGCTTTCAGTAAAACCTGTATTGTCCAAGGTGTTCAAATGGGCATAACTAAAAGCATTTCCCTACGAAATGCTGAATTTACATTATTTGCAATGAGACTGTGACATACCAGCGTTTTACACTCTTCGAACAGCAGGGATAAGATGAAGAGAATTTTTATGCTAGTGATTGTCTTTCTTAATGAAGGAGCTTTATCTCTCCCAGTGCCATGTGTTGTTGCAGTTTCTGTGGTAACGACTGACTGCATAGAGAAAGAAGTGGTGGCACAGAAGTCGGTGTAAATTGCTAGCATGTAAACAGCTACCTTGGGCTCTGCTTTACATACATACTTTTTGACTCTGTGGATGATCAATTTCTGGAAAGTAATTGTTAATGTCTATGGTATTTATTATTTGTGTTTTGGAAGCCATTAAGTAAATGTCCTATATGATGTACTTTATATGCCATACTTTGCCAATACGTAAACGCAACTTCTAATTTAGGATAAAACCCATTTGATTTTTGTCCATACAGGAACATTCATTCTTTATCCAGCCTAGAAAATCAGATGTAAACTCTCTCAATGAAAATCATGAGCTAGAAAATATAAAATTATGGAGTATAAAATATATACACATATACACATATATATGAGCAAACCAAAGCAAATAGAAGATAACGTGATGGGAAAGATAAGAGCAGGTAAAGCTTTTTTCTATTCCATTTTCATGGAAGAAGTTGATGTGTGTTAATCTCGGGGGGCAAACTGAGGTCAGAACACCAGAGCTGTGTAAGCACTTCAAGTGACCAAAATGAAGCGATGAAGAGGACCAGGCTTAATAGCTTTCATTTAGAAAGACAGTTCATATTCAGAGCTAAGATTTCAGTAATCATACGCAAAGCCTTTAAAATAGCTCAGGAAATGCCTTCAGAAATCAAGACTGCAATGGATGGTGCCATTTCTTTCACTACCCACATCTACTCACACCCTACTTCTCTAGAAACACATTCTCAAAATGGAAGCAGCTTCTCAAGCACCAAGCCATGATTCTGGTTTACTGAATTCCTGCAGAGTACTGAAGTTTCATTGAGTAGGAACTAAGGCATCCAGACTGATTTGTTTAGTCATGAAAATAACATAAGAATGGAAGACAAACAAGTTGCAAGGATGGAAACTCCTGAACTAGTTTTCTACCAGCTTTTCACAATCCACATATGTTTTATGAAATGTGTTTGTGTTGGCTAGGAGACAGGACTAGCTACTTAAAAAATGGGGCACAGTCATTCATTTCTCTCAGTCCAGCTCTGACGAATGCTCTTCAACACAGAGATTTCAGGCTGCCATAACCACAGTGTTCTCAACTAAATTACTTTCTTACCTGAAGGGCAATAGCAATACCAAACATCCCATAGAAATATGTTGACATATACCAAACGCTTTGCAACCCAAATCCTACTGAGTCAATAACAGATTTATGCTAGCAGAAGCAAGGTTGAGCTATTTATGGACATCACTTGGTGTAGTGTTTACATGGCCAAAACC
Organism: Gorsachius magnificus; assembly: GCA_034008185.1. Taxonomy (NCBI): domain Eukaryota; kingdom Metazoa; phylum Chordata; class Aves; order Pelecaniformes; family Ardeidae; genus Gorsachius; species Gorsachius magnificus. The sequence goes on along the minus strand of CM067086.1, from coordinate 7,621,817 downwards.
AAACAGCCACAGGACAAAATATTGTGCTTGAAAACTCCAGTTGTTCTGCTGTTCTATCTGACCATAGCAAAGCTGGCTTCACTTGCCTGTGGTACCCATGAGCCAGGGTAATGGAGATTTCTAGCTCATCCTGGAGCACTCAGACTCAGCGGTGCTAACAACTGCACTTCCAGCTGGTACAGCACATTACTTTAGTTTCTGAGTGGAGGTGGACCTCGAGTTGCTTTTCACAGGGGAGTCCTCCTAGGCAATGCTGCTCTTCGGCTTTTTAGCATTTCCTTTCACAACAGGCAAGAGCTATTCCCATCACCTCCTGGCTGTTCGTCATTGCTCTCCATCATATCAGGCTGTCACCACCAGGACTGCTACAGAGCTGCAAGCATATTGCAGTCAGCACTGCTTCACAGCAAGGGAGATGGCCCCTGAAAGGCAGGCAGCAACCCTCCTCTTCCAGCTCAAGAGCTGCTCCACTGGGGACAGCCTCAGATCACCCAGGGCTACTCTCATACCAGAGGCACTGAGGCTGCCCAGTACTACAGTGCAGGCAAGAAGGAGGAAAAAAGCAAAGTCCCAAAGGCCACACTAAAGATATCCCCGATGGATTAGCTCTGTTTTAACCAATTAAAATTACGCATCTGCCAAGTGTCAACAGAGCCTTCATTTCTCCTCGCTGTAGCTTCTCCTTCATGTCTCAGTACTAACACATAAATCTCCTCAGTCAATTCAGAGGGACAAATCTGGGCCCAATCCACTTTCAGTTTGGGCCTGTTCCTACTCAGGATTTTTACATAACCCTGTGTTTAAAACAAAATGGGATCCAATCCACATCCTTGGAAAAGGATGGTCAGCAGCTTGTCTATCCAGAGGCCTGATTTTAAATGAAGAATTCAGTGCTCAGTTCAGGCATCCATTTCTGTGAAAAGTATTACCTGGTGGATGCTGAAAGGCAATGCTTAAGGCACCTGATGGATACTGAAAGAGCGTTTTAAAGCATCCTAAAAGTATTTGGTGCTTAAGTTTCCCAAATTTAAATAATAAAGAATGATTTCAAGAGGAATTGGTACCTAAATCAACAGATCCCATTACGGATTTGTCCTTTTGAGAAATGATCCTCTGGTTAAGAGTTTTGACTGTAGTACAACTTCACTAGTTGATATATTCTAAACAAAGGAGAGAGATGAATATCCATTCTTTTACAAATTGCTAACTCTGGTTCTACTGAAGTTAACACAACTTTTTCAAACAGAAATTAATATAATTTGCAGGTTAATTACAAATTTGCTAATTATTTGGCCAGCATTTCACTATATCAAGAGAAACACCACTCCCTATTTTTATTTAATTACAGGGGAAATATATCTCATTGCTTGAGTACATAAACCATCACCTACCCTTTTGTTTAGGAGATAAATGTTTTTAAATTATGATTGGTTAATATTTATCTCAGAATTAAAACAGTGATAATATCTATGGCATTCCTCAGACTTAAGTAATCAGACCATTATCCCAATGCAAGCAGAAAGGAGAAGCAAGGTATGTGCAAAACAATCAGGCATTTCAAGATACTAATTAATATTTCAAGATGTCATGGGTTTAAACATTTCCCCAGATATTAATTACACTGCCCTTGGAGATCAGCAAGCATTTCATTATTGACTGCAATGGGAACAGAACCTCACCTGTATTCTGTTCTCCATACTTAAGCAAACAATTCATCTGGTATTGACAGATGTCTGGGACAGCAGGACTTTTATGCTGCACTGATGCTAAATACAGCAATTGGCAGCATTCTCTCTGGCCAAGTGAATTTGGGCCATCAGAGACAGCATTTCTGTAACTACTCCTGACAGGAAGAATTATTTTCTTGAGTATTTTGCCCAAGATTTTAAACCCTGTATTAATAATTTGCATGCTCCTAAGCTGAATGAGAGTTTGGTTCCAATGTCTTCTTATGGTCTTGTTCAGAATTCCTTAGCAGTCTAACTTCTCCTTAAAAATGTAGATGTTCACAGTTTCCTGTAACTTATGAAGATGACAGCATGTCATCAGCATAACATCCTCAAAGTCTTTCAAGATAACGTCCCTAGCCTCCCCTCCTCCATATTAAAATGCTGTAAGGAAGAAAGGTCCTCAGACCAGTGCCATCTAGGAACAGACTGCTGCCACAACTATCATAATCTGTTTACCTGACGGTCATTTCTCATGTGCTCAGAAGTCACCATCAGAAAAGGAGACTGCTTCAGGCTGCTGCTGACCACTCCATTGTGGAGCAATGCTAGGGTACACAGGGACAGCCCATGCTTTTGTGGACAGGTCAATCATAAACAAACACATCAGGTGTACTAAAGACATGTAGTCTACCTTTTCTGCCCATGTGTATAGGCACTGGTCAGAATGTGGTCTTACACTGTACTTAGGCAATTCTTTCTTTCTGGGAAGATGTTCAGTAGAACAGTATATTAATGACCAAGGTTTCACATTTCTGTTTAGCTGGGAAGCAAGCCTTGGATGCCAAGAGATTTATATAAAGAATGTAGCCTTAGTGATTAGGTCCTAGGATGTGGGATGCAAAACAGAAACAAACAAACAAGAGCAAGAAACAAAGATCTGGATTTATGATCCAAACAAAGAAGCCAAGAGTACTTGTGGAGATTCCCACAGCAAAGGAAGAGCAATGAGTGAGAACACGAAGTACTGCAGAATTGTCAGCTATTTAAGGCAGAACTGGTAAAAATGAATTGGAAAGTTTCCAAAGGATGCTTTTTTGCTTTATTATTTATAATGGCAACTGCTTTGTATAAACTACCTTACACAATTGTTTTTGCCTTCACCCTGATTCATCTTACTTTCCTTGACAGATACTGCCAGAACTGTTTAAATAATAATTTGATGTGCTACATGCAGATTTTCCTCTGTCTACCCTCCACCCTCACACAACCCAGCAGTCTTACTGCAAATTGCATAGGGATCCACCATGCAGTTTCTCTACATAAAAGATGCCACTTTGCTTTCAGACAGAAGAGGTTTGACTTTCTTGAATGTCATCCAGAGACACAAGAAATTAAGGGGGGCTGGGGAGGTGGGGATGGTGTGGTGTGTGAAGACATTACCACTATGACACTTAAAGACAATTGTCTCCTTAGGGATACACCACACTCCCCATTCGCCTTCTCTGCTTCATCCACATGCAAAGCTTTCAGCGACACTAGAAAGAGCCAGAGAGGGAGAACAGAACGGAGAAATGCAAAACTGGTTAACAAAGTAGAGCTTTTTGACTTTTGAGCAAAATGCTCAGTTAAGAAAAGAAATCAAGTTACTTTGCATGGACTCGTTAACTAATGTTTTCTAAAGTGCTTTTCAGTGTTTGAAAAATAATATTAAAAAAACAAGGAGAGTGAGGAGGAGTACAAAGACACATAAATTCAACAGAAGTATTAGTTCAAATTCAACCCAAAATCAAAAATCAGTAAAGTAAATACACAGAAGAGGATACAAATGACAGGAGCTGCAGGAGCTGATAGCAATGAACAATGTGGAACAGCTGAGACTTAAGTCCATTTTAGGACAACCGGAACAGGCGTGGACATAGGCAGAATTTGCTGGACAGGTTGGAGTAAGACATGAGACAATTTGCAACATGCTAAATACAAGAAAAGGACATAATTGAATTTGTTTGTAATTTTGTGGCAGTTGACACTAACAGGAAACCATGAGCCTGTTCTTTTAAGCAGGGTGGGCACAGAAAGGCATGCAACTTTTCCAGTTGTGTGTTCAAGTCACACACGCGTGCTCCCCCAATTAAGTGAATGAAATTGGTTGGGCAGTGTTTTAATCTGCCCACAGAATAACGTCCAGGCTAGGCACATGATTTTTGGTTTTGTTTTTTGTTTTTTTTTTTAATACACACTGAATTCAGATTTTCTACAGTAGAAGGAAATAGATACCAGATCTTGATGTGACACTAACTCATGTAGGACGACAATGGTGCTTTCGTATACACAACTTGTTAGCTAAAGTCACTCAAACTTTTGGTTAAGAGTTTGCAGCTAGACTGTTAACTCCTATGTGGTGCTTTACAACAGAAAGCTTTCTTCCCTATGTCACCTCTGTGAAGCCATGACTTGCAGATACCTGTAAAGTTCATTCAACCAAAGGCTGAGCTTTAAGTATACTTGAGACTGCAGCACACTTCCAAGGTCGTTATTTATCACCATTCATGAAACAGGAAGCAATTAATTTTTAATGGAAAATCAAGAGCTTTTTTTGACATGCCACAGCTTTATGAACTGCTGGGAGAAAATGAGGTAGCCTGTAGGGAAGCAGAAAACTTTTTATTTACTAGTGAGGAGAATCCTAACTGAGGTCTCTCTTGTGTTGTGGTATGTAAGGTAGAACACAGCCAGATATTACAGCAACATTGGAAAGCACATAGCTCAAATATTTCCCTCTCTCACACATCCTGTTTTTCTTCTTTCCAAATATTTACAGTGAGAGTTCATTCTCCTTCCTGCTTACCCTTTCACCAAACAAAAATAATGCTAGCAAAACACATTGCACACAATCAAAATTAAAAAACAGCTAACAGATATAACATAGTCAGAATGAACCAGGATAGTTTAATCTCATTCTGATTTAATGAGGCTCCTTTTTAACAATTATTCAACTTCCTCAGGAAAAAACAAAACCAGAGAGAAACAGTGCAACCACGCTGCTTCCCAGAATCAATTCTCTTAAACAAATCTCCTCTGAACAACATGAGAGGAAGAGTCTTGCAATCTCTCCCCTCTTAGGACATTCCTTTCTAGACCAAGTGCTTTCAGAGGGATGCTAACCTGGAACATAGTCACAAAGTCCTCCCACCTTGGGTCTGGCCCTCAGGCCTCGAAGTCATTAATGCCTCCAGAGGCAAAGACTGTCCAGAAAGATTGCGTTAGTATCAGCTTTCCTTCAGATAGCCCCTGTGAGTCAGCTTGGGGAACGGGTAGAGAAGGAGAAAGAGGAAAAGTCCTTTTGCATATTGGGATACTCTGTTTTCCAGCCACAAGGATAAACAGGATGCTAAACTCAGATTAATTCTCACTAGGATCATCTAACAAAAAATAGAAGCAACAAAACATTTCTTAGTCCCTCTGCATGTGTTGCAGAGAACATCTAAACCAGGGGCTATGCTACTGGGCTCACTGTTAACCATTTTGCCATAGAGATCACAGAAAAATTTTTTTTCAAGGCTTGCTTTGTGAGGGAGAAAAATCCTGAAAATACATTAGTGATGATTTTTTGACACAAAAGGGGAAGAAATTAATTAGGAGCAGGACTTCTCTTCATTTGAATTGAACAGGAAGCGATGTTTTGGGAATAAAAAAGTAGAAAGCAATTCCACTGCCACTAGCATATCATCTTTATTTTACAATTGTCACTCTGCAGCATTGCGTGGATACTCTGAATACTTAAAGCAGGTGGAAAGCCAGGTAGGCAGAGAAATATGGAGAGGTGAGTACCGATGGTGTGGCTGGACCAGCTGGGCATGAACCACAACTGAAAATGCAACAATGCATTTCAGTGTTTTGAGCAAACCCTACAGCCTCAGCCCTTCCGTGGTGACTGGAATTAGGAGTTAACGAATCCAAGTATGGTCTCACACCACTATTACTATGGTCACTGACTTAATTTTAGATTATTGCCTTACTGATTTACAGGGAGTCCCAAGAGATCAAAACCAAACCACTAATCTCCTGCTCCTTCCCTTCTCATATCTTACTGCCAGAGAATCCATAACAGAGCTGGTCAGATTTTTAGTTCAATATGAAATCTCTACTGTAAGGTGAAATTTGGTCTTGTTTACTGTACTTAAAGTTCTAAAGAGATTATTCTAAGCTTAGTATAAATCACTACGAAAAAAAGTCTGCACGCAAAGCAGGGATTTACAGGCTACTTAATGACTTATCTGTACTCTCCATTTCATTCTAATGAAATAACTGGAGCTCTCTGACCCTATGAAATGTCTTCAGCACCAAAGAATCATTATTAAAGATACATAGCTGTGATGCTACAAAAAAACCCAACCCTGTGTCCCTTGTCCTGCAGTTCTAAAACTAACTTAAGCTACGCAGTCCATAAGCATCAGAAAGTATTGAAAGTCTGCCAGTGTTCACAGGAAGATTAGTGCTAATTGGTAGTGATCTTTGAAAAGAAATCAGTTGGGAAGTGTTAAAAGGGAAATATAAAGTGGTGACTTACCACTAAGTCATGGGAAGTATCTTTGCTAAGCAGTTGCACTAATTAGAGAGAGAAAAAAAAATGACCCCAATCTAGCAAAGGGCTCAAATAACTTAAACCCATATGAACTGGGCATCAAAGTTATTCACTCTTCAGAATTAAACATGTACTACTTGCTTAGCTGGACCAGGGCCCAGAAATAGGAGACATAACGCATCTCTCCCTTTCATTTTTAAAACTGCTTTAATTGTATGTTGGAGATCCAAGTAAGGATTAACCCTCAGCTCTTTGGAAACAGCCTTCACATTTTACAGTTCTCAGTCTGCCCAGTTTTAGACCCATAGTAAGAACATTATGCCAGGTACTCGCCAGCACAGATGGCCCAAGTGCTGGGTGCCACGTGCGGCATGGCACGGCACAGCACTGGAGACGCTCGACATCTGCCTCCACCCTCCCAGGAGCTGAGACTGCTTCAAGCCATCAGCCTGTCCCTCACCTTCACTGACAGTCAAACAAAACTCAGAAGTCTTTTGGCCCACCTCTGGCAGGACTGCACCTCACCTAGCTGAGGGGTGTCTGTCCTCCCTGCCTTAACTCACACACCTGCACCCCACGGTTGGGTTTGCCCAGCTGTGCCAATCTGCCTTGCCGGTCACACAGGAACCCAACCTGTTTCCTGTAATTCTCTCCTACAACTAACCTTTTTCTGTTGCTTCTGAAAGATGAGGCTGTTCTCCTCAGGCACTGTAACTGTAGTTAAAGCCTGGGATGGGGCCCTTCTCCCCATTAAGGAGACAGTAATAGGCATTTAAGATGCTTTTCTGATCCCAGTAAGAAAGGAGGATACTCAACAGTTTTGAAAAACTGGCCCATTTTTAGCCAGATACCAGCTTACATCCCTAGGAGAACTTAAAGCCAAATTAAAGGAAATGTTCCCTGAAGTGGCATCCTATTCTGCACACTTGATTTCAAAAGGCAGGTATTCAGGATCCTATAGTTCACTGAATTCCTTTGTCATTTGGCAATTAAGAGAGGGTTTTTCACATTGTGTTCATTTTATCAACTGTTTTTCAGAAGGCCTACAGTGAAAGACAGGTTTCACTGAAATCAATGACAGCACTCAATGATTTGAAGCTGGGTCAGTATTCCAATTCACCTCTTGTCTTGAGACTAATTTCTAAGCATGCATAAGGATTGCATGATGGTGTGGCTCCTTTATAAGAATGTGAAAATTCAAGGCTAGGGATATGCTTGAAACTCTGGTTGTGCCCTGGTCAATATTTTTCATACAAAGTGCAGGTTTCATTCTAACCTCTAGCACAGAAGTATGGCCAACACCACTTATCTGCTTATTCTTAGGCACAGGAATATCAGTGTTCTTGGCTGTGCTTATGAGATTAGTTCAATATATTATAATACCATAAAAATCACTGAAATGCAATAACATTGTTGCACATTTATTGCTTTTAACCAACTATAAACACTAAAAGGTAAGCTTTGTTTCCCTCCATTGGTTTTGGGAGAAAGCCAACCCTCACTCCACAAAGTGTTATTTGCAAAATGTTCCTACCTTGCCAAACCATTAGATGTAAACCTTTTTAAACAGTGCACAGGATATCATAAACCCTAGATAGGCTGTGACTGACTCTACATCTCCATTCTTTCCCTTTGGAGTCATACAAATGCTATTTAAACATGATACATGTTTTAATACACTGTCATTACTTCATATCTTTAGTCAATTACTTCCCAAGCACAACCAAAGTAATCCTTTTTGCTTAGCATTAAGGAGTTAGAGACAAGGCTGTTATGGAGGAAGAAGATCTGCCTTAAGGATAGCCCAATTTTCTAGATACTCCCAGAGGAGGGATGAGGTGAGGACTGGGGTCTACAGGTCAACTAAACCACTTTAAATCCACAGTGATACATTAATTCTAGTGTTGTATTAACTGTGCATTAACTGGACTAGCCCAAGCAATCATCTTTTCCTTATGAGGTGTTTTTACTTCATCACTTCAATCAAAAAAAAGAAAGAAAAGGAGTAGAACCTCAAGTCCAAATCATTTAACTTCTATCATAGAATCACAAAATCATAGAATCATTTAGGTTGGAAAAGACCTTTAAGATCATCGAGTCCAACCGTTAGCCTAACACTGCCAAGTCCACCACTAAACCATGTCTCTATGCACCACGTCTACATGTCTTTTAAATACCTCCAGGGATGGGGACTCAACCAATTACCTGGGCAGCCTGTTCCAATGCTTGACAACCCTTTTGATGAAGAAATTTTTCCTAATATCCAATCTAAATCTCCCTTCACACAACTTGAGGCTGTTTCCTCTCATCCTATCACCCATTATATGGGAGAAGAGACAGACACCCACCTTGCTACAACCTCCTTTCAAGTAGCTGTAGAGAGGGATAAGGTCTCCCCTCAGCCTCCTCTTCTCCAGGCTAAACAACCCCAGTTCCCTCAGTCCCGTAAGACCTGTGCTTCCAGACCCTTCACCAGCTTTATTGCCCTTCTTTGGACACACTTCTTTTTAAAGCAGCTTGACATTTATGTCCAAATTCAAATCCATAACCCATATAATTTTGCTTCCAGATTCCACATTTAAAGCCACAGGGAAGCATATCTACTTTTATTGATGAAACTAAGAGATTTATGCTTATTTATGCAGACCCCTAACACACAAAACATAGCTGGCAGGATTTTAATTTCTATCCAACTCAAATTGTAAAAAGTCCTTCGAGCCTGATCTAGCATCAGTACCAAGACCTACTGTGAACCCAGTCAGGACTCTAAAATTAACAGCAGCTTCTGGTACGAAACTTGAAAACTGCCATTCAAAAGGTAAGAAAAAAACCCATTAAATTCCAAAAAGATTAGAAGAAATATCCTACCAGTAATATTTTCTTGGCTTTCAAAGAGAATGCTCTTCCTGCTTGAAATCAATTCACTTGGCAGACCAGAACTGCCTAGGCGCAGTTCTCTACTGCATAAACTTTACATTTTTAGTCTCTTTTAATTACTTTCGTTTAGACAAAATGAAGCCACTTAAGACCTGGCAGAAAATAACCCAATTAATATTTCCCTTCTCATCAAGTCTTTAGATTAATTATGTGTTCTAATAGAGGCTTATGGGCTTGTTTCTAACAGCTGCTGACCATTTTCATCTTAAACCAGCAATGCCTTTAAACACGTGCTTAACTTAATTGCCTAAAGCATCCTTTCAGAGTAAATGGTTCTATTGATAAGTTAGGCAGAGAAGATAACCAGAACTTGAGAGCTTAGAACTTGGCAGAAAAGAATTTTTTTAAAAAAAGAGATTAAATGATCTAACTTGAAAAACTTAATGAAGCAGACAATAATTCCTGTTTCTCACGTCTTAATACTTTATAATACTCGTATCCTCTAGTATTCTTTCCAGTATAATTTTCTAAACAGCTTGTATTCCCAATTTGTAAAGGAAAGTCATAGAAAAAGCTGAAACAATAAGAATTAAACATACCCATTTCTCCTACAGTCTCTGAATACAAAAACCCTTACCAAAATATTTCTTTTTTTTTTCCACAATAAAATATCTAGATACTATGGATCTCATCTCATTGTCCTTTGCAAAAGGAAAATTGCACTGGCAGTACTGAGAATTTCAACCAATTAAATACCACATGTAAAATATGAAGAAGAAATATCATTGCCTTGTCCCTAAAATAAAAAAAAAAAAAACCCTAACTGTGCAAGTCTATCTGTAGGCCTAAATCCACGTTACCTAACAACCACATCCGATAAACAGTCTCCTCATGAGATTCCCATTTACTGCCAAAAGAATTCTATGTAAGCGTGAGAAAACTAGGTCCAAAGAAGATACTAAATAGACTTTAAAACAGAAATATATTTATTCTGAGTTCAGTACAAAACACAAAACCAGCAATTAATATAGTTTGTGTTGCTACAGAGTGTAAAATAAATTAGCTAGTGGGAATGAGCATAACAACTGACCAATGAACACCAACAAGTATATTACTAAGGTCATGAGATTTGCAAGAGGTTTGATTAAGTTAAAATATAAAAAGTCTCAAATTATTAAACATCAATGGTCCTAGACTAACAGAAATTTTCCATTAATTTTAATGGCAGCTACTTGTCAGCCATAAGAATATATAGACGGTCTTCTAATTTCAACAGAATGAGCAGGACAAGCATATGATGTCCTGCTCAGCCAAGAATTCAGGGATTGTATTCCACTTCTGAAGATTAATTAAGTACTCTCTTATATTCTTTTACAAAAGAATAACTGGTCACAGTTAAAAACAACAACAAAAAAACCTCCAAAACCACAAAAACCCCACAACTTTTGGCAAATGTAGTTTTGCATGAGCTCTTGGTAGGTAGGTAGCAGATGTAATCCTGACTGTGAGTGCCTTCAGCTCTCCTAAGTAAATCACTTAGGAGTGATACAAGTCAGAAATAGAGGACATTTTAATTTCTGTCCTTTGATTTCCTTACAACAAAATGGGGACAACTAACCCCCATAACTTCCCCATTATTAGACCAGCTAAGGCTTTTAAGCACTTTTAATATTAAAAGTTTCCTGTGAATTCAAGCAATGGCAAGGTCCACTGAAACAGGGACAAAACTAACCTGGACTTCAGGATTTTACCAGTGCAGTTCTGTGGCATCCACAGCTAAGTGCAGGAAGTAGCAGCTACAAGTGCTATGAGAAACACCACCATAAGAAAGGTGTGCTCTGCGCCCCCCCTCCCCCAGATAAAAACAGTGAAAACTCTGTGTGATTTTAAGAAAAAAAAAAAAAAAAAAAAAAAAAAAAAGGAAAGCAGAAGTGAGATTACCGAGCTTTTGGTTTCACAGAGTAGTTGGTCTGATTTAACTGCATTCAGGAACTTTAAACCAAGCATCATGAGAGCTGTACTGGACATACACATGTGCATTAATGACAGTTATATTCTGGAAGAACTCTGCACCTGTTTGCTGAAGATATCTGGAAAAGATCTGCTGATAGAAAACACGACACAGTGAATGCTCAAAAAAACCCTAACCAAAAAACCCAACAAAAAATCCCCAACCCAAGAAACCCCCAAAACAAGACCATCCCCCCCACCCTGACTAGAATACTCAACTTTTATTTTTTACTTTTCATGGTGAGAAATAGCTGGTTATCACTCTGTGAGAAAGGTCTTGGTACGAGCACAGGATTATCTAATAAATGCTCATTACAAGCTCCACTACAGCTAAGAATACCTTGATAAAACCAGAAACAACAACAAAAAAAAGTGATTTGATATTTGATTTCAAAACCCTGCCAATGTAATCAGACAAAACCATCATTCAAGAAATATTGTGTTGTTTCTTGATCCAGCCTTATGCTTTCAGTGTTTGCAATCAATTTTTTTTTTTTAATTAGGAAGAAAATAGCTTTCCCTCCTCACTCTCCTACATTGTACCAGCTCACTGAAGTTCAACCTTACATGAACTAATATGAGGCTTTAGTTTATGCGCTGGTATTTCTATTTGGTATGAAGCCGCTGCTGTCAGGTCATTACTTGTTTTGGCGCTGTGTTCCAAATGCTGCTCACAGGATGCAACCTGAATGGAAAACAGCAGGAGCCAGAGATATAATAGTGGAAGTTCACATCAGCACTGAAAGGGAAAAAGTGCTCTGCACTGCTATTGTTAGTTGTTCTTTAAGGATCCTAAAACTGATAGGAACTGTTTTGTTTTATGCTAAGACAATACACTGTCCACTGCTCTTAGGAATATCTGAAGATCTGTTACACTTCTTCAGGAGGGTATCACTGGAGTAGAGTTTCTGTCAGAAAGCTCAGTTTCAGTTTTGAACTGCTGAAATTCAGCAGCATTCAGACATGAAGGCTTAGCTTAGGACCCATACGAAAGGCAGGCATGGGTCACAATATCCACATCTCCTTTCTTAAAGGTCTAAATGGAAAGAATGACAAATCAGACTCGGTGTCTCTACACCTATCTCTGTGAAAGTTTTCACATCAATAAAATTATTTTATTGCATCACTGCCTGGGTTAAAAAATAAAATACATGCAGGAAAGGAAAATCATCTGAATTCACTGCAGTGACCAAGTCTGGACTGAGTTCCAGTCTCATTAAAATCAGAAAATCATGGACCAGTCCAATATGTTGGCACAGACACATGAGCAATAGAAAAGTTCCTCCCTGCTTTCCTCATCTTGACATTCACATATGAGGACAAGGACGAGTATCAGTATTGCCCCACATATAAACATAGCAAGAAGGATAGTACAGATAAGTTGGCATAAAGATTTGTAATTGATGGTCAAAGAAAGCAGCAGGTAGCTCTTCTGCAGGTGTATGTAGTTAAAAGGTAGCTTTGGCTCGATAGTTTGCTATTCTGGAGATGTGCTCTGTCTTATCAATGTACACGGCTTCAGCCTTTGGGAAATCTGAAGGTTTGGGTGTTGTTTTTTTTTTTTTCATTTAGGATATAGTGCGGGGACATGGGCAGAGTATGGCTTTGTAGAAAACATGAGCCTCTAAGGATCAGTTTCTCAGCTCTGCTCAGGGAGATGCAGCTGCCCAGACTAGGGCTGTTTGTGAAGAATAGCATTCTAGCATAGAGAACATTTTCCCCCCATTTGTATGGTAATAGATGAGCTTCACATTAACACGATCAAACAATCAATAGCTACTTTTCCTCCACAAATACCATTGATGTTAAAAGACAATTGCTTTCGCAGTGCCCTGCACTGAGAAAAGATGTCAGCATAAGAAAGTTTGGTATCTTTTGTGCTGTTCTTAATATCGTTGCTCCTCTCTGAGTGGAGCTCCCTGTTGAATCAGAGCTAGTAATTTCTGACAGATCAATGCTACTGTGACTAGACTGGTTGTGAAGTTGCTATGGAATATCATCACTTCAAAGAATCCAATCCAATTACTATTACTATCCTAATTCTCTTTCTTATGACGCAGATTTGTAATGGAGAGGAGTTTTTGATGATTGATCCTTAACTAATATGAAGGAAAAAATGGTTTACTTTGTCCTTCAAGCATCTCCTCCTTTCATCTAACATTCAGAGCCATTCTCCAACTGGAAACAATTCTTTAAAAAAAAAAAAAAAAAAATTAATATGTCAAAGAGAGTTTCCGATATAAGTGAAAACATCCTTTGAAAGACAATCCTTACAGACATACCCTGCACAGAGCACTTGTCGTTAGTAACATTGTAAACTTGAAGCTGAAATTAGGAGGAGTTTTAACATTGAAAAGGAATCCATAGATCAAACACTACAAAGGAGGAGAACATAATGTAGCTTTCAAACAGATCTAGATGGAGTTGACAGGGGAGAGGCTAACTTGGGTTAGAAACACAAACCGAGGGGAAGAAAGGGCACACAACTCATTTTTTAAATTAATTTCTTTATCTGGGCCTTATTTAAATGATTTAAATCATTTAGATACTTTCACTGTGACTACCCTGTCCTTTAAAAATGCTAGTGCTGTAAAAAGGGAGGGGGGAAGAGGGGGTAGAGAGAGGTATTGGTTGTATGAACACAATCTTTGATAAAACTCAATTTATGTGAAATTATTCACCTGAAATTCCTAAATTGTTTTTAAACATTTAAATAAGTTATTAGAGCCTGTGAGACTAATAAGATATATTACACCAATTTTACTAAAGGGAGTGTAAATCTTGGTTGAAATTCAATGGCAGAGTTGAGATTAGAGAAAGAACCTCTCTTTGGAACAGGGGAGCTGGTAAAAATCACTGGTTTGTCAGTGCCATTTGGCTTTAATCTTCCTTTGGGACAGGAGAAACGCCCAAGAGCTATTCTCATTCTGCTCTCCAGATCAGATTGTTTCTAAATCATGCTGCAATTTTTACCTTTAAGGTCTGGGGAAGAATATCCCCAATTCTCATTTTCTCTGGTAATGAGATACCCCTCGTAGGAATTACAAATCTTTGGCCTGAAAGTTTAAAAAAAAGCTCTTTTCATTCCAGAGTGGAACTTTCACCATATTTACAAGAACTTTACACCACACCACCCCCGCTCCCAACCACTCTATGTGCTGTCAAGATTTGCCTTTGACTAAAATCCTGTGGTTAAAATCAAGAAGCTTTATCAGTCACGGGGGGAGCATCTTGATGCATGCAAGTTGCAACAGTTCACCACGTAGCAAAACAAGGACAGGGCAAAAGCATAAATGTGAAAGAAAGAACAATAAGGTGAGAAGAGGTTATACACTTGTCCAAGGGAAAAAAAGGAAGATGTTTATAGGGGAAATAGATACATTCTCTATTCCTGTGAAATGGTTTGTGCCCTAAATTTACAGTGACACTTCTGCAGCTCAGCTCCTGTATTGTCAGCAGCATAAGAATGCTGAAACTGCTAGATTTGGGGGACATTAATAGAGCTTCTAATCCAATAAAATGCAGCTACTTCTGAGGAGTCTAGGAGGCACCCTTTACTGGGAAGCTGTGGGATATACTGCATGCTGTTAAGCGCAACACTGGATTTTAACTGAATTTTCTTGATGCCAGCTGAGTGGGTCAAATTCATTCTCAATGCCTTGTGCAATACCTACACTTTGTGGTTCAAGCTGGGAACACAAACAGAGCAAAGAGAAAAGTGGAAAAAACTTCAAATTAAAGTAACATTAAAATACTCCAGGAATAATTCTACAGATCTTTTTAATAAAACTTGCTCACTGATTACCCACTTCCCTAAAGTTTTCAGTGCTGTCTTTTCTTCAGACCAGCTGTGCAGAATCTCAGCCCCCACTATCTGCAGGCTGGTTGTTGGCTGCGTTGTAACACATGACAGCAAACCCACTTGCCACATACCAACAGCTGTAGTTTGTGCGCTGCCATGACCAGTCCATCTGCCACCACCACCCGTGCCAGTACAAAGGGCATGATTGTACAGCGCTGAATAAAAAGCCAGAGGAAGGAAATACCTCAGGCAGCAAAACATTTCTGCTCACAGTGCTCCTCTTTGCTCCCTCCTTTTCATCATCGTTCAGTTCTCCGTCTGCTCTCCAGAGGTGCTACAATGAACGCTGGTAATAGTGAACGCAATGCAATATAAGGTAAACCCAAAAGGCATTCTTGAGTCATTTCTACTCTCATCCTGAGAGAGGAAGGCAACTAGATTTATTCATTAGTCTGATGCTTCAGGTCTAAATGAAGGTTCACACCAAGAAATGTGGGGAGGATTTGAGGCATGTCCTCCTCTCCCAGAATCCAAAGAGGAGGGGCCTGGTAAAGCTGGAATGCAGCAATTTTTCTCTGTCCCAAACTGAGAGAGAGCAAGCATGCACTAATATGGATTACATCAACTCATGGAACAGCTTGGTTAAAGAGGGACTGTTGTGTATCATGGGAGACAATGTGAGCTCTCTAAGTAGACTGTAAAAGCAAGAGTCAAAGGATGTACCAGTACAATTCCCACCAAGCACTGAACTCCTACTATATAAAGTCTAATTCATTTTGAACAGATCAGAAGTGCTACACTTCAATTGCTCTTTCTCTAAGAGAAGATTAAAATATTTCAACTGAATTGAAATTTTCTGTAGTAATACAAAGGGGAATAAAAATCAGATTTTCCAGAACATGCAAATTTAATTAACCGAAATCTATTTCAATGGAAAATTCCTGTGTGTTGCCACCTAGTCTGGAAGGACAGACATAAACACTCCACCGCTGCCACTACAGAGCTCCTGTCAGCTACGCTTTGTGTGCAGGCATGCAGGAAGCAAGGGTCCTTGTTGAGCTCTGCCTTCCAGTTCTCAGAGCTGTCTCCAGGGCTCAGACGTAGACAGCCAAACCTTTCTTCCCCGACCCATACCATACCTCAGGACAGGACTCTGGAGCAGGAGATGAAAAGAAATAGTCAGCTAAGTCTCAACTGACAGTCCTAAGCAATAGCAAATCCCTACTTCTAAGACGTTAATCCACATTCTCCCTACCAAAAATTATTTTTGTTCCTTCATTACGAGGAATAGTGTGAGTCAACAGACAAATACATTCTCTTTTCAAGAAAGGCATGGCAAATGTTGTAATTTCACCTTTATGTTGCACATTCCCCCATTTTAAGAAGCCAGCTTTATTTTTAAGCTAACTGAAATGAAACATCAACATTCCCCTTGGAAACCAAGCCTCCCTTGCCATTGCTGGAGTGGAGCAAATGGAGATTGAGATACGAGCTTAAAGCTTCACAGATCACCCCTGTACCTGATGGTTAAGATATCTAGGGCTGAGGTCGATACAGCACAGCCAGCTGAAAATTCAAAGAGAAAAACTAGGAAGCTATGACAATTTATAGTGATTAAGGATCTGACTCATTGATTCCAGTTTTTCTTTTCCTCTCACTAACGGAAAACCAGAAGCTGTCTTATGAAAACAACAAAGACAGGTGTGCAAGTATAACTGAAGAAATGGACCCCCAGTTTTTGATAAATACTGATACCCTCTTCTCTACATGCATTGATTGAAGTACTGTAACTCAGCAGTCAGGAAATCAGGTGGTTTTGCAGTTACAGCTGGATAGATTCAATGCTTGGGATAAATTGGCCTTGAGCAAGCTTAAAAAAAAAAAGTAGTATTTCCTTGCTAAGTGATCCCAAGAGTCATATGTCTCTATAAAACAGTTAAAGAGAAGCTGCTGACTTGCACTCAGAGAGTTCAACAATTTGAAAATTATTAATTTTGTTTTAAATCTTCCAGACCCACTTATGCAACAGAGAGCACGGAGAGAGATTCAATTTTTTTTGAGACACTTCCTATTTGGAAGATTAAAAGATGGAATCATTGGTACATTACAATGAAATTTAAATTATCAGAAGTTTGGCACAGTGATAGATTTCACTGCGTTGCTTTGCCAGTGCACTCTGTCTTCCAGAGTCTCTCAACTTCACACCCAGCCTTGAAGTCCAGTTCATTCATTTTGGAGCTTGCCTCTCTGCAAAGTGCTCCGTTTTGGAACTGCTGAGGGAGGCAATAGTCATTTGCCATTGATAAAGACCTCAGTGGTAGCTTTCTCAGTGCAGCTGTGTTGGCCCTCCTGCAGTCACAGGGCAGAGGGACTTGTGTGCCTCTGATTTTGAGGGCTGATTGCTCTCAGGAGAAGCTTCTGCAGCATGAAATGAGATCTGCAGCATGAAATGAGATCTACAGCACGCTCTCTATACTGACAGGGGATTACCATTGCATGCACCCTCACTCTCCTCGACACAGAAAAGCAGTGGGAACCCCTGTGCCTTTTTTTGACTTGTATACTTTCAAAGGCTCAGAGCGCAGCGTCTGAACTCACGCCAGATTCCTATAGGGTAACTGTAACCTTACCATGCTCACTTCAGCTCTTCCAGCAGGTTTGTTCAGATGTGGAGCATAAGTAACAATTTTCAGTCCTTAATGACAGTGGCTAAACATAATCCATAATCACTCCATTTGATTTCCAGAGGTGAGAAAACTCACTTGTGTATGTAATTTATACACATGTTGCATATGGTTTTTATATTTATGAGGGTAGGATTCTCAGCTGAGATAAACCAGAGTAGGTTTAGAGATGCTCTGATTTATGGCAAAAGAATTCTTGCAGATAGAGGCTTTAGGATAAAAGGCAGTACAGAAAAGACAGGCATTCTTATTAGACTCTGTTTTAGCCCTCCTACGTAAAAGAAAAATTCAATGATGTGGAATCAATTCAGGCGAAAACACTGCTTTAATAGTGAGGGCTAGAGATTAAGTATACTTTTAACTACATATTTTCTGCATGTTCTTTCAGAGCCTACTGTGCTATTCACAGTCACTGTCTATTTAGGACAAAGCTCTCCCTGGGGACCTCACCCAAGAGTAAACAGTTACTTCAAGAATTAAAATAAACTGCTAGAGGTGTATCACACTTTATGGGAATTGCAATTTTCCTCTCAGGTATGAATCAGAGAGGCAAAGCCAAGGGCTGCAGTGGGAGGGGGGCTGGAAGGGGGCTGACCACGGAGCAGGCAGGATGCCAAAACCATTGTCTCTGAGGAAGTTTTTCCTCCAGACCACCTCTAGGATTCCTGGGCTCAGCGTAAGCCCAAGTGGGTGCCTGGGGTTGGAGCTGGGATAGAGGTAAAGCAGAGAGCTGCTTTTGGAGTTATGGGAAGGGGCTGCCAACCCTGTTGTTAAACTTTGAGTTTAGTTAAGGTAGCTCGAATGGAAGGGTAAGAAATGCATACTCCCTTCTTAGGGCATCCCAGAAAGAATAAATCTGGAGAAAGGACATTGATAAGGTTTGATCTCAAAAGGAAGATACAGCTTTCTGAAAATAAGTAGAGCTGAGGAAATTCAAATATTCTTCCCAGATTGCTGGGAGTGAAGAAATATCGCCTGTTACATTAATAACGAAAGGCAAGTAACCAGAGGAACTTACAGAGTCACACCTACTCACCTGCAAGGACAATTTTATACATAAAGCAGGATATACAATTGTACAAATTGTAGTTGACCTTCATAAGAGCTGGAAATAGAATAAGTCAAATGGATCTGATTGTAGCTTCACAATCTAGATAAAGAGATGCCAATTTCTTTTTTGAATAACATGCTTATATTTAGGATCCTAAATCTGTATTTGGAAACCTAGGGAACTGACCTGATTTTCTGAAGTGTTCAGCACCCAGTGAATGAGTGGAAACATTTTTAAGAGGCTTCTGTGGGAACTGCTGGATTCAAGAGCTTTGGATGGGGAGAAGGAAATCAAAGTTTCACTCTATTTCTTAACTTTGGGCTTACAAATCTAAGACTTGCATTTTCAGAATTCATCACTCCGCAGTAATGTCTGATTTTATTTTAAATATTGTACTGCTAGAACTACTAAGTGTGTGGAATTTTAAAAAGCTTTCAGACTCTTTTGGTACCATTTAAATAAGGATATTTAACACAGAGTAAACACAGCCCCACTTCACTGCCATGCTAGTTTGAAATCTGGATAAAATAATCCCTACAGCAAAAGCAAAGCTGTATAAAAAAAGCCATAGCAAAGCCATATGAAAGCCAGTAGTAAGTTACATTTGGGAACATTCACATTATGTAAAAGGTGAATTTCTAGTGTCTCAGATGAGGAAAAAAGAAGAGTTCTAATCATTAAGTAAACTGTGGACGCCTCTATTTCCCCGAAAATGGCTTTTCCTCAGCAGATTCTCAGCTTTTTTCAGGTCACTCTGTTCAGTCTCGTAAAAGGGCATTGTTATCAGTCTCTCTTCCATTCAGAAACTTTATTTTATCCTTTCAGGACTATATAAACATATTTGGAAAAGAGGTTGTATAAACCTAACCGATCCATATCAAAACATAAGGGTACATAATGAATTACTGCTATATTATTTCCTCTAACGGCAGGATAGTGTGAAAATCCAAGAATTCATTCTACACAATATTTGCAAGTGCAAACATTTTTTAAGTGTTACTGCCTTTCTTTAGAAGTTCTAAAAATTGGGAGAAGAAAAAGATATATTCTTACTGCATTCGTATTTTTATTTCACAGTTAATATTTCAAAGCTTTAGTGTAATTCATAATTTAATTATTATTTGGATGGAATCCCACCCAGAAAGTCTAAATACAGTCCTCTCTGCGTGCCCTTCACAGAAGCATTGGGGTCTACAAATCTCATAGACCTGCCTGATAAATGTCTTGTACATTAAAGCCACTTTTTAGAAAGCAGACACTCTAAATTAGGCCCCTTTCTGCAGAGGTATGTTTTACAGTTTAGTGTACTCCTCATAATATAAAATACTCATACAGGCAGGGTACCATTATCAGTAGTCATGAAGCAAAGCTTGTTAAAAAAAGACAATTGTAGTCTTACTTTTCTCAAGGCAGAAATGCAACTACCCGGAACAAGAAAAATGTCAAGACTATTATTTTGTAAACTGACAGACAAAAGATGAAAAGTGGAGCAGAACAGAGATGACCCATCAGATCAGACCAGTGAGGAATTAAACAGACCCCCCCCCATCACCCCTCATGCAACACCAGCAACTTTTAACAGACCCAATTTACCCCCCAAACAGGCTTGTGTCATTTCTGCATTGTCTGAAAATGGGTGTGTATAAAGTGCTTTCAACTTTAACAACTTTCCAACTGTAACAAAAGCAAAGAAACACAACTGATTTTTCTACACCAAAGCCTTATTTCAAAGTCTTATCACCCGTTTCCAAATTCCCTATTGACTGTGGATTGCCACTATACCCAGGCAAACAATTTTCCACACTCTTCAGTAATTCAGTTGCATATGGATAGCAAATTCAGGCTCTCTGAAAGCTTTTATATCACTCTGGGGCAGAATTTCAAGGCAAGATTTTTCAAAGCACTGCAAGGAATATAATAACTTTGCATTATTTTCAGTGGAAAGCACATGAATCAAAGCCTGCAACTCCTCAAAGAACTCAGGCCAGGCTTTCCTTCTAATCCCTGAGCAATGCTTAATTGTACAGTGTCTTTTGAATAAACTCACCAAACTTCAATCTATACTAAATTTATTACTCATAAAAAAAATTCATTCTAGGTCAGGTGATGTACCCAAACATACACTGGCTGGACAGCACAATTATCTTGTGATTGTAAAGCTGCTAAAGAGTGCGATACTTCCAGTACTACAGCTTTCAGGCAATGTAAAGCAGTGATTTAATAGAAAAGCTGGCTATTAACAAACTTAATAGCCTTAAGACAGACGCCAAATTTCATCATTGGACAGTAAGGTCCCAGCTGGGACTGAAAATTTCTTCCCTGGGACCCACTCAACTCAATTCTGCAGTGACTGCAGTTTCTGCAAGTAGGCAAGAAGTAAATAGTTTCCCACTACTGCCTCCTGGTAAGTGTCACTGCACACACAGCAGAGGAGAGGGCAGCTCTCCTGCAGCCCCACAGACGGCTGAATGCCTCGTCCCTCCCCAAAATGGGTGCAGAACTGAGCACTCCTTAGCAAATAACATAGACCCTCAGGGACTGATACATCTCCAAATGTCTGAGAGCACTGGAGCAGAGGCTTGAAAAGGAGAGGAATAATGAGGAACCTTGATTTAAAGCCATTTCCTAATGCTGTCCTGCCAAAGCACTGTACAGCCCAAACCACTTTGCCTCCAGGATTAAAAGTATGTGCTGTAGAAGAGAAGAAGTGGTCTTGTGGATGTCAATAAGTCACGCACACAATGTCCAGAGGAAATGCATCAGAAATAGACTGCTGTTTATAGAGCATATGCAGTACTGATTTGGCCACTGAAACACAGCAAAAATTTTTATTAAATTATTGACTGATCTGTTGGACAGGAACCTACTAGAAAGGAAGTAGATTTTTCTGTTCAAAGGTGCAAAAGTTGAATGACAATGCTGCTTAACTGCAGAAACAAATGGTAGAATACATAAACCCAAAGGATGAGAGTGCATGCAGCAGCACCCAGAGCTGACCATCTTTCATTCCATCCCTCACATAAAATACACAGTGAAAGGTATGGAAATAATCACTTCATAATCAGAAACCCAGTGAAACGATACTGATCTAGACTTTAAGTGTCAGTTGCCTGTAATTGTCCTGCATATTGTATGTCAACTATTTCCAATGGACTTCTGAACACAAGCTGGCGAATCTCA
The DNA here is from genome assembly GCA_034008185.1 of Gorsachius magnificus. Classification (NCBI taxonomy): domain Eukaryota; kingdom Metazoa; phylum Chordata; class Aves; order Pelecaniformes; family Ardeidae; genus Gorsachius; species Gorsachius magnificus. Next base: position 7,599,961 of record CM067086.1, on the reverse strand, counting down.
GTACAGAAAGAGGACCAGAATGATCTACAGATACAAAGCTCCCCACAGCTGGTAAAAATCCGTAGAGCTTAATGTTCTCTATACATGGCAAAGGGGTAGCTTGTGGTGTTTAAAATGGTTTAGTAGCCACAGTGTTTCAGACTGAGTCCTCAAATCAAAAGGAACTTCTCTCAGGCAAAATTGCTATAGGATTAAGACCTTTCCTGACTGAAGTGATAGCCTTCCTTCACTCCGTTGATGGCACACAATTCCAATGTAAGGAGAACAAGATGACACACACAGTGATTTCCTCCTAAAGATACTTCAATACCATGGAAGAGAAATTGTGAAACAGGCAGTCAAGTTCTGTTTTCTGCTGTGGTACGTCTGCTCAGCCGGTTCTTTAGGGTACAAATATGATTGGCAAAGTCTATGGAGAATCAGCTGACAACAAGACATTAGTCAGGGGAATGCACAGATGTTACAGACACCTACACTTCCTTCCAAAATTAACTTTTTTATTAGCAAACATTTGACGGTCTCAGGTCTGCCTTAGAACAACAGTCTGCTCATGAATGCTCATTGGGAAAATGTCACCTATTAGTTCAGGTAATTTGATCTTAGAAGATACATGTATAATATTAGCTTGAACCAATAGGTAGAGGAGAAAAGAAAGAGCTATTTGACCATATACTCAGCACCACTAATTACTTCTCCTTTGCCTACTACCACTGATTACAGTCATTTATTGCACATAGTGATGTGTCCTGGATGGTTCAAATATATAATTACTGTGATAAAGCCATTTCTGATGAAGTTCTGAAGGCAGCTTTCCTGGCAGGTTTAGTATTCACTTATGGTCCCAAGGTTTAGGCTCTCCTATACTGATCTTCTATATGCATTGCACTGCCTTCCGGGACATTTGGTCAGACTCTCATCTGATGTAAGTGAACCTGGCAGCACTGCGGGGAAGAGAATGATTTCCTTTTCCACCAGCTGAGTGTCTGGCACATACTTTCTTCTAATTAGCATTCATCTTTAGGTCTGTTGAACTTGTGGGAGGGAGTTAGCTGCCCATGGAAGTCCTAATTGTTTAGAAGCTTAGACAGTTTCCCTTGTAGCCTGCAAACCCTCACTGAGAGAACCTTAATTCTTAAAAAATGAGACTATTATATCAATTGTCCTCAGTAAACTGACACTATACAAACTAACATGGATCTAAGCAGGTACTTGTGGTGCCCTTCAGCCTCTTGCATCACATAGTTTAACAACTAAGCAAAAAATCCTGTGAATTAGACATTTTGACAACATCTTCAAATGGATGCAAATTTAAGGTGCCTGAGTTTGAGTAGCAGAGCTGCCACACATTTTTTGCTCCTATTGATACCAGGTAGAGTCATGGATCATCAGCACTTCCTAACAAACATGCTTATGCAAGCAGCTCTCTAGACAGCAACAACTGGAAAACATTGATGGCAACCTCCAGCCCTCTGCTCATTCAGCAGCTTAAGAAAAAAGTGAAACTTGTCATACATTTTGTCTTCAAGTCAGACCTTTTTCAAAAACATATTTTGGTTACAAAGTTAATGAAAATACATTGGCCCATGGCCTTGAAAGTGCCGTTACATGCACCAAATATAACACATCGAAACTCACATAAAAGGAAAAAGTGGAACATAAGCCTCCAAGAAAACACAGTTCTAAATAGCTTATGGGGTCAGATAATCCTCTACATGTACGTGTACTAAGTTATGGCTCAAAGGAGTTCATCAAGCTAGATGTGTCACTTAATAAGAATTAGAGCTCTATGCAGGAAAGGAAAATAAATGATTAAAGAAATCAGTGAGGTACTTCTTAATTACGCCCTCACACTCCAGAGGTCTAAATAGAGGTAATTGCCAAGGCAGTATCTGAGGGGATAGAAATCCACTCAGTGCCTGCTGCCCAGGATCATTTCTGAATGAAAACATTCATCCAAATAAAACATAACTTCTACGTAATTCAGTCATTTCCAGGTCCTAGAAAATTCCAATCATATTTGGAGAAAACCTTATTTTATTTTCTTAAAGAAATTTGTGGGGAAATAATGGTGATTCAGTAAACAGAGAAGTAAATAGTTCTGTAAAGATTTAGAATGTTTTCTAGAAACCCTGAAATAATGGAAGAGTTAAAGTCCAATTATCAAAAAGTGACAGACCTCTAGTCCAACAGATGTTCAGAGAAATATAGCATAAATCTTCTTGAAATTGCTTTTAGACTCCTAAGTCACTTGGGCACATTTAACATTTTAAAACCGGACAGACACACACACACAAATACTCTAGACTTTCAAAATCACAAGGGGAAACATTCATGAATGAAGAAGAATTACAGAAACACTCAAGAATTCTCTCTGCTCTCTCCCACCTCCTGTCAACATTGTCATGTAGCATCTAATCTAGAAATATAGTCTACATTTTTATTCTCTGTTCCATAGGCCATTTATTTTTCTTCCCAAAGAAATACCTGTCTCAACTTTCATTTTAAGTCATCATTTTCCCTGCCTTTTCTTTTTCATTTTCCTTTCTTTTCTCATTTTTCTCCTTTTAGCTCCCCCATCAAAAGAAAGAGATTTTCAAAGCCAAGGGACAAAATGAGACCATGTATGACATGGGTGACTTGCACAGATGCTAGGCACAAATGCTGACTCCAATAACTGGTCAGAGTCAACACAGCTGGAAATGTTACTAACTTCTAGAAGCCTGGTACAAGATTTTAAACACTCAGCTGTGACTTATTTTTCTTCCCTCTCCCTTTCCCCACATTTCATCCACTGTGAAATTTGAGTGAGATCTTTATCTCCAATTACCTTTCCAAAGTGGGCCACTGAGGCAACAAATAGGGTGCAAATTTTAGAAGAAAGTGCCACCAAATGAACAGCCAACACGATTTCCAGCACTAAGGCACACCTACATATAATGAAAGAATCTTTCATTTTATACAAGTAGTTTAGAAGGCAACCAGCCTTTCAAAATGACAGATCCGCAGCTTGGTCTGATGAATGCATTAGATACCACTGCAAAATAGCACTGATTTTCAAACTCTCTGAGAAAAAATCTATTTACTTTCAGTCACAGAGCTCAAGACATATGCACACAAATCCTGGTTCCATGACAAACCTCAGGTGCTTCTTTTATCTTGGATACAATCACACACAGTCCCATGTAAAAGGAGAAGCTGCTAAATAAAACACGCACATTCGCTTCTAGAAAACAATAAGCCTGGGAGAAAAAGATAGAAGGTAGTAGCTTCCATCAAGGATTACCTTCATAAAACTCAAGCTCTAGGTTCATACAGGAAAATTGCAGTGATTTGTGTGAAATTTTCTTCTGTGAATGACAGCTGAACTCTACTGTATATTTTTTCTGGGAGAAATAACTGCTCTACCATATAGTTAGGAATGATTTAAGGATTTTGATTGTGGATATCTCCAAATAGAGGCCTACGTGGTTTTACATTAAAAAAATAAGTGCAGTGCTTTTATACACATAGTCCCAGGCATGGAAAAGCACCAGACTGGTACAGGATGCTAATTAATGGCTCCTTAGTTGATAATTACCCATGTGCATTAAGTTTTACAATTAATATTTTATTTTGGTTTAAAAAAATGTACACTTAATTATATCAAATGTTTCATAATAAGGATTTAATTTAAGGATCATTTTTGTGGCCCTTTTCTGGACCTGCTTGAGCAGGTCCATGTCTTTCTTGTGCTGGAGGCTACATAGCTGAATGCAGTACTCCAGGTGGGGTCTCACGAGAGCTGAGTAGAGGGGGAGAATCACCTCCCTTGGCCTGCTGGCCACGCTGCTTTTGGTGCAGCCCAGGATACCATTGGCTTTCTAGGCTACGAGCACACATTGTCAGCTTGTATGCAGTTTTTCGTCCACTAATGCCCCCAGGTCCTTCTCCTCAGGGCTATTCTAAATCCACTCATCACTCAGCCTGTATCCATGTTTGGGGTTGCCCTAACCCAGGTGCAGAACCTTGCACTTGGCCTCGTGCAAACCTTCATGAGGTTTACATGGGCCCACTTCTCCAGCCTGTCAAGGTCCCTCTGGATGGCATCCCTTCCCCCAGGTGTGTCAACAACACCATTCAGCTTGGTGTCATCCAGAAACTTGCTGAGGGTGCACTCAATTCCACTGTCCATGGCTCCGACAAAGATATTAAATAATACTGGTCCCAATGCAGACCCCTGAGGGACACCACTCATCACTGGTCTCCACCCAGACATTGAGCCACTTATGGCAACAATTTGAGTGCAACCATCCAGACAATTCCTTATCCACCAAGTGGTCCACCCATCAAATCCATGTGTCTCCATTCAAACAAGGATTTTCGTCAGTCACTCTTCCCTTGTCCACCAATTCTGTAACTCCATCATAGAAGGCCACCAAATTTGCCAGTGCAATAGCATATGTAGCAATGCTTGAAAAAAGGCCACAAAGAATTGTCAAGATTTGAGTGCAGAGAAGTGATACAAAATTATCTTTTTTTTTCTTTTTAACATGAAATCTCAACTCTAAGATTAGCAGCTAATTTTTAACCATCTCCAGGTAATTCTCTCTTTTCTTCCCAAACATAATCTTAATTCTTTAACTGAAACTTTTTGAGGGCATCTTCTTTGCATCCTCTGTTCAGGTATTCATATACATTAATAAGGTCCCCCTGAGCCTTCTCTTCTCCAGGTTAAATGGTCCCAGCTCTCAGCCTTTCCTCACATGAGAGATGAACTATTCCCTTAATCTCTTTTCACATGAGACATTCCACAACACAACACAACATTTCTTTTTTTTTTTTTCTGGTAAAACTACTCAAAAGGCTCACATTAACTACCTAAGCATTTAATCAAAAATGACAGCAGAATATTTCCTCTGAATGATATGTAGCCTACACTACTTCAGGGATGAGCCAGGAAGAACACAAGTTCTCCAGAAAAGCGTTCCTTCGAAGCATCCTATAACAAATAATCACATTTTGCATCTGTTTGTTTCCCCCCCTCACATTTAAAAGAGAACTTTTAAGCAGAACGCATATACAATTTGTTAAATCTATGGTTTTTTATACTTGCAATTAAACTATGAGGATATATTTTTTCATCAGAAAAAATTATTTTAATAGCCATAATCAACACAATCAAATATAATCAGTCTGTCAAGATAATCACATTTTAGAATAATTTACAATAATTTTGTACCTTGCCAGCTCACATCTATACGAAGATGATTACAACTGAAAAAGATGTGCAACTCTTAAGGTTTCTACCTCTGTTTCAATAACTGTGCTATGTTATGTATTTTCATTTTTGTTATTCTGTATCCTCACCCTCCTCTCTCCCACTGTTTTAACTTTCTGAGAGTTTTATTCTTAGTCTTTCCCTCCACTCTCTACACTCTCCTCTGTTTTATGCATATCTATACCTTTATGCAAATTATTATGATAACACATGGAAATCTTCCAAGAATCTTAAGAAGCATAAACCTCATGAAAAGTGAGGCAAACATATTAGGTTTGCTTCCTAAACCTATTATTTGGGATTTTTTTGCCCAAATCTGTGCACCAGCGTTGCCCATGTATTTCCAACCATGCTCTCTTTCCTTTTATTTTATTCCAAACACCCCTCCAGTGCTCTTACTCTGAATTTGCCACAACACAGATATCATCTCCTACCCTTCATCTCCTCAGTCTCTCATGGAATTCTGCTCCTCTGTCTTGTGTCATTTTCATTGCACTCTTCCACTCTTGATTCTTACTTCCTTGAGAAGTCTTATTCTACTGCTTCAGTCCCCTTACTTCTGCCCTGCACATTAAGGTGCCTTTGTTTTCCACTGACAACTAGCAATACTAAAGTCAATCTTACTTTTCTTTCTGAAGTCCTTATTTTGACCCTGCTCACACTCGACAAAGGCTTCCCTGACTGTGGCTCAGACCTGTCCTTAGTCCTTAGTTTCTCCCAAGCTCCTCATCTTTGCTCCTGACATCCCATAAGTCTTTTTTTTCTACTTCCGTCTTCCACCTCTCCTTTTTAACTAGAACAGCTTGTATTTTCTTGGTCAAGAAGCACTCCCCTTTTTCTTCTCCAAACCAGTTCTTTAAAGTCCTCTCAGGAACAAACCCTTTCTTAGCTTTTCGTCAGAAAAGCCTGTGTGTCTTGAATTTAACAATACCAGAGTCTCTTTGGAAGGAGCTAACTTCCAATGAAATATGAGCACAGACATTACCAAAAGATGCTTCACACTTCAGCATCCTCTGGGTATAAATACTGGCTGGACCTCAAGTCCATCTGCAATAGGTCATCTTAACATAAGATGCAAAATATACAATAATAATAATAATAATAATTGCATCTTTGATTTCCTGTATTTTGAGTGTTTCTTAGAGGCAAAATATTCCAAAGAGGCACAATTTCTCACCAACTCCTGTTCACAGGGCATTTCCCAGACTCAGATATGTTTCCATGATCAGACAGTTTTTCTAAGCAAAAACCCTGCACTCTAAACTTAGGTTAGCACCCTGCTGGAACCACTCTACAATCAGGACAGTCTCCTGATTGTTACTGTTCCCAAAAATCTACATTTACACTCCTTTCGTTAATGAAATTGATAATTTATTACGATCTTGTCAACAGTTTCCTAGCATAGCTTGCAAAATCTTGATTCAATTAGGAGCAAAAATTATCTCTTTACAGTCAGGGGCAAAAAAGAAAGACCAAGACATTACAATATACAAGACATGTTTCCCTCTCCTTGAAACCATTTACTTCAAGAATGAAATAAGGAGCTTAGTCTTCAGGATGCAGTGTATCTGAGTAGTCAGTAACTTTCACGACAGAAAGTTAAGAAGAAAAAGCCACTTGCTCTTGTTTAAATTACTGTGATTGCTGAAGAAAGTAGAACTAGGTTGATTTGTAACATGCAGGAAGCTGGTGTTCTGCCCTTAATGCAGTCTACAGATATTCAGCAAAAAATGTAGCTGTTTGCCTCACCTTCTGAAGAAAACAATTCTATTCAAACTCGTGATCCAGAGCCATGGTAGGGCACAGTTTCATACTGAGATAACAAGCACAATAGAAAAGGGAAAGGACAGGAAGGAGGCAAGAGTACACAAAGCCTATACTAAAGACCAGTGCAGTTGTTCTTCAAGGGAACAAGACCACGTTTGTAGCTTATCCGTTGGATCTACTTCTCATGGACATATAATTTCATAAAAGTGTTACATTGATGGAAGAATCACAGGTCACTGTCAGACCCATATTGTGCTACCCTTTTTTAAACACAGAACTCCTAGCAGTCCAAGAAACATGGGCAGTTTTATGGTGATGTTATTCTTTGTTATAATAGCCTTCTTCCCTAGCCATTCAATATGCAAAAAACCTTAAAATGCTTGCAAACACTAACACATATCAGTTATTATTGATTCTCCCCTATGGTGAATGGGAGGGAACAATGACTGTCATAGAAACTGCCTGGATATAAAAACTGATGACAGCACAGTTGCAAGCCTTGGCTATAGCTCCCTTTTTGCTAGAAGGAGTGCTTGAGTTCTTTCCGAAATCCTGTTGCCAAGAGCAGACCTAAGCTTTTCTCTTCAATTGGTTTTAATTTGCAAGAGCATCTGTCCTAAAAGCTCACAGCATTGAAAGCTAGAAAGGCCTGGTCTGTATTTTTGAGGGCTGATGATAACGTATCATGAAAGCATAACAAAAAGCTTCAGACATAAACAACTTCTCAATATGTAATTCACTTCCATCTACAGGTAGAAGAGCTTTTCCCTAGCTCTTTGCCTGTTTCTTCCTCCTTTGCCATCAACATGACATGAACCTATCCCTCCACCACTGTGACTGAGACATTTTATTGCAATGGCAGTACCATTGGCTTCTGCGTTTGTTGTTGACAATGTCTTCTCCAGACATATGATAGATGCAGTTATAAGCACAGCAAGACATAGTGAGACATGGACTGTATCTAGAGTTTAAAGTCTGGTTAGGCCTGTCAAAAGGTAAGAAAAAGAGAAGTAGTATGAATCGTATTTTACCAGTAAGTAGTGAAAAAGACCGAGACACTGCCAGAAGGAAGTTTGTTGGAGAGTTATGAAAAAACCTTTACATCATTTGAGTCTTGGCCCAGCACTTCAGCTGACTCTGTGTACTTACTTCATTAGAGGCTTTTCTGGGAAAAAAGGATCTTGAAGTGAGAAGGAGGGTAGCATGGAAGAGGACACTATCATAGAATCACAGAATCATTTAGGTTGGAAAAGACCTTTTAAGATCAAGTCCAACCGTTAACCTAACCCTGCCATCCCACCACTAAACCATGTCCCTGTGCATTGCTTCTTGGGCCCTAATCTAAGGTAATTTACAACAGCATTACCTAACCAGCGTGGGTTTCATTATTTTTATTTTTTTTTAGAGAAATTCACACACACACACACACACAGAGTAACAATTAAAGATAGTACTCAAGGAGACTCAAAGATATACAGCAGCCAGTCACAGACCTAAAGAGTTCCTTTGAACAGGACAGCACAGTAATAGACTGGGTTGTATTCCTTCTAAAATACATCCGTTTCATGTATAGGAATGGCTGGAGAGCTTTTTTAAAAAAGCCACAGTGATTTGGACATCTCAAACATTTTTCAGACCCAGGATGACTTCAGTGCAAAAGCACAGGTTCACATTCTAGAATGTGGTTGCATTTGGAATATATCTTTGTTTCCAAGGTACATAGAAATAGACGTGCAGACATAAATATGTACTTCAAGAAGACAAGATCTTGTCATTAAAATACAAGGACAAGAATCAGAAAACCTGCATTTTTATTTCCATTTAATCTTACACTTCAGCAGCTCTAAATAAATGGACCACATTAATTTCAATTTATTTACTTACTGCTGTCTTTAGACTTCCAATATTTAAAAAAAGCTTCTGGAAACAGTACTTTCCTTGTGCCTCAATTTATTCCTTGAGTAGACAAATAATTCATGGGAAGAAGGGGAGGGGATGGATCATTTAAAGTTTGTTACCTTGTTTAAAGAACTCGTTTCCATTATTCTAGGGAGTTTCATGACCAAGGTCATTGCAGTCATTCTGGAGACAAAGCATGTAATTGAATTTGTGTCCTCAGCCTGGCAAAAATCACTTGACAACAATAACTTTTCAAAACACAACCTACCTCTAAGTATACTAGTAATGATTTTCATATAAGGACTAAAAAATATATTCTGAACCATAAGAATTAAACCTGCCAGTTAAGATGAAAGCTATCAATACTAGCTTGAATTCTTAATATTCCTGTAGAATACAAGACATCATCTAAAATTTGAAGGTTACGTATTTACTTTCAAACTCATTCTCTGTTGTCACCTAGACTGCCCAATGCAGCACCTGGCTCCTAATTAGAAAGGCTTTTAGATATTACCAGCATCAGTTTTACATTACCTGTTCCAAAACACTTAGCAGACTGTTAACTAGGTGTTGAAAGCCAGGTGAAATCACAGCACTACTGAACCTTATATTAAACAGCAGGGACAGCTTTTGCTGCAATACTTTCTCAAAGCAGGTGGAAGGCAGGAAACTGTCCGAGAACACTGAGGAAAAGCAACGCTGTGATTAGCAGACCCAGGGGACTGGCACAAAAGGCCAGAGGGAACCCAAGAAAGGAAAGAGGATAACAAATACAGGGTAAGATATGCTGACCACTATAGATTTAGCAAAACCCCAAATTCTAGAATAAAGAGAGGCAGCAGGGGGGAAACAATCATTTCTACCCTAATCACTGGACACTGCAAAAATAGGAGCACTTGACTGAGAATGAGATTTTATCAGAAGTAAATCTTCAAATGTACAGAATCAGATCCTCAGCCAGTATAAGTCAATGCAGTACAGCTCTACTCACACACACAAAACTCCAAAATCACCACAAATCACTCACAGCATCCCCTGCCCCCAGCTTAGATTATGAACTCTGCAAATCCATTTCAAAATCTTTGCTTTCCAAGCAATTTCATTATGAAGGTACATTGGTGTCACTTAGAGAAGCCCCTTGCACTCCGACAATGTTAAAATTGCCATTTGAGACAGCTTAAAAAATTAGGAAAACATAGTAAGAAGAATAGCTTTGGTCAGAAAAAGAAAACCTACAAGAATAAACACTGACTTTCCCATATTTAGTTTCATAGCAAAAGAACCATCCTAATTTTCTATGTAACACACTTCTCAGTAAAACCTTCAATATATGTTTCAGTTTAAAAAAAGCTTAAAACCAAGGAAGTTTTCTGAAGTTAAAAAAGAGCTTTCAATTTTCAAAATGGAATCTGCTTTTAAAAAAGAAATCTATTCTTGGTTTAATACTCTGGAATATATCTGTGCATTTATTAATATCACGGAGGTAGACACCACATTACAGGGAGGATAGCTTCATAATATGAATCATGAATTTAAACATGCACATGCACCAAGAAGCAACTATATCTAAAATAACTTGCACTGGCCTCTAATGTGCATGCTGAAGTGAGATGCAATGTTCCTGCCTTACTAATGGCAGAAACATTTTGGCCAAAAGCTGTAAAAGTCCTTATTCGATGCGTATGCCCAGCATGCCAATCCTAGGCAAGGTGAACCTCAAATTTTTGCAAGTGCCATACATATTCCTTCTGTCAGTTGGGTGCCTCATCTTGCTGTATGTAAAATCCAGTTCACAGGTCTTGGGCTTTTATGCATACTGCAGCAGCTTTATAAATGGGCTTCTATTTCATGATCATTTTGTTGGAAGTGGAAGGGGCTGTCATGTAACATTACTGGTCAATTTTCATTAACAAACATATGATTGGCAACAATGTCTTTTAAAGAGAATAATTTAGGTTTTGGTGCTTAGCTTTAATGTGTCTTTATTGTTTTAATACACCAGACTCATTTTTACAAGTAAAAATAGTATCTGTGCTTGCCTGGGATCTGAGAATGCGAAAGGATAGCTGAACATTCAAGTCCTAGCGTTGCCTGAGCAGATGTCAGTTTTGGGAAAGCAACTGAATGTTCATACTCCCCTGCAAGAGCTTTAGGTAACTGAGTATGAAAATCTACTCCTAAAATGAAACAGATCTGCTAATTATGTAAAAAGACTTACTATAAATATAGGAGAGAAGAAGAGTGTAAGTCCAAAATGTGTTCAGTAGATAAGCAATTGCTCAGTTCTTCTGCCCTTATCAATCTGGGGAAGCGTTTAATGCTGAGATGGAGTATCAGAGGTGGTTAGGTAGAACAGAGATAAACTTGAACCTAATTAGAAAACATGCTTCACATTATTCATCCACTCTCTAGTAACAGCTGTTTTGAGATATTGCTATAGGGATGATCCCACTGCAATACTGGCTTTTGAAAGCCTTCCAAATCCTGTAAAATGTATTAATCTGTGACGTTCATATGAATAGCACAGACCAATAAAAGCAATTACTTGCTCCTCTTTATTCTGATTCGTTATCTTTGTTTGCTGCGGATAGCCTATGCCAAATATCTATCCATGATACTTTTATGATTTGATTTAAGATTTATTTCTTTATTTTGTTTTTTTTAGTCTATATTTCTAAAGAAAAAAATGGAGGAAACTAAACAGTGTTACTAAATAAGAAAAATATAACTGGCTTCTGCTTCCTTCAATACTCCTTCGGGAAACTCAGATTTGGAGATCTTTGTTAAGCTAGTTGTTGGAATAAAAAAAGATAGAGATGGGAAGGAAAAGGGAGGAAAGATGTTTTTCCAAAGCACTGCAAAATCTGCTACCATCAGAAATGGGTACAAAAGTCAGAGGAGAAGGGGAAAATACTGCATACCATAATTGAGATATAAAGGGGCAGGAGAACTGCAGCAGAGAACCTGGCTGCAGAATTCCTGAGCCAAGCCAGAGGGTATCCTGCCTACTTTGGGTTTTTTTTACATTGATTAAATGTAATTAAGAAAAAAGAGGCTCTTCTGTCTATCCTGGAGTGGCCACACAAACACTAGCAGCTGCTTGGATTTGGGGGGACAAGGGGGAATGGCACCATAGACGATTCCTTCTGCTTTACAGTAGCCAGGATGTTCTCAGAGCTGTTTCGAAGTTGTGGCCAACTCCAGGCTGCCCCACAGCACACTGCTATGGCTCTGCTAAAGCGTAGAGGGGATGCTTAAAATCCCCAGGAGTCCTGTAATGTAACCCTATCCCCTAAGGATATTACCGAGTTCTGCCATGCCATACCAGCAGGGCTGGGGAGGAGGGACAGAAATTAAGTATGCCCAGTCCCACTTCACAGTGATGAGGACATGCAGGCTGCCCCAGAGGGGAGCTCTGGGTGAGACCTCTCCTCCTTGGGAAGCACCTAGAAAAGCCTGAGAAAGATCACCAGCCATATTTTGAAATAATAGAAGCAAGAACCATTTCCTAATAAGCAAAAGTGTAAGGAGTTAGAAGAGAAAAGGACTGCAAAAGGAAGGACGTGGAGAAAGACAAGGGAAAAGCAAGTTCAGAGGGAGCTCTCAGAAGTCTCAGAGCCCCAAGGCTCCTGGCTCTTGCTTTTTTCATCCTTCTAAAGCAGCCACATTGGCCTGGCCGTAATTTGGATGCTAATTTCGCTCCCGCCCCCGCAACACATAATTTGTTAAGAAAAAGGAGGAAAAGGTAGAAAACGTATTGTTTAAAAAGCCTGCTGCCTGTATTCTCCTTCAGAAAGCCAACAAGCCTGAGAGATTACTGCCATCATAGCTACATGGACTAGTACTTCATAAAAACAAATAAATCAGTGACCTGAAGCCACGCTTGCTCAGAATAGAGTCCCCAGCCTTGCTGCCAGTTTTTAAAACCGAAAGATTTGATCCAAAAGTCCAAATGGCTTTGGATCATACCCTAAGCCTGCAGCATATCTTATGTCCCTGGCACTTTGAAACGGCATGTGAGGGGCAACGCTTCCAACTGCCCTGGATCAAAACTCAAACAAATGGCAGAAAGGGAAAGGGGAGTCCAGGACAGGAAAATCTGACAGATGCAAGCCAGTTGGGAGTGCTGTTCTCCATGGACACGGCCAAGAGGACAGGAAAGAAGTGGGCATGAGCAGGGGCGAGAGGGGAGGACATGCTGGCATTAAAAATATAAATAGTTATGTTGCATATCGCGTACAAGGCTCAAAGATAAGTGTTTGCTGCTGACAGGGGTTTTATGGAGGGTATTTTGTTGTGGATTTTTTTTTTTTTTTTAATGCATACATCACATTACCCCAAACTGACAACTCTAGTCAACCGTTATGCCAGAGCAGCAACCATGCAGATCCCCTTCTGTGCATTCTGCTTGCCTGGGCACCCTGACACTTCCTTTATGACAGCTCTGGAGACCTTAGGACATGCTCTCCCTCTAATGCAAACACAAACTCCCAGTAATGCTGATCATCAGCCATCCAGGCAAATCGAGCTTCCCCTCACCCCTCATTTTTTTATTTTTTTGGTCCACAGCAGGTGTCCTTTCACAGGAAATTGGAATCCCATGTCGGTAAGTCACTCAGTCTTTCACTACATGCTGGAGAGGATGACTGATGTTTCTGTCTGCTGGTGCTATTCCTGGTCTGATTTTCTCACAGAACTTTTAGAAAATTACATCCAAAAAGTAACTGTTCATAGTCTGCCACAGAAGGCAAGTGCAGATATAGAGGAATAAAATGCATGACTGGCTTCTCAGATTAGATTCCAGTCATTATTTCAAAACACCTGAATGCATCCATTTGCACCTTGCAAAGTTATACAGAGTCAGATTTTGTGAAGAATCTTCAGAAATTACATGTCCCATCCCATTTACCTGGGAAGAGTACTAGTTCCTAATCCACCTTGGTTCACTTACAAAAAATCCCAGCTCCTGAAGCTAACACCTCAAATCTTTTATTCTATTTCTGGGGCTGTCACCACCTGTAAATTTGGACAAAGCCAGAATTTTCTGAATGACTCATCCCTAACAACTGGAAGCAACAAAAACTCAGCTTCCATTGCAGGAGAAAAGCTAAGAGTACCCCCTAGTGTTCTGGGTGCAGCCCTAAAGTTTGGCCAGACTCTGAAACCAGAGACAAGCCCATTTTAGAATTTGGCCTTCAGTTGCTTGGCTGGCATCCATTGCTTGCCTCTGGATGTTTTAAGTTTGTTGTTTTAAGTTTGCAGATGACTCCAAATTGGGTGGGAGTGTCAATCTTCTTGAGGATAGGAAGGCTCTGCAGAGGGACCTGGACAGGCTGGATCAATGGGCCAAGGTCAATTGTGCGAGGTTTAATAAGGCCAAGTGCCTGGTCCTGCACTTGGGTCACAACATCCCCACGCAATGGTACAAGCTTGGGGAAGAATGGATTGAAAGCTGCGTGGCAGAAAAGGACTTGGGGGTGCTGGTTGGCAGCCAGCTAAACATAAGCCAGCAGTGTGCCCAGGTGGCCAAGAAGGCCAACAACATCCTGGCTTGTATCAGAAATAGTGTGGCCAGCAGGAGCAGGGAAGTGATCGTGCCCCTGTACTCAGCACTGGTAAGGCCGCACCTCGAATACTGTGTTCAGTTTTGGGCCCCTTGCTACAAGAAGGATATTGGGGTGCTGGAGCATGTCCAGAGAAGGGCAACAAAGCTGGTGAAGGGTCTGGAGCACAAGTCTTATGAGGAGCAGCTGAGGGAGCTGGGGTTGTTTAGTCTGGAGAAGAGGAGGCTGAGGGGAGACCTTATTGCCCTCTACAACTGCCTGACAGGAGGCTGTAGTGAGGTGGGTATCGGTCTCCTCCCAAGTAACCAGTGATACAACGAGAGGAAATGACCTCAGATTGCATCAGGGGAGGTTTTAACTGGATATTAGGAAAAATTTCTTTACTGAAAGAGTGGTCAAACATTGGAACAGGCTGCCCAGAGAGGTGGTGGAGTCACCATCCCTGAAGGTGTTCAAAAAAACATGTAGCCATGGCACTTCAGGACATGGTTTAGTAGGCATGGTGGTGTTGGGTTGACAGTTGGACTCAATGATCTTAGAGGTCTTTTCCAACCTTAATGATTCTATGATTCTGTGAAAAGGACATTTGTTGCAGTGTGATTATCTGAACATGCCTCCAAACCATCATAGTACCAAGTGTCACCACTTGCAAGCAGAGTCATTACTCACCTCCTTTGCGATTTAAATATACTCAAGTGTATTTATACCAATGAACTCTTCTTTGCATTTGCCATGGGTTAAGGGTGCTCCCAGTCACCTAGAGCTGCTCAGATGACATACAGAAGTCATTAGGGCTTTGGTAACTCAACAGCTTTTGATGATCTATGGATCTCCTATGAGAGTCATGTGTCTTAATTAATCTGTCAAGTGTTTCAATATCCACAGAGAGAAGGTGCAGTATAATGCAAGAAATTGTTATTTATAATTCTCCCTCCTTTCTGCACAAAAAGCCACATTACCTCAGATTACCTCCTTTAATCACAGCAAAATTAAAAAAAATAGTGCAACTTCTGTTATCTGAATCGATTCCAGACATCTAAGTTTTTTGTCCTGCCAGGTCAGGAGACCAGCAGGTTCTGCCATTAACCTCCTGCTGCGTGAGCACAGCATATCTTTTCGCTCTTCTTGGCTTCTCTTCTAATTCATCTCTCTAGATGTTCTTCCTGTCAGGGTTTGTCACCATGTGCATTTACTAAGTAGTAGCAGTTATTTTGTCAATAACAAAGGAAATTTGCTGTTGATCTTAGTGATAGTCTTAATATACTTTGTCTTCATTGCTTTTCTGGAATAGTAACAACTGGAGGGCAAGTTTAATTTAAATCCAGGGAGGCACATGTAGAATGCGTCACCACCTAGCAGTATGTATGTAGATGATAACATGCCTGGCCAAAAGAGTACTTGCAGTAGCCCATCCATCAAGACTTAAGTTCTAGCAGATACTGCAAATTTAATGATGAAAAATAAAAGCTTAAAATGCCAGGTAGCAGCAGCAACTTACGGTGGAGAAAAAAAAAAAAAGTCATGAAAGCCTGTCACCTAAACAACTTCTTACACTGGAAAAATACCTTCCTGGAGCAAGGCAAGCACATTAATAATGCAGCAGTGCTAGCTGAGGAAAGTGGCTGGTTTGTAAAAGCAATTCCATCTGTAAGGGTCCAGGTCCAGGAAATGGAATCTCAACAGGATAAGCAACACTTACAAGCTCCTGCTAAGATGACTCCTTTAGCAAGCCAGAAAATAACTTACAAACAGGTCACAGCTTGCACTTCAGCAGCACACTTAATACATGTTCAAAGTGCCCAATCTGGAGGGAGAAACACTGTAATTATAGAGACAGTAGAACTTCTGCAGGCCAGGCTGTGAAACGCCCATTGTGGGTCTTTCAGAGCTTCTTCTAGTTTTATAGGGCATGATGTTAACACAAAGCTCAGGGTAGTTTTTATTGCAGACCCTGTAAGGCACACAGATTCATCACCTGTGATTTTTGTGGTTACTGATTTTTGGGATATTTACCTTTTCTGAGAGCCCATTTTGCAATTTTTCTGTGATTTTAGCTGGTCCAAAGATGTTTTGCTATTATTAAGTTATCTGGTTGTCTGTGCTTAGACTCGAGGTGCAGCTCTGTGCTGTTAAAAACAGGAACTGAAATGAAAGGCAGAGCTGTCTGAAGCAATAGAAGATGAGCTGGACTCTTTTGGTTTTCCCATTAATCCAGGGTTCAGCGTTGCCCCTCACCTATTTCTTTTTCCTGATCTGTCATATAAGGTAACAGTTCTTATCCAGCTATCTCAGAAGGAAATTGTAAGTATCATTTTGACACCACTCACTAAAATCCATGTAAATTGCTTTGAGCATAGGAGGCATTAAGATGCTGAGCAGCTTCACTGCTGTGATACCCAACTGGATCCTTACAATGTCTTGCCAATCTATAAAGATGAAGAAAGGATGAAAGCTTTGTTGTTTTGTTGTTTGTTTGGCTTTGTTTTGTTGGGGTTTTTTGTTTGCTTTTTTTTTTTTTTTTTAAAATGGGCTGCATAAGGATTGTTTTCACCTAACATAACACACAAAAGCTCTTGGCAAAATAAAGTCTCTATCCCTAAACATCCTCCAATAAAATTTATATACTATGGAGGGGTTAGTTATCTGCTGTGGGTGCTCCCCATCATAATCAAACACAGGAAAGTGAGGAGGAAGAGAAAAATAAGTACATACATGGAAGACCTCTCTCCAGAGTTACTAGGTGGCAATTTCTTCACTGTAATTTTCTCTAGCAAGCTGGATTATGTTTATTACTCCACTATTTGGTGAGTGTACTTGCCATTTTAATTGGCCTGCTCACTGCTTTATAACACATGAAGAGGGTTCTTTTTTGTATTGCTACACACACTAGAGCTTAGCAGCAGAGAACAGCTTTTCAAAGAACGACGCAAGCATGCTACATGGGCCACCAGGTGTACATACCACAGTGCTTGAATGTGTATGTCATTGCTCAGAATTACACAGCCCTGAGCAAAACACAATCCAGTCATGGTTTGTTTTCCTGTCAGGAAGCTGAACAGAGAACAAACATGAGACTCTCATAAAAAGATAATGCAGCTTTTCTAGCTATAATAAAAACAAACAAGCAAATGGGATATGTCCCACCACTTATTTACACTCCAATTCATTTGTGTATACCCATGGCTTCACAGTACGTTCACAGATAGCCCACCTTTCTCTGCTGTTCCCCTACCACACACTGCGTAGAAATCACCACTTCAATTCCACGCTGAGCCTCTGTAGCTCTTAGTCACTTCCGTGCTGAACTCATCATTGCTAGAAATTCTGCTGTGGCTTCAAGGAAAATTAAGGAGAGAACATTTTTGTCAAATGGAGTCACACAACAGTTTATCCAATGCAGAGCTTCTCACATAATTGTGTGACATGAATTTGCTGTGGCAATATCTGCAAATATGCAGGATGCTGGGAGATGATGGATGGTATTGGGCAGAAGGCATTCAAAATGAGAAGCTGTAGATCAGGGGTAGGTGATCGAATCTCTGTGTTGTGAGATGAGGTCTGGGGGGTCTGAGGACTGCTGAGGAGTTGCTGCTTCCACTCTCAAATATTCATTTCTGTGCATACAATTGCAGTAGTTCTGGTCCTGTTTCAGTGACCCTCCTCCCCACACCATCACCAATTCCAATTTAGCAAGGCTTAACAAGGCTACAATATGCTGGGAAAACACAGGACTTCTCCAGGTAACAGCTAGGAGGGCTGACTTGCCTTAGACTCAGTGGAAGATCAGTGCAGACGGTTCTGATGCTTCATTAGTGAAAAAGGATACATGAGCTCAGGTAGAGCTGTTAAGCTTAGATATTTCTCCTAGTTTATTGAGATGATTGGTACACAGGCAAAGTATTAGCTATGAAGTTTCTGCCTTCTGCTACCTGCTGTCAAATGTCCTAGTTTGGCTAGTGAAAAACTATTGCCAGCTGTAACCTAATAAAGAAAAAGGCCTTGGACTTTGCATGTGTAACAAAAACCCGTCTGAATGACACTATAAACCTGCTGTTGCAGCATTTGTTCTCTCAAGGCTATATAGTTCAGCATAAAATGGAGGACAACAGAGGAAGATACAGGTATCTTTGTTGCACAGACCTACAAACGTATGATATCCAGTATTTTGAAACTGAAGTCAACAATACCAAGTTGCTATATGAATTGTGAAGTTGGAATTGTTTAGCATGTATTGTATACGTATCTCTGCTTTAACTCTGCCTCTCTCTTTCCCTGCAAAAATCAACAACTGCCAACTCCCCACCTCCCTCCCACCAGGAACTGGCCACTTTCTTCCATCACTGGCATTACCCAGTCCTGAGCGTGCCCAGGAATTTCACTGCCTGACTCACTGATGGTACTTCTTAGCAGTCCCTCACAAATATGGGACATCATGTTCTGCCCTCAGGAGACCCACAGCATGAGAGTCAGGAACCTAGTTTAAAAGGATAGGTATTCCCCTACCATGAGGGGCCACTATTTCTGGCTGGCTATATGTATTTGAGTGCATATTCCCTGGCAAAATAAGGTAGTGGAGAGGGGATGAAACCAGGACTTACTTGTTGTTCTAGCCCTCAGGCCCGGTAAAACCAAATATTTGACAGCTACTCTTCAGAAGGGAGACAACTGACCAAACTGCTAGGTTTGGGTAGTGGTTTATAAAGATACCTCTGTAATCTCTTGCTGTCTTACCCAAAAGAATGACAAATGGCATCCACTAGTTCTGCTCTCATAGGATACCAAATTTCCATTTCAACAGATAGATGTGGGGTTTCCAGAGTTCCCTGCCACATTTGCATATGGAAGAGCTCTGGCTCCATTACAGACCACAGGTTTATTCCAAGTGAATTGCCCAACCTTTTCACTCATTACCAACATGCACCCAGTGCATTACACAAAAATGTCTCTCCATCTCCCCAGCAACTCATGTTTCGGTATCACTTCAACAGCCTACAAAACGTAGCTAATTCATTACAGGTAGAAAGGATAAACTTTCCATGCACTGCAAAATCAATGTCAAACACATGACAACAAGAAACTGAGAAAGGGAAAACCTATAGACTGAGTTCTTATGAGTGAGTCTGGCTCAATAATGAAAGGTTCACAACTGTTCTAGTGACTGCAAACAGCTTTGGACAGAGCATACAATTCACTGCTCCATGGACACCAGAAGTTGAATTTTCAATACACTGAAACAAGCCACAAAATATCTACCAATTTCAACAGCAGCATGATTCTGGCCTAGGTGGATATTTTCTCTGAAAGGAGGAAAATATGACAAGAATAATAGTCTTGCAGCTAAAGTACTGAACTCCAAAGACTTGCATGTAGCTCCTGAGTCTGCAAGAAGCTTCTTATTTCACCCAGGAAAGTCACTTCAGTCTAAAGTAATCTCCCCTGGGGTGCAATTAAAAAATATATATACTGATAAATTGCAAAAGTAATGACTTACATGGGTTTCTTATTTTCCCATGTGAATAGGAATAAATTGACAGTAGAAAGCATTCCTTAAATTGTCTTCATATGCTTCTAACCATGTAGTTCTGTGCAATGAGCAGACAGATTCCATTATGTTTTTTCTTTGGCCACTTCAGAAGGAACAACTTACTTCTTTTCCCAAGTTTAAAAAAAAAAAAAAAAAAAAAAAGGTATGTTCACTCTTTTGTAAGTATAACCCTCTATGACAAAAAAGTATATTATGAATATCTTGATGCTCAAGTTAAAAGGACAGCCTGCCAAGAAAATTGCGAACATCCAGTTTGCAAAGTCTTTAACTATTTCCATAAGATCTATTCTGCACACCAGCAAAACTTGAATTTTCCCAGAATAAAGCCAGTGAGCCAACTCGCAAACACAGCATATGCATGTACAATTTGTCCTTGCTCTCCCACCAGTATCACCACTCACTAATAGCTACTTGGGAATTGATTTCCTGTGGGGATAAATTACCTTCAATTATGATACTCCTGTTATCTCCCCAACCTCCTTTGCCACCATAATTTGGTCTGATGTGGACATTGGGGAGATAAAACATACACACATAATTTTAAGCGCCCAGTTGAAAGCTGCACCCTGAATGCTGCCTTAAACACAACAAAGTGCTTTCCGGAAATCTGCTGGATTTAGGATCATAATGAGGATAAAAACTAAAGCTATGTCTTGACCAAATTCATTGGACAACCATTTTCTTTTAAATAAGTTACAAGCCTACAAATGAAATAGTGACATGAAGCTTCTATTTTTTTCCAGTCTCACCAGTTCTCTAAATAATGAGTCAGGGGAAAATAAGCCAGCAAGCCCTATCCTTTTTTGGAGACTCAAGATCCTTAGAGGTGCATAAGAGTGTTCTTGTTCTAATTTCAAAACAGCATGAAATGGACTACAGAACTTTTTTTTCTGAATGGCCCTAGATTCAAAACATGTCTAACAGGGTACAGATACTAAAGACTGATGTTTGCATTTTCTTTTACTGTCCCATTAAGCTGTACCATTAATGCAGCAAATGAATAGAAGCATCATAAGCCACAGTGCTCCGCTATTTAGAAGTTGGCTGGCTCCTGCTCCATTTACAACTTCTATCTTAACAGAATTTTCAAAGAAACAGACTTAGTGAATCATGTTTAGTCATGCCTGAATGCTCACTGACACTGTAGCTTAAAAGCAATACCTGCTCTCAAGGGACATTTTTGCTGTATCTATGTTCCACGCTAAGTTCAGGGTTGTGTTTATTTGTTTCCTAGAAGCATGTACACTTCACTAGTGAACAAAACCAATTTAATCCCTGCATCTCAGTCCTCCCCATCCATAAATGGGAATTAATGCGAGCCTATCTGTTTTGTAAATCATTTTGAGATATGCTCATGGGAAAATCTGTTTAACACAAAACTATTAATCTTTGCCACTGATTTTTAGGGGAAGTAGGAGCAGAACCATGTCTTTTTCTTTTCCCCTCTCCAACTACCTGCCATTCTCCCCCTTAAATTAGGTCAAAAACTTACAAGTAGTCAAGTGCAAAAAGTTATGAGTTGAAACTGAGAGGCCAGTTCTGCAATTTGACTCAACACCATAGTTCCACTGGACTGAGGTTTGTGTGTGCAGATCAGAACCTTCCTAACAGCGTGTGACACAAGAAACAAAGTGATAGGCCTCATTAATATAAATCAATATGCACTACTACCAATCTTTCAGACACACAGTCTCAAGTTGGGCTTTTACTCAGGAATCCTGCTGCCTCATTACACCTGGCTCCAGGTACGGAAACTGACAGCAAGAGTGTGACATTCAGTGCCAGCAGGAAAAGGGTCCCAAGTATCCCAGTAGAGTTGCTTCTACTAAATATGCTGCCAGTGTGGCCTTACAACTGAAAAAACTGATTTCTAGAGAGGATGACTGAATACCAAAACATAACACTGGTCTAAAAAGCTTTCAGGAATGCTTTGTTTTCCCACTAATGCATTGTTTTCCAACCACTAAGAGTTTTTCTTTAACTTCAGTGTAGCTTGGTTGCATTTGATGTTCTTTTCACACAAACATATCCCTGACCTGTTTTTTTTCTTTTATTTAAAGCAAAGCCCATCATAATGGATGAAAAAAGCCACTATTTTCTGACATCTGGTAGGCAGCCTCACGCATTTGAGATTCTACAAAGCATTAATATCAAAAACTTTCAGAAACATACCTTGTGCAATAGGTTTTTAGCAGACTGAAAATTAAAGTGGCACTTGCAAACAGTAAAGGCATAAAACTGACTAATCCAATTCCATGGTGCAAGGAACAACTGGAGCAACTGAGGGCGAGGGGTGTGAAGGGAGAGCCAGCCGCATCCTTCGCTGGGGCATCACGGGGAAGGTGGGCTGAGGATCAGCTCAGGGCATTCCAGCAAGCAATGCAGATGCCATTGGGTGCAAACCTGGCCACAGGGAGACTCTGTAATCATCCTGTAAGTCTCAGTGGCATGTTCTAGATGATTATGTGAAATGCTGGTGAAGATTTTACCTTAATATGCTTTCTCTGCTTTGATAGTGTCTATTTTCAAGCAAGTTATATAAAAAAGGATTATTTTTCATTTCCCATTCTTTTCCCAGTGAAAACCACAGAAAACCACATCTCAACATACCTCCGCCTATGGGCAGTCCTTGCTCAGTGCACAAGACAGTCCACTATTGAGCATATACTATTTGGAAGTTATAAGTTGTCAAGGAAAACATCCAAGGATAGGGAATAATCTCACTCAGTTTCTTATTCTCCCATTTAGGAGTTAAAAAAAAAAAGGTAAGGAGCAGAGGGTAGATAAAAAAATTGTGTCAAATCCTAACTCAGTTCAGGTACCTGCTTTTCCTTTCAGTCTTACTCCTATTTCTCCCAAGTAGTATTTATTTGTTGCCAAGCAGCAGAAAGCTAATTAGTGCAATGTCATGTTTCCTTGTTGTCATCACTTGCTCCTTCCCACTTACATGCACACTGCTCCTCAACTCAGCTGTATAGAATGAAATCCCAGAATAAAGAGAAAGGGAAATTGGCTGCAAGAAACAAGAGAATTGAAAGCACAGTCTTGTCAACCTACAGAAACACCCCCTCCCTCAAAGCACTTGCTCTTATTAGTAAAAATCACCCCTTAAGCTTTGGCCACAAAACACACAGTAACATCTCTAGCCAAGCAGCTGGCAGGCTCGGGCTCTGCTGCTAACCTACCCACCAAACCAGTCAGCTGAAAGCTACAGCAGGTATTCCCACAGGGCATACAGTCACTGCAGTACTGGTGAAGCTCCTGTTGAGGGCAATTTAGAGAATTCAGTATTTGTGCTGCAGTGCACATAGGAAAAAAGGGCTGTCAGAAAAACCTAACAACAGCTTATGTCAATTCATTTGCTAGAATGAGAGAGATGCCTTATTTTAAAGTTACCCACTATAAACCATTGAGACACAGCATCTTTTCCCCATTTTGTATTTCTTTACTTCCCCACAATAGTAATCTTTTTCAAAGTGGTGGAAAGCAAAAAGATTTTGTCTTCCAAGATACAGATACAGACTAGCTTTGAATCAGCACTCTTCTTTTTAACCCAGCAATACATGTCCTTGGTATCGTAAGAAGAACGTATTGCCTTCTCAGAAGGATCCAGTCTATTTCTGTATTTGAAATAGCAGAAGGTCCTAAGAACAAATACTACTCCCCTTTCACACACACGCACAGATGAAAAAGGCATCCCAGAATCCAGAAACTGACTGAACATACAAATCACAAAGAGAAGGGGGTTAGAGGATCAAAATAAGGCAGACACAGCAATGCCAAGCAGAGACTGACTGCATTGGAGACTGAGTTAACATTCTAGTTACACCACACCAAGAAAGGTGGTTTTCCAGCTCCCGCAGCCACCATTCTTTGCCATTAGCCATGAGGCTCTAGTTCTCTGCACTGTTTTCCACCCCTAGCACTTTTGCCAAATGCTAGAAAATTATGATAAACCAGACGCTTTATCTGATTTCTGCTTACAAGACTGTGGCCTAAAAGAGTCAACACAACAGCCATTTATAACCTAGAAAAATCAACAGTTAAGAAATTCATTGTGTCAGGAGTGGAAGGAAACTCCAGTGTTGCCTTTCAGCAGGACATCAGCAGTTAACCTCTCTTTTCATAATTGCTGACATACCACCTTGCACTACATGAGGTTTTTTTGAAAAATACAAAGGCGGGTGTTACAAAGTAACACCTCTCTGCTTTCTCCTTCCCCATCTTTGACCCAATTACCTCCTATTTTAGCTCTGACCACATCACATCCAGGGTCCCTGGTCCACGGGATTAATGAAACCAGGCCACTTCCCAAACATCTCCCAAGTAACAATGCCACTTGGCATTTTCAAAGCCTAGAGAGGAAAGTTCAGCCACATGGCTACCATTAAACCTAAATGAAAGCTGGGAAAAGAAACCCTCTAGACAATGTTGAAAATACTTAACCCCAGAGAGCAAGTCAGAAATTCAAGTCCAATGATAAGAGCACGGCACTGTAATAAACGCATTGCATGATACTTCCTGCATTCATGAGCCACTGAATCAATCTTGGTATTCTTCATGTTGAGGCAGCTCAACTATCTTGATACAGCTCCCTGTCTGGCAGGCAATGGAGAGGGCTGGGTAAGTGCAGTGTATCTGTCAGTTGCAGCAGACAAGAACATCTTGTACTTGAGCTGCTTGTTGAGTAGGTTTGAAAGGCAGACAAACCGGCAGACTAATTAGATTTTTTAAACTGTGGTATTGAGAAGTAAAATCCTTGTAACATGCTCTCAATTTAAACACGCCTGTGCACCATACCAAACTGTCCCCATCAATAATAACAATAACATTTAAGCTTCAAATCAAACATTAGGGAAATGGTTAATATTCAAATTTAAAAATATTCTGATCTAAACTGAGCTTTGAAGAGATCCCAGAATTCCCTATCTTTATTTTTTAGGCAATTGTCACTAAAACCAAAAGATACCTCTGCAGGCTGGAAAAACTGAAAATAAAATGACAGATTGAACCAACTCAGTATATACATCTTTGCTAAGCAACTGACTAAAGAGGTAAAAAAGTAGTTTGCAATGATCTGAAAGGCACTTCGAGCAAGGAGGGAAAAGCTGAGCAAAACAAAGTGGCATGAAAATAGGAGTAATTGGATGAAAGAGCATGATGCGGCCAAAGAAAAAAACAAACCAAAACTATTCCACTCTAGAATTCTGCCTTAAATGAAGAGAAATTCATCCCTTATAATCCCCTGAATAACCCTGGAGAGGCCTCCCAGTTGCAGCAGAATGTACAAAATACACCTTTCAGCATTTCTGACTTCTAAGACTTGCAAGAATGATGTCTCATCTGATATGCCGAAAACCTAGGGTTAAAGCAACACCTATTAACCGATTTGCTCATCTTTAATACTAATGGGAGTTGTGTACACATGTGAAGAATTAATAGGATTTTCTGAGCAAGCAGCAAGGAGAATGACTCATGCTAGTGGTCATTACACAAGAACACTGAGAGGACCGTAATGTCACGCTCATGAGCAAGCATACGTTGTTCGGGGAAAATAAGCCAAGCACCTTCAAAATCCAGTGGCTGTGTTAAATCCCATGGCATCTGCCTAAAGATCTATGGGGTTTTAAAGGCAGCTTCATAGCCTTGCCAGTCTTACTGCACTGCTGACACCACTACTCAAAATAAAAAAATGTGAGGAAACTTTCTACAACTCAGCTTTTCAGTAACTCAGAATCTTACTTGGTTTCAGACTGTAAGCTTCTGCATAACTATTGAAATAACATGGCTACAAACACAAGAAACGAATGCAGCAGGCACTGCATATTTCTGCAGAGCTAGATTTTGCTCCCCTCCCAGTGAGATGCCTGCTACATGTACCCAAATGAGTCATCTGTGCAGGGGAAATACCTCTAAATTAGCAGATTAGGAACGGCAGATCATACAGACTTGGGCACAGTGTCATGGCTATACTCCTTTCAGATCCAACCTTTCTATGCACATGCAGTGCTGATGACCTTGGGCTGCATGTCTCAATACATCCTTCCAGAGTCAAGTAGCTCAGAGTCTCAGCACAATGCTCCACTTGGACAAAAAAGCATTCTCCTACAAGGGTCTACTTTTCCTTGTGCACACAAGCCAGTGGCAAAGTCTGCAAAGTGGGGAGTACAGATGGGGGAGAGAAAAGCAAAGGCACATAGCACTGGTGCACCCACCCAAGCTAGCAATGTTTCCAAGGCATGGTCAGAAGGCAGGTCCTGGCCTTTGTTCCACATCCATACCAGGACACAGCTGTGTAAACCTGTCGCATGACTTACACTGAATTATGCAATCCTTAAGTGTTTGCCAATGAGCAGAGGCTACCACAAATTATTAGCGAAAACAATCTAATACGGGGAAATCCTGAATAAACATGTCCTGTTTTAATAATAGGCAAACCATACTTTTGGGCCAAGAAATTATGCATGTTATCCCAGGAATAAAAGTTACTGAGCTATAAAAAAAATAACAGGTCCACTACTAGTATTGGAAAAGACAAAACCTAGGAATACACTTGTTTGCGTAAGTTGCAGTTGATCTCATTTGGTAAGACTATAAATGGCCTAATTTGTTTTTAAAAGTAAAATCAATTGTAAACTTATTTAGACCAATTTACCTGCCTGCCTGTTGTACATCACTGGGCCTGTATTGATTGTTTGAGATGGAACTCATTCCAAATTGTATTGATTTAATTCATTAGCAAATTTTTAGCGAAATATATTTTGTGG
Source organism: Gorsachius magnificus (assembly GCA_034008185.1). Lineage (NCBI taxonomy): Eukaryota > Metazoa > Chordata > Aves > Pelecaniformes > Ardeidae > Gorsachius > Gorsachius magnificus. The sequence goes on along the minus strand of CM067086.1, from coordinate 7,573,162 downwards.
TTTCAGGGCAGAAGTACATAAAGCTCCATTTAGAAACTGCAGGACTGGAGTGGGGGGTATTGGGAGGGGGCTAGGGTTTCCCCAAAGAATAAGATTTACAACCACGGATAATGTAAATCATCTGTTTCAGATAGAAGAACCATTTTCTAAACAATAAATAAGAAAAACTCTGAGAGGAAAAAGTCTGATACATTGATGGGGAAAAAAAATCCAGTTGGTGAAATAAGAATGGGGTGAATAATTCATAAATAGTACAGTGTATTGGTTGTTTTAACAGGCATTTTGATTTATGGATTTAAGTGCCTAAAATAGCTCAACAATTTATAAAGCATCTTAAAATCAACAGATCATGAGTAGAGTTGTCTGGCTTTACAGCAAGGCAGTTGAGCTGCATTTGTTACCTTGGTAACTGAAGGTACCTCAGTTACCATGGCTACAGCTCCTTTAAAATATGCTAGGCAATTCCGCACTCCCCAACTTTCACGACTATTTTGAAAAGGAAAAAAAAAATCCTAGTACTATGTCAACACTTGCATTGAGACAAAAGGTCTGTAAAATATGAATTTTCTCAGCCCACAAGGCCAGGTTAAGAATAGGCTAATTCTTCTGCTGCAAATCTTTAGCTCACTGAGAGACTGTGTCATGAAGAGCTTGATCGTCACATACTCAGTACGCTTCACATCAAAAACCAGCTGTACTGCTCACTGGAAGAAACGGTGCAGAAATGGCCTCCTACCACGTTGCAATTCCTCTGTCTACCGAGGTTCCCCACAACAGGGCAGCTGCCTGGATTGATTAATGAAACGTGGGAAAAGAGAGTCAGAAATCCTGGGTTCTTGTTTCTGAGGCAAAGGAGGTGGCAACAAGGAGTGCATTCACCTCCCCTGACTCCAGTCAGTACCCGAGATAGGCTTCCTATACAGTCCAGAAAGGACAGCTTTATGCAGGAAACAATTTACTCCACTCAAATCAGCATTTTCTGAATTACCCTGAGGTTAGAGGGGCATGTATGTTGCTAAGTTGCAAGTAATGTGTTTAAGGAAGCTGCTTGCACCTAATGCACCAAGATGAGAAAAGGGCTTTTCCACCTTTCTGAAAAATTGTGCAGCTTGATCTGAAGCACAGGGCATTCAAGGAGAAGGTCACGATGGGAAGCTGCCTCTTTCTCCTCACTGAGGTTATACTTCAAGTTAAATATAAAAATACTTATTTCTCAATCAGAGCTTGAAGTAAGTTTTTAAAAAATAACCACAAGCTTTGATTTTGGCACCTTTTAATTACCCAACTAGCTCTATGTTTTAAAATCATATTTAACTTTTCCTGCCTGGGAAGCAGTTTCTTGTGCTCTCCTATGACATTCACTTGCACACAGTTCATGCCCTAAGCAGGCCTATGGCAGCACACAATTGCCAAAATCATTCAAGAATTAGAAATGGAGTGGGTGAAAATAACTCCTCTGGGGCAAATGCTATTTTCCATCCTTGCTGCTAACAGAATACCTAGGTTGAATGCCAAGTCCTGTCTTTCTCCTCCGTTCTTTGACCACCCCCAGCCCCCTCTCCCCCACCTCTTTGTTTTCTGTAGCTGACTCTATTCACCTTACTTACTACCCACAAGTCTATGAATTGCTTTTTTCAAGCAAGTCAGCATTATAGACCACTCTTTATTTTTAAATACCTTATTTCTAAATAGGTTTTTGTATGTTGTATGTATAATAGGTGTTTGCCCAAGCTCCTCTTTAAGCAAAGAAGGGCATGCTGCAGAAAGGACACGGGACAGCAGTCTCTCTCACATTCAGGAGAGAAAATACAACTCATCCAGACATTTCCAGAGAGAAATTAAATTCTTGGAATCAATACACGTCCAATGACAGTTCATTTCACCCATTTCCCCTTAATTTTTTTATGCAGTTTTGTGCCTATTATATAGCAATACTTGCTAGGGAAGAGTTCCAAAAGTGATTAGTGATTTCTGGTGATTCACAGTTAATGACTCTCCAAACCAAAATCTCCTTAAGGGCCAGATTTTCATAAGCTGACAGTCTGATTCTGTTAAAATATCTGATGAGAAATCTTAGTGTTGAGGACTTCAGTGTCTTATGACAAAATGCTGAAATCATTAGAAAGGGTAGTGGAAAACTTCTCAACCTTCTCCAACCCAGAGTAGCCATTTCTAAAGGTAATGAAGTAGCAGACTTGCAAAAAGAACAAAACTCTGAGACCCTACACCAATATACAGCACTGTGCCCCGTCCCCGTCGCGTCCCCTGTCCCCATTTTTTTTATACACGCACCCCCCACCACATTTGCTATGTGTTGGGATTCAGTGCATTGCAAGGTTAAAAGGAAGAGCATGGCTGAAAGACTGAGCTGGAATTTCATGACCGGATGGCTTTGAACTCTGCAAACACAAGTTCTGGGGGGCTGAATCTTGGCCAACAGCCACAGTAACCTAACAACAGCTCAGCACTCAGAATATGACAGTCTTATCCATCCCTGTGGAAGTCTGGATATTAAGACACATTTTGAACGATATCCCCTAATTTTGCCCAAATCTAAGACTTCAATACTAGTAGCTGTGTAGTCAAAGTTAAAACAACATGCTTGAGAAATACAGTCTCTATCCTGTGGAACAGAAGTATTATCTACTTGTTTTGCCTTCCAAAACAGTTGCAGGGATCAATACCTGTATTAACCTTTCAACAGCACTTTCAAGGCATAACGAGTTCTATGCTGTTAAGTGCTATGCAATATTTCAGGTTCTTCAAAGTGCAGGTAGATGCATAATATTCAAAGCAAGCTATTTCAAATGAAGGATACTTCCTTTATGTTGGAGGACAGAATTCAGAAACTAAGTTGGTTCTTAAACCACAGTTTACATCATACTTGCATGTACACTTAAATAAACTAAAAAATTGCAAACAGACCATGGATGATATAGCTAGAATGCAGCAAGCAATAACAGATGAGAGGATCCTATTATCCCACAAGATGTTGAGTGTACTGCAGGACACAAGCTAAACACAATTGCATAATATTGCTAGCAAACCTCTTAAAAATACTGTAAATTCCTTTCATCTTATGCAGAAAACAATTTTCCTCTAGGTTAAGGCTATGACTTACCTTGTGTTCCTTTTCTAATTTTTCCATCTTTCTTTTAACCTTGACTGCATGAGAGGTTGTTTTTAAAGTGTTTGCTTGTTGCTTATGCAATATACCTCGCAGTAGGTCTTTAAAGGACTCCTTCTCTCAGTAGTACTGAGCCTTTTACAGCCCCAACCAAGAGGGGTTAATAGAGAGAGGTACTTAGCACCCTAGCACCAGATGAGATGGTGGCTCTCACAGTAGCTACCTGCAAAGGGCTGTTAGGAGCCCTTGTGAACTGCCATGAGCAAGATAACAATGCTGTGCAATCAGCCCTGGAGCACTACACCTGGAAATCCTCTCTCTGCAAGAACTTCACAGCTGCTGACATTGAACTGGCTTATGGGAGGGGTGATCACTACGCATAACTGATAGCCAGGTTAGTATCACAGGTGTTATATGTGACTCATCAATTTAGCCTTACAAATGTAACAATTAGGACAAATTATTTTTTAATTGCTCTCAGGCATACAAGCACAGAGTTTTTGCATGGCTGTAGGATGCTCTAGTGTAGCTAGACTGGGTATAGCAAAGTAGGAGAAAAAAATTTTACCAGGGAAAAAAAAGGATGATACAACCCTCTCCTTTAAATCAGGATAGTGCTGTCAGCAGGGGGAGTGGGACCGTGCATTAACTGCCCTGCACTGCATACCACGATAGGTGCTTATGGAGTGGCAGGTGCCCTCATGAGTTTAGGTTGTAGCTGTCCTGTTCTTACTGAGGTTTTCTATGGTCACAGTATGCCTTTTAATGACTGGAAGTCCTGGACAGGCACATGAATTGCCACAGTATTTCAGAGATACCTTCGTGGACAAAAAAAGAACTAGAGCTTCTGTGCCAAGCCCAAATTGATTCTTTTTATGTAGGCAAACTCAAACTCTGGAAGGCATCTTTGAAATGTAAAGTGCTGCCTAAGTTCAGAACAGTTACTAGAACATCCTAGAAAATAGGAAACCCAACTAGCATTATCAAGCTCTGCAGCAAAAGGACATTTTACTTGTTTTTCACATACATGAACAATAATATCTTAAGGCAGAGATATAGACACTATTAAAGGAGTTTAAGAAGACACCCCCTAGCATACTTACAATAGACTAAGGTGCTCACTATTGAGAAAAAAATACCTTTCCCTAAACATCATATATGTACTTGCCCACAAACCAACCAGTGGAATCTAACCATGAATAAAGGAAGAAAGAGCCATTTCCCATGAGTCATAAGGAAAAAAAAAAAAAAAAGAAAAATTTATTGGGGAAACAAAGCGCATGATCACCTGAATTGGGGACTAGCACAAAGGGGCCACCTTTTGGATCCAATTGTTTACTGCTGGCACATTTAAGAATCAAGCCACAGAAACATAAGCATAAACATTCTCCTCCTCAGAGAGTCAGTAGAGATGTTGACAAAAGAGGGTGATGAAATGCCAGGTATCACCACCACAGCCCCTTCATTCACTGGCACGGTAAATTTGGAAACACAGCAGCAAATGGATCTGTAGGTCGGAGACTATAGCAAGTATATATCTTGTACCTGGGAAGGAGTGAAGCAGAACTCCACAAAGGGAAGTTAGTAGTAGTAAAAGCTGAGGCAAGAATTTGCGCTGCAGAGGGCTTGTGTTCAGTTTTTGGAATTGGAATCAGAGTGTGTCTTGTGCAGAAACACTGCACAGGAGATCAACCTGCATTCAGACAGTAGAAGCAAACCTCCTGTCCATGGCATGGTTACTTTACAGGGCAAAATACCTGGAAGCCCACACTGCATCCCAAGTGCTGGGAGCAAGGCAGGTGATCCTCTTGGCTGGCCCCGAGTCTGTCCTCCTGGTAAAGCCTTCTTCCAGAGAATGGTGTCCCAGCACGGTCCCTCTCTGCCTGGGAGAAGCAGTCCTGGCAGACCTGGAAGAGAGGAGAGAGGCTGTGGCTAGAAGAAGGAGAGGCAACACAGGACAGGAAGAGCCCTTCCTCTCCTTGCTTACAAGAGTAAAAGTCCTGGAAACACAGTGTTGCAGAGAGAGTCACAGGAGGGCTTTGAGGCTGCAGACATGCCATAACACTGAGGCCACTTCTGTAAAGCTTCTGGTCCCCAAAAACAGCCTCCATATTCCTCTGGGTGGCAGGTCCCTCCCATTCAGGGGGTTCTTCTTAATCCAAGGCCACCCCTAGTAATGGTAGCTACCCTGGCAGGGCTCTGCACAAGAGAGGAGAATGGGCAACTTTGCCAGTTCTGCTACAGCGAGGCATCCCCACAGTCCTTGAGACAGGTATTAGATACCTAATTAGAATCCTGCATTTTGCAGCATTACCATGAATATATGGATAACCATTCCTAGGGCAAGAGATCCTGTGTTGCAAGCAACATAACACCTTATTCTTGAAGAGTAAGAGTACTCTTGAAAAAAAACAGTCAGCACTCACTGAGTTCAATACCCTCAATCTCATTGGTCTGAGCCAAGACAGACAATATGACAAAGGCTATTTTGGAATTTGCCTCCAAAAAGCTACCACAGTTTTATAAGTTATTTTGTCACTAATTTGGATATCTAAAATGGCTCGTAGCCAGTCAAAACCTACTATTGGCAAAGATTGTTGTCAGTGGAGATTTTGTATGAGCGAGGATGCTCCCATCCTGTGCATTATCTTTGCACAAATTAAGCTGTGCAATAATCTCTGCCTAACTGGGGAATGAAAACATTCTTTGCTGTCCAAAATATTTGCTCATTTGCTTTAATAGTTGTTGGAGTTTCTTAATGTTTTATAACAACTGACTGAAGTGATGGGACCAGATAATTTAGATTTAGGGTTTGTAGAGCAAAGGCGCAAAAGGTCTCAATATTTTGTCACACATTCAGACCGTCTAGGAGCTTAGCAGGGCTTTTCTGCTACACACCGCACAATGGTAAAGAATGGCCATAATGCTTTAAAAGCACAAACTGGTAGCTATGGCTTAAGCTAAGTGAACACTATGGGAGGAAAAGTGTCTATGACACACTGCTCATCATAATCTGGAAAACAAAGAAGTTCATGAAAAAAACGTTTTCACTGAATAATGTGAAATTATCTAAAATGAAGCAGTCATTGAAATGCCTGGGCTCTAACACCTCGTTTTCAGCCACCTTGTTAAGAAGCATGGCTTTTCAGGGACTACATCATCTGACATCCATCCACATAAACTGCAGTGAAAACAGGAAATCCTGAGCTCAACATTTAGTGGCACCAAAGGGATCCCAGAGCTTCTAGTTTTTCAGAGTGATGAGTTAATTTTGAGTGCTTCAGTTCTGAAGTGCTCAGCTCAACTATCAGAGGGTAAACACTCAGCTGCTCCCAGAATTTAAAACTCTTTGGAACATCTCTCGCAGAGTGGTCAGAAACTGAGGTTTCAAAAATCCATGGTCAAATACGAAAAAGGCTGGTCTGTGTCTCCAAAAGGGAATTCTACCACAATTACTTTTGCTGCAATATGCTTTGGGAGAGAAATTGGATTAAGGACCCCACCATCGCAGGCACTGCAGACCCAAACTGCTCACCTCTGGGGGCTGAATGCCTTCTGGATCTTCCCCTTAGTCCTGCTCAGGAACTGCCAGCATCCCATTGACTGACACACCCTACAGGCTATTGGTGAGTGCATGTGGAAGATGTGCAGTTAGATTTCACACCCTGGGTTGTTATGTAGCCAGCCTACCCACATTTTAAACTGATAAATATTTGACAGCTGCTTATTTTAATTTGTCTTGAAGCAGAAGCATTATTGTCTGAATACAAACACGATCTGGAATACACTCCAAATATCTTGGCTTAAAAACCACAGGGAGAAAAGTCAGCCTTTTATGTTAGGTTAGGGAGATCTGTATTCTGGACAAAGCCTCACTGTGTGGATATTTCACTCAATACTTCCACACACTGGAGTGTTTGCTCTTGCAAAAAAATAAGCAAGAAGGGCATGCTCTTTCTAACGGAGCTGGAGACTACCAAGCACCCTCTGCCTGCTTCATACCTGTAACAATTTCATTCGTCCAGTGCTGGTGCACAGCTGAGGTTGGTAAACCAAACCCACTCAGGCTAGGTCCTGAAAGGATACAGAAATATGTCTCCTGATCTATGAAAGGCTTCTAGCACCACTCTAAAAGCAGGTTTGAGAGAGGCTGTACTCCTTATAAGCATGAGCATGCGAATTAACCCACCTTTGGGCAAGTCCCAGTGCAGCTGTAGCAAAAAGGGAAAAAAATAGTCTTGCTCCTCCACAGAGTCCCAGGACTCATGCAGCCTACGGCTGAATTCAAGTCAAAGGAATGCCTAAGTCAGCAACTTGGGGGGGGGGGGGGGGGGGAGGAAGCACACTTGTGTATGCATGCAAGAGAGTAAAACCTGTCACATTTCCAAAAATCAAAATTTAAGGCTTGGTCAGAGATACATACCTACCTTCATCTGGCTGCACTTGATCCTAACCATGAGCATGTGTGTGATTTTTTTATTCAGTTTGGAAGAATTAAAATAAAAATTACTTATAAACCATAGGAAGCCTCAAGACTAAGCTGATTTTGCAAGTCTTTGGGTTTTCCCAGCTGGATTCTGCCTAGCTCTAGTCAAGAATTCCCCTTTGTGAAGGAATTGCATAAGAGATGCCTTTTCTCTTCCCATGAGGAAGGACTGGCAGCAAGTCAGAGAAGAAAGAAGTGTGATTTTCCCTGGAGATAAAATAGCATCCAGAACAAAGTTGGTGATGTGAGATCCTGAAAATCCTAATGCATGGCATTACCACCACTCATTGCTACAAAGCTCTGCTTTTCAGCTTAGAACAGAAAGTGTACAGAGTCCAAAAACTAAGAGAAAAAGGCTGAAAAACCTAGCAAAAATGGGCAGTTAAAGTTCCCTGGTTTCATTTGTCATATGTTAGTTTATGTTCCAGTGTATGAGATGTTGCATGACTTTCTCAGTTTCTTTAATTCTAGAGCATTTGACAGAACTGACAGCATAAAAGTGTGTGGCATCATCTGAAAATGAGATTAATAATCACATTGAATTTATGCAGCAAAAGCATGAGCATATGAAAACAGGAGTCTAGGACTCATGGAACATTTGAATGCTTAGTGGTTGTTAGCTTACAATAGGAGGAAAAGAATGCAAATTTCTAAATGCTTAGCTGTCTGTGATAGATAGGACGAAAGTGAACAACCTTAAAATGTAGTGAAGATGATTTAGGTTAGGCATTAGGAACTAAAAAAAAATACAGATAAAATATGGTGAAGCACTGGGATAAATTTCCTATAGAATTTCTACAATATTCACCATCAGAGGTCCTTAATAACAGTCAATACAGCTTTGTTTTGGGAATGATTAAAGACTGTGCTTTGGGACAGGGGAAAGACATTTGGAGGTCCCTACCAAATGTACATTTCTGCAGTCCCTCGAAAACACAGAAGACTTACTTTCAACACGTATAACACTTTCTGCAGTGTCCCATATACCTAGCTGCAGAAGTCTTGGCGCCCTTTTGGATCAGTTGAGATAAGAATTTCCCATTAAGCTGTTGCTGAGCAATATGAAACATTTCTTACTCCCACCATACTGTCTCCACATAGTTCTCACTACCAGCCAGACTAGGGAGCTAGCAAGGAAGCTTGCAAAATAAATTCTCATCTCTTCTGTGACAACGTTCCTATTAAATCTCAAGATTTAATCTATCCTAGATGAAACTGGAAAACTTGCCTGTGACCTACAAAGAAACATTCCAACCTTTGCCTGGTGACCAGCTGACTGGCCATGTGGCCACAGAGAAATACTATACCTACCACACTTCCAGTTCTGATGCAGTCTTGCTTATCCCAGTAACTACCTTGTCCAAGCACATGGCTGCCTGCTAGGACTAACATTTGAAAGATCTACTTCTAATTTATTTATTGCAATGTCAACACCAAATAACTTAAGCATATTTTCCACAGATGACTGCACATTTTTTTTAACACACTGTTTCATGTCTGCGTGCCACTAAGCATTCCAAGATTTTTTTGCAAGCTGTCATATATTTTTTTGGCATTATATAACCATTTCATCCATGAGCTGCTAGTGGACTATCTGACTCTGGAGCAAGCTTTGTCTACCTGCAAGCCTAATTCTTCCATTTGTCTCCACTAAGAAACATGAATTTGAATAATCTTGTGAGTGAACCAGTATGTTTGCTGATATGTGCTTCTGTACCGATTGTCTTATCTCACTGAAAGAAGACAGACTGCCAAGATGGTCATCTCTCCTTTCACAGAGAAGAGTTTGGTGGTAACATCTGATTGTGCCCTTATATCACACCTACAAAAGCAGAATTGGATTTTACCCCTTGCAAATCATTTCAGTTTCATAACCATTGCTCAAATGATCTCGAAACATCTTACATTAGGATTCTTAATGAAATATTGCAGATGTTTCTTTTTGACAGAGTCCTAGCTTTTGCTCACTTCCACAGCATTATCTGGTTGCTAGTGTCATGTGCCCACATTTAGTCATTTGATCAGTCATACAGATTCAGTATTTCTTTCAAAAATTCAGCAGAATTACTTGCACATTCAAAATGAGTCATTTGTTTTAATCAGGGTCCATATCTCTAAGAAAGCCTGGAATATCGAGCTTGACAGATAATAAAGTGGTTATAAAACTAAGTATTTTAAAGCAGCTTTCATTTAACCCCTACTTTGGCTGAGCTGAAGCAAAACGTTTTGTCCCTATTGTTAAACATTTTGGTGATACATGGACTACATTTTAAATGAAGAGTGGTTGCAGTACAGTTTTCAGATTAAAATAATCAGGCAAAGCTTTGTGATTCAAGTCACAGATAGGCAAATGTTGGCAGCTTCATGCAGGAGTAATACTTTTCAGAGACAAACCACAAGCAGAAGAACTACTGTAAAAGAATGTTGGTAAAGTATTTGAAGAGATGCCTTGTAAATGGAAATCACAGGGGTTTATGCAGGTCTAGCAAAAAGCACAGGACTCTGGGTATATCTGAATTACTGACGCTTTGTAAAAAAACAACTCATGGATTGCCAGCACTGATCTGAAACTCTCCTGAGCCTAGCTTGTTCCTGCAAGTTATGCAGCATTTACCAGCCATAGACTTACTGAAAAATTACTAGACTTGGGATTTTTTTATTATTCTCCCCACCCGCTCCCCCCCCCTCCTTCCCATCCCCCCTACCCTAAAACAACAAAAAAAACCCCAAATCAACCAGAAAACCCAACCCCCAACACCCTGGATCTCACTAGAGTCATAACATACTCTTCTGGAAGCCCCACAGCACTAACAGCTTCATCATCTCTCCTTCAGAAACAAAGATGTATGGTGAGAGTGTTCTCATCTCCCATTTCAGTCTTGGCAAGCCCTGAGTTCGCCTGTGAGACAAGCGGCAAATCTCATGCTGCTCATAGGCCCTGCTCATACAGACTAAGACAACAACTGCTTAGCTCCTGTGCTTTGTTGGTTCAGCAGGACCAGGAGGGTTATGATGTAGTGATTTAAATATTTTTGTCATTAAAACCAAAACTCACCAGAATAGATCAGTGGAAAGAAAGGATGCCACTTCTATAGAAAATTACCTGACGCTTCAACAGATGTAGTTCAAACAAAATGCCATCTTCTTCTGCCTTCCATCCAGAGGTTCAGGGAAGGGTAGAATTTCCTGAATTTCCCTGCAGAAGGACAGGGATTAAGAATCACTTTTTAAATACTTCTGTTAGCAGTTGCAAAGGGAGAGGCTGGCAAATCTTCTCCGAGTGTGATCTGTTTCTTTTCTCCCATCTAGCCTGAGTCAGGATTGTTAAATGATTCTGAGCAGTACCACAGGAGAAGAGCACCCGTCTGTGGCATGCAGCTTCTACTAACTCACTCTGAATGTGTAAGCTGGAATGAATTATGAATGGTGTGTTGTGTAGACTGCTATTTCCTAGAAAACAAACTCTGAAGTTACTGAAACTTCACTTGCAAAAACTGTGCTGCTTCCACTGCCACCACCCACTTTTCTTGTTGTCTGTGGTTCAAAGAGTGGTGTCTCTTTTATCAAAGACTCAGCCAATGTTTCCCTTCCCATGTCCTGACTCCAGACATACACTGGGCTGGACACTGGGCAGACACAAACTGGCAGACAGTCCCAAGCCCGAAAGAGTTTACTATCTCAATAAAAAAAAAAAAAAAAAGGAGACAAAGGATGATGCAAAAGGTGCAGGCACACGTGCTTGAAAACTAAGAATGTGTCAGTGCTGGATGTTGGAAAAGAGCCTCAGTCATCTGATTTCTGTCCTGGTGCTTTCATCACCAGCCTTCACTGCCCATCTGCATTGAAGCCTGGCAATTCCATGCACTGTATAAATTAATTCTAGTGGGTTGCTGGGCTTATTTGTTTAAAACAAAGGATAAAAAAGGTTTGTTATCTCCAAGACCAGAAGTATCTCGGAAATGCAAGGTAAAGTGCTCTTTTAAAAACTGATTCCCAGAAGTAAACAGCCACACCTGTGCATTTAATACCGCCCAGTCAGACTCAGACCTTTTTTCTGAGTGAGCCTGGCCCCCTAATCCTCATGTATTAGAAACTTTGTGGTTTTAAGGCTGTTGGGCTGTTTTCTTTCCAATGGAAAGATACTAGCTCATTATTCAGAGGCTAAGTCTGATTCTATTACCTTGCTCCTTTTACAGCTATGAAAAGCTGATGTAAAACACTACTATTCTGCATTAATTGGCACTTCATATTCACGCTGCACTCGCAAAAAGGGCTAGGTTAGACATAGGGCAGTGGAGAAGCAGACCTTTGAGATACATAGATAGATAGATTTAATCAGAGGCAATATAAATTAGATTATGGAATTCTCTACTTATGGGCATGATATCTTTTAGACTCTTTCAAAATAACTTTATTAAAATATATTCGCTATTAACAGAAATTATGCGGGAGTGTAATTTCTTCTCTCTCCAGAATGAAGACATTTTAATGTAACTTAAATTTTAATCAAAATATCCCTTTTTAAAATCTCCTCTCTGCCTTCTCTTACGGCTTCTATGATTTTGGACAATCTGAGATTTTTCTTCGTTGGTATTAGAGCCAGAAAAAAGCAATGGCAGCAGCATCTCTTGTGAAATAGGAATCATTCGCATGTGTCAAAGCAGATAAAAGAGTTTTGATCACTTCAAACACTTTACCTAGGTATTGTCTTTAATTATAGAAAATTTTAGCTGCCATTATGTAACTCAGCAGCACGTAACATCACTTCACAAAATCCTCACTCCTTTCCCCCCGTCCATTCAGATCCTAGAAAGAAGAGAAATTCTGTTGTAAAATGTAAGGAGAAAGAAGATTAAGCAGCACTAAATAATACAAGAGCAATCCATTGGTTTGATTAGCGTTCAGGCCATTATTAGAGAAATAAAGAGAGATAGCCTTATTTTCAAAGATGTTAGAACATATAAGAATCCCATAGTCTTCACTAGATTTTACCAACATTACTCGTCTCTGGACTTGGCAAGCTATCATGTTGGCATGATGGCTGGTCTCTGTTGGCCTCATGGTGGTGGGCCAAAGAGAGCTCTTTTTTTAACCCTGTTGAATGCTGGTCTCCTTAGAAAAACACACTTGCTGAATTTGGTGCTATTGGCTTTTGTCTGCAGTATGCTATGTCTTATATCAGATAATTAACAAAGAAAAATATTCAGAATAAAAAAGGGTTGGGGGCAATATAAATTGGGGATCACAAACATAGATCTATACCAACGACATATTACACATTCATTTGTGTCAAGCTGCTAAATTTCTGTGTACAAAGGAGCTTCAGATGATAAATCTTTCAGAGATGGGTGCCAGCAAATGAATTGTCAGGCCTGATTCTCTGGCATTTCTTCACTTCTTTGGATCAGCCAAGAGACTGGGAAACTGTAATGGGACCTTTATTAAAAGGCTGCTCTCCACTGTGTTCTCCATTCAGTCTGTGCAGTGTTTCTTCTAAAACAAAAACCAAAGGCCTTTCAGTATTGAAGCATGGAATGACTAAAGAGCATTTTTACTTCTCAAATATAAGAGAGATTTTAAGATTCAACAGAGGAAAAAAGATAAATTGAAGAAGAAATACTGGGATTCTTCCTATCAATACCATTGCTCAGGCATGGTTTTATGAAATCTTGAAAGCAGAGTCACAGTTCCAAAGCTGCAAAGCATTCAAGAACATGGTCATCCCTGGGAAAGGGCTCTGGATGTTGTTAAATACAGATAGAAGGAAGCAAACACTTCACATTGATTTATCAGGTGCTTCCTGCTCTGCCGAACTGGGGACTAAAAGTTCTCAATTCCCGTCTGAAGCCAAGGTGTGCACACACAAGGGCTAACAGGAGGACAGATCATGGGTGTGATGTTCTCTACTGGTAACACTGCTAGCATGTACCACTGCAGAGAACTTAAATGTCCTGACAAAATTGGTTATTTCTTCCCTTTAATACAGCAAAACATCAATTTTTAAGATACTTGCTGTGCAAGGTCAGCCTGAAGGTTGTTCTAAGCAGGAAAAACTCACTCAGGAGAGATATTTGTATACACCAAGAGGAGAACTGCGTTTTGAGTCAGCATAAAGAAAGGGGCCTTCTTCACAGCCCCCTTAAAATGCAAAATGGTTTTATTCCCCTCTCTGCTTCTTATCTGCGAGTGCTACCTGACTTAACAAAGTGTCAGCGTTTCCTTCTGCAGCTTGAATTCTCAGGGCTCTATGACTCTATGGTAAAAATCTGCTCGAGGCTGAAAGAGAGCAGACATGCTGAGGCTGCTAGGAACATTCTCCTGAGTTCTTGGTGCAAGATGCTTTTTGCTTCTTGTTTTACTCAGACAGTCAGGGTATTAACCTCTACTTAATTAAGCTCTGAGTGTTAACAATACCATACACAAACTGACTGTGACTGCTTAAAAGACTCTTCAACTTATTTTTCAGGGGGACTGTCGATATACTAAAGTCAGTAATATTCAAATGAAAGCATATAGAGCCTGTACATATTTATCTAGAATCACAAAGCACATGACAAACACCAGCCGGTATTTTTTTTAACATCTTTTTTAGAGATGGAGAAACAGGGCATGGAGAAATTTCCCTATTTAACAGGAGAATCTGATAAAAAGATACCCCCAGTCCTGCTTCTTAAATTCCCTAGCCTCCAGACTGTTTATCTTCCAGACAACTATTTATATTAGACACTGATTTTAGCACATATCAGCACATCTATTAGATCATCACATAATAATGCTGTGATAGCCTGAAGCATTTAGAAGAAGGTACTGGGTTTTTTTTTAAATCTGTGACAATGGCTAGGTTCTGATCTCTTTGGCAACAAAGTTGGATTTGAAAGGCAGAAGGGCCTGTTTGCTTCTGCATCCTACCAAGCTTATTTGCTCTTACTGGCCAAACACTGGCATAGGCTGCCAAGAGAGGCTGTGGGATCTCCAACCTCGGAGATACTCAGACCTGGACCAGACAAGATCCTGAGCAACCTGGTCCGACTTTGAGGCTATACCAAACCTAAACTATTCTGTGATTTTATTCTCTGACAGTTTCTCTGCATTCTATTAAATGGTTCACCTCAAACTGTGGCAAATCCTTGCTTTTGACTTTGTTTGCTAATACAGAAGGTCAAGTGTAATTCTGCACTAAGTCTACCCAGGAAGCAGACAGGAGGAACTTCTTGATTGCAGGAGAGCTTTGGTAGCTTAGGTTATTTTTAACTGGATGTGAATTTTGGCCTGACTGTACCCCTCAATTATTCTGGAATACAACCAAGAGATCTCATTTAGGCTGAGGAAAGCCTGAGAAAAGCTGAGACAGTTGGAGCTGTTCAGCCTGGAGAAGAGAATGCTCTGGGGACACCTTATTGTGACCTTGCAATACTTAAAGGGGGCTCATAAGAAAGATGGAGACAGACTTTTCAGTAGAGCCTGTAGCGATAGGACAAGGGGGTAATGGTTTTAAACTGAAAGAGGGTAGATTCGTACTAGATATAAGGAAGAAAGGTTTTACAATAAGGGTGGTGCAACACTAGAACAGGTTGCCCAGAGCGGTAGTAGATGCCCCATCCCTGGAAACAGTCAAGGTCAGGCTGGACGGGGCTCTGAATGCCCGGCCCTGGTTGAAGATGTCCCTGCTTACTGCAGGGGGGTTGGACTAGATGACCTTTAAAGGTGCCCTCCAACCCAAACTGTTCTATGATTCTATGAAAAGCAGGAACTGAAGCAGAAGAGGCAAATATGCCTAAGATAAACACTCATTGATTTTTGGGGCTGCTAACACCTTCACTGTAACTTGATTAACCAAATTATAATCCAGCAGCCTTAAAAAAGATTCATCTAGTTCTGGTATGAGTCTTACATTGTAATGAGAATTGCTTCAAGAAAATTTTGTCTGGTAAAATCCAATAGATCTGTCTCCTTTTGGATCAGATGACAGGCTTACCTGAAACCTCTTTCTTCCTCTCCCTGTCCCCCACCCCCAAGAGATCTGGAGAAGGGAACTGAGAACAGAGAAGATGTTTATCTAGGACAGCTCAGTTTCATATGTGAGTGTTCCTCAACCTGTCTCTGGCATTTGTCAAGAAAGTCTGATGATGCCAAGCAGGACTCTGCTCCTTCCTGTAGAGCCCACCTGAGACTGCCACTAGTATTTACTAGCACCTTCCTGAGATCTGAAGTACCATAACTGTCACTAAGCTGGGAGCAGGAGGCAACCACCATACCACTGACAGAATGCTGTGAAAATACTCTTGCACAAAAATTGTGCTAGAAGGTGTGCTCTATCTTTAAGACTGAGAAGTAACAGAAGACCAAATTCAGGAAGGTAGAATTTCAGTACGTCCTTAATCTTCAATCTGACAGAAAGCTCTGAGATTTAAATGCTTGCTTAAATTTACACTCACACTAAAGTGCTATCTGTATAGGAATGGATGTTAGCATGTACTTATATATTGATCTCTCTCCAAGATTGAATGTTAGGCTGTCTTTGCAGGTGAGTCTTGGCATCTTAAGCCCACAGGAAGAAAGCTTGGCATTATCTTTAGCTTTACTAGAGCTCTTGTCTCTCCCTGGTGTTTCAGAATCAAAGCCCCTGGACTTAACCTACTGTTTAACATTTGTTTCATATCTTTCTTTCCACAGTATGTGGCATTTGCCTCCCTCTTCTTCATTCTGGTCTCCATCACCACCTTCTGCCTCGAGACCCATGAGAGATTTAACCCCATTGTGAACAAGACAGAAACTGAATTCATCGGGAATGACACCCAGGTGCGGCACTACAGGGAAGCAGAGACTGAAGCCTTTCTCACCTACATCGAAGGTGTCTGTGTGGTCTGGTTTACATTTGAGTTCTTGATGAGAGTCACTTTCTGCCCAAACAAGGTGGAATTTATCAAAAACTCTTTGAACATCATTGACTTTGTGGCCATACTGCCTTTCTATCTAGAGGTTGGACTCAGTGGCCTGTCTTCCAAAGCTGCTAAGGATGTCCTGGGCTTCCTCCGCGTAGTCCGTTTCGTGCGAATCCTGCGAATTTTCAAGCTGACCCGCCACTTCGTTGGGTTGCGGGTCTTGGGACACACCCTCCGCGCCAGCACAAACGAATTCTTGCTGCTCATCATATTTTTGGCATTGGGCGTCTTAATCTTTGCCACGATGATCTATTATGCCGAGAGAATAGGTGCTAAACCAAATGACCCTAGTGCCAGTGAACACACACACTTTAAAAATATCCCCATCGGCTTTTGGTGGGCTGTTGTCACCATGACAACCCTGGGCTACGGAGACATGTATCCTCAGACTTGGTCAGGCATGCTGGTGGGGGCCCTCTGTGCTCTCGCTGGTGTGCTGACCATTGCCATGCCTGTCCCTGTCATTGTGAACAATTTCGGAATGTATTACTCCTTAGCTATGGCTAAGCAGAAGCTACCAAAGAAAAAAAAGAAGCATATCCCGAGGCCACCCCAGCTGGGATCCCCCAATTATTGTAAATCTGTCGTAAACTCTCCACACCACAGTACTCAGAGCGACACTTGCCCACTGGCCCAAGAAGAAATTTTAGAAATTAACAGAGCAGGTAGGAAACCTCTTAGAGGAATGTCCATCTGACCGTTAACCTCCATCCCGCGTAGTGATTTAAGATTCAGCCAGACTGCTTTCTTAGAGCAATGGGTAGCACATTTATCCATTCTAGTCCCACCATCACACAGTGAATAATATGTGTGAAGTCTAGGTTGCAGGGACAAATGGTACAGTGGAGGCTGATCAGCAAAACTAAGGATGAGAGCACGCTCTAGGAGCCCAAACTTTGGTCCTGGTTAAGGGCATACAAGTTTCAAGATATTTTGAAGAGCTGTTACATCTAGTGGAAGAATTTTGAGAGTTCTACAGCTATGTTGCTGGACTGTGTAATGCATCTCAGAGGCTCCTGAGAGCTGAATGCTTCATAGAGCAGAGTAGGAGCCAAGTACTCAGCAATTACAGTTTTCTGACAAAACAGGGCTGGAATTTGAAACAGCCAGATGCTTTCTCATTTGTCCCCATTTGGGACCTTTCAGCTGTTTTAAATGGCAGATATTGTACATCTCATTACAGAAACTAGGTGCCTAGTAAGTTGAAGGGACAGCTATATCATCATGCATATTCATGAGACAATCCCGTCTCTTTCTGATGATTAACTGCAAAGTAGAACAACAGCTCAAATTCTTGACACTAATGCAAAATGACTCACTCTGAGAGAAGACTAGATGTAAGGATGTTTATTTCATGGCATGCAAATCAATCGATTCTATAATATTCCACTAGAATTTAGCATTTAGAACCATGAAGAGCTTTGAACCACATTTCCTAAAACATGCTCCTTTTGCAAGTATGGGTTGGTGAGTTACAGCTCTTTCAACCTTCTAGCAGCAAAGGCTAACTGGTAAAGGTCTGACCGGTCATGAATGGCCAGTTTGGCCTAAACGGTGATTGCCTCTAAATATGGCATTCTTATTTTTAATTATACTGATTCATGTTAGCAATAGGTGAAACCAGAGCAAAATTAATCATACTAATTCTACTGGGAGGGGGGAGGGAAATGGAAAAAATACTAGTCACCATGGAATATATTATAATATCCCATGGCTAGTGGTTAATTATGGGAATATCTCAGTTTTATGAGAATCCTCCTATAGCACATAAAGTTACGGGGCTCCAATTTGAGTATTTAAACCCCATAATCTACCTCTACCCATGGAATATCACTATTTATTCTATGGAGTAATTTCAAAGTAGATAACCATGTTGAAAACAAAGCCAACTTCATTTTTGGCAGATGTTCCAGCCAAGTTGCATAGTAGACATTCTTCAGCCTATTCAGAATATTCCCCTGTGTTGTATTAGACAGAACAGATGGCCAGACAAGTGATTTTAACTGACATCTAGTCAAAAAGAGATGTTTTGAAAGAGCTAGCATATACCTATGATGGTCTTGTGTTATCATTTTTTTACTTTGAAGAAAATTCTAATTTGTTACTCATTGTAAGTGAGGTATTCTCTCATCATCTCATAGCCATGCATGTTGATGTCATTGTGAGAGGCACAAAGAAAGTGAGACTTTCCTTTGTGTGTGACTTCATCAATGCCAATGCTAATTTTGGAACGGAAGAGCTGGTGGGAACCTTTCTCTTCTTTTCTATTCTCTTCTCTCTTCTTTTCTTATTTCTTTTCCCTTTTGTGCAACTATGTAAAAATCCATCAGGAGGTAAATAGCTTTCTTTTTTTTTTGTTAAAGGCTATTCCATTGCAACAGGCCAATCACAATTCACGTGACTGATAGACTGTCTCTTTGCTATTGTATCTTTGGTGCATAAGTGTATGGTTTTATCATCCATTCCCCTCAGGTTGCAAATGCTTATCACAACTCATGTCCAAGCAGCAAACTTCCTCATAAGTAGATGTCTTTGTGGCATCACATATCAAGAGGGAAAGAGGGCACAAAAAATATTGCGTGTCTCCTGCTGTGAGCAATATGCCAACTACCCACCTGTAATGCACAAGCAATGCCAGACGCTTCAGTACTTCAGCAGTCAGCTACACAGTGACTTTCTTCTCAGAAATCCCTTGCTGTATAAAGTTCGCTCCATTACCTACCCTGGTCCTCTCTGGGAATTAGAGGACTAAGAACTCTACGAGTTCAGTGCAATTCCACAGTGGTATCCTGAGAATACGTGTAATTTTGGTTCAATGTGGAACTGTTTTGCCACCATCAGTGCTCTAAAATCAGCTGTTACCACAATATCCATGAAGTATTGATAGTAACAGCAACTTATCTATTTCTGCAATAATTAAGAGAGACTATTTTTATATACGTATACAAGCATATATATTTTAAGAAGTAACAAAGCACACTTATACTTCAGCTAACAAAATGGACTCAGTAACACTCTTGCTGGAGTTCTGTTTCTAATAATTATTATGCACCACTAGCAGCAAAAAATATTGCCTGCATCTCCTAGCTTCCTAACAGGGAAAGATCTATATGTGTGCAAGAGAAAAGTAAAAAATAGTAAGTAAGATCAGAACCGAACTGTTAAAACAAAATCTGCATTGCCTTGGACATCCAGGTTCACTTATGTAATATGAAGCATTCATAGACACTGACTTGTTCCTGAAACTATAACCTGCACATTATATGAAAGCAGAGACTTGCAAGCAGTGAATGTTTCCCATACTGTAAAATATTTGGATTGGTTAACAGCACCTAACTGTAAACAACCAGTTAACATTGCACTAGGAACACAGAATGGGTGCCTATCGTTTCTAAAATAATGCCTGAGTTGTCCAAGATATTTCTTGTCATTTTTAACTGTAAAGCTTCAGTGTGACAGTGTCTAGACGATATAAGGTCATATGATGTGTATCTAACACATTATTTAAAAAAAAAAAAGCCTGTTTAGCTGCTCAGGTTTAAAGGACATCACATGAAGTTATTAATTCTATATATTATATGTGGTGGAATGATTAAACGCTTCACAAACCAGTGATGAGTATGAAATAGTTCCACATATGACTATCTCTCTACAGCCCCCTCATGCACCGAGTCAGCAGTTCACAGCTGTTCTCGGTCCATACACACAGGGCCAAGGGGGCTCTACAGAGAGCTCTGCACAGCCACGGCCCAGTGCCTCCTCTCAGGCTAAGGAGCACTTTCCTGGCACGGACATGAAAACAGCAGAACTTTGCCCACAGGCTGCACAGCTGCCGCCAATGATGCTATGGTCATTTGCAGGCAAAGCAAAGATGGTTTGAATTTAAATTCTGGTAGGTTTGAATTAAATTTTTAAATTGTCCCCAGCACTCTCAGCAGCTCAGTCCTGGGCTAATCTACACCTGGCAGGAGGGTATCTTTAAATAACAGCACTTGATTTTAATTTTATATAGTGTCAGAGTTTGATTCTACCATGCCTCCCCTTTCTGCAGCAACCCTTCCTGCTCTCCATCCCTTCCAATCCCATCAATGGGTGGCTGGGAAACCAGCAGAAGGGGAGGAAAGGCACTTCAGAGTACAGGATGGCAGAGCTACTGCTGCAGGCAGGCCTTTACCCTATACAAAAAAAAAAAAAAGTCTTCTTCAAAGCAGTTTCTGATGCACATAAATTCTCAAGATACTGCTTATATGGTGCCTGGAGGAACTGGGCCTGATACAAAGGAGCAGATCTCACCTGACCAATTTGACTAAAACTCCTTGACCTGGGGATATCTCAGACTATAGAGGACCAGGTGTCCCATCACTTAAAATATACACACCAAGTTCTAGCATCACCATATCAAACTATTAACTTTGTTGTGTTGCAGTGTTGTTTACAGGCCCCATTCAAGATCAGGGCTTCATTTTGCCATTGTTGTATATGTGACAACCACTATGTTGCAATCAAATACACAACAGGCTAAGTAGACAGCAAAGAGAAAATGGAAGTAATCTCTGGTATTTTCATTTGACACAGGACTTAATTTAATTGAGCAAGATCACTTGAAAGGTCTGTGGTAAAGCCAACAACTAAATAAGCATCAGTCACCCATAGTCTGCTGTTCTGCAGCACCTTTTATCTAAAGACTTCTAAGTATTCCAAACATATGACAACAGAAGCGAAACAGAAAAAAAGCAAAGCAAAATTTGCTTCAAACAGAAGCAAAACAGAAAAAGCAAGTTTCGACCACTTAAACTTAGCTGATTTCTGTCTCAAACCACACAGTGTCCTACAGGTATAATTAATTTATCTCAGTACACATAGTGAAATACTTTAAGATGCAAGTTTGTAAGAAAATCTCAAAACATGCAAAACAAATCTTGAAAGCTCTCAGTTTTGTTTTGAAAGTGTTCCTCAGCTCTTCAGTCCCTCTATTCTGTGAGCTGTGTGCTTACCTGAATCACAGAATGGAAGGGACCTCAGGAGATCATCTAGTCCAACTCTCCTGCTAAAGGATAGGTTCACTGCATGTTTACATCTTAAAGTTGCCATAGGATGAAGCGATGAATGTAATTTTCCAACACTGTAAAAGAAATTTAGAATATGAGTGGAATTCATAACTTCATTTGATGTCTACCGTACTGTCTGGTGCCACAGAGCTATGGTCTTAAGAATGCATCCATAATACATAAGAACATGTGATGGGTTATTCTGGGTTTGTTTAAAGATCTACCCCAACCTTTTATTGTTTTCATATATATATTTACAACACCAGCACACACAGCATTTATATTGACTTTAATATGGCCAAAATAAGAATTTCTCTCTGATCTCTCTCTGCATGCAGCTTCACTTAAGCTATACTCCAAGGATATCATATCTTCATGCAAATGTATTGTGCAGCCTTTTCCACAGTGTACTGATGGCAAAATTCTCTACTGATTGCATAGCTGTAAAATATGGAAGAAATATTACTAGAATTCAGGCTCCTAAGAGGAGAGGGAAAATGTCTGTCATTACTAATACAGTCTTTAGCTTCAGAAAAACTTCTGTGGTTGTTTTACTTACCTGCCCCAAACCCAATTTTCCATAACCCACTCCTCGATTATCCCTATGTCTGAATAGTTAAAGCAATACAAGTCTGTCACTGACAGAGGAGAACTACACAGTTACAGTGACTCCAGTGTACTCCATGGTCAGATGAACTGGAGCAAGCTGTGACATTAGGAACCTATTATTTCAATGCATTTTCCTGAGAGAGCTGATCTCCTTTTAAAGAAATGATGTGGAATTACCCATTTCAGCTTTATCATTCATGCTTTCTGAAGGAGCTGCTCTTTTCTCAGGGCTTCATTTTTCATCCCTTCTGTCACCATAACCTAAATAACCTGTATTCCTGGTTCTAACATCAGAAGTGTGCTGAGCACTGTAATTCTAGTGCCAATGCTCAGTGGGAGCTGGGGACTCTTGGAAATTCTTGTCACAGGCCCATTATGCTGCCTAACATTTTGCTGTAGTTTGTGAATTTCAGTGGGTTTATGGATAGCAAAGCATTGTTAAAGCCATAGGTATGTAGTCACCGTGGTGGTCCTTCAATCCACTGGGAAGCAAATTCTCTGATCAAATGCCTTTGAACATTTAAAAAAAAAAATCTCATCTAACTTTAGTGTCATAAACCCTTTAACCTTCTCTGCAAGATGGACAGTAGACAGCAATGTAACTGCAAAGAGTTTAGGTCTGTTTCAGCTCAAAAGTCTTTGACGTTTAAATGTGTTGGACATAAAAAAATACTAAAAAGGCAGTGGAAAAAGTAATAGGGAGATGGTTTATCTTTCCTCCCTATACTTAGTCTTCCTAGGCTTTAAAAACCAAAAATTCATCACTCCAAAACAGCAAATGAGGTAATGGTTGCATCTTAATGTCACTGAAGATGGAGTTCTCTGGATCTAACATAGAAATTGTAGCAGCTCAAAATAAAAAGAATAATGCTCAGTTCTTCTCATCTAACTTAAGATGGATTTGCCTGAGGTCCCCCTTATATTGGAAGAAGAAGCAGGCAGTCTCAGAGAGTAATTCACTCATTTATGATCTGAATCGCCCTCTGGACATGGCTTTCCCCATAAGTGATCTCAGGTGACTGCTGCTCTAACTTAAGATCCTCAGTTAAGTGCCTACAGTTAGGTGGAAGCAATTTGGATCTATTCATTGTCCCCTGCCCCATGTGGCATTTCTGCAATCTCATAGCTGTGGATCACATGCAAAGCAGAATTTTATAACTAATATAACCTAATACTTTGTTGTACAATTATTCATCTGTCATTTCCTGTAGAGATACAACCGGTGGGTGTCACTTGTACTACTGTGCTTGTTTACTTCAGAATCTGAGTAAAAAATAACATCCTCTATACCAAGTAATTTGAAAACAAAAAGGAGGAGCTATGAATTCAAAAACAGCACTTTGGGTTTCCCACTTTTCTCTGGCACTATATGAGACATTAAAAGAAAAAATAACAACAACAACAAAATCTCCCCATACAGCCCCCTGTGGTCTGGCCACAGCCAGGGATGAGCGGGTATAGGAGCAGGACTGCACTAAGCTGAAAAACAACTGCAAAACTAAATAATAAATCTTGGGACTTTTCATGCCTTAATAACTTAATGAGCACAAGGCTCCTTTAGTGATGGGAAAACACAAACACTCCAGCCAAATAGGGCCAACCTGTGCCAATCCTCCAGCACAAGGTAGATGTAAATATAGTAAATCCTCCTTCTCAAGCACCTGCCTGCCACTGCACCTCCCATGTCATCCAGCACAGAATGCATTCCTGGGACACAAAAGAGGTACTCTTGGCATCTCTGCCTTCTGCTGGACTGAGTATGGCACTTCTGTGCAAGAAGTACATCTCTGCTGCAGTAGAACTACATAGACAGGATGACTTACCCATTACTAGAAAAGGCCAGAGACAAAAGGGTCTAGGGTGTGAGGCCCCAGTTCTGTGCCCAGTCCAATTGCTTATATCCCTCTTGTTCTATACTTGCTGGAAATTTTCTCCAAGCCTTTTGGCTACTTGCTTATCTGTTTATAAGCACAAAGCCGAAATAACAAGCAATCTACCATTCCTGCTGTCATTGTTCTTTGTATTCATCCATGCTCCATGTCTCAGACACCTTCCATACTGTACAGATCATCATACTGTATTCTTCAGTCAGGGTGGTAATATCAGATTGTAGCATGACTCACCTGACTGCATTTTCCTGCAACATCTACCTGACCTGTCAATGACCCAACATGCTCTACAGAATACGGTACTAGAGAGACTCTCAGAAGTCCAGAATGGGTATAAGTGAAACCCCAGAAATGTTAGGATAAAACTAGGAAGGATCTTCCAGAGCTCTTTGCGATGCAGCACGTCCAGGAGCAACAGTTCTCAGCACTGCATTGAGCACATATCCAATAATATCTGTAATAGCAAGATGCACTGGATCTACTTAACTAGAGCTCCTGTATTTCCTCTAGTGGTAGCAATAGGTAGGCAGCCAACATACTGTCACCTCACTTCAAGAAGTAGTACCTCTCAAAGGTGATATTCTCTGGGAGTGATGTTACTATGTTGGCCAGTTAGTACTGGGAGAGGCAGTCACCACCGTCACTGGAGTGCCTTTACTGGGGGACACGGCTTCTTGGAGGGACCCAGGTCAACACGGTGGTGAGTAAATGTTGAAGAGGTAGGTTGGGTTGGAAGGATTCTGCGTATTCATGTAGCATACTAAATTCTGCTCTTGTGCCAGTGTAAAGTCCATCAGTGTGACGTCTACGCAGAAGAGCTTCATAGCAATTTTCAAATTATGCAGTAATATAAAAATCAGGAAACTTTAATAAAGATATCTAGAACTAATAAAGATTTTTATTTTAATGGCCTTAGAATATTGGGGTAACTAAAACTGACTTGTTACATAGGAATCTTAATTCTTTTACATGTTCTTCACATTTTCTCTCTCTTTTTCTCTTTCTCTCTTTCACTCTGTTTGTTAACATTTACTTGTTATTACTGTACGTTGCTTGCAACTTGTGTATGTTACAGACTGTCACATTTTATTCTATGAAGTTTTTCTCCAATTCCCATCAACCTGAGCTCCATGTTGGGCAGCCGAGGAGATTACAATACAGTTCTTTAATGCAAAAGAACAAGGAATGTCACAGACTATAGGTAACTTCACTGAGGTTGTGACACAAAACCTGATGCAAGGTATTAATGCAAAGAGTAAGTACTTGGTATGACAATAGAACTATTTAGTTAAATTACCTTCTTTTTTTTTCAGATAGTCTGCATGGGAAAAATTAATTTCCATTACTCTCCAGCAGAAAAAATTCCCAAACCTACCAATTTAGGATTTTTTTCACTGCCATTTTGAAAACCAGTGATGCCCATGTTGACGCATCATTACTCATTTTCAAAGGTTTAAACCCATATTTTCTATGCTGTTCTTCTCTGCTATACTTCCTTCCATACTCTCCAAGTTGTAATTTCATAATTTCATCATCCTTTGTCTGTGGTTTAATATATCTTCTCCATAATTCTTTTTCTAAATTAATATAGTTATATCCCTTTCACTCTAAGGACCTGATTTAACAACAACAAAAATGTACCCCTACCCATGGGATCCACATTTCTTAATCCTGCATGAGGCTCTGGAGTCCATAAAAATTGATTTCTGAAGCCAAAGATGGTCTGGCACAGAAGCATAATTGTCATTTTGCTGAATCAGGTCCTGCGCAAAGTATTTTGTTTACAATCTCCCCCAACTACCCCCAAACACTACTTCGAAAGAATGATAAAAAATAGCTGATAGATGATAGACATTTCTGATCATTTTCTAGAGGGAGAGCATGAAGTTTATTGCTACTAAGCTTATTCTTAAGTGTCAGTAAATTCTACGTTAACTCAGAAATTGCTATAGCCATGTACTAACTCAAGAAAAGCATATTTTTCTCAGTGTGCAGTTCCTTTACTTTCTGATTTGCTGTTATGCTCTGACCCTCCCTTAATCAGTGAAGAAGCACAGCAGAGTTTAGATGGGGTCTAGTATAAAAAAATAGTGATTTATACTGATGCAATTGGTGAGTGGCCAATGAATATTAACGGACAGTAAACACTACCCAGGCAACTAAACCAGAAACAACTTGTTAACAGGAATGAAATTTGAATTAAATTGACACAAGATAGTAGGGAACTGAACTGTAAATATTTCCTTTCCATGCAACATCTCAGAGAGAAATTTAGGGATATAAAGTCAATGGGTATTTTCAGATGCTGAGCAGCTTTTAACCCCTCCACAAATCAGAGTAAACATCTTTGAATACTTGGATTCATACTCTTAACTTCATGATAATAATTCGCTTAGCACAAGAAGTACCAGGCAAAATGGTGCTGCAAAAAATATGATGCAAAAAGGAATGTAAAATCTTTGCATTTTCTCTAGAATAAAGACAGCTGGGAAATTCTATCCTCCAGCAGCCTCACAGCTGCTCTACTTCCCACTTCCAGCTAATAGGCTCGTAGCTAAGAAAAGCTAGAGCACAGCAGTTCTCCACCCTCGCCTTGGCCGTACCACCTCTGTTCCTGTACCATTCTGTCATTAGCCCAAGAGCCAGGGAAAGCCATCATACCAAGACAGTTTCCTGTTGCCAGCATAGTATGACACAACTAATGTTTGTCACATTAACAGCCCTTGTATATCACCAGAAAAGCGCAAGAGGACTGAAAAACAGAAGAGTAATTAACTCACTCAATGGACAATGTACCATTACTTTCTTCAGGGATCCATTTGGATTAAAGGTCTCTGCTGTGAGACCTTTATGGAGGTCCTTCCTCATAAGAGACTTCAGGCAGCTACTGTGCATGTTAGTGTTAGCAACAGGGGTTTAAAATGAGCAAATGAAAATAACCTTCAAGCTCTGAATGAGAACCAAAGGACACCCTCAGCTGGTCAGGAGTGGGACTATCCACAGACTGTAATAATGGCAGTCCCAGGTTTAGGATCAGAGCTATAAGAGCACAGTTGAGATCTAGACAAGCTGTAGATTAATTTTTAGTTGTATATGGGGTGGTGGTGTGGAATGTAACTTTAGCCAGACAAGGTCTCCCCAGTAGAAAGATCTTCATCCTTCAAGAAACTTCCTTGCTCAGTTCTGTTCCTGTTTTGTATTCAGCTGCTCCTATCTCCTTCCTGCTTGTCAACCCCTTCCTCTGTAACAAGGCCACAGAACCTTGAAGTCCCTGAGCCTTTGTGGAATGTCAAATGGCTATTCAGGGAAGTTGTAGGTACTCAAGATGGGTCCTTGTTTCTTTTAATCCTTAAACAAGGGTAGCAGGGAGGAAGACAATCTGTGTTCTGGAAGAGATTGCCAGTGACCTAATGTGACCAAAGGAAACAGCACTGTGTCTCTTAATTGCTGTGTTTCTGATCTAGGGCTGACAAGACCCCGTCTTCTTTATGTCAAATGTCAAAGAATCTGGCATGGTTCATGTAGCCGGATATTGATTCATGGGTAAATATGCATGGATACCATGCTATGAATTGTGGAGTTTCTCTCAGCCCTGTTTCAGTCGAAGTGGTTACGACCTACAGAATTTTCTGTAAGGACTGGAAATGGCACTGGATTTCCAATCCTGTAAGGACTGAAAGTGGTCCACCCTGAGAGTGCCTTTCAACTCATCCAGTCACTGGGGTAAGTGACCGCTTCACAGCTCTGTAGACACATGGGAGACAAAGGGGGGCGGGGGAGGCAGCTACAACCCCAAGAGGAATCAGTGTGAGTTGGGACCATCCCTGGTCCACACACAATTTCTGAAGACATCTAAGGTAAGAAGGGTAAACCAGGAACTTGTTTCTTCACAGTTGTTGGAGAATGGCAGTGTTTGCTTAAGGGAAGAGGACTGGGATGACTTTCCCAGTGTAGGAACCACTTCTGTACAAGTGCCAGAATTCCAAGCATAGACTGAGGTCAATGAATATATCATACAATTATGTCCACCGATATTCTGAATGTAAGATGCAGTTCAAATAGGTGGAGATTAAGTGTCAAGGCTCTAGCTTATAATCAAAACCAGCAGCACTGGTAAAGTCACTATGACAGTGTGCAACCATTTCCTATAACAGAAGAGATGAGCCATGCAGCAAGTACATGGGCACACTCTACTGTGCTTCTCCACAATAAGCAGAGCATACTAATGCAAAATCCAGCAGTTCTCCAAAGTTGGTTTTTTGTTGGTTTTTTTTTTTTTCAGAATCCCCCGCCCCATTTTGAAATTCAGAGTTTGCTTGGAAACACCTGGGGCATTTTAATAGTACTTTTCTACAAAATTAGATAGATGAGATAGGAAAAAAATAAAGTGAAAATCACACAAATGAGGTAGTTGTGAAACAAACTACTCACTTGGGAGATCTGCTGAATACTTTCTTTAGCCTCTCAGCCAAATCTCTGCAGGAGACTGTTTAAAGCTGGTGCAGTTAACTAGGTATTCACAGACAGGACAGTTATGGAGATAAGGTGCCAAGCTGAGAGTCAGAGGATTTTGTTGTAAATAACCTCTTAAATAGCAGTGGGCAAGTGACTTCACTGCATGGTAGATTTACCCACCTGTAAAAAAGAGACAACAACATTGAGTTTTCTTCATGAAACAGAACCTAAAAACCAAAAAATGCTGTACAAGCCTTATTCAGATTCTGCTAGCACGGATGGACAGACTCACATGAATTCGGTAGGCCGGAATCGAGCCTTAGAAGTTATAAGCACCTAGAAGTAGTTGTCATTGGTATAACTAGATGGATAGTCACTAAACAGTAATGGTTTCAGCTGTTTTGCTTTATCTGGAGTTGTCTCAAACCCCAAGTCAATCTTGGAAAAAGCTAAGATGCAAATTGAAACCTAAATCAACTTAAAATAACATCATTTCATTCCATCTTTAGGCCTCATTCCTGAGGCATGTAGATCTGCTAATGAAAACAATGGGAACTTCTAACTGTGGGCTGATGACATCAGTGATGTTTTCTTTATTCCCATAACAGACTAATCACATATTAAATATCATGTGATTGCCAAGTCCTACCTTCACAGAATTAGGTACTGCAGGCAGTGGTTTGGAACACAACTACTCGACTTAACACTTATATACACCAGCAATAGATGCATTCTTCTGCGCTGGTAATTTTTCTGCTTCCCAAATATTTAGCAAAATTGTCATTGTGGATTAGCATTGGTATCCAGAATGTGATCCCTAAGGCATGGCCCATGCACAGAATATTCAAGGGACATCAGTAGGACAGTTCAGTGATTTGTCCGTATCTCCAGCTACTCTGCTCTCTTCCTAGAAATAAAATAACAAGGTTGTGGATTTTTAACAACTATAGAGAAAAATTCATCAGTGCTAAGGGACCCTGAGGAGGCTGCAAGAGCAAGTTCCAGCTCAAGTTGCTAGGGATGTATAATGCTATTTAAGAAATTAATTCCAAGGAGGTCAATCTTCTTTTAATTCAAGCACAACACAGCCTGCAAACTGCTTCCAAAAGGATCAATGGCTGTTACCAGCGAGCTGCCTGACCCACAACCACGCTGCTCAGAGATGTTTTGAGCTCCAGAAATGGACCA
Source organism: Gorsachius magnificus (assembly GCA_034008185.1). Classification (NCBI taxonomy): domain Eukaryota; kingdom Metazoa; phylum Chordata; class Aves; order Pelecaniformes; family Ardeidae; genus Gorsachius; species Gorsachius magnificus. The sequence continues at coordinate 7,543,418 of CM067086.1, read as the reverse complement.
GTGCCCCCTCTATCACTAACAGTTTAGTTTGCAAACCCAGGCTCAGGTGTAGCAGTGGGAGTCTCAGAGATTTCAATGCAGAGCTCTGCTGACACAGCTGCCTCCCTCACTTCAGGATTAGACCCATCAGCTTGTAGCAGTAGAGGCTTATGAAGAAGCCCAGTTCTTTGCTCATCCCCATGAGGACAGCAGCTCTCCCCAAACACAGTTAAGTGATTTTTAAATCAACAGCTCAGTACCTGCAATGTCACGGTTACTATGGCAGCTGTGCCAGGTTTTTGTGCAAAGAGCGGTATTAAATAGCAGTCAGTATTATGAGCAGAAAGGAATTGCAACTCAGTGCAACCTTAAAACTTTAGAATCCTATTGAAATTAGTGTCTACAAGTATTAAAATGCACCTGTAGCTTTTGCCATTTTTAAATGTATTGAGACACCTAATTATTTCATTGCTCACAAAACAAAACATTACTACCTCCCTCCTTGGGGAAATAATTGGCTAACTCTGCATGGAGAAGAAAGGAGGCAGAGGTGCAGAAAAGACTGCTTATGTTGTGAGAAACCAGTGACATCTAAATAAAAATAGAGACATAGAATGCAATTACTGGTGCATGGATAGATGCATAGTATGTGTCATATACGTGCGTGTGTGTGTGTGCGTGCAAAGTAACAAATATAACTTGAAAGGGCTTTTGCCTACTATTCATCTATGTTGTCCATCTGAAACCAGAGAATCAGAATCATATCTCCAAACCATACCTAATGTATTTTTTCTTCTGGGCTTGTTTTATTACTTGGCTTCAAAACCACTGAAAAATAAATGACAGTATCATGTAGCATTTAGAACAAGCTGGTAGGCAAATCTGGAAGAGGCACTGAAATTAAGTCTATCTGTTGAGTTTGTCTTTCCTTAAAGACTTGCAGGACCACCCATCGCCTTACAGTGTCTAGGTAATAAGCATTGTGCAACCGAGGTGTAGGATGCTGCCAATACCACTCAGTTAACATATCTCAGCATTTGTGAAACTTCAGAAAGCACATTTTGACTGTTTTTTCCTCCTTTCAACCAAAAAACTCATATCGAGCTGTGCCATATTTCGAGTATATTCTCAATACACTAATTTGCACTTTAAAACCCTAAACTAAGTCTTACACTAAATAGCACTTTAAATTGTTTTATAAATGTCAAACAAGTCACACAGAGAAAACATACCATTCTCAGTCTATCCTCATGGGAATGTGTAGAGCAAAATGGGCAAATCTGACAACCTCTTTTCATTATTTACAGCCAAGAGTAAATTTTACTCTACCTATTTTCCAAATTCATGGCCTGCTGCAGTGTTTTCTATATGTAGTGTCCTGTGCTGGCATTGCAAATACTGTATGTGTTTCAAAGGAGAACATCAGAAAATTGATTGCTTTTTTTAAAATCCACATTCTGCTGTCGTATTTCCATATGTAATATACTCTGTGTGTCTAAAACATGTACAGCCATTCTGCATGACTGATACCGGAAAGGCTATAAAACAATCTGGGTAAATTTGGGGCAGGGGGAAGAGCAGGAATTTTCCTCTCAGTAATATTGCACACAGGAATAAATCAGCACAAACAGAATATACTCAAATACTAAAACGCAACTCACGGTCCACTGCCTCTCCAAAGCTCTGAGTGACAGTAGGCTTCATGACAAACAGGTCATTCATGCACCATCCTATGTCATGCAAAAACATAATCCAATCTCTAACCGCAGTCTTCTGCTCGCAGGACTAGGAACCAATGCACGCCCGTTTCTGAAACTGCCCCTCTATGCGGAAGTACAGGTGGCTGCTGTTACACCTAACACAATCACATTTTGTTTCTCCTCCCACTTAACAGACTTTATTTTATTTTGGTGCAGTGCACATCAACGCAGTGTCTAGGACAGATGTGTTACCTTTTATAGTGTCGCTATAGAACTCTTTAGCCGTGAACCCTTAATTTGCAGCTGGAACTCTAATAAACAGTGCATAGTGTTTCAATAGCCTTCTGCTTATATGTTTGAAGATTCGAAACTGAATGGTGAGGTGGCCAAGGCGGCGCTGGCAAACGAAGACTGTCCCCACATAGACCAGGCTATTACGCCTGATGAGGGCCTGCCCTTTACCCGCTCTGGCACTCGGGAGAGATATGGACCCTGCTTCCTCTTATCAACCGGGGAATATCCCTGCCCGCCTGATGGAGGAATAAGAAAGGGTATGTAGCTGGGGTCCTGTAACCATGTAGTTAGCAACCGTTTTAAATAAATAAGAGAAAGTCAGCTGTAGCTGTAGCACGCAATAGTGCGCTTGCTGTACAGATGCACGTTTGGGCTGGAAACCACCACCTGATGTCTGCATTTGGAGTTTCTAACCTATTTCTTTCAGAAAGAAAAGCCTGAGGAGCTGTAACTACCCCATGCAGCTATGCTAGGCAGTCAAGTCTTTCACCCCAGCTGGTACAGTAAGCTTTAGTGGAAGATGCTCTACCACGTCCTTAAATTAGCCCATCCTCCAAGGCGAGGCCAATTTCATAGCAATGAATGTTTGCCACTTGGAAAGCTCACAGATCTTACCAGACTCTGAGGAGCACAGACTTGGAGGTGGCAGACAGAAAAGATAAAACACAAAAGCAAAACATCCTCAAGAAATATGAAATAATTATTTGGCTACCTTAACAGAGCACTAAAACAAATTATTTGGATATTCATAGCTGTTTAGTTCAACAGAGAAAGTGAAGCATACGAGAACATCTGTTAGCACAGGTGTCTTACAATTGGAAAATAATCCATCTAAAATCACTTTCTTTTCATAAATAAATCATTACTAGTTAGTTTCTCAGACTTGACAGCTACAGATCTCAGAAGTAACTGCATTTTAGTTTGCTAATGGTCAGAATAATCTATTTAGCAACAGAAGTCAAATCAAATGAGAAAACCCTCCCTTTCTTAAAATAGGCTGTTTTGTTTAATTAATTAAACACAAGGAAACCATACAAACCAAAATTAGAGTTACATAGATATGCATCAAAGATGATAAGGAATGGGAAAACTGGAAAAGAAATCTCTCTCTTCAAATCAGTGTTTATCACTGGTCTACTGTATATAGTATACGATATAGTCAATATTTTAAAACTGCAAAGATTTTATGATGTAACCATACACTGAGTATGGAGTATAGAATTCCCATGTGCCATTGTATGATGGGCAATAGTTATAGTAAATGCCAGTTATAGATAATGTATGTATGTATAAGTTTAAAATTTATCATCAACAAAGATATAGTTGGACCACAAGACTTTCATATGAAAGTATATCCTCTAAAATTTACCTTTGTAGCAAAGCATTTTACTTGATTCTGTATTGGATAAGCATTGGCCACGTTCATTCAGCCTGGGCGAGTTCGGGTGGTTCCAGTGGATCAGGGGAACACTCCAAATGGCACATCCTTTGGGATGAGGAATGTATGGTTTTCACGATGCACTGCAACCGCCTCTCGTTACTGAATGAAACAGAGGCTGGTTGGCTAAAGAGTAATATACGTCAGCATATTGTTGGCCTGTTTGAAACACGTTGAGAGCATCTTAATTGTTGTTCCAACAGAATTTCATCCATAGTTTGTGCAACTCTCTGTACACTTGCTGAGCTGTTTACGTGCATGTCTGAAAAAGAAGGGCGGGGGGGGGGAGGGAGGGAAACCAAATGCATGCAATTTTGGTTTTTTTTTTTTGTGGTTTTTTTTTTTTTTTAAATGCTGACAACAAAGGAGTAGTATCTCTATAGCAACACAATAAATTCTATGGCTGCCTTTTCCCCCTCCCGTCCCCAAAGATACCAGAAACCTTAATTTTGCCTGAGATCAAAATGCATGAAGTGGAAGGGAGAGGTATGCGTGAGTGTGTGACAGAGACATAGAAAATCCCTCCCACTGACTCTTTTTTTTTTTAGGGTACAACCATGTTGCTGCCTGTAGGATCAATTACATAGCCTGACCATCCTTGAGAAATGACGATTTTTTTTTTATTTTTTTTTTTAAACTTGTTCTGTACTTCAAAGGCCTTCTGAGTCATGTTGCAAGCGATACTACTCTCGGCATGTCCATGCATGCAGACGCTATTGAACTGGCTACAATGTTGACCTCATTCTTAGTCCATTCTGTCATTGATCCAATGCTGTACTTTGCATTTTTCTTTTAAATGAAGGTTACGAAATGTCACGGAGCCTTAACAGCATAGCTGGCATAAGTGGAAAAGCGATAGGATTATCCTCAGTGTCTGCGCCCTACAGCTCTCCTAGTCCAGTGAGACGTTCTTGGTCTCCCATCCCATCTATTTTGTAGCATGGATCAGTAGCAGAGAATGGTCTAAAAAGCTTTATTTTCAATTAGCCTATGCTATGTTGCATATAATCCAGGTGACTAAGTCTGAAGATGCAATGTCTCACAGTAGCACCTGCTGGGAATGGTGTTACTACTGATGCTAGGTGACAACACTCCTAAATAGCACTCAGATGACAATAGGCAGGCATTTACGTAGTACTGGTGGGCCATACATGCTGCATGGTATCAGTACATAGGATGAAGGGTAGATGCACCAGATAGTTTCCTTCCTGGTGCATCCTGCTAGTTTATGCTTATTTTGGCTAATGGTGGATCTACTGGCTCTGTATGGAATGGGTTAGGCATTTAGTCGATGCTGAAACATGCCAACGATGGAAGATTTTGCTTTTCTCAGGATATTTTTGAGCCATAGGAACCCTGCAGGAGTTTGAGCAAACAAGCACAGTAGGATGAAACTTTGCATGGGCGCCTACTTTAAGCTGAAAGCAATACTCAGACACACTGTAGAGAGGTCTCAGTCTGGCTGACTGCATGGAAAAAAAAAATCCTATTGAAGAAGAATATGGCTGCCTCTGCATGTAGCTATTTCACCTTTTCCTCCTTCCTTTAAAACTAAGATGCCGAGCTTGATGTGAAAAGCACAGGGAAGAAGCTCAAGTACTGATTGTATTCTTTACATGCAGATCTTTGCAAAGAAAGTCCAGTCATTGCTAAATATATGCCAACAGAGGCAGTCAGAGTGACCTGACAAGGCAAGATGGAGATGAACATTGATGGCTAATAAACATCTGTGTGGAACTGTGCAGGCATAGAAGACCTTCTCATTTGGACAAAGTTAACTCGCTCCATGCAGGTTTTATGGATGATTCTTCGTGGATTTGGAGTTGTGCTAGAGATGCAGGCTTTTTCTACGGCCAAAATGTAACAAAACTGTAGAAGATTTTTTTTTTTTTAAATCTATTTTTTTTGTTCCATAGCATGAATTGCATGAAGACAAAAATTAAAAAAAAAAACAACAGAAAACAAACAAAAAAAGAAACACTGCAAATGTATGATTAAGGAGAAAAAAAGCAAAGTTATATATTTTCTTTCAAAGCTCTTTACTTTTACATACATTGTTGTAGCCAAAATGTAAAACATTATAAAACTGTACATTTCTTTGCTATGGATCGCTTCTTTTTGTATACAAGATACAGAGTAATGGTTTTAAAAAGTGCAATCAGGCAGTCATCGGTCATATTGACCACGCCTTCACAGTTCATCACACCAACATGGAAATCAAGAACTTTTAATCCAACTAGAAGTGTATAAAAATAAGAAAAACTTTTTCCTGTCTGTTTTTGTTGGCATGCTTGTGACACATGGGACCTTCCTTCGGACCTGACAGTAACAGCTGGTCTAGATTTAATTTTCCAGCTCTGGTTATGTTGTATTTTATTGATGTATAGCTCCAACGTAAAGACCCTTCATAAATTGTTCATATTAAGTAATCAGTATGAATTTTAAACAAAAGAGGTGTTATTTTAAAACTGGGACTTATAGTACAAAATCAGGAAAATACTCAAGTATAAATGGTCTCAAAGTTTAAGAAACAAGACAACAGCATTGTATGCAATTTAGTACTGAGTAAAATGCATGCACAATGTTATGCAAAACAATTCTAGCATGAAATAAATTTTGTATCATGGTTTCAGTGCCTGCTGTATAGTGTAAAGGGGAATCCTTTTCTGAAGTGATCAGGGGTTTCCAGAGACTTGCTTCTAAAATCTTGAATAAATACAGTGTTCTCAACAGAAATGTAGGAGAAAAGCTTGGTATTGCTTTGGTTCTACAATGCTAATTTTGGTTAGTAGATAATAAATGAAGCCTGCAAACACTTGATACAACTGATGTCTGAAGAATTCACACCATTAGTAATTTTATGAGGGAAGATTAAAAAACCCTATAATTATCTAGGTATCTTCCTTTTCCTTCCCCAACAATAATAAAAGTTTGTCTTTTTAGCTGATTAAATGAATTCAGTTTTTTCTTACTTCTCTGGGCTCTGTCCTTCACTTGTTCTTCACTGAGCCACATCAGTCCACCTGATACGAAACTCTGGAAGAAATCCAGGTGTCCAAGTCGCATTTCATTTGCCACACAAAACATGCAGCAGTAAGAACCAAGAAACAATGGGATGAAATTTCATTTTAGATGCTACAAATGACAACTATGGACTACGTGTCAACAGCATTCTAGTTGCTTGAGTGTTTTTTTCTATAAGGAAGGATACGTCTTTATCCTCATGTGAGGAACTTCAAAGGAGCTGACAACCTTCTACACAAGCAATGGCATCTATGACTGCTGATAAGAATGGAAATGTAAAGGAATAGTATTCCTACGGTCTGGAGGAAGTAAGAGATTAAACCCCAAAAACCAGAAGAAACACTCACGTCTCTGGTAAGTGCTAAATTATAAACAAAAAACCAACTGCAGCTGGACCTTGTCTTCACAAAACTCTACTCCAAAAGGAAAATCAAGGAAGACCTCAAGCTGTGTTTTAGGAAGAGAAGAAAAGCTGATAATCTGAATTTGTACGTAATTAGAAAACTCCTTTGTAGTCCTTGATGTAGCATTACGTACTTGATTTCTACTTCAGTTGACTATCCTTTCTCCCAAGAACTATTTTTCCTCCAACTGTTTCTATGCTCTTACTCTCAGCTGATAAATGGGCAATTTCTTACCTCCAGAGGTAAGATCCGGGTTAATCCAGGATCCAAAAGCTGCCTAATGAACAACTTTTCCTCTTATAATGTATTAAAAAAATCCAGAAATAGAGTTATCTGCCCCAGTTTTTATTTAACACTAACTCAAGGGCCCAGCATGAAGGCTGTTCAAATCCTCCATTACCATAAGGAATACTATCAATTCAGCCTTGCGAATCCCACGTAGGTCTTCCCCTTCCACTGCGCTTTGCATATATATGAGCCTTAGCTAACAAGTTGGGTACATATGCCCTAAGGCAATTGTCATTCTGTGCTACTTTTTACATCTACCAGTCCTATTTTCATTTAGGTACTCCTCTCAGCTGATTCTGGTTTGAAGTAACCGTGTCTTTCAGGTGACTTCTATAAACTCTTCAGAAACAGAACAGCGCTTCCCATCCACCGCCCTTCAGGGAATGCTCTAAAGCTTAAGGTCCATCTGACCCCAGAGCTCCCCTTGCACAACAGTGGCAGCTCTGACAACACAGGGAAAGAGAGAGACAACTGGAAAATTGCAGGAGCTCTTGCTCCAAATCCTGACACTGAATTCTAAGAGAAATTTGCCACATCATCCCAGCTGCCTTACATTTAAGGAGCTTTTGCTGGGGTATTATGATTAAAACATTAATTCCTTCAAGCCTGTCCACTCCCACCACAGGAAGTATATATCTTGAGTAAAGCATTAAAACTCTACATATGGCTAGATTCTGACCTCAGGCTTGCAATAATGCCACTGATGACTACTGACTTCACACCATTGTAAGAGCAGAAGCACATTCTGTAGTTCAGCTACACTCTGCCTGTTTCCTGCTGGAAATGATCATCTGGGTTTCTTCCTCTGCAAACTCAGCTTTCAGCAATGGATGCCCAGCTATAGGACCTGGTGCTGGTCCTTCATCTGAAGTCACTGGCAATTATTGGTTTATTACTTGCTAACATTAAAAGCACATTTCAAGCACACCTTCTACACATAGAGCTTTTCTCTGACTGCATGAAGGTACTAGTTTTTTCTGGACTAACCTGATGTGTTTCCACAACTACAGTTTCAGACAGCAAGGATCTGAGAAGTGGTTTCTGTTCTCTCATTCCAACAAAAAAAAAATCTAGCTAATACCACTGTGATAACACTCAAGCGCAGCAGTCATTAATCTGGATAAAGTGATTTTTCACATAAATTGCCTTCTCTCTCCTTAAAGTTTCAGGGCCAAAAAGAAAATACATCACTGAAACAAATGGCTGCTAGGACAAACGAGCAGATTGAAATACAGAAGAGAGCAAGCAGGGTTAAGGCAAGAGCGTTCAGAAAGGAACTGAGCACGGAGCTGCTTACAAAAAAGATACCCTGGGGAAAAAAAAAGTGCAGTTATTACCCTGCCACTTTGCATATCCTTTTCATAGTTTCAAAACAAGGCAGCCTACCTCTCTGCTTTCCATAGATAACCTGAAAGCAACTTTGTCTCAGAGCTCACCCACAAACTAACTTCACTTCATGAAAATGTGCTTAAATTATGCAGGTTATTTTAAGTCACTCACTTGAGTTTGGATGTAAAATACCTGTCTGTTCAGAAGTCCCAAAGCATCTGCATTCATCTAGGACTATAGGTGCAACATTTCTCTCAGGGTGAAAAAAAAATGCTTATTTGCAATCAAGAACAATATTTGAATTCAAACTGAACTTCAAGTTAGAAAATAGATCCAGAACTGCATCTCTTGACTTTCTTTCCTTATCTGACAAAGCAAATGCTTTAAAACTAAGTATATTCATCTGCTCCCATGCAAAATATATATTCCCTGGTTCAGGCTGACAAAGCCAGGTTTTCAATCCTCAGCATTCACTTGAGCATTTAAAAAACTGTATGCAAGTACATAGGTCCAAACATCTCCAGGTACCAAATATTAAGAGTGTGTGCTCCAGGGCTTCAACTGGTTTCTCTACTGCCCACAGAGCACAGGTTAGAGATTCCTTAGTCAGCAAAAGGCAAAGTATTGCAGTTGTATTAGCTCAGATATCACTCTAAGGTACCTGCACAGCTTCTGGACCCAAAGGGCTTAGCAGGGACAACACAGCCTGCGCAGAGGCTGCTGACAGTGAGTCACACCAGAACAAAGAGGAGACACATGGCTTGAGCCCAAGAAGATAAGCTCAGTAGGGGCCATGATTTGCGGTGGTGGTGTCAGTGCAAGTGAGTGACTGGAGAAGAGGTGGCAGTAGCATAAGAGGCAGAGAATAAGAGGAAGGACACAGGATGGGTCTGGAAAATGGGTTATGCAAGTAGGAGGAAGGAGAGTGTAAGAAGAAACAGCAATCAGTGGTCATGGGGAAAGAAGAGCAAGGAGAGAGGGAAGTAGTAGTAGTGAGGCTTACCTAAAAAAAAAAAACCAAAGACCACTAGCCTAGAAGGTAGAGCCTTGGCCTAGGACTCAGGATACAGGAGTTTTATTCTTGGCTCTACTGTGGACATGCTGGGTTACCTTGCTTGGGGCATTTCAATTCTTTGTGCCTCAGCTTCTGTTTCTGTGACATTATCCCCTTTTTAAAGTGTTCCCAGATCAAAAGAGGAAAAGCAGTATTTTAGTAGGAATAGTTATTATAATCTATCTACTCAGAATTAAGGCACCAGAGGAAACAAGTGTCTCTCCATTATTTCAAAGATGTCATATTTCCTTGTCTGCAGAAGAGCATGATGCCCCTATAGGAATCCCTTTTCTTTTGTACTTTAAAGCAAAGGATTATTATGGAAAATTATTAAGTGCCCACACAGTTAAAATGACAAAGAATCTTCATTACTGATTGGCAACTCCTCTGCTGCTCTAATTTAGGTACCACATGTCTTCATGCATTCAAATCAGTAAAAACAAAACAAAAGCTAAACTCATTTGACATTTGCAGCAAAAAACTAAAATCATGTCAGAACATTAAAAATCTCCCAATTCTTGGCCCCACTTCTAAATAGAAAAAAATCTAAAAATGCAGAATCTTATAGCAAACTATTCACATACACTTAAAAGATTATGATGATCAGGGAATACTGGAATCATACTGAACTGAAATTCTGCAATTTCCACTGACAAAGTCTTGATCCCACACCCTGCAGACAGAAGTCCCCCCAAGATTGCATTATATCTGAATAAGAAGGTGGTCCACAGGCAAAGCAACCTGGAAATAGATGAGAAAGATGAAGATTAATTGAGAGGCTAGCCAACACAGGAATTGGACTTAGATTTGACCCCCTCCCAGTCTACAAAGGCACATCTGAAAATGAATCGAAATCCAACATGTCACAAAATAAAAATGCCTGTTGAAGTTTTGCAAAACAAATGCCACCTCTGAATTTTCTCATCCCCACAGCCAGCTTTTATTCAGGAATAATTACTTTGTTGCTTTTGTTTCTAAACAAGCTGAAAAATGTGTTCACCCAGTACCCTAAATTTATGCTTCCTCACTCTCCCACAAGGTAACACAGTTCATCCAGGTTATGATCCAAATACAAACCATTTTAATTGCTGAGTATTTTCAATCACATACTCTCTTTCTATTTGTACAGAGGCATTGATGAGTAAAAACTGCCTCTGCATTAAAAGCAGGTAAATGCAGAGACAACCAACAGATGAATCTGAATATAATGCACAAAACAGCTAAAGAATGTGCCTTACTTCAGTCCCTTCAACCTCTAAATGGGTTGCAAAATAACAACGACTTTACACATGCAGCTTCTCCAAATTAACTTCAAAGGCACATATGGTAAATATCCCCCTTAACAGTTACTTTTTGGGATTGGGACATTCATTCTGTTGGCCATTTCCATACAACCAAAGCATTTTAAGTCAAAGCTATTAAATCATTCTTTCTAACATGGAGCAAAACATCAAAGACCAGCATGTGTCAGGAATTAAGAATAGCACAAAAGCTAAAAGAACAAAGCACGTACCACCTCTTTTTCTGCACATAAATCAAGATATTGATATGTCAAAAGTTCAAATGTCTGATTATTTTTGTCTCAGCATACACAGTGTAAGTTCCACTTTTCTACTGTGCACATCTTTAAGTGCAACCAAACCCACACAAGATGATTCTCTACCACAGACTGCATCCATTCCCAGCCTTTGGAAAGCAAGACACAGGTTTTCCCTTTACAGATTTTTCAGCTGCTCTGAACTATAAGCTGGTAGTAAATACCACAAGCATGATTCAAATATTGATGAAAAATTCTGGAGCCTTTTTAAAGAAAATATCTACATAAAAGAAAAAGCACAAGACTTGTCATATGTCATAAAAATATCAAAATTGCTAAGAGAACACAGAATATTTTTGGTGAAAACATCACAATTTCAGTGACAAAGATGTTATCACCTTGATTTCTAATACAGGGGAAAAGGAAGTAGAAGTCCCAAAATTACTTAAGTCTTGTTTAAATCAGGTCCAGAGTTCATGTAATTTAATGGAAAAAAATAGTAAGTATTTGATTAAGTGCTGAACTAGGTCACAGGCCTGATCTAAAGATTTCTGAGACTGGAAGGTGAGGACAGATGTTGCTGTTCCAGCTGAAGAGAACTGGAAATTTCAAGATGTGCTGTGAATAAGAAAGAAAATCCATTGCAGGTCAATATTATTATTAGTAACAGTGGGAGAGGGGGAACAATAACATCCAGGAAATAGAATACCTTGTCCCTCATCTCACTCCCACTATACTGGCCGGCTGGAAAGCTGCTATCCCTGTGTGATTGTTGAGTTTTCAGGACCTGTTCCTTGAGTCAGCCTTCCTCCTCCGCCCTCCTGACTATGTCAGGCTTCCTACTGCCATTCATGTAAATGTTTTTCCATGGCCACCTTTCTCCTGTACATGCAAACTAATCTCCTTCGTCTGTTTTCCATCCTCATCTTTAAGTCTTATGACTCAAAAAATGGCATATAAAGCAAAACCAAATCACATTCTTCCCCTCTCCCTCAATTGCTCTGTGCTCAGCCGTGTAGCCAAGCAAAACCTCATGTCACTCATGCAGAAGTGACCTTTATGGCGGTTGCAGATGGCAAGAACTAGTTAGTCACCAACAGGACTGACAACACGCGAGAGGGGAGTGAAGCCAGTGTCATGTAAGAAGTCGTGAATGGGCAAATGGGAAGAAAGGCAAGGCCGAATTTTTCTTTCAAATGAACACACTTCAAATACAGGGTCCGGCATTCTAAGGAGAAAAGCATCAAGTCACTCAGGAATAATAGACAAAGTCAAATAACATCAGTGACTGCCAAGCGGTCTGAAAAAATCTTCCAAGAGACAGAAACTTCCAACACAACACACACGTCTTCCTACCAACATTCTTTAAAATGCGACAGGAGTGTCTTGCACAGGTGCACATGGAGGTTGCATGAGTAACACCTGCAGGTCTCCCAGGACTTCAAGCGACAGAAGGACACACAACAGCTTCCTTCTCACGCTCCATCCAAGGACCCCAAAGCTCTCTAGGCTGAAGATCAACAGTTCACAACTTGTTCTTCAGCAAAGCTGTGATATTGAGTTCACCTTTTGCCTCTCATGAATGTCAGCTCACCAGTAGGTTTGCTTATTTTCAGAAAATGGGAGGGGAGAGCAGCTGCACAGACACTTGCTTACCTTGTTCCAATGTTATATATATATATTTTACAAACCTTGTCAGTTTTTTTGCATCTGAATGTGAATGCAGAATGCTTACGTAAAAGGCTTGCTTTGTTTAGCACTGAAGACCTGCATAAGGAAGTCTGTCTTTGCATGCACTGCAGAAGCACTGGCACAGCACACTGGGTCTGATTTTGCCTTGCAGAGACTGACCTTCTCCATCAGGACATCAACAGGCAACAATGACTAAGCTCTGGACACCAGCAAGGAAGGGGGTTTCTTCACTTGAATAGGAGCTTTTCACTGTGCGCTCCCTTCCTTACAGCAGAAAACCTTAGCCGATTTTGCACAATGTTTTGTTCTGCAAAAAAAGCATACTGACATACAAAACAGGGCATTCATTTCTGAATGAATGAGCAACAACTTGTTTTTGACATTCAATCACGTACCATCTACAGTGAATTATTATTCACTCTTCATACTACAGCAACATCTAGAAGTCCTGACCGACAACAAAGCATTTCGTACATCAAGCTCTCAAGACAAGTCATTACTTCCCAAAGTTTTCAATCTACATAGGCAAGACAAAGAAGAGAAAATGCAGTTCTCTCCACTTCAAAGATGAAGATCAGATGCAGACATGAACCACAAGATCAGGACCAGGAACAAACCGAAGTACTTCTTTCTTTCTTCCTTATCACCCCAAATCATTCTTTGCGTTTCCAAAAGTGTGTTAGTGTTATAGATGTGAAAAAGTGAACAACATTTCAAATAACCAAGTTGCATTTATTTGTTACACAATTCATTGGATTCCTCAGAAACGAGCCACAGCAACAGCATACACAGTCAAAATATGATCAGTAGAGTAACTCCTATCACTAGCTGTGATTAATCAAGGAACAGAATTATTTAGAGGGTATGATTACTGAAACAAGATAACATGTTTATTTGGTACACAGATTTTGGAGAAAAACTAAGGTAGGAACCTCAGACAGAACTGCCAAAAAAACCATGAGAAACTGTTCAGTGCCTGTAATAGAGAGGCTGTGGTATCTACAAAATAGCACTGAGGAGCGTCAATAAATAGCAACTTAGATAAGTAAAAAGTGCAAGAGGTCAAGCCCGGAACAGTATATTGCCATGAAGAACCCCAGCCGACACACGGATTAAAAAAACCCCACTTTACAACAGAAGTCTCAATTCTGCACTTTTGCAGAGGACGCGTTTGACTATTCCTACATATTCTTTCAGTATCTGTAATACAGTTTTTATAATCAGCTTCACAGCCAGTTCAAGTTTCTCAGTCATTGGATAGAAAAACAAAATGCCTTTGAATATTAGGCCATGAACTATAACTGCTGTAAAACCAAGTGGGTAAAAGCCCTCACAGCTCATATCACCACCTTAATACCTTCCCCCTCATGTGTAAGCTGATACATCATTAGAAAGAAAGTCTTCCTATCCTATTTCCTAAGAGCCCTTCTCTGAGTATTTTGTAAATATGTAAGACTTCTTCCCCGGCAAGCCTGCTTTAAAAATTAAACCACTGTTTAGCAACAGCAGGTCTCATTAAAAGGTGCATTTACCACACAGTAGTAGTCCGTATATTTAGAACTTGAAAGACATCAAATACCACAGCAAATCTAACTATCGTGGGTGGTAAACATCCAGTTTAATGGCATCCACTGTATTTGTGTGAAAAACAGTTTTATAAATAGCTTTCAAAACTCTGCTCAACATAGGCAGCTAATAATATCTGAAGATAATTACACTTTTTCATTTCTCCGACCAAAACAGGTGGGCCTATGTTCTCTGCCAAGCACTCACCTGGAACAAGTACTGTGGGCATGCTCTGAACAGTAACTCAGCTGGGCTGTGAAGCAGAGGTCAGAACCAACCTGAAATTATCAGGAGCATTCTGGCCTGCCTTTTAGGCTGGAGACCTTGTAAAAACTTTTTGGTTAGATTTTGATATCTTCCTATTCAAAGGCAGCTGGAAACACAAGAGCTATGTCGGATCAGACTGACCTCAACAGCTACAACTGACTTATGCCCTTTGACAAGAACTCTTCTATTTTTTCCAAGAGCTCTTAGAAGTTCTTCTTCCCCAAGCAGTAGCTTCAGAAACTTCAGGTTTGGTTTGCAGGTTAATGATAATTCATGCGGATCTGCATGCCTGTAAGTCTATAATAAACTGACGTCTGGCACAGAAGATATTTCCTCAGAAATATTGCTCCTTTCACAGTTTAATCAAGGTATAGCTAGTTCAGAAGGTCCTCATTTTCCCCTTTTGCCAGCCTCCTAAATTATATCTCATTTTTTAAAAAAATCCTAATCTTCTGTTTAAAATGTATGTATGCATCTATTTATGTTCACCGGCATTTCACTGTGATGCAAACTGGATTTCCAGAGATGCCGGGAGCTCACAACTCCAGTAGAAGTTGGTAGGTGCAACACATGCTCATCATGATGTAAAGATACAATAATAGAAGAACAGAAGGGTCCCTGTGTCTCCACCTTCTCAGACCTTTTTCTCAGACTGAATTGATACACCAATGATAAGCAATTAAGCAGTCTGTTTCTTCCTCAAAGACTTCTCAGAACAACAAGAATAAGTCATTCTTTCTTCAATGGTATTGCATCAAGGCAAAATGTTTGTCATTCTATCCGTGGGTAAAAAGTAAATTCCCATGAAATGGAACCATGAAACAATTTTTAAAATACTGTAGTTTTCTATGCACTTGTTCCTTTTAGTCTTAGAAAAAACTTTCCAACGCATGATTGTGTTAATCATAGGTAATCCCCTTGTAGCACTTCTGAACTATGCAATCCAAAGATGTCTATCCACATCCATGATGCTATGATTTCAGGTTTGCTGAGTTTAATGTGGAGTTTGACAAAGAGCCATGGAGTGTCCTGCCCCACATCCAATTAAGATCTGTTTTGCATAACCAAGAGCTTTGACTGGCTTCGGAACATGAACGTTTGCTTCTGTGCCATCGCCACACATCCCATGTTCGTTCCATCCCCAAGAGAAGCACTGGCCACCTAAAAGAGAGAACAAAAAATATATAATAAAGACCACAAAACCACAACAGCTTTGGTTAGTTTTGGGGAGCAGATTTGTCAAGTCATCTTCTAATTATGTTCTAAGAAATTCTCCTAAGGTGGGAAAAAAACATTCTGGTTTTCTTGGAAATGTAAACAAACCAAAATGAATTATTCTCTATCTTGTTGCATATTGTTAACAACGTAAGAAAGATTAAAATAATAAAGACATTTGAAAATCATTTAGTAAAGACGATGGTTCAATATTTATACAGAGCCCATGGAAACCTCTCTGCATTTTAAGGACCTTCCCTGAAATGATGTGGAATCCCTGTCTTTCAAGTTCCCCCTAGTAAGTAAAACTATCGTAAACCAAGCCCAGTAACTTTAATCATTCACAGCATGATCTGTAGGACTGGGGAACACAGAGTCACAGAGCAGCAAATTACATTTAGTTCTTACTTTCAACTTCACATCTCACTTTTTTCCTTTAAATACAAGTCTCCAACAACTTGCCTTACTCATAATCATCCTGTCTCTTCTGCTTGCTTTGGTATCATTTCACTGCTTTTATTATCCTTATTTTCCCTTCATTATTTTTTTTTTTTTTGTAACATCCACTCTTTTAGATCCCAAATCATGATCCATGTATTATTATTACCCCACAATACTCTTTCTTGAAGCAAAATATGTAAATATTGTTCTATAAATGGCTGGCATAACAAAAAAATCCACAAAACCCCCATCTTATTCTGAACTACGAGAGATATTTCTTCCCTATTTTCTCTTCTTTATTTGGCTGTCACAGAGCGTGCCTGTGAATTTCTGTAATAAAAAAAAGAAAGCCATCCTGCAATATAATCATGTTTCTGATGCCACTGTTATTTTTGAAAAGCAGCAGGTATTAACACCATGAAGTACCATTCTGGAGTCCACATAATGAGAAGAAAAGTGCCAAAATTCACAAAACCCAATCCCAATCAGAATTTTAAAAATAATTTTACTTTTCAGAATTCAGAAACAGATTATTGCAAAGCTAGCAGGACCATCTTTCACTCCTGCAAATCCAATAACATTTAATAGTCTTCTGTTCTTTACATATTAAAGTTCTCCTCTTCTGTAATTAAGTGTAAACATTACTAAAGTCAGATGTAATTAAATAATGACCTTTAATTTTCTTGGCAATCTTCAAGGCAATGGGACACTAGAATATCATAGCAGGATAGACACATCTCACCTAACACAGCAGATCTGTTACTGTTACCTTAGAAGGCACCAGATTTTCTCATGACTACACATGTGCAATATTGACAGACCAACCTCTATCACAAATGCACAAATATGTGCTGCAGAAAAGCACCAAAAAGTAAATGTGCAAGACATCTCATTTAAATATCAGCAGATCAGAACATCTAAGAGGTTAATTTTTTTTTTTAAGTAAGGTAAAAATATTTATGTAAATGTTAACAAGCAGAAAAAAGACATCACAAACTGCGACTAAAGACACACCACAGAACAATTATTCAGGGAAAGAATTCAAAGAAAGAAAACCAGCTGCACCTAGGAAAAGGCAATTTTTTTGCACAGTTAATATGTAGAACTTGCACGATAAGCCTACTTAGAGTGGGAAAACTTCCAAATTTAATATAAAAGGGAATATAGCATGGCCTTACATTAATAAGATGACTGGCAAACTTTTTATTACTAGAGCACTAGCAATTAGCACAGCAACTCGCATGTTTGCATGGATACTCGCTACATCTGACTAAAAGATTTTTTTTTTTTCATCCTGTCCCATCAGGACAAGAGAGAGGAAACCAGAAAGTTTTTGGTCACCTTGAATTACAAATTGCTCAATGGAACAGTAATGGCATAATAAATGTTCAAAGAAACAGCACAGAAGGATGTTAACCCCTCAATTCGATAAATATATCTAGTCAAATGTCTTTTGAAAAAACATCACAGAAAAATTTACAAGCTAGGAAACACCCAGACAAGAACATCTCCCCTAAAATAAGGATCACTGAGTCTTTTCCAGCCTTCACCTCTGCAAGCATATAGAAAGGCCACCACATAGATCTTTCTACATGACTCCAGTGAGCTACAAGGTTACTGAAATAGGCTGAGAATAAAAACTGGCAAAAGAAAAAGAGAGGGTAACTAGGCTTTATGAATAGTCTTATACAAAAATGCCTCATATGTATACGGAGAGCCAGGCAGAAATCTGAAGACATGAAAGGGCAGCTGACAGATAACATAATGACAGGCCACAAAAATTATTCTCATCACCATCAAGTCAGAAGCCAGGAAAGCTAAAAGGCAGAGAATTAATTGTTGTGAAAATAAAAGGTATACTATACCACATCTGCCTGTAGAAGATTTAGAGAAAGGTTTGTACATAAAAAGCGCTAGATGCTAGATTTCTGTCAGAGAAAACAGAATTTGCAGAAAACACAGAGTCTATTTTTCTGTAATAACTTATTAACAAAACTTGGAGGAGGGCTGGGCAAAATGACTGCAGTGACACCAGCCAGGAGGGAACAAGCAGCTATGTGAATCACTGGCACAGAAGTTGAAGTCAATGAAGACTGACGACACTGAAGCACCTATTTAAAAAATGACATAGAGGGAATATCTGCAGAGTTAAGGAAAGGCCTTCATTAAGGGGAACTAATGGCTAGCCTCAGGACAAAGGGCACCATTTCATTTCAATTTTTTTCCTTCCCCCACATTCCTCCCACACACACACACTTTTTTTTTTGCTTGTTTTCTTTTTGCTTGCTTCTATTCACAGTTTATTGCTGATAAGAACCTCAACACAGCCCCAGAAGCCATACATGCTTTCACAAGAAAATTCAATTTTTATGCCTGTGCCAGACCTTCCCAGGATGAAAGACCATTAGAATGATGTGTATTAATACAGCTATAAATTGCTTCTAACTAAATTTAAAACAAGCATTGTAGCATGTTCTCAAACCAAATGATTTGTGTTTGGTGAGGTGAGGAGGGAAAGCTGCTCCATGTCACTGGTTGAAATGAAACAGCATAATACATTGCAATCACCTTTTTCCTTTTAAAACATAAATACTCAAAGTACAAATAAAGCCATAGAACTCACATGGCAATGCAGCATAACCCCAAGCGAATTTCACTTGAGTGCACAGTCACACTAATGAAAGTAAAGACTATCCAGTTTTTTTCTCCAAACATTAAACATACAAAAAGTAGGGAGAAAAAAAAAACAACCCTTAACAAATCTGTCTGGTCACACAAAACAAGGGGCTACTGCCCTCCTTCTACTTGCAATAATTATCTAAGCTTTTTTCAAGGTAACTGAAGGTACAACTGCAATCCATAGGTTGATTAAACTGGCAAAAAGCATGTCTTGGGTAAAATAAAGATGCAGCATATTAAACAGAGGACAGAATTCTGAGGAAAGTAGAGGATTTAGAGTTGCTCCTCATTGCCTAGTACTCTGTTCTTCAGATGAGAAGAATCAATGTTAGCAAATATGATGCTCTGGGTGAGAGTCACTACACTTAACTTCAGCCACCTAAAAATCAAGCAACTTAGCTATAGATCGTTATCTTCTAGTTGTCTTCAAGAGCCAATGGAGTCATCTACATCTCTCCAACAGGCAATTCATCTTACCCAAACCCTGGTGTCAAAATCAAATCTCACTCTGGTGACTACAGAGGGAGACCAAGTGATTGTTTTAGCCTAGGCATATCAGTTTTAAACAGCTGAAGACAGGTTATGATAAATCCCATCCTTATAATCCATCTGCAGGCAAAGCAAGGAAAACTGGAAACAAGGAAGCTACAAACACCACTGCAGCCTAGTTTCACGCTACAGTCAGTCTGCTTCTAAACCAGCCTGTGCCCTGGAGGCTTATCAAGGAAATCTTTAAAAGCTTGTCTCTTTACTGCTTCTTCTCTCCCACTCTTCCAACCACATAAACAAACAGAAGCTGCCTTTAAAGACAATCCAAGTATCTTGAAGCCAAGCTATTCATCAAACAGCTTCACATTTTAAGGATTTGTTAAAATATTTTAGTATAGCTCTTTTGTATAGGCTCTGCATTTTTAGCAATACTCCACAATACTTCCAATTTTATTTTTTTTTAACCTTAAATTAGTGCTACTCTACAGAGAGTTATAAATAAAGTTACAGTAGGCAAGAGAACAGCTCAGGGCAAGTCAAATGACTTTAAACAGTATCAGGGCTGGACCATGAACAAAATTCAGGTGTCTCAGCCATCCTCCATTGACTATTTGAAAGCATTCAAAACCTCACAAGGAATAAGGTAACAATACACAAAAGGAGATTTAGACCATACTTCTCCCAAGGATTTGTAAACCACAACGTTATAAGCCTTTTTTTTCAGGACATCTAGCAAACCAGGGTGTCATGTAAAATGAAAGAAATATGCCTCTCAGCTTTTGTATTTTTGTCAGCAACAATTCTGTCATTAGCGCAAAAGATTTGCAATTTTGGAATATAAGAAAGAAGGTTGATACCAATTGTTTTCTGCAGAAAAAAATGGAAACATATTAGTAATTGAAAGGGAAGTCTAAGCATCCTACAAAATCTTATTAAAGGCAAAGTTTGGGAAGTGGAATATAAGATTACATGATCCCAAGACATTGTATGGTACCTCCAAAGTAGAAAACAACTAAGAAATTCATATAGTGCCAGTTTTATTATGGAGCTACTTTTATACATACATTTTCAAGGAGCAAGCTGTCACATGCTCCAGGCAACCCATTCAATCGCTGCTGGAATTGCTCAGGACCACAACCATCAGAAATGCACATTTGACTTTACAGTGAGTAAGCTAGATAAAAATCACCGGCATTGCAGTGCTAACACAATATACAGACAGGAAAGAACACACATTTTTGGTATTAAGTACAAAGTCATGGTGCTAAAGACATGCCAATTTCAAAGTTAGCCTCGGGTCAACAATCTGTCCTCACTCCACCTTTGTATCATTAGTAGCTCTCTCCAGGCAGCAGACTTAGACCACTCAGTGTCCTCCTCAGCAGTGGTTTTACACAAGTGAAAAACCAGATTACTTCAAGTCATACACGTGTGGTTCATGCTGGTACCTGGAAAACAACTTCCAATGGCCTCAAACAGCTATTCATAACAAATGCACGAAGCCTGCATGATATGGACTTCTGTGACTTGGTGCTCTAAACTAATATGTGAATTATTTTTTTTACAGCAGAAGCACTGTCTTGTTAGTCAGACTTTCTCTCTGACTATACTTGTATATTTTGTAATACAGCAGGGACTTCAAACTGGGTCAGGGCCTCAAGGCCAACTGTCAAAATATCCAATTACAGTATACAACTAACAATTGGAGAGAGTTAAAAAAATCAACTTGAGTATACAAGATGCTTAGGGAGCCACCGTGGTATGTGGAGTACAGTAAAATGGAGCAATAAGACTATACATCTCCTTTGAAATTATTTTCATTTGGGAAAGACTAATTTCTAGTTTCTCCTTCAACATCAGTATCTATTCCATCAATAGCAAACAGAAGAGCAGTACAGAGCACATCTAATCTTTTCTACCCTCATATCCATAGCATATGAATAGCCAAGAGTTACAAAATGGGAAATATAATTTCCGAGCATGTAGTGAAGAGGGCAATGTAGCACATCTGGCACGGCCTGAAAACTGTATATGGGGAGGGAGTCCAACATACAGCAATGCAGAGAAGTAGCAAAAGATACAGTAAGAATGGCACTTACCAAATAAAGCTTTAGCAGTTTCATACAAACATGCTGTGCATTTTCCTATGTGCAGTTTTAAGCATCAGGCAAATAACCGATAGGTAATATTACCTTGTTAATATACAATGACAATAGAAATTTTGTTCTGTTCTCAAAGGACACTTCAAAGCAGGAGCTCAATGGCTCACTGCACAAACTACTATGTGTCTATTTAAAAGAATCATTCTGTGTTACATCAAACAAGCCATGGTTTAGATTACCATTAAGGCTAGTTCATGATGGATTTTACTTCTTCTCAGTTATGCATTGCCATTGTGAAGGCAAAAACATGAGGAAGAAATTCACAAAACTGTATCTCAGAATTTAAAAACAACATACTTGCAACTACAGATTTTTTGGGTCTCTACACCTTTACAGTTTCTGTGGCGAAACTGAAGTCCTGTGAGATGGAGATATTTGCTTTGCTGTGCGTAGGTAGCAAGGAGGGAGATCTACTGCAAGGATTAACTGTTCACGTTTCTGTTTTCACAGGGAAACACAAATGGTACTTGTTATGACTAAAGCTCACTGGTGCTGCACAAGGTTTTCCTTCTGGTTTTACTCAGATGTGTCAATTCCTTCCCAACAGGAAAGCACCTCCAACTCAATACAGAACAAAACCTGGGCTCACGACTTTGTGCAAGACTGAATGTATCTGGTCCACTGACAATACATGAGGATTATATCATACATGAAGCAGCTGCAGTGCAGAGAGGATTAAGCATTAAAGATGCTTTTTTTTACACCTGTAGAAGACAAGAAAATCTTTAAATTTTGCCCTCAAGTACAGGACAAAAACACCTGACAAATTGATTAACGGAGAGATTTGTCTTGAGGCTCTGAATGTGGCACTAATGTCTGCTCCATCACAGTATCAGGCACAGGAGAGTGATACTCATTCAGAACTTAAGTCCCTGCCTCTCAAAATGACAGGCATTAAATGTGTCACAGTGCTTTAACTTTGTATGACCAGAACTAAACAATCACCATCTCACCCACAGAGCCAGAGACTGCAGTCTAATGACCCCCTGTATGATGTGAAACAGAACATACAGAAAATACCTTATTCAAAGTGCTTACTAAGAGGTCATCCTCGCAAAATAAAACGGATGAAGCAGTATGTCAAAGCACATCTAGAAGGGTGCAAGTCATTCAAGTGTGCCATGGGACCATATGATGCCATGGCCATTTGCACCCATGTATTCTGGGTACACCATTTCAAATTTACACACACTTCAAACTGATGTAAACGACTGAACAAAGAAACAAAGAAAAGGAGGGGACAGTTACTATTCATTCTGACTTAGAACATTACATCCAAGACCTAGAATTGAAGGCCATCTTCAGCACAGGCCTAGGAAAAGTAATAGATGATAAAAAGTTCAGAAACTGCATTACAGTACTACATGTAGCTTTCAAAGCACTAAGCAAATCACAGGGCAGGAGAAGGTACGGATGGCAAGATGAGCAGCAGCATGCAGGTGAAATGGTGCTTCCTCCTACTTCGTTGGCTGAAGTCAGAACAAGAGACTCCACTGGGCTCTCAGGAACCCTCTCCTCAAGAAAGAGCAGCTAGGTTGGAGAAGAATATTTTGTAAATGCTTTGGTGCCTAACATGTTTTATAATGCAACTCTTTTTATCATACATTGGTCTATTTACAAGCACATAGTTTTAAGGTGATCATGCAGACTATACATGGCTGTCAGTCCTTGGCAGCTTATAAAAAATACTTAAGATACAAAAAGATATTCCATGTGGTCACATTTACGTATGATTTCTTCTTATCTGACTGCTACTCTCTTCCCCTGAAGGGCTGTTCGCACTGAACAAAAGTGAGCATTCTGGGGTTTAACTCTGAAGGTGTCCTTTTCTGCAGAACAGAGTTCTCTAACTCAGAACCAAGAAATGAAATGTGTAAACCTTCTACATGGTCATCACCTGTAAAATAGCTTTGTGTTTAAATGGGCTTTAGTTTGGACTTTTCCCTTTTAATTTTCCCTTATCAATTGCAAGGCTGCATTCTGGTCAAGTTTCAAGACACATGATATGAATGTGCATTACTGTTGAGTGAAGTCTAAAACAACCTGCTTGTTTGATATTAAACAAGTGAAGGCTTTTTTCCCATGCTTAACAAGTCATCTGAGGTGAAATTCAGAAGTCATAAGCTGAAGTGTTAGAAACGCAAAGAGAAAAATCAAGGAAACAAGTGGTCCCTGAGTTTCTCAGTTTCCTTCTTACTGATTGAACTAGCATATTTTCTCACAGCTACGCATACATTGCCCTCAGAACAAAAGTAGTTGCAATCCAGCAGTGACGTTAGTAGAATGCCTTACTTTGCAAAGTTTCAAGCTGTAATCTTAGCGTAACACAATGGCTCAGATGATGGCTCTCCTGCAAGCATCACAGTGCAGTTTTAACAGTGACAGCACTGTAGTATGTGTGTACCCGTGAGAGCTTTAAAATACCTAGCTTGACATGAGCTGTAGCATAGCTGTAATCAGAGAGAGTTCAGGATGAACTAACCCTCCTTTCTGGGCAGGAGTTGTGGATTATGTTTCCTCTGTGCTGCAACTGTTGTACTTGAGTTAACCTACTTGTATCTGGTTCAAGTGTGCCTATACCACACTGTACTGTAGTGCAAGCGCACATCTAATAAAAATCCTATGGGTCACATGCCTTTTCTGTCTGTCTCAGTTTTTGTGCCTGTTATTACAGGGATCTTACACTCACCACTGTGTTGGGGTCTAAATGGGGTAACTCAAGATCTACTCAGATACAGCGACGATTGGGTCATTTGAGCAAATTGAAAAAGAGCAAAAAGTAAATGACTTGGCAATATCCCCACATTAACATTGCTGCCACTTAAAACTGTCATTCCCCTCTGTCTCATATAACATAGTTCTGTGAACTAACAGCATCCCTTTCAAAGAAGAAAACAGATAAGTTGACAGAGCTGTGACAAAAGATGAAAGCAACCAAAAAAAAAGAAAAAAAAAAGAAATCCCACAATTCAGCCTTCAAACACAGACCTTAAAGGGGTTTACTTCAAAAGTGCGTGCACTAAAGGCAAGGGGCAGATGAAACACAATGTTTTTAGCTAAGGTTGGCTCTGAGGGGCTGGGCTTGTGTTAACTTCCAATTGCAAGTAAGACAGTAGCTAAATACTGAAGAAAAACACGTAAAAAACCCAAAACAAAAAACAAAATGCAAAGTAATACCACCATGAACTGTACCCTCAGTCCCATCCACATGGCTAAGCCGTTTCTCTGATTTCAGAGAGGGTTTTCAGGGTCTACTGTAAAGCAGAACCCAAGTGTTCTAACTCCTCCCATTTCTTAAGGGTTAAGAAAGGTCAGAATCTTTAGCCATATCACCCAGTCAAGAAACTTATGCAATGTAATGAGCCAAATAATGTTTATCAGAGGGGAGAGACAAATTTTCTTTCCCAGGTAACCAATAGCCGGGAAGACCAAGACCTTAGGAATAACACCTCTATATTTTTAGCTGTACTTCTAGAGCAATATTTTATATTTTAGTAAGTGTTCTGGAAAAAAATAAGCAAATGGTCAATACTGCATATAAAAGAAGTAGTGGGACAATAGGCTTTGTTAGATATAATTAAAAAATAAGCATCACACCATAAGAATCAAAAATGGTCAGAAAGAGAATCAAAGCAGACAGCTTCAAAAAAAAAAGAAGTGCCCAGAAGGCAGGATTGGATCTGTTTCTTTAAACATCAGTTCAAAATCATACATGACTGTTGAGTGAAGTCTGGTGAAATTGCTTGTTGATATTAAGCAAGGGAAGAGTTCTGCCATCAAAATCTGTTAAAAGTAAAGACTAGTTCGCTTAGATTGAAAAAAAGATTTTGACATACTTACTTTTCTGGTGCAAAACAGAAACTCTGGGCAAGATGTAAAGCACAGCTTGCTAACTTTTGTCTTTTTATACCAGTATGGACAAATTTCACTCTATTCTCCTTTACTTTTCTTCACTAAACTATTTAATGACAAACACACCATTCTTGTTGTAAGAGAGAAATTGTTGAGTTTCAATGCCAAGCTGGTAAAAACCAAGCATTTCAAGCAACACATAGGGCTAAAGAAACCCTAGCCCTGAAGTGGAATGGAGTACATATGGGTGTGCAAACACACCTTCTACAAACTCAGGCCATTTAGTTGGGGAATAACCCTGCTGCAGCACGGCTTTTCCACACTTCTACCTTCAGCCTCCTCTGTGGGTCAGATATCTGTACACTTACTCTTCACACCACTCTTCCCTAGAAGTGAGGAAGACTGGGAAAGAAATGCAGGCAGAATTTGGGATGCCATTGGGCGCTAAGTGACACCATTTGAGTTGTTCCGATACAAAAGGCAAACAACATCTCTGCTGCATAGGGTTCAAGGTACATTTTGGGGACACCTCACCACTTGGCCTTCATCACCTAAATTCTGAATTTGGGGGCAGCTCCTTAAGTAGAGGGAACGTATCAAGTAAGTCCTTGGAAGAAGGAAAGCACAAGAGTGTCTGGAGATTAAAACCTCCCGCAATTAATACTGCAGAGATGTTTTCTGAAAGTTTCTGCTCTAGTACATTTTTCTGGACCTTGGCAAAATAGCCATAGTGAAAACAGCATTCATGCATCAGGTGCAGGGATCTGAGGTTGGAAAATAAAATCTCTTTGGCACAGTGACAGGAAGAACAGCTGATGGGCAGAGGGATTCAGAGGCACCATGCCAGCTCCAGAAGGTCAGAGGACCAGAATGGACAATGCAAGCTGGGTCCCTGAGATGCCATTTGGCATTATCCCATCTGATCCTCTGCATATCCTCAGGGAGAAGAGGATACTGGCTAGAATCAAGACAGGAATATCTGGCACCATTTTGGAAGCACTGTATCTGTCAGAGACCTGGGATAACAAAGTATTCTTCAGAATTTAAAAAAACAAAAACAAAAAACAAAAAAAACCCCCACCCAACCAAAAAACTACCAAAAAATTCTTATCTCTGCAAGAATATTTGACCAAATTAAGAATTCAAGAGCTTTGTTCTCCTCACTTTGGAGGAAGCAGAAACACTGGAAATATGGGGGTCTCTTTCACGCACTGGCCTCACTGTTCTTTCCTGTGTCCATGCAGAAAGCCAGTTTCTTCCACCTTATAGTTGGCACTAGGCTAATGACAAAGCAGGAGCAGCTATAGAAAGCAGCCTAGAAAGCTAGACAGAAAAGAATTATTTAGAATTTAAGGCCACATTTGGCACTATGACAAATATTTATCATTACTCCCAAAGAAAAAGTAGTAGCATGAAAGTCTTTTAAGTTATGTATACTATTACTGAGAAAATAGTGTAAAAGACTAAAATGAAATCAGCCCAAACTTCTGGTGAAACAGCAAGCTTCAGTTTGCAGCAAAAAAGCAATATATATGCATGCAAAACTGAATTTATTCTTTAAAATGCTGGAAAAAGAACAACCAAATATGAAGATGACAAAGTCATACAATGTTGAGGTGTCTCCTTAAATAACCTTAAAGCTGTTTTTATCTGACTCTGCTTCAAAGATCTTGTGATAACTTAAAGCCTGCTGAATACCAGTAACGAAAATATTTCTTGTACGGTATAGCCAAGAGATATTTATTCTTCAAGATCACTCACTAACAGAACTGTCTCTATTCATGGCTGACCCAAAATGCCATTCTCTTGACTCTGGAGACTTCTTAAATCTACCCAGAAACAGACAAAGCAAGAATAAGAATTTTAAGTGTCCAATCAACTTTGCAGAAATGATTCATATTCCCAAATCATTTGAACTCTTAAAAATGCTAACTTTCCCTAAATTAGAGCTTTTGTGGTTTTTTTGTGATTATCAGCATTTTAAAGCTCTCCGGTAACTTGATAAAGAACCAAGCAGGTCAAAGTATTTTAGGATGACCACAGCCCCCCATTGTCTTTACCAATTTACTGTCCAAAAAGAGAGAGTAAAAAGAATTACAGCACAACTGGCAATACTACACTTAATGTCTGTGTTTGTAAAGTATCTGTATGTACACACATGCAGGCATGTATTCTACAGAAAACATACATCGAATTTTGGATCT
This sequence comes from Gorsachius magnificus, assembly GCA_034008185.1. Taxonomy (NCBI): domain Eukaryota; kingdom Metazoa; phylum Chordata; class Aves; order Pelecaniformes; family Ardeidae; genus Gorsachius; species Gorsachius magnificus. Next base: position 7,515,804 of record CM067086.1, on the reverse strand, counting down.
TGCATAAGCACATAGAGGAGACACGTATCTACTATCTACATAGGTAGATTTATGAAGCAGACAGCATCTTGGCTGTTGCCAGAGGGAGTTAAGTCCAAATTGTAAAAAACTGTTTTCAAGTGACATAACTTTGAAACTGAAAGATGCACTGCCCATTTGCCACTGCTTCACTACCCACTCCCATCTCACTCCATCACCCTTCAAAGTCAGTAATGCCTGCCTTGGGCCTGGCTATCTTTTGCAGAACTCTTTGCTTAACAGATTTCATGCTTTCAGACCTTGCATTAGTAACAACATGCAAACACGATTTCTTTTTCTGCACACATCCTTCTGCAGATGATCACTATTGATTTGGAGCACCTCAGTTTCTGGATGTGGGATTCAATTTGCCTAAGCCCAAAAGATCTATGATGCATCTACTTACATGTATGTACACATGTATACACATATCCATCCTTCATGTAGGCACCTAACCCATTTCATACTCAAGTGATAAACAGGCACTTTCAGAGTGGGGTTCATCTTATCCAGGGCAAATATCTGAAGTCAAAAGAATCCTCCACCATGCTTTTACCCATGTCTTCCTCTCCACTGCCTTCCAGATATCTTGCTAGCTCTGACACAGTTTAAAGCTAAAGCAGACAAATCTTGTGCTAGCTGCCCAGCCCACACTGCTTTACAAGCTTCTTTCAGAAGGCATTGAGTTTTCTGAAAAATCAGGTACTTCAAAGGCAAAATCAGAAACCCACTGAGATTTCAAGTGCCCCCAAAATCTTTAAACAATTTTGCGATTACAAATATAAACTAATCTTCAAAAATGTCACGTATACACGGACAACTCAAAATGTTGTCCAGTTAACAAAACCTTCTGTAGCATGATGATCAGCACTGCATTAGGTGCCACTTCAGCAGACACCATGCTCTATCTTGATAGTTTTACTGCATCTTTGGTACCTAGTTGGTTCAAATATATACATTATAGGGAAGGAAAAGAAGTAGTCTTGATTCAAAGGCAGTTTAGTTATGTATGATTAAATTTAAAGGGGACTTCATAAGTTTATTCAGCTACCTGATGGATTAAGTTTGTTCCCAATTTCTGCATGAGAGTGCCTATTACTATGGAGGAGAAACATTACACTTCAGTAATTTCTTAGGAAATAGGAATTATTTTTATGTCTAAGTAGTAGCTCTTTATTGTTCAGAACTGTCTTGAAATCACTGTGTTGAAATATGGTTCCATTAATTTCAGTAGCTGATTTTCAACAGCTTTTCTCCTAACCAATGTGTCTTGCTGAAAGGCTGCTGATGGAACTCTTTACTTTCCAGCATGAAAGGCTATCCTTTTCAGAAATTTCTTAGGAGATCCTTCTAGTTAATTAGTCTACAGTTCTCACACCACTTTATTTCATTCTTTTTCTAATTAGGTTGTGGGGAGGGGTTGTTTGGTGAGGCTTTTTTGTATGTTTTATAAAGCTCCCAAAGCTCTTGCAGGCAGAAATATTTCTTGTCCTCTCTGCAAGAGATGCTTTTGGATGCTTTTGCCGCTGAGAAACATTTTGGCTCTCCAGAGGACAATTAAACAATGTCAACTTCATATGCATTCCAAAGCATACTTCTACTTTTGAAGATTCATTTGACTGACATGATACTGACCACAACTTTTCAACCACAAGGCAATGTAAGTCAAGTTCAGCCTCATGTCAGCATGCACTGGCTAGAGCCAAGTCCCAGGAGGTACAAAAATTACTTAGATAACAATGTGATTAGGTAACTAGTTCTCCTTCAGGCTGACTACATGGATGGATTCAAAGCTGCTCCTCCAACTGGTAATCAGCAAAGGTTTTAACAGGATTTAAGCAGTGAAAGCAAGCCTTGATGGGAATGGCAAGGGGACCAATTGCTTCTTGAAATGAGAAAAGAATCCATAAAGAAAAAAGTTGAGAGCAAAAACCCCAGTCATGACTAATTCCTTCATTTCCAGCTATCAATTTCCGTTACTGACGCTTTGCTCCTCTTAGCCCTGTGACTCTCAACCTTCTCATTATAGAGGGAGAATTACCCTGCGTGAAGCAAAAATATAATCCTCCTTTCTGAGCTCTGAAGGGATCTGGTCAGACCTTCCCTCCCGACAAATGGCAGAAACCATCACAAGAAGCAGAGAGCAGGGGACTAAACCTCTGAGTGCTACCCACACATTATTGGCCAAAGGCTACTCACCAACTCTGCTGTTTCTACATTTTCCTGCCTCGTCTTGACTATTTTAGCTATTTGTGTTGTTACATCTTTAGGCCAGGGAACATCTTTCACCACCTCCTTTACTGCATGGTCTGACCTCACCTTGAGTCTATGGATGTTGTGTAATGAAAAAAATCTAAAAATCTCTGGTTTATTTAATGATCCATGGGATTAGATTCACATTACTTTGTAAGTCTGGAACTTAAGAAAAAATTGAATAAAAACCCTGCAGTGAAGGTGTTGTTGGGTCCTGGAATCTTGGCTCATCTGTATATATAGAACATACTTGAAAAATGAGCATTCAAGTTCAACGTAAGATGAGACATCATGCACTTACTTAACTGTCCTTTCTTACGTGGTGACTGATATGAAATAAACTCATCCTACTTTCTTCAGTCATAAAAAAACCCCTCAAGCAAGGGAATTGTGAAGGTAAAGATTACTTTTTTAGGCCTGTTTTACAGAGTAGTTCCATAGGAAAATGCTCCTCAGTGCTTTTGTTCCCCCATCTACCTACCAGGGACATCTGTCTATCCCAGGGAAGATTTTAAAAGTCTATGGTTTATAGCAGTAAATCACGCCAAATCCTTAAATCAATGGCCATATAAGAAAGAGAAAAGAAAACATAGCGAAAGTAGAATTCAGTCAAGTAAGTTCAGTACAGAGAAGTCATGTTAAAAGCCATTTTAGGGTTCCTGAATGCATATGAGAGCTGTTGAGACAAAAAGCTGTTCCAAAGAGCCAGTGTTGATGTCAATGTTTGTACTGTACAGACCCTGAGGATTAAGTTAATCACTGAATTCCAGAGTCAGGAGAACAGCATCATTCTGTGAGCATGACATTTCCATCTGTGTGGAGGGGTACGACTCAGAGGGCTTTAAAAGGCAACTTAGTCCCTCTTTTCCCGGAGCTAAGATATGCTATGAACTGAGATTCTTTTTAGTTCATTTTTGGTACTCATTTCTTAACTTCCATTTTCTGCATCCAGCACCTTTTCCCCCCCCAAAGATGTCTTTTCTTCCCTTTCCATGCTGTCCTCATCCGTAAAGCATTTCTGCAGACCTCTGCATGAAGACAGCATTAGCTGCAAGAATATCAGACCAATCTAGAATTTGCTCTGTACCTGCACACCAGTACTGTCTCTTTCAATCTTTTTATGCCAATAAAGGATTTTACGGAATTGCAGGTGGTTTACTTTCTGTGCAGGAGGCTAAGAGCTGCACCATGTAACTATAGCAACAACTACTGTGAAAGCTCTGATTTTTATTGACATGCCTCACACAACCTCATGGAAAAATTTATACAAATGGAGAAACAGAAAATTAAACATCCCAAAGGCCAAAGGAAAATATTGTGGTGATCTGCATCTTTATGCATTGCTTAAATACTTCTCCCATGGTAATTTGCTTCTTTTACTGTATAGTGGTAGCATTAAAATAGCATTTTAAAATTCATAGTTTAAACAGTAATTGAAGCCTCCACAATGCCAAAGCAGAAGATAGGCATGCAATCATCTCAGAAAACAGTGTAGCACATTGCTGTATTTGACAAAGATTCATCACTGGGAAACTGACACTACACAAATGGAGAGAAGAAATAAGGTGCACACATTTTTTTCATAGAGAGTAATAAACATTTGCATAGGGATACTGAATTATTCATTTCTTACAGACAAGACAAAAGATGCATCTTTCTAAAAGATAGTTCTCTATCCAAAGGATACAATTTTAAAAGGAGTTTCCTGTGTTCACAGAAGCTGAGAACTGTGTGAAAATGAAACTGAGATACTCTGTCCTGGTCTTACTCTGATTTGATAGACAAGATTGACATTCCAAATCCAATAAAACAGTTTCAAGCTCGCAGCAAAATATGAATATGCCGCAGTCTGAAATGGCCTCAAGTATCCTGGAAAGCAACCAAATCGCTTACGTTGAGCTTGAAAATGCCACCTCTAAATGTGCTTCCAAGGCTGTGATCCACAGTGCTGGAAAATTGATCCTTGCTGACGGCCACCATTTATAGCCTTAACCTTTACTACATTACTTCAACTCTCTGCAACAACTCAAACAATATGAATCAAAAACACTTCCAAAGATTTTAACAATAACCACCAGACCGAGAACTATTCCTGCTAAAATCTTGACCTTATTGACAAAGTACATTTGCATAGTCACAGGAATAGCCAGTTTTGCAGTCAATGAATCGGACCAAAACACTTCACCCCAGTTGCCAGTTGTTTCTCATTTTAAGCTCTGCTGCCATGATTTATTTCTCTGAAAAAGCACAATAATCCCAACCACTTTTTTTATTCTTATGATCATTCATAACAAGAATATTTAATAGCAAGGTTTAGGGAAAGCTACTGTGCTGATAATATGGCTCTTCTGAACCTAATACTCCTGCAGTACACAATGCAAGCTAGGCTGCCTGGGAAGGATGAAAATGATGTGTTGCTATGGAAACAGGAAGGCACATGTTTAGGTTGCTCATCCCTGAAGAGCAGCCCCAGTGATATCTTTAAAGTCTGCTAATAAAATTTTAATCAATAACTAGAATAAAGTGAATTTCACCCCCTGTTTGACATCATAATCCTGGTTCAGACACTGTCAAGCTCTTTTAATGTTCCCTGCATCCAACTATGACCCACGACATTAAGAATGAATTTATGCACAAACAAAAATGTCAACACGCGCTTATCTAGTTCAGCTACTTAAAATGATTATTCCACCCAGCAACAGATACCAGCTTCCCAATTTATAATCTTGTGCATATAGGAACGTGCTTTTTAATTTACTATTTGATGCATTATACCTCCCCCTTCCATTAAAAAAAAAAAAAAAAAAAAAAAAGGACAAACAAACAAAACAAACCGAACTCTTTGGTTATTACTGGCCTAAGGCCATCAACCAGGGATATGCCTGTTGAGAATGTGACAATTACCCCAGTACTGGAGTTATCGCTCACCAACTCCCCTAAACATCTGCTATTTCCTAGAACTGATAGTTTCCATCTTACCATGATTCACCTGCAGACAGATCTTCCAAAACACTGGGGCTTAGGAACTAAAAAATGCATTTCTAGCCAGCCAAACACAAAACAGGCCAACTTACTTGCTGGCAAAACTCCACTTGTTTCACCATTATAATAGCAGAGAATCTGGCTCCAAACATGGAGCCATTAATTATCTGTACAGTTAACTATGTCAATACACCTATTTCTTATTACATTGGGAAATCAATAAGCAAGACTTTGTTAATGCTATTTACTAATCTATTAACTCATTCTTTATACATAACTAAGTACAATGTTAAGAATATCGGAGTATGTTAATAAACAGTTAAAAAGCTTTGTATTCTGGATCACTAAACAGTAAAGCAAAGCTGAAAAGAAATCCATACTGTGAAAAAAAGAGGTGCATAACAGATTTGGGTTTTTTTATGTAGTCATACATTATAAATTATTCTTTTTAAAATTTCAATTAATGTCCATTGATGTATACAAAATTTCTCTGTTTCAGTATTCCTGGCAGAAGGACTCCAGTGGTCCATTCTGACAGGAAGAAAACCAACTCCCACACCAACCATGAATCTTTACTGCACTGAGATCCTGAAACAGAGTATTAGAAATGCCGAAGTCAGAAGAGATATGAGTGACAATAGGAGCAATACGCCCTTTAACGAGGAACACACTTATCTGGTTTCAGCTTCAGAGATTGAGAGTAGGGGTGATTTTCCACATGCTGCTCCCAGAATACACCAGCACTTTTGAGAACACGGCAGCCTCTCTATCTGCTAGTATAGCAGGGCTTGAAGTTTTCTAGAAAAACCCTGACACTAATCTCCTGTTCCACCGTACAAGATTTTTAAGGTGTTTATTTTTAAATTAAACTTGAAATACACTGATTTCTTCAAAGAAGAGGAACAACACTCCCATTTCCTTTTCCTGGCTTCATAATTAATATGAAGACATAATAATTGCAGGCACAACCCTCCGCCAAACCAGGATGCCGCTGTGTAGGCATTATGCAGTAGCTAAATACATAGCTTCAGCTTGCAGCTGAAGTTGGGAGATACTTCCATTTTTTGAGAGCGCGCTAAAGAATTTGAAAAAATCCAAAACCTTTTAGGACCAGCATTTCCAAAAAGTTAAGTAATTGCACTTTGGCCACCTTGGGAATGCTTAGAGATTCTGTTTTGTTTTTATAACAGAACACACAATAATCAGATGGACAGTGAGGTAGGACAATTTACCTTTATAAATCTTATTTAACCGGGGCTTATAAAAATGTATTCCACCAAAAATCTTCAGAAAAAACATTCAGTTCCTGATAGAATATATTCATCCAGAAACTTAAAGGAACTAAAATTGTTTTGATTTTCCATCCTAAATAGTTCTATTTTTGAATAACATATTTTAAAATTTTTTAAAAAAAAGGCTACGATATTTTCCAGTTGCTTTCATTTTTACGCACATATTTCTTCACAAGGTATCCATTGTGATATTAAAAAGGATTTATTTGCTTATAGCTAAACAAATTATATTTACTCCCATTACAAAGCTCCCGTCACACAATGCTGGCATTATTTAACCACCACCTCTTACTAGGGACAGCAGGTTGGGACAGAGTCACACGCTGTCTGGAAAGGCTCACACACAGTACACCCATCTTGTTCCTTCTCCAACCGCGCAAAAAAACCCAACCCTGAAAACAATCGTTATCCAGTTTTATCAGCAGGGTAAAATACAAACAAATCTCTGAGTATTTTGCTAAATAAGTATGTTAATTCACCCCTTCAGCAATAAAAAACAAGATCTCAGCAATACAGTTCCCCTTGGCTGTTAATTTTTAAGGGCTTGGCTGCTCCCTGGGCATCTGTGCTAGGTACCAAACTATTTTCAAATGTCCTTCCATCCAGGCATCTCTCTCCTGAGTATCAGTCAGAGTTACGAATCACAAAATAAATGCTTCAGATGCAACAGCACTAGCTCTGGCTTTCAACAGAAAATTTTGGAGACAAACAGCTTACAGAAAACAGAGTACAGTGCCCCCAGCCTCCCTTCCTCAGAAAGGCTTCCTTTTAGTCATGATACTTTAGCTAATTCACGTGGCTTTTACTGCCAAAAAGCCAGCATGTGGATTCAATGTTCTCCTTTTTTCCACGTCTGTATTTTAAAGCCAACTTTTTGTTCAGAACTTTCATGGATCCCAGACAGGAACAGCCTCAGGACATGGAATAATTTAGGCTGGACCTCTGGAGATCACCTGCTCCAGCCCTCTGCTTGAGTGCTTACCACTATACTTACTCCCACGCCTTGAAATTACTGTACTGCTGTGATACGCTTTCACCAGGTACAGTATGCAGAGAAATCGCTGGGTGCAACTGGGTAATCTGAGGCAGCTTAACATCTGCTCATCTCAACCAAATTTCCTATTTTTCCAAACTTGTAAGATCTTGTCTTTCCTCCCCTAGCACTTCTCTGCGGACAACAATACTTCTTTACTGAGAAACTCAATGTGACTCTGCAAAAAATCCTATCTATTAGCCAGCCCCCAAACTGTATCATTTTCAAAGAGGGTTGGGTTTTCAGCTTTTTCTTTTTTTTTTTTTTTAATTTCAAAAGCACATGCAAAGCTAATTTCTGCAGATGGAGTAAAATGTACCATGTGAAACAGGCATATTGGCTTTTTCATTGGACACTGAAGGGTTGCTATGATTCAGACATTATGCTTTAATATTTAAATTTCCACAAGCTACAGATATGCTGATATAAGAACAAACGTCAGAAGGTTGATCTATTCTGAGATCCATCTCAGAAGAAGGTCGACAACACATTTTGAAATCAGGTTCTGTTTCTGTCTATTGGAATTCAACAGATTTGAGTCACTTGAGTAAGAAAAGATTGCCAAAGAGGAATCCAGCAGTACAGTGCAGCTTTCAAACAACCATGAGGAGACACTATACTGTCATTTCCTTTGTCCTTGGTGGAAAACGTCAGAAATAGCAAATCGCTTTATTTATATACATTGGGTCCCTTTGTCCTCATTTTTATTTTCAAAGTACTCTTTTTACACAGATTCACATTTATTTCCTGCTTAAATTTTGCAACAGCACCATACCACTTAACTCCGCCCGGGAAATTCACTCTGCAGTGTTATTTTTGCCTCCTCTAAAATTTGGCAGACCTGGCAAACAAGGAGATTTGACAAGCTATAGCTCAGGGCACGAGAACCATGAGGCCTCAATGTGTTTGGGTTTGTTTTGGGGGTGGTTATTTCTCCTTTCTTTCTTAAGGAAGAAATCTTTATGCTGATTCTGGTCTTAAATACAGCATCCTGAACAGTGCAACAACTGGGGAAAACAAGATCTACAGTGTCAGCCACTTACATGTGTTCTCATGTAGTCACCATCTGTTTGGTAGTCCCAGAAGTCAGCAGCTCGTAACACAAAAAGCACTGTCATATTAAACACCCTGCTGATGCAGAGACCACAGAGTGCGGGACCGAGCCCGCTAGCTGCTGAGCTACCAGGTTATGGCCTCAAAATGTACCAGCGAAGAACCACTAAAAGATAGTCCTTCAAGATCTTTTCCTTCCCTTTCCTGTCCCAATTACAGTCTTCCCACTGATGATGAAACTGCTGCAGCTCACATTGTATAAATGTACTAAATAATTGCAATTTTACAAACTTGCAAGTCCACATATATCTCTTATTGCATGTGTTTGCAAGAATGAGTTTATGTTGAGAGAAAGAAAAAAACCGCAGAAACAAAGGCTACAAGTCCTTGTCATTTGCCCTTTATTCAGTACAGCGACTAATTATTAAGTGAGTTAAGCAGGACTTGGGAACCATTCTCAATGGCTGAAAGGATTGTCTCCTGGGCTCTCGCGGAGGAACAATCCAAAACTTTGCTGTATGATAGGATGCAGTTTGCTTTCTCCAGCTTAACTGGCCTAGGTACATATGTGTGGGAAAGCTCTGGCCTTGGGACTCTGTCCATCCCTAAGGGCTTAAATAACACAGTGCACCCTTCACGACCATATTGCTCAAGTTCTGATCCCAAGAGAAAAAAAATCTCTGATGACCAGCCTACCAGCACATGATTACAACATACATAGTCCCAGTGAATGACTTGGGACTGGCACCTGCAAAACACAGCAACAAAAAATTCTGTCTTCTCAAATGGGAAAAGGAACAAGCTCAAAAGGAATAACCTGCTCTCTCCTCCATACACACCCACATATACAAAATATATATAGAGAGAGGTTTAAATCAAAATATGGATTTATCAAAACATTATTCCTTGGTATAGCATCTTATTTACCTTAAAAAAAAGTAGAAATTCTTCACATCTGCATTATTTGTGACATTTTAGGCTCCTACTTCGAAATCTTATCATGTCAACTCATTTCCCAGGAACAAGAGGGCCTGACAAATCCCAGCCTCATGCTTGGGTTATTCTTGCCAGCAGAGATGATGATGTAGCATTTGCATTCCATAATTCCCTTCAGCAGACAAGCAGATTTCTGGTTTTACAGAAATACACCAATTATTTTTATGCTATGTATACATACGCCTTTTTCCTAAGGTTAGTTCTGGAGCACTTAAATCTGCTCATAAATGTAGAATGAAAATTTTCCTAGGCATGCAGTTCCTTTTCCAGCAACTACTATTTGTCAGCTGAACTGTGAAGTCTTCCTCTTCCCTTCTCCCTTTCCAGCCTTGTAAAAAGAGCCATGTAGCTGACTCTGCTCGTTGGAGGTATCACTGAATGTAACTGTTTGAGTAATGAGAACCTTGTTTCCCAGGAAAAGTAGTCCAGCAACTTGCAGAAGTGTCGGCATGGAGACATAAGCACAGAATCCTGGAGAAGTCTCCAAGATCATTCTGCCAAGTTTTACATTTCGATCACTGAGCTCTCAGCTCCTAAGCCGACCACAATAGCAGAAAGCTCGTGCAGTCCCAATTTATTGTGACCTAGAGGTCACACCAGAACAGTACTATTTCTCATTTGGTAGTGTCAAAAGGACCCCAGCAGGAATACCAAGACACTGTCCTGCCCTGTGTTCCCAATACCCATCAGTAGAATGCAACTGAACAACAGTGGCAAAAGCTGATAATTTGTAATTCAGAATCTACTTTCATGTTAATACAGCAAGAAAGCCACTGCACTTCATGCCCACAAAAGGGCTGGGATGACAGGGTGCTCAGACCAAGTGAAGACCACCAAGGGAACAGTGTCATGTTTCTCCAAAGAGCAGCCATTTGCCAAGAGATCATTTACTGCCTTGTGCACTGGCCTGCCCTCCAGGCATTCCTGCCTTTTCCTAACTTTCCTTTCCAAGGTAAATCCGAGCCTTGATCTTGGAACTGTTTTTGCGGCTACAAAGACAGCACAAAGAAACATAATCTGAGATGGCCAAACCCAAAGGAGGTAAGACAACCCACGGGTAGGCAGACAAATGCAGGCACTTGAAGGATTAGGGCAGCCAGAGCAGCCTCACAATTAGACTTCCCTGGCTGGAGACAGACACACACAGGACTGACAATGAGCAAGCAGAAGTTTAACAACATAACATCAGCTAAAGAGCAGCAGCAGGACATGAGCAGGCTTTCCTCACACTGCAGGGGATCAGAGATAATTCAGAAAACAGAGACAGATTAAATTTAATATAGTAAATTGAAGGGAAACCAAGAGAAAAATTGGGGTCAATCTGGTATGCACATGGCATTCTCGTTGACAAATGAGTAGACAACAAGATTTTTACATTGCAGAGGTCTCCAGAAATGAGCAGCACCCAGAAGCTCAGCAGATGGCCTTGAAAAAATGGCCTGTTCACTTCAGAGTCCCAGTGGGAGCTGAGCTCTTTCAAAATAACTGGAACAGTCTCTAGCTATCAAGCAACCACCAGCAAAAGAGGTGAATTTGCTTTCACAGCGTCTCCTCTGGTTCATTCCAAGTTTTCCCTGCTCATTTGTGTATCTTCAATTAGAATACCATTCTTTTTTTCCTAACTGGTCTTCCAGTTAGCAGCAGGGGAGGAGAAGAGCACAAACAAAAGCACTCAGTAATTCAGCCTCAGAAATGCATCTGAATCTGCAGCTCCAGAGCTCTGACACAGCAGCACTAAACAAACCTGCTGCTTCCCTTGATGTTCAAGGACAGCGGGGTACATCAGTCTGTACATTTGTATTCCCTGCCACTGCATTGGTCTGGCCTTCCTCCTCGCTCCCCCAAGCACAGACATCATCTCATCATTGGAGAGATGACCTGTGAGCAAACTGCATTGCCGCCTGCATTGGCTGGGAACTGAGCCCGAGGTGAGGGAAACAACATGTAACAAAGCTAAACAAACAACAGACATGTACAGCTCTTTGACATGCCTGGATGTCAAGATGTATACTCTCTGCTGCAGTAAGGACTCACCAGCAGATGTATAATGTTGCTGCAATCTCCAGAAACACCCATTGCCTCTGCTGTGTATGTAGAGCCAGAGTCCAGGCTCGTTTACTTTAAAAAAAAAAAACAAACAATGAAGAGAGAAGAACAGATGTATTGGTAGCAAAATATTTTCCTGTGCCTACTGCAAATCTGGTATCTCTCACTGACCAGAAATACAGAAAAGAAAGTATCTGAGAGAGAGAAGATAAGACTTTGCTAACCGTCTAATTTTCATTTGGAAGTGAAGGGAGCCCTCATTGAGAAAAAAGGCAGAGGAGATAAAGATAAGATCAGAGACGGTGAAAAGACATTCATAAAGGGCAAGACGGAAAGGGGGGAGGAAATCAATCACAAGTACAGACAAGATCAAACGGCAGCATACCAGTAACAGCCGTATTTCCTTGGGAAAAAAAGCTGCAGGATGAAGAGGCAGCACAGCACCATGCTGTGAGGAGTACTGCTCTCCCCTACCCGCTGCATAGGAGAGAGTTGTTCTTTCTCCATAGCAACAAGATACTTAAAAGCCAATCTGGAGACTGGAGACCAGCTTAAAAACAAAACACAACATGTATCGATTTATTATCTCTATTTTAAGCCTCAGCTGTGAAGTACACAGGATAGCATTTGTTTAGCCTGAGGAAGCATCTTCACGGAAAGCTCTCTTCTCCCATTATACCTCCCTGTTTCGGAACCAACCCTTGGTGTGAAGCAAACTGTGGCACTTACACACACTCCCTGCTTTTAGGTAATACCAAACACGTTAGGCAAAAACACACCTTGCGCAGCCCGAGGTGCTCACAGCTGAAGCCTGTCGGCTGCTGCCTTTTGCAGGGACTGCAGGAAGGCATCAGCACTTCCCAACTCTTCTCACAGAACTCTGGGAGGGAAGGAGCCGCAGCCTTTTGCTGCAGAAAAATACATAAAATAATAATAATAATTTTTTTAAAAAAACCCAAACCCCCAAAACTTGCTCTTTAGTAGTTACCAACTCAAGTCACTGTTTACAAGGGCTCGGGATATGCTCATACCCTGTCCTTGAAGTCTGCTTATGCCTGCTTGGAAATGGTTCTGCTCAGGTACCTGAACAACTTCAATAAAGCCATTATGCTGACTGCATCGGCAGAGCTCTGGAAACATTACAGACCTCATCTCCTCCTCAAAGGCACTGATGGAGCCTGCACAGCAAATTCCAGAATGCACCAGGATTATTTAAGCAGCTCATCAAGTTTTGGGTGAATGGATCGTACTGAAAAAGCTGCAGAACACCGGGGTTTCAGTCCTGGCCTTGGTTTAGCTTAGCTGCTGAGATTAGTTTCCCCATGGAAGGGGGCAATAAAAAAAGCTATCAAGTCACAGTTCCTTAACCACAAATTTCACAGCTATGTTTTGGTAGTTAATTATTCCAAAGAGCTAAAACTGCATCTTTACATGCCAGCTCCAAACAAGAATGTTTTAATATATTTGATTTAAAAATATAGATATTTTCGATCAGCCAATCCTTAGCCACTGTATGTATTAGCAAAAAAATTCTTATGGATCTTGGTTTTTCATTTCCTTGTATAAGTTTATTCAAGAATAAAATACTAATTTTTAAGCCACTGACTTAATTTACTCTTCCTTTTGAAAAAATTACTTTGTCTGACCAGAAAAGATTTGTAAAAGAGCTTCATAGAAAGGATAAGAGGAACTTTCATCTGCATAGATTATGAAGTAGGAAGAAAATTATGAATCAGCTTGTCCTCCTAAAACCACATTTGCTAACCAGTCTGTTTCCTATACAATTAGTTACAACTGCAGAAATATTTCTTTTATTAAGTGGTTTCAAAGGTTGCCAGGAGTGAATCTCTGTGGAATGAAAGCATACAAAGTTGTTCTGTTTTCTTCTGCATAGGTTACCTGACTGAACTCAAAATGGAGGCATCCAAAGAGCTTTTTAGCTGTGTTGCTTTCTAAGCTCCTAAAATATATGGCTTTTTTTTTTTTTTTTTGGACAGCCAGAATGGAAACTAATGACATTTATGAGTCCTTAGCTCAGAGGTTATGGCAGCGCCAGAAAAGCACTTTCCCATGCATCCAAGTTTGACCCCAGCTATGGAAAATTCTCTTGCATCAGACAGAGATGCTCACCCCGACCCCCGTTCCTATGTTTTAAAGCACTCTCCTACAGCAAACAGGCCTGAAGGCAACGATTAACCCTTCAAATCCACTTCAAAATTCCGTGGGTCTGCAATGCAGAGAGCAGCAGGGAACCCTGATGAGCTGCCCTGGAAAGGCTGTGTTATGCTGTTAGCAGCCAGCAGTTCCTGTGTGTGGCCAGTTCCACACGCAGCCACGTCCCACCATTTGTGTTACAGCTGAAAGGTGACAAGGACATCAATGGCAGGGCAGTCTCCTATCCAGCTAGGGTGGTCAGAGGATGTTGTTCCTGGGTGGTCCTAGGCAAAAACATTGCATCCACAAGGAACCCCAAAACGCAGCTCATAACGCACTGGAGTCCTGGTCAGACCTTGGAGCATATTCTTAAAAAAAAGGAGTCTGCCAGACTCTTCACGATACTTGCCTCTGCTAGCATCACCTCTGCCTTGTGAGGCCTCAGCCTCAGCCAGCCCCACATCTCTCCCAGCACTGAGCTAGGTTGGTGGTTGCACTGTGATCAGATAGGGCATTTTGCAGTGTGCCCTCTCAACGCTGATGCATGGGTCTCCAGCACAGAACAGAAAATCACAAGGCACAGGCTGTAAATCACAAGGGCTTAGTCGTTCCATCTTAGGAAGTCTAATTATCCTGATGATGTTATCTTAATTAAACGGTAGTTAATCTGAGTTTATATTTAAGCCTGAAATGTGAATATATTTTAAAAACTCTTGATGATAGCAAATCTGAAGAGACAGAGGAAGGAAAGGAAAAATACCAGAGAAAGTAAGGTTGGTTGAATTTGATTTGAATCGTATTTCTAAATACAGGCAATTGCAGCTCAGGTGTTCCCTTGTTTAGGGTTATCTAGGTGAATAAGATTTCTAAGGGGGAAATGGGAGGGTCTCCAAACAAAATTGAAAGCAGAAAAGTAAAACATAAAAGGTAAAATTGACAGTAAAAGGAAAAAAAACACCCCAACCCATCAAGTCAGAGGTTAGCAGAGAATCTTTAAAGAGTCCTCCTGTGTGCATAGTTATTTACACTTTTCTGGCTCACAGAAGACAGTGGTGGTCTTGTAAAAGATGTACAGCAATCTGGCAAGGTGCCATGTATACAAGCCAGAAGCCAGCTTGAGAGAGTTAATGGGGAATGAAGGGAGAGAAAAATGGCTAGCCATTTAAGAAATTGTTTGTTTCTTCAAGGGCAAGGGAAATTTAACATGGACAGCACAGAGAAAAAATGAAAACCAGGAACTACAGCTGTAACTCCTGTTAAGCAGGAGCTACAGCTCCAGCTGTAACTGAATAGAGAGGACTCTACTAAGTGCAGATACCATCATCTCAGCATCTGAACACTGAGAAACACTAGATGTCCTAGTCCTTCAACTTCATCCCACCCTACCAACAGCTGGAATCCTCTCTGGGATTTTGGGGCACAAATCAGAGCTCTGGGGACCTCCAGAAAAGAGGGGGGCGGAAAAAAAAACACCAAACAGGAAGAAATTACATTGACAGAGTTTGGTGTTAGCAGGCACTTCTTTTCCTATTCTATTCTTCATCCTGACAATGCCTTTAAATCTCTGGTATGTGGCATACCAGGACTGCTTTCCACCCTTGCCTGCTCATCAGACAGCACCTGGAACATGGGCTCTGCCCTGTGATCTTCATGCTCACCACCCCGCACAGCAGTAATAAGCCCCGTGTGGGAGCACACCTTCCCCTGCCTTGCAGTAGAAGACAGGGCCACACTCAGAAGCCCCACGTGTAAGTAGCACTGCTCTGGAGATAGCATGCAATCAAGGCTGGCTGAAAAGGTAACATAATCTTCTCATCTATCCTGACCCCTACACCACAATGCACTCCCGCCCCAGGCCTCAGGTTGCCCTCCCAGTGGCCAATGGGCAGGAGCAGGAGTGGGAAGGACTTCCATACTCCTCCATCACCATTCCGATTTGTTTCCTGCATAAGTCCCTTAAAATTGAGAGATCTTTTGTCCTTTATATCTGAAGGATTTAGCTAGAGTGATTACCATCAAATATTATTGTAAGGTGTGGTAAAATACAACCATACTCCCCTCTTCCTGGCAGGCTGATTTCTACCTGAATACATCTATTTTGCAACCAAAATGCTGAAGTTTCACTCCCCACTTACAGGCAAGTAGGCTGTTTGTGGGCTCCTTTCCTTCTGAGCAGGGCTAGAAAGACCCCATATCCTCACATGCCTATCAGTAATCTGCACTAAGAGTTTTGCAAGGTAACATTCTGCATCCCTCTAAATTGAATTGCAGCCTTCCAATCAGAGAAGCAAATGCACCCATAACCTTTGCAAGCAATTAAATCTACTGCCCTTGCTAACTTTGGCAATTTCTTTAAGACTTGAATCTCAGAAATTTAGTAATTACTTCTGTTGGCCTTTGTTCTGCTATGAGCTTGAGATAGCAAGTTTCACTTTCAATGTGTGTCAGAATCAGCCACCAAAAAAGAAGTCTCTTTTAAAAAGAGATTCAATAAAAACAATCAAGCTCCTGCTTTTTCCTTCTGGCAGTACAGAAAGTCTTTACAAAACTAAGATCTGGCTTCTGTGACCTCCACACTCTCTGACCCTTTTGTCAATCTTGTTTGCTAGCTTCCTTCTCATTTTAGACAAGTTTGAGTTTGCTTTGGATTTTAAGGAAAGTATTTCTTTAATACACAGATTATTTTCAAGTGGAAAATTCGTTCCTTGAATCTAGACAAAAAATAATTATACAATATCCCATAATTTTCAACAAACCATTCACTCAGGAACATCTCACAAACTCAGAGCTGCTATGCACACACAGAACTGTGATGAGGCCCACAGACAGTGGGCAAGATAACAAGGGACATTTTTTTTTTTCCTTGGATAAACTGTTTCGAATCTGAGCTAGAAAGTTAGACTTCACACTGAAGTACCCAAAGAAGTGCACTTAATATTTATATAAACCCTGCAACTAAAGTTGGCAAGTAAGGTTTTGCAAACACAAGTACCATTCCAAAATTAAAACCAGAAAAGGGGGATTCATATGCTGGAAAATCATGAATGTTATCTCTTCATGGGCCATTGGAAATATGACCTCACCTATAAATACGCCAATTACATTAGTCCATGAAACAAACTGAAACTGAAAGGGAGAAAAGCTATTGTCCTCCAAGTGTATCATATTAGTAAGCAAGCCACATCGGGAGTGGAAACCATGCAATTTATAGAACAGAAGGATAAACCTCTTCACTAGCATCTTTGAAAACAAAAATACAATAATTAAACACAGGAAAGGGAACTAGAATACAGTATGCTAGAAATGCTTAATAAAAAAGTTCATCTCCATGGGGAAGTGTGATGGTTCAGCGGTCTATGTGCATGCAGAGATTGGACTTGTGTTGATCCACATGTGTGCATGAAAGACAGCACACAAATAAATGCCTAATTTGAGTTCAGAATTAGATGCAGCTAGGGTCAAGTGAGCATTTTAAAAATTAACTAGCTATTCTTGGTGCTCAATTTGAGATACATTAAAGGATTACAGCTTTAGGACAGGCCCCTCCTGCAATCTGAAGTCAGGCACCTTCATTGCCCATTACATCTCCTGTAACCAAAAACTGAGGGATTCCCCAAACTGTTAGTCACTTCCGGGAACAATGACCAGATGAAAGAATAAAGCAAGCCAAATGCAGCTAGTAAACAGGGAGCTACTCGTAACGTTAGTATGAGTCATTATTATTATTTTGTTTTCTTGTTAATCTCGTCCAAAGCCATTATCTTCAATTAAGGAGGCATATTGGAGATACAGCAACAGTCATATTAGATAACAACTTGAGATCTGTAACAACCTAAGAGGTTTCTCTGGGAGCTCGCGCTGGGTTCTTGTTCTTGGACCATTAACTTGCTGGATGAACACGATGGAAGCTGCCCAAGGAGCAGCACAACAGGAGAGAAGAGGCAAGTCCCAATGAAACAGTGATGATCAACACACTCTGGCCATTACTCTCCCAAGAGGCTGTGTGTATGAGTAGGAAATGCTGCTAGGTTTCCAATTAAAGACTGGTAGGAAAATGAAGTGATACAGTTAAAATACTTAGGTTCACATAAAGAAAATCAATTGTGAGACTGAGTACAATTACTGAGCAGACACTCGTTAATGCCCTGCAAGAGTTAACTTGGGATATTTCATTATTACCATTCTGTGTTATATCTCAGACATTGAGCTTTTGTCAATTCAAAGACACATTGCTTATTTCAGCTGACTTGAAGGCAATTCTCATCTCCCCCTCCTTTCCCCTTGTCCTGGTTTCAGCTGGTTTCAACTTCCTAGTAGTTGGAATAGTGCTGTGGTTTGGATCTAATATGAGAAGAATGTTGATAACACACTGATATCTTAGTTGTTGCTAAGCAGTGCTTACACTAGTCAAGGACTTTTTCAGCTTCCCATACTCTGCCAGGTGCACAAGAAGTTGGGAGGGGACACGGCTGGGACAGCTGACCCCAACCGGCCAAAGGGCTATTCCAGACCATATGAGGTCATGGTCAGCACATAAAGCTGGGGGAAGAAGAAGGAAGGGGGGACGTTTGGAGTGTCGGTATTTGTCTTCCCAACTAACCATTACCCGTGATGAAGCCCTGTTTTCCTGGAGATGGCTGAACACCTGCCTGCTGATGGGAGGTAGGGAATGAATTCCTTGTTCTGCTTTGCTTGTGCATGCGGCTTTTGCTTTGCCTATCTCAACCCACAAGTTTCCTCACTTTTCTTTTGATTCTCCACCCCATCCCACCAGAGGAGAGTGAGCGAGTGGCTGTGTGGTGCCTAGTTGCCAGCTGGGGTTAAACCACAACATCCCTCAATACACTGGCAGGACAGAGTGGAAGGCCACACTGAATTAAAACTTCATCACCCATTTTTAATTGCTGTCAGCACCAACTATTCCATTTGATCGAGCTGATTGCATAGTGGAGGGATCAGCCCCTGTTCATAAGTGAGTTATTTGACTGTTTTGACTCCTGAGTGGTATCAATTTCTCCTTTACCACCTGCAGATATTGAAGCATTGTGCTCCCAAATAAAACTTTGTTAGTACTGGCTGGCTGCTGCTAACTTATCCGCAGCACCCTGAACGGGCCTTTGAGTGTTGACAGGATTCTTCATTAAAATTGCATGGCAACCTATAAGCTAGGCATTCGAAAGCATGCTGCAGCCCCAGTTTAAAAGTTACAGGCACGTGGAAGGACAGAGCTCTAACTGTTACACACTGGAGATGCAAGACTATAATGAGTATCTGAAATTCAAAATGAGCGTAGAACAAGTGGGCTTCCACACTGGGAACACAACATTGTTTGGCCTTACTTAAAGTTTGCAAACTAATTTCTTATAGATTTTAAACTTCTCTGTACAGATGCAGAGACTCCCACAAGTGGTCACCACAAAGAGACTGTTTAATACTATAGTCTCATTTTTCATGGTACATTTTGTTCTTGCTACCCTACAATTTTAACAATTAAAAATCTAAGGTAATTCCTCCTCCCTTTGGTCCTTCTGCCACCAGAGACGAAGCAAGCTCTGCCCTAAGCTTTGGGAACACAAGATCAGTCTTATTCTCATCTTGCCCTGTAGGCTGTCACCATCCCGGACTCACCACTGAGCAGCACTGACTGTAATCCATCCCTCCTGGAGGAGTGGCCATGTGGCTTGTGTGTTCCTACCTGTCTACAGAAGGGATAGATCATCGTGTCAGCAGCTTTCCCAGAGAGAAATCCAGTAACAGCAGCACAAAGCCATGATAACACATGGCTTGCCCAGAATTTCCTTCTATTTGAATAAACAGAATATTGGAATAAAGGAACAGAAAAGGGAGTAGAAATATGAGTTCTTTCTAAAATGTATCATTTTCAACATGGAGCAGGAGATTTTTGTTTGTTTTGTTTTTGAGTAAAGTGTACTAACTTATTTTGGATATAAAAAAGATTGTAGCAGAAACTTCATTTTTTTAAAAAAAAAAACAACACACCATGATAAATCTGGCTTACCTCCCACAAACACAAAGCAAACTGTCATTAAGTTACCCCTCTATGCATAGGAATTGAAGTTGAGCCCAGTCTCTCTCCTTTTTTCACACTGGATTAGGTGATAAGTTAGCCAGAAACAATCCAAAAGAGCTCCAAAACTATTCCTTATATGGCAGATATCTTTGGAAGCTCCGTTCTGCCACTGATTTTGGCAGTTGTGAAGAAAATCTGTCCCATTTTTCCGTATAATCTTTTTTTCTCACAGTATGCTGACTTTGAGGGGGTGTAGCTCTCCTGACATCATTACACACCCTGGAAGTCAAGGCATTATGCCAAGGCCTACATCTTCACCATTTCTGCAGTTCCTCTAGTATGACGATATTAAGAAAAAAGCCTCACAAGCAGTCCAAAATTTCAGACAGCTCCCAACTGAATAAATATTAAAAAAAGCAACTGACATCAAAATCTACTCAACAGGGGGGAAATGTATGTAGAGACATGCTGCAGTTACAGTGAAGAGGAGGAAATAACTAAAATTCTGCTACCCTTAGTGCTGACTCACCACATTCCGGCTGAAGGATCCAACATCCTTAAAGATGCTTGAGTTTCTAGCGCCTCACTGCACATATACATTGCCTAGAACGGAGATAAAAATCTGTGTTCCTGAGTCATTAAGAAGGTGGCTGATACCCTTCATGGGGTCAAGACAGCTATTAGAAAAGTGGAAAATAACAGGCGTTAAGCAGGGCTTTTTGTTGCTAAGGGCAAGTGAGGTCATATCAAGACTGAGCTGCAGAAAATGATGAATTTGTCCAACTTTCTTATCTTCTGTCTTCCCTGGACTGAAAGCCATGTTCTCTTATTAGCATCCTTCTCCTTCACCCCAAACCAGCAACCAAACACTTCTCAGCAAACAAACAGCCAGAGGCCTGGGTATCAAGGGCCAACAGCTGGGCAACAGCAGGGACATCTGTCCCTTGGTGCTACATTTCAGCCCTGCTCCAAGCCAGAGGCATCAAGGGGCAACTTGGACCTCATGTTGCAAGTAACATCTCATCTCAGGTTATATAGAGAACAGTCAGTCAAGATCAGCAGGGTATTCAGCTGTAATGAAACCAAATGAATACTACAAAAAAAAAACACCCACCAAACTGTTACATCATAGATCTCATCAATTTGAGCCTTCTTTACAGTATGTGCATGTATGCATCTCTGTTGGCAAGTTATATGCACACACACATATATACTGACATACATGCTAAATATGTTCCTCAAAAGAAGCTTTGACATTTCCAGTTTTAATCCTCTCACCCACAAAAAAACCACATTTCATGGTCTTCAAGGCCAACTGCTAGGCTCATCTGCTGAAGTTAACTTTTCATGATATGTCTGTGTGCTGGGAGGACAATCCTAGTTTGACTCAAACTCGCTCTGATTAGCCCTATACCAGTGAGGGTCATTCCTGCCTTTGTCCAAATTAGTATGCCTCTTAAATTATGGAGTGAAGGTCACTTAACAGATCCTGGAGCAGGATGAAACTCTAGATAAAAATAGGATGGCACTGTCACTGTATTCATTAGCCAGGTTCAGATCAGTTTCATCCTTTATGTCTTTGCTATCTAAGTATATGATTACTAAGATAAAGCTTATTTAATCTACCTGAAAAAGTTTATAAACACTACAACTCATCAAATGAAGGCTTTAGAATCAAAGCAATATAAAAATTTCACCTTTTATGCTACATGGTTTATTCTTCTGCATAATAAACTACTCATAGGCATGCATATATACAGCAATGATCATATTTCACTGTAGAGCCCTCTCTACAGTCAGCATCCATAGACTGACAGACAAAGAGGAGCATGGACCATTACTTCAATTTTGGACAGTAGGTGTAAATGAAAGTTTGACATTGCAGATAGGTGTCAGTAGGGTGAAAGCAGGAAAAAAAAATAAACTGTGTAAGAGGGATCATGAAAGATTAGTACTTACAACTTGCTGGCATTGAATGGAATCAGGTCAGCTAGCAGGACCAATGCTTCCTACGCAGGCTCCTGCCCATCATGTCCATGTGTTTATGGGAGTGTAAGAGTTATCTCATTCACCTTCTTTGCTCACAAGACCTTTTTTTGTATTACACAGGCAGAGATTGTTCTCACAGAAAACACACGAAGTAATATTGGAAGTGTCAGAGCCCCCAGGCAAGAACAGATTTGTCAAAATATCACAGTAGCCTCTTCTACCACAAAGCTGACTTGGGGATTCACCCTCCCCATCTGCTACACAACTACAGTATCAGGGGTCAGCATAAACCAAAACTGAGGGGGAGAGAAGGGATGACATAGTCCCCACTCTGTAGTCTTTTAACAGCTCTGCCTTCTATTTGCAGACGCACAACCTGAAGATGTGGGCTATGAAAGAAAAGGAAGCACATGAGAATTTCCCTGCGCTCTTTTCTTCTCACTTTTAGAAGCATACTTTGGAATGAAATAAATTCCTAATAGCTTTATCCACACCACTGCTCATATGGACCCAGCGCCCACACAGGGACTGCTGCCCTCTGGCTAGAAGGAGCAGCAAGACCACAGAGGTTCTGCCCCACTGCCTTCCAGGAGATGGACCATACCCTGGAACAGCATCTTTAGCTGTAGACAACAGTGGTACTAAATGCTTCTTTAAGTGCTGCTTCTCCATGCAGCTGAAAGTATAAAGGTCCTTCAAGAGAAGAGTGTTTGCAGACCATACTGTTTGCAAGCTGTCCAGGAAATGAGTCTTCCTATAAAAAAAACAGTGTTAAAACTACAAGCCAAGATGCTCGGGATCTCTCCTAAGTCATTTGATTTCTTACAAATGTTATCTATCCTGACCTCTCACTGATCTAGATGTCACATTCTACAAATGTAGTTACAATGGTGTTTGAATGTTGAATGCTTTATATACATCTAAAGTGTTTCTGAAAAGCATGTCTCTGCCTCATTCCTCATCATCTAATTAGAAAAGAGGTTTTCTAGTTCCACAACACTATTTTGGTCAGAACAACCCCATGCAACACTGCAGGCTTGGGGAAGAGTGGCTGGAAAGCTGCCCGCCAGAAAAGGACCTGGGGGTGTTGGTCGACAGCCATCTGAGTATGAGCCAGCAGTGTGCCCAGGTGGCCAAGAAGGCCAACAACATCCTGGCTTGTATCAGAAATAGTGTGGCCAGCAGGAGCAGGGAAGTGATCATGTCCCTGTACTCTGCACTGGTGAGGCCGCACCTCAAATACTGTGTCCAGTTTTGGGCCCCTCACTACAAGAAGGATATTGAGGTGCTGGAGCATGTCCAGAGAAGGGCAGCGAAGCTGGTGAAGGGTCTGGAGGCACAAGTCTTATGAGGGAGCTGGGGTTGTTTAGCCTGGAGAAAAGGAAGCTGAGGGGAGACCTTATCACTCTCTACAACCACCTGAAAGGAGGCTGTAGCAAGGTGAGTGTCAGTCTCTTCTCCCGAATAATGAGCGATAGGACAAGAGGAAACAGCCTCAAGTTGGGCCAGGGGAGGTTTAGATTGGATACTGGGAAAAATTTCTCCACTGAAAGGATTGTCAAGCTGCCCAGGGAAGTGGTTGAGTCCCCATCCCCTATATGTATTTAAAAGATGAGTAGACAACGTGCTTAGGGCCATGGTTTAGTAGTGAACTTGGCAGTGCTAGGTTAATGGTTGGACTTTATGATCCTAAAGGTCTTTTCCAACCAAAATGATTCTAAGATTATATGATTTTGAAAAACATAGCACAGAACATGGCATATATTGCAAAAGGAAGAAACCTTTTTGTGTCCAAGTAATGAGCACATGCAGACAAAACCTGGGTTATCGCAGCCTAAGTGAATTTTTCTGCCGTTTGTAAAACCATAGTACAAAAAATATTGATATAAAAAGGGAGGGCTGAGCCTCCCTAACATTTTCGTGTATTTAATTTTGGATGATAAGAACATCCCTAGGAAAAGCTCATCCAGTAATGAAATCTGAAATGAAAAATGACCACCCAGAAGTAAAAGTAGTCATACACAATTAATGAATTCATTCAGCCAGCCAATAAATCAAACTAGCAAACCAGACTCTCTTAATCATGCAGAGAAGCATTTTTCAGTGCTTCTTTTATTGTACTTTGCTCAAGGCCTACATTACCAATTGGTTGTTTCTTTAATTCTTAACCATTTACAATATAGTTTAATGTTATTTAAAATTTAAGTGTCATTCAAGAATACTGTTTAGGAACATACTGTTCTTTCCAAGTTTCTAATTCTAAATGAAATTAGTATCAAAATTAAGATTATTAAGATTTACCTCATGTCAAAAAAGCCTGTGAGTATTCAGCGAGACACTAGTGCATGGATAACACTAATTTTCCACAAAGGGTCCTAGCTCTTCCCTTTGTGGTTCAAACTTGGTACAAACAGATATCGGATATTCAGAAAGTTATCACTGCCTCAAGCTCTCACACTTTCTTTCCATCAGGGACCCATGAGGCCTTTGGATTACAGACTCAGAGACAACTTCTTAAAATTTTGTCAAAGACATTTTGAAAATTTTCATTTACTATTCAATACTGTGTGCAACAATGGACTAAATTAAAAGAAAAAGTAACTCTGGAAAACCTCAAAGCAAAAAACTATTGAGAAAAGAAACACCAGCTCGACTGAAGGCTGAGAAACCAAGCTAAACTTCCTTTGCCTTTGAGTTGCAAGTGTCTTTTTCCCCGAAACTCATATATTATCCCCCAATAGTTCCCTCATCTTTCTCCAGTTTTCACAAAAAAATTAGGAACATCCAGATATTGCTTCTGTTGAACTTTGCAACTGCATGGTTCAATGCAGAGCTACGTGTGCTCTTCAGAGAAACCCATCATCAAATTTAGGTAGAAGAGGCAAAAGCCAAGACTGTTCTCCTACTAAGATTGGATTCTCTGCAAGCTCCAAACAATGCTCCCACTCAAAACTTTTGAAATCTGGAGGCCACTGAAGGACAAAGCTGCCTGACACTCCCTGGCATTCTTGTTTCTACCATACTCCTTTATGCTGAAGTCATGTTTATTGTTTCCTTTTTTCCCTTTGGATACAGCCTCTACACACCTGTGACCTAAACTAGCACCAACTGAGCACAAAGGATGGTGCTGATTCTCTGGGCCTTTTCCAACAGCAGGGTATAGCTAGTGCCAATTTCTAGTGCCAGCTTGGTAATGAAAGGTCACACGAATTCCTCTTTTCCAGATTTACACTTTCTCAAGGAAGCAGTGAGGAGAGCCTCTGCAAGGAGACTCATGATCAAAACCCTGCCTCCAACTACAATTATTGCAGCTACGATTCCTGAGTGAACTTATTAATCAAAGTCTCTGCACAGCAAGATATTTAATTTGACATAAATCCTTTCAAGTCACCTCCAAACCTGGGAATAAAACCAATTTTCCTCCTCCCAAACAGTTTCAACAATAGCCAAAACCTTCCCTGCATGCAACAAAATGCATGTGTACTCTCATTCGCAATTGATATACCATTTCTGAGCCAAAGTTTCAAAAGGTAGTTTCTACCTGCATGCATGCACTGCTGTTATCAAGTCTTTATTCCACACTTACCCAACATCTGTCAGTACTGCATGCCAGCACCTACAAATCAAACATGAACCAAGATCCTACCACATAAGGCCCTGTACAAATACAGGAATATAAATGCATGCTCTCTGCCCCAAGAAGCCCACAAATAAGAACTCAACTAGAAAGGGGAGATATTTGTACCTGAGCATAAAATCATGTGTAGCAGGTATACTCAGGTATGTGAATTTGAGCACCAAGAGAGCAAAATCAGGTCTAAATGCAAACACAGTAGCCTGGTGTTTCTTTAAACATCTTGCCTGTGATATTACTGACATGGATTTTGGCTTGAAGACTTACATACAGATTTTGAAACAAGTATTTTTCCAGGGGTCTTAAAACAGACAGACCCACAACAAAAAACAGAAGTTAACTACACACATTAAATAGCAGCAAGGCAACTTTGCATTCACTGGTCAAACCCCTGATACTCATCAATTAAGATAAGCACAAAAATAGCTTCTAGCTTTTCTAATTCAAACTTCTCCTGGGAGGATGGTGAATGGCAGCTTGAAGCGCTGTGCCTGGCTGCTGCTAGCTCTATTTGCCCCTGCAGATCAGTAGGGCAGGAGAGCAGGAGGAGTCTACTAAGGCACAAAGTACTGCTTTTGCCCAAAAGAAGACCTAGCATCCTCAATTCATCTGGCTGCATACCAGGACAGTAGGAATTAAAAGTGATGAAATATAATAGGGGGTGAGGGGAGGGAAACCCCAAACAATGATTATTTTGTAAAACACTTTATGTTAGGCAAGTCAATAAGCTTGCTGCTACAGCAGAATTTGCCCTGTATATTTTGACCCTAGCAATGGTTGCACAGTTGCAGACAGTCTGCTCCCCAGGTAGCAAGTAGAGACAACGACCTGCCCTTATTCTGGGTGCAGCTGTTCTCCAAAATGACTTAAGTATAAGCAAACCCACCTACATCTGCCTTGGAGGACCACAGAATTTCTTAGCTTAAGCACAGCAAAAAAACATCAGTTATAAAGGTCCTCTCAGGACACCGTAACTTTGCTGGGAGGACACAGTCTGCCCCCCCTTGCAGCCACAGAATGCTGTTATCTGTTTCATGGACAAGCTGCCTCCTTTAGGGAATACACCTAGGAGTGACATGCAACACCAGAAGCACCTATTTGCAGGCACCGCTTTGCCCTGAGAACAGTCAGAGCCTAAAGGAAGAACAGAGATACATTTTGTATTTTCCAGCTAGCATATTTCATTTTTCAGGTCCTGTCACGCTACCAGCAACACTCAGAAGCCATTGCTTATACCATATTGTGGGGCTATGCTTCCACCCTCTTCTGACAATCCACCCCCCCGTGACAATATTGGGATGGAGAGGGCTGGGACAGGGCATCTCAGTGAACACAGGCCGTCGCTACACAAAAAAGCTGAAAAAGCAGCCATTAAGGGAGAGGTAGAGGGAAAAGTTTTATCAGTTACTCGACCTGAAATTCAGAGATGTGCTTTCTATTCCTGGCACTCCTACTGAACTAGGTAACATGGGCAGATCTCATCCTCTTCCCATGCCTCAGTTTCCCCATTGCTTAAGAGTGCGTGTATGCACATAAAACAAGAGGAGAAAAAGACTGTTTAAGTTAAGTATAAACTGGCTTTGGACATATCTAGCGTGAAAATCCTGTTTTCTGCCTCTGGATTACAATCACATTGGTTCAAGTAAACTTTGGAGCTACTTGTTCCAGGAAGTCTTTGAGCTGAAAGAGGCCTTGGATTTTCAGAGTGATGACAAAAGTCTTATTTTTTCACTCTTAGCTCTTTGGCTGGAAAGACATTGACAATGCAAAAAGCCAGGATTTTCCTTTTGAACAGCACACAAGTCGGATCAAACCACATGGCTCCTTTTGCACACCTCCGGGCCAAGGCCTGTCCAGAAAACCTTCCTTTGGAAAGACTAGATTAAAAGTCTGGAGTTAATGAATATATATCCTTCCCCCTGAAGCCCTCAAAGGAGATCATGCATCATTATCTCCATTTTTCAAATGGAAAAGGGAGGAACAGATGATGGAGGTCACTTGCTTCACGTCAATTAAAACACTAGCAACAGCACCAGGAACAGGATCTACCTCTCTTGTATCTCAGCCTAGTGTTTGTCCAAGTTTGGGCTTTTTGGCCGTCTTTTTTTTTTTTAAAACTACCATTCTAAAGGTCCACATAACTCCACTGCTCCTTCAGACACTGTCTCTCTTACCTCTTTTGGTTGCTGGTGCCTCAGAGTTAACGGAGGTGCCACATGCACCCAGGTTTTGGCAGCGGGGGGGCTGCAGGGCGGCGGCTGTGAGGAGAGGAGCCAGCCGGTTCCAGCCGGTTCCTCAGGGGCCCCACCACAGGGCACCGCCCAGCCCGTCAGTGGGGCTGGTGGCACCTCTGGGGAAACGTTCTGCAGAAAGGGCACAACGCTCCACAGGCAGCCAGGGGTGAGGGACAACGTGAGGAACAGCCCTGCCGGCAGCCAGCCCGGAGGGGCAGAAGGGAGCAGGGATCCCCCCTTCCCACCATTCGGGAAGGCGTGAGGAGGAGGGAGGGCGGAGAGGGACCGTCATGGCTGACCACAGCCCCACTCACCATCACCCTGCGCCTCCCCGGGCAGGGGAGTTGGGAATGAAGGGGCAAAGATGAGCCTGGGGTAAAAAAGTGTAGGGTGAGGGGAGAGGAGGTTTAGGTTTTGCCTTTGTTTCTTGCCATCCACCTCTATTTTAACTGGCAACAAGTTACATTAATTTTCCCTAAGCCTAGTCTGGTTTGCCCATGACAGTAATTGGCAAGTGATCGCCTTGTCTTTATCTCAACCCACGAGCATTTTCCTCATATTTTCTCCCCCCATCCTGTTGAGGAGGGGGAGGCAGAAAGCGGCTGGGTGGGCAGCTGGCAGCCAAGGTCAGCCCACCGCACCATGTTAGCCTGCTTCGCAGGCATGCATGTCAAGATCAAAGAAAACCACCCAAAAAAATCCACCTCTTGTCAAAGGCAGCCCCTTTTATATTGGGCACAAAAAGCCCACGGCATGGCCAGTTTTGTTTCCTGTATAGCGGAACTGCAAGCCCCAGGAGATCTTAAGTTTACAGCTCTACTTACACCTGTCTATTAAGCAGAAAGAAGCTGGAATTACTCATAATCTGAAGAGACACTGAACATTGTGACAGAATCACTGACTTCCCACCAGACTTTCTACTGTCATATTGTCAGATACCGCAGTTCATTTCTCCCCACTAGCTTCTGTACACCCCCCCCCCCATAAGCAGAAAAGAAAATCCAGAGCAAGGCACTGTAGCACACTGCACAGAATCAGACTAGTGATACCTACATTAAACATGATTTCACACTAGAGAAAGCAAGCCATCTTCTCAGCTTAATATTTTGGCGCAAATTGGTTTTTGATTCAGTCATGCTGAGAAGACACAAGGAAATAAAGAAAAGCAAGAGTTCTCAAAAATTAATTAAAATAAATTAGTTCCTAATGGAGAGCAAAAGTCTTCCTCTAAATTTAAAACCACCATTAAATGCTAAGAACAAAAAGATGGGTCTAGTTACCTTTTGAGTGCACGCTTCCATTTTATGGTACTTACTTTAAGGAACATAGCATAGCACATCAGATACTGGACATGCCAGTAATCTATAGGGTGGGAAAAGATGAGGAGGGTGCACTGTAGTGTTAGAAACTCTTAAGAAGAGAAGCTGTGAGTATTTGTGGATTTCGCCCCTTGCACGCCTAGGAAATGAGCTCCTGGCTCAGTGTGCTCTGCTCACCTGAGTTGGATCACATGTGTGCAGTGAAGGGACTGGGAATTGTCATGAAACCTGCTCTGATGATGAGTAAGGTGGATGGAAAGACCAAACAACTGAGTTTATATTCAGAGATATTGTCAAGCTTTCTTTTGCAAAACCAGGTTAACAATAAAAAAAAAAAAAGAAACCAAAAAAAAAAAATCACTATTCTGTAGAAAGGAGAGTGCAGGATAGTGTATTCTTACTAAAAGATGTCCCTTGGAAGCCTGTTAAATTACACCGATTCATGGAATGCGATCAAAAGTCCCCTCAAGTTTCCTAGAGTGTTGCTGAGAATATCTGCACTGTATTGATCCTACTGGAGTTTTTTTGGGTGTTTTTTTTTTTTTAACATGAATTTCAAATATCAAGCGACATGGCTCTTCACTGGTTATCTGAAGTATGCAGTGCTTATTTACAATACAGAATCAGATCTCCTCTAGAAAATTAGAAATGTAAATTACTTAGCTGTTTTTTATTCTAGAGGATGACAGACAACCAACTGGTAATCTTAAAAAAGGGGGGGGGGCGGGCAAGGACAGTCTGAGCTTACAATTTTTATGCCAGTGATCAATGTTTAGCTTACTTTCCTTATAAATATGATATCAAAGTGATATTATCCAAGGATCTTCAAGCACTCTAAAAACTCTGCTAGATGGTACTTCACATAGACCTAAGTAGAGAGGTCAGAATATTAAACAAGTTTTGCTAGGACGGGAGATGAACGTAAGGGAAAGTTTAAGGGCATCTCTCCCGCATGTCGTACAACCGTATCTGTACTTCAGAGCGCAGTGTAAGGCAGGAATGGACAAGTGAGCACCACGCAGGCGTGTATATTCACACAACGTTAAGCAGCCCCCGGGGACATATCTGCTTAGTTCCAAAGCAGGAGAATTGGGCATCCCAGTGCATCTCACCAGGACTCATTAGGGCTCATTAACTCCTGGAGTAGCTTCAGCAACAGCCTGAGCATCCCACAACTGTACTTTGTTGCACGGTGCGACACACTGATACTGATTCAGCTACCGCCTGGAGTGGGGATTGCTTGCTTCCTGCTAAGCATTCTTTTTGCAGGGGAAAAGAAAAAAAAAAAAAAAAAAAAAAAAAAAAAAAAGGCTTTAGAGCCAAAGCTACTGTTTTTCTGCTGTTTATATGGCATCAACATGCACTGCTCCATGACTAAAGCTTATTGGGACTTTGCCACACTTCTAATTAACAACAGTATAGTTTATATCAGCACACAAACTGGCAAGAAGTGCTTTCCAGGTCTGCTCTGAAATACAATTTCAGAGAAACCAAAGGAGTGTGGCAATCCAAAGGTCAAGTAACAGAAAACTAAAAAGAGACTTGGACTGCTCTGTGTCACAAGAACTGGCTGGATAGATTCTTTGCAAGCTTCCTCCAAATGCCTATAGACTCAAAGGAACATAATAAAGACATGCTTCATCTTTGACACCCTGAGAGGAAGATGCTAGCACTCATCTGCATAAACCACTGAGAAAGCAAACTGGTAACAGAAGCAAGCTAAAAAATCACGTGAGAACAGCTAGGAGAGTGGAAAGAAAAAAGAGCAAGAACTGCTTGTCACAAGGACAACACCACAACATAAGATCGCCAGCAGCACTAAAACCAGCTTTGAGCATTGGCTTCAAAACACCCTGCTCCCTAGTTGGTTTTGCCTTCCATGAATCCCAAAGCCAAGTAGTTACTTATACTCTGTCTTCACTGAAATTAAAAAAAAAAAAAAAAAATTAGCCCTGTTCCTGCAATTGTTTCACAGTAAAAAAACTCTAACACTAATCACGTGACAGTATTGAATCTCATTTCCCCCATCACAGAGCTTCTATAATGGAGGACTAAAAGAAAGCCCACAAGTAAAGGGGAAGACTGTTCATTTATCAGTCTGCCCTACCACATCCCCTGACCTATTTTATTACTAAAAATAGTCCCTCTTAGGTCACTGCTGCAAATTGAATTCTGCTGCTTCATTGCCCACTGCAATCTCACAGAACTGCATGCTGCCTACACACAAAACACTAAGTAGGTTAACTTATTCACTGCCAGTCTTCTCGTATGGATCAAAAGACAGACAAAAATAACTTTGCCTAAAATATTTGAAGTGTTTCCTGCAATGCAGTTTAAGTCCAAACCCAATTATTTAGATTGCATTGTGAATATAAACATATAAACGCTTGGCTTGGCTTCCCATTTGCCCATATTTACAATGTATTTTTCAATATTTTTCTTGCAAGATATGTTTTCAAAGGCATTCAATGTTACCAGTGACGGAATAGCAGCCCCAATAACCTCTAATGACCAAAAACCAAACAGGAACAACAGCCAAGTCTTTCTCATTAAGCCTCCTCACTAAGATAAGTCTAAGAAGGCACAAAACAAGAGGGAATAAGTCAAAATGTTTTGACTTAAAAAGAAAACACATTCTTTCAAAGGGCCAAGGCTCTGTATTTGAAATTCTCAATCCAAAGCATCTCATGATTATTACATCATGAAGCAAGCTGGCAAGGTTTGACCCAACAGACACGACACTACTTAAAAGAGAGAGGAAGAGGAAGGCATGAATTTGACAGAGCAAGAACTTATTACAGGATCCTAAGCAGGAGACTGAAGTAGGTATTATTGACCACTTCATGCTTAATACTGAACAAACATACAGAATATGCTATGCCCTTGCTGGTTTATTTGAGCTAGACAGAATAAGATCAGTATAAGCATGTTTCTCTGGGCTACTATCACATCTTCACTTTGTTACTTCAATAGCTTCCCAATCTTAAACAAACACATCCAAAAACCAAACTCAAAGATCAAAGACAACTGACTTATTTCATGTCAGCTTTTTGCTTAAACCACTGCAAATTCCTTTGGGAATTTCTTAGTATGCAGCAGATGCACACAGAGCTGAACCATTCAAATGACTTGTGGTCTCATTAACCTAACTTTATTGTTATTTAGTTATGAAACCAACTTTCTCACTTCCTGCTATTCTAAAGATAACATCTGCCAAATCTGGGCTTTCTTGCCAGAGAGAAAATCCAATGTATTCAGGGGACAAAACAGTCTCAGCCCTGCCTGAGTTTCAGCTGGTGTCATTTACTGAGATCCCAGAGGTACTGTAGGTCACAATTTGTGTGAGAAACCCATGTCCCCCCCCAGCTGATAAAGATAAGCTGGAATACATGTGGTCCATCGCTACAAGGAGAACCATGCAGCCTCTTACGGAAGATACATGAAGTGTGCTCACGGAAGAAAGAGGGAACCAGCCTTGCCAGCCAAGGTGCAATTTCCCATTGTTTGAAGAGTCACAGAATACACACTGCAAAGCTGCCTGGGTCTACGTCTCCGATAATCCTGAGCTCACCATCTTGCTAGGGCTTGACTACGGATTAAAAAAAAAATAAAAAAGATACTATTTTCTTATTTCTAGCTACTAGGTCAAGGTGAAGTTAGTCCGTTGATATATATTTTTCAAAGGTATATTACCCGCTTCAGTATCATCAAGTCATATGGTACAGGTGACACAATGGAGATGCCTGGCATATGTGGACAGTTTTCTTAAATGAACATGCTCTTTTCTGAAAGGCCTGTTAGCTACCAGAATGCAAGAGACATGGGTATTAAGTTATTTAACAGAATCAGGACATGGAGTCCTCATTAGTTTTTATGAGAATAAGCACGTTCCACACTTTTATCCTGCATAACTAATGAATCCTCTCAACAGGATGTTCTTTTAGACCTTAGTTTCTGTGAGATTCTATAGCAGTAACTGCCTTTTTATTTCTTATGAGATGGAAAAAGAGGTAAGTTGGAACACTTTTAATGCAGTCGCTGCATTTCAAAGATACATTACTTCATTCTTATTTTGAACTCTCCCAGTAATACTCTCCCAGGTGTATAGCACCTTCCTCTAGCAGAAACCCCTTTTATAGAAATAAGACTATTCTCAGAGAGATACGATCAAAATACTCCGAGATCATACGACAGATTATTCAACAGGTCAGATAACTAACAGGAATGTAAGCTAAATTAGTATTAGTAAGATAAATAACATTACTCAAGCAACAATGCTCCATACAACTGAAAATAAACTACTTGTGCCACTTGACTGCAATCACAGCACATGAAACTAAGAGATCATTTGCATAAGTATTTACCTAATTAGCAGTATGGTCAGCAGTATGGAAGTATCACAACCTTCTTGACTATAGTTACTATCACACTTTGCAACTCAAAATTCAGTGTAAGTTTGCAAACCAACTGAGTACTTGCCAAAACAAAAAACAGAATGATGGTTTATGAAGCTCTAAAGTCTTCCAAGACCTAGCTAAACTGTTCTTTGTGTATCACTAAGATAAAGTCTGTGTGGCTTTCCAAGTGCCTGGATCTACTAACATGGATTTAAAAGCGCAGTGGAAACACACATGCACCACTGCTACTGAATTTTTGGGGAAAGGGTAGGAAACATGTAATCCATTTAGGCTAAAGGTCAAAGACAAAAACGAAACTAAGATTTTTCAAAATATATTTCAGTCCCAAACCATGCAGTTTACCATTTAAAACTTCAACTAGTTCATCATTTAGGCTGGGTTCTGCTTGTCACTATCTTCTGATTGTGGGGATCTGCAGAATCAAGTCTTTTGTGTTTCAGCATCTAAGAAAATTTAGGACTGTTACCAACCATCTGTTAAGCCCACACCACTCAGAGGTACTAATTAAAAGAACTGCCCTATCTTAACTTCTATCACAGCAAATTATAAATTACAGAAATATTGGCACAAAGACAAAAGAGGCACTTAGAGACCTGAACAAGCACTCAGGTTAGGTGAAGTGGCACGTGGGTACCTAACTCAGTAAGACATTTTTACACCCACACCCCACAGCGCCTTCCATGCTTAGCCACTTTTGCAAGTGGTATGCACCTGCCTGAATGCCCATGTAAAGCCAGGCACAGGTCACTGCAGCGCTTGGGTATTCTGCAGTTTGATCAACAACTGAGTTGTGAAGCTGGTTTTGAAGCAGGGGTCAAGGCTGAGAAGAGCAGAAATTGCTGGCCAAAAAGTCACACCATCTTCTCTTCCAGGAAAGAAAAATCCTCGAGGTTGAGGACCCCCTGGAACTAGCACTGCTCAGAAATTACAAAAGAGCACACAAGGCTGTCAGCTCATATTCACACTTGGTGAAAAAAGAACTAGCTGCCATCTCACACTCCATTTTGAACACCTGCAAACAAATGCTAAACCAGCAGGACACCACCTTCTGCTATCAGTGTTTTGCTTCCTGCTTGCTCGCTGTCTTTCTCCAGAAGCACTATTTCAGTGAAGAGACCCCTTGGAAACCTGCACATTTCCTAACACCTATGAGAACACTTGTAAAGTAGCTGCATGATAGAGGTGCCAAATCATCAGTTGCAAATCCATCTCATCTGCCTTAGCCTCCAGCAGCTGCAAATTTAAAAATAGCTGTCATAGGCAAACCATGACTGAAGATGAGAATGTTTGTTCATTTATTTCAGGCTGATAATGGTGTCACTGTTGGCATGTTTGGGCTCTGAAAGGAGCACTAATGAGGAAATGGACAAAATTATAAAGGCAGAATAAGGAACATTCTAAAATAGGAACGGGAAAATTACCCTCCTTTTAAAGCTACATGGAAAATCTGACTAGCCATGACAAAATAATACGCTTAGTTGGCTTTTTGGGATGAATTCCTGTTAACTACTAGCAGAGAAATCATTTAAAATAGCATTTTCAGCTCTTAAAAATTGTTTCTCACCCTGACCAAATGATCAGGTATTAAAATTATACACCTCCTCATGACTTGAGAAAGACATGGTGAACAAGGAATGGAATAGTATTACTGTAGAATTTACTCTCCCACTTTTCGTCACTTCCCGGCAAAACTTGACATTTACAAGATTCTTTCAGTTCACAGGAAAGGAGCCTTCTGCAAGAATGAAAAATTACATTTTCTCTAGTGTAGCAGCAGCATTACCTATGTACCGTATTTTTGCTCTTATGTTGTCTATAAAACAACTAAAATAGAATTCTCATTTTGCGAGCCAAACACAGGGTGGGGAGTGTGCACACAGACTGCTGTGGAATCCGTTTGCTTCATTCATGAAACAGTCATGAAACAGTGGTAGTTGCTATGTAGCTAAATGTTGCAAGGGAGCTATTTGAGAAGGTGTTATTTTCATTAGGTGAATCCCTGTGCATTAGTCACATATTTGTCAGATTTCCTCTATTACTAATTAGCCATTTAGTCAAACCTTGGGTATCCCAAGGCCTGTCCTGCCTCTTGGGGCTGCAAGCCAGGTTTCTTAAATCCTTGGCATAGTAAAGAGCCATCAGTGCAACTGAAATTTCCAAATAATTTCTGAGCTGCAGCTTCCCACCACTGTGCCACAGGGAAGAGATACCTCTGAAAGGGCTGGGTTCACTGAAAGGCTACCTGACATCCAGGAGCAGGAAAACAGCCAACTTTCAATTAACTGCATCCAACCATGAAAGGCATCTCTGGAGGCCTTTGGATAAACATGCCTCTAAAATATACAGAATTAAATGCTGCTAAACAGAAAAAAAGGGCATAGTTTAAGTTGATCTACACACTCACAGGTACATTTAATGATCTTATAAGGCATTACATCCTAGCATAGGTTTACATGTTCAGATGTAGCTGCGGAGTGGCCACTGACAATGTGCCCCTTCTAACAGGATCCTTGCCAGGTCTGTGAAGAGCCCAGACACAGATATCGCTATGGATTGTGAAGTGGAAATTCTCCTGCTCCCCTACAGCCAACGATGGGAACCCTCAGGGCTGCACTAACCCCTGAGGCTATGCCCTCTGCACAGGAAGCAAGCCCAGTGCAAGGTTTACACTCAGCCTCAGTCTAAACTGAAACCACAAATATGAACCCTAAATATGAAATCATATTAATATAAACAAAGCTCATCACTTAATTACATGGGACTACCTTGGGTTTTGGACATTGCTACAAGCCAGGATAATGCAGGAACTGGCATTTGGACCAGAGCATAACACAGATGATTAAATAACAACTTGTCACTGAAGCTGTTTTCAGTCACTTCTGAGAGGATGTTCTGACCACTGTAACATGTTTTACCCTTTTAGTTACATCACTGCACTTAAATATTGCACTTGAAGAGCAGAAATAGTACTAAAACAGGTCAGAAATAAGCAGGATCATTGCCAAGACCCACTTGCTATGCATTCAGAGTTGAAGAAGAACCTTGGTTTAAGATGACAAGTCCTTTAAGGTACTAGACTTTTGGTTGAGTTTGTGTCACTCATTTGTTCATTACCTTTCGGTATGACTGTCCCAGAAGCAAGAAGCTATGTTGTGGCGGTGTGCTCCCCCCTTGTCTCCGACTCCCCCTCCCTTGACCTCTTTCAAGTGATAACCACCTGTGGCGGTGGTGATAGATGTGTCTGGTCGTGAAGCATGCACCCACTGGATGTGGGGGGAGACAGATAATAACACAATAGCCAAGGGTTATTGTGGAATGTGCCCACCTAAGCACAGAGGTCAGTATGCAAATATGACTATGAGCCAATTATCTTACCCCCATAAATAGTGAGCAGCCCAAGAGCCCTTGGAGCTCTCCTGCACGGCAGCAGGCTGCACGCCAGGATCTCCCCTTGAGCAGGGATGCCTCTCAAGGTTACTCCTCGAGGCTGAGAGATTCCTTACCACAACAGATTCTTGGTAAGTGACTAACAACATGCTACCTTTGAAATCTTAGCGAAGTGACATAAAGGATTGATTGCGCATATATTATCCTTTAGACATGAACCGTTGACTAAGTCTGGGACTAAGATTGGATCCAGCCGCACCTAGACTCCTCTCTGAGGGAGTTTAGAAAGCAAGGGGATCTTTTCTGAACCTCATGACTCAACAGGAGGGTCTCCCTGACAGTTTTGTCTGACCCTGTCCTCTATGCAGTAAATAACTAAGCGTACCTTGCCATCGAATCTCATAAACTATTGTCACATTTACCACTGAACTTTGTTAACTCACTGTTTTACACCAATAAACCATATTATTTTTCCTTCCCCTCTCACTCCATCCGTGACATATGTAAGAATGAATTTTAAGAGCTTTATGGAGAAAAACCAAGATTTTCATACACTGCTTAAGTGCTCATGCACTGATCATTCTCAGGATCGTAACACGCATGTTGGAAGCCTTCTATATCACTTGAGCTATTTGTCTTGAATCTGCAAAGATACACAAAGTATCTGCCTCTTGGAAGTTATGTATTTCACCTCTCTGCCCAGAAGTGCTGTGTTTTCAGCTATCACATTAACACAAAGTTTTTACACATTTCAGACACAAAGCCAGTATATTTCCTTCTTGGTCATCTTTATGATGACTATTTCAACCTCATGCGATAAAGACAGAAGGCAGAGCAAATTTGGTAGAACGATTCCCAGAGGAGAAATGCCTTGCTTATCAGGAAAGCAAAGCACCTTTGCACATGCTGGAGACTGAAATATTTTACTTATTTACAGACTGCTCCTTTTGTGCAATGCAGCTTGCTGTACTCTGAAGAAACATCCACTACCTTGAATGATTACTGACTCCATCCTCTTTCTGTTGGGCATTGACTTGCACAAGACAAACAGTCATTCCTGCTTGATTACTATGAAGAACAGCATCACCAATGCACGGCAAGAAAGCTGAGACTATCCTTAAGATGACTTTGTTTTATCAAGCCGGTTTAAGTCTGGAAGAGAAACTACAAATGATCCTGAACAACAAGAGACGCTCAGCTTTAAGACGGCATCCAGACAATGCTAATATAAAACTAAAGCAGTTTTGGGAAAATACAAATAAGGACATTGAGAAGACAAGACCAAATACTCAAGGGTCAGAACAAATGAGTTTTAAAGGAATGCCTGATTACTAGTACCCTCACAAAAATATTAGAAAAATTAATTGCTTAACATCCAGCTCAAAAGCTCAGCTGTACTTTTAGGGAAACAATTAAATGGGGCATCTTATGCCCTCCATAAAGGCAATCACCCACCTTAATCAGAACCTCGGATTGTTCCATGGTGCCCTGCAGAGAGATCTGCTCCCCCTCTGTTCAGAAGTGATCCATCCTACTGCAACTCATTTGCCACTGAATGGTTTCTTACGAACACCAGTACGAACTTCCCTGTCACTTCTCTGTCACAATGACTGTCCAAAATACATGGAATAATGCACCTGAACTTTTCAACAGTGAATCATAACTGATACAATTTAGAAGACCATCAAATACAGCTACACTCAAAGATTTTGGTGAGCAGGGTGGATAAGTAGTGCTGAGATTAAAGAGTGCAGGGAGGGTGAAGTTATTTAGCAGTTCCCTTGGAACCCAACATTAAGAAAGGCCTTGAGAATTTATCTTCAAGGATCACTCAGACCCTTCTGATAAAGAGCAACAGGGAGTGAGACAACTAAAAGTTATTTTACCCCCTCCTTAAAACAGCTACAAATTAGTGAAATCTCAGATCCAAACCCAGAAATACTCACAAATACTTTCTACTATATTCTAGACTAGGAGCCACTGCTTGGCCTTCTATTAAAAAGGGAATAAAAATGATTTTAATTTAAGTATTAATATTTTAAATTATTGTAATATGAAGAGAAAAAAAACCCCTAGGTTATTGCACTGTAGTACTAGAACATGAATGAAAAAGAGACAAATGACAGCCAAAAGTTATTCCTGTACATCTGTTTTCACATCTTTGTACAGATATGGATATATATGTAAGAGGTCCACAAATATATCATGCACATCTACAAAATGATCCAGTTGCTTCCTCTAAGGGTTAAAGCAATAAAGCGACTGCCTGGGTATGCCTGGTTCCGACATTAAAATTAGCATAAATAGTTTACAATTATGTAATGAAGGGGCTCCAATCTGGATGGAAAGTAAGAAGCAGTTGAGGACTATTACCGTATAGTCATCTGCATCACCCAAATATGAAAACAGTAAAAATTTGAAAAGGAATAGCCAAAGCCAGCGATCAATCTCTTACACCACAAGAAGCCTGGTTATCATCTGCTGTGATGGAATTCAGACTGCCTTAAGAACTCAAGAAGTTGGGCCCCCAAAGCCGTGTGTGTACAAAAAAAATGAATAATTTTAAAATAACTCTTGGTTGAAATCACTCTGATCCCATGCAAGTGTCACACATCTCATTTACCATGAAAGCGTACACCAGAAACATTCCAGAGCAGTAAGACAACTAACAAGCACCATCCATGTTTTAAAGCTTCCAGACCCAGGTTCACTAGTTCTGAAAGGGATCAAGCCTTAAAGTTATACTTACAGTTACAAATTGCTGATGGCCACTGACTAGATTAGAAGTGAGTGAAGTTCATTCCCAGAGAGACTTATCTGGCACAGTTCCACAGGGGCTTTTTAGCTATTGCTCTTGCTAGGGACAGCCTAATAGCTGAAAGCCAGCTCTTCTGAGCCACAGAACAGCTTTAAAAAAGAAAAAACAACATTAAAAAACACAAAGACAGACGGATCATTGCACCATGCAATCCAAACTTAACTTTCTCACTGTATACTAATGTATCACAATTTTTTGCACTGTTTTGTCAGGAGTTTCCTTCAGTGTGGTTTCTCTGTATTTAGGGATAGAGAATGTACCTATTAGATCTACCACAAGGCGAGGAGAAAAAATTTAATTAGATGGAAGCAATTTCTGCTTAACTTGCTTATTTAAATTAAGGGAACAAAAACATTTTTTGAACTTCTGCATCTAGAAATCCCTTTCATTTTTGCACTTCACGTACAGAATACCAAATGGAGGCGTGTTATACTACAGAAGGCATTTGTTCATCAAGTTACAGCTTTGCAGTACTGCAGCATCACATTTTACTTTCTTGGCCAAGTGTTTAACAGCTTACAACATGATTCAAACTTGACTTCAAGCTTGATTCTTCTATCCAACACCAGTGTAGCTCAGTAGATTATTTTACAGTGCTATATAACAGGCTGGAATCCAGCTCTTTACAAGATAAAATACTTGCTTTGTGCCTGGCTTTTCTTCTGTGGAGCCAGTACACAAGAAAACAAGTCTTCCCACGGGATAAAGCACAGCAACTGGGCTTCAAACAAGTTGTATCGACAGAGTTCTCACCTATATGATCCCTCCCATACCTGCCCTACACTTTTGTAAGGAGATTCTGTAAGCAGAAACAAAATTTTGACTTAAAATTTTTGCTTAGGTTTTAGGGTTGGGGAGAGGAGCATGTGTCCTAAGACTTTACACTGGGCAGTAAAAGAAGCTTTCAGCCAGCCAAGGATTGTGGATCTAGAACACCCTGTTAACAGAGGAAATTAAAAAGCCATCTAATTCATGGCTACATGGACCCCAACAAATGTGTGATGAGGGTAAGATGGAGTGTGGGATGGTGACTCAAGCAGGACCTCACAGCTTTAGCTCCCTCAGACCCACCACACAGTTCATTCAGCACTCAGCTGTGGAGGCTCAGCAACTCCAGCAGACAAGGTCCTGTTGCTTTCTGCTGCCCTTGCCCCAAATGTCCAACTGAGTATCTTCCAACTGAATTCCAGGCATAAAGAAAGCATAATCACATTTACTATCATCATTTTGTAGGTGACTACACTGCCATACTTTGGTATCTCAAGCTGAACTATCAAAACAGTCCTGAAATTCTCTAATCCTTAACTCTTACAGGCAGAGATCACCAGCTGTGGACATATGCTTCTTAAGAATTAGGGTGAAACTCAGCACATTCATTTCTAGTCAAGGTAATTACCAGATTTGAGCTCCAGCCCTGGGGACTTAAACAAATACACCAAGTCCCTGTAATAATACAAGTTCATCATTCTCAGGCTTTACCTGCTCACACTGAATTCACAAGTCAGCAGCAGGCAGAGACAACCAAAAGGCCTTTGCAGAGGGAAACAATCCTCAAAGTTAGAAAGCAACAGCTTCACAAAGTATAAGCAAGCTACTAACTGTAAGCATCCAGAAATGCAAGCCTCTGAAGCAGGATACTTAAAAATGAGGTACATCTCATACGTCGAAAGAGTTATAGAACATCTCTTTCAATTATGGTACTTTAATGGTAGCTACCCTAATTACCTAGAGGAAAAAAACCCACTCTTGTTCAATTTCTGGCATTTAATTTGCTTGCTCGGGGATCCCTTTGCTTAATAGGTATTTATGCTATTTTCCTTGCAAGGAGCACGTTGCCATGGAGCACCGATCATGGGCATTAGTGATTCTGCCTTTCTGCTTCCCTCTTTTTCTTCTGCCTTTTTGAACTGCATGTCCTTCACTGGAGTGACTGCATCTTACTCTGTGCTAACATTAACCTTTTGCTAGGCATTCAGGGCAAAAAATAGTGAGCTGTGATTATATTTGTTTCGATTTCAGTGAATGGTCTCGTCCAAAAGCTGCTTTTAAAAGATTTCCCCCATTTTTCATTGGCACTCTGCTTTGACAGAATGGAGTTTCCTTTCCTTAGAGTGAGAAGGTGGCAGATGGGAGAAGGAGGATCCAAGCAGACAGAGAAGTATTGCACAAGACTCACGCTGATCTTGTCAACAGAACAAGATTTCTTTACTACAGCGCTTAAAAAAAAAAAAATGAAGTGGCTGCTTCTTTATTCAATAAATCTACAAGGGCTATACAGTAGCATTCAGGCTTTTTTATTTTAGGGTATGCAGAATTTACCTAGGAAGAATCTTGCCTCGCAGTTAACTCCATCAACAGTGTACTATCGAGACTGAAGGAATCTGAGTGATATCTGAGTGACA
Organism: Gorsachius magnificus; assembly: GCA_034008185.1. Classification (NCBI taxonomy): domain Eukaryota; kingdom Metazoa; phylum Chordata; class Aves; order Pelecaniformes; family Ardeidae; genus Gorsachius; species Gorsachius magnificus. The sequence goes on along the minus strand of CM067086.1, from coordinate 7,473,745 downwards.
GCAACCCATCATACTGCTCCTGATGTAAATGGCAGGCAACACAAGGCTTGGATATAAGCAGAATACATTTGGATTCCTGCCTCCTTTCATTTTTAGGTGGCAAAATGAGTCTCAGGGTGAAAAAAAAAAAGCTTACAAATAGGGTGAGTGGTCTTAGAACAGCAAGGATATCAAATCCCTATACCTTTAACTTTTTTTCTCTTTTGGGCCTACAGAAAAATTTCACATGAGCATTAAGGTTGTAACTGGCTAGATGCACCCCAAAAAAGCAGCATAGACTAACAACCCCAATTATGTCTCCATTCCGGCACAGGGAGACTTGCAGCTGCCTTCTTCCTGCCTGGCATTCCTCTACAGGAGAGGAACAGGAGAACTGCACTACTGGGACTAAAGGAAGACTCCAGTTAAATAATCATGTCTAGAAGTTGCCTCCACTATGGATCCTTTCAGTACCCACCAAAAAGTCCTGTAATAGAGGAGACTAAAGTCATGTTCAGTGACCACAAATCAGACTGTGAGAGGGCCATCCAACAACTCATGGTAGGGCACAGAGACTAGTGGAACTCTTCCCCTCCTCCGTACAAAAGTAACATAAATAAAGTACTTTTCTTGCCTAAGCAAACATCTACTTCTATGAAAAGGCCAGAATTATCCATGCACTGGGTCTACATCATAGAGAACCAGTACGTGCTACAAATTCGTCATACATAAGACGTCATCCTGCATGTTCAGTATGAAGCACGCATTAACATGATGAATTCATATGCAACTGTAATTTCTGAAATAATCCAATTTGGAGGGGTCAGTTACAGAACTGCCCTTGAAGTAAAGGTCACAGATTTTATCTACTGCATTACATCAGCACGGAACAGTAACAAATTATGAATTATTCCTATCAAAACTAGGGAGTGATTTATTTTACAGGAGTTGCAAGTAAGCATTTATTAAATCAATCACAAAAAAAATACACGTTGGCAAATGTAAGAGCTACCAAGATTCTGTTAATACAGCAAAATTCTGTAGGCTACACTGCAAAACAGTCCTCACCCCTTGAGCATACATACATCTTTCACCATTGACACATCACACACCACGTGACCCATGGGTTCATTTACAAGTACAACGTGTTGCAGGGCTTTAAGAGATACACCTTTCATCTCATTCAATTTAAAAAGACCTTGAAGTGTTTGGAACTGAAAAAACAGTACAAGACAAAGCACGTGGGAGGAAACAGTTCAGGGGAAATAAATAGGAAGTTTGTAAGCCAAAGCAAACATACCTTCCAAGCCAAGTGAGCTCCCAACTCATAATTAAACTACTGTATCGATTTGTGCTGCTTGTCATCCTGCCCATTATCTGACATGTCTCAACTCAGCAAGATAGCAGCTAGTGTCGCTGAAAATCAACGGCATAGAGAAGACAACCCCCAGTTTAATATTCGATATTTACAGCAAAGCATCTGCTTACTTGTTCAATCTCTTGGCAACTCAGATTTGTCATCAAGGTCATGATGGGTTAAATAATAGCAAAATATCTAAAGAAGGGGGGGATGATTAATGATGTACCTTAATAGAAGATTTTCCCCATGTTCTATTAAGTCATTGTTCTGAGCATCATCCACATGGAAAAAAAAACAAAACAAAAAAAACCCCCACACGCTCATCAGGTTCAGAATCCTTTCTACCCAAAGATCCTGAGTGACAGAAATTGTTTCCTAGGAGAAAAATAAAAACTGAAATCTAGCCATGTATGTCCCTCACTCATCAGAAAAGGATTGTATCTTGTATAGCAGAATGTCTCATTGGCAGTGGCACTCAGGGGGATACTGAACAGCCTCATTCTCTTTTACAAGGTAAGAAGAAATCTGAGAACAGATTATAGATTTTTTAAGTCACTAGCACTGCAGGTCACATAATATCAAAACGCTGAGCATCTACAACATTTTGCAAAGTTCCCCAGAGGAACCCAGGTCTGGGAAGGCCAAAGGAAGGGCCGTAGAGAACACTGGCAGTCACTCTCAGAGCTGATATAAGAAGCTTCACTGTGGTACAGCATCATAAGCTGCCTGAAGGTATTTAAAAAAAAAAAAAAAAAAAAAAAAAAAGAGGTGTACAATGGCTGTTACCCCACACTCAAGAACAGCCCAAACAGTTTCACCTCTTCCACCTGTTGCCTTGGGCTAGTGCTCACCATCATAATCACTTTACAGTAATCTAGTAATTTGTTCCAATACAAAGCTACATCAGGGATATAGTAAGATGTTACATCTGCACAAAAGGGAGAGAGAAGAGAGCTAAGCCTATAACATGAATTCCTGGCATCATGTGAAGGCCTTCCTAGAAAACATTTAATTTAGGAAATCAGTACTATAATATATACAAGCAAAGTTTAAGCCAGAATCAATACATCATATATTATCTTCTCAAGGCAATTATTCTCTTAAGATTTGTAGAGGGGAGGAGTATTTAGGCCAGAACACTTACTAAGCTAGGGAAAAATGTCACTATCTCATCTAAAAAACAAAAAGAATCCCAACCAAACAAAATCTGTCAAGAAGGACTTAGCATACTGTTTTTCAAAACCACTACAGTTTTAGGGGGTTTTGTTGCGGTTGTTGTTGGCTGGGTTTGTTTTTAAGAACACTGACAGGTGTGCTACCACCCTTAGCAAGTTTAGAGCTATCACAATCAAATACAGGCATTTTACTCCTTAAAGACTGACAGGCACCAAGAATTTTATATGTAGCAGTAGTTGTTTGGGACTCAAAGACTTAATGTACACTGATGTCTCAAACATTGTGGCAAAGAGGGATGTGGTTTGCATGGCAGTGGGGGGCTGCAGGCGAGGGGTCAGTCGGCGCGGGACATGGGGGGCATGCCAGAGGGTGCGCAGTTCTGTGTTTGGACCAGCTCAACATGACAATGTGTCATATATGGCTGGTGGTTACATGGAGTTTATTTGAGGAAGGAGTTTACAACCGCCCAAAAGACCCTTTGCAACCATCCCTCTACAGTGGCGTTGTGCAGAAGATCAAGAGTTGTGCAAGTCCTTGAGAGGCAGGAACTAGCCTTGAAGGGCGCAACTCCCCCTCTACTCTGCCCTGGTGAGACCCCACCTGGAGTACTGTGTCCAGTTCTGGGCTCCCTGGTTCAAGAAAGATGAGGAACTAGTAGAGAGAGTCCAGAGGAGGGCTACGAAGATGATGAAGGGACTGGAGCATCTCCCCTGTGAGGAAAGGCTGAGAGAGCTGGGCTTGTTTAGCCTGAAGAAGAGAAGACTGAGAGGGGACCTCATCAACACATACAAATATCTTAAGGATGGATGTCACAAAGATGGAGCCAGACTCTTCTCAGGTGTTCAGAGACAGGACAAGGGGCAATGGGCACAAACTGAAACATAAGACGTTTCAGTTGAATATGAGGAAGAAGTTCTTTAATTTGAGGGTGACAGAGCACTGGAACAGGCTGCCCAGGGGGGTTGTGGAGACTCCTTCTCGGGAGATATTCAAAGGCCGCCTGGATGATGTCCTGTGCAACCTGCTCTAGGGGAACCTGCTTTAGCAGGAGTGTTGGACTAGATGATCTCTGGGGGTCCCTTCCAACCCCTGCCATTCTGTGATTCTGTGACTGGCATGACAGAGGCAGGAACTGTGCTATAAAAGGGCACAATTCCAAGGAGCCACATGCACACCCATCACCAGAGGATCACCCCATTCATCAATATGTTCATTAACATCATCGTGGGATCCAAGGGTGGCGATAGCGGTCTCTTTTCCTTCTTCCTCTCTTTCCTTTTCATCCCATAAACATCTCAATAGGACCCACACAGTCGGCCATTACACTTTCTCAGTTCAAGTTGCTTCTACCACCAATAAGATGTTTAACCAATCATTTGGTGTCACTTCACCTCAATTTAACCCAAGGGAATAATGAACTTACTATGACCCCCTGAGTTAACCAGTCTGGGTTGAAACATTAGTCTCTCACTTCACTCAGCTTCCTGCTAACTACAGTTACATTTGAAACTGTGCCATAAACACCTATAACATGCTTGACCTGATTCCTGTTTGATCAGCATGAATCTATCAACCCTTCTCACTGCTCCACAAGAAATGTTAAATGTGCTGTGTTAAACGTCTCTTAAAGCCCTGTTCAGTATAGCTTTCAGTCCTTCTCACTTTCTCACTGTTCAAATAAACCTGACAATCTAAAAATAAAATTAAGCAAAAACGTTTCTCAGAAATAATTGAAAGTCCTGGTTTAGCCTGGTTGCTCCTCAGACTCTGCAAGAAGCACAGGAAAAACACAATAGTGAAAAAAGCCTCAAAAGCAGTTTTTTAGTTTAATTACTTTGCTACAAGTTCAAAAGGCAAAGACAAGTAAAGGGTAATTTTTACAAACACGCCAACTTTTCGTCTCTGGTTTGACATTTTTGCCCTAATACTTTTTTAAATACTCACCTCTCTAAAGCCAATGTTTTTAATAAAAGAGCTTTATTTTTACGCTGAAAGCTTGCTCCAGGCTTGCAAGCTTGAATGGCTTCTTCTTTGTTACTAGTAAGACAATCTTGCTTGCCAGCTAGTAGGTCCGGATTTTCTCCATTACAATTTCCACTACCTTCAAGTTCAAAGTCCAAAGTGAGGAAAGAGGATCTGCCCCTATGGAAAGCTGGAGGAACAATTCCCCATCTAGCTTTGTTTACAAATGCTTCAAGAAGCCTACTTTGATGCATGCACTTAGTCCTGTGCAATTACAGCCACGCAAGGGATGCTTGTATTGTCCCAGAAGTGTCTCCGTTCCATCACCAGCCTTGCAATATTTCATACGTAACCTCACAGCATCACCTCTCAGACCTAATCACTGACAGCATCTCTGCCTTCAGCTTTAGTTTTTGAAAGATTTTTCTGGCCTTCTTAACTAAAAGAGAACAGCTGGAAAATGTGACAAAAATGCATTGTAAAATCCAAAAACTGGGCAGAAAAGATGACTTTGAAATGCACCTTTGTGAAAAACCCCAGCTCATGGTAAAGCCAATCTCAAAAGTTAAAAAAATCTCTACTTCGATTGGTTTTTATTAAGGAGAAAGCTACCTAGAGTATTTAAGATGGTGTTAGTAAGACACACTCACACGGAGTACCAGAAGAAAAAAGCTTCAGATTATTCACTTATAGCATGTAACTAAGCAAGCTAGGTCACACATTTATTTGTACATTGACAGACGAATTTCTTGGTGCTCCATAAAGGAGCTGGATGGTGGGTACACACAAACATGCGAGCATCAACCCAAGGCTGTACAGCAAGATATTCACTCCTGGAGAGCCACAAGTCCCACAGTACGGTAAGGGCACTCCTCATGCCAGCTTTCTAAATATAAACCACCTTTCCCTCCTGCCAACCCTTGAGTTGTGAAATTTCTATTCAACGATACACTTAGAGGTTTAAGTACTGACATTGTTACATGTACAGAACCCAGAATTATCAACGCAGCTTACTTAGGCATTGCTCTGTAGGATAGTACTGAAGCCTTCCTTTGCTGCAGTTCAAGTGCTTTCAGCCACTTTGTTAGTCTTGTGCTTTTACTTTGGTGAGCATCCCTCCTACACGCTCTAGATGACTCCCTGAAGCCAGATACGTGTCCTTCCTTTTATTTCATTTTATAGCCAACAAATGCTTAATCTTTCTTTGGTGAGCAAGGGTGACTATTTTTGTTACTCGTGTTTGCTTCCCTGAAAATCACAATAAATATGCCTTAGCTACACTGGATATATTTTTCTTCTACTGTAAAGTAACTGCTCCACTTAAAACCTGTGAGTAAACAAATACCACAAAATCTAATTTGTTTTCTAAATACTTAGCATCCACCCAGTGAACCCACTGACAAAGAATTGCATGCATCTGTACTACAGCTCCTACTTTTAAAGAGTCTTCCCATCCTCCATAATTTTGTAAAACCAGGTGGAACGACTTTTCCTTTCCACCAATACCTGTAAGCAAGAGCTCTCTACTCATTCTGCTTCAAGTGAAATTCTTGCTTGGTAGCATTTGCTGGTTGTTTGCTAGCTTGCTGTGACAATTACCTCCTCTAACTGCCACTCATAGTTCCAGCTTGACAGTCTTAGCTGTCACCAGATGTTAATATTGCACGCTTGCCTCTTACCCATCATTTGTAGGGTTCTTGACGCCACAGAATTATCCCTGTAGCTGTGATATGATGTCTCACAGGAAACAATGACAGTTAGTGCACAAGATCTCAACTCTAGACAACCTAGAAGCTGACATTACAGTGATACATAAAGTTCAATTAAAAACTTTACAAGAACTGTGAGCTTTTTATACAGAAAAATAACAGCTTTTATGTTCAGAGCCTAAGCATCTCTGTATCTGGTAATGACAGGAAATCACACTGTAAACAATATGACAAGCACTGCATTATTACCTGTTTACATGCTAAATGATATAAATTCAGATAGACACATACACACCAAGATTAATTGCCTCTCTGAGGGGAAGGAAAGTGATTGCAACTATTATTAGTTGTAATGCAGTATTAAAAAAAAAATAAAAATCAGGTGCTAAAATACACTGCGAGGCAGTTTTTATTCCAAAGATTTCGCAATCTAAATTGACAAGCCACACAGAGAAAAGAGGAAGAGGAACAAAACATTCTGCAGAGTCAAATTGCCCAAAACATGCATCAACACAGTGACAAAGCCTGAAAGAGAAGGCAGCTGTAGAATCTAGACCTCATTTCAGTCACAGAAGATGCAGTAGAACCAGATCTTATCCTAAACTCCGAAGCTTCTTTCTAGGATGTCAATGCAATCCCATTTTTTCTTGTGGATCTAATTAGCTTTTCACAGCAAAATATCCTCCCTTTCCTATAACCAGCAGCCACTGACTTCAGACAATTCTTTTAGCCCCATAAGAAGGCTTTTCCAAACACTCAGATTAACATTTCCTCATTTCTCTCCTCATCACCTTACACCCACAAATTCATAAAATATTTGGCAGCTTGGCTTTCCATTAGCCCTTGGAAAAGAAGCTCAAAGAGATCAGAGGATCAGACTTCGTGAGGGTAACTTGCTGAAAATAACAAAAAAAATCAGACATTTTAAATTAATTTTCAGCTTCTATCTTACCAGAGGAACAATTAGTTTGCCTGGAGCATGAAACGGTCTACAGAAAAGTAACACAAAGCAAAAAGACATTTGAACAGCACTGCTAGGGCTCACTGTATCCAAACATGACAGGAAAACTGTGATGCCAGATCCATATCTAGCTCTGTAGAAAACACTCAGACAGGTGCTCAAGTTAATGATATGAGCAATGCTTTTTTATAACGAATATAACCAAAGCAGTTTATATTTCAAAGAGCTATTTTAACAGTCAAAGCCACATTGAGAGCTAAATGACATACAAAATGGCTCTGCTAGAGAACAAATTTAGAAGGCCGACATACAACCCTCATGAAAATGACAACAGCGATGGTTACTCGAAGTCCTGCCAGGTGCCCTTTAATAAGCAGAGAATGTGATTAGTGCTGCAATGCAAAGAGACAGGGTGCTGCAACATGACTCCGTGCTGGTCTGCCAGGAAACCTTCACAATAGAGACCCTGGGCTGCACGGGGATTTTTCATGCATAATAAATAAAGCAACAGACCAGCAGACTGAGGCTCCTTGCTGAACACCAGTGCCCTCCACTGCATATGCTGAAGATTCCTCCAAATACTAAAGCAATATGAAAAGCAAGAGAGAGCGTTTATGATTTTCTCTTTATGACAGACTGCTGAGTCCCCCAGGACCAAATGTCAGACACATGACTACATCTGCCGCTTCGTAAGCCTGCTGCGAACATCTAAATAATACTGTCAGCATAACGCAGAGATCCGTCCATCAGACTGCACAGCCTCCTTTCCCCATTGGTGCTCACTCTGCCATAGAAATATGCCTTTCATAATCCGTTACAGCACTTCCACAACCGATGCTTTATACAATAATTTAGTTGGAATCATGAAACTTCACTAAAAGAACGTGACCTCGTTAATTAATAGGTAGTGGCTCGCACGTAAGAACCCTTCACCTTCCTTATTAAAAAATGTGGAACCAAAGTGTTTGGGATGCCATTAACGCCACCACCATTTTAGGATGCATATCACCAGCTTCCTAAATTTGGGATTACTTTGGTCGCATTTGTTTTCCAGCTCATAATTGTGATGTTCTTCCAGCATAAGAACATAAAGAACAATTTGTAATGGATCATGGAATAATAATTCTTTTACTGTCCCTCTAACACCACTTGCATACTTTAGTTCTGAGCATTTGAAGCACAACCTGCCTTTTGAGTGGACAGATATCTTATCTTAATTTCCTCTACAAAGACTATTCTTCCATTAAATGTAGTATTACTGTTTACTCCCAACTGGATGAATTGCAGCTTCCAAGGGACATGATATTGACAGCAGTGGTTGCACACGAGCCACGGAGATGACAGAATCTTGAAACAGATCACACGTTCCAAAATACAGCAAACAAAAAGGGAGACAAATCTGTCCCTTTTCTGGAAAGGCCTATTATTTAGCAGGAAGCTGAGAAGCGGTTTTTAAAAACATTGTATGAAAATGCTGTTGCATTGAACACACTGAAATGGGACTCAATGTGACCAGACAGGGACTTGTCTCCTCATATGTCACTTGTGCTTCCATGTGCAATGTCACTTGCGCTTCCGTGTGCAAAACACACTTCTCGTTGGGTGGCCAGCTTGGGCATACTGGGTTTTTTTGGTTGTTGTTGCAACATTGATTACATGGTGTCCTCTCCACTACCGGTACTCGCAGAGAAAAAACAGTGCCAAGTAGCCATCCTGAAAAGAAAAAAGCCCAGAGGAGACAAGAGACAAGCATGAAGGGCACAACAACAGTAATCACAAAGCCCAATTTCTTCTTGTGAACATTGCTGTGCCACCGCCACCTGCACTGACAGTGCCCCTGTGGTGTGGGTCACTACACAGTGGTATCAAAGCTGGGATTTGTGGACTATCTCACCAAAGGAGGTTTTAAATCATGCATGCAAGAAAATAATGTAGCACTCGGCCAAAGTCATAATTTACCATGCTGACTATGAAAGTGCAAGGAAAAGCCATTTGTACTATCCCAAGTAGCCACACATCCAAATACTTTTCCCCTTCAAAACATCATACTAGAAAATGTTTACTTGAAAGGTCCATGTCTTTCTCTTCCAAACGCAGAAAAATATTTAAAGTGTCCAGGTTACCCGTTACATTAGCAGAAAAATCACCAATTAGGTTTGCTATCAGCCACTGCACTACTGTAGGCATGCACAGACCAGGTCAGAAATAACTGCTTATAAACGTACAGTCAAGGGAAACCAAATTCTCCTCTGAAGGCTGCTTTAAAGATGAACTTCAACTGAAGCTACTAAGTTTTTAAAACTTTTTTAAACAAGCACTTCTCTCTACACATCCTCCAGTATCTTTCTGGTTTATACAGGTTGAGAAAATGACTAAAAGCAAGAACAAAAAGGGATATTATGCCTTACCAAGGTTTTCAAGGTTTTGGGGAGCCAGACTATAGAAGTGTCATCCTGGTAATGATTTCTGTAATGACTTTCAAGGAATAAAACTTCTGTGGTTTTATTAAAATAAGACATTTGCATTTGGAGGCTTTTCAAGGCATTCTATCCTGTGCCCTCTGGTTGCAGTACAGTCAAGACATGTATGTTTTATAGCAACTCTACTTTTGCATAGTTGATATTGCTTGATTATTAGGTTGTAGCATTGTATGAGCCGCATGTGGCATATTAAGTGTTCTCTTAAAGGACAACTATACTGTTTTTTTAAAAAAATAAAAAGGATGATCAAAGTCTTAGTGGGGAGTGGGTAGGAACCTGGTAAGAGCCTTCTCCAAGAATAACATTTAAAAATCACATGCTTTTTAGGGTAAGAATCAAACCTCCTTACTTTTTCAGTATTGCAAACACCACAGACTCCCAAACCTGGAAAAGCTCAACTTTATCACGGTGATTTAGTTTCATTATGTATTTCAATCGTTCAAAGATTTTGTCTTAATGTCGTGAAGCTCAGTGCTCCACAGTGCAGCAACCATACTCAGCTTGAAAAGCCAGCCTTTGTCATGCTCGGGAAGTACATACACGGTTTTCAGTGTTGGAAGATGTTTTTCAGATGTGAGATGTTATACAGCATTTATTAAATAATCACTTTTTCCCAATCAAAAATAGGTTGGCTCCCATGACGATTAAGCCTTGATTGAGGTAAAAAGTGCAAAGTTTTTTCTTATTAGGCAGGGATTTTCATTTTCAAGTGAAAGGTAATACAAATGTGACAAATATTACAATACTTGCAAGTTTTAGAATTAGTATCACAGGATAACCCCAAACCAAAAATAAGTGTTTTCACCAACAGCTACAAGTGAAGATGTTTGCTTTTTTTCATGTACTAATTATTACTTTAAACCCATTAAGTTTAGGAAAGTAGGTATATTTGGAGACATCCCACACCTTTTCCTTTATATCAAACATTTACCTCAGGACCAAGTGAAAATGGATTTCTTCTAATTTACCCATGAAAAAGGAGTCAGTGCCATCACAGCAAAGAGAACAGCCAAATTTTGCACTGACTTCAGTAGAAGAACGCAAGAAAAGAGAATTCAAATAACCAAACCATACAAATGGATGCAGACTATATAAAGTAACATGAAAAAAGTAACATGAAAAAACTGCTTGCTAGCCCTACAAATCAGTTTGTATCATCAGCAAGATCATTGGAACACAACTTCAGCACCTGTGAAATGAATCATAAATCTATCCTCTGTCTTAAAAACGTTTCTATTTAAAAATGACACAAAAAAAAAGCAGAAACACATTTGTATATACAACCACAAATAGTAACTTGAATATTATACTGTTAAAGGCTTGCTTTTCAGTTTACCTTTCATATTGAGCTTGAGTTATTTCACTCTTAAAGTCAATCATTCAAGCATTTACTAATTAAGAAGGAAACTGATGATATACTTGTCCTAAATAAACTCTGCTTGAATGATAACTTATTAGAAAATTGCACAATCAAGTAGACATATTTGTGTGATATCCTTAAAGGACTGTAATAGCCGACAGCTTTGAACTAAGAGTGACAAGTAATCAGAGAAATCATACCACAAAATGTTCTAAGAAGTCAACCTTTTAAATGCACATGTAAAAATTCATTTCAGGAATAAAATTTATCATAGTTCTTTAGTTCAAAAAAAATACTAACATCGCATCACTGTTGTCCTTAAAATAAAATCAACTAGCTCCCAGCATTGCTAATTCAATGACTGTAGCACGCAGCTTAGGCAGGCATATGAAGTCCTTCACATATGCAAAGTTCTTAGTTTATTTGTAACTTACTTCTAGAATTTCTTTCCCCTACCCACTTTTTCCAGAGATTTCTGCCTGGAAGGCAGAAAGTTCAAAAGGACGTAAGGAGAGAGGTTGTTCAAACTCACTGCTTTGCTTTCATGCACACTGGAGGAATCTGCTAGCAGTACACTTATACTTCATCAATTCAGCAAGAAACACAATGTGATTCTTCAGACTGCTCTTCAGGCGACATTCAGAAGCACCAGCCTGACAATTAATACAGGCATATGACACTGAACAAGTAGGGAGAAGGTAAAGGGAAAAATTTTTCTTAAAGCCAGCCATAAACTAAGTAGAACTTAACAAGTTTGCTACAAGGTTTAACTGTAGGAGGATAAGTAGAAAATATACTACAGCATACATGGAAATATGCTACATATACAGAACAACCCTTCTGTGACCACTTAATGAAGCTGGTAAGACACCAAGCTAAAATAAATACTGTAAAAATTAGGACATGGAATGCAGACTGGATACCAAATAGGTGGCTTCTCTACACCTGTCATACCTCACTTAGGAAAATCAAGGAAATTCTTCACTTAATATCTCAAAGCATCAGTCATGGCAACTAAAAATGTCTACATGGATGGAGTGCTGGACTGAAACTTGGAAGACTGTTTCACCTCCAGCTCTGCTTAGCATATAATTCCTTTCTTCATCTCTCTTGCTGTCTATTAATGGAGATAATTATGCTGACCTCCTTTATAAGGCACCTAAAAATCTATGGTTAAAAATGTTCTTAAACATGTAGTTATAAATAATAGCAATCATGTATCAAACTTCAGTTATCAACTCATCACACGAAAACAAGAATCTGAGTGTTCGTGGAATTAGTACACAAAATTCAATTTTTCCCCCGACATTAGCTTCCTAGTACTTCCATCATTATTACAATGGCTGCATTATATTAAGAAGCACTAAAGAACCAGACTGCCATTGACTGACATTTTGAAGATTTTCCAAGCTTTGAACAACAAAAGACCCAGGATTTTTTTTCACTGAAAATCTCCATGTTAAACAAAGACACTTTTGACCAGCTTCAAGCTTAGATGCTATTTTGAATCTGCAGCTTGAATTGTTACAGTGACTCCATTCTAAAAGAGGCTGTACCACTTTGCAAATGTATTTTGCTGTTACATCCATCAACCCCTCTCTCCTTACAGGGTCTGGTCAACAAGGGCACCTTTCCATCACCACCACTTACACTACGGGTTTCTCTTCTCCTTTCCTCCACATATACATGTTACTTCCCTCCTTTCAGCTACACACAATGCCCTTTATCACTCGGTATGTTTAATGTGCACGTTTTTCTTTCATCTTGTGCTACTTAAAAATGAAAAAAAAGGTGAGAGGATTTGATATAAAATTAAGCTACTTACCAACTACTGCCAGATTATGCTCTGAGCCGCATGCGATCTGAAAAAGAAGTATGAATGAATAAAAGAGAACCCGCTTACCAGTAGGAAAACCACCACAGTTATGACAGGAAATTAAAAATTAACCTGAAACAAACAACTACTGTTCGTAGGATGCAAAATCAAGGTTGAAGTACTTTTAAATGAAACTTCGTTTATAGTCTTACTTAGGGGGTTGGTGGCAGGGGGGTGCATTTGTTTCTTTTGTTAATAAACAAGCATTTTCTTGTCAAAATGCAGTCACCACTGACATTCCAATCCTTAGGAGCAAGACTGACCACAATTTTGCAAAAACATCACACCCTAGACAACATCCACTGGATCCAACAAGACTATTCATGGGCATAGAGCAAATGCAGATTAAGCTTTTGCAAGAGCAGAGCCATACAGAGACAGATGGGAATCAAAAAGGAGATTAAGATCTCCATTTCTCTTATCTATACTGTTTTTCCAGATGATCCCTGTAGAACTGCACAAAGTATACAGGCTCAGCGTGTCAAAGCTAAAGTGATATGATCCCTATGGTCATTTGTCTAGAACGGAGAAAAAAACCCCATAGAACTCAACTCTTCTATTAGCAGCAGGCTGGTTTAATTTTTAAAGCTGCAGAAAAAAAAAAGAAAGAAATGAATGCAAACATTTTCTCCCAAGCTCATTAGTGATGGAGGTCAGTTATAAATTTCTTTTCAAAGCAAACTCATAGTTCAGTGTATTTTTCTTTCTTCTTTGCAGCTGCTGTGAACATGTCAGATGTTTAAGTTGCTTTAGCATATATCACGTAATGTCACCCACTAAGCTTTCCTAAGTTCTTCACAAATGATGGTAACACAAGCACCGACAAGCAGCCTGCTGCCCCACTGCAAGGGCTTGTCTCTCCCATTGAATTCTTTTACAATGTCACTGCTGGCATAATTGTCTGAGGTAACACAGACAAGGTTACCCTACTGAGTGTCCTCAAGTTTTAAGTTACAAACACGAGCAATCCCCTCAAAATCCTGTATCCAGTTCATTGCCTTACACCTACCTGCCAGTTACACGTACTACTGAGCTGGAGAAAATTAATAAGCATATTCTTAAAAGTACACTTGCAATGATAAAACACAAAACAGAAGTATATTAAAAAATAGAAGTACATACCACCAAAATTTTATATGGTTTTGCACGCACATAACTTTACAGTATTTACGGCCAGAGAAACTGCTGCTATCACCACATAACATAAAACCATGGAAGTTAACAAAACAGTCCTTGTACTCAGCCCACTGTGCTTGAGCACGTACTGGAAAAAGAGATAACCAAGACTGACACACAGACTAGCTTGAGCGACTGTGTTACAAGCACACGCTGCAATCACTACTGCTCACAATGTACCTGCCCCACAACTCTGACATGAAAATATTTGGTCAATGCCATCTTAACACAACAATGGCAAAGAAAAAACAAAACAGATTCTTTAGGATAGAGGTGCTTAGCCAAGACATGAAAGTATTTGGGAAAACGGGGCAAGAAGAATAATTCAAGTCACAGCACACTCCAGGATGGACTCATCTTCAGAAAAATCAAGACAAAGCAGCAGGAAAAGCAATGCCTTTGCAAGAGCATCAGCATCAAGTCTTCTATTTGACAGTATTGCAGTCAGGCAAAGCTTTAAGCCCTGACTGTTAAAATGCATAAATCATCACCATATCCCATATCATTATCCTCACCATACGTCAGAGCCCTACACAGGAGCAGGGCTGGTTCCCAATGCCTATTCACTGGCTAATGCTCCCACCAATGCTTCTCGAGCTTAAAGGTTGATGCCATGGAAACAAGATCCACACATGGAAACACACACAAAGGCTTTCTAGCAAAAAGCAAATTTCGCATCTTCACCAAGTGCTGAAAATTGGAGATACTGAAGCTACTGTTAATAAAATAAATAAATTTTATCTGAGGTGCGAATAATCCTTTCTCAGCTACTTCCCTAGGAAATACACTAACACAGGCACAGATTTGAAAGCATCGGTACAAAAGAACTGCTCAGGCTGGTGGCTCATACTTACTGCCAGGATCTCTTTCAGAAACACTACATTAAAAAAAAAAACAAAAACCAACACCCAAACAAGGTGTTGTTTAGAATGTAAAACATTCCCTGACAGAGAAGCATTTTCTTCCTGTATTTAACAGCAGCAGCTACAGAGCCTGCAAACCGGATAAAAGAACGCTGGTGACCTCATAACGCTTTGTGCGCTACTCACATAGCTGTTACTCTGCCCACCCTTCAGAGCCACCCACTAGCCAGCTTACCAGGTTGTAAGGGAGTCAGTCAAACCACATGGGGTACAGCCAGACCGAGAGCTATCATATGACAGACTCGCCAGCTCTGGGGAGCTGCCCCCATGGCAGCCGCTCACTGCCAACACGCCGTGCAGATGCCCTCGCTGCAGCTCTGTAGCCTGATGGACGGGGTAAAAGCCGCTGCAAAGCACAAGTGACAAGTGCTGCTGCACCCCTTTCGGTCAGGTAAAAGCCACCCCAGTGGAAGCGCCAGCTTTGCCAACAATGACTGAAACCCAGCAACATGGCAAGCTGCTGGAGGCAGTGCCCTAGATTCACCTTCGATGGCCCAGAGCAAGGACAGCACACACACCACATACAAGCAGCAGCACTGTGCTCCAAAGGATTTGCTGGATTGAGAGCGCAAGGTTCACCACCTCCGCCTTATCGTGGGGTGTCACCACCTGACAACACAGACTGAATTTGTAGGAACGCTCAAATAAAAAACACCCTTAGGGGACTCTAAAGTTAGCGTTCTGAAACAACAGCCTTATTTGCCATCCATGCTGCTCACTACAGGCTACACCACCCACCCTCGGGATTCCTCCTGGCCTGCACATCTATGACTCTGGGGCTCAGAAGGGACCACACCACAGAGGTGAAGCAAGGTTGCCACTGCTTAACGAGCAGTGCTGCCTTGCAGGTATTTCATAACATCTGTTTTACAACAAGCTTTAAAATGTGCCCCCCCTCCCTTTTTTTCATGACTCCCCACAACAGGCACCAGTCAGTCAAGAACACATAATTTGCTGGTAGAAACACAGACCAGCCAGAGAACGGCATTGCTGAACAGATGTTTTATGCTTACATTAGATGTAATAAGCTCTGCAGTCAGCGCAGGTCACTGGGAAAAGCCTGGTATCTACTGCAGCAACCATAATTTTCTGGCTACTTCTGTCCCCACCCCCAACACGCTGCAGAGAAATTAAATTCCGACAGACATCTGTGTGCTCCCAGTGGTAAGTACATTCAAGGGTACTTATAAACACACAATAATACTTTCTAATTGGGCAATATTTTTACATTCTGTTTTAACTGGGGAAAAAAAAAAACCAAACTCATCTTAAAGACAAATCAGAGCGACGGCTAGTGAGTGAAGCATTCTGTGAGCCTAAAGAAACATGACCCTCTCCACAGAAACAATTCATATTGAAGTTTCTTCTCTGTTTGGAGGAAAATTTGAGAAAAGTTGCGCAAGGATACTGCAATCTTTACACAAATGATCTCAAAGCACTTTACAAATGCCTGTGAGGCAGGAAAAGAATGCTTAGGGACCATTATACTCAGAATTCATTTACCCTATTATCCATGCCCTTTCAACCATACATAAATTGTTTGTTTCTTCCCTTAAACTGTGCGTTAGCAAGCTGTTTTCTACCAATGGTTGCAGTTCAGATCCATCCATCCAGATTAACACGTGGTAAGAAGTCGCCAAGGGCCCAGCATTTTATTAATCATAAATAGTCAGGACATCAGCTGCACGGATGGTGAGGAAAGACCTTAGCACAGCAACCACTAACTCTGGGCAAAACATCATTCTGCAGCCTGCAGATATGTCTGTGGCCCAGCCCCAACAAAAATTAATTGATTGAATATAAAAGCAGTGGGTTACACAAAACAGAGAAAGTATTTCACTTGAGATTAAAATACTTGTATATATTTAAAGTACTATATGAAGTATAAAAATAATATGTTTAATATATATTAAATATATATACATTCATATATACGTATGTATATATATAAGAAAATGTGTACATACATAATATATGCATACATATCTCTACTCAGGATGATGTTATCAGGGAAGAAGGTTCAGGAGAGGTGAGGGTAAATACAGAGCACTTCCCTCGTATCTGGGATGAGCTCTTGCTGAAGAACAGCTATCCCTCCTTTTGCTCCCCCACAGTCCTGAGAGATAAGAAAGTATTGTTTACTGTCTACAAAGGAGAGAACACACACATACAGGATAAAACTCATGCGGATATTTAGACATACAATCTCTCATTGATTTCAAAAGGTAATTAAGAGACAAAATACCTCTTGTCAACCAACCCCTAAGGGACTTCTGAGCACTATAACAAAACAAGTCTGACAAGGCATATAAAAAAAAAAAATAATCTCAGTTTCAGGCTGGTTCCTCAACCACAAGGCTATTCTTTCTTTTCTTTCTGTACTCCCAGAGCTCCGACTGAGCACCTGTTGTGCAACTTATGAGGAAAAAGATTGAGTTAGAACGGCAGGCAAAGTCAGCCTAGTGCTGCAGCAGAGGGGAAGGGACAGTTTGTGGGGGTTGCAAGGAAGAGGCATGGGGAGCTGGACTCACAAGGGGGATTGCAGAATGAAAATTCACAAGCATCAGGATGCTTAGCTAGAACAACAAAAGGACCTCAACGCCATTTATTTTTGGTTCACTGCCCTGAAGTGCAGGTTAATTCCCTACAGTGAAATTATTTCCCCAAACATTCAAGGATACGGAGGCTTCCATCACTTCTCAGAGATAAGAGCATGACGTACAAAATAGGTTTCTAAGGATGAATGAAGATATGATGTTTAAGTAGTTGCATCCAAATTCTAGTCACTATCATTTCTAACTTTTTAATTGCTTGAAAGCATGGGGGGGAGGGGGGCGCAAGGGAAGGAGACCATTACAAGGTGTGCACATAAGTACTTTTACCCAGGACTTTGTATCTGCGTTAGCCATGGCATCTCATGTCTTCTGACAAATTTCACTGTAAGGAACTTGCTAAGGCCAGAAGGCAAACTTTATTCCTTCTGGGATCAGAAGTCCTAAGGGAAGGAGACGAGGTGACCGAGAGACTGCAGATCAAAGCTTACGCAAGATGGGGGAATCTTCTTTTCCAGAGCTGTTCTTGCATGCCCTTGATTAATGTATCATAACAATGATTTTGTACTGTTTGACACACTCTGCCCAACCACATTTGTATGCAGAATTCTACTGATGTGAAAAAATAAAATAAAAGGATTCTAATTAGCAAAGCTGTCCTGCTTCCAATGATCCTTCGCTAGGAACTCTGTGTTCCTCTTCTGGATCATTTGATTCTTGATTGATAAGAAAGCAGCTTGCTAACCTAGTCACATTCCTTGGCGAGCACTAAGCGCAGTTTAATGCAACACATGTTAGCAGCAAACCAGTACAACCTCACCAAGAACAGCACATTAAGCCTGTTCCTAGCTGTTGGCTATTATCAGCTGAAAAGTGAGAGGCCCGCTCCCCTATAGCTCACAAGACATTTTCCATTTTCCATCAATCCAATAATCTAATCTTCTACTTAGGGTAGATTTTTTGTTGTTGGGTGATTGGCTTTTTAGTTTGTATGTAGTTTTACTTTCCACTACAGCAAGAAAACTCACAACAGAATTTAAACTGAAGCCTGTGTACTAAGGTCTGGAAAAAAACATTCTTTCTCAAGACACACCTGACCAAAAGCTAATGTGCCATATAAGTGGACCTTTGCAAGCATGGAGAAAGAGAGGAAGCATTAAGACATTGGCAGGGTGCAGTAAGCTTTCAAAAGAAAGATTTTACAGCTCTCTATAGCTTCCCGAGTTATGATCTATGCCTTCCCCGCAGGAAACTAATCCCAAGCCTGCCACACTTGTAGCACAAGAGACAGAATTCTTTTTCCTCATGCAGCATTTCCCTTGCTTCTCCACTCAACATTTCCGAGTCCCATCTCCAATCATTCAATATCCTGCCTTCCCAATTGTCTTACAGTCACCCAAAAGCCAGCTGGCCAACCCCAAGAACTTGCTTTTACACCCTCCATGCCACAAGTGTCACGTATAAGTCGCTGCACACATTCCCTCCCTATGACACTAACCATACACAAGAAACAGCATGCTATCCACTGACTCACTGAGGACCACACCTCCAGGAACAGCTTCTTAAGGATAACAGGGTAGAGTTAGAGTTGCACCCCTCCGATTCCATCAGTGCAGCTTGGGTCTCAAGTGCTTGCAGGAGAAAGAAGTAGTTGTAATTCCAATGCAAACAAACAAAAAAACAAAAACAAAAAAACACCCACCCACACAAACACACACAAAACCCACCCCAAATATACCAAAAAACAACCAATCTTTTAATACAATGTAGGAAGCACCACAACCACATAAAGCTATCATTAAAGAGACCAGACACAGGGGAAGAAAATAAAAAAGGAGGAAGGAAAAGCTAATGTTAAAGCAGACAGCATTTCCACAGAAGATTTACATCACAGCAACCCATGTGCACCCACAAAGTCTACTTGCAAGGCAAGTGTGGTCATACTGAAAAACTTGGATACCGTTTGCCTCAACTGAGGATGGATGGATGGATTGAGATGTCAAGACAAAATAAGATCCATGTCCACCAACAAAAAACCCCTGTCATCAGATGACTCTAGGACAATACAAAAGTTGCTGAGATCCCAGCAAGAACACCCAGTGGGATTAGGTTTGAGTAGAATGACAAGAATGTAGCCAAGACAAGTGTGATAAAAATCTTTACAAGTCAGCAAGGTCAGCTGGCTCTTCTGCATTGCCTGAAGATTTTCCAATTAGTTCTTGTATCCTTCTTCAGGCAGCTCCCTCTCTTCCTTGGGGTTCAGAAAGCATTAGCATCTTTCATTCCAGGAAAATCAAACTCTGTCACTTTCATATCCCTCAGTCTCACTAGTCTGTCAAAATTTTCCATTTTTGCAATCAAGACCTGAGCCACAAACCAATTTTTGTTTATCCTTCCAGAATTTTCAAAATGAACCAAGTCATGGTCATTCAATCCTAGTTTGTTTCCTGTAACAAAAATACCCATTCAGTCTTCATTATTTTGTGAAAATTAAGACTAAAGTACCCCTTCTGATTGATAAATAAATTGTCAATCACATCAGCCCTGACTTAATGTGTACATACTCCCAAACCTATATCTGTGCAGTGCAAATCCCACAAGACCAAAATCCTCACTAACATTACAGACATCTCTATCCACATCCAAGTATGAACTAGAGGAACGGGGTCTTCAGCAGATGCAGTTTTACCCAAGGGAACTTCTTCACCATTTTTCTCAAAATTATTTTGATTTAGATTGTTTCATCCGCAATTCCCAGCTCCTTACAGTCTCAGTGCCTCTCTCTTCTAAGTTAAATGAGAGGTACTAAGATGAATACCTTGCAATCTGTTTAGGCTTGCTTTAGGGGCTACAACTAGTTTGCTGTTTATTTGAGGCCACAAACACCACTTTGACAGGAGAAATGAAAGAAAGCAAGGCCAAAGAAACAAAAGGTTTCAAAACCTCTCTATACGCTGATCTGACTGTACCATCAACACACACATCCTTACCATCAGATTATTCTGATGTTTTCAGGTCAGGAACTGTAGCTTGTAGCATGCCAAGAAAACCTTAGGTGCCTGTCTTTTCTTCTTGTGCTATTTTACATGCAAACAGCAAAAAGAAAAATGTTCATTATAGCATATAAATGCTATCAGTACCTATCTGAATGTGCTAATTTCTAGTACTGTGAACTTAATGACATGAATGGTTCTATTAAACAATGATTGCAGGCAAACATTCTGTCAAAATACATATCATTATCCAGCATTTTATAGGCTTAGAATAATAGTCATGACAGCAAGTATTACTTGGCAACAAAACATCAAATTCTACTTAAACAACTATTTCCAAGGTCCTTCATGTGGATGTACAACCGCAGTTTTAAGTTTTTCGAAAGAACCTGGGCTTCACATCTCTTTCCTTGTGGCAAAATAGTCCATCATTTTTAATCCATTTGGAATATATTCTGGCATATTCAGTGAAGCTGGAGAGATTCACAGAACAACCAAATGGGAACTCAGCTCTCCACGAGAACTCAGCTCTCCCTTAACTGTGGTGTTATTGCAAGCAATCTCACCACAATTCTACATAAAAAAAAATAATGCAGAGAACTCAGCATACACAGTCTATACGATTACACAATAGCACAAAGCCTTGCATTTTTGTAGAACTGAAAGGAGAAACAGCACCCTCAAACAATTGACTGACTGGGTATTCTATTTGGATATTGTGAACAGGCAGACACTGTCTCTAAAAGACCCTCTTAAAGGAGATAAGTGCTGATAGCGTGGCCGTGGCAGGAGCCACACTGCCTCAAGACAGAAGCCATCACTTCATTAGCCCCATCCAACCATAGTGCCCAGAGGGAACTGACCCCGCTGATGAGTGGTCTGACTTTGTTGAGTCTCTACAACCCTTCTTTTTCTAGCATATGTTTTTTTGGAACCGCCTCACAGTATTTTCTTCTTTTACATGCTTTTCACCTACACTATCCTTCATTAAAAATTGCATCCAAAACACCTGGTAGTAT
The DNA here is from genome assembly GCA_034008185.1 of Gorsachius magnificus. Classification (NCBI taxonomy): domain Eukaryota; kingdom Metazoa; phylum Chordata; class Aves; order Pelecaniformes; family Ardeidae; genus Gorsachius; species Gorsachius magnificus. The sequence goes on along the minus strand of CM067086.1, from coordinate 7,452,219 downwards.
TATCAAAAGACTATTACCAATGATGTCATTAAGCAATACTACTCTGCAGAGGCTTTTTTGCTTCTTCCAGCAATAAATCCAAATTTATGATCCCAGCATCGGGATGTGGGAAGACTAATTTTCAGAGAAATTACTCAATGTTCAAGGAAGCTCTCACACACAATTGGACTGACCTTTCATTCTTTGCTAGCCCTGTTGACCTCAGTGAGCACTGCTGCTTGCAGAAACTGGCAGTACACAAATACACTACCACTGAAGAAGATAAAAAACCGACTTTATCTCCAAAACATTTTATGTCCTTTGAAAGAAATGAGCAGGTTACTGGAAGCACAGAACCACTACTGTGTAATATCATTTGAAGTGTCCCTCACTGGACCCAATACCTTTGGGAAATACTATTTAAGATAACTATCAACTCTTCAAGAATGCAAGTCTTTGTCTCATTTCCATCACAACCCTCACTGTCTTTCCCTCTCCCACATATACACTAAAAACCAAAAGCATTATCAACTTAATTTGTATTAAAAAAAAAAAAATCACTAGCACATTAAGAACTCCTCCTAAAATATGACAAAATAAACATTGGGGGCAGGGGGGAACCACCAACACTTTTTCATACACCAACTACCTCAACTTGAGGACAGAATTTCCTTGGTTCATTTACTTTCTAGCAGAGCTGCAGGCATGCAGCTTCCATAAGGGTTAGCCTTGTATTAAAACATCAAGCCATGAATTTTGCTGACTGTCTGCTCCTTTACCTCTCCAAATAAATGGTGCTTATGCCTTTAGGGTGTCATGTAACTCTGCTCTTCAATGTTGGATTCTCCATTTCTGCAGCACTTAGTAACAGCACAGCTCCCTGCAGCAAGTTTGCTGGAAATAAATAAAATGTAAACTTACTAAGACTCCAACATAAAGATGAATAGAAAAGCTCTTCTGGATAAACAAGGATACCATTTGTAAGGACTCAAATAGAGACTCAGCCTTAATGCTAGTCACAAAGGGAGAATTAAGAAAACAACATGTCTGAAGTGACTCCACACAGCTGATAAAAAGGCATTTTTAATAAAAAGCTGAATAATCATAAAGCCTTCAAAGTTCTAACTTGAACTTTTTTGCATCAGACTATAGCCAGAGCGTATTCTGTCAGAAAACCATCCGTTAGTTCAAGAAAACAGCTGTAGGACAAGAGTAGACAGAAGAAAAAGTCGCAGACCCTTGCTGTTGCTCCACTGGAGTGAGGTCAGAACACATCGGCTCTTTCCAGGGCTGGAAAATGCACTGCAGCTGGCCAACACCAGGCGAGCTGGGCAGCCCACCAGCAGACCTCCAGCTATTCACATTCAGGAGAACCATTCATTCATCTCAGCTGGGTTGGTCTTTAAAACCACACATTCATTCCAGTTTATTTTGACCTAGCAGCTGCCTAATTACAAGATATTTCTATTATGCACCATCTCTCTCGCACAATATCCATTCCTTTCTCTCAGTCTTCACTACTTTTGAGGCAGGATTCTTTCATACTAGTACTAGCACATCAGTTTCTAACAAACTTTTCTTCTCTTGCTTTCTCAAGGAACATATGAGCCTGCTCAACTTCAAAGGCTCCCAGTCTTGCCAGGGGACCAAATGCTGCAGGGGCAGAGTAAGCTAAGAGATGTGTCCCCCCTCATAAGCCAAAGGATGCACTGACTGGTCATTTAATTCACACTAGGGAACCATTTTTCTTCTGACCCATTTCTAAACATGACAGCATTTTTGCAGTTTGAAAAAATGAAGCAAATAATATAACCATGACGATACCATGCTAGTCAAATTGTGAAAAGAGTGGTTTCACAAGACCAACTAAATGCATACTAACTTATCCACAGAATTTGCATATAGATGTTGTGACCAGTGCCTACAGGAAGACAAAAGAAAACAATCCTTTCCTCCCAAAATCTCATGCAGTAACACACTCTGCTCAGTAATCCATTACTGGGAATGGATATCATCCAATACCAATCGTTGATGCCAGAGAAGCACTAAGCACTCACTAGCAATTTTTTGATGCCTCCATAGGCTGAAAAACAGCTCTGTCTTTCTCAGGAGCAAATAATTCCTTGATTAAGAAGCCAGCAGTCGAGGTGTAGCTGTAGAACTGTAAGTGTAAAGGCTTTAACCAGTTGCAGTATAAACAGACTATAGCCTTGGAAGCGTAACAAATTGAGAATGAGCTTGCTCCAGTGAGCCCACTCCCACAAGTCAGGAGATTTCCACTACAACATAAGGGACTAACAGGGATAAAACCTCACAAACAGTCTGAGAAACATGAAGCCCAATCTCTGAAGAACTGTGGTTATGACAGCCAAATTCAAACACAGCATTTTGGCAAAAACGACTGGTAAATATTTTTCTTCTGTATGGGACCCTAACAAAACTCACAGGGCAACAAGTTCTTACAAATTTAAGCTTAGTTTAAATCCACATAATATCCATATTTTTACAATTTCTTAAAGTGAAGTGAATAAACCTATTATAGCAGTATTGCACAACGGTGCCAGACTGGCACGAACCATAGTAAATATCTTCATTTGTGAACTATGGCTCACCAGAATCTTATTCTGGTCTCCCTACTACAGTTATAGATGTTTTGCATTTGACCGCAAGAGACTTATGCCCAATAATTATTTCTCTCTTTTATTTCCAAATACTGCCACAGAGCACGCTATACCTTCTGGAATAAAAAAGAAAAACAGCTTTAATAGAATAAATTTTGAGAAGCTTTCATTGCTCACGTCCACTTGCACACTGACTGCAAATACATGTAATTTACAACGTGGCAATTCTTGTTGGTTTTTTGAGGAGGGGTCCTATTTTCAATCTAGTGGAATCCCTTGCTCCATCTGTGTTAAAGACACCACACGCATTATTGAAATCTGCCTACAAAGGAAACAGGATGGCTAGTGAAGGTCCTGCAACTTGAATTAATTTAGAGTTCTTAAAATTAAAGGGGGTGTAAATGAATCAAAACTCCAGAAGCTGCTAATAAAAAATGATAAATGGGCAAGACTAAGATGGATAAAATTTACTGTGGTCAGGTACAGCATAATAAATCTTTCTGGACACCAAAAAGAATCATTCAGACTGTTCACATATACAGATGGATTCTAAATTAGTTGGAACCTCTCAGGGGAACTATCTAGCATCACTGTAGACAACTCACCAGAAAGATCTGTAACAGCAACCCAAAAAAGCAAGAAATTAGACCAGTTTAGAGAGGGAGATGGTATTGACATCTTTTCATGCAGACCAATTACATTTTACAATTTCATTCTGACACTGCCAGTGTTCCACAAAAAGAAAGACCAAATGTCTTGACCTAACAAAAGCAATAGGAACACTTAAAAATGAGCGCCTATCCTGCTGGAGACAGAATTATTTATTCCTCAAAACAGAGGAAACAAACAGCAGAACACCAGTATTTCAAAATCAAGCCTTAAATAAAATCCTAGTTAGGAGTAGCTAGTACTCCTACTAGTAGCAAAATTATTCCAGGAAGACTCCTTCAGTTCAACTCACTACAACCCAATCTAGCAGCCTAATTCTGCCATGCCCATTCTGTTTTCATACTACTAGGACCAAAGAGATTCTGCTAAGGCGGCTCCACAGCACTATGACAGACTGAACCAATGCTGTTCCCAAGAGAAGAGTATATTGGAACAGAATAAGCAACAAGGGGATGATGCATCATCATCATCTTTTTTCTTGTTTTAAAGCAAAACTCGCCTCTTTCATGATCAGATACTCTACTTTGCCAAAGGAAGGACACAAGAGCTGATTTGCTTTGCACACAAAGCATTAAGGGTCTTACTGAAATGTTTAAGTTAAAATCTACCATGACATCAAACGAAGAGGAGACAGTTACAGGCCTGTTGGTTTTCTAATGTGAAGAAAATATCTCTCCCATCTAGGGGAGACACTGCTTTTATACTGGATATTTTGACTTAGATGGTTCTAGCTATTTAAAAAAAAAAACACAACAAAACCCCAACATTTAAGCACCCCAAAAGAAATTCCCATGATTTTGATTACTCTTGTATATATGAGCTATCCTCATCTTCTCACACACTCATGCTGTGAGCCCACTGTATCTATTCCTCCTTTAATTACTTATCAATAGAAATCGAGATAGGCCTCATCTTCTTGAGGGTAGATGACATTCTTGCCATATTTCAGCCTAAGATTCTAGGGTTTCTCCAATGTTTAAATCTTTTTCATAGGTTTCAACCTTGTTCAAATCAATCCCATACCAGACACAATATAAAAGCAGCAGAGGCTAATACCCAGCACACCTTCCTAACAAGCACTCACCTTGATGTTCAGACACTTGAGAACAGAATTAACCCTTTTGGGCCACACCATAGCACCACAAACCAAACTTGGATTATGTCTACCCCAGACCTCACATCTTTCAAAGATGCTCCTGCCTGATGAGAGGCAAACCCCTCCTCTTGTTACTACCACCCACATTCTTGCTCCCAATATGCATGACCCTACACTTGGCAAAGCTGACCTGCCTATTGTCTGCTCTCCTGAAGTAGACAAACAGTTCAGATTTATTATTTTTTTTAATACTAGTGACTCCACTAGAAACATACATATTTGATAAAGACTTCAATTTACAGTGATATTGCTAGGACTGCTCACAGACAGTTTGTAATTTTTAACAGCTTTTTTGGTTTTTAGTGGCTGTTATTGTCATTTTGTATCTCTGTAACTTCCTGATCAGAATGTCATACACTGTCTAGCCAACTGCCTGACAGAAATCCAAGTATATTACATTGGCATTTGAAAATCTAAGTATGTTACATCTGCATTTGACATTGATACATTTATCAAACTTTCATCTCAAAACATATAGGTATCACATTATTTTGACAAGATATATTTTCCATAGCCACATACTTACTGCAAGCAACTATATAATCATCCTTTAAACCTTTATTGATCAAAATTCATGTCAGCCATGCCATTATTTTGGCCAAGGCAAATACCAGGCTGACAGGCCTATAATTATTTGAGTCATCTTGTTCAACCTTTTAAAATATTGGCAGGGCACTGTCTTTCAACCAGTCTTCTGAAATTTCCCTGATATTCTGGAAAAAAAAAAATTATCAACATCAACAACCTAGAGAGCACTTCGGTCATCTCACAAAACTCTCAAATGGAGATGTTTCAGCTTTGATTTTTAAAATGCTACCTCTAGAGGCTGAGTAAATGCTGGTACAGAGAAGGGAATCTCATCACTGTGTGATACTTCTGCTTTTCCTCCAAATGCAAAATAGAAATTATTACTCATGTAAAACTTGCCTTGCCAGTGTTTGATGTTTTGCCAATAGACATATTTAAGATGTTTTAGTATTGACAGTGCACAGTGTTGTCCTGTATTTGTCTTTGAGAGCAAACTCACCCACATTATCTCAGCTCTTTTCCTATCCCTATCAGATGGAGCTGGTCATCCCGTGATGTGGTGGCTCATGGCAGGCTGCAGTTCTGTATTATGCCTTGCATTATGTTTTGTTTCAGGGGAGCAGAGAGGATTTCCCACCTGTTGGAAACCCCTTAAGAATACAAGGCCTCTTATTTCCAACTTCTTAATGTCTGAGGAATAGGTAATGCACTTTTTTATATAAAATGTCCCTTTTACTCCTATGAGTCTACCTGATTCTTCCTAAATAAATTGTAACCATAGACATTGACATTGCAATCATACAACTTTTTCCGTAAGGTATCATACTGAAATATTTTGTTGCATCATGGCTTAAAGGAGAGTATTTTATTCTTTGATACAGGCTACAAGGGAGTTAGCCAACCTGAACAAGGTGGGGAGGGGCAGACATACTGTTGGTGACTTCCTGCATTAATTCATCTAACTGCTGCTCAGTAAGATTACAACATTCCCACATACAGAGAAGTCAGGTTCCCATCCTCCTACTATTAAATCACATTTTTCCTTTAATTCTCACATGGTGTCTCTGTAACAGCACACAGGAATCATCAAGACAAGACAATTTTTCAAATAATGTTCTATGAGCAGTGCTATATACTCATTATAAAAAAAGAATCAATACTTTAAAATAACTCCTGAAGACAGGAACACGTTCTTTAATTAATACATCTAGAAAGTCACTGTGAAATACACTGATCAGAAATCCCTTTACAAGACCTGTTTTCCTTTCAATTTATAAAATATTGCTTTACTAATATGCGGTTTTAAAATTCCAGCTTTATCTGATACAACAGTCTAGGCCACTAGATAGAATACAAAATTATAGAAACACTGAAGAATGGAGTTTTAACATATTTTATTAAAGTAGCAGCTTTGCCACAGAAGAAATGTACTACAGGTTATATCAGGGTCAGCAGCCCATCAGACTTCACCACTAATTACAAAACACACCTGTGTCTCATGCATTTGTAATTCAAAGCAGCATCCCTCTTTAGATGGAAGGCAAAAGGCAGCACTTCCCCCTATTTCAGAACCTTTCTGAAATCTGGTGAACTCATTTATCCTGAAGTGACACATGCAGCCCAGCTAAGAACAAGAATAACAGCAAGCAAACCCCTTCCTGGATATTCTCAAACCTGATAAAACTGAAGCATCACGCATGACAGATAAAACCCACCTCCATCTGACCCGAGTTCTCAGGCCATCCATTTCAGCAGTGCTTTACTCTCACAGCAAAGGTCATTGTGTGCAAAAGATTGAGAACTACTGCTCAAGCGTTCTGTGAAGGTGAAGTGCATGTACTCAAGCCTAGGCACGATGCTTACACGTTGGCAAATACAAGTGTCAGAGTCAGCCAGCTGCCAAAGTTTTTGCCATTCTCACTTGAGAGCTCTCTATCCAACATACCATTCCTGGACATAGAGCACTAGCTTGAGATCATATTCTCTTCAACATCCAGCGATGCACACGGGCTTTAGCAATTATGCCTTTGCCCAGTCTCTCCAATATCTGCTCTAAATATAAGCTACTTCCCCCTAATGGAGGTGGCATCTGTACAGCATGGCTGCCCTGCCATTACGATTTCAAATGACAATGGCGATTGAAGCATGTTGCTTCAAATGATTCCAAATGCATTTAACTACTGCACTCAGGGAGCAGAAAAAAAGAACAATATCTGATTTTCTAACTATTTCAATGTATTGGAATATCATCTTCTGTGGCAGACTTCACTCCCAACTACGTGGCCAAAAAAACCCTGCAATGGCAGTTTTAAACAACTCACTTTTTCAGCCTAGTGCTGAAATACTGTGGTACTTACTGGGTAAGGGAGAGCTTGGCTAGTCACGATACCATTACAACCCGAAAAAGTATTTGGATTAAATAGCCTACTCTTATTTTTAAGGTTATATTATTCAAGAAAAGACTTTTTACCTGTGAGTAAATTCCTGTTACATATTAATACATTCATTTCTTTTAAAATCGCTACACCTTTGTCATCTTTGTATACAATGTGCAACCATTTTTATTACGGAAAGCCTGAAAACTTTCCCCCAAGAGCTTGCACCTCTTTCCAGTTTCTCGAAAGAGTATTGTGCAGGACTACTGCTGGAGATGGAAGTAACACATTCCCGAGCTCAGAGGATCAAAATATTCTGCAAGTCAACTGCTGACCATCAGTAAACATACATGCAGGAAGATTCTGGCTATTCATTCATTGTTGAATTCTTCACATCACTTGTGTGAGGTGAAGCAAAGCATCTGCAAATGCCACAAAGACAAAACAATCTTTACCACACACATTTATGTATTGTCTTCTTTTTCTGGACTACTTTTCCTTTTTCCTTTCATTCTCTCCTTTCACCTCTACATTCTCCTGACCTTCCTTTCTGTGTGCACATATAGGTATTCTGACACAAAGAGCACCTTCCATGCCTCGGCAAGTACTGCAGCCCACAAGCAGAAGAACTACTAAGCTAAGCTATTGGGGCGAAAAGAACTAATAAACAAGCAAATGGGGGGGTGGGGGGGGGTGGTGTATGTTTGAGATCACTTGCCAGTGAAAAAAAGGCAGTAAAAAGTTATGCAGGTTTTCCTGGTTGACTTTACCGTGTAGACTACAAGGGTAAAAAGATGTCCTAAAACTGAAAGGGAGCAAGAACTGAAAGTAAATGGAGTGCAAAGTGTCTCTTTTCTGTTCCTACCTTTGAAAATTATCAGGCTTCTTAAAACTCCACATATATTGTTTCCCCATTTTTTCGTTTCCCCTCTCTCTCCCCTCCCTTAAAGACCAACAAATCTTGTATGCGGGAGAAAGCAGACTACAACTGCTAATTTACCCATGCAGAGGAACATATTTACCATATCCTTGAATTTATCATTATTAGGAACATATATAAGCCTATACTTAGAAGCTAAGTTTCTATTTTGAACCTTCCTGAGTACAGAAGGCACCTCTAATTTTAAAAAAACCAGAAATATGAACAAGCTCAGAACTATGTTGCACCTTTAAAAAGAATAAATTCAGTATATGACTGATCTACAGAGTGCACAAATTATGTTTCTTAAAATCTTTTTAAAAGAAATTATTTTCCACATGCTTTTCTACACAGGCTCCCTCTTGACTAAAAGGGAGCTAAGAAACATCAAAGGCTAAATTGTTCATGAGACTGCCTGAAGAAAAAGGTTCTTTCAGGTCAGCATAAAGAGTAACATTCACCTCAGCCTCCGCAATTAAGGAAATTGTTTCCATCTCTACAGGCATCAGTCTCTTGAAAACTGAAGGAACGATGTATTCAACACAAACATGAATGAAATGTTGACCAGACTGAAAAAAAGACTAAAAATATACTTGGATAACAAAAGACTCTTTTGGAGGGGGGGGAAAAATGAGTAGCTAGGCAATGCATTAGAATTATTTCCCTGGCTTCCATTCAGATGCTGTCCAAGCACAGCTTCATTGTTTGGCATGTCGCTTGCGTCTCTTCACATCACCTTCATTCTCTCACTCAGATAATCTACAGATATAAATACACAGAGCCCTATTCTACGATTCAGCAATATTAACCCAGTAGCCAGCAGCAAAAACTGGGGCTTTCTCTTGATTCATAAAGAATTTTTTTAGCCCCTGTGAACTACAGAGCATAGGGAGGGTGAAAGCTCACATCAAACTGAGGCATATGACTCTTTCAGGTTCACTTACAAAGCAGGATGTGTTCGTTATCCGTGGGGAGAGGGGCTTAACAGCCTACTGCATCTACGTTTTCCCACAGGAAGAAGATGCAACGGAGAAAAGGGAATGCTAAAACTGAAATTCATTTCATCAGCCTAATACATTTTAGATTAATTACAGAAAATTATTTCCCACTTCACTTCCACATCAATGAAATTTTTTGCTTCTTAGGCCTCTTTAATGCAGTGCTGGTCCCCCTCAGTCATCTGCCACAAAAACACAGCCAGCACAGGATAGGAGTGCACACACCTATGAGCAAAGAAAAAAATAACTTTATCCAGGTAAAATTGCAGAAGGGCATTCTGGTTGATGGACACACACCCACACCCACCCCCCAAGCACCCCCTCAAAATAGCAGAAACAGCACCATCAAGCAGATGGGGATTATTACTATTATTGTTATTATTTTGGTTTAAGAGAATGCTGACATTTTGTAGTTACAAATTAGGAATAGCCAGCTCACTGTCCAGAGACATGGATGAAGGGCTCCTGCTGATGAACAGTCTTTTCAGCCCACCTTTCTGGCTTCCTTGTGTGCTCCTTTCCAAGCACTCCTCCACTGTGCAGCACACAGCTTTTCCAGTCTTCTTCCACTGCTCATCACTGCTGCCTCACTGTCACAGAAAAAAGGCTCCTCTCCCTCTGCAGAGCAAGAAACAGGACATACCCTGCCCTACTGTTATGGTGCTGCCTGCCTCTGCAAACCATCCTGGATTATCACTACAGAGCAACAGAGAGACTGGGCTGCAGTAAGACATCAGCTTCCCTTCTATTTTTGGCATGGTTCCATTTTATTAAGCAATGCGCATAAACTAGCAGCAAACTAAAAACAAAATAGGAAGGATGAGTTTGATAAGGGAGGCCTTATCAGCCTTTACTGCCTTCAAACCTACTAAAAATGGGGGAAGGGAGGCACCTTTAAAGGCAATGCTTTTCCACACTGCAGTATCTAGGAGCCAGACTCCGCTAAAGGCACAGAGCACACACACAATAGACACAGTTGCCCTAGCAACAGCATCCCAGGGAAATTTTTCAGTAAAGCTTCTCACTTTCTACCAAGGTTACTTTCAGATTGCCACTTAGTACAGAGATCTGTATGGATCAGACAACATCTTGAATCTGTCTGGAACATGCCTGCATGAAATGAGGTGATGGCCACACCACAGGGAAGAATAAGGCTCTCCCCAAGTTTACCAGGGAATTGGGCTCTTGAACCACCCAGCACACCATCTGACAGCAACAGCTTGCAAGCCAGTGTATTGTCACCTCACAACAGAATAAAACTATGAGCTGTTGTAATCAAGTGTTCTTTAATCTTTCGTTTCTTTTCTTAAAAATTGCTAGCTTTAAATAAAGATCTACAGCACATTTCTGCCACAATTTTTCTCTGGAACAAGAGACTTCCGTTTCTAATACTATCCACCTCCTCAAAAAACACCCCAAGTAGGAAAGAAAATAAAAACAGAAAACATCTAAGCTGCTTATTTTTACACACACTTTTATCCTTTCACTAACGCCATTAAAAGGCAGTGAAAGTATGTGGTGCAGCATGTGGCTTGAAAAAATGTTGGTCACAAAAAAAAAAATAAATCGGTTGAATCATTTGCAAGCTTAAACTACACCAGTGAGTTAGTTTACTTTGTTTCATTTGGTCCCCCTAGTTTTTCAGGTAAAGAAAAACACATTCATTGTTCCCCCTCAAGATGCAAGAAATTCTTCCTCACGCTAAGATTTAAGCTGTGACCAATTCTCACTCCCAAATAGAAAATAAAGAATAAGGACTTGTTCCAAACAAAACAAACACCACTCAAGAAAACACTTCCTCATCAGCTCTTTCTACTTAAAGGAGGAACAAGCTTTAAACATTGTCCCTTTCAAGTTTTTGCCATGCAATCACTTTTGACTGGAGAGCTGCACAAGTAACCCCCTGCATAACCAAACGGCAAGACAGAACTGTTTCGCAGCTTGCTCACAGGACACAAACGTCCAAAGAGAGCAGAAGCCGGCAAAGAGTCAAAACTAATCAAACTAAATAGGACTCCTTCTAAATTTATTTCTTGCCATCTATAAAGACAAAGATGTATTTCAAGAACATACTGTTACGACAAACAATAGATAATTTCAGCATCAATTGTGTATCTATAGTTCCAACCAAATGGCTGTCACACCATACCAGATAGCTTCATTAGAAAAGAACGCTTCAGGCCCCACTAGAAGACACGCAGTTCAGAAGCTAACTGCTACTGAGAGCTGCAGAGACCCAATTATACATCCAAATCGTGGCAGTTTGGGGAGGAGAATCATGTTAGCTCTGATGAGTTGTAGAAAACCATCAGATTTCTTGGCCCTCTGTTAATAAAGGATATTGCAAAACAGGTATTAACTTTACCTGTGGAACAACAGGCAAGCATAGGATAAAAGGAGCTACTGTCACAATTTAAACAGGACCAAGCTGAATCCTCCACCATATAAAGTCATGACTGGGTATCCTAAGGGAGATGCTATCACTTTAAAAAAAAAAAACACAAAACACAACAATAAAACCAAAAGGAACCAACCCCCCCCAAAATACACCCCCAAAAAACCCCCCCACAACTATTCCTGTTGCAAGAATAATTTGGGTGAAGGTCTCCATCTTGAATTAAGAAAATATGACTACATAATCACACTTGTCCCTGTGCTTTTAAAAACTTTACATATATAGCAGCATAAGATAGAACCAAGTCTCAGAAGCAACACTAGAAAAGGACACACAAAACAACTGCTTTAAGAAGCCTCTCTTCACCTAGTTGGAGGGGGCTTTCTGGGGAATTCAGGGAAGGATTACTATTGCTTCTTCTTTTAAGAGATTTAGACTTTGCCTTCAAAGTAGGTTCTGCAAGGGATTCCCAGCCCTCAGAGCTGCATAATAAGACTAACTATTCAAGACACTCCTGGGGTAAATCAGACAGGTGTCCACATACTGATCTAGTTGGCGGTGTCCCTGCTCACTGCAGGGAGGTTGGACTAGATGACCTCTAGGGGTCCCTTCCAACCCAAAACATTCTACGATTCTATGATAATTTCTCATTTCAAAGCAGCTTTCTTGGGATGCTCCAAATCAAAGGAGCAGAACTTCATGCAAAAGGGAAGGATGATCTAACAGAAAATGCCAGGGACTCCAATTCAAAGAACATAGCTCTAGTCCCAGATCAGCCAGAGCCGAGCGTTAAGCTTGGGCAAACCAACTGAGCTGGTGCCTCACCTCACCGTGGCTGTGGAATGTCAGCAGCGCTGCTTCTTAAGCATTTCCATCCAATGCATTTGGGCAGTGTCACCAAGATCACTGAAGGAGAGCCTATACAGATCAGGTGCAATTAATTCCTAAACACTAATTCGGAAGAACCTAGTAAATTGCTTAATAATAGCACTTTTTTTTTTTCTTTTTTAAAGAACCAAACATTTTTTTACATTTTCAGCCACTCATTTACAGAGAGACAGAGGCGATAAGGTTTAAGGCTCTTTCATTACCATTTAAGAAAATAATGCCCGCTGTTTTGATCAAGGCCTTACAATGCACTTGCAGTTCCAGTCTATATCAGGGCAGAAACCTCCCAGGCCCCTCTTTCTACAGTGCCTTCTCATAGTCACCACCTCCACCCACCTAACAAGCTACTCCTACCTGAAGGAAAAAACAAAACCAACCAAAATCAACCCATAAGCTGTTGAACAAATTCTAAATGAACTATTTGCACATCAAAAATTGAAACGTGGTTATTAACAACCCTTTCTTAAAGCACCATTTTTACATTTCCACTTCTCTGCTCATTGAAAGTTTTTGCGCATGGTCAAAGATGAGCTCAGTATGAAATCAGATACAAAGCTTCAGGATAGCAAAAGGTCCCAGAAGAAGTTGATGTTAAAGAAGCATAACAAAACTAAGTACTAAGCTTGGTTTGTTTCCGTTGCTGTTTTTAAAAATCACAGGCACTGAGAATTTGAATTAAGGCTTACTATGGAAAAGATAACCTACATCTTACAATGGAAGACATCTTTAATGAATAAAACTGGAAGGAGACAAAGCCAAAACTATGTAGGCAGAAGCTAACTCTTACCAGGGCTGGGAGAACGGGAAGCAGGTAGCCTTTTCTTATGTACATTTACAGTGGCCTTAACATCAGGAGCATGAGAAAAATATAAATGAAATTTGTGGGGGAGAAGAAAAAAAATCTCATCATCTCTCATCATCAACACCTCTGCAGAAGAAACTCAATTTGAAAGGAGGACTGTTGTGATTTCCAATTAGAAGAACAGGAAAAGCCTTACCTTATTTCAAATACTGTAGAATATTAACAGTAAATGCAAAAATCACCAAACCAGGGATTTGCAATTAAGTTATCTACTGCATTTAAATCTGGGTGTATTAGAAATTCTTTTCTTCTGAGAGAAGAGAACAAGTAGTTTGATTCCCCTTCTCCTCACTGAACTTCTGACCAAAGTTTAGGACTGTCTGGAAGTCTTTCGCCTCTAGCCTAAATAAGACAGTGCTCCACATCACTCAAACACACATCCTAAAAGCAAAATACAAGGCAGAGAAACATTAGCTTAAAACAGAAGTCTGCCACTCCTACTCACATATTTATAGCACCAGGGTTGAGCATAAGGGTAGTAGAATTCAAAACAACGATAAGGATATTAAGGACTCTAAAGTCAAGTCATCAGAAGTGGTAGCATACCAGGCACAAGGGAAAAAGTAGTCTAACAATGAAACTATCCCCCCACCTGTGAAAGCCATCCATGCGTTAATAAAGCGCCCAAACGAAATGATGATCAAGTACTGCCAACACAGCTTAATACAGCAGATTTGAAGAGTATGAGTTCGCATCCAAAATCAGAGGGGAAAAGGTTGTATGTTAGGTATGGGAGAAATTCCCAGCCCATAGGGCCTGAAATTAGGAATTACATTAGAAAAAATTGTGATTGGCCATACAACTTTTCAAACAGACTGTTTTAGTTGCAAGGTCAGAAACACCAAGTACAGAACATCTGAAGCACTGGGAACACCATCATCGCCATTAGTAACTAAAGTTAAATTATTTTAAGATATTCTTGGCCAACACAGCATTACAGTAAGTGTTCTTATGACAAGTTTTTGCTGAGAACAAGGGTTTGCATCTCTGCATTTAAACTGATGCAAAGTTGCTTGAGGAAATTGTTTTTAATAGAGATTTTTCAAGGTTTTTATCGGTGGTTTAAATCACCAATATTGTATTTTTAATCTAAAAAAAAACATTAGTAAGCTATGTATTTTTTTAAAAAAGAGATAAAAATAAGATAAATTTTGTGAAACACTCCATGTTTTACTACAATAAGAAAAACAAGGGAGGAATTTGCATAATCCAGCATGCAAGCACATCTTAAACTAAAAGCCAATTGTAAACTCAGGAATTTAGCAGAGGAATTTCAAAAAACAGACATTGAAAGTACTTTTTTCTGGTGTTTTGTTTTGTTTTTTAAGATGAAATGAACCTGGAAATTTATTTTCAGAGGCAAGTTCTTGAAGAACTACTTGTGGCACACTTGTGGTATGAAAGAATATTGAGAACACTTCTCTCAGCGATCAGAAGGGCGTATTCACACATTCATTGTTACGTTCGCATGTATGTTATGCAACCTGTGTCATCCCAGTCCCAGACAGCACATTTCAGACAGGCTTTTCATAAGGGCTGGTGGCTGGAACTCAGAAGACCCAGATGCAGTGACTGAGGCCATGCCATGCAGCCTCAAGCTTCAGCTCAGGAAGTACAACCCTGCTGTGGGTCGCCAAAAGGAAAGCCAGAGAATAGGTCAGTCTCCTTAAGTTCACCAGCTGTCAGGACAAACACACTGTTCACCTCCATGGCAAGCCTGGAGAAGGTAATTAAAAAAAACCAAAACCAAACCACCAAAAACCACAACACAAAAAAACCCCATCTCCTCAAAAGATGCAGACTTCTGAAGACCCTCTCTACAGGTCTGCCTGCAATACTGTCAAGGGATCTAGTCTTTACAGAGGGAGAGCCAAAGAATAAGTTGTTTGCTTTTATAAATGAGGTCTGGTTTAAATTTAACACAGTTAAATAACATATCTAGAAGTTCAAATAGCCCACTTTCAAAAATGATGGTAAGTGGAAATTGCAGGACAAGCAGCATCTTTATAATCAGCTTCTTTAGGTGTCTAAAACAGTGCATCAGAGTATGAATTATGCCAGAGTTTTAAAAATTTGGGCTACTACCTGCTCATTCTTATCCAGACTGTCACAATGTACTGCACAAATGTGATGAGGTTTGGGTGCCTTTCGTTCTAACAGTGTTATTTTAAAACAAGACTTCTGTTCAAAGGATTTTGACCAAGCTAGTAATCATAGTCAGCAAAACACTGCTCAGTGGAAACTCTACTTGAAGAGTGACAGAATTGCAGGCCTCAGGAACAAGATAGGACAAGCAGCTAAAGTCCAGAAAGTGGGCAAAGACCATATGCAGCCTCCCTTTCTCCTTTAGTTACCACATTAGCTCCTTATCAATGATATAAAGCAAAACAGGAACTAAGAGGAAAAGCCTTCAGGGCTTAGCCATACCTTTACTTGGTACTTACGCATAAAGAGCACATAAGGCACTACGTGATCTTGTCCGTGGCCTGTGGTACATGCTGTAAATTGCCTTGTGGAGGTGCAGTCATTTCCCTTTGGAGTGAAAGGCTGAGAATGCAGTCATTGCTACAGTCAGCACATGATAGCTTACCCCTCTGTATTTCTGCTCACTGTTTCAAGGCTTGTGAACTGGAATAGCTTACAGCGCTGTATAAATGCAGAACCAGATAGGTTAGAAAAATCTGTTTAATGCAATATGTGAAAGCAGGGCAGAACATGAACCATGAGATCAATTCCCAGAGCAGCTGATTCTGAAGAGCAGCAGTGACACAGAGCATTGCCCATTTCAATAATCCGCACTGTGAAACACACAGGATTTATCTGCAATGACCATAGTTGGGGAGGGAATTCTTTTTTATTTTGATTACTCTGCTGAATTATCATAGTAGAACTGCTCTCAGATTTAAACATAAAACTAACTCTGCTAGAGTCCATGATTTTTTATATATTCAGTTCCCTAAACTGTCTATGCCACTACAGTAACTGAAAGTGTCTCAGTCCGAGGCATTTATTCTCCTGTCTTTGAAATGCTACTAATGTTGTCATTCATGTATTACACAGACAGGAAATTACGGCACCAAGGGTAACTTTTTGAGTATCCAAGTTTCTTACAAACCGAAGCCTTGTTTTCAAAAGCATTTTTCAATAGCATTCTATGCGCATCTCAAAATAAAACAGATTCTTCAGTGGCCTGAGCGCTCCACACAACTGATTTGCCTGCAGTCACAATAAGAAAGAGTTACTGGCAGAATAGTCATTTGCCCTGTCTTCATGCTGTACCAATGTGGATATATGACTTCTGCATAACAAGTCAAGCCAAGATTCATGGAAGTAGATTGAAGATTTATGACCATGCCCTCTGCATTGCTCTGCTTTTCTTAGCACAGAATGACTGCAAGTGTCCCATCTCTCTCTTTCATCATGTCTCAGAGCTTAAGACAGACAGGGTAGCAAGTCATAAGCTACCTTCTTTCTCCTCTGTTTTTTGATTTTAACCTAATCAATAGCAATCCTTCCACTTAAGTCAAGAAGTGTTTGGATATACACCCTTCACCAATGCAGTGGAAGCTTCAGAGGAAGCTGAGAACATAGAACCTCTGCAGGCTTTGGCACCTGGAAACTGAAGGCCTCTGAACCCAATCCTCCCTCCTTTTTCTGTATAAACAATAGATCATACTCCAAAAGATTCCTGAAAAACATTCCCTTTTAGTATGGACCTTACTCAATTGAAAAAACAGAAAACTACCTTTCTCCTTTCCTTCCTACTCTTAGGTCTCAAATCTCAAGTAAATCTCAAGAATAAAAAAAAAAATAAAAGGTATTCCTTCCCACATAAACCAAATACAATCAAAACAGTTACGCCTAAGAATAAAATACACATTTGGTTTTTTCTATTCAATTAGTGTCCCCTGCTTTTGATCTCCTCTTATGGTCAGGATATAGATGAACATACAGTATACTAAAAGACTTAAAAAATGGACTATTTTGAGCCACAGTAATTAAGCTACACAGACACAAAGGCAGGCAGCAGAGGAAACAGAAGAACTTCAAAATTATCTTTTTTGGTTGAATTCACCATTCCCTCTTACACTTGAAAAAAAATTCTTAATAACCGCTCTTTTGGTTTTTTTTTTTCCTCCCTTTCTTCTGTGTTTATCATTCAATCTATGTAGTTTCCACTCTTCAGGTAGTTTTGGCAGGTCCCACTGGTTGCTTAGAGATACTTCAGTTTTTTATTGCTCCTTTTCTGTTTGTACTGTAATTTTATTCTGAATGTCACCTCCAGCATGACTAGATATGCAAGTGAAGCAAGATAGGCTCAGAAAAGCCTTTTTCAACTACCACACCAAGGTCTACAGAGCAGCCAGCATACTGCATGCCTTTTTCTCTCCTACATTGGAAAAGTGTATGAAAGACTCCTCAGCAACATTTAACACCGTCTCACATGAAACAACAGTAAGCACGTCTCTAGCAGTCTGTCTTACAGGACAGGATGGCTTTGACCTCTGAAGGTGAAAGAATAACGTTGTGGACATTTCTGTGCAAAGAAAGAAAAAGTAAAATGGGCACTGCCAAAATCACCCAGCAAAACAAGCGTGTATAGTGGGGGAGAGAGGGGAGAATAAAATCAGCAGCATCTTTAGCTCCCAGACATGCCCACTAACCTAACCACATCCTCAGCCAACCTCCTCGTCTATGTTTTGTAAGACAGTGCCATGCTGTGGACACTCTGCTCCCTTGCTACTGCACTCTGCAGTCTCTGCAGGTACAGTAGGCCTGCTTCCTGACCCACTTTCCTCACCAATCTCTATTTAGCTCTACGCTAGTGATGCTCCTGGCATGACAATCAGATACTGCAGCCTGCAGTGCAGTTCGTTACAACACATTCGCAAGCTCCTAGTAAATTCAGTGGAAAAGTACTGTATCAACGAAGCCTAATTAAACTGAAGTCATTTTCATAAACTTACGTCAAATGCAACAAGAAAAAAGTGTTCAAGAGGTTTAAAAGGTGCCTTTTTATTTTAAATCTAATAAATCTGCTAGGCATATAGTAAATCAGAAAGGTCTTTTCTACTTAAGCACTGCAAAAGGAAAAAGCTATTAGAGCTAGTACCTTCTCTCTGGATTACCTAATCGATCTTGTAACTTGTGCCACTTAAAACCTGCCACAATTCCTCCCCCCGTCATTTATTTCTCACTATAGAAGGACTCCATACCTTAATGTCCAGTGAAACTGTAAACTTCATCTCACTACAGCTATTACAATTATCTTCTTACATGCACTAGAACCGAATTCCTCCCTCGGACACAGCCACCTGCAATTAACTTCAGATTTTACTTGCACGTACATGTGTGAAGGTAAAATCTGGTTTGGAATATTCACCATTATACCAGACAGCTAGGATTGCTCTGGTTCCAAAGTTAAGATCTAATATGTGGGTATCTCTGAGACCAAGAAATTGGAGGCTGATCATATTTCATTTATCTACCAAAAAAAAAAGTCATCTTCCTTCCTTTACAGGTAAATACTGTAACAAATGGCCACAACCTAGGCCTCAGCTAGAAAAATCCCATTGCCAAGTCCATAGGTTATACAGTAGAAATTCACCATACTAGAAATCTATACTTCCTTCCTGGGCACTTAAGTTAACTGTAGAGTTCTGCAGTGAATATAGCCAATGCACGCATAGCATATGCATGTGAAGCATGTCGCTAATATTTTGCATGTAGAAGACACTGACATATGAAGTATGTAAGGGTCTTACCAACTCTCTCTTTGGCAAGACACTGTTTCTATTCAGCAGATTATTTTTATACTTGCAAAACTCAGGTCCTTATCAAAAACAAGTTTAGAGAGTTATTCAGAATCATCACACCAAAACATTTTACATTACTCATCTTAAGATTAGAAACACTGAATCTGAAACATTCTAAAAACATCACAAACTTATGTTTAGCATTGACGATAAAGAAAAGAAAAGCATCAGCAGAAAATTAAGCACTACGTCAAATGGTTCATAAGAGACAGACACTTTGGGCCAACAAAAGGCTTATAGGTGTGGATCATTTATAGAGGATATTCCGTAAGGGAGGGAGAATGACGAACAATTACTCACAAAGCAGCCACAGTGTACACTATGGACATCCACAAATTCAATAGTTTGCAGGAGTTTATTCACATGCAAAACGGACAGTTTTGCTGGGGAGCAAGAACTATTATTAAAAAATTCTCGTAGCTTGGCACATGCTGCACAAACTGAAAGTTCACTTACACAATCATAATCATGCTAATTTACTGAATCAACTAAAGATTCCCAAAAATCAACCCCAAAGTCCTTATGTAAAATCTCTGCAACAAGTAGTCTGATTATCCATTAAGGGTGGTAATACCAGCCAACAGCAAGAGAAAACAAAATTAAACATCCATCAGAATGTGCAATTCATCCAAATTTCATACCACAGGCACCTATAAATATATGAGTCGTTATAATAATATACAAGGTAATTATATTTCATCACTCATTACCTTGACCTAGGAGGACCTCTCATCTTCAGACGGAAGATGCAATCCAGACTTGCATTTTTATGACTAAGGAACCCTGCAAGAAGCATAGCTTACGTAAAGCAGCATGCTTAGACTAGCAGCTGTGTAGACACACTCAACATTTTAAATCTAATGTAGGCTTTACCTCTTACCTGCCAGCGGCCTACCAATAAGCAGCCCACCTCTTAAGACTAGAATCCTCAGCCTTGGGCTAGGTAACGTACTCTTCACTCACACCAAGTATTTCTCATTTAAACCCGAGACAAGCAGACAGAATTAAAACAGGAGTCTTCAGGAAAGACACAGTTAGGACCGTTGTTAGTGACAGATCTACCGTAACTCACAGACACCTGGCAAACTAAGAAGGTATTTAGAGGTACGCAGCTTCTTTGTTGCTACCTACGGACAAGCCTCAACAACAAAACTTAAGAGATTATTTTGCTGCCTTTTTATTTATTAAAGAGATGACAGGATTACCTTCAAGGCAGTCCCAGGACAGAGTCTGGCAAAGCAGAGATCTCTTGACAGTTTTTCCCTAGGATTAAATTTTATATCTCATTCAATTTTAGCTTACTGAGCCATAGGCCACAAAACTAAACCTAGACTTCCACGAGTCACTTCTCTAACCTCATGCCTACTCAATTCAAGGAGAGAATGCATAGTGAGGCTTGGGAATTTAGGAAGAGCAAATGAATTACTATACTGGATCAGCCCGCTCCAGGGACAGGTGTTTCACAGGCACATAACAAAAACCCTCACTAGACAGTTACAGAATAACCCACAAAGTCTATTTTTAGGGTCCATAAAAGTCTATATCCTTTTAAGATACTATTGAGATTTTTTTTGTTTGCTTTTTCTACATGAACTAGGAAATTCTCAATATTACCATCCAAACATTCATCGAGCCCTGCTATTATATAGTTCCTTCTCAAAAGCATTTGTTATTGTTGGGATTGTTCTTGGGTTTTAATCAGACAAAAGCTCTCTAGGAATTCAAGGCTCCAATCTGAATTGTTACTGCTTGAACAGCTGTTAAAAAAATTCTGGCTGTAAAAGTAGAACGGATTCTGGTTTACACAGAAAACTACGTAACTAATAGATACCTGGCAAATCAAGAAAGCACTTTAGGGGATATCATCTCAGATGCAATCATTAAATTGCTTCTTAGTCCCAGAGTATGGAGTCAGAGTAAGAGAAAAAAACACAGAAACATACATTAGTTTCAATGGTTACTTTCAATGTTACTGTGTTTAGTAGGCTGACTCCTGGTTGATTTGCAAATCCGCACATGCCCATGGGAGTGGGATCTCAGATAATTTAGCATCATGGCAGATTTCCAGTTCTTGGCAGAAGGGTTGTTTTTCTCCATGAATCAGCAACTGTCCATCACACTACAGTCTGTGAAGTGAAAAACCCACCTCATCAGCATAAACTACACACATGTATGTGTGTATACATCAGAGAGGACTTTTTGTTCTCTCCCTATATATAGCCCGCATTTGAGGAATGCCATTTGCACAGACAAGCACATACATACTCCTTAAAGCCAACCACACAACAAAGTGACTTCTCTCACCTTCCGCAGTCATACAATGCTTTGATAACACAGCACATTATTTGCATTACAATCTTACAAGATCTTAAATGCTATGGTAAAGAACAAAAACATCAATCCACCGTATTTACTGCTTTCTCCCCATCAATAGGCAACTCCAGGTACTGGCCCTGCTATGGTCAACTGCAGAAAAACTGCCTGCCCGCTGTTGAAAAGCAAGCTGCATTTGCATTTTCAGAGAATGTTTACCAGCAAATGCATTCTAAACACCCATCAGCAAGGAAAACAAGAAGCAAGTAAGTTACATTTGAAACGTCTTCCTGAAACATGCTCCAGAATTTTAACAGCTCTCTATAATACAGATAATACTTCTAAACATGATAGCAAATGAGATGAATGCTGCCCTAGTAAAATGAACTTACTCTCAGAAATACTCTGACAAGCAAATCATGCACTTTGGAAATATATTACAGAAAAGCATGTACTAATAATTCCTCATTTTATTCTTCCTGTGCCTGTCTTTCTCCCTGATACACAAGAGATTGCAGTATTCTTATTGTATGGCATCACTGTGCTAATATTAAACAACAGATTAACAGATTTGCTGCCTCAAAAATGCCACTTTTTAAAGGAGGCAGGGGGACAACTACTATGATCAGAAATTCCCTGTTAAAATTCAGGAATCAACCTTCTCCCCCCCCCCCCCCCGCCAATGATTCACAATGTAAACTGCTAGCAAAATTATAACCTGATCCACTGGATGAAGTAGTGCACCAGAATGCCCGGCTCTTCATTGTTTCCTGTTTGAATTATATGTCCAGGGCATTGCAAAATTTACCAAAACCACATCTCTTTTCCAGAACCTAATCATAAAACCTACACCTCATGGATACAGATTCATGATTTGAGGCTATACATAAATTCACTCAGTAAACCGGTTGTGTTTCTTGCAGCATTAATTTGCACATGGACTGAAGATCACTGAATACAGAACAGCCAAGTTATCACACTGCATCAATACCGTTGAAAGGGAAGCATTTTTTTTTTAATGCAAAAACGTATTTTATTATTTAGTTGCATAAGGGTGATCTATGTTTACACAGCTCAGAGCTGGATTTAAAACCAATTTTAACAGCCAACTGTTTCAACTTGCGTGTAAACAAACATACTGCATTTCTTCATTAGCTGGAATTTGCTGCAGTCTGTCAGCCATCTGTACTGTCTTGCATTCTGTTCTCTATTCAGAGCACCACTATCAAATGTTGGTGATATAGTATTGCTCTCTTTGGAGACATCATGACTAAGCTATAAATAGTTTAGAGACATAAACACTATTTCTAACAGTTGTCTTAATATCTGCTTTCTCAGAATGCATTAGGTTGTTCTGTTTCTCATCCAGTTTTGGTTCTCTGTAGCTTTTTGTGGATACAAGGAGAAGAGATTTTATTCTGGCGCTCTCAGAGGCACAGAGCAAAAACTGCAGCCCAAGCACAACTTTATTCAACTTCTGCACCCTCCAATCCTGGATGCAGAGGCCAAACCCCAGAGCATAACCCTGCAAATATCTGCACTGCAGTCACAGGAGTGACTGCGTAGTGCAGAATAACTGGGCTGTTGTTAAACCAACTAGGTTGGGTGCTAGCCGCAGTCATGGAGCAGGCCTGCACAGAGAGGTGCAGACTGGCCCACGTTCCCCTGCCCACACACCGCAGCCAAACCCAGACTGGAAACTTGCACTGCATTAGTGCAGCTCTGTACTGGAGCTCAGGAGCCCTCAGAGCCTTTGCAGAGCCCTGGCTCACTTCCAGCTAGCTCAAACATCAACATATCCCTCGCTCTGGCAGCACGGACCTCAGCACAAATGAATTGGTGCCACTTCTCCCCATCCTTTTTCCTAGGATCACAGCGCACTTAGCCCAGAGCAGCCTTACAGTCCCCTGAGCTTTGCATGCCAGAAGCCTTCCCGACGGCAGCACTGACCTCTGTACCCCAGACCATGGGGCTGCCAGGGGTCCCCCAGAAGCCAGTGCTTGCACCGCATGAGTCCCCTCAAGCCCGCAGTCAGACCCAGGGCTTTCTGGCCTGCTCTGAACTGCTCCAGCTCTCGCAAACAATTCAAAGGGGACTGCAGAACAGCTGAGGATGTCACCCAGACAGTTTAGCTACTGATTTGAGCAGTGTGCACTGGTTTCAAACTTCAGAAGACAGGTGATAGTATCTTTAGAAGAACATAGCTCAAAAATCCAAGTCCCTAATAAGGGCTTTTGTAGCTTGCAGAGTCATCTTCTCTTTTAGAAGTGAGGAGAGCTGGCAGTGAGACAGGGACAGCATAGCACTAGAACGTTACTTGCATAACCAATATCACTGGGCAATTGATGCAACACAAGTCACAAAAAGTTACTCAATATCCACATTAGTTTTCCAAACCAGAAGCTGCCCATTCAAACATGCCTTTTTAGTTCAGCTGATGGATGATTTTTTTAACTTTTCAGGAAGGACTTGATGCTCTGTCTTCAAGTTGACTTACATCATACTTCTGATTTCAGAACTGCAGTGCTATAAACCTGCCTTCATATAACAGAACAAATTTGCTGCCCTTCAGGAACAGACTTGTAGCATATTT
Source organism: Gorsachius magnificus (assembly GCA_034008185.1). Taxonomy (NCBI): domain Eukaryota; kingdom Metazoa; phylum Chordata; class Aves; order Pelecaniformes; family Ardeidae; genus Gorsachius; species Gorsachius magnificus. The sequence goes on along the minus strand of CM067086.1, from coordinate 7,428,107 downwards.
CTGCACCACAACAAAGCACAACAATTGCACAACACAATCCCCTGACCAGGGGTGTCGGACTTGGGCTGTAAAATCACTTACCGAGAAGTAGAGATGCCTGATTCCTAGGGCTTCATTTCAGTTTCATTTCTCAGTTTCTGGTTGAGGACAGTGTGATGAAATACTGTCTAATTTTATTACCCTGTCAGCCATGCACAAATGTGAGCGCAACTCCCTAACAATCAAACTGTAAGAGTGAAAGCTTGCCATCCAGTACTCCTTGATAAAAACAGATACTTAGCATGCAATTCAGCAGAAAAGTTCTGCAGATTTCTAAAGACATCCCTCTGGAGAAGTTTGGGGGATTTTTTTATACCATCGCATCTAATAAAGCTGCCACTGGAAAACTTTTCCTTTACCCAGCTGTGGCTCCTTTTCTGGAACAGCAGCAACAGAAATGCCTACACCCTTGTGTCCAGATCATTTTCAGCAGAATTCTGTGTGCATTAAACAAGCCAAGCTGCAGGCACGAAAGCAAGCTGCCAAGAGGCTTCCCAGCCACAGCATGCTCCTACAGAACCACAGTAGTACTGTTACAACACGAGGAAAATTAAGTCAGACATGCAAGCATTTACGGGCACGGGACACAAAACAGTTCTTTCAACATTTTTTTCCCCCCCTGTATCTACACTTATCGGGCAGTAGGTTCAAAGAAGGGCCAGGGGGATAAGAGAATACAGGTCGGTCTGGTTCTGTGACTGAAAGAATGAAAAAATGAAATACCATTGTCAAAATTTTCCAACTCTGTTTTGGCATATCATATCTCAAAACCACCCTGATGTTAAAATTTCAAGCATGTTAAACTCAAGAGCCCTTGACATCTAATGCACAGGCTATTTATCATAAATTGAGGTGCTTATTTTTGGACTTCACCTTGGAACAGGAAAGAATGACTGTTTTGTCAGCACCAAAAAAGTTTGTAAATCCTGCCAGGTGTATCAACACTATGTATATCAAAGGTACCCTACATATAATGCAGAGATATCCACCACTCTCTGCAAAGTTCATTTGGCATTACAAAGAGATGTGCGTACTTTGAACTTCATGTGAAATCAGGTCTTGTTGGTAGCCACCAGGACTTACCGTCTCTATGTGAGTAATTGTTGGTTTTAAAGCTTTTTAAATAACTACTGCAATTTCTAATGTACATGTTAAAAAAAGTTAAGTATTTTTTTTTAACATTTCTGTTTTTCCCATCCCACTGGTCTTACGCACACAATGATACTACTAACTGCATTAACCCTCTGGAGCTCCAACAGCTACGGAGAATTTTTAAAATCTTGCAAATCTGCAAGAGACATCCTTTGTAGTGCCAGATTTTAGATATGAAAAGATAGCAATTTTGTACTTTCTCACTTGCCCCAAACTTCTGTATTGCCATTATACAGAAATTCAGGTTAATAGGTATCATGGGGAATTATAGGTCCAAAGGCAAGTACATTCATAAGTCCTTTTACACTATCTCTGCCTTTTAACAATCTCAAACTTTTTCCAAACACTTCAAACACTCTCACTCCACTGTGGCACCCTTTCACTGCCTTCAACTAAATTGATTAGGCACCTTTCCAGCAACATATGTAGGATGTATCACTTCAGTGCTTAGAGCTGTTCAGATTTCTAACTGACTTCAGAGCATGCAACACCAGCAGTCACCATCTGTGCTACCAGCACTGAAAGAATCAACAACTAGGACCTTCCATACCTGGGAGTGGTGCTGACCCTGCTATATCACTCCCAGAACATCTTCAATAGAACCGTCTCCCTAGTCAAAACCACAAGATGTTATCTTCACCAGCAGTGAGCCACCCACCTCAATACTTTGCCACTTGCTCTACACACACAGTAGTTAGTCCCTTCTTCTACCCACCCATGTTTCAAATCAAACACTACCATTTTTTTTTTAAAAAACATCAAAATCCTTCTCCTAACGTTTTGCCACTGTTACGATACCTACAAACGGGAAGAAAATTGGCAACACCACACACTTCATGTTGACTGCAAACCATGCTAAATGACAACAGTATTGTTCCCTTCCTGTGTCCTGCCTTCAAGCATTTCTATAGACCCAGCCTGTAAAAACCCTAAGAACTGGTATTTCTGTTTGCATCTGTGCACTACCATGTCCAATGTGATCCTACTCCCAAGCCACTGGGAGAACACAAATAAACAACAGCTTATTTTGAATTGTTACAGACTGAAAACCCCAAGAAAATGGAGATTCTTCTGTCCAACATCAATGATCTGTGTCATTTATCAAACTTGGGCTCCTTGGGCTTTATTTTGTAACCTTTCACAGCACTAATTCTATTCCAGTCAGACTTTCATACCACTGTTCGCAGAAGGCATCCAAGCACACCCCACAAAGTGCTCTACCTTCCATGAAAAACTATCAAATGCACTTCCATTCCTTATCCTCTTCTGCAGGTGGAAACTACAAGGGAAGTAAATATCAGCTATACACCATACATTAAGCCTTGAAAAACCAAGCAAAAGACCAGTGCTTTAGGGGATTTGCAAATAGGCAGCTCTTCAAACCCCAGTGATTTCATCATGCCAAGCCCGGACACACAAGGACCATGGTTTATGAGATCAGCAGCATTGCTGCTCTTACAAAGAATGGAAAAGGTTCCTTGTAGCTGTCTTGCAGATTTCAAAGAAAAGGGCTATACTCTTTTTTCCCCCCACAAAATTGATTGTGAGGCCTTTAATTCAAACCCAAAGTAGAAAGTCCATGCATAAGTAGAAAAGAAATAAATAAAAACCAAAAGACTTATTTCTAGCACTGGTTTTTGTGGATCAAGCTGACTTAACATGTCAAGAGTAATTGAGGTGAAAAAATTAGCTCTGTGTTTAAGGTTCACTTACACTACCCTGAGAAAGAATAAAAACAAAGGGAGCTTCTTCAAGAAAAGCAAAGATCCTCAAAAAGAACTGCAGACAGCATACATGATTCTAGATGACTAATACTGTAACCCAGAAGAAACACTCAAAAATTATTCTCATTAATTGGGATCAGCTTTTCCAAGAAACATTTTAATGATGACAGTGTCACATCTGTGTCACCTCTAAACAACTCCGTCTCTTTTCAGTTTACTGTTTACCCTTGCAGAACCACACAACGTTGCATGCACCAGGTTTTTTAATTTTCTGAAGAGCAGAGGCTCCATTTTTAGTGAACTAATGTCAACAGCATATCTGTCACACTGACTGTGCATCTATTACTACTCAAAAGAAAACAGAGGACAGTGAGAAGGGCACAGAATTAAAATTTCTTATACATTTAAAGAAAAACTGTCAGCGTAAAGCAATATGACAATTTTATATAACCAAAGAGCAATTTATGCTAGAAAATGGCACATAACTAGCGAAACAGCAGAACAAACCCTGAAAATCAAATGATCATTTTAAGCATCCAGATCAAGGGCTCTGATTTTCAATGTATGGATAGTTAAACTGCAGAGTAGCTTCTCAACACATTTTCTACTTTGCGAACTTTGGAGGATAAAGAAAATAAGAACAAAGAAGAGAGGACAGCTAATTTTAGTGCTTCTGGGCTGAAACAAAACAATAACAAAGAACCACTGAACCACGACGCAGTTTTTTTTAAGCTGCTATTTCAGTTGCAGTCTTCCTCTCCACAGGCCAGTACTGGAAAGAAAATGCCAGCTTCTGCCGTATCAGAGTAATGCAAGCACCTTATTTTATCCAGAGGGGCACATTGAGAGCTCTGAACCACTTACATAATGCTTCTATACATTTTGCTGCAACCAAAACATGTGTTATAGCTGACAGGAGAAAACAGCGCGATTTCTTTAATTTTGTTCTCTCTCATTGGTTGCCTTCCTAGTAAGAAGCATCGCTTCTGCAAACTGGACTTGATTTGAGCCTTGCCCAATGCTGTTTTAACAAATAACCTGAAAACTCATCTCTCTGACAGCTTGTTCTATTACAGCACTGGACTGAAGCTTCATAATTCTGAATTATGAGTGTGTGTAGAAACACTTTCGAGGACAGAAACAAGATCTTAGGATCACAGAAGAAATCAGGTTCTGTGGGACCTCACGAGGTTTCTAGTCCAACCTCCCACTCACAGCCAAGTCAGCTATGAGATCTGACCGTATTGTTTGAGCTTTATCCAGATGATTCTTTTCCATTCTGTAATAATGGAAACTGTACAGCCTCCCCAGGCAGCCTGTTCCACTGCTTGACTGTCCTCACAGTGAAAAAGGTTTTTCTTACATTAAGCCTGAACCTCACGTTTTATTTTTTTTCTTTGTTTCTTGTCCTCCTGCCTACCTCCATCTTCCTGATGAACCTCCTTGCAGGTACTGACAGGCTGCTACTATGTGCCCTTGAAACCTTCTCTTCTCCATGCTGAATAAGCCTAATAAGGTCTTAATTGTGAGATTTTCATCTCTCAGTTTCAGTTCACAGTAAACAAGGTACTGAGACAGTTACCCTCTCAAAAAAACCCGAAACTTTCAACTCTTAACACAAATATGTGGTCTTCCAAGAAACTGTAATCATCTCATGTGAGTGGACCTTTGAACTCTGATTTTTCTGAGGTAAGTTCCTTCTTCCGTAAGTATTTACTCGGAACGACCCATCTTATGTTTCCAACATCATCAATACTATTCAAGGGCAGAAAAAAAAGTCTCCTACAATTTAAGGATGAATGGGTTGGGTTTGGTCACTGTTTCAAAATAAAGACAATTCAGAAGAGAGGGCAAACATGGAAGCTTCACTCCTAAGTGGTAAATTACTTTAATAAATTTGGGCAACCAAACAGAAAGCTAGAGCAGAAAATGCTACGCTGCCTTCGTACACAGCAGCTACAGCAACCTTAAAATATACCAGGTAGGTTCATAATATTGCTGTTAAAAGTTCACTCTTCTCTAAGGAGCTATGTGCTATTGCTCTGCAAACCTCCACAATAATAAATTATGCTTTCCAAGCATTAAAGACACATTAACATGACATAGGTCATGGGAAATTCAAACTTCAAATACTTACTGAATCCAATAGATCAGAGACCAAATCAGTATTAGAACGAAAAAGAGAGTTACATTAACTAAAATAAAGCTCTCTGAAACGATTAAGTACTTTTTCAGTCACTATGATAATGCATATTCCAGTGGCTTAGATATCAGTGAAAGAGTCATTTAGACACAATTTCACTTTTAGTCATTTACTGGAACACAACCCCTCTGGCCCAATTCCAGAAGATTTCTCAGATCCAATACAAAAAAATTCATCTTAGCCTGAGCAGCCACTAATAACCTACACCATACCACACGAACTGTAAGCTGCAACAAGACACACACAGCAATACAGCAGCACATTTTAAAACTGTCTTCATTTTTTTGTGCTCAATTACTTTAAAGACTTGACAGACGTTTACTTCTCTCACCATTTCATTGACCATGTTATTAGCCAATTCATCTGCTTGTCCTTAAGAGACAAAGCCATTATGCTTATTCTTGCTCATAAGTAAATTTTTAATTCTTTAATAACATTTGCATTGAGCTAAAATCTGTTACACTCAATCATCTTCAGCTTTACCTTACTTCTCAAATCAATAGGCCTAATCAAGCATACTCTGTATAGCTGAATGTAAAACCGGATGTTTGTCAAATGACAACTAGAATATTGTTATCCAAAAACATTTTACAAACTCAGTTGAAGCTACAACAGTACTGTGAAAAAAGAAAACAGGAAGTTTTTTTTTCTTAATAGACAAATAGTCTCTAATCTTGCTATTTCACTTCGGTATCAAAACATGAAGTTTCAGGTTTTCAAGATTTTTTTAAAAACAAGATTTCTAGATAATTTAAAAAAACAAACACATTTATCACAAGATTTTCAAGAAAAGCTTGCCTTGATACACATCCTCAGCCTCTCACAGATGATCACTATCATCACTACCTTAAATGAATCTCAGATATATATCTTTTTATTATTAGTTTATGACAGCCGCCAGAAACTGAGAGATGATATGGCTTTACAACATGGTAGACGACTCCACTGGATATTGCAGAGCTCCACTGACTGAAGTGCACCTCTCTACAACAACACTGGACTTTACGCAGAAACTCCTGCTGCGTTTCAGGTCTCCAGTCAAGAGTACTATAGACCTGTGTTGTCTGCAAACAAATATCAAAGGATTCTATATGGGAGATTTACTATGAAGAGTTATACTCCACAAAGGAATGCTTGCTGGTTTTTTTCCTTATCCCCTTTAGTTGACTGTCCATCAGAGACCCAAGCATTGCTGCTTGCTTCTATTTAATCATGTGGGTTTCACCCCTCTTTCTTTTGTCAGCTGTTTTCTTAAGACATGCTTTGAACTATGCTGCTGTTCGAAGACAGCTCACCTGCACAGATCGTTTGAAAACCCTGCCTGCTGGGACATGACTCAGGGCAGAAGGCAGGTGCATAATGCTTTCCGATTTTAGCATGGCAATGAGACAAGAGCATCAGTATGAACAACGGATTCTTTGCAACTTCTAGATGGGAAGATGCAGTTGGGCTTACTGCACACTCAGCTAACAAAAAAGTTTTGTATAGTCATTTAAAACCACTGGTGCATTCCTTCTGCTCTCCCAGGATCATGCAGTTTGCCTTGCGATGATTGGCAATGTGCTGGTCTTCAATTCTTCACATCTCCATCCAGTAATGCCAGGCTTGAAGTGCCTGACAAAGACAGAAAGACAGGAGAGGAACATACAGGTATTTTTCTACATTTAGCAGAGCTTATGTTTTGGGAAAGAGGTGCAGAATGCAACTATTGACGACTAAGTCTTTCATTCATTTCAGCAACTCTGGTAGCAGAATCTCCCTGGGGGGAGTGCGAGGCGTGCTGCTACACTGCCAGAGAAGGAAAAGATTATTTAAAAGAACAGGCAGGTCAGCTCCAAAACTCAGCTGAAAAGTTTGACACTGATCCAGGGGAAATAAAGTGCTACTGCATTTCACCTTGAAGTGTTGCCCTTAGCTGAAGAAAGGATGAGTAAAAAGCCATACCTTCAGCTTTCTGCAGCATAGAAGTTTCTTCTCTCCAAAAGCAGAAGGATGCATAATATAGAGAAAAAAAAGCATCCCTGAGATAGTGACTGGCAGGCCTGAATGCTATCCCCCCAGAAGGTCCAAACAGACTGTAGGCTTTAAAGAATTTTCAAATGCCAAGGACACCAGCTTACAGCCACCTGAACACTCCTTTGCCCCAAAGTTTGGAGAAAGACTTTTCTCTGATAAATAATGCACTGAAGTACCCAGAAGTTTATGACCAAACACACATTTTAAAAAAGGTAACCATGGCTCAGAGATGCAGGTCTAGTACTATGATAAATGTGAACAGTGTGACAGGCTTGTTTAGGTGTGCAGCGCTGGCTTCCCAGCAGCCACAACAGATGGCTCTCAGTAGGTCTACACGAGAACAACTCTCTTGGGCAAGTGAGCAAGAGAAAGAAATGGGGGAAAAAACCACAGAAGCAAAATATCTCATGAGGAAGCTTCAGCTAAGGCATGTGAAGTGATTATGGTCCTGCATGAGAGATCTTTGTTAACATAAACTATGAGTGAAAGCAATTTATGCGAGCTGTTGGGAGGTGCAACTCAGCCAAATGTAACAACCATGTGTTTTCTCATACCAGTTCTTTAAAATCTAAGTATTCCTCTTCAATTATACCTAGATATATCTAAATTACACGTAATAACACAAGCACACCACCTGTATTTTTACTACTTCTGACACCTCTCTCTTACCATGGATTTAATTAAAAATCACTAAGTGAATGACATTAAAATAGCCTCATTGAAGAGCAAATCTAGAATTCATACTAATTTTTGCTAGCTCAAAAATAAAACTAATTTATCATCACCACTCCAAGTGTTTTAATGTTTTTGATTCATTTTCTCCCTGAATATCAGCCAACATATAGTACTGAATACAAAAGAAAGTAAGAAAGGTAGATGGAATCCAAGCTTGAGTATTATTTGGTATATTATACATTTCTCTCAATAAATGTATAAGCATGCAATACAAGTGCATCACAACGAATCACATTTACCTAACATGAATAAAAGGATTTCAGAATTTGGTCCCAATTTCTCAAACTATCAAAATTGAGTGGTTAGTGCCATAATAACAAAAGAAGAAAAAGCAAAATATTTCTCTTTCAGTTACAGGACTCAAAGAGAAAGCACATGCAGTCTCACGGAATGGGAAAAGATGTTTCTGAAGCATGTTACCTGTTGCCAAAAAGATATAAGCAGCCGCATAACTTGAAATTCCTGTAGTAACACAGGTATCTAAGAGAAGCTATCAGTAAGTGAAGTGTAAGGGGGAGAGTACAGGCAAAAAAAACGTTGAAAAAGCAACCTGGAACGCATATTTAATTTCAGAAGTGATACACCAGTAGTCCCTCACATACTTAGCATTACTAAATTTTAAGTCCTTACCTAAAATGACTTTATTAGAATTCTCTCTGGCATGGCATGCTAAGCATGAACTCAACATAAGTGAATAAATGCTCTTTTCTCGCTGGCTTTCTGCCAATTTGACTACAAATGAAGGCCTCGCACACAAAACCAGTCATCCTTGAAGACCCTGAATACTGTCAGTCTTGGCGCACTCCTAACTCATTTGGCCAAAAGACATTGTAGATGTCTCCACGTACTATTCAGAAAAGCAAAACAGGACACTATACTGTCCTCATTTGTTCAGGAGGTGGGGGTAGGACACATTCTCTCTCAAACATGGAAGACATTAAATTCACATAATACCCTATTTCGTGTTTCTGAACAGCTTCTCAGCCAAGCTAAAACAATTGTATCTTAACATTATTAAAATGGCATCATCGTAAGTCACAAATACATCTTAATCTTTTTAGGTAAAAAGACACAAGCATTTTGCTTTTCATGCCCCTCCAAGCAGTCTGTATTTCAGACTTGCTGTGGTAAGAAAAACCAGAGACAGCAGATTAATCCTGTAAGACTTAATGCAAACTGCTCAACTAAAAGAGAGCCTTCTATTCCTCTGTTCCAAGTATTCTCTCATTTTCTGAAGCTGCAAATCTCAACATTATGTTCTGTTTAGGAGATTTCAGTCTATCATCTAAACTGAACACAAAAAACATCCATGGGAAGTTTTGCACTTGACCATGTAGAGACTTGTAGAAATGTGTTTACATTTTTCTTAGCCTCAATTTTGTGGAATGAAGATCCCAGATACAAATACTGCATAGAATCAGCAGTATCAAAGAGGAAGAAGTCTTAGAGATATGCAATGAAACTTAAAATGTGACTGTCATCACAGATTTCCATTTTCTCATTTGCTTAAGGTTACTTCCATTTCTGCATGATATAACCAACATGAAATAATATTTTGTATTCTTTTGAAACAGAATTAAGAATCAAACCACAACAGGTGCCATGAAACAGCAAAAGAGGAGATTGTGAATTTTTGTTTTCTGAAGACTGACAACATCCCCTCCCACCACAACCTGACTTGCATTCCCAGTGAAAACATTAGATTAACTGTGAAGCAAAAAAATCAATCTGCATGTTCTTAAGAAACTGGCATGCACTTTAAAAGTAATTCCTTCAAACACAGCAAATCTAAATTTTCAAGAGACAAGCTGACACCTACTAGCTCAAGATAAAAATCACTGATAATAAAATTTACACTCTCAAATACCCATATCAGTGTTGGAAATAAGAATTGTTTGCATAAACATTCTCCTTGTCCAACGATCCACTCAAGAACATGAAACAAAGGGTAGGATCAAATAAAGGCTTCAGACGCGACCCAGTACTTCACACTAGTATTCAAGACAGATCACGTAAAGCAAAAAGATTGCCTTTTGCCAACTTCTCTAAATATAAGATGCTGAGAAACAGATTTGCCTAAAAATTCCACAGCAGAATCCCTTACATATCATTTACTGTATTAAGCAAGGTGGTATCAGAGCAACCAATGACACAGTGCATGAAACCTGTGTACTTGACCAAACTGCCAGTAGCAGACGTGGAAAGTTCCTATAATGCTTTCAATTCAGAAAGACTTCAGTCCAGAAACACTTCTACCATTTCTACCTTTGTGCAGGCCCCAAAGCACCTTCACTAGCTATGGCTGTATGCTAAAGCACAAATTGGACCAGAGTTTTAAGAAGCTGATTTTGCAGAGCTTATATAGATATATATGTAGAGAGATATATAGATATATATGACAATCGCAGAAGATGAAGAATCAAGATGATACCTCTGTTCTCCAGCAAACACATTCATTTCACTTGTATTTCTCATCCACTGAGTTTTCAAGGCGTTCTGATAGCATGAAAGCAACTACAGAACATTGCTTAACAGTCCAAGGTGTTGAACTTACCACCCCAGGTACAACAGCTAAGCCCCAAACTAGTATTTTCCCCCAGGAAAGGGCTAATGGCAGGACTTACAGGCTCACATAACGCCACAAACATTGCTTGATCTCAGCAGGCTTGTATGCAGCCAGCTGAAAAACTTCTGCTCTCTTGGCATCAACGATCCAATCCATGGAGCAAACTGGAAAGACTTCAGTGACATGCACTGGAAGAGAAGAGCCATCTCCCTATATGTTTTCTGTGGTAAGGAAGACAGACATTTAAACAAAAAATTTGAAACATCCACAATAGTTACAAACCTTGTAATGCTTTCTATCTCCCTTACTGTTCTTATTTCCTCACAAAATTCTGAAAACTTCTAGTAACTGTGCTCCCAAAAGTCACGAAGTTTTATAACTGTAAGCCAATTATTGTCTAAATTTTTATAAATACACAGCTATTTGCTCTAAAAGCAGGTGCTCCTTTTTTCATTTTAACTGCATTACCATCAAGTAATGCATCTTTAACAAAATCAGGATGCCTTCATCTTTTCTTTGTAGTGGTTAAATCCCAAAAAAGGAGCAGTAGCAGATCAAGAAGTCAAAGAGAAAAAAAGTAATCAATTCACTGTTTGCTATTTCTAGAATTTACTTTAATGGTTTAAGTCATAAACCATTTCCCAAAACTACAACACCCCCCCCCCCCCCAATATCACAAATCAAAATAGTGGACCAAACAGAGAAGACATGAGAAGGGAATAAGATTCAAGAATTAAAAATCATATCCTAGGCTTGAATCTGTACAGAGAACAAAGAACTTATAAACAAGAAGTACTATATACAAAAGCAATAAAGGACTCGCATATACACCTGCAATGTATCTTGTCATAGCACTTAACCAAGTGTTAGACACCATAGTATCTCTGTCTGAATTAAAGCGGCTGAAGTCTGTTACACAAAGTTTGTTAGATGGCTTTCATCCGTTCCCCCTCATAATCTCTTGTGAGGTCCAGCTGGGCCTGGCTTGCCTTTCCCCCTCCCCCCTTTTGCTTTCTATAGAAATAAACCACCGTCTCAGATTTTCAAGGCTTTGAATGGGTTCACACTTCCAAAGTGTGAAATCAACTAACAGTGGAGGCTGCAGCTAAACCCTGGCAACTTAAAAAAGCTGGACAGAAGAGATTTCCACTGAAGCAATTACCAGTAGGAAAAATGGCTATTTCATGTTTGTTAATTTAACACTTAAGAGCACAAACATTATGCCAAACAATGTTCTAGAAAAACAAACACATGGTAAGAACTCCAAGTGACTCCCTAAGCACTTGGTACCAAGGAAGGGATTGTTTACATTAGTCCTACACCTTGGAAGAGAAGGAGGAATGGGAAAATGGGACCTAAAGTGGCAAAATGTAGGAGGTGGCATTCTCGGAACCATACCTCTAAGGAAGTATCAATTTTTCTTCTCCCTGATAATGAAATAAAAAAAAAAAAACCACCTTTATAAGGTTTTTATTTGCCTTTTCTATGATAAAAAAAACCAACCTGCAAGGCATCAACAGAGCATAGGTCTTAGAAATCTTTGCTTGTATCTAATTACATGCAATATCCACTGAATTTATAGAGACATCTGCAATCAACAGCCAGGAGACTAAGAATAAACCCTTAGGCAGGTTTTAAAACAGGAGACAGTTTAGTATTTTTGTCCTCATGCATTTTATTAGATGCATCATTTTTATTTTTTCTTCTCCTTCCTCCTCCTCCTCTCATTAACAAGTTCTGTTGGTTGAATGCTGGGGCTAAGGCACAGGCTATATTAGACCATGTAAAAAGCACGCACAGAGTTCAGAAGTAGCTTCTGCCTTTGATAATTTCAGTTTAAATTAGAGGCAAGGCAGCCAACAGGCAAAGGAGATGAGCCACCAGATGGGAGGACAAACAGGTACCTGTCATTTGGGAGGGCTACCCAGTAAACCAGTCTTTGAAACCTGCTGTGTGCCATGGCATAGCAATAACTTTAAACATCATAGCAGAAATGTGTCTCTCTTTTCTGAATCTCTCCTTAAACAGTAGCTTTACAAGAACTTACAATGTAAGCACAAAGGCCGGAAAGACTGGCAGGGCTCACAGCATAAATGACTCATTGATAAGTGAAAGCTGGAAACATCAGACAAATGAAAACAAACACCATCACCGGCATAGAAGTACAAGCATAACCTGTGTTCAAACAAAATCCAAAATCCTTAAATTAAAGCAGGGAGAAACAGTCTGTGTGCTGGCCAGAACAGCACTGCCTCAGTGAGTTTATGGCCCCACAGTGACAAATGAGTTTGAAAGGACCAATGGAACAACTCAATTAACAGGTAGGGTTGGAACCACTAAGATCTCTCCCATCTCATTCATCTGTAGCACACTGCTCAGTAGCCCGGCATATTTTCCAGCTGCATAATGCATACTACCTGTTAAGCAGTAACTTTTCAGAAGTAGCCCTCCTAAGAAAAGGAGACAGAGAAACAACAAAGAACTACTGAAGTCACTTCTACTAATACAAAAAAGTAAACAATTAAAGGGAGTGTTCCATCAAACTCCTATGAGGGTAACTTAAATGATATATTTCTCCTTGACTATTTTTTCAAGATTCCACTGTTACAGAACCTGCCAATAAACCTGAAGTTCTGCGGTCAGCCAGGTAAAAAAGAATTAATCTAATCCCAAATCATCATTTTTGCATTATTTTTCCATCCATAAAAGGAGATATGGATGAGATTTCTTTGCAGATAACACCGTAAATTGATAGCTTTGTTCCAGTTCACTACAGTTTCTTATTGATTTTCTCTCATTTTAGCCTGCATTGATTTGTTAATCCCTTCTCTGCAACAGTTCTAATGACAAATTGAGAAAGAAAAACTGCATGCTTTAGGGCCTTTTCCACCAACCTCTTTCTTCAAACCGTATTTTCACTTGGATTTGGAACATGTCTATGCACATACCCAGAGTTAGACCTGACTCACCTCAAACCAGGATGGATACTTTTTACATTGAAAGCTTTCTGTTTGGGCTCCTCGTGGATGAACAAGGCGACTGAAACAACTTCAGTGATGCAGAGCTGGATTTCTGCACCAACAGCTGTCACCTTGCAAGGCTGCTGCTTACAGAGGCTTTGTCTTAACACCAAGTACATTTTTTAAGCAATTTTGTAGCGCTCCCCAAGGTTGATTAGCAGGCATTAACTGCACCGTGCATGTGAATGGCACCAGTGAACGTTCATGGCATTTATTGGTGCAAAGAAATACTTCAGAGGAGCAATGAGCTGGATCACAAACTGTCTCTGAGCTCAGAGTGAGTCGCAGTCATGGTGCACTGTTATTAGAAAAATCCATGCAGAAGGATGGGACCCAGTCAGTATTTTTAATTTAAGGAACACAGTATGAGCATACACAGGTCACAGAGTTATAATAAGATAACTTAGATTAGTCATTTTGCTACTAATAGGCTAATTAGATACAGCTGCCAATTTGGTCTCATTGTTAGGGCTCATGCATGTCTGCACAAGCCGCAGCTACTTCAAGCAGTTTTAGTCTCTTTCCATTTCCCTGATACCTCCAAGTGAGGTGTCAATCTGGAATTCTAACTACAGCATGCTATCAAATGGAAAATTAATTAATGAATTATGAACATTAAGGCTTTGCCCACATTCACATTTAAACACCTCAGTCATCACATGCTGGGTGGCTCTCCAACTCCCGACTTCATCCTATGTCAGTTCTCTCCTACTTCACCCACACTGTAGGCAAATCAACCATTCATGGTCTCCCATACAGATTACAAAGCAGCCTCACCCCTGGCTGCCACCTCAGTGCTACAGTACAACCACAGAAGAGAAATTTTAGTCATTTTAAACCAACCTTCATCTGCAAATGTGATAATTGGGAAGCCTCTAGGTTTTACTCAAACAGCATATGCCCTCTGGCACGCAAAAGCACCGCGGCCATTTTCCTTCGCCATTCACTTGGTGTGAACTTGACTTCCCATCTCCCTTTCTGTAATGCCAGCTGCAGAGAAATTGGTATGGGTGATGGGAAGCATGGTACTGGGAACAAATATAATCTCCTCTCTGCTTTCCAAAAATTACACACCTTGAGTTGGTGATCTAGGCTCTGCTTACAATCACAAGGAAAAGAGGAAAGCAAAGCTCCCCATCCTCTCACCTAAAGTTAAATAGCAGAGCTTCACTTCACTAAATTATTTACAATAGAATTGCAACTAGGTTATGGTTTTCATGGAGCAGACTAGTATTTCCAGAGTAACCTCTGCTGCCTAACACACTGGTGTTCCTAACTTCCAGAAATGACTTTGCTATGAGTGTTAAATGTCTCTCTACCCATAGGCCATAAGACATTCTTTACAAACCACATTCACATCTTAATAGCATAAGAAAAGCACAGAATAAATGGGATGGCCACCTGGCCAAAAAAATGCATTTGAATTTCAGCAGTTCGTTACTGCTCTCAATTTCCTGCTAGGAGAACAACAGGGAGAACCAACTGACCTAAGAAGTAAATCCTGTTTCCTCATTTCCTGTGATGTAACGGTGAGCTCCTCTCCATCTTCTTGCAGTCTTGCCAAGATTAGTGTTATTCTCCTACAGAGGTGTTGTAGTTTAACCCTGCAGGCAGCTAAACACCACACAGCTGTTTGTTCACTCTCCCCCTCACTCAGTGGGATGCAGGAGAGAATTGGGGGGAAAAAAAAAGTAAAACCCATGGGTTGAGATAAAGACAGTTTAATAAAACAATAGAGAGGGAAAAAAGTAATAATAATGATAAAATATGCAGAATATGCAAAACAAGTGATGCGCAATGCAATTGCTCCCCCTGAGCATGACATCACATGGTATGGAATAGCCCTTTGGCCAGTGGGGGTCGGCTGTCCTGGCTCTGCCCCCTCTCAGCTTCTGGTGCACCCAGCAGAGCACGGGAAGCTGAAAAAGTCCTTGACTAGTGCAGGCGCTACTTAGCAACAACTAAGATATCAGTGTGTTATCAACATTCTTCTCATACTAAATCCAAAACACAGCAATATACCAGCTACTAGGAAGAAAATCAACTCTATCCCAGGAGAAACGAGGACAACAGGGCATGCAGATCACACAAACACACTTAATGTAACATAGACTTTGTATTTCATATGCAGATTGCAATTTCATTCTTTTGATACATCCTGTTTGGGTTTTTTTTCCCCTAATGATAATTTCAACAATTTGGTCTCCATTTTCATCCTTAATTGCAACTTCTCATTTGCACAGTGAGTTGTATTCAGAACCCACTTCTCCATAGCCTTTATTTTCCTTTATTGTCACTTAAAATCAATTGATAAGCCAAGAACTTGACTTCCACTCTTGCAAGAATATTAAAGGGACCATCTCTACATTACCATTTTTATCATGCATCTCAAAAACAGCGTAACAAAACCAACCTGCATCAATCAAGGAAAATTCAACAACGCCATTTCTCAAAGGACGTAGATCAAGACCAACTTGTAAAAGACACCAATTCATGACACAACAAAAACCCACCAATCCACAAACAAATCACTGCACTACTTGCTTACCGAGTAAGAAGCTCCACATCACTTCAACTTAAGAATGAGGATAATTTAATTGGTCCAGAAGGACCTCACAAACCACTCAGTAAAGGACGAGATGGCCTTTACCTCTCCTTCTGTGGGGGTCTCTCCTCATGAAGAATCACTAGCATCTAACAGCATTAAATAAACATCCAGGGAAAGCAGCACACATTAACTGAAATATAACACAAGACCTGTCTGGAGCATGCAGATATCAACTAACTTTCCCTTCCAGTGATACCACAAGAGAGAAAGCTTAATGTGTAAAGGACTGGAGTGGAATATGTAACACCTGGGTTCTCTTCTCAGCTTTCCAGCTGACTTGCTGTTGCACCTGAAGTCACATCATTTCTCTATTTCCACTCCTATCCCCTGCTTGTTTTCAGTATTAGCTGTAAGTATTGCAAAGCAAGAACCACCTCTTTACTATGAATTTTTCCAGGGTCCACATGTGTTTCTGTGACACAGTTAGGAGTATTGAGGCAAGCTGGCAAATCAAAGAACAAGGAACAGAGTTTACTGAAACTGTTTTTCACACCACCACTTCTATTGAACTATATCCCTGGATTAGCTAAAAGTTATTGAGCTTGGAAAACTAGAGAGACGTTTTTATATTTACCTCCTTCCCTAGGACCCAAAGTGGTTTTCTTAAGCAGCTTATTGGATCAGTTACTACGCATATGTTCTCAAACTCTGAGCAGTAAAATCTGGTTTAGGAAAGTTCTATGTGGAAGTTCTATCTTCCACAAAAATACAAACCTCTTGTTTTGACCATTCAAAATAAAGAACAGAGCCACAAATATTTACAGTACCCAGTCAAATAACTAAGTATACAGAAGCCATGCACACAGCATAGAGGTGATGTGTATGTAACGCTATCAGGTTATTTAATACCCTTTAAAGTCTCAACTACAGCTTTGCTTACAAAGAGGCCTCAACAATTTTCTCCGAGAAGTCAAAAAAATACAAAAACAGTTGCCATTTTTGTAAACCCAAAGGCTCCATTTTCAATATTATTGTGTCTATATGTTAAGGTAATAATGCTGCTTATACATTAACCTATCAGTCATATAATAATTAACTAATTAATTATGATCATAGCAGATATCTTAGAATTGTCTGGTAGCTAAGATGCTTAGTATTTTGCAACATAAATGGAGGAAAAAAGCAAAAAAACAAGAATATACTAAAAACAAAGCTATCTTAAATTAAACAAAAATTACATTACTGCAACTGCCACTGAGAAAAGTGGCAATAAGCTTTGCAGTCAAAGGGCCATGAGAATGCCTGTATTCACGATGGCATTCCCTGAAGAAAGAAACCATATGGAAGATCCAAACGAATTTGTATTGCATGGAATGAACATACACAGACTGGGACGAATGTACACACTGGAATTATGGACCAGAGTAGGATCAGGATAAAACACAGCAGGTACAGATTGCCGCAAGTCCATCGGTTATTTTCATTCCCTGACACAATTGGGCTCTACATACACCATCAAAATTTAAGCTGGGTGATGGTAAAACTGAGAGAATTAAGTCCAAGAAAACACATACCCAAAAATGACAGTGTGACACAGATTTTTATTTTTTTTTTAATTTCTTAACTGAAATTTCAGATCTCCCTCCTCAGAAAACTGTCATGTAGCATAGCTTGCTTTAATTAGAGAAAGGATATAGTGGAAACATGGCTCCACATGAACAGTGCTGCACATCCAGAATGAATCTAGCCCTTCCATCCAGCTTAGCAAGAAATGTTCAGCACTGTGCAATGACTTCTCACTTGTTTATTGCTGCAGCAAATGTTTGCTGCAATGTGAATGACATGCTGAACGTACCACAAACAGTAAAACGATAGCTATTAAAACCAAAAATATCAAACGGACTGGAAAAGCATTTTGACAAGGAGGAAACATTAAACCATGTCTTTGTAGCATTTGCTAAATACAGAGGCTCATCATATTTCAGGCCATTTGTATTTAATTGTCCTTTCATCTGAAGAGCGGTGGATATGAATGCACATCAGGCAGCAGATGAGTCAGATGTTCTGAAGAGGTCCAATCAAGGACGCCCCACAACACAAGAGCCCTACATGAATAATGCCTCTCACAACTGACTTCAGCGACAGCCTAAAGTTTCTTTTCAGTGCCTCATGCTATTCCATGGTGGTTATGCACCAGAGCACTGAGAAGAAAATAATAAATAGACCTGCAGTCGCATAATTCAAAAAGTTTAAACACATGAGACTCCAGGAACCTGATGTCCACATACTCTTTTAAAGCTGCCAGGAAGACATACTCAGATTAGTAGATAATCATCTAAAACTCAGGCTTTTTTTTCTTCCATTGTTTTAGTTGAAAGAAAAAAAAAAATCTTCATATTTCTCAAGGTCAATGCTTCCAAATGAGTTTGTCAGCTGAAGTCAAACTCACAGTGGAATAGGTCACTCGCAATGCTTCAAAAAAAAATCAGGTTTTGGAGTGGCAGACAGACACAGACATTATATCAATTTTAGCACAAAGAAAGGAGAATCCCTGGTCTTTGGTGAAGAAAGCAGGTAAGCCATGGAGACAGGAGCAGCACAGGAGGTTAAACCTACTGCGCTGTCCTTGAGGTAAACTAGTGTGCCTTTTATACTGTCCTCTAATCCTTAGATTAGTTTCTCCATTTTGGTTTTAACAGATTTATCTGAAGTGCAGAGGCAATCAGCAGACCACAACTTTGCCAAAAATTTAGTTGAATCATTAAAAGTGTTTATAAAAATAGACCATGGATAAAAATCGTAAGTTGTACTCCTCAACTGTTAAACTGGCTCTCTGCATTAAACATGCAAATCGGAATTGTTAATTCAAGGTAAACATGGAAAAGAACTCATCTTCTCTGTATTCCTTTTAATTCAGCTCTCAAATGAAACCTTGTCTCCATACAACAACAAATGGAAAAAGGAATAGCTTGTGTGTAAACGAAAACCAGCTCACACTCTACATAACCTACATATTGCAATTTAATGCATTTTTAAGTATAAATTCTAGCTCAGGCATTATTCTGTAATCTTGAAGTGAAGCAATTTAGGCTCTTATTAGCTGCTTTTTCCTTTTCTCATCAACACAGTTCCTCTTAGGGTACAAATGATGCTCACTCTTGATCATGCTCTTCTTAAATCATCTTCATGCTGTTAGCTCTGCAAAGAATGATGCCTGCTCCAGAACACTGCCATTTGTAATCATTCAAATCAGGTCTCTCATAGATCTATAAGGAGGAACAGCGCTGAGGGCAGCAGAATGAAGATGAGATTGTTTTTCTCTTCCTTTTCAAGGAATATATCTGAATGCACCCCTTCACCTTCTTGGATCACTCATCCTGCCAAGCATAAGTTCCCCTGTGCAAAGGCTATGGCTGCCTTGGCTTTGTATTGTACAAGAAACAACAGAACTATATACTTGAGGCATTGCCCAAAGCACAAATAAAAAACAGCGTGAAACAGATTCAGTAACTGTGTTCTGTATAAATATATGGTGACAAAAGCAGGGGCACCCATCTCAGAGTAAGAAAGCTGTTCAAGACTCAGTGAAGTCAACACCAACTAAACAAATTATTCATTACTGCAGCATCCCAGGCTCTGAAACTCCACTTCACATCTGTGAGTGTACACATTCACAGAGCACTGATGATGGGAAAGGGCAGAGGCTGACTCTTCTAACCAAAGTCTCACCGTTGGAGAATACCAGGAGGCAGAGATGCAGCACATACATTGCAGCTGAAGCTGTCAACCTGTACTTACCCCTTGCATATTTTTTGACTGGTTATATGCCCAGATGGGACCTGCACATTGCCTGCCAACAGGCTAATTGCCATATGCTGCCTCTCAGATACCAAAAACCCAAGAAAATGGTTTGTAGGCAGTACAGGTTGCAGGTTGTTTCAGACTACAGAAAACAACTTGAGTAAAGTTTTCTTTCTGATTATCTTTATGCTTGAGGATAAATCATTTTGTATCAAATTAGCCATATGGAAAGAAAGCCTCCAATATCACTGAAGGATCTTACAAGGTAGAGAAATATTCCAGAAGCTGTGGTATTATTATTTGTCAGCTAGAGAAAGGCCATTGGCTAAGCTGTTACAGAGGACTTCAGACAAAAGCAGCACTGGGCAGGGTCCCAGCTCATCAACTAGGCTGTACTGCAGGTGCAACTATCTCCTGCACAGGTACCTATTGGTACCTGAAATAAACTTGCATCTTCTGCTAATGGTAACTCTGGTTCCACCAAGGAAAAATCAGTTTCTGAATGCAAAAGCCTTTTAAGAAATTTGAAATTATTGAATCATATTAACTTCTGAGCTTACAGGAAGAGCAGCGAGGGCTTGTGCTGCAGCATTTCAAAAGGTGCTACTAGGAAATTGTTCTGATTATTTTAATGCACCCAAAAAAACCCCAAACCTGGGAAAAAAAAAGATCATTTTCTTATTTACCTGAGATGCTCCATTTAGACAAGGCACAGAAATGGGAATGTTACACAACAGCTCCAAGCGTTGTTCAGACGTTATGCTTGCCTCCTGCCCATCGGGAAACACCGTGTGCCTTCCAAGTTGCCCATAGTCCGCTCTGCCCCAGGTGAAGACTTTGCCAGTTTCTAAACACAAAACACATTTCAAGATTACTTATTCAGTAGGTTCCTGGAACATCTGCATACCAATTCAAAACTAGAATGACATTCTTTAATGCATCTTATCTAAAGCTCCAAAAACCTAGTGAAAACTTACTTCTGGGAGCAGAAGAGAAAAAAATACTAAAACTAGCTGAAGACATATTATGATCTGCTTCTATGCAGTTACTCAAACTTCATTAACTTATTTTCTAGCAGAATAACATCTGTAGGGTGGCCTGGGCTATAAATGAAACCATGTCAGTAAAGCTGCATAACCTGGACATTCTGTATACAATATATACACACAAAAGACATATTTTTAGGTTAACAGCAGTACACACAAAACAGCTTACTCTGAAACATAAAAGATTCTTCTCTATTCCCAGGCTTTGCTATAGAGACATCTATCACATGCCCTGTATTTAACATACAGTTTATGTTTTCCTGATAGACGTTACCTTCTGTCACAACTTCTGTTAGCAGAGTAACAGCCCTCAGGACAGCAACTGGTTAGTTAGGAACACCACCACAGCTGCCATTAAGCAATGGAAATGCACCAGTTTGTTTTCACAGGAATCGCATGCTGGCCAAGGAAAGGTAACTTTAAATTAAATCAGCACAATGTGGATCACCCTTCTCTCCACATACTATACCCAGTTCACTGCTCTGGGGACTGACACCCAACAGTCCATTCCCCAGTATGGATAACATCCATAAAGCAATTCTTTTTACCTTTGGTTCCCAATTTAAAAAAAAAAACAAACCAAAAAAAACCCAAAAAAACCCCACACAAACAAAAAAAACCACCCTCCCCCCCCCAAAAAAACCCAAAAAAACCAACCACCCAAACCAAAACACATTCATATTAAGTGATAGCTTCATTTTCCTAACGAAGCAACGAGATTTCTTCAGGTAAGTCATGGAAAGCTGTCCCTTCTGAACTTCCAATTAAAAAGAAGTTACATATACACAGTGTAAAGAGTATATTCTCAACTTGGGTTTGACTAGAAGCAGCAACCCACATTCCAGCCCAGAAGAAACCCTGCAATGACCTTGAGTTACATAAACACTTCAGACAAGCCTCAAACTCCTCTCCAGAATTGAATCCAAATCATCAAGTCATCAGCCAAATGATGTGGATTTGAGGAATACACGATCAAGTCAAGCAAGTCAGCTTCAACACACACACTTCTCCCCTTGTCAGTCAGTACAGGCATATCTCACGGAGGACTCAGGAGCAGGAGGTACCGGTCACACTGCCCAAAGATGACAGTTGAGGGTTTTCTCAATGCATGCCATAACACAAACCTTCGGAAACCTGAACACCTCCCTTTTCCTCTGGGTGCTATTAAACTGTCCTGAAGGGCACGTAGGTGGGTACTGCTGGTTTGTGGAGTTGAAGCTGATAACGTATCTCATAAATAAACTGGAAACCTCTGATTTTGTATATTTAAACAGACAAGAAGTATATGCATTTTCCTTGGAAATCTGCTAGCAGTGGTATCTTTTACTCCAATCTTTGCAACAGTTTCTCAGATGCATTCTCTCAGTTCACTGATAATGCTTCCTCTTAAATAATTAAGTGATAAAATTAGTCGTCCTTTTCTCAAGGGCACAAATATTTTCTTCCTTTGGAGCTTCCAAGCAGTTCAGAGAAAAGTTGAAACCAGTCACATGCTACTTTCGATACAAGTGAGGTCTTTCAATATAGTAGCTTCATTTTTTTTAGGTTAAAGCGTTAAAACAAGTCTCGTTAAAAGAACAACGAGTATACCTTACAGAGATTAAGAAAACAGTTTGCAGTTTAGAAAATATGCTTGTTCTGGAGGTAGTACATTTACTTCATAATTTGTATAGATCTCCGCTAAAAACATCTGTGGCTATAAAAATGTTGCAAGAACTCTCCTACATTACTATGTTACATAGCAAATTTGAACGTAGACTAAGCTTCAGGCTTTTTACTTCAGACCAGGTTACTGCAGCTATCCAGAACCCTGTCAGTGGACTGGAAAAGGAAAGGCAGGCTGCTCTATTTTGTATCAACCACAGGAACTGAAGCTGAGTTTTATGAAATTCAAAGCCAGAAAGAGTTTCTGTACCATCTAGTTAGATCATTAATATACCACAGGCTCTCAAGCACTACCCAGACATCGCCGTTTTATCCCAAGGACCATTGTTTAACTAAAGCATTTCAACTCTCAGAAGCCAAAAGTATCAAGTGCCACACGCAAAAACATCAGCAAGCCACAAGGCCTCTGGAAAGGCAAGAAGTGTATTAGATAATATAAAACCAGATCCTCATATACAGTCTATAGCACTTATCCTGAACACAGTAGCAGCAGAGGTTCCTCTCAAGTCTGACTTTTTGGGAAAAAAAATTCTTTCCCCAACCAAATCTGGTGCTCTGTCTGGACCCAGACATGAACAAGAAACACCAGCCACTCATGTAACAAAAATGATCCTTTCATCATCATATTAGGGTACCACTCCGCCTTGTCTCAAGTCTTGTCTGCTGCTGGTGTCTGGATTCAGATGAAGGCAGTCTAAAATCACAACACACAACTGACCAGTTACTGAGAAAATAATTTTCCCGCCCTGCCAGCAACCAGCAGAAAGCAGGGAGCAGTTGAAATGATCACCACTTTGACGACAAGCTGCTAGAGCAAGTTCTGTGCAAAGCAAGCAATCCTGTTCCCCTCTGCCAATGCCCTGTGAAAGGTGGAGAAAAGTCCAGTGGTCTACAGCTTCCCCGACTGCAAGATCAGAGCAAAACACCACGACCACTTACTCTGAAGTTAAACTAAACCGAATACATAATTTTCCCTTATGAATAAAGGGCTAGCGAGTCCATCATATGCCCCAAGCTGCTGACTCTGTGTTTAACTGTTTTTACTTTTGAGAAACCAAACCCCTTTTCAACAGGATTAATTTGTCCAATTACAGTTGCCATCAGCTGCTTATTGTGTCTTTATCAATGACTGGAAAAAGCCCCCCTCTCCATGACCTATTATCTTTTCCATGTCCCGGGGTCTATACAACATTGGTCTTTTTTTCTACTACACCATAAGTATTGGTCTCCTTAAGGTTCACTCTGCAGTTCTGTTACTGCATCAGTTTTTGAGGCCCTACATTGAAATTTCAGCAGTAACACCAAGTTGAAATGGAAGTAATAGAACTGGAAACAGTATTATCCTGGTGGTTTTATTCAGTCTCACAAAGGCTTTGAAGTATGCTCATCTCTATCACTGCAAATGATTTCAGTAAATTCAGTGGAACTGAAGAATGCAAGCATATTTGAAGGATTAAAACCAGACAGCAATAATGCTTAGCTACAACAAAACACCTTCCATCCATAGATTTGATTTTCTTTCACTGGACAAGCAAGCACAGAATTACTTACACACATAAAACCAAACAGAGCCTTTATGACAACATAAACTCTTTCTGTATATAAACATAAATAATTGTAATTAACTTTTTTTGCCACTATAAGGGAAACAAGTTGCAGGTGGTTATTGGTAGGCAAACATGGAGAACGTTCATTGAAAAAATTAAAGCCAGATAAATTAATTTCTTGCTTTTATGAAGAACTTCTGGAATGCCCAAAGATTAGGTAAGCAACCAGTTCCTTCTCAGCGCTCATCCAGTTCTCACTTCTAATTGGCAGAAATTCACTCCCTAGACATGCTCCCATTTGGTGAGCATTCCACTTCCCATGCTAAGCCTCCTGCTAATGGTCGATCATTCCTCATTTTCAGCCAAACACATCTGCCTACGGATCCTTTCAAAAAAAATTAAACGTCGTTTCTGTGAGAGAACATAACATAAGCTGATCTAGAATTGTCTTCTCTATGAAATACTGATTATATTTTCAGCAAACAAACAACAACAAAAAAAAATCAAAGAAAAATCAGTCTCAAGGGGAAATTTAAGGCTGAGGCAAACACTAATGTATGGAAAATTCCAACCAAAAAGGTTAAAGTCTCATTAGAATCCTAAGCAAAAGAAAGCACTGAGTTATGACAGAAAGCGTTAAGCAACTGTAATGAGGGGTATTGCTACTGTGCTGCTTATAATATAGATGGTATTTTAAAATGTTCCAAGAATATTTGAGAAAAAGACATTAGTCACACAGCGTAAGGAGTTTGCAGGATGAATTACTTAAGAATGAAGGGTGATATAACAAGGAGTGTTGGTCTAATATTAGAGTAGAACAGATTTTAATTAGAAGTCAAGAAAACATACACAGTGATGAGTCAACTGGACAGAGTACATCAACCATGGAAGTGGCTGAGGCATCAGAAAAATGAGATATTTCATACCAGACATTATACAGTAAGAGGCCACAACAGGCAGAAGTTATTTCTACAACTTGTGCGAAAGAAAAAAAGCTTGCAATGTTGGAAAGCTTTTCCAGTTCTTCTAAGATACTAACAATGCTTCCTAAGACCTTGATCTTGCCATGTTCTGAGTACAGAGGCTCCAATTCCAAAAGGCACTTCAACTCCTCAGCTGTGAATATCCACAT
This sequence comes from Gorsachius magnificus, assembly GCA_034008185.1. Lineage (NCBI taxonomy): Eukaryota > Metazoa > Chordata > Aves > Pelecaniformes > Ardeidae > Gorsachius > Gorsachius magnificus. The sequence goes on along the minus strand of CM067086.1, from coordinate 7,402,913 downwards.
TGCCCCAGATGACTTCATTACAACATTTCAGCAGGCAAATGCTGCATCAAATAAACGCCAGAGGGTTCAATACCATTTGGAATTAAGGAGTAATAGATATAATTCATGAACCCTGTGTCATTCCAGTGCACAACCTGAATGAAACATACAGTACAGGAGTTCAGCGAGCCAGAAAAGGACAGAAGTCAGAAGATTCCCAAGAAAAACTTCCCAACAATCACTTAAGCAAATAGTACATACAACAGGATGCTACAGCATTTGAGATTCTACACAGTCATACAGATCTCGTTTCCTCCTGCTTTTTGAACTGTAAACACAGCAGTCTGCATCAGTACACATACAGCAGCAAATCATCTGAAACACACGCTGATGTCCCTCACAGAATACAGATAAAGGTATGTGCATATTCAAGTGCTTGCAGCACTACACTAGTACTCCACTATCAGAAAGGCTCCTCTGCATTTTCTTCATGTCATCCTTCTGTCCTTATGCTACCACAAAGTACAGACAGTTGAGAATGGCCTCAAAATTATAAGTTCATAACCTTTGGAGAATTGCAAATCCAGCAACATTGCATAAAGCACTTCTAGTTGCTTCCTGCCTGACACTGTAGCTCTTACTGTGCTGCTTTATGGTGCTGCTGAGGCTGTAGAGCATGTCATTTTTCCCTTATAGCAGTTTCTTAATCAATCTGCTCAGCTGCATAAGTATTTGGAGACAATTAGCAATTAAAAAAAAAAAGCATTTTAGTTTTTAAAACAGGTTGGTTTCTCAGTAAAACACAACAGACAAATAGGAACATTAAAATTTACTTATTTTCACTAGATTCAGATTCATCTTTTGTATCAATTTTCCTGCTTTAAGATAATATCATGATTGCACTAGTGTGATCTCCTTCAAGTCTCTATTCGGTATCCAGGCAAGCTTTGAACTATCCTTTCATAAAAACTAGATGAAAGAGTTCATCTAGGCTATCTCAATTCATGGTTGCATTAACAATTACTTTTCAAATGAACTCTGGATATTCACACTGAACGCTTAATCTCATTCTGACTTGAAATAGGAGGTTTTATATAAAATTCCTAATGCTTCCTTTCACATGAAAATTCACAGGAGCAGGTATTAAAAACTGACATTAGGAGGCTGCCTCCGCCTCCTCCCTGCCCCACAACAGGCAAACCAACACCCCTACCACAACTACATATCTCTGCTCTCCTTCAGGACAATCACTAACACCCCTCAATCATTCTGAGAAACTTCCTTGTCCACCTAGAAACAGCCTCTGTGCAGGGCAACCTCACAGAAAAACATTCATCCATCCATCCCCAATTCCTTCTTGGCTGAAGACAGCTTTAATTCAGCAGCTGGAAACCTGGCATCACTACCACACCTACAGTCTAAAACCTGTACCTATGTATGGTTTCAGCATGAAGCAGGATTATCTACTCTGACAAAGGTTTAAATGGCCCTTTCATCCTCTTATGCGAGAGTTCAGTGTACCAGAGCTGCCCATATCTCTTAACGCATCTTCTTTCTATGACCTCCTTACAGACCTCCACATGTTTATATAATAGGTCATGCTCCTGAATTTTTTTTCCATGTTCATTTATAATAGCTATTAAAAATGCATCACTAAAACGCAAATCTATGCATAGTATTGAGGTCATGCCTACTCAGGAAAATTCAGACAAAACAGCAAAAGCATTTCAGGGATATCAGCAATAGAAAATTAAGAGATCATTTCAGTTGCCATTTTCAGCCTCCTGCAGTCACAGGTTGCAATACATACCTAGTTCAGAATAGTCCACAGAGCATCTACTCAACATGCTGCAGTTCACAAGGGTTTCCAAGCACCCTATAAGTAGATTTAAACCTGCAACAAAAGACTACGGGTGCCACAGGAAGAGAACCATAAGGGCATAACCAGTCCTCCTGCAATAGCTATGGATTTGTCAGTTAAAAGTCCTATGCTTTTCAAGTGGGCCAAAAATTTCTGCCATTCGGAGATACATCAGATGTCCCCAGACCTGGTGACCAATTTAACCACAAGTGTGTAAGCAAGACAAACCAAAAAGACACCTAGGGAATTTCATACCACTAGAATCAGTGGCTCATCTATGATACAACAAACAACTGGCTTCTCACTGTGGCCCATTCCTATCGCTCAAAAGAGAAAGAAAAAAAAAAAAAAAAAGAACAAAAATAGAGGACATTTAAGAAATCAACCTAGAAGACAGTTATACATCATGAAAGAAAATTCATGCACCCAGGAGGAACTCTGCTGCACGGCATTAACATAAACAGATACAGCTTAAGGGAACATCATCCAGTCTCCTTTCAGAGCCTCCTGGAGATAACCAAAACATTAAACATCCAATGATTCGTATGATAATGTGATGCAATGGAAAATACTTGGCTAGGCAGGCAAAGCTATGAGGATGTGGGAGACCCTCCAAGAGAAGACACCAGGAATGTGACAGCCTTTTAGCAGACCAAAATGTTCAAAGCACAGACTGAGAGCACCTTAGGCAACAGGTTACACCACGACAGCTCAAGAAACTTTGGATCCAAATAGTTGTTCTCACTCCTAGACCACCAGCCTTCATTGTTCTTGAACTACTTGTGACAAGTAAGGAAAACCAAGCCAAGGAATCTGGCTGAAAAATAGCCTTGGGAAATGAGAGTTTGGCAACAGCAAATATTGCTGAAGGCAATGCTGTATTAAGTCAATTTAATATTCTGTATGATAGGCTAGAGATAACTTGCAGTTTCACGACACACTTTACCATGCACTTTACCAACAGATTATCATGCACTTTACCAACAGATCCATCTTTATCAGGACTGTTGACACCATTAAACACCTAAACAGCTTCAATTTTCATTCATTAAAAAACTGGTACGCTTTTTCTTTTTTGCTTCCATAGTTACACCAAGTTATGTCTCAAAACGGGCAATGTTCAGTTAATGGGATTATTCACACACTTAATAGCATGCTTCACTGCTTTGAAACATTGGACAAAAATAACTTGAGTATGGCAAACTCCAAGACTCTCCAGACCTTGGAAGTCCTGCCTCTGGGTTTGGGTGTTATACGGGATAAAGGCTGTTCTGCTTTTAGAGGAGAGACTGGGAACATGGAGTACCAAACAAAGCTCTGAATAAACTGAAATAAAAATTTTAAAAAATGTAAGAAGTTAAATGCTTGTAAAGTCATGTTCACACTGCTGATGTCAAACAAATATATGATCTTGGCTCAAAAAAGAAAATGGGGGGGGAGGTCATGAAGTCCGTGCAATCACGAAACAAAGCTGGGGAAGGGGGCTGGGGACAGGGGGAGATGTTAAAGCACCTATCACACTTTGCATTCATCCTGCAAGATGAGAAAATTCCCTTCTCGTTTCTCTCCACTCATGATTAGAAAGTCATGACTGCCTCACCAGCTGTGCCTCTGGCTCATTTTAAATTCAAACTACGATACATATCTCACTTTTAGACTTTTAATAGCAATGCCTTAAAATGCAGATTGCTGGCTAAATTTAGTTACATGATTAAAAACAAATCTAACTCATCTCTACCCAGCAAACAGAACTGCTGCATTCAAGGTTCAACAGAGGACTTAACTCTTCATCTAAAAACAAATTCCTAACAAAAAGAAGAAAAAAAAGAAAATCAAAGCACAATTTAGCAATGCCTTTAAAAAAGCAGGATGCATAAAACATTAACCAGCTATGGAAAACTATCTGTAAATGCATCATAGTATACCATAGGGTTTTTGTTCTGTACTTCTGCAAATAAATTCTGCACTATGCTACTACAGCAGTATGAGTCATATACTTTTACTGACATTCTATATTTATATCTCCATGCCCTTCTGTACTGTTACACGCTTTCTTCCACACAGGCCTCCCTAACCTGGAATTTCCTTTCTTCTGCAGTTCAGCATCTCTTCCTCTAACATTCCCCTGAAAACTGAATATACATACTTCTTTCTAAGCACTTATTCAATTCTTTCTGGACACCATTTTGAAAAAGCAACACACTTGAACTATTATAACACAAGGTATATGCTTTTATTTGTTCATAATTATTTTCTCGTGTCTTATTTCCTTATTTTCTTCCTCTTTGTCTGGAAGCAGACTGCGCACGCATTTATCCCCTTTGATGCAAGGTCCAATCTTATTTCATTAGACTTAACACAGTACAGTGCTACAGAAAATCTTATCCAGAGATTACAAATCACAATGTATCTGTGTTTTCTAGATCATTTTATGAAAAGCATTACCTATAGCTCCAATCTTGCAAACATTTGTAAATCTGCCTACTTTGGCGAATGCAAGTGATCCTGCTACTCAATATCCCATTGCCGTCTGAGCCTGTCTAAGAAGGAACAGGTACCTGTCTACAAGAGAAAAACAAAGTGAACGTAATTAAGTTCCCAGTCCTAATATTTACCTTGTCAAAAAACACAAGGGCATGCTATGGCAAGACAGACACAGAAATATCACAGGAAATGCTCTGGAACGGCAGTCTGAAAAACCGGGCTTTTCTGCTGTTGTCCATAAGATGCATTCCAAGAACAAATACTCAGAAACCATTTGCACAGAGATTTCACTAGATAACAAGCCTCAGACATGCATGATTCTGAAGAGTAAGTAAGTGTCACAATACCTACAAAGAAATAGGAAGCATTATAAAAATAGAGCATTAGATAGACGGCCAATCCTGGGACTTGCTAAGCGGCTTTAACTTTCTCAGCAGCTCCAGAAGCAGCCAAGTTCCATATCCACTGGAGTTCAACCCTGGTTCTCGAGAAATAAAGTACAAAGAACAGAACCAGTATCACAAAATCAACAATGGCACTCCAGAGCCTCACGGGAGATCAGCCTGCTTTTTCAGTCAGAACCATTAGAACAGCAGCAACAATTGACTAAGACAGAGTGGGCTGTTCACCTCAAATAACGATCAGCTGTAACTGCAGTATTTTGACTGATAGGAGGAACAAAACAGTCTAAAAGAGGATGGGAAGAAAAATTCATGCCCTTTGAAGTCAAGAGATGAATAATGAGCAATCAGGCAATATATTCCCTCTGGAATATTATTCCCATTTTTCCCTACACCCAAGAGAGACTGAGTTTAAGGGAGTAGGTGGGGGAATCACAAGATTCCACCTCGAACTATGCATGGGCAAGATGCTTAACATCAAGGAGACTGCAGGGAGAGAGGGGACAAAGGTGTAAATAGCTGCATAACGATGAAAGTATCTAAATGTCATTTATACTCCAAAAAAATTCCATCATCTGCATGAGCATCCTATCCAGCCAGCAGAGTTCCCTTTGACTCTTGCCTTCTTGTTCCAGCTCAGACCTCTAACTCATTAGAATTCACATATCAAGAGACTGAGATGTTTTCAGCATTTCAGAGCTACAAGACACAAAGCATGAGGCAAAAGTTTAGATCTGGAAGTCTAAAACTTTAGAAACGTTTTAGAAATGCTGCTACCTACATAAATACAATGAATGCAATGCAAGTCCCTCCTGTAAAGAAATCTGAAATTCTCTGCAGAGAGAGAATTATACTAATGAGATTTACTTCTGATGTTTACCAAACAAAGCAATAGCTGTCCATAACCACCTCAGCATAGCTATAGCATCTGTATTTGCTTGCAGTGCCAATACATCTAAATTTAAGTATTACCAAAGTACGTACATAAACAGGGTTGTAATTTAAGTATTGATGTGCTATGCTGCCTCTTAATAAGAGGGGTTCAGGTTTGAAAGTGAGAGAGGGGAGAAATAAAAAAAAGGATATTGACCAAAAGAAGCAGAACCCTCCCATTCATGCTTCACAGTATACAATGAGATACCATGAGTTTCCTCCTGCTCTAAAGCAGGTGGCCAGGTGGGGAAGAGTCATTCCTTTGCTCTGAAATGAAAAGCTTAAAAATCAGACACTCAGAAAACAATTTTCCATGTCAAGTTTGTGTCTACAGAGGATCAGTTCACTGTAGGGACTTGAGTCCCAAGGGCATGGGGCGACCCGATTTTGATGAACACTGCTTCAGAACAGCTCTGGTGGATTAGAGAAACTTTAAATAACTACCCTAGATTTTTAAATCAGACACATCAGCAGTTTGTTACATTTCAACTATCATCTTTTGCCGGTGTGCATGCCCACGGTGTTTTGGGTTTGTTTGGCGGGGTTTTTTTAATCTCTAGCAAAGTGAGCAAGCAAGAAGAGACAAGCACAAAAGCATTTAACACCCTCCTTTGTACTGTGTGACTTGTCAGGATGATTCTTCAAACTTGTTCAACTTCTAGTAATCCACACGGCCACCCTTATATTGTCCCCATAGCCTGACCTTATCTTCTGGCAGCTTTATTGTCCACTTTCATTTAAATGAACAGCTTCAGCTCTAGTCTGCTGTGTCATTAGCAGGCACAAGCCTGGAAGAAAACATTTGTGTGCAGGCAAATTCCTACAAAACAACCATCGGCTGTTATAAGGTGAGAAATGCCAAACTGATGCTCAGTTTGATTATTATTTTTGGGGTGGAAAGGACAAGTAGGAAGACATACTCCTAAATGAGTTTCTGTATATGTATATTTTGGGTGGCTTGGTAAAGTTAAGTTTTTAGAAATTCTAGAACAATAAGATTTCTTATATTCACGATAAAAAGATCTTAGCAAAACCGACATAAAGTACTGTCCCTGAATAGATCTTTGTCATCACAGTGTTTGTACAATTTTCCTTTTAATTAAATGACACCGAATACAAGTGAGAATGAGTTACCTAAGGAAACCCCACCCCTCCTAGGGTTTCTATTCTGCATGAATCAGATGCTAATACCTTCTTATCATCCGGCTCTTTGTCCCAAAAAAAGAAACTTCTAACTACTGTGATTACTTCATTCTTACTACATACTGTGTTCCTCATAACACTGCACAGAGAAGAAAGCAGACCTGAACCAAACAAGCTCTCAAATCCAGCAGAACACCCCCAAAACCTAAAGTGCATCCTAAAGGACATGGAGATCTGCAGATGGAAGGGAATGGTACTTATCTTTCTCATCTGTTTTGGATCCAGACAGAATATACATACCTGCACTGAGAGACAGTCTTTGCACGGAAGGTCAAATAGGAACTACAAAAAACAAGAGGAAGTTGCACCTGAGTTTCTACTACCATGCCACAAACTGGGCTTGAAATAGCTCCTTCTCCGCCTATACAAAAGAGGACTAAAAAAACACAAGAGTGCAAAAAAGCTTGCAAACTCCCCTTCAAAATTTTCCTTGGGCTAGGAAAGATTTGTTTGTTCTTCAGCGCCATTGAGACTGAGCCTCACTTACCAACAAGAGCTTGCTGCACAGTCGCTGGAGGCCAGCTCTGGGTCATGCCTCTCTGAGCAGGTACATCCAGTGCCTACTGACAGCTGTTCCTGTTCACTGGACTTCCAAGTTTGTTGGTTTGGCCCTCCTTACCTTTTGGTTGCAAGTTTCTCAAGGTAGCAGATTAATCTTGCTACGTGGTATTAGTGCCCTCACAGTCTGTGCTTCCATGCATATAATTATTAAAAAAAAAAAAAAAAAAAAAAGAGTAACCAAAATAGAGTGAATGAAAACTGATCTGGAGATCAACACCAACATAATTCAAAGTTAAATATACATTCCTACTATATAGCAGGAATTAATCATACGGTTTGGATTTCAACAATATTTGTAAGCAAAACAATATTTTTCATGGGCTGTATTAAAAAAAAAATCATTAATCATTTTATTTAAGGAAACCGAGCCACAGAGCGCACAGGAAAAAAAAAAAAAAAAAGAAAACTGATTTTGCTTAAGGAACACAACAAATGTTAAAGGATATCAGTTGCTAACCACACTTGTGTATGTACTAGACTCAAGTGCTAAAACATAGACGTCAGTCACAGTATTTTCAGAGCACTCAAAAATCCAGCTAAGTCAGCTGAATGCTTACAAATACACAAAAATTAAAACCCCATGTACCGGAAAATACCCCATTGCACATATTTCATTAAGACAGAGATACAACTTTCTGTTACAATAGGAGAGAGTCATTCTGAGCACTCAAACATGGACAATGTAACAACTACATATGGCCAACAAATTTTTCACCACAGACTTGTGTTAAGATTGTAGCTACCAAATAAAAGAAGTGGATATGGTCTCCCAGCAGATCTCATTATACTTCCCAAGTATCAAGAAAAGGGGAAAAAGTCCTTCTACAAGACTACAAATCTGGTACTCAAAATTCACAGCTTTTGTATATATCTCTTGTACCCCATAGTATCTTACTTCAAATTCACTATTTGAAAAGTACCTCAAGGTAACCATGAAAAGAACAAGCCAGATAGGCTTTGCGGGGTTTTTTTTTCCTGTTTGTTTTTTGGTTTTTTATGAAAAAAAGTCCCCAAATGTACCGTTTTTCAGAAGCACTCAACTGCCACTAAGCTCTTAAACAGCACATTATCTATGGTCAAATACTAAGATTCATTAGTGACCATTAAGCCTGAATAATTAATCACCAAACAGGAAATGTCATTTAAAGGTTATGAAAACAAGTATTTAACAGTCTTAAAATGCTACTAAGGTTAAATGAGATCTCCAGATCAATGCACATACAAGCACAGATCATGTACACGTAAGCAGCTTCTCCCAAAAGTTGAAGTTAGTAATGCCTAGTTTGGTAAATGCTTGGCTTTAAATGAAGTTATTTGAAAATGCAACAGCCATTTCTCTTGTACACGTGTCCAAAGAGCAACAAAACGAAGGGAGCAGCGTAAATACACATTGTGTTTGGTCATCAGCTGCCACACAGATTATGTCAACTATGATGTCACAATTGGTTTCAGCTTCCAGCTTTTTATTCTGCGCGAAGCATTTCTACCTTACTAAGTATTACTTGTCTGAGACCATGTTATATCCACTTTGCATAACTGCAAAATTTCTGAAGTGCAAATTCTCACCATTTGTCTGTTTTACATCAATTCTTTACACTACTAAGTGCTTTGAGCTGCCAAAATGTCAATTAATCCCATCATCATTCCACTACATGCAACTGTGTCATGTGATGTGGTAACATTCAACACTCAAAATGAAATAGTCATTTTTTTACCCCCCACCATTTCCCAGCTGGATAGGGGTGTAGGGAGGAACCCCCTAACGCAGCCTTCCAGTCCATGCTTGTTGCTGAAGAACAGAGCCTGATAAAGAAGCATCACTGTGGATGGCTGCTGGGACCCACAACACACAGGAGTCTAGAAGTTGAATTAAAGCTGGGAGGCAGAAAATGACTCAAGATACATAGTCTCTGGCCCCGTCTGTCAGAACAGCAACCAAACAACCATGGTCTTGCAAGTTACTTATTCCACATTTGGATCTTTCTCTAGTCATACTTATGAATGTGGAACTTGGAGGCAGCTTATGACAAAAGTTAACAGTACAACAAATTTTCTCTTGCCTTTACCTTTGCTTATTTTCACCTTCAAATAAGTGAATTGACAGAGATGTCCGTACAATGTGAATTAAACTATTTCTCCTGAATCACACTGAAATAGTTTAACAAAAGAGCAAGTGGTTCAGATAGTGCCAACACTTCCAGCTACAAGTATACAAAAGAACCAGAAAGACAAGGACACTTATGGTCAAATTCTTCCTCTTCAAAGGAAAATTTTTTATCAGCTTTGTACCAATAGTTGCAAAAGGTGAGGTGTTTCCAAGGGAATTACCATCATCGCAATTGCAACAGTTTAATTTGCTTTAAAGGAAAAAAAATAAGAGAAAGTAAAAACCCAAAGAAATAGCTCATAGCCAACAAGCTGCTGCCCTCAGCTCCCCAAAACTATAACTCTTGCAGACAGGTTCTAGTGATGTAGGATACTAAACACAGAACAAACCCCACATTTTTAGGTTTCCTGTATACAAGCACCATAAGAAGGTATTATTTCATAACACAAAAGGAAGCTACTGCTACCACTGCCAAGAGTCCAGGTGAAAGCCTTTCAGAAGAAACAGAACCCAGATGTGGCCCATGCATCATAACCAGGAATAGATTTTTTGTTTTCCGATAGGAATGGTAGGAAATACAGACAACCAAAGCCACTGTCACACAAGTATTTATCCTTGCATGATCAGCTAAGCCTGTCTTCAAATGGCTGGGGATCAGGAGTTTCCCTTTTAGCTTTTGCATTCTTTCATAAATTCAGTTTAATCTGCAGTTCTCAGCCTGTTCTTCTTGGTATCCTTCACAGCTTAATACCGTCGGTGTGTTGTCAGTGAGGTCCCATTAGAGCCTTCTTCCCTGTAATCTTCCACACATTTGCTAAGGTATCTGACCTTGTTTATTACATTTGCTAACTATATGGCCAGCCATAACCTGCAGCAATCCAACCACAGAAACCAAAGAAAACAGACAAAAAGAGGGGGGGGGTGGGGGGGGGTGGGAAGAGAGAGTAATGAATCCCTTATCTCACACACTAATGACCTCAACAAAATCTATACCACATCCGCATTTTAAAGGTTCATTTCTCTGAAAGCTTTTTAAAGATCAAAGTTCCTTCAAGTTAGGACAGATACTCCCACTACTTAAGTCCACAACAATGAGTGATTCCAACAGCAGAAGAGAGGATATGGCACTAAAAAAGGAGAGAAATTCAACATAACATAGTCCCTCCTCCTGCACATGTGGTCTACGTTAGAAAAGACCCAGAGTGTAAGGTTGAACTATGACTGAGTCATTCTCCAAACTCCTCCAGTCATAAGTACTTACTGAAATACATCTGGACAGGACTAAGCAAGCATGAAAGGATGCCGTGGCCAGGAAAACCTGGATAGATTAGCCTTATGCACTGTATCTTCCCCTTCTACTGTGGGAGAGACATTCTATAGGCTGCCATAAACATAGCATGAGCAGAAACGATCTGCAAAATTTGTCATAGCTGTTTTCCTCCTGGTTTACAATTCTTGCTAAAAACACTCAGCATATATCATGAGCCAAATTTAACAAAAACTCATTTAAATCATACTATCCACAGACCGTCTATATCTCTGTTTGCCAATATACTCACGGTATAGCTTACAAGGGGAATTTCAAATAAATACTGTGATAACTTTCTTTGCCTTAATGACAAACACTGATATTTCTATTTTACAATTAATACCTTCAACCAAAATTAGTGACAGTTTAGCATCTTCCTGATACCTCTCTCTCCACATATAAAAGATGTAATATGGCATGGCATGCACAACTATTTACTGCACCAACTGAAAGTTGCTAAGAACAAAGAGGGGCAAAAGACGGACAGTGACCAAACAACACAAATTACTCAAAAGATGTTGTTAGCAAGGTTCTGTGAAAAAACTTTGCACATGAACAACTCTGAACACTAGATACTAACCTTTCAGAATGCGCCTTCAGTTCACATTGAACCTAGTCTCCTCCTTGACAACCTTCTTCAAGATTTTACCAGTCATGTAGAAGTAACCCCCAGCAGGGCGCAGTAGAAATAGGAGTGCAGAATTGCAAAGCCATATAGAAACACATACACACTCTAGCTTTGTAAGTTTAAAAATAAAGCCAAGGAACAATGCCAACTCATGAAGCCAAAGAAAATGCCAACCTCTTCTAGCTATTTACAGCTATCTAGAACTCAAATCCATATAATTTTGAAAATAAAATCCAGGATGCTATAATGTTTAGTGAACTAAAAATTCATTAACATGCTAACAAAAGCTGATACTGTAAAGCAAGAAAAAACAAGACACTGTATAAGCCAGAGCCAGCCCACAGGTTTTGTTTACTCAGTTCTTGCTAAAGGAAGAACAAAAAAAAAATATATATATATGTAAGAAACATGTTTGTGTTGCAAGACAGAACTAAACAGGAGGGGCTGACACACAGAGTAGGATGTAATGGAAAGACTCCTGTTGTGCTGGTGAGCCATAGCTGCTGGAGAAAAATCTGCTGTGTCTCAAGAGAGCACGCACAGAAGATCCACCATTTACTGAGAACTATCTTCTGGCAGACAAATCTTTCCTGAGATTCAGTGGCAATTTGGCAGTTGAAAGAAAAATCTTCTATAGTGGCTCTGGCAAGATCCCACCCCCCTATCCTCTCCAAAGACGAGTTGTTGTAAGATTTGGCTGCTTAAGTCTCATTTGCAGAAACCTTCCATAAATAAACTGTAAATTTCAGTTCCTTGCTGCTTGAGGAAAGAATTCCCATCAAAACCCTGGGAACAGATAACAACATGATAAACTTCATAAGCTGCTGAGGAATAGGGCTCTTCTGGTCACTAGCTCAGGTTTTCTGGGTTTCCTTGCTTTTTCCTCTCCAGTATATTCTACTTCAGTTAATTCTTGATTTACTCTACTGGACTGACCATCTCCCTGATCCCATGAACAAAATAAGGTCCAAAATAAGTGAAGCAAGGCGATCTACTCACGTGAAAATACACCAAACTTCAAGCTCCATAGTACAAAGGCAGTACTAACATTTTCTCCAGGCCTGGATACTTGCCCAGCCTCGGTCTCAACTGCCAAGACAAAGTAAAACACAGCATATTCTACCAGATCCCTCAATTAAAATGAGGATATTTAATCTAGGCAGCCCAATAGCACAAGGACACAGAGGAGATAGCCAGCATGGCTTCACCAAGGGCAAGTCCTGCCTGACGAACCTAGTGTCTTTCTATGATGGTGTGACAGCATCAGTGGACAAGGGAAAACCAATGGATGTCATCTATCTGGACTTCTGCAAAGCCTTTGACACGGTCCCCCACAACATCCTTCTCTCTAAATTGGAGAGCTATGGAAATCCAGGGTGGACTGTTCGGTGGATAAGGAACTGGCTGGATGGCCGCATCCAGAGGGTAGTGGTCAATGGCTCGATGTCCAGATGGAGACCGGTGACGAGTGGTGTCCCTCAGGGGTCCGTACTGGGACCGGTGCTGTTTAATATATTCATCAATGACTTAGACAGCGAGATGGAACGCACCCTCAGCAAGTTTGCGGACGACACCAAACTGAGTGGTGCGGTTGACACACCAGTTTTTTTGGGGGTTGGACTAGATGACCTCTAGGGGTCCCTTCCAACCCAAAACATTCTATGATTCTATGAGACAAAGGATCTTACCGTACCTTGCTGAGGGCAAGAAGGTTAAACTTGGGGAAGAACGGTGTTGTACCCCAACTCCAGAACTGCACATTTCCAAAGTTAATCTTTGCAAGACTCTTCCCTTCCACTGAAGGTTCCTTGCTGAGGACTGTCTGAACCTGTATACACTGGGCCTCACAAAACTCTCAAAGTTGGGGCTACAGAGATAGAGACTGAGCCATGCTTGAACAAAAAGTAGGAAAAGTGATGTCAGGAATAGGAAAACAGAGCTTCCGTAAGTCACTAATGCTTTTCATCCTTGGCCATTTTTTCTAAGGACCTATAAAAGACTGATGCCATAGAATTTCCTCAACTCAGGATGAGGGAAATCAAGGTTTCTTCCCATCAGCAAAGAGTAAAGAGGATTCAAAACAATTGTACCTGTAGGCAAAGCACGTTTGATGACCAAATTGCAACAACAGAAACCAATCTCATCAGAGCAGAATTCTGGATTACTGAAAGAAACAGTTTAAGACCATGTGAGGAATCTGGACATCTGCCTTCAAAGCTCTCAAAAGGACAGGATTAACCTAAAGAGGAGCTCCTTCCAGTGAGGAAATTCCCTCCTCAAACAGAAACACAAAGCTATCACAGGGCTGCCTAAACTGTAGTGCTTGAGAAAAAACAAAACTTTTTGTGCACCAGTTCATTAGCTTTACTGCATTTTCCTCGAAGCTTTTGCATTAATGGGATGATTCATGACTGGAAAGTAACTTTCTGCCAGAAGAAAAAGATTCCTTTCGTATAAATTACCTAACAAAATTCAACTCTCTGCCTTGATGTATTCACAGAAAATAAATAGTAAATTCTCACAAATTTCCAGAACACTTTATAGTTTATACACATGCATTTTGCAGAGCTTAAGTACTTACTTATCTATGTGTCTCTGTGGAAAAACATAAAATTAATCCAACTCAGAACATGAACTCAACACACCTAAGTTTAAGGTATGTCTTAAGGTGTGTCTTATATACCTTGCAGGTATGTCTTACAAACTTGAACTGACTTAAACACTGACTCCACACCTGTAAATGTTACAAGTATCCATACAATGTGAAGTGAATGCTCAATTTTACTTCAGACACCTTTCAATTTTTGGAGCATCCACCGAGTGCAAACTTGCCACAGATTTCACCCCAAAACCTGGAAGAGCAAGTACATTCCCTGTCCCCCAGCAGGCCGTCAGTCAGGAACAGACTGCCCAAGTAACATACTACACAGTTCCCATCAATCCCTACTTCAGCAGCTTGTACAAACTTTGCTTAAAAATAACTATCACAAAAGTTGAAACAGCAAGAGACGGATTTGTGATAGAACAAGGAGCCAGCTTTGAAGACAATACAGAAAATAAGGCAACTTCCATATGCACCTAGAATCTTTAATCCTGTTACTGCACACTGTTAATTACCCACAGATCCCATATTAATTTCTGCAAAGCTTTAAATTCTGAATCTTGGTCTCTTTCTCTCCTCCTCCCATGCTCTACCCTTTATAATCAGATGGAAGACCTTCAAGATAGGCCCTGAAGTTTTAAAATTCGCCAGCCAAAACCAGATGCATCTAAACCACAAGTTCCATTATTGGTCAGATTGTGAGATGTGTACATTGTAAACCAACCACATCAACAATGTAAACTAAGAAATTGATGACAACTGAAAACACAAGCAATACATGCACTAAAAATGCATTTAATTACCTACTTATTCTCTCTCAAGCTTCACCATTTTCAGGGGCCAAAGTTATATTCTGCTCATTCTAACTTGAGTGATTTTGGTACTTAACAGACCTTTGGCCTTGGGTCCTGTAAGTGCTCCTAAAATGCCCTAGGACAAATACATAAAGTGCAGCAAGGGCTTAATGCTGGCAACATTTTTCCTGTTAGATCCATTCATTATCTCAGCTCAGCCTTCACTTTGTCACCTGCAACCCAGCATCTTAATAAAAAAAAAAAAAAAAAAAAAAAAAAAGAAAAAAAAAGAGAAAACCTAACATCAGGTGAATGTCTTCTAGAGGCTACATTTCTGTCAAGCAAAAATTACTGGGCTTAACACTGGAGCATACAGGTGAAACTCAACGGCATACACTGGAATAACTCATATAATCTCCCCTGTGGCAACTATTTCTGCTATAAAATCTGTGCGTCTTCAACTGACATTCTTTGTTGCTTTCTCTTCTCATGCACGACGACGACAGCATTTATTTTGACAGCAAGGCTCTGAAGCATAAACTCCCATTGCTTCATAATGTCGAGCTACAGCATTGTAAGGAGGAGGTTGTTCACCACACACAGCAAAACCATAGAACCAAGATCATAGAAAAGCAAGTGCATTTACCAGATTTTAGTTAGAGTTTACTTAGCCTGAGGCAGATGGACAAAGGCTTTTCCTTCTTAAACGCTCATTTTGCAGGTTCTGCTTCAAAGGCGTTCAGGGGTTCCTATCAATTCATAGTTTTTTTATTTAGCTAATTTCTAGTATTTTACTTGTTCTGCCAAAATCCAGCATCCTACCAAACGAAATACAGCTCCCTCACATTAAAAAGCGCATCAGAGATTCCAGTTTCAACCTGACTGCTAGCTATAGTGGCTACAAAGAGGAGAGTCCCCGTAAAACAGATGCAAAAAAAAAAAACAAACCACAAAAAAAAACCCGTATTTGCTGTCCTAGGGAGCTGCTGAAAAATTCAAGGCAAAGAAAGTATGCTTTCCAGTGTTAGGAAGGCTGCTGAGTCTTGATTCAAAAGAAAACTGCAAAGGACCTCTAGTGGGCTGAAACTGCACTGCTCGGGTGCCAGAGAGCAACGTCCTTCCAGTTCACCTCCCTGCAGTTAGACCAACCACGTCTACTGCATCACCTACGAGCAAAGCCTAGGTAGCTTTACCTAGTGACTGGCATCAGAGAAAGCACATACAAGTGCAATACAGCAGAAAGCCTCCTTTTCAGGCAAGCTAGTTAGAAATATTCTCTTGGTCTGCTCTCAGTGTTTGGAGGGGCACATCTTCATTTGCTTCAGAAAAAACAGGAGATGGGTTCTATTTTACCATGTAGGTCACTAACATGTCAGACCACTTCAGAGTAGTTTTATGTGGCCTAAATGACATGATATCAGGGGATGTTCAAAGATGCATCAATTCAGATGCACGTTTGGAATAAGGATTCAGAATATTGTTCAGACTGTGTAAAGGCATTTTGTTCTTCCAAGACTTTTTAGCCATAGGCAGTTTTGCACAGGCAGCAGAAATACCATTTTAACTGCATTTTTAAGGTAACTCTTTCTGGGTGAAAGAGCTTGGAATTCTTTATCTGAGCTCAAACAAGGCCTGATTTCATGTGATGGTACATGAAAAATAGATTAGTGAATGTATTCAGGAGAATACTTAGATAAGAAAACAGGCCAGATTAAGAAAGCTTATTTATTAGGCATCCCAGTTAAAAAAAAAAACAAAAACAAAAAAACTTGCTTTGAATTGATGATTCACCTCTAAGTCTTTAACAGACTTCTCTTGCTATATTTAGTTTTGCCTTCAAGTCAGATCAGTTCTATCATTTCCCAAAGTAGCCTAATTTACATCTTTAGCATTACAAGCCACAACTTAGCACTCTTTTAAATGATCTAAGCAATAACCTCTCTTTCAGCAGTTAACCTCAAAGGGTTTGTATCAACTTGAGAACCACCACAAATTAAAGTTGACATGGTCGAGTAGAGCGATGTAAGACAGCTGCTTGTTATTATTCAAAAATATTATCACTGTAGCGATGCTCCTTGTGCCATTAAGCAAAGTGCTGGAAAGGAAGCAAGCCATTTTACAGAGTGGTTGCCTGAAGAAAATAATATTTGCACTTGGAGTCCGAGGCCAGAAGAATGCATCTGGTCTGTCCTTCACATAGAGCAATAACAGTACTGCCCTGTTATAATTGAAAAGCATGCCTGAAAGTCACTTGATACAAGCATTCATGCAGAAAATAACTAATCCAAAGACACTAACAAGTTCAAATCATCAGAGACGTGAGAAAAAAAGTAACCAGGGTCTCTCAACCTTAATCTTTTTGGACCAACCATCATTGACTAGGACCATTGCTAGTATCAGAATAATGTAACTTATTTTGAAGGAGTACTAGTGGTGCCGCAAAGCCTAATTGTTTGTCTCTCCTCTGTAGGAATCAGTAATCAAGGCAGAAAAAGAAGCAGTTGTCTCTTTGAAGGATTTAGTGAGTTATTTTACATTAAGATCGTGTACAACGGAAATAGTCCAAAAGACAACTCTGTGGTTAAAAAGAATTGGAGCTCATGAGGATCAGTTAAGGGTGAGGATGAAAACCACAACATCCTATGAAAACATTCCTTAGAATCATAGGATCATTACCATTGGAAAAGACCTTTAAGATCATCGAGTCCAACCGTTAACCTAACACTGCCAGGTCCACCACTAAACCATGTCCCTAAGCACTACATCTACCCATCTTGTAAATACCTCCAGGGATGGGGACTCAACCACTTCCCTGGGCAGCCTGTTCCAATGCTTTACAACCTTTCCAGTGAAGACATTTTTTCTAATATCCAATCTAAACCTCCCCTGGCACAACTTGAGCCTGTTTCCCCTGTTACTTGGAAGAAGAGACCCACACCCACCTTGCTACAGCCTCCTTTCAGGCAGTTGCAGAAAATCATAAGGTCTCCCATCAGCCTCCTCTTCTCCAGGCTAAACAACCCCAGTTCCCTCAGCCGTTCCTCATAAGACTTGTGCTCCAGACCCCTCAGCAACTTCACTGCCCTTCTCTGGACATGCTCCAGCAACTCAATGTCCTTCTTGCCCAAAAAGAGGAGCCTAAAACTGAACACAGTACTCGAGGTCCGGCCTCACCAGGGCCGCGTACAGGGGGACAATCACTTCCCTAGTCCTGCTGGTCACACTATTCCTGGTACAAGCCAGGATGCTATTGGCCTTCTTGGCCACTGCTGGCTCATATTTAGCCAGCTGTCAACCAACACCCGCAGGTCCTTTCCTGCCATGCAGCTTTCCAGCCACTCTTCCCTAATCCTGTAGCATTGCATGGGGTTAATGTGACCAAAGTGTAGGGCCTGGCACTGCGCCTTGTTGAACCTCACACAATTGGCCTCAGCCCATCGATCCAGCCTGTCCAGATCCCTCTGTAGAGCCTTCCTACCCCTGAGCAGATCAACACTCCCGCCCAGCTTGGTGTCATCTGCAAACTTACTGAGGGTGCACTCAATCCCCTCATGCCGGTCATTGATAAAGATATTAAACAGAACTGGCCCCAGTAATGAGCCCTGGGGAACACTGCTTGTAACCGGCCGCCAACTGGATTTAACTCCATTCACCATAACTCTTTGGGCCCAACCAGCCAGCCAGTTTTTTACCCAGAGAAGAATATATCTGTCCAAGCCATGAGCAACCAGTTTCTCCAGAACGCTGTGGGAAACTGTGTCAAAGACTTTACTGAAGTCCAGGTAGACAACATCCACAGCCTTTCCCTCAACAACTAAGCAGGTCACCTTGTCATAGAAGATCAGGTTGGTCAAGCAGGACCTGTCTTTCATAACCCCACGCTGACTGTGCCTGATCACCTGGTTGTCCTGTACGTGCCACATAATGGCACTCAAGACAATCTGCTCCATAACCTTCCCCGAACCTTAACGTCTTTAAGTCAAGCAATTAATTTCTCAGCAATTAACTTCTTGAATCTGAACTGCTTTACAATAGAAATAACAGCAAATGAAGAGAGAGTTGACAAAACTCTGAAGAGAAATTACAAGAAACAGGACTTTCAGAACATTTGCTGAATGAGATAGAATATAACATATGAAAGAATTGCACCTGAAGTCACTTCAATACCCGCATCTAAAATCACCTGTAAGGACAGAGTAGGGAAGAAATTAAGAAAAGTTGTGTGTTTTGCTTTAGGTTACAATGCAAAATTTTGCCAATAGCATGAAGAAAAAAACCCAAGTCTTTTAAAACAGGCTAGTTTACATAAGAGGGAAAGCTTAATACAGAAGAAAATACTTATGCTGTGTTCCTTCTCTTCTGATAACAAAGTTGGTAACTTGCTTGGACTCACTTTAAAAGTGTCAGACCACTGCATACATGAAACTGACCATTATTCCTCCAGATAGTTGCTTTTAACAACATCACTGTCTCATTTACTTTTCACTATTCCATTAGTTCTGCAGTCAAGCACTGCTCATCTGACAGATAAAGATCAAAATGACATTCTGAAATGGTAGAATTTGTCAATTTACAGATGAACAGTGTCCAGCTTTTATCCACCCAGTTCCTTCCTGTGTTTTCCAATGAGAAAAGTTTTAATTTACTGTCAAGACAGCTGCATTATGAATGTTTCATTTTTACTACTCTAACCAAGATTAATGTTCTGGGGGGAAAAAAAAAAAATCAAACAGAACTCTAAGTATTTGTAATGGCCTCTTAAAATTTCACTACCTTCTGTGGAACACACAACACTAGACTTCAGATAGCATCACAGAATGCTTTGGGTTGGAAAGGACCTTTAAAGGTTATTTAGTCCAACCCCACTGCAGTGAGCAGGGACATCTTTAACTAGATCAGGTTGCTCAGAGCCCCATCCAACCTGGCCCTGAATGTTTCTAGGGACTGGGCCTCCACTACCTCTCTGGACAGCCCATTCCAGTGTTTCATCACCCTCACTGTAAAAAATTTCTTCCTTATATCCAGTCTAAATCTACCCTCCTTTAGTTTAAAGCCAACACCCCTTGTCCTGTCACAGCAGGCCTTTCTAAAAAGATTGTCCCCATAAATAAGATACAGTAACATAAATGTTAAACTATTAAATTTTGCATCATGGTCAGAGTTTTAATTAGAAAAAACTTAACCATTCTTTCACGCAGCAAAATCTCTATACACTGCAATGTCTTTCCAAAGTATGTTCCTACCTTTCATAATGAACAGCGAGAAGCACCATGCTATAATATCCCTTCCTTCCATTTTCCCATATCCAAAAAATCACTCTATTTTGCTTCCTTTCCACTAACTGTGGTACTCTCCACAGTAAAGTGAGGAGGAGTTGTTTATATCGTGGTTTCTAAAGTGGAGTGCATGCAGTCCAGGAGGTGCGCAAGACAATCCATTGGGGGGCAAGAAGAAAATAATAATTTTATTAGTATCTTAATTTATTAGTAAATTATTAATGGATTTAATTTGGCTAATAAAATAATATTTTAAGTAATTTTAATTTCATCTGTATCTCATCCTTTCTAAAATTTCTATTGTGCATGTTTTATAGATTGCATAACATTACAGTAGTACATGTCTATAATTTTATACATATATTGGGGGTGCATGCTTAAAAAAAAGATTTACTGATGGGGTGCACAATCAATAAAGTTTGGAGACCACTGGTTTATGTGACTTCAACACCAAGAAACTGTAGCAGCATTTCCTCCTTTGCTAGGAGGAGGTAAAAACAATGGAGGAAGAACTTCATGCAGGGAAAAGTTTTCAAGTGGGCTGCATTTTTCAGTTACTTAGCTGCAAGTTTAATCACAGGCAGTGAGTAATTTTTCAGAAACAGTTAAGTACTTAGCTCACACTGTATCTAGTAGTTGAGCAACCCTTGAAAATCCCATGAGATTCTGATTAGTATCTAGAGGCTGCCAAAGGCCATTCAAAATCCTACTCTGGATGATTTAGGTTCAGGTCCATTGACTTTCAAAGAGATTTAAAATTCTAAATACGTAAAATTCAGTTTCAGGAATAACTTATGCCACTGCATTGCTTGGCCAGTTTTCTAATGCAGATGCAAAAGGCCAGCCTATTTTTATTTGAATTCCTTTCACACATTCACAAAAAACCTATACCTGCTAGTCACTCGACATACTTTTTTTCTTCTTAAAATCACCTACTAAAATATTCACTTAATTTCTGTAATAGCCATGCATAAGTATTAACTGAGTGAAACATTAAAGTTACTAAAACTTTGGGGAAGTTCTACTTAGTGGGTATGCATTACTAAGAAATAGTGAAGCAAGGCAAACCATGTTGACGAGACCCTGTTTTTAAAAATAAAGTTATCTTGACTAATGTCTTTTTTTCTACCATTTCTGTTCCAGTGAGAATGACACTAAGCACTGTATTCAAGAATTATACGTTTTGAGATAAATTCCTTTGCTCCACCTGAAAAGTTTCCAAGCGGCACACAGCATTGATTACAGCTCTGAAAATTTCAATATAGCATCCTCTAAAAATCAGAACTTAATAATTTCTTTTAAATAGCTAATAGAGCAGCTAGAGTAATGTAGGTTTTTTACGTGACATTTCTCTCATGTACTTTGATGGCAAACAATGAATGCTATGAAAAAGAACATTTAACTGATTTGTTTTTCTAGTCATGCATCGCATCCCTCCAAATTCTAGCACCAAGAATTTACAGTCTATGGTAATTAAAACAGACGCTTTTCTCACAGAGCAAGGGACATTACTGCGTGGGTGTTTCAGGATTTACTGCATCAATTTAATAGAACACTTAAGCACATGCTGACCTTTGGGCATGCGAGTACTCCATTTAAATAAAACTACCCATGGTGAAGGCTAAGCACTCCTTGAACCAATACCCATAATTACAGAACCCAGGAAATATCAATAACAGATCTGCGGCCCCTTCTGCAGTTTTTCTAACAGTTTGTGTGTGCTGACAGACCAGCAGGTTCTTCACTCTCCAATGTGACTCTAGGAAAAATGCTTTTATCTGCTGTTCATTTCCTCACCTGGCAGTATGCTACCCCTGCTAATATTACTCTGTCTATTCTGTTTGTTCTATGGAAGACTTTCATCCTCCTGTCTTAACTATCACACCACACGGTGTGCAACAGGAGAAGCAAATAGCACAAACTGTTCACATGTGAACACCACAAAATAGTTTCAGATGTCTGTCTTACCTCTGCATCTCATCTACCTTTCTCTCCTACCGTTGCACTTCACAACAGAGCAACAATACAAATGCATTCAAATTACCTTCATCAGATCAACCATCCTTTTACACGTGAATATCATTACTACATAACCTTCCTCTTATCTCTTCCTAGGGAAGAATCAAATCTACAGCCCTCTGCATGTGGCAAGCTTTCACACTGTCCTGACTGGAAAGGTTCCCAGGAAGGTACAGCTTCAATATTAAAATATTCTTTCATTCCATCTTCAGGGGATGATCTTCAAGCCTAATGATGCCTCTTTTTACAGATCTTTTCTAAATGTTCTCTGGGTTTGACCACAGACACACATACAAGCCAGCTTATTTCAGTTTACAGACTTTCTTCTGAACACATGATTTTATTTGTCCTTAAAACACTTCACTGAAGAAGAGCAGCACAAAAAGCTAGGCTCACTCTTAAAACACAGAAAGGTTAGTACAGTTGTGCAAAGCCGTGTAATTTATTTCACTTACTGCAGTAAGACCATGTCTTCTCAAATGGGATGGCAGAAGCAGAGGGTTCTCAGCTATGCCTGTTCTGAAGACCCTCAGCTAACACTCAGGTAACCTGGGAACAGTACATATCTATGCCCCCACGGCTTTCAGACAGACACTTGCTGAGGATTATCTTTCCCCCCTCCCCAATTCCTATGCCCTAAATGAGAGTTTCGCCCTTATCTTCCTGCCAAATAGAGTCACGTATCTTGGAAGCTGCAGCCGTATTTTCCTACGTCTCTATTTTCTGAAGCAAGTTTTCTTCTCTCCAAAGATGATGATGTAATTCACCCAGAATAATGATCTTGAGAAGCTCATGTATATCCTGGTATACCAGTAACCTGATGAGGCAGAAAGGCTGCATCCCTCTAGTGTGTACATGCAGGTGCTACTGCATTTATGAAGATGCTAGGCCCTCCAATCTATAAGTGCAATAATACTTCAGGGACAGAAGCCAAAGGATGTCTGCCCTTATCATTTTCAAGAGACAACCACTGCTCAGCTGGAACTGCAAAACTCTGCATCCAACCAGTATGAGTGAGAAAGAACACCTGTTTGCAAGCAATAAAGACAATTTACTGTTTTGATGCCATATGTGGCTGCTTTTTAGATATCCTACCTGTTTGTGCCACCAAGTGGGTCCAGCCACTCCAAACTGCTCCAATCTTGTCATGTGAGAAAAAACGAGTCTCAATCTTCTTGGGCTCAACAAGAAAGATCTCTTTGCTCACTAGCTGCCCGTGTTTGTTGCTACCCCAGACATACAGGTGTCCTTCATCTACAATAGAAAGAGAAGTAAAATTTGTTGAAAGTGATATTACCATCAGATACAGGCTTTGTCTCAACTCAGTGATGCTGAGGAACAAACAATGTTTCATTCAATTTGTGTTTTCACTGTATGCTTTTTCCTACCACTCTTTACCACATAGGTGCACACTGTAACTAGGATATCAGAAATATTTGCAAGAGCCTTAACAAGACAGCTTGTTTTGAGGGCTACACTAACTCCCTGAAACAACCAGAGCTTTCAAGTCGAACTGCCTAGATCTTATTTCTACTGTGAGCCTCTCAAAGACAAC
The DNA here is from genome assembly GCA_034008185.1 of Gorsachius magnificus. NCBI lineage: Eukaryota > Metazoa > Chordata > Aves > Pelecaniformes > Ardeidae > Gorsachius > Gorsachius magnificus. The sequence goes on along the minus strand of CM067086.1, from coordinate 7,379,201 downwards.
AGAAAGATGTTTATACCAAAGGCCAAGCTTTATTAGAAAACTAACTACAGTAGTCAACTTCTCTGAGGAAAAAAAAAAAAAAAAAAAAATCAAAAGCATCTTGGGGACACTCACTGAGCAGTCCTCTCAGTCTGCTCTTTTCTTGCAGGCCAGCTTTTACCTCCACCCCAAAGCTTTGATTCAGTCCAGTAAATAACTTTCTGAATTGAAGCAAATAATTTAACTCCCCTCCAGTATCTGGGACTCTTCAAAGCCTGGCTGGCTGCTCCTGCTTTATGTTACAGTCTCCCAGCCTCCCTACAAGAGTTACAGGCTCCTGGTTCTGCTCATAACTCTCCTGGCCTTCTTCAGCTTGAGCAAATTCAGCAAATCCCCCAAAGCAGGGACAGTCAAATGCTCCTTGCCTCACCTGCTCAGTCACTTCCTAAATGAATGTGACACACAGCTATGAACATACAACTAAAGCAGGTACCACCCATCACAAGGCAAAATTAAAATATTATCATGCCTCAAAACAATGCTAGACAACTAGTGAGAGACTTCTGTAAGTAATTACTTGTCTTCCCCCACCACTTTTCTAGAATAAACATTTCTGCAAGTGCACACTGCAAAATTCCACCCACAGGGATAATTATATTTACAGAAACATCCACGTTGCTTCATATGTGAGTTGGAGTTGCTCACAGCCTAACGACCAATTGACAGTAACAAGATGACTGTTCAGATGAGTGCTTCTGCAGTGCAGGTATTACATATCATTAGTTCAATCTTTTCAGCACAAAATGATTCTGCCCAGGTTCTAGGCCTCTCTGTTAAAACATATAATTCACAAGAAACATTTAACAGAACATGAGCTGTGTCAGGCCTCCTGACGTGCTCTGCCACCCTGTACAAGCTGCAAGCATAAGAAATAAGTCTTGCACACATGAAGTACATGGTCATGGGCCCAGAAAGACTGGAAGCCATATCATTTGCAACGTGGAATTGTTCAGAGCACACATCCACAACACTGAAGGCTTCTGGAAGTCTCAGGTCAGCACTGAACTCTTCAGAAGCAGCATGACAGAAGTAAATCTTTCAGAGAAAAAAAATAAATAAAGCCAGTAGTTGTCAAGTTACACATTACTGACAGTCATCTGCAGAACTTCCCACATTCCTCAATAAAACAACACAACTGAAATGAAAAACAAATCAACCAATTGCTTCATGTGAATTCTCCACTAAAATTGATAAATTCCTTCCCACAGTAAAGTACATACACCTTCTGGAGAGAAAAAAAAGAAGTAACAGAAACAGCTTGTTTCAACAAAGAAAAACATTATGGCCATTCATGTTTCCACAGTTAACATGCACCACTCCTGTCACCTCCTTTTTTTCTCCCAGAAGGCGTGCTTCCTTTATCCCAGGAAATGCCATGTGCTCAACCCTCATCTCATTTCTCAAGTATGTTTTAACAAAAGCTTAGACACCAAGACTTAGCACCATATTCCCATCACTGGAGATTTCAGGGCCGCTTGGATACAGGTAGACTATGAACCTTTTTTTAAAGGAACCACCATTCATGTTTGCAACAACCCTGCCTGTGTCAAAAACCTGCCTGACTGCAGGTGTTTGGTATCCTACCAGCAGGTGGCTCATGAAACAGAGCCAAAGAAAACTGCATCACAGTATGAGAGATTCCTAGAAAAAAAAATCCCCATTTAAATACTACACCCTGAAGTAGTATCTTTACTATATTGTGTATCTTTAAAATACAAATTATTTTAAGTAATAACAAGTATCTTACAGAATGAAGGGCAGCAATAGCATCACATTAACAAAGTGCCAAAGATTTTAGTAATCTTGGTCCCCCTGCTGCCAAATAGACTGCTCTCTTAATTAAAAAGCAAAAGCATGACAGAATAATCTGTTCGCTCTCTAAATACAGAGTGCAAATTAGCTGTTTGCCCTTATAGTTCTTCTTCACTAATCACACATACTCTTTGCATCTCAGAATTCAATATAATTTACATCTTGTAACATCTCCCCATACAACTAAATCTCTGTAGATCTACATAGGCAAATATTCCAGTGCTCCATTAAATGATGACAGAGGTACCAGATGGCTGCATATTGCTAAGAACCTCCTCCTATAAGGTTTGGCAAAGACTTTTCTTCATAAGGTTCAATATATTCTCCACGCTTCAAAACTGCATGATTACAGCATGAAAAGCTATTCTGTTTCCCCTTCTCCCAGTCTGCCAAGAAAAAAAAAAACAACCAAACTTTATACTGGATACTTAATACCCCAGCATGGGAGCACTGCCTAAAGATTAAAGAACAAATGTCAGACATTATGGAAGTGCCTAAGCGATTAAAGCAACTTCCTACTGCTTTAAATAAGCCTTGTGCTCTTACAGTACCTCACACAGATCTACACACGGTTATATTAGAGCCACCCCAAGATAGCTCCAGACCATCTCACATCCCCGCACAACATAGTCCCATGCAAAGGCATTAGCCCACATAGCAGGATAGCCACAGCTATCTTTCTTTGGACAACCACCTAACATACCCTTTCTCCATGGACAAAGGGTTGCACTGGTTCCAGCACTCACCCATCCAGAGTTACCCAATGCAGCACCACCCTGCAGCTCCACAGACTTACCCAAACACATGCTTCCACAAATCTTTTCAGAGTTTCTAAGTAAAGAGCCCAGACCCTTACTTAGTCATAAGGGCTAAGTCACACCTGACCCCAAGAAAAAAACCACACAGAATTCAGAGAATTCAAAACATGAATCCAGCTTAAAAAAAAAAAAAAAGTTTCAACCAAAAACTCAAAAATTCTAACCAAAATTGACAAACATTTCCAAAGCACAAAAAATTTTATAGACTAAGACAAGGACTTTCACTTCTATACCGAAGGCCTACCTGTGAGTGACACCGAATGATAGGAGCCTGCAGCAACCCTCTTCACCTTTAGATCTTCCAGGCCTAGAGAAAAGATAGTCTCATAAAATCTGTACAGCAGATATCATTTCATGCATAGACATAAAACAGAGCTGTATCAAGTGTAACAGGATTATGATGATTTTCTTTAACAAAAGCCTCTGCTTTTGGGCCATAGACATTGCAAGACTCACTGTAATTTTCACACATGGATTATGACTTCGTATGCCCATTCTATCCTTCAGATACTCCACTACATGTTTGCAATACTAAGTGGCTTTATAATAAAAGGATGTTACATGTTACTGCAAATTATATTTCTGCTCTGTCCACCTTTACAAAGGAAACTGATTCCTGGATTACCTGTTACTTCACAGGGCTCCTTTGCTGTCAAGAACAGGGGGAGGGTTTTTCCTTGGTTTGCACGCTTTGCTCGAGATGCCATGCCAGTTCCCCACTGAAACACCAAACCGCTCTCTTTCCAGAGTAAACACACAAAAGAGATTAAAGCACATAAACCACCAACAAAATCACTTAACTCACTGATTAATTTTAAAGGTATATTCACTTCTTTTTCATCAATTCAAATTACACTTTAAAAGACCTTTATACCAAAAACATACTTCATAAACATACAGGTAATCCTGGTGAAGTCATCAAGCAACAAATAGTTGTAGTCTCATTTATATGATGGGATGTCATCCAGAGAGACCTGGACAGGCTGGAGAGGTAGGCCTGTGTGAACCTCATGAGGTTCAACAAGGCCAAGTGCAAGGTCCTGCACCTGGGTCGGGGTAACCCCCAGTATCAATCCAGGCTGGGGGAAGAAAGGATCGAGAGCAGCCCTGCCGAGAGGGACTTGGGGGTGCTGGTGGATGAAAAGCTGGACATGAGCCAGCAACGTGCGCTGGCAGCCCAGAAGGCCAACCGTACCCTGGGCTGCATCAAAAGCAGCGTGGCCAGCAGGTTGAGGGAGGTGATTCTGCCCCTCTACTCTGCTCTGGTGAGACCTCACCTAGAGTAGTGCATCCAGCTCTGGAGCCCTCAGCACAGGAAGGACATGGACCTGCTCAAGCAGGTCCAGAAAAGGGCCACAAAAATGATCCGAGGGCTGGAGCACCTCTCCTATAAGAACAGGCTGAGGGAGTTGGGGTTGTTCAGCCTGGAGAAGAGAAGGCTGCGGGGAGACCTGATTGCAGCCTTTCAATACCTAAAGGGGGCCTATGGGAAAGATGGGGAAAATCTTTTTAGTAGGGCCAGCTGTGACAGGACAAGGGGTAATGGTTTTAAACTAAAACAGGGTAGGTTTAGACTGGCTATAAGGAAGAAATTCTTTCCAATGAGGGTGGTGAAACACTGGCAGGAGTTGCCCAGAGAGGTGGTGGAGGCCCCATCCCTGGGAACATTCAAGGCCAGGTTGGACGGGGCTGTGAGCAACCTGATCTGGTTAGCAGCGTCCCTGCTCCCTGCAGGGGGGTTGGACTAGATGACCTCTAGGGGTCCCTTCCAACCCAAAACATTCTATGATTCTATGATATAGGTAAGAAAATTAAGAAGATACTAAGCAACCTGTCTCTGCTCTCTGAGGCCTCTATCAGGACATCATTGAGTAACAGAAGCTGTAGAAGCTGCAGCACCTCAGGAACGGACACAATTTATTTATTATTATAAGTTCATTTTACTTTATCTGCCCTTTCCTTATCTTCATGCTAATTTGTTTGTGCAGTCCAGCACACTGAGGGAGGGAAGTCACCTGCCTTCTCAGGACCCTTCAGAGACTTGCCCTAGCCCTGAATCAAGATGCCCACTGAGTGCAGAGCTCAGGAAAGCTTAATTCCCGGTATTCATACAAGCACCAGAGATCCCACTCTTATTCCAAGCATCTCTTTTGCATCTTCAGCTAGACTCCACTGCCTGGAACCCATACTAAAGTTTACGTAAAATTAAAGCAAAATAAAAGAGCATGTGTAGCTTGTTGTTCCTCAATTATAAAAAAAGTAAATAGAAGCTAAAAGAAATTTTATTTTCTTCCCCCCCTCACCCTCCAAGCCTTTAAAACTCCATTTCATTTGTTACTGAAATGATACAAGAATGATGACGTATTTACCTGTAGCAGCAAGGGCATGTCTCAGTCCTGCAGCAACATCCACCACCTTCTCTTTGAGAGACTACTCAAGTAAAAGAAAAACATATTTTAGTTGCTTTTTGCATTTAGTGTCTCTAAAAGCAAAATATGCCAAACACAGAAGTGGAACACTATGAAAATAGTTCTTGCAATTCCAGCCTGCATGTCACAATGTCTACCAAGATTCTGTATTACAAAAGAAGTAAGTTTCAGCCGATAAAAATTAGTGGGAACATCTTCCAAAAAAAAAAAAAAAAATAAAAATAATCAAGCAAAGGAACTGGATGTACAGCTTTGTGGCAATAAACAAAAAGCCACAGTCAATATCCTAATGTGAAAAAAAGGAACCTTCTTGGTGATACGGATATGTTATGTCTTAATTTTAACTCAGCGTTCCCCAAGAATTACACTAAAACCTCTGCAGAAAATACCAGTCAGAAGCAGTAATCAGTCCCATCAAGCTGCTCCGTCTTACCAAGTCCTCTGATCACAAACAATACAGTTGATAGTATCACCTACACAGTGAAGATCATGCAAAAGAAGAGTATACCAAGTCACACTTGCAGAAAATGAATTACTTCAGTTTGCAGAAGGTACATCAATTCTGGCACTTCTCCACTTCTGAGTACTCTGCAAATCTATTACTCTTTTCACAGATGCGACACTATTTAAAATAGATGGCAACAAGCCCAAGCATTCAACAGGATACAAACCAAAAGAGAAAATATTCCAGATAAATGAATGGTCCACATGGCCAGGGAGGACACAGATTCAGATTAACACTCTAAATACTACCATTTTCAAGGCACCATACTGGAATGATGCTCCCAGGAAATGTCAAGAATACAGAAACATCAGGTGAGTTAACCCCTATTCACTAGGAGTTACCTAGGGGATCAGCTGTCCTTCCTCTCCTACATTAGAAGAAGCAAAGGAGTATCTTCCATGAGCCACAAGGCTAAATTTCTTGGCTGAGAATCCTTTCTGCTCTGAAGTTATTGCTTTCATTAGACATGAGAGGTCAATGTGGATGGAAAAAAAGAGTTTCATTAGTGTTCTCCAAATAAGAAACTACAGTGTAAATTGGGGATTAATTAGAATTCCTGTAAGAAATTTATTTAAACTGTTAGGCTTATAGCCAACAACAGGAAAGCTTTTCTGATGTTACAGAAGTTTCAGTACCTACTACTTAAAACATTTGTAAAGCAATTAATTTGGAGCTACATCCTGAGCTCCCTACTCACAACTCAGCAGTGCCTCACCTACAAATATCGCCATAGACTCCCACATGACTTACAGGAACAACATGAGCTATGCTGTCAAAGTCCAGCATTCAGTATTTACAATTGAAGATACTCAACAACAGAGAAACTGTGATCTAACTTTCCATCCTATTTCCTTGGAAGTGGATATTGTTTGGTAAATACTGGAGGTTAGATAAAGAAGCAAGTCAATATACTTCTCAGTTCTTTTACATGCAAAAGTATAAATTATTTTATTTTAATCTCAAAAGTGATAAAATTAAAATTTATTCTCTCAGGTCTTTCTCACATTTCTATTATTTTGGAGGTGACAAAGCTTATTTTTATCTAACTGTTTTTACAGTCAAGAAATAATACTACAGTCTTCATTTGGGGGGAAGAAACTGACAGTTATAAATACATTTAAAAAAAACAACATGCACTTAAAAACCAGAACTGCTACACAAGAAGCACAGGAGCAATAGATCAAAAGAACTGGCACACTAACTTTGTTGAACTCCACCATGCAGTTTGTTTTTTTCAGGGGTGGATTATTGTTGGCTCATTTTGTTTTGCTTTGAGCTGTTAAGCAAAAGCCTCCAACAAAGTACAGTGAAGACACATATCCTTCATGTAGCAAAACATATCTAGTATCTTGCAAACCTGAGGCAAAACTTCAGCTGGAGTAAATCTGCAGAGTTTCACCACCTTTGGTATCACTTCACATCATTTGAGCACCAGACTCATTCTGCAGCTGTTATCAAAATGCAATATAAAACGTTATAATCCCTAACGAAAGACACAACCTTCTGTTAGAAGTGGGCAACTTCTTTGTACAACAAGAAAAGCAGCCTTAGCTTCTCATTTCTGGGTCAATGACCATCTTCGGTCCTTTACTTTGTAAGTTTACTGTAACAGATAGACTACAAAAAATAGACTCTGGCTTAAAGCCCACTGAGGTCGGACAACCTTTCTAAGTTGCTGGAAGCAACATAAAGCACAGAGCTCTGAAGCACAATTCCTTTTAAATCTTTACCTCGATCTTTTGCGGAATCAAGCACGGACTTGACATCTGTGGAGCTCCTAATTGTCCGAAAGAGTTAGACCCACAGGACAGAACTAGACCAGATCCTGCAAAATGAAGCCCAATCAGTAAATCTGTGAGCAAAAGCAAAGCACTGTAACATTCCAACAAGCAAAACGTCACAGCCAAGTAGCTCAGAAAAAGACCCAACATGTCCCATTCCAAAGGCCCTAAGGCCATAGGCTTCTGGTCTTACACATCTTGTTCAGTAAAGGTCTGAAGTTCAATGGGATACAAGGAACATGGAGGAAATTAGTTTGCAAAGCAAGTAGCTAAAACCCGTAGGTGCCTGTGCATCGCACAAGCAATAGCAATGTGCAACTTCCAGTGTATTCTCTACATCAACGTATTTTTCTCCAGCTCTTACAGAGACAGATTTACCTACTAATATGATTGTAAAATCCCAGCCACAGGCAACTTGTTTTACACAGAAGCCAGACAGGGCAGTGCACAAAGTAAAATGCAGTACATCCTGTGTGTGATTCAATCCCAACTGCCCGTCTTTATTACAGCCACATACAAAGAGTTCTCCTGCACCTGGAAGAAAAGATAAAACAAAATGAAAAAATCATGTTCCACTTCACAGACTAAAAAGACAAGCACGCGTGCCGTGAGATCTTGTGACAAATAGCGACAGTGATTACGTGTCATTTTAGGCACTGCAGTCAAGCAAAAAGAAAGAGAAACAGTTACTTCTGATGCATCAGAAATACCTCTGAATAAGCAGAGCTATGGAGAGCTGAGTTTGTCAAGGGAGACAATCCATACGGTACAACAGGCACCTCCCACTAAGATCTGTGATGAAGTTTGTCATCCCCTTTACAACTGCCTGTACCCCTTCTTTCCCATAATTAGCTACAGCATATAGCAGAACCTTTCAAAGACCAGTTGTTATCTTCTGCTCCTTACCTTAAAGCTTCCTAAGACTGAACAGCCTCCCACTTGACTCCTCTCTCATACCCCCCAATATCCTGTATACAGAAAAATTACCTGCTTTGTATGAAAAGCTGTTATGTGAAACAGGTTAAGAAACAGTCCTCACATAGCCATAAAGCAACCACAGCAGATACAAAAAAACAGGAATTTCCCCAATTCCCTCAAAATATTGAGTTAATTGGCATGGAAGAAACCTGTTTTGCAACTAAGAACTGGTACTTGCTCAGAAACAGAAGCCACAGATAGGTGGCAGCACCAAATCAGCAGGGAAACAGAGACACAAAAAAAAAACGTGTTTAGAAGACATACGCTCCTTGCAAGGGCAATGTTTTTACCAGTGATAACTGCAGAATGTCCCCCTCCTCCAGTAATGCTTTTAATGTCTTGACATTTGCAGGAAACATCTTTCAGCAACTGAGGTACCAGCGCATCCTCTTTATGACCAAGACCAAGTTGTCCATAGCTGTTTGCGCCCTTCAAATACACAAAGAAAAAAAACACATTTTTTTAAAAAGTTAACGAAAAGATACACATCTGCCTCTAAGAGCAAACAGGCTTATCAGGCACGTGTCACAGATTAACCTGCCAGTATTTGCTCCTGAAAATCCCGCGAAATGGCAATCTTCATTCTAACTGCCATCACACAGGACCCCCAGACCAGGCCTGTCCTAAATTTGCTGTCATTAAGGCTGCCCTTGCAATCCCAGTATTTTAAGAAACATACTGGAATATATCCTGGTAAGACTTTAACTGCAAGCTAGCAGTTACTAAGGAGGAAAGCTTCACTATCAGGATGATTACCACATGTTTAATTTTAATGCGAATGATTCCCACTCATCACTAAGATCTTATTCACGCCAATGCCTTCTGACAGCCCACCTCCAAAACAAGACCAGAAAGACATGCTACCTTATTCTGGAACCTAAACAATTGAAGCAGAAACACTTATCCCTCATTAACTAAATCTTTTAACTTAAAGTGTCAAAATTAAAATATACCAATTACAATTATTATAAATTTGTAAGTACAGAATTATAGCCACTAAACATAATCATAGAAAGCAACCACTGACAATGCGGTAAAATGTCAGGAAATTTCTCAGGCGATTTAAGCTCTGTTAAATGTCCAACAGCTTGAACGGCAACCTTCATTCACAAAGGTGGGATCAGGAACTTTCCTAGACCACACGCTGCAGTAACAGCAACACTCAACACCCACACTGCACCCAGCTGGTGATCCCCAGGGGGGACTTTCTCTACCTCACCTGTGCTCCCCTTGCCTATCTGCTCTCCCTTTACCACCCTGCAGCACCTAGTGTATCTTAAAAGGGCATATTTAGCAACAAACATTTTGTACCTACAGAAATAAGGGCATTTCAGTCAAAAGCATCTGGCTGCTCGCCTCAGCCCATAGTTAACAGGTGGATGAGATGTCGGGATTCCAGCTCAACAGGCAGACCAAGTTGTCTCACAGCCACTGCTACTGGCAGACAGTTTTAGAGCGCGTTACTACTTAACAGGCATAATTCTTTTTAGGCAGCTTGTCACAAGCTCTCATTTTAGCCTGTAACTTGCAATGAATTTACAAGTCTTCAAAAACAGGCAAGCAAAGTTGCAGAAAGAAAACAGGTGCCTGAGGAACTGCAAGCCACACACAAGTCTCTATCCGCACGCTTACGTGCCTACCTCCATTTACCCTTCCAAGGCTGGCAGGTTATCACCAAACGTGACTACTGCAGAGCAAAACGAGCTAAGGAGGAAAAGAGATACCCGTTTAATGGCTCTTAGACCGCCTTTGCTCATCAGGTAAAAATCACAGGTTCTGATGAATCACGGGGAAAAAAAAAAAAAAAAAAAAAAAAGTCTTGTTTCTTTCAAAGAGCTCAGGGTCTCACCCCAGGCCACGCACGTGAAGGGAACCGAGCCTCCAGCCGTCCCTCACGCCTCGGGCCCGGGCCGTGGCACAGCTCGGCCCCGGCAGGACAGCCCCGGGCGGGGAGAAGCCGCGGGGCGACAAGTCTTCAGCTGCCCGGCTTCCTCCCAAAGCAGCAAAGTGCCGATGAAGTGCGATGAGGGCGGCTCACCGCAACTTTACCACAGCATTATTTTTTTTTTCGGGGAGGGGGAACCTTGGGCCGTCCTTCCGCAGGGAAGCGAGGCGAGGGCCGGCGGCAGCGCACACGGCTCCGGCCCCCCGGAGCAGCCCAAGGGAGGGCGAGCAGCTGGGCTCCGCGTCCCGCCCGTCGCCCCCCCCGAGGGCCGCGCTGCTGCGCGGGCAGAGCCGCCCCCGCGCGGCCGCAGGGCAGGAGGAGGCCCCAGCTCCCCCCAGCCTCCCTCACCGCGCCGTGCCGAGCCGAGCCCCCCCTTCCCCGCCAAGAGCACCGGCTCCATGGGGCCGGCGGCCCCTCGTCCTTCCCGCCGCGCCGGGCCGGGGAGGAAGAGGCGGGGCGGGGGCGGGCTCCGGCGTCACCCCGAGCCGCCGCGTGCCGGGGGGTTCTGTGAGGAGCGCGGCCGCTGGGCGGCGGCCGGCAGCGCTTTTATGTCTTCGCCTGACGCGTTCCCCGTCAGGGGCGGGGGGCACCAGGTGACCCTCTCAAAGCCCTCGGGAGCCTCCGGGGGGCGGCGAGCAGCTGCCGTGCTGATGGCTGCCCCCCGGTGCCGCGGTTATCCCTACGCCGCCGGCAGGCGCCGGCTCTGGCTGCCGCTTGCACCAAAAACTCCCCAAAAGCCCAAGCGCCCGGTCCTGCCGGCGCTGACAGAGCCCCACGGATGGCGGGGAGAGCAGCCGCCCGCGCCAGGGCACGCGAAGCTCTTCCTCCCCACGCCCCTTTCAACAGAATCAAGCCTTTAAAATCGGTCCGATCGAGCCTTTCTGAAAAACGAGGGGCAAACGAGTCACTCCTCAAGTAAATACACACAGTTCCCAATGGAATTAAGTCTCATGCCTGGAAGATCTGAACCACAGTATCAAACACAACAAACCCGTAGTCAGACGCGAGTGCTGTGTGTTTATTGCGACAGTGCTGAAGTAAAGGGAGGTTTTGCTTCTAATAATTACCAACAAGTCATTTATTTCATTGACATTTAAAGCCTCCGCAAGGGTTTAAAATATTTAAATTATTACTTTTCTACATAGCCAGAAGGTTTGGATGCGTGAAGCCAAATATACGTGTTGTTAATGCATCTTCTCTGTATTACTTTTAGCAGTTTACTCAATTTTTTGCTAGACAAGTGCAAATAGAGATACAATTGCTGTTTTTCTAAAGTATTTGAAATTAGGTGCTAATTTAGCAAGTATGAGGTTTCCTACTTTAAATGTATACACAGTTCAAAGATTTGAAGTAACACAGATCTATGTCTATTTCAACAACATAATAATCCCAACATTTTAAAAATGCAGCTGAACATTAACTTATCACAGAAGCAGACAAAACAGATCCTCCCTTGCTTATAATAAGAAACCACTTGTAAGAAGGTTTCTTCTTTAGAAAGACAAAAGTCCTAAAATCTATTTTAAAGTGTAATGTAAGCCATAAATGTTGTAGACCCTATTTCTAGGTCTTAAATGTTCTTTAACAAAAAATAGTTATGGTAGGTCAATAGTCACAGAAAAAATTATCTAGATTTGATTTAAACAGTGAATATATTTGGAAAGATTGGGCCAGCGATTGCTTATGGAGCAGATGTGGCCTACTAGAAAGCATACGAAGCTCAAACTGATTTTCAAGCAGAGAGTCATGGAAGTCTTTTCAAGTCCTCAAAATCCTGGACTGGCATCTCCAGTGTATTTAAGATTTCAGTCCCCTTCTCCAGCAACCTTCACAGCTGCAAATTCTCGATTTCCTGATATGTTCTACCTATGAAGAACCAGTGCCCAGCGTGCTATTATATACACCCTGCACAACACGGATCTGCCATTCAAATGCATCCTATCCTGTACATACGTCCTCTTCATTGGCGGGGCCGGCAGAAACCGCAGCCAGCACAGCTTTGTACAGCTATGCAGGATGCTTGCAACTATGGAGCCCTGAAAACCGGGATGTTTGCTGCTATGCGATAGAGACAATTCAGCAGGACACTGCTTCCCACCACTTGTAAAGTGCTCTTTGGAATCAGATGTACATTATGCTACAAGGTAGTTTGTTGTCTTCGTAGCCACAGAATTCCTATTAATGCTTGGGCCTTTCAGTTATCATTGGCTTGATAGGGAATTAAGGTGTTCAGGCCTAGTAAGGAAGAAGAAAAACGTATCTTTGTGCAGGTCAGTAGTGACCAAGCAATTAACAGGATACTTAGAAAAGCCAGACTAGACTATAAACTTTGGCTGTTATTTTAAACAGTGGTGTTATTTTAGAACTGATGAAACTATTTTGAATACTAAATTGTAATTTGGAAATGGTTTGGGGCTTTGTGCTAAGTCAGTTCCTGATGGCTTTCTACATTTTTTGCTAAATTAATTCAATCAGGAAAAAGGCAAATGGTATTCCCGTAAGGAAAGGTCTTCCCTCAAGTGCAGTATCAAGGACAGCAACAAAAATCCTGACTCTCTGAGCTGACAGAACTCTCCTAAAATAAACAGAATTAGGATTTCCTGCTACAGCTCTGTATCTCTGCCTTACACTAGAAGCATACTAAACAGCACCATTTGAAATTTTCAGGGGGCAAGAACGATCCCTTTGAAAGTAAGATTTGACCCCTCGATTTTATCACGATGAACCTCCAGCTATTTGTGTCCTGATGTCTGCATTGTAATCATTCAAGTTTTAAACTTAGTAGCACAGACTTAGAAGCACTGATCGCTATAGCTTCTACGCTATGAAGTCTGCAATGCTATCAAATGAGCAGCATAGACTACTAGAGTCAGAAAAAGATGTTTCCCTGTGGTGAATTATTCCATTATTGCCTCATAAGCCACCTTCTGCAGCACCTGATCCCAGCCCTGATCCACAGACCACACTTCTGCTCCAGTCTAGCAATTTCTCTACTCTCCCACCAGCTTCTCAAAGGCAACTCCAAGCCTTTTTTATTCAAGGGAGGAATACATTCTTTAAGGGGCTTTACAACACGATAAAATTATTATCTTTATGGGCTATTCACTCTTCCATTTGTAAAGGAGAGAGTTTTGCATACAACACATTACATGCCTAGAAAGAAATCAGTAGGGAAAAGAGAAGAGTGGCTGAGTGCACCACACTGCTGACTCTTAAACTTCCAGCTGCTTGCCCATCTTGCTGAGGGCATCGCTGACAATGTCCAGCTCGTGACGTAGCTCATTCACCACACTGGCAATGCTCTTCATGTCTTTCAGGATCTGCACACTTTGAGTATATGGATTGTACTTCACGCCAAATGGGCGCTTGATGGTTTTTGCAAACTCTCTATTCAAAGTAAAAAAAGAGGGAATCATAAACAAAACACAAATGCATCCGCTGCATGCGGTCAGTATCAATAACCACTTTTCTAAACTACATACTTTCTTAAAAATAGTTTTAATCGTTACGTAGTTCATCATCTTTCCCACCCAGTACATGGAAGACCAAGCAAATGCTGATCTCGGCTTTCCAACCCCATGAAAAATAATTATAAAACTATGATAAGAATGAAAGGGTTTGGTGCTGCTACTGAGAGATGCATGAAATCAAACCTGCTTTTATAAAACAGGGAAAAAAAAAAAATCTGTACCTCATCTTTTCCTTTGCTTCTTCAAAACTTTCAGAAACGAAGTAAACCTCCTGGAAAGTTGTAATGAGGCATTCTTGCTTGCAGGTGACCTTTGGATCAAAAGGCTTGACTTTGGCACTGCCAGAGAGCGAGTGCTGGTAACGTAACGTGTTATGTGTCAGGGGAACATCACCACCCAAATAATCCACAAGGAAGATGACATGAGGTAGGGTGAATAAAAAGAGATTAAGTGAGACCATATTTAATGCATTGCTGCTTAAAATTTTTTAACAGCGATTAAAGCTTAACAAATGGCATAACTTTGAACAGTCATATTCTGCCAATCTGGTTCAAAAAAGGGATTCCTCAGACACAAGGCTTGTGTAAACAAGAGCAGTATTTTCAGAATCTGGTTAAACCAGCAGAGCTTTGTTCTGAAAACAGTTACTTGGACCTAACGTTAAGAAATACCAGTGATCTAATGTTCTCTGCAAAAGACACGGGAGCTGCTCAGCATATATCCAAAAGCAGACTTTCCAGTGATTATTGCCACCGTGAATTTGCTTAACTCTAGCAGGTATCTAAGAGTTTTCCAAACAAGGATTTTTAGAATTATATTTCATAAAAAAACAGGGCAAAACAGTGATAATAATAATCAGGTACAAAGAAAAGACATAAATAAGCAGCAGATATTCTTACCTTGAGCTCACTAATTGAGGAGAGCAAGCCAGCCCCATAAACTCGTAGCTGTCCCTCTTGCTTGCACAAGCCAAACTCTACAGTGAAGAAGTAGCACTGAAACAGAGAAGGGAGTAAAATAATTCAGGCTTCAGCAAAAATGCTGTCATGAACTAGATGGGGGGCATTTCTATTTGTAGGTAGTGTCAAATGGTTGCAAATATCAGACGGTTATCTTTCTCAGATATTTAAAAAGGAAGCCAGAATGGAAGGGTGAAGAACCACAGGATTACATGTTTCTCATAAGAAAGATGGATATTATAGATCACCCAAATAGGCTATAAAAGCTGTTAATATCAACAGGAACATGGAGACATAAAACTGTTTTGAGAAATATTGTCATGACATGGCAGCTTGAGCTTGAGCTGGATAGAGAGGATCTCTGTAAGCAAGTTTGTTCCTTACTTGCTCAGTGGCCTGTAAAACTAAAGATGCTTAGTTTGCAGGATTTCAGGACTTGCAGGTATATGGTGGCTTAATTCTGCTCCCACTGAAGGTAGTAGAAATTTTACCACTAGCTACACCAGGTGGGGAAAAAAATTAACAGTATCAGCAAACCAGTTCTTTCATAATTTGCATAAGTTATTTTTCATCTTAATTTAATTTTCATCTTAAAATATTTTTGCCAAAGCATCCAGAAACTGATATACAGGAAGTAAGATTAATTTATATTATTTTAATTTCTTGGCTGAAAAGTATCTAATGCTAATGCTCACCACATTCAAGGAAAACAACATATCATTTCAATTAATTCTACACATTAAAGATATAGATTACTTTTAAAGTCATTGAATCACATTCCCAGAAGTAAAAAGATTCTGTCTGGAAGAAACAAACCATAGAACTTCAACCTGGAAGAAGTGATCTACTAGCAGAAGTTGCACCCTTACTTGACAGCCAAGTGAAGAAAAATACCAATCATATCAACCTTAAAAGGTATTTTTTTCCTAGCATGGAAAATTGTTATATGCTCTAAAAGCCAAGAACCAGTGAAACACATAGGTCTAGCAGCTGGTATGGCTAATGTTGATATAAAACTCCAAATTTATTCAATGGAGTGGAATCAGCCTAGTAAAGCACAAAGCTTTCAATGGGATCACCAGGCACAGAAACACTCACTGTTGCCAGTTTTTGGACAGCCTCATCTGATGCCCCAAGTGATGCAAGACCAATTTCCTGGGAGAACTGAGCAAAACTGGGTTCAGCCAAAAGAGGGACGTGGCCTAGGAGCTCATGGCAGGTATCACTGGAAAAAAAAAAAAAAAAAAAAAAAAAAAGAAATCTCATTATCTGTCTTTGTGGTAAAGTGCTGAAAAAGCAGCGCCATTGAACAGATACAATGTCTTGTGTTAAACTCTGCAATACCCAAAAGACAGAAAAGTGTTAATCATGTTTAGCTGAAAACAACTGAGCAGGTCATACCAGCTCTACATAAGTAAACTCAGATTTTCAAATGAAGCTGTCTAAAATTAAGATCTGAGCTGCACATTTATGTGGCAATTGAATATTAAACTAACTCTGTGCACAATTACATCAGTAAGAGCTCCGCAATAACATGCTTACTTCTGAAAATCCTGTACTTATGAAGGTGGCACTTGAGCATGCTAAAACTGCATTACAGTCAGCATGAAGGCTGAGTCTTCAGCACCTTAAAAAAAAAAGTTTTCTTGATGGTGTTCTTGAAAAGCTTTTAAGTAGCTTGGCTCTGGGCACTGAGATTCAAAACTCTCAAATTCTACCCCAAGATTAAATGACTCACGGCTCTGGTGTATAGAGAGGGTCCGAGCTGTGTCTAACATACTGAGTGCAATGAAAAACTCTGAATGCTAATCCTGCCAAGAAGTCTCTGGGCGATAGGTATCCAGCAACAGGGCGAATGGTGAAACCTGTGCGCTCTGAAAGGGAACAGAGAAATTGCACATTAGTTTAGTGTAGAATTCCACAATGCTGTCACCTTTCCTGCTACAACTGGGGTAAAAGCCACAGCACTACCATGGCTCAAAAGCACGTGGAAAAATTAGGCATGATTAGAAAAATTTGGGCTAAGCTTGAGAAAGACCAATATTTAGTAAAAATGTCACTACCTCTGTATAGGTGGATTTCCTACCATTTCATGCCTAGAGCCAACACAATACAGCTAGGCATCTCTTTAGCCAACCTTAACAGTCTCTTCAGAGGGAGCAGTGCCCCTCAAATGTCACTGTTTGTATGTATTTGAGACACAATACACTAAAACCCTGATGGCCAAAAGGCCTCTTAACGGACCAGAATGAATACAAGCAAAAGTGACCAGGGATGTTTTTTCATGCCCATATAATAGCAGTGTGACTTGCAATGGACCTTAGTTCCTTTTCATGTAAGAAAATTAGTACATTACCTTTCAGGAAGTGGGACACATCTTCCAGCTGGGGGATATTGTCTTCCCTGTACCCACAATATTTGGTGAGCAAGGGTAAGTTTTTAAGGTACTCTCTGCAGGCATGAGTTGGGTAAAGCTTGTTAAGCTCTCGGTACACAGTCCCCCAAGTCTTGATCTCCTCCTCAGTAAATTCAATCTTGGGAATTGGGTCACCACTACAAGGGGAAGAGGAAGAAAGGACATTCCCTGGTAAATGGCTAATAACAGATGACTCATTTACTTACCATTATTATTTAACATTTATATGGGTGTGACACCTATCAGGGTTAAGACCCCATTGCATTAGGCACTGTCAAATACACAGCAAGATCTGGTCTGTGCCCTGGAGAGCTTTTAGTCGAAGGGCTTGCTCTCTTTTCCACCTCAATCAGCTAACAGGAATCTTTGCATCGACCTCACTGGAACCTGGATGCTCTGGTCCTGTGAACAGTTTCTTAGGCGATTAATGCCAAGAGTAACATTTAAAATACCTGCAAAACCTTTACAGCTTCAGGAGCTCAGAACACATCCTTTTCCCTGTAGGACTTCCCTCTCCATAATTACTTTCCATTACCTTTTTGATTTGTTTTAGAAAAAGAGAATTCCCTAAATTAGTAACACAATGCATAGAAGCAGCTAGATATACACATCAGGTAAAAATCATGCTTCTATGCAGAGACAAGCATCTGTCTGAACATAATTAATTGTAATTAAAGTGGATTATAGCAAGGGTGTGACCTAAAGCCCACTGAAGGCAATGGGAGTGTTACACTGAGCTTCCACTGCCAGCCAGGTAACCAGCAAGGCATCTGCCCAAGGGAATCTCTGTTAACAACATATTAACAGTAACAGGCTCTGTGCTGTGGTAACCAGTTGCATTAATACACAATGCAACAGAGCTCGAGATACCCACCATTTCTAGGTCATTTCCAACTGAGGAACTTGGCATCTAAATTCAAGCAGGCCACAGCAACATGGAAATAATTTTTAGAATTTACAACACTCAGCTATGACACTCTTACTGCTTTAAAAGCTCCCTCCCCCAAGCAGCATCTCTAAAGACAGAAGCACTTCAAGTTTTTCACAGAAAACTTCTTATCTACACATCACATGCACTAGTTTGAACCAGGAAAGAAAACTCAACTATTAACATTTGCCCAGAGAGTTTACACTCAGTGGTCAATGGGCTATATATTGGGGTTTGGGCAATATTTGGGCAGACACCAATCCGCCCTGGTCAAGTCAGTACATCCTGGCAGCGGCAGCTGTGTAACAGGCATTGTCCACCCTCTTCCTTTGTTGCACCCATTTCCAGAGAAGCGGGGAGGGACTGAGAGTCCAAATGCACCACACTGCAGGAAGCCCACGCTGGCATCGCTGCCCATCTGAGGATCAGCGCTGCCACAGGTGCCGTAATGGCCGAGCAACAAGGAGCTAATCCTCAGACCGATCAGAGGCCTGGGGAGCTGCAAGATGGCCTAGATCTACCTTTTAATCCTGTCTTACATCTCCTTTCGGTTTACCCACCACCCCCAGCTCCGATTCCTGAGCAAAGCACGTCTCAGCGAGATCAGAGCCCAGGGAACGTGATCTCCTGCCAGTCCACTCTGCTATTCTTTCAAAGCACACAGAAGGCTTATTCTGGAAGAAGTAGAGCTTACTGTTTGTAGTTCATAGCCAGGTCTGCAAAATACTTCCGCCTCTTGCGATAGACATTGTCTTTGAAACCCTGGGGGAGGGGGAAGGGGAAAAACAAAGTTAAATGATTTTCCAAACTGTAGTAAATAAATTAATTTAAAACAAGACACTTGAAATTTATTCAATTGGGAAATATAAAAGTATGCTGTCTAGAATGGGAGAACAGGGCAGGAAGCTCATAGCTGTAGTCTGAAATGTTTAATAACTGTGAACTAAGCAAATACTCCAAAGTAAGGATCAGCAGTTTTATGCATGTCACTATATATTCAGTAGACAAGGATTTATTTTAGTCATATCAGTATTTATACAAACTTTGTTACTTGCTTGATTATTCTAAATTACAGGACAAATTGCCCATTTGCACTGTCCAAATACCAATTTGTTCCATTTATATTAGGGAAGAAAGAAAGAGGAGGAACCAAGCCTGCCTCACAACAGGTTTGTTTTTTGTTTTTGTTTTTTGGGGGTTTTTTTGGTTTTTTTTAATTTGTATGCAATGACTCAGGGCCCAGACCTGGAGTCCTCGCACGAGCAAGCCTTGCAGAAAGGCACAGGAGCTGAATTCAGTGACAGCCTTGGCTGAACTAGGAAAAAGGTATGAAACTTCCAAGAGAAGGTGCTCAGACCCAGAGAGGCCCCACATTGAGAGGAAGAAGAAAGAGGAGGAAAAGCTGCTTTTTTTTTTTTTTTTTTTTTTAAAGGAAGCTCTACAAAGTACATTTTCACTAAGGATTGAGCTGGGGGGAAAAGATACTTACGGGATGGTCAGCATCCAAATCGGACCCATACATCAGCACTCGGTTTGCACACTTATCCAAATCTGAGATCTTCTTTGGAAACCAGGGAACATTCTCCATGTCTAAGGAACGCATGGAATCCACAAAGTTATTAATAACGCAAGCGTGCTGAGGGAGGAAACGCTACTTTCAAGTATGGCTATGGTGGTTACAAGCGAAATCTATAAATTAAAGGGGTCATGAATAAGACAAGAACTGCCTATCTGGCACCAGCCTACAGCTCACACTTCCTCCTCTGTCACTGCCACAGTCTGCCTACAGAGCACAGCCAGCTCCGAAGTGTCCAGGGGAGGAAACAGTTAATACGGGTTTTTTGCAGCCCGTAACTGTTATTACTGTTAATGTTAGAGTAGTATCTAGAGGCTGCCACTGAGACAAGGCCTCCTTGTGCATGCTGCTGTGAATCTTCTTGGGTACAAAGGGTGCAAAGGAGTGATTTGCCTGTGGTCCCTAGGCAGAGTGGGACCAGGTTTGAGTCCTCCCATCCTGCTTTACTGACCATGGGAAATAAACGTTGCCCTGTGGTTAAGCGCCTGAGAAGCATCCAGCTTTGCTGAGGGGTTTGTGGGGAAGAAGAACAGAAGGAGGCAATTTCAGCCCTGCAGCCTTAGTTTGGCTACTACCGTTCTGGGGGGTTTTTTTTAAGCCCAAGAGAGTTTATAACTGAGCTCTTGGCAGAGTGGTTAATACACTGTTTTTCTGTCCCATTGCTCTTTAGTTTTCTTAAAAAGGACAGGGGAAGTGTTTAGGTTGAAATTCCCCTTACTAGAGTAAGCTGTTTTTATCCAAGAGACACCAGATCTCACCCTGCTCGGGTGCAGGGACTCCCATTCACACCAGTTGTGCTGTGTGGAGAAAGGACGAGAGCACAAATGACAGACATAATTTGCACCGGCCTGAAACAGCACGTATTCCTAGGTGACACCAGCCAACGCAGCCCTGCTCATATCAACCAAGCTACACTCATTCACAACACAGAAGCATAAACCTGGTAGCTACTGATTGAAAACACTACACAAATGCAGATGCAGACACCAAAAAACAAGACCAGAACAACACATTGAGAAGTGCATTTTCATCAGAACTGCCTTTTGTTCTTACCATCTTCCTGGACGTTGAAATGCTCTGTCGGGTTCATAGAGACAACGTTGACATGGGATTTCAAGAGCTGGAAGATCTCATTCAGTTGTTCCCTGTTACTGTCACAGTCCACAAAGATCTCAAACTCAGAATTTCGTCTCTTGGACTTCCGTGACTCAATGTGTACCAGATTTACATGCTTCTCCTGTTTTGTAAGTAGTAATGTTTTCAAACAGGTTGAAGAAAAACTAAAATTTGTTTTTCAAACAAATACTCACCACCTTTGTGAAGCTATTTTGATCTCTTGATAGAAGTTTGCTTATTGGAGGGGAGGGGGGGATGGTTTGATTTTAAAAGGCCTCCCATTCAGAAGAAAATGAAAGAGAGCCTGCGTTCTTTCAATTTCATTTACAGTCAGGAAGCACAGAAAGACAGTCAGGAGGCTTAAATTCATAGACCTTTTTCTTTCATCCCTCCCATAGGAAGCTGATTAGCAACTGGGTCTGGGGAAATTCACTAAAATGCCCATCAAGTCACCATATAATTATCTCGCAAGCAAGCAAGGGATTTAAAAGCAGTAGGTTTCAGGGCATAAATTAAACTTCTCTTTTATTTGAAAAATTATTTAATCTTATATCGGGAACACAGAGAAAAACCCAAGCTAAGACATGCAGGGCCAGATGACAGAGCACAGTGGCACTGCGCATATTCCTTGTGCAATACCTACCCAGCAATCGAAGGAGTGCAGTTGTGCAATCGCAGTTCCTTGTCACCCTCAGTCCGGGTAGGCAGGGTGACAAGGGCACAGGACTCAACCCAGTGCAGGTCAGCACCCCAAGTGTCTACCTGCCATCGGCGAGAGCTTCAGACCCACCTCTTGTATGCAGCAGAAACCATGAGTGCCAACCCTCTTTTCATAAGAGGAAAAGACGAAACTCTCTCAGTCTTTAGTAGGTGCAGATGATACATTTTGTGAAGATTTTTAGCCAGACAGTGTCTAATTTCTGAGGCATAAACTTGCCTTCATGGGTAACTTTGGGTGCAAAGTGGGAGCCAGGTTAGGAATCACATCCTTAATAAATGGATGTAATTAATTCTAGCGTGTTCCAAAACTATCCTTACAATTTAAAAATACAAAGCTGCTGGAGCAATGTGATTATTACATACCTGAAAGAGTTTTAATGCTTTTACAAGTCCTCCGACTTCATTCTTCAAGGAAAAAATGATGGCTGTTCTTCCTCTTTCAGACGCATGGTCTTCATTCTCTTTGTTATCCTCAATCATCATGTAATTTGACTTATTTAACTAAATGCAAACAAAGAAAAAGATTTTTTTTTAATGGCTAGTAGTCAAAAAAGCGTAAAGTTTTACATTTCAGTTTGTCTTGGGGTAATATTGTACTTTGACTGATCAACCACAAAAGAAAACATGCCAATTAAATCATTACACAATAACAGGCATAAAGTCAAGCACATGTAGCATCTGTGAGAGCTGAGGATGAAATGCTGAGATTTCTTTTTTTCACTTGAATGATTTTATAGACATCTTTAGCCATTCTCTAGGATGCAGAAAATGTTTTCAAAGTATGGTTTATAACTAGTATTGGTATTTTTTTTTTTGGAGGGGGGGGAAGGATCTATAACATGTCAGAAGAAACAGTAAGTGGACCAAAATCCTTTTAGCAAATACGGGAATAATCCAAAACCTGCTGGATATAGGTGGGAAAAGATGGATCAGGATTTAGTAGATCAGAACTGAAAAATCATTGCCTTTCTCCCACTACATAACCATAAAGCACCAAGTTTACAGAGAAAGGAGACAAAACCTAAGGAGTTAAAACGTTGTGCTGACCAGAATCTGTTGACTATAGAGATGGCCCCACTCTGATCAACCACAACCAAGCTATTCCGTCTGTTGGGTCCCCTGGTTCACATGCCAAACCCTTACCATAATCACCTAAATCACACGCTAAAAATTTTCAGACAACCAACGCTGTAGGACCATGTGGTTTTGTACACTACTAGTGATCACACTCCTGACTGTGTTGAAATCCATGGATATCGCAGACCATATTCTTAGCCACATGTAGCCAGGCCATAAAGAGAGATAATACAGAAACAATTAAGAATGCAGAAAATGCAAAGTAAAGAAAAAATACACAGCTTAGAAGCAGAGGCTGTCTCTCGCATGTCTTCAAACCTTGCAAAACGAAACGAGAAAGGTGAGGTTTCTGAAGGAGCCAGTGAGAAAGAGGAGAAGAACAATGAAGGCATGTTATTGCTATTTGGGATTATTTTTTGATTTGACAAGAGTTTTTAAAGATACGACTACGTGGTAACAACTCATCGGGAATGGAAAGAGCAAAAATAAAAATGCAGCAGTTCCACCAATTCCCTTCTACAGTCTCTCCAGCTGTAACCCGTTTAAAACGGATAATATTGTACAGCTAAGGATTTCTATCTATAAGAGATAAGTTTACAGATAAAAACCAAATTTTACCTATATTTTATTAAACGTTCCCTTTTATCTTTCAGATTAAGATTATCTGCCTGACAAAATAATGAAGTAATTAGTTAATTTTAAATTGAGTGGTTTACAATAAGGCAGGTATTTAATGCTGCTTTAAGAGAGGTTTCAAGCAGGTTACCAGCTGTGAGTGCTTTAGGATGCAGAGTTGGTATCCTGTGGAAGGCATCTTGCTCCAAGCCCACTGATGCTCATGGAAATATAATCACTGGATTTCTGACTTGGCCCCCATTTCTTAACAAGTTGTCACTATATGATGGGCCTGGACGACAGCGCCAGTCCATCACACTGTTTCTGATCCAGCAAAGCCACTGATCTCCATCAGCTTGAGTCCAAACATCAAATTATCTGCTGAAAGTGGGTGATGGGGCCCAATCCAGATTCTGCTGAGCAGCCTGCAGGTTTCACAGCTCACTTCAACAAGTGTCAGCAGGATCACAAGAGCCAGGAAAAGGCACTGAGCAGGGGTACTCCACGCAGAGAAGAAAAGACTAATAACCTCACAATTACATATAGGTTATTGGCTGTTTTCTCAAGCGCAGAGATAGCCATTTGCATGAGCCATCCTACTCGGGTGATACTGCTGTAGAAGAAGCTGGATGCAAAGAAGTCTCCGTTACAAATAGATGGTAGTCTTTGAAGGCAAAAACTGTTGGGCTGTTTTATATACATGGCTCATTCACAGCATATTGGCTTGATTCCAGTTCAGGATCATTGACTTAAGACAAGATCAGCTTATGAGATTTGGCATAGTTGCATGCAATATTATAAGGTGCACAGCTAGGACAAACTACGTGCATTGAAGACTGATGTTCTTATTTCATATTTTGCTAGTTCAACTAACATTGTGTTTAAGATCAAATGACAACATTTGTAAAGTAGTATGTTTAAGAGACCAACAAAGAAAATAACAACAAAATGCAGTGTGTTTTTACATTAAGTTCTAAAAATTACCTCTAACTTATGAATTTGAAAAAAGTTGCAGAAGAGAAATTCGGATGCCTACAATGCTGAACACACACCACTTAACCCTAAACCAGCATTAATCTTTGGCTTTCAATTAAAAAATGGACTGAAAACATGTCTGCATTAATGCAGTGACCATTTTGATACAAGACACAAGAGAAAATGGTAATGCAAAAATAATTCCTCCTCCAACAGCTGCACTTTGATTTTATTTGTATCAGTTAACTCGGCTCTAGTAAACTGACACTCTTCCTTTGCATGGTAACACATTTGAGCTGGGGGGGGGGCGGGCAGGAATTAGTACTGCGGTGATGCTTATCATTAATGATGCAAATCATTAACTCATTTCCCATCAACCTGACTCAAGTCTTAATGAAAATGCACAAACACAGGGATACTCTAAAGCTGTTATTTAGACAGGTATCTAGGTGTCTTCTGGTTAAAGATGGCTCCTTCTGGAGCCCATAGCAATTACCTTCCCTTTCTCCCCTTCCTGAAGAATATCCTCTATGAGATAGATATTTGAGGGTGTATATTTTGTGCTTTAATTCTTTATATTAATGGATAGCCAAGTTTTAAAATTGTCCAAACATACTCATCTATAGGAAATTACATTTTAGAGCCATAAACAGAAAACAAAAAAAATCTTTTAAAAAATGTATTTGATACAGATTGCCATTAATTGTGCTTGATAAAAAGTCTCAACAGGCGTTTTACACCCTCCCCCATCTTTAAGTAGCTGCTTACTTTTTCCCTGTTCTTTTCACATACTTTGTAGTAGGGAAGGATGAAGACTCAATCTTATGAGTGACCACGACTAGACGTCCTATTACAGGGAAATTTTTCAGCCACACCAAAGGTCTTACTTAGATTTAGTTCTCAGACACCAAACCAAAAGTTGTGCTGAACAGTTTATCTGGCTTCCAAAGATCCGAGAGACAAGGCAAAACAATCTTTTGTGAAACTTTACTCCGTTGCAGTCAGCGTTCTTGTTTTTGCCAGGCATTTTACTGACGTTTTAAACGGTACAGTATCAAGAACTGTGGCCAACATGTAAGTGCATCTTCTCTGATGTACGAAGCATATACCCACTCTAACATGAAATAATCCAGTAACGGATTACTCTGGGCTATATCACAACCTCTATCTTCTAAGCAGCGATGCACCAGAAGTTACTTTTGCTCTACCGTAATTTCATCTGCTCGTATTTGAGCGTTACCACGTCCGTGTGTGTCTCCCCCCGCTTCTGTCCAGAAACAGCAGCACGGATCAGCCCCATCCCGATCCCAGCGGCACTGAGCTCGCACCGCTGCCAGAGGAGCATCTCCGGACGGCTATAGCCCTCCCCAGGTAACCGCGGCCAGCAAGCTCCCCTCTCACCCCGCCACCCACCCAAAACCGCCGCTCAGAGCCGTAACTTCAGAGAAGGAACATTTTTTCCCCCAAGCCGGGACAACCCTCCCCGCCCCCGGGCCGGTCAGCCCGGCACCCCCTCACCTGGCCGGCGGCCTCCCGCTCCAGCGAGCCGGCGCGGCGGGGCGCGGGCTGCATGGCCCCGGCGGCCCCGCGCCCGACCCGACGGGCTGGGCTGGGCTGGGCCGGGCTGGGCTGGGCTAGGCCGGGCCGGGCGGCTCGGCAGCACCCGGCGGCCGCTTTATGCAGGGGGCGAGGGCCGCCCCGCATCGCCCTCCGCGGGGGGCGGAGGCGGCGAGGGAGGGGAAAGCACCGCCCGCCCCAGCGGAGGAAGGGGCTCGTTAACCCCCGCAGTCACACCCGCTGGAAGCTGTTTACTCAAAGGCTTTTTGCGGAGCTGGGGGTGCTCAGAAGCAGCCTCCAACCATCCACCAGCTCCGCACCCCAAAAAAAACCTGTACAAGAAGAGGTGCTTTCCCTTACCAGTTAGACCTCCTTGGGCACCTGTCAAAGGAAGACTGGGGGGATGAGGGGGGGGGATGTCAGAGAGGACTGACTTTTGTGGGTGTTGCAGCTAACATGAATTTGCACCCTGTGGGCTGAGGAAAGCGAGCATTCGGCTGGAGGAGGCCTGTCTGCCCACCACCATGTCCTCACAGCCAACACGTGTCCACTCATCGCAAATTAACATATAGACACTACCTGGGGGAAAAGGCAGGCAAACTCCATAATAAATGACAGGTTGCGAGGGCTGGGGCTGAGTCCGCAGCTGAGGGTAAATCAGCAGAGTCACCTGCAAGGCCATGCTTTAGCTACGGGGAATCGATGGCCCAGGTGAGGAGCTCAGAGCTCTGCGAAGCTGCTGCAAAAGTGTGGAGTGCGGGTTGTAGTCCTGGAGAGAAACAGAGCAGGCAGAGGTATCAAGTTCTTCACTAAAAATAACAGTGCGTTGTCACTGTGAAAATAAACTGCAGCGTGTTCCTTCTTTTCTAAAAAAACTCCTGCACATATAGGAAGAATAACTACATTTCAGTTAGCAGGGAAGTATGTATTTTCATATCGTATATATAGTGCCAGTTATTTTCCATATAGATCTAGAGGTATGTTTATATTTTGAAAACTATCATCGTTTTTAGACTCCAGTAAGCCCCGTCCTCACTGTCTCCTCTCAGGTCAGACTTGGCAACAGCATTAAGATAAGGGCATTTATGGTACACAGCAAGAGAAGCCAAAACATTCCCCAGGAACATAATCCCTTGGAGGCTTTATGGGTCTGGGGGAGGAGAGAGTGATTGGTTTGTGCTGGGCATGGGGCTGTCCAAAAACAGAGACTCTGGTCTTTTGTTACGTTCCTTACAAACCTACCTTTCAAAGAGATGCTTAAAGATCAGCATCAGCAATGACCAGTTTTACCCTAACTTACTCTCAAGTATCTGAAAAATCTCCAGTATTTTTCTCTTCAGTGCCTAAAATATTGAAACCTTGATTCCAGTTAGACCTCTTAGACACTGGTGTAACGCAAACGATAAATTATACTGCTGAAGCCAACATGCAGGCTAACATCTAACCAAGGCAGACACAGTCACACCTGCACTGACATCTCCAATGATGTCAGCATCTTCCATCTTCCTAGAAGACATTGAACTTCAAACAATCCTGTTTCTAAGAGGACTGGGGGTGAGTAGCTCTGCCTTTCAGACACGGCATGGGATTTGAAAGAGCACAGCTGTAAGGAATGACACAGCTGGAAAAGCCAGCTT
The DNA here is from genome assembly GCA_034008185.1 of Gorsachius magnificus. Lineage (NCBI taxonomy): Eukaryota > Metazoa > Chordata > Aves > Pelecaniformes > Ardeidae > Gorsachius > Gorsachius magnificus. Next base: position 7,351,848 of record CM067086.1, on the reverse strand, counting down.
GTTCCAGTTTGCTAGTGGGATATACTTTGTGACCAGTTGCTTCGATTTTCCCTATTTACTATATGTCTTAGCTCTACAGCAGAAGTTTCAACTTCCTTCTTGCAGAATAGGTCTCCCCATCAAACAAGCTGACTCAAAAAGTAAACAATTTGTAGGATCTTTACCCAGAATCTTAAACATATAAGAGCCTGAAATTAATAATCCATCTGTAAACAAGGGCACAGTAAGACATTTATGATAGAATATGACTAATCTATTAGTTTTCCCCAGTTCAAATGCTGCAATAATAAGAACTAACATGTCATTCTGCATATGATTTTTTTTTAATTACTCACTAGGTAGCTCTCTAGGAACTCTTCCATTGCAGGTAAGCATCTTTTATTTGGAAATCTGGGTTCAGGCTGGGTTTCCAGTACTTCCTGATAGCAGCCAGGTTGAAATTCCTGTGCTTTCTCTTATGTCAAAATGCTGTGCTCATTCTTGATAAAGTTTGAAAGAAAACACAAGATACAATTCTCCCTCACATTTCCTCAGGCACCAGAAGACAGCTGAGTTCAGGTCACTTTAACGGTGAATGAAGGATTTTTTTTTTTTATTTTTTTTTTTTTTTTTACTTTTACTCAGATCTGCCTTTCCCGCTCCTTCAAAGGCTGTAAGCTTTCACAAGATACATTGGGAAAGCCAGTTTATTCTTGGTGTACACATATGCATTTTTCTAGTGTTAAGGGACATGGATGTCCTCTCCTACAGCCCAGACCTGTAAAGATGCTCAGCAAAGAGTCGGTCACCCAAGCACTTCTGAAAACCCGCTTTGGAGCCTCTCTCCCCAGTAGACAACAGAAGCAGTGGCTTGGTTAGCACCTATGGGTACCTGAGGACACAAAGCACAGGGAAGGGCACAGGACAGTCCAAGGGGCCACACGGAGACACAAGATGGTGAAGCTGAGCTCAGCAGAAGGACACAAGCTTCACGGCACACAAGAGCCATGGAGGGGATATAAAATGAGCTGCCAGCTATGCCGGATTTAAGGGCACTTCCTACCTCTGAGGCCCCAGTCTGATAAACAGAGAGGAATGTCCCTGCCTCCCATCCTCATCCTGTCATTTCCAATTTGAGCAGGAGCTTTCTGGGACACTGGTCATCCCTCTCCTCATACCCAACACCGCAGAGCCCGCCGTCAGCTTGACCTATAACTACTGTGATACAATATGAGCAGCCAAGGAAATTTAACTTAATATGAATTAATTAGTTACATAAAAAGATAACCAGGGTACCCAGAATTTTGGGGAGCAGATTAAAGCCGATTCACTGGTTTAGTAAGAAGTGCTTGTTCACCACAGCCGATGCCCTGTAGTCTGAAAGAGCAGAATCACAAAGCATGAACTGACTTGATTACAGCCTGTTTTCATTGGGTGCTCGCTGGAGCCTGCTCTGCTCCTCTCCACGCAGGGTTTCCAGCTCCTGTGAATCTGCAGATGGTTTTGTAATATAACTGTTTAAGAGCTTTCATCCAAAAGTTGAATCTTCACAGTTTTAGGGTTGCAGGGTTTCAGAAAACCATCACTCTGTCACGAGCACAATTACTGCTTTGGGTTTTCACAGACAGCAGGACACTTCTACCTTCTCCCAAAAGCTGGCAGCGTATCCTACCATTTAGGAATGGTGGCTTGGGCCCCTCACCACAAAAAAAGAGCAATATGGCACAGCAAAACTACTAGCAGTCAGGTGCGGAGTGCAATGCAAACAGGACAGCAATGTGCACAGGTGCTACTCCACTCATCCTGGGAGGAGGCAGCACAAGCAAAGATGGACCCAGAAAATGTCTGAATTGTCACAGAGTTAGTCTGCAGGAGCACTGAGGCAGAGAGAGGCCAAAAGTTTTCAGTGGGACAGAAGTCTACACAGACCCCAAGGTGGGAAGAAGTTGTGAAGGACAAAGAGACAACCTGGGGCATTGACACCATAGGGAAACAGACCTCTCCTTATCTCATAAGATAAGGCAATGCCCACAGGAGATTTCTCACATACAGCCTCTCATACAGACAAAAGCCCTCCAGACAGATAATCAGCACCTGAGGATCGAGTACAGGTCTGACCCTGCTCAAAAGTGGGTCAAGCTGATCACGCGTTTTGCAAGACAGCGCTTTGCCATGTGCGGCTGCTGCAAAAACCTGTTGCATTGGCACAGAGCAACTGTGATAGCACTCACCATGGAGGCTACAAGAGCTGGCTTTCAATTATATTATTCCCTTATAATTCCTCGTTAAATGAACCACCCTCTTCTAAGCAGCCTCCAGATCCAAGTGAGAGGGTGGTGTCAGACCGAGAAGTCCTGTGTTTTCTGGGCCCTTTGCCGGAGTAGCTCCAGGAATGTCAAGTGGCTCCAGAATAGGCCACAACTCTATTCCTGCTTCCCAGCTACCAACTCAGAGGTGAGACTTCTCCTCTTGGGTTTGGTTTTGGGTGGGTTTTTCTTTGTGTGTGTGTGTGTGTGTGTGTGTTCTTCAAAGCAGGAACTTGACAGCAGAGTTTGCAACCAGACAGTGGTGCTGACATTTGTAGGTACACATTTGTAGATAAATGCTCTAGAAATTTTTAGACTGAAAAGTATTAAAAACAAACTCACACCTCCAGATCTTCCCCTCCCTAGAGAGCCACACAGTAAAAGGACTTACTTTTCACTGTCTCTGAAACAGAACAATGTAAACCTTCTGCCCTATGTCTCCTCTTCCTCCCACTCTGAGAAAGTTTGCTCTCCATAGGTCACTGGTAAAATATGTAGGGACTCAAATAACCTGGTGCATCCTGCCAGACACAGCACAAGTCTTGTATCCACCAACACTTTGAAGAAGCTGGTCTGGAGGGGAAGGAAGACAGAAAAAAGAAAAATCAATGTAGCACAGGGGCTCCCAAGTGCTCCAGCGCTGGGGGACAGACAGAGTCAGAAGGTGATTTTGTTCAACTTGTGACAATTGATGAGGCAAGAACCATGGAAAGGCAGGTTGGGAATGATCTGCAGGGATATTCATCTTCTGCTGAAAGGTAAGATTATCTACCTGAACACAGCAAGACTGAAGGAGAGAATCAGTCAGCCCCTAACTCTTCTCAATACCATCAAGGTCATCAGTGTGAATTACCTCTTTCCCCCCCCCCAGTAGGAGAAAGTGCTCTAATCTTCAATGAGGTAATTTCACAACATCACCTCGGGGGTATAAACCTCCTCCACCATCCCTTGGACCTCATTTGGCCCAGCCATCTGCCTTTCCAACCAGCAGCATTTGCCAGAGGCAATGTGGCCACTTAAAGCTTTTCCAGAAAAAGGTATGAAGTATTAAATCCCTGAACAAAACAGGTTTAATACGACTTAATACTAAGTCTGCTCTAAGAATAACTACCTCCTCCAGAATAGACTACTGCAAATTCTGATCACAGCCCTCTGCCTTTCCATTAATTAACTGCTGCAGACAAGTTATGCCTTTAAGACTCACACAGCACCTAGACAAGCACTGTGGAAGTTGCAGGGAAGAGTGAAGATTAATATGCAGTCCTCTGAAACAGTTTGGTTACCAGTATAGATTTTACAGATCTTACTCATATTCTGCTTGCATTTTATGGATGCCCTAATACACAGATGCCTGAAAAACTGCTAGTCTGAAAATCTGACTCATTTTCTTCTACTTATTTTTAATATTTATAAAGCGTTGATCGTAACAACACCTAAGCAGCAGCAGTTGCTTCCATTCGCTTCTAATCTTCATTCTCGCAACCTTTGACCGTCTTTCACTCGAAGGAGATAACCTGTCATCGTGGCTTAGGCCATTTACCTAAATGCTGGGAGTTAAACAGCTCTAATTCCAAAAGCTTTTCAAATTTTTCTAAAAATGTATGCATCTGAAATCCCCAGCTTTCAACAAGGGAATTGTTCCATTTGCTCCCTTCTTCTGTAAACCACCATTCTTCCAACAACCACTTCCCAGGGCAATTCACCCAGCCTTTCACCAGTGTGAGGCTGTGACAGTGTCACGCACTGTACTCAGAACAACCACCGAGAAACGTCTGGAAGTCTCGATGCAATAACTCAGCTGCTGGGAAGGGGACCATATCCCATGAGGGTTTAGCAATCAGTTAACTCTCTGTGTTACTGAATATGGTGTTGAATAATAAAGCATTTGATTCATAAGCAGTTAATAGGCAACAAAGGAAAAAGGGGAATTTAAATTACGCAATTATTGAAAACATTTACCAATATCTTTTTCCAATGAAAAGTGCAAGAACCAATCAGGCAAATTACCCACTCAGAGTGATTCAGCCAGCTGTAGTATCAATAGCCTTTAAGCACACTTATTTTGAAAAGCCAGAGATGCTGTGTAAATCTACTGAAGCACATGTAGCCAACACACCATTCACTGTTTGTATATTTGCTTTGGACTGTTTAAAGAAATAATATTAGCCCTTTCATCTGAGGCAGGTAATATTTTTCTTTTCATAAGCTAAATAAAATTGTAAGTGACATGAGTTACATGCTGCTCTTGAGCAAACAAGGGGTAGTTTTCCCTAACATCATCTTTGCAGGCTTTTTACAAAAGGTTAGTTAAGCTGCTGTTGGGGCAAGGGAGAAACCATGCCCTAATTTGTTTTCACCAGTGAGTATGTTCTCACAACTTTAATATCAGCTACATTTCAAACAAAACCATTGTCTGATTGGGAACTGAAATCCTGAAAGAGCTCTTCACTTCGACTACACTGGAGTTAGTGGGTACAGAAGTGCCAATTACAACTCTTTTTTTTTTTTTTTTTTTTCTCTTTATCTGTTCAGTGTTGGCCAAGTCACCTCGAGTTAAATCTCCAGGAAGCAGGTCCTGCACCAGTTGGCAAAAATTCCCCTCATTCTTACAGCAAACAGCATTTAGTCCAGTGACAACCATCAATGGAGGTGGGGAAAGCCAAGTGGAAAGCTTGACAAACTGATCTCCATACTGCCTGGAAGTACAGTGCAGCTTAGAGAAGATGAGGAAATACTGCATTGCCATAAGCACAACCTTAGTCTTACAAATACCGTTCTGCTTGGGCTTGTGCACCAATCCTGCCCTCCTGACAGGATGGTCTAATGACTACCCAGACTATAAAGCAGAAGGGTCATGCATCCACCTCCCTCCTGCAGGATTTCCCAGCCCTGCTCCCAGTCGCTGGTGCAGAGCTGACAGCCAGGCAGGTGGGCAGCGCCGCTGCGCCTGAGCAAGGGCAGCAGGGCAGGCCCAGGGATGGCACCCAGCTGCAGCCAACAGATCTCCAGACAAGTCCATAGTGGCAAGCAGGTCTGGGGTCCAGCTGGGAAGTCAGGTCAGCAAGCTGGGATCAGTGAGGGACATGGCCAGCCACAGCATACCTGCCGCACAGCTCAGGCAGGGGTGCATGAAGAGGAGGCTCACAGCTGTTTTCACAGTGGTCTGAGCCAAGGTTACACGGCTGCTCTGCACCAATGCTGGCCACCAGCCCCAAAGCCCTGGCGGGGGGAGAGAGACTGAGAAGCTGCTTGGTGCTGAGGGCTCTGACACCAAAGCTGCCATTGCTGCGAGCTGCAGAGAGCTCAGAGTACAGGGCGTAACATGCTAATCCTGAATATGAAACACAAAGCATCCAAGGAGAACACTGTCCGAGAGCCATGGGCAACCCCAGCCACCAGCACTGAGCACAGCCACCTTTAGCACTCAGTGTAAGCCAGGGATTACTTCTAACCAGGTCCCGATACTTCTCCATCCCTTAAGCAGAAAGTGTAGAAGAAGTAGACTCCGTTCATTGAGGAACCACCCCACTAGCACTAGTTCTACTGTATTACCATTTCTATTAAAAAACCTCAAGAATTATCCAGTTGTTCTACATCATAGGCAAACACAAAGCAAAATAGTCGAATGTGTAAATAAGCCTGCTGATAAGAGAAGTGACTGAGTATTTGTTAACCTCAGCCTGTTGGCCTAATTAGTGTAACAGCAGCAAATTTTGCATTTAAAGCGAGGTGAAACAAGCTAACAAAGGAGAAGGCTTTGTACTTGCTAATAATATGAGTAAGCGCAGCTCAGAAAGTGATTCAGCAGACTTTGATCCACTCAGAAAAAGAGAACAAGAGCTCTTCAGGCACTTCTGACAATACAGCTTTACCGTGAGTCCGCGCCAGTAACCAGCCTCTACCATATTCACGTTCATTTAGGAAGTTTATCTGACATTAGGTTTCTTGAATATAAGAAGCAGAAAGACTGCATTCAATTTCACAGACCTTAAAAATAGCAAAGTGGAGGGAAATCAAGAGGTGACTCTAAGGTCCAAACAATAACAGTTGGGTCTGCCCGTTAAAGCAGGTTTTTTGTATTCGTTTCACCTCCTTGCTGTAAATCATCAGCCTTTCCAGAACAGAGGATGTGGCCAGGTTTTTTGTTCCTAGCCAATCGGTTATGTTCCATCAGTGCTCCAAAGTGAAATGAGCTTGGAGGACCGTTCTCAGTCTGCAGATTTTAGACACACCACATACCCCCCATCCACTGAAATCCTGGTATGCACACAGCAAAACAGGCTACCAAGGGCAAATTGTGGTCTAGACACTAACGCTGACCACTGGTCAGCATGGACAAAGTAAATTAAATCAGTTACTTTCTGCTGTAAGGATGAAAACCAGCAAGCAATGTAAACCCATCAATTCACAGCAGGGACTTGAAACACACTGGCAATTGCAAAATGTTCAGCCTCAGAGCTGTAAAACACATCATCATTTCCAAGATTAGCAAAAGCTGTTCATCTCACTGTGTTGTCATGGACAGATGTTTTTTCCCCTCTGAGTTTCTTTTATCTTATTAGATTTCAGCTCCCATTACAAATAGGACAGTTTTGCAATGGGGCAAAATTAATTAGTTTGCATCAAAGAAAGGCTTCTTAAAACGTAACACTAATGAGTTTCATCTGCCTGATTAGAGGGTTTTGCTTTTAGTAACACTTGGTGCAAAATTTTGTTTCAGAGAAATATAACATTATAAGAATATTCAAGGCTAAAAGCATTAGCTAAACAGTAACCAGGATAATGGATAAAAGATTAGAGTGGTGAACTGCAAGCAGACATATAACTGAATATTGACAAGAGGAGGCAAGTGTAGAGCAGAACAGGTTAATGAAGATTTAACGAAGATGTGTTTGTGCAAGTAGAGCTTGGTACAATTCGCAACAGCATATTTAGAGAACACTACACCTCCCATCTTTTCACAATGCTTTTAGGAATTAAATGGAAAAGAGCTAGGGATGGGAAGACGGAGTACTAATTCTCTGAAGTCAAACTGATTTTTAGTATCTGGCAAACTACCTGGACAAAATATTTGCTTATTTTAAAATCTGTTTTTAGTCAAGGACAAGTTGTGTTTCATCAACTTTGTTTTCAATTGATGGGAAAATCCCTCCAGAGGATAAAGGGGATTAAATAGATTTGGTATTCCTTGCTTTTATTGAGTTTTTTCACCCCAACCACTTTCTCTTACCCTACTAGTACAAACAAGTAAGAAAATACAGTCTAGAACGAATTTCCTGATAGGCAGGTGCAAATTCACCTGAAAAATCACATGGTAGAAGTAGTTATCAGAGATTTGCTGGTAAATTGGGCATAGCACACCGTAAATGACATCTGCAGAGAGACATGCTGTGTCATTTGCAAATGACAAACACACGATGTAAGCGTATGAGGTAGAATATGAGGGAACTGTCTTCCCCGTGATTACACGTCCCTCCATTAACCTCCCCAGCACATACACAAGACTAGAAACGAAGACGTGGTGTTAGAAGAGGGCAGGCCTAAGCCGCTATCAGGAACAGCTCCATCTGAGAAGAGGCAGAAAGCCCATGTTTGGACAAAGATGTACTTTTACACAACGCTCTCCCATCTGTGGCCAAAGAAACCACTTTACATTTGTGCCTATACTCTCAAAAACACACAGGCAGACAGTTGAGCAGTACAACTGAACAGGCAGTCACATCTGGCTAGGGGAAAACACTTAATCCAGATTTTCTGCTGAATCATGTTGCAAAGCACGAAGGGGTTACCCAGCCTAAGGTAGCTGAACACAAAAAGCATTTGGATAAGCTGCGAACTGAATTCAAACCTTTTTTATCTCTTTCATCTGTTTTGATAAGGTTTCAACTTGAACATCACCACTTTTTGTCAAAATGATCTTGACCTGCCACGGGCAACACTGAAACCTTGTCAGTTTTATCCTCTCGCCAGTCTAACACAGGAATTTAAATTAAAAAACCCCAACTCTTCAAACACCCATGCGTCCTCTTCCTCTGATGCCATGCACATACTGCACCTGTGCATAATCTGTCTCCTGCTGGCCTTCTGCAACAGGTCGACAACAACAACAACAAAGACTGCGCCTGTTATTCATAAGCTTTTTGTTATCTTTCAAAAAAAGCAAAAGGGCCCAGAGCATGCGTGGGAAGGAAAAAGCTTTGTTTAATTTAATTACGTTTACTTCTTTCAAGTCCAAGTAGACTCGGGGATCAGCAGAACAACTGGTTAATTAAATCATGAAAGCAGTTCCTTTACCCCGTAAGGGCAACCATATCATGCTGTGTCACATTCAGCAGGTTCTTCCAAAAAAAGCGCGCTCAACCTTTACACCATGGACCAAAAATAAGTCTACCACGCAGAGCGTACTGCAGTATTAAGAGCTCTTCTAATGCAAAAGATGACAGGTGTGGAGTAGCGCTGTGGTTATTTTCAACAATTCCAATCTTGAGGGCTGGCTCCAGATCCATTAGTGAAAGTTAGTGATAACACTGCAATGAAAGAGCTGATTCTCATCCCTAAGTTCACTGCTGGAGAGCACTGGTCAAGAGGAAAGCAGGCAGGGTGGGCTCCGAGATGCACTCACACAGATGCTGCCCCAACACCGTGCTGGATGCTGTCCTTACCCACCTGCTCTGGCAACCAGAAAGGCTGGAGAAGCAGCTCAGGGCTACACCTGGCTGCTCTCGCTGGATTTGTCCCTTGTACCCATAAACACGTGTATTGTGCAGGAATCGGCCTGGGCAACTCCAACCCCATGCCAATATCTTCTACATCTATCTCCCACCTCCTTTTATGAGTTGTCAAATCCTCTCCAAGAGGAGGAGAAGGAAAAGGGGAAATCTTCCTTTCATTTGGGCTTGGGACTTTCCCATGTCCCCACAGTGTACAGTGCCAATATATTTAGGTCCCTCAAAGACTTTCTTTGGACTTACATCATTTGCCAGCTCATAGAGAATTGTTTCTTTTTAACCCCTCATAAATGTCTTCCATCTAAAGAGCTCGCAAAGCTGTGAGCTTCCTTGCTTTTCCATGTTTTCACCATTTATTTTCCCTTTCCCATTACTCCAGCCCTTTCTATCCACTGTTTCTCAGAGTCCATTCAGCCATTCTAGTGGCCTCATCCCAAATGACAAAATGGAGCTATTCTGCAGTTTATTTATTTCCACCTAATCTGAAGTGTTTCTCCTTTCTTTCTAATCTCCTAACTCATGAAATCAAACTCTTTACTAATCAGGCTGGCATAAACTCAAAATGTCCTCCCATGGTTCCTGTGCCCAGCCTTCCTACCTGACTAGCGAGGAAACTCTCTGATGTTGAATAAAAGTTTGTGCATTACAGAGAATTTTTAATGAAAAATAAAACCTTCTGACATCACTGGTTAATTACAATTTGCTGCACTAAAATACAACACTGTAGCTGTATTGCAGGGAAGGATAAAAGTGTACACATATTCTCCTGTGTGTTTCAATATCCTCCTATTGACAAAAGATAGGATGACTGGCCTACAACTGGAGACCAGGAAATGATTTTTGTGATTTCATTAGAGTAATTGACAAAAGCATTTCCTTTCTACGTAAGGTTAACAGATGGCTTGTTAAAGTTACAACTTCTTCAAACAGGGCTGTCACCAAAAATTATGTGCATGACAACAAAAATAATATTGATACAAGCTCATTGCAAAATTAAAATGGAGTTTGCATAACCTAAAGCACAGAATAAATGTCACCATTGCAACACAGAATATCAAAGTGCTTTTGCTTTTCTAAGGTTTGCTTGGAAATTGGATGAAGGTACATAAATTGGAGAAGTGTCAACAACACGGGACTTCAGTTATTACAGGTACAAACATGCAGTCAGTCACCATGCCTACTCCACATGTATGAAGAAACTGCCATGGATGTACGAGCGTGTTACGTTGAGGCTCAGATTTTAATCCCAGTAGTAACAGAATATATTAATCATACAGAATTTTTAATTTTCGGTAAATAAGTTTTTGTATAAAAATGCTGAAGTCAAATTCCAGGTTGTAGATTCATACTGCTACTACAAACTGAGCAGGATTTTGCTCCAGGAAAGCAGGGCTCCATCACGTGTAATGGTGACTTGGGAAGACAAACACCATCACTCCAAATGTCCCCCCCTTCCTTCTTCTTCCCCCAGTTTTATATACTGAGCATGATGTCATACAGTGTGGAATATCCCTTGGGTCAACTGGAGTCAGCTGTCCCAGCTGTGTCCCTCCCAACTGCCTGTGTACCCCCAGCCTACTCGCTGGTGGGGTGAGGTGAAGAGCAGAAAAGGCCTTGACTCTTAAGTTCTGCTCAGCAGTAACAAAAACATCCCCGTATTATCAACAGTGTTCAGCACAAATCCAAAACATAGCCCCATACTCACTACTGTGAAGAAAATTAACTCTATCCCAGGCAAAACCAGCAGAGAGTAAAAACAGGCATGTATCAGGCAGGCCCCTTCCCCTCAAATACCTAAGTAGTTACCAAAACCAGGAGTACGCTGCAGTCTGCTGTGCTTATCTCAGACCAATGTGCAACACAAGCATCAACCCTGTAGGACCCCACTTTCAGACCTCACCTCTGGCAGGTTCAAGACCTGTGCAAGGCAAGGGCATGCAACACCTGAAACTGCCCCATCTCTACTGTGAAACAGCTGCCTGATGCCTCAACCAGCCAGCAAAAATGTGTGTGGCTGTATGTGAATAATAAATAAATAAATAATCAAGCAATACTAGTTTGCTCACCTGCTATGGCTTTTAAGACCTCACCTTCACCTTAAACTTGTCTCGTTTCCATGAAAGCAAGAAAAACTACAAAGGAGATTCAGCTCTGAAAACAGAAAAAGTAATCAACGTTGTACCTTTTTGATAAGTGACTGCACATAAGCTATTCCACTTGGACAAATCTAGAATTCTAACTTTGTTACCGATATTTAATATTTTTCTTGTTCAACATCACACTTACTCAGGATTTATCCCCTTGTCATAATTATCCCAGGGTTTTTTTCTGTTTTCTTTCTTTCTGCAGTATCCCTTCTTCATTTCTTTTCTTTCTCCAGTATTACTGCCTTACTTCTCTTCATAGCGTCCTACCACCATTACCTTTTCAAGCAATCTTGTTGGCACTAGTCTGTGTTTAAGATTCAGCCCTCTGACTTTTCTGAGACATCATTAAGACGTGCAGCTAACTCCCAAAGACCAGAACTGGAAGAAAGAAAGAAAACAGAACCCCAGTGGATTTTCCCTGGGATCGTTCATTTTCTTCACAATAACAACTCAGAAGCAAACCTTTACCAAGCTTAGATGTCAGCTCCTTGCATCATAAAACCATGTTTTTGGAAAAGAGGTGAATAATTTAATTGAGGAGGCAAATAAAAGGAGGGATAGGAGCAATATTTCTCATTGCAAAACCTCTGTCAATAGCTATTGGAAATAACCTGGTTTATTTTACCAACCTTGTGATGTCAGGTTCACTTAGCGCACGCCTTGTCGGCTCCGACTGAGGGGCACGCTAACTGCATGACTGACGCACATGACCGTGACTGGGGAGTGGATGCACAGCTGCTCGCTGCTTTTGTTTGCCTTCACATGAAGGATTTTTGAGAAATCGTATAATACTACAGCAGACTGGTCCTTGCCCCAGGTGTAGCAGGTTCTTCCTTTCTCACTGGGTTTGGCAGAGCACATTAATTTCATCATCATCATCTATAACAACAACACAGCAAATAGCAAGCATTAAAAAGGAAAAAAATAGACAACATTTAATTTTGAGGGAAAAATAAAGGATATGCTAAGGAACTGTTGTGACCAATAGGTTCCACTCTAGAAACAAAAGCAAATTCTCAAGTGAAAAACAGAGACACTGCTGCTTTTGTAACTCTCAGTAACAGCCAAAATAATCCAAGGCTAACAGGAAAGAGCATGGATTTTCAAAACAAACAGAAACCCAGTAACATATCTCTACCTTTTCATACCGGCATCATAAACTATGAAGATGGTTGAATGACAAATAAAGATTGGTTTGGTTTGGTTTTTTTTTTGCATTCAGCTTAGTTACAACCAAAGGTAGTTGTAAGAGTCAATCCTAACAACACATAACCTTACAAAGTAATCACCGTAGCAGTTATAAGAAAATATGAACTAAACATGTAATGACAATGAATTAATAAAGCAGAGTGATTTGAATATGGAGAAGCATAGAAAAGAACTTCCCAGCACACTAGGTTTCATGGTTTAGTCTACCAGAAAGGGCAGGTTTGCAACACAAATACTGGGCAAGCATTAGGATACGAAGAGCCGCAAAAATCTCCTCATGCCATCAAGGGAGCAGATGAAGCAGTCTAGTATCATTGATTTTTTTCTCCACATACCAAATTTCTTTGGTTTTATGTTTCTTTGTCCCATCAGGAAGAAGTTACTATGTGGGATAAAGATGCCAAATGTACATGAAACGTTGAGTCAAAAGAATGTTAGAATCCTGTATTTGAATTAAATTATTATATGGATCTATTAAGTCTAATTTAAGGCCTTCCAGTCTGATTTCTACCTCTATTTTCTAGGTGTGTTCATGCCACAAATTTACATCCAGCTCTGTCCAAGCCAGACCGTATTCCTATTACTTTATTTCAATGCTTCAGATACCTGCTTTTTGTTCAGAGCTCTGCACAAAGCAGTGACAAGTACTTCCCTTTTTTTTTCCCCCCCAAAGGAGGATGTTATGGAGGTAATCGGATCTTTGGTCTGGAAGAAAGCTGCTTGCCTGCCTGTACAGATAAATATACATTTGGAATCAATGAGCCCAGAGAGATCTGGCTTGCCAGCCACTGTCAAAGCATGTCTAGGAGAGGGAACCAAAAGAAAAACAAACCAACAACAACAAAAAAACCCCCGCAACTCCTCCCCCCCAAAAAACCCAACACCACCAAAAAACCCAGACAGATGATGTTCACGAAGCACAGGCTAAGGGAGATCCCTGCTGGCAAGATGATGAAACACATGCGCACCATTTCCAAACACATCATTCACCCGTTTCCACAAATAGTTTCTTCCACACTGGAATGCCAAAGGCATCGCACATTGATCTTGCATTCAAGTTGGCACCAGCCTTTTGCTCCCAACGACAGCGCGGCCCCAGCCACGCAGCACCGACTGCACAAGAGCAGCTGTTTGGTGGGGAAAGGGGGAATTCGGTCTCCACCATGTTTATCAAGGATAAAAATTCCCAGCATACTTGAATCATTATTCTGCGGAAGCAAGGCTGATGGCCCCATTTCTACAGCTTCTTCTATTGCAGAAGAGCAGAAGCATGGGACCGAGTTGGTTTCCCACTTACTGATATCGGCAATTTTTTCTACCACGTGACAGGCATTACATACCATCCCACTCAGGCAATAACTATACCAGGGAAATGATCTATCTCACTTACTCATTGTAATTAGTGATACCACATTTAAAAATTAATCAGCCAGTTCTGGATACTTGTGTATCAAAAAGAAGAAGGAACAAAATAAAACAAAATATCTTGTCTCAGCTTTTTTGTACATTACATTAAACAACTACTGCAAAACTTCAACAACTACCACAAATTTTGAGGCACAAATCAGAAATAATTTTTAACTAGAGTGGACTACCATAAAGATACTTATCATACACCTGCGGGCAAACTAAGCTCAGAAAGATGTTAACAACTGGATGAGAGAGACATTAACTTCCAGACCATAAAAATAACTAAGCAAAGAAACCGAGAGTTAAAATGAATATCCAATGAAGAACAACATATCTTACTGGACATCAACATTATGAAGCAGTTCAATTTTCCTCTTACAAATTACATACTTGAGAGTAACAGACATTTCCAGTGCCCCAGAAAACAAATTTAATTGACACTTAGAATGAAGGAAAGCATACAGGTTTGGGTTTTTTTTAAAAAGAAACTTTATTACAAATCTGGAGGTTTAAGAAAATATCCCAAAACTGTCAAAGTAGTATGAAAAACGCTGTCATCCTATTCACAGTTGCCAGTTTTCTCCAATAAACATAGCATACAAAAATCAATAGAAACCACAGCAATTCTTTTTGGTGACACAAGTCAGATGTTCGTAGTTCTAAATCCCCTGCCAACAACTAAGATGCTGCTGGCAGCCCAAGCGAATGATTAAATTGCGCTATTCTTGAAAACTGGAAGTTTGGATGAAAAGGCTATATACATATACACATACTGTATTTTACCACATGTACAGGTAACTCAGGGCAAACAAAACATGGCTCAGCACAATACTTAAAGTCTGCAAAAACCTGGAGAGCCAGGGAATGTGTATATGGTATTAAGTTATTCTTTATGCTCTGGTTTCCATTCTCCAAACCTAAAAAAAGACCAACTATTTTCCACTCTCATTTATAGAAACAGCGAAGTTGATGTGTTGCTATACTGTCTTTTCAGGCGCAGAAAATATTTTCCACACTGCCTACAGGCAAGTGATCTAAAAATCTAATGCAGTTAAAACATAATATAATTAAAAGTGGGATTTTTAGAAGACTGTAGACTGTATTTGCTGCAGGTGACCAAACGCCTTAAGCTCCCCTGAAAAAAAAAAAGGCTAACGTGGCATTTCTGATGTCATTCGCAGATAATTCATAAGACACATGTATGAGGCAAGAACTCTCTGATACATGTTACATTCGTAAACTGAAATACAGACTGCTTTAAAAAAAGCAGAAAGTTTGCAAGTATGCCACGGATTAAATCCAAACCTGCCCTACAATTCTAACTCTGGGTAACCAGCTGCAATGGTTGGAAGCTGCAGCATAGACCACTGGTAACCATATTCACAAATCCTTTAAACTGCATAGGGCCCAGATGCCGCAACTCAGAGCTGCAGTGTAGAAGAAAGTGGCTTCAATGTAAGAAGTGCTCAAGGTATTGATATGACCTAAAAGAGAAAAAAAAAACCAAACAAAAAACCCCAAACAATTCTGTGTAATTTAACTTTGTTTTTATCAGGTGCTTGAAGGTCCTTAAGTAGAGGACATCTGGGATTTCCTACTCATCAATCCTCCTTTTGTCAACAGCAACTTGGAAGAAACCAGCATCATGTTAAAAAAACTACTCAGTGTACTTCACTCATTTTGCTGTTTCAACTTAAGTTGAAAAGCATAGAATCAAGAGTTATTCAAAGAACACTATTCCTCAGAAGAGCAATTAGAAATCAAGAGTCTCTCATCACCAGAGTAAGCAGGATGGAAGACGCAGAACTGAATTTACAGTAATTCCCTTCCCCATGCAGACTAGATTAACCCTAGGTTAATCAGGGCTACCTGGAATATTTCTTAAAAGCCACCTGTTGGTAAGGGGGTTGCCTCATTCTCTTGCATTTACTGAAATCTTGATTTCTGCAACACTGTGATGAAACAGTCAAAAATCTTCATTCCAAAGAAGGAAAATATTTCATGTACATTCTTAGGCATGAACCTTCAGGCTTGGGAAACGTTTTTCTAGATTGTCAGCAAGTGTCTGATCAGCCTCGCGCAGAACTTCAAGAAAACTCTCCACCTGGAAATAAATCGCAAAAACACACAAAAAGAAAAAAAAAACAACCAACCTTGCATGGAACACAGAATTCTTACACCTGGTATAGGGGTTCTTTCTAGTCCTATACCTTCCCACCAACAGCAGCCACTGCAAAGAATAATGGAAAATGCTCCACAGGAGATATCTTCCTCCTAAACCCCACAATTTCAGTAGGTGTAGATTTTGAAACATTATCACCTTCCCCAAACTCTTATTTTATTATTTAAAAGTACACAAAGAAAAGCTCCCTATGAAAAATACTTAGAATAACTATTCTATAAAAATGCACAGGGCAAATTTTCAGCTAGCATAAATTTGCAGACATCCATTCATTTCAGCACAGTTTGACCCTTATATGAGCTGATGATGTAGGCAAAGCTCTGGTTAAAGCAAGCCAGAAGAGGCAAAGAGAGTAAGTCTGGCTAGAATGGCATATTAGCTGTGTCTGAGCAATTCTGTCCTACCTCTGCATCTGATTCTGAAAGGTCTTGCCACCCAACTAGTATTTTTTCAACTACGTTACAAGAGCTTGTCATATACTCACTGATGCAAAATACAGAGGCAAGAGGTTCTGAAACGCACAGGAACATGTCTGTTCATTTAAATGCCCCTGGTGTAGTCCTTCTAATGTATTTTCCTGGAAAATAAGAAATACAACAAGCATGTCGTGAACAGTTCTCAAAAGAACAAACACAAAATCGTACACGCAGTGTCTACAGTATGCTCTCTGTTCTCAAAAATGTGTAAAACAACCAGAATTTACAGTTCTCAGAGAATGCCAGATGTAGCTAATACAAAAAGATGTGAAAGCTCATACACCACAAGTCTCTTAATCTGAACGCTCCCATAACAAATAAGTCCAGCTGAGAAGGTGAGTTTATATATTGATACTCTTTCATTTTCTTAAATAAATTGGCTTTCATTTAAAAGAAATGGCAACATACACCTAGGGAAGTTATCACACAGAATCTTGGCCTTGAAGGCATGCAGGTCAGAAAACCTGTGTCCCTGTCATCCAACACACACGTTGGTACACACCTTCTGATTGATTCTCTAATGAATTTCCGGTATGCAACTTCACTCGCACAGGAAAATGCCCACATGAATAGTAATGTCTTTTTTCTTACCTACCCTGCAGAAATCCTTCTTAGCATTTTATTTATTCTTACCTTGGTCAGTTCTTGAAGCACATTGGAAAGTAATTCACAGCAAATATCCTTTAAAATTTTTAAATGGAAATCTTCCTCGTTCAGATCAACCCTTCCAGTCTCTTGTTGTTCGGTCTCCTTTGAGTTATCAACAGATCTCTTCCCACAATCCTCCATATATTGCAAGATACGAATCAAGCTCCCAATCAGAGGCATATCTAATATAAAGTAACAGGAAAATGGAAGTTTGACATTGAAAATTTTTCCCCATCTTCCCGTGGCCATTAGAATTTTGAAACACACCGCAAGATTTTATACAAAAGCTATAGGAATGTATATTCTGACAGTGTTGTGTAGTATCAAAGACTTTTAAAGAAGCAAATGGAAGTGTAGTAGAAAACCCAAACCATTTTTTCTGCAAGCTAACCTGTATCTATAAAAGGCTAAAGGAGGCTGTAGTGAGGTGGGGGTCAGCCTCTTCTCCCTGGTAACAGACGATAGGACGAGGGGGAATGGCTTGAAGCTGCGCCAGGGCAGGTTTAGGCTAGACATTAGGAAAAACTTCTTCACCGAGAGGGTTGTCAGGCTCTGGAGTGGGCTGCCCAGGGAGGTGGTGGAGTCCTCATCCCTGGAGGTATTTAAAAGAAGGATAGATGAGGTGCTTAGGGACATGGTTTAGTGGTGGGATGGCAGTGCTAGGTTAACGGTTGGACTCGATGATCTTAAAGGTCTTTTCCAACCAAAGTGATTCCCTGATTCTATGATTCTATGCGCCAGTGGTAAGGAATATGAGAAGGAAAATGTCTCTAGTAGTAACTCAGAGCAGCTGGTATGTTAAATTTGCATCCAGATAATCCTACCTGATAAACCAAACTGATACAGCGTCTTTCTGCTGCAGATGACCCTGGCTCACATTCCCAAGATAAGCTTTTAATTCTAAAGACTTGTCAATGGATTGAAAAGTAACAAGTGATAAAGATGGACTTAAGTAAGTGCAGAATCTCCCTCTACTAAAAAAATCAATATAAAGGCCTTGTATTTTAGCAAGGATGAATTCTGCAATTTTCATTAATTCACCCAATGGAGAAGACTGAACAGAATCTGTAGATTCTATTCCTGTAACTCTTCAGAGATACCCAGTAACCGAACTTTGAGCTAGCTGTGATTTTTAGAGTCACCAGTAAAGAGCCTTACTGTATTCAAACATGTAACTGAATTCTGTGTTCTGAACTCATTTCTAGTAAACAGTAATAAATTAACCACCTTTCACCCCACATACATAAAGTCCATTCTGAAAGTAATGTTAAAAAAAAACCAACAAAAACACCAGAAAAAAAAAAGCACAACTTGCTTTTCCTCATCTTGGTGTATTCTTGTTCTGTCTGTGAAGCAAACATAGCAGACAGCACGGACAAAATAGAAGCCAATACAGTCTTCTGCTCCTGCACAATGATCGGTGGATCATCTGGCTGGCAAAGTTCATGGCAAACAAGGTCATAAAGCAAGCTCCAAGTCTCTTTTCCTCCATCAGGAGCCTGCACTTGAGAAAGAAAGAGAGAGAACCCACCAGCCCATCAAATTTAATCTAGGTACACAAATTATTTTTCTCCACATTAAATATCTAGATCTAGAAATTGCCGCCATTCTTATATGTAGCAATTCAAGTGTCTTACCGATAGCCTGAACACCCTCATCCACTGTGGTCAGGAGCTGCAAAATATGCATATAAACATCAAGTCCTTCCGGATTGTCAGATCTACAGAGAACAAACAAAAACCAAAGACAAATTAAAGATCTGATTACTGAGTTTATATTCCGCGTGTTTGGGATACATAGACAATCAGCAATCCCTGCCACTCTCTTTGCTAACACACTAGTTGACTCATTTCAAATGATAAGTACAGGGAAATGTATTCTAGCGATCTGTCAAACTATGCAGATCCTACCGCAATCAAGATTTTCAGGCACAGGCCTTAACAAGGTTATAAGGAGTCTCCCAAGCCATGAAACCGAAAAGAAATCTCACATACCGGACTTGTTTGGCTGCTTCAAGTATACAAGGCACAATCTTAAAATCTGGAAGTTCTTCAGGGGAATCATCTACAGATGGCCCCACAGACCGACAAGTGCCATTTTTAATCCAGTTTAACATTAGCTCTTCATCTAGGTCAAAGAGTTTGTCCACCACTTCACCCACTTTTACCAGCAATTCAACTGCACAAGAGAGAATGTATACATTTCAACAAGTCTAAAAACAAAGAGCAAAAATTAGCTCACAAAATGTTAATATATAGAAGGATTCAGAGTAAATTCAGCGCTGAAATACATTAGTTTTGTTCACAACCTGCTAATGGTTGCTATGTTTACTTCCTTTTTGTGGCACAGATCAGGTGAAGAGTTTGATAAATAGGGACTGTTGGAAAGCCCACAGATACCTTCTACCTCATCACGCTATTTATAAAGCAGGAGCTTCATTCTGCAAAGAGACTTCAGGTTCCTGAAAAGTTGTAACTTCTGCTTCTGAAGTAAAACTTTCCAAGATTTGTCCCTAAATATTCCGTTTTCTGCTAACCTTACGCCTGCCAATCTGCATTTTAGTTAAGTAGATCTGTGATTTTAAAAAAAACAAAACAAAACCCAACCAAATTGAAAAAGCTAAATTATTAGGATTCCTAGACAAATGGAAACTGCTGTTACAATTGAGTTGGATATGAAAAATAAATGCTATTCAAAATATTTCCATGTTTAGGTGCTTAATGTGGTTTTTGCTAAGTTAGTGCTAGGAGATTTGTGTACCTCTGACTGCATAGCCAAAGCCTGTGCAGTATTCTGCTGCCATTCAGAATAACTGAACCATTCCTCCGGTTCATATTCCTCAAGTATGGTACTTTCAAAAATGGAAAATATGTATTTGATTTGAAAAAAATGTTAAGTGAGATCTTGTTTCAAGGATAAAAAATGACATATATATATATCCCTGAATGAGGACTATGTCCTGTCCTTTCCTTTAGCGTGCCAAATAACAATTTCTTCTATTAGACTTATTTTCATTCCCCCCCCGAGCTTTCTTCTTCCTCTACAGGTGCTTTTCTGGTTGGTTTTAAATGTATTTATAAACCCGCAAAGGCGGGACAAGTTTATTTTGCTGTCCTTTAAATCATGAGTTTTACTTTATTTTAAAGAAATTCTGTACTCCCAGTTGAAAATACCTGTCTCTGAAACTGCATACTCCAGTTTGTATTTGTTTCTGTAAACACCCACTAATTCCCAGCTTGTTTTGGCAACTTACCATTTGTAGAGCTGGACATGATAAAGCAGACACAGTCATACACAGAAGGGTTTTCTCGGATTCTCTCAACCCAGACATTGGCCACCTCAGGCTGGGAGAGGCAAGTTAACAACAACCTAGACAAGAATTGCCCATTTAACAAATTAGAAGCCAATTCATTTATTTTAGCTGTACAAGTGTAAATCCAAAACAATGAGAAAAATGTGACAGAAACAGGAATCTAGCTCACTGCAAATCAATTCCAGAACAATGTGGTAAGGATAACAGGATGAGAGGATAATAAAATAGTGTGCCCACTTGTCAATTTTATTCCCAGGCCTCAGAACATAGCAGAACTACACTAATGTTTTATTAATTTCTGCAATGTCCTACCTGCTAGTTTCCAGAAGAGTTGAGAACATAGCAGAACTACACTAATGATGTATTAATTTCTGCAATGTCCTACCTGCTAGTTTCCAGAAGAGTTGGAGAGTCTGAATCACACAAACGTTGCAGTAACACTTGGCTTTAAGGAGAAAATGCAAGATCAGATTAATAAATCATAGAATCATAAAATGGTTTGAGTTGGAAGGGACTTTTTAACACCAGCTACCCTACCCACTCTACACACACACACACCCCCCCCATCCCTGTGAGCCGGGACATCTTCAGCTAGAGCAGGGTGCTCAGAGCCCCACCTGACCTTGACTGTTTCCAGGGATGGGGCATCTACCACCTCTCTGGGCAACCTGTTCCAGTGTTTCACCACCCTCATTGTGGTGAAACTTCCCACACAACTATGGTCAGCCAAAAACGTGTGAATGAAGATGAGGCATGGCAGGCAAACGTATAACATACATGTCATGATTTTGAGTGCAGAAAAGAAGTACTCATGCATGTATAAAGCACATATACACTTACCCAAGATTCTCATCTTTACTGATGGACATGCATATGTCTTGGAAACAGGCCATATTTCCCAATATTCCCACACAGATTTCCTGGAAAGTCAAAACACAGTATAATGAATCAACTGCAACATAGTTCACAATTTTATTTCCACAGCCATAAGACAAAAGTAAGAAAGGTTCAAAGATGTTTTCCAGTTTGAATTCCAATTTCTTATGATGCACGGATTTCAAGACAGAGATACAGACGTTTTCTATAGGATGCTATTAGACTGGTCTAAAATACACTATGACAGGAACTATTCCGGTATTTTGGTGTTAAGGTGTTCCATAACAGCAAATATATCTTGAAATCAACTTTGCTTGCATATTCTATGTATACTGTTTTGAAGCTAATCTGGCATCCCTATTATTAAAGCAGGGAAGAGTCCTGAGAACAAAAACTATCACCGTGTAGGTGTAATCCTCACAGATATTCACCTTCTCCCAAAAGAAAGGGGTCTTAATACAAGCTTCCAGCAAAGCCCATTTTCTGATTGCAGAGATTTAAAGAAAAACAACCAACCAAAAAAAAAAACCCAAACCAACCAAAAATAGTGCACCCCATTAGGATATTCATGCCTAGACAGTCATTAAAAGGATGCATGCTCCTACAAAAGGGACTGTGAGAGCTCTGAAACACCTGCAGATGACTGGTGGTGCTAACAAAGAATGTTCTGAGAATTGCTCACTTTCAGCAACTTCAGGTTGGAAACCAACCCTCACCACCCAGGGTTATCTTTTTTAATTAACATTCTATTACCTCTGCTAAGTGACAGCAGACACTCTAGCAGCCACTATTTCAAGAAGGTAGCTGTGACAGCTGATTTGCACTGCCTTCCAAATTTTGGTTGCACTTTCATAAGACAAAGTACTGAGCTTTCAAAGACTTACATGTCTCTACTCCTCTTCTGAAGTAAAGCTTCTGGTAACTTCAGAGAAAGGGGAATTATACTAACACTGATTACCTTTCAAAACCCTATCTTAAATCCTAAATGCCAGTGTACTGTATAATACAAGCTGCAAAACAACGACATCAAAAAAAGGGGGAAGAAAAAAACAAAAGTATTAAGTACTGGCGTCTAACAGTTCCTAACTGCTAACATTACTTTTATAGGTCTGATTAAACCAATTCATGGCCATTTCTGTTCAATAATCATTAAACAAGTAATGAGAAAAAAAAGCCAGTGGTATTGAGTTTGCGTGGCAAGGTTTTGGTAGCAAGGGTGGGGTGGGGGGCAGAGATAGCTTCTGTGAGAAGGTGCCAGAAGTTTCCCCCATGTCCAACAGAGCCAATGCCAGCCATCTCCAAGATAGACCCACCACAGGCCAAGGCTGAGCCCATCAGCGATGACGGTAGCGTCTCTGTGATAACATCTTCAGAATGGGAAAAAACTGTGCAACAGCAGCCAAAGACAGGAGTGAGAATATGTGAGAGGAACAACTCTGCGGACACAAAAGTCAGTGCAGGAGGGGGAGGAGGTGCTCCAGGCACAGGAGCAGAGATTCCCCTGCAGCCCCTGGTGAAGACCACGGTGAGGCAGGCTGTCCCCCTGCAGCCCATGGAGGCCCATGGTGGAGCAGATCTCCACCTGCATGCTGGGGAGGACCCCACGCAGGTGGATGCACCTGAAGGAAGCTGTGATCGTGTGGGAAGCCCGCACTGGAGCAGGTTTGCTGGCAGGATTTCCTGTGGGGGACCCACGCTGGAACAGTTTCCTGAAGGACTGCACCCCATGGGAGGGATCCACACTGGAGCAGACCTTGGAGAACTGCAGCCCATGGGAAGGACTCATGTTAGAGAAGTTCATGAAGGACTGCCTCCTGTGGGAGGGACCCCATGCTGGAGTAGGGGAAGAGTGCAAGGAGGAAGGAGCAGCAGAGACAAAATGTGATGAACCGACTGCAACCTCCATTCCCCACCCCTCTGCACCACTCAGGAGGAGGAGGTAGAGAATTTTGGGGTGAAGCTGAGCCTGGGAAGAAGGGAGGGGTGGGGGGAAGGTATTTTCAGATTTGGTTTTATTTCTCATTATCCTACTCTGATTTGATTGGTAATAAATTTAATTAATTCCCCCAAGTAGAGCCTGTTCTGCCCATGATTGCAATTGCCGAGTGACCTCCCTGTCCTTATCTTGACCCATGAGCCTTTTGTTTTCTTTTCTCTCCTCTGTCCAGCTGAGGAGGGTGAGTAATAAAGAAAGTTGGTGGGCACCTGGCATTCAGCCAAGGTCAACCCACTACAGCCAGTCCTTACTGTTTTTTATAACAAGCCTTATAGCTAGGTTTGATAAACTTAGTCCTTCATCAATAATGGCAAATATCAGCTTCAGCACCACTGAAATACTTACTGATCAGACCATAAGAAAAACACGGTGAAAAAGCATTTTAAAATTTGATGTTTTTTCTCCTCATTCCCCTAGCCTACTCAAACATGCAATGGGAAGAGGAGGGAGATATGTGCAAATACACATACAAAGCTATCTACTATTGCTATTAATATGGAACAGCTTTTTGACAGCCCATACTTACAGTAAGGCGAGGACATTTTGACTTGGCAAAAACTCCCATGAATATATCGGGGGCATTGAACTCCTGAAGAAACAAAGCAACATCCTGCAGAGAAAATGAATGGAGAAGTACATGGATTTCTACATTTTCCAAACGCAAAATCAAACCTTTTCTCACAGCACGAGGACTGGATCAGAAATGTCAAACTCACTAAAAGAGATCAGTTATTTCCCAACAGTTAATACCAACAATCCTTGATTTTCAGTGAAAGAAGATCAGCAAGCCCCTGTGGTGATTCAGGACGCCAGTGATTTGCTATACAATGAGCCAAAAAGTAGCATTTTCTTTCTTTTGCTCTCCGTCTCAACAGAGGGTCAGAGACACTAAGTCAGAACTCAGTAAATACCATGTTTTCAGATAGTGATGTCATCCACATATACAAAAAAAAAACCCCAAGGAAGGGATTACCATTAGCACATGATCAGATCATACAAAAAAGGAAATCTCCACCTAATTTTACAACATTAAACCGTAAGATGTGTCCTCTATTTGGGAGTAAAGGACACATGTTTATTTAAAATATCTAACAAAGACACAGGGAATAAAATAATAATAATTAAAATATATACATCTCTCTCTTACTTGAGAATTTGTTCCAGCATTTGAGAATGTTGAGAAAAATACCAAAAAGTTACATTAGATTGCCATTGTGAATCTGCAGCTAAAGTTTAAAAGGTTGTTTACCTACCAGAGAAAACTATGCTTACTAGCAGGATGCCTCACAGTTGCTAGCGGAAAATATGACTATTTTGAGATGGCATCAGTATTATTTCCATAATCAAACTGCTGAACATACAGGCTATGCACCTGAATTAACTTCAGCTACAGATAAGGTACAGTCTGAGCTTTGGTTCAACTCCTGCACACGATAGAAAAAACCAGTGTGTGAATACGGCCCCATTTATGCCAGCTGACCCCAAGCACTAGCATCACAGGATCAATTAGACGGCTGGGGGAAGGTCTGGCAGACCACCTTGCTTCTTTTACATTCACACACAGCTCTGCTTTTATCCTCAAACAGCAGGCCGGCGTCCAGCAGCCAGGATGCGACAGAAGGCCTGCTTCTGCAAACTAGTGCCAGGCCTAAGTGTGCACACGCAGTACTTGCTCATCTTGAAAAGCAGCCGTCGGGATGAGCCCGCTTGATGCCAATTCACCACACCCGCCCTGTCTAATGCCTCACAGGACACCGCCAGCCAAACCAGGGAATAAGCAATTACCCTCGAAATCAGAAAGCTGACCGAGCCCGTTTAACTCCACGCCATCTCCCGCTGCCAGAAGAATTTTGAACAGGCTCGGTAACAGAAACAGGGCAGGAGCTGCCGGTAGCTGTGAACCACCCTCGAGGTGTGACTCCCGCATGGCACTCCTACCTCGTCCATCGACATGTCCCACACTTTGCAAATATCATTCTCCATCTCTTCGTCCAGTTCAGCCTGCATTCCCTCGGGGCTCACGGTGGGCTCCGCCTTCTCGGGGCTAATGACCTGAGAGAAAACGGGGCGGGGGGCACACGGGGGCACGGCGGCGCGTGAGCTACGACCGAGAAACGCCATGAAACGCTAACAACGACCTATCGCTTCAGTCACGGTTTAAAAATACCCACACACAACTGGGGAACCGGTGTGTCGTGCGTCCCCCCCCGGCCCCGGTAACGGCCGCACCGCACCCGCCAGACGCTAACCATTACCGGGCCCGCCGGCCTCTCCCCTCACGGCGCCCCCGCTCCCCCAGGCCCGCACCTCGATGAGGCGGGTGAGGATGCTGAACAGCCAGTGCTTGCTGTACACGGTGTTCCCCACCGCATCGCCCTCCTCCTCCTCCGCCTCGCTGGAGGGCGGCGAGGGGTTACGGTCCATGGCGGCCCGGCACCGCCGCCACAACCGCGCCGGCGCCAACGAGTCGGAGGCAGCGGCCAGAGCGCCGCCCGGGCGGCGCCCCACAGCGCCCCCTGTGGGGGCGGAGCGCGGGAGCCCAGCCCCAGCGACCGCGCCGGGCCCGTGACGGCGGCCCCCGGCCGGCACCCGCCCCCCCCCCCCCCCCCCCCCCCCGCGGAAAGCAGCGCCCGTGGCCCCCGCGGTGCCCTGACATCGCCCCGGGGGGACGCCCTCGAAGCCAGCGCGGCGACTTGGGAGCCCCAGCCCCGAAGGAAAGGCAGCGGCGAGGGGGAGCGGTTTATCGGGAGAATGTCTTTATTCGGCTGGACGGAAGAGGCGTGAGAGGGAGGCGGAGATGGCCCCCGGGGGGACAGCGTTAGTATCTGCTGGGAAGGCCCGCAGGTCTGTAGCGGTTGGGGTCCCCGCCGTTCCGGCCCCACGCGTTGGCCTCTTGGTCAGCTCGGGTGTCCTCTGCCCCTCTGCCGCTCACGTCGCTTTGCCATTTTTCCCGGGCGTCACTAGCAGGAGGGAAAAAAAGGCCACCTAGAGCCAAGCGGCATTTAACTCCGCAAAACTCGCTTTTCCACGGGACTTCTCAAAGTGAGATGCAAGCACCTATTCAGTCCTTGTCTGAGAACCACGGTGGAATCCATAGCTGTTATGCCAGAAAACCAACCAGCATAGAAAGAGAGAGCCTTACCACCCAAAATGCAGAGGTAAGGAACCTGCCTTCTCGGGAGGACAGGAAGAAGGGCTCAGCTCCTGTGGGAGGAGAGGCACCATTCCTATAGAGACAGGCTCTTCAGGCGTCAGCTGCTTCCCCTCCACTGTCCTTTTCGGTCAAAAACTGAGTACAAGTCAAAAAGGACTTGGCTCTAACTGGAATGCCTGGACCCCTAGTAACTCACTGTTGACAAGCCAATACACTCCATTACCTGATCACTTTGGCTGCCCAAGCACCGCCAGGTCCTCTTTGGGCAGCATCATAATTCCCACGAGCATGGAAATATTTGTCGGCACCTTTATAATTTGCCTCACGCATGTCCCGGTATGCTCGGTACATATCCCGTGCCCCTGAAGAAAGCAGAGAAACAGAGATGATGTTGACTTTAAAGAGTCATCCCCGAAACAGTTAAGTCCCATTTCAGCCAGGAGCTGAAAGGCCTAAGGAGCAGTAACGCAGAGAGGCGCTTCTCCACGTCACCCTTTGCACCGGGGTGTGCCCACGGGAAGGGCCTGTGGGGGCTGATCAAGGCCCTCTTCCAGCAGCAGAAACCAGCTCTGTGGAGCCGCAGACCTCCCAGCTCCAAGGACTGCATCCATTGACTGCCTGTGTGTGGGGAGAGGGTTCCCGAGAGAAAGGCCTGTGCCAACAGCAGCTTACCTCCCAGTGCATCCCAGACAAATCGTCCACCTTGGACCAGTACATTAGTGCTTGCACATGAAACAAAGCAGAGCAACACAAGGCAGACACAGAGCCTCATGGTTCCTGGCCCAAGCCTGGCACGGAGCTGTGAGACAATCAGAGAGGTGAGCAGTTCTGAAGCACCTTGGAGAGACTGCTGACATAGCACCCATCACACCCGTAACTGTGCCTGGGAGCTGCCCCAGCGCTGACGGCTAGCCCAGGAACCCGCTTCTCCCCCCCGCCAAGGACTGATGCCCTCTGTGCGACCACAAGCTCAGCTAAGGCCTCCGCAACAGAGGCAGATGGATGTGAGAAACTTGCATTTTAGCATTCCCTGCTGCTCCCATCATGAATACAGCGAAGCCCCACGTGCTAAAGCATTAGTCCTATTCCCCAATACCAGCTAAAAAGTGCATATAGCTCATAAATTCAGAATATCACTCACCCCTGCAGAAAGGCAAAGCAAAAGATGGAGCTTGTCTTGTGTGCTCTCAGACTGAGAGAGGGTATTTATAAGCAATTCAAACCCCTCAAAAGAGGAAATTGGAAAGGATACCTATGGCTGGGAATTCCCCACCAGCACTCTACTTCCAACACAGAAATCATTACAGTAAGCCTGTCCTTGGCCTTACTGAAAGTTCATAGCTCCTGTTACACAATTTTTTAGGAAGTATTGGTGCTTCTTCAGCTGCCAGGGGGACTATTTGCTCCTCATAAAAAAAAAAGACTGGAAAATTATTTGTGTAAGTTGGAGTACAGGCTCACTAATGAATATGCCATTTTGCCCAGACCTAGAACAGAGCATTGCCTTCAAAAACTGACTTAAGGAACTTCTGCCTACAAGAGCTCAAACATTTTTGGACCATAGAGGATATTTCTGAGTCTTCCGATGTCGTCTGATGTGTTTCACATTCTCTACAAACCAAAATTTTCTAAAAAGAGCACAAACATGAGGATAATTGCCAGGAGCAGATGCTAGAGGGCATCTTCAGAAGATCTCAGATTGCATCCCCTTGACTTGTCTCTGACACGGAGGGTGGCACCAGCGACAACAATGCTGGAGCTCCCTACAGTAACTGAGATAAAGCACCAGCTTTGGGCTCCAGCAGGTTAACACACCAAGCGCTGCTTTCCCATACCAAAGAATCATAGAATCATAGAATGTTTTGGGTTGGAAGGGACCCCTAGAGGTCATCTAGTCCAACCCCCCTGCAGGGAGCAGGGACACCACTAACTAGATCAGGTTGCTCACAGCCCCGTCCAGCCTGGCCTTGAATGTTCCCAGGGATGGGGCCTCCACCACCTCTCTGGGCAACTCCTGCCAGTGTTTCACCACCCTCATTGGAAAGAATTTCTTCCTTATATCCAGTCTAAACCTACCCTGCTTCAGTTTAAAACCATTACCCCTGGCCCTACTAAAAAGATTTTCCCCATCTTTCCCATAGGCCCCCTTTAGGTATTGAAAGGCTGCAATCAGGTCTCCCCGCAGCCTTCTCTTCTCCAGGCTGAACAACCCCAACTCCCTCAGCCTGTTCTTATAGGAGAGGTGCTCCAGCCCTCGGATCATTTTAGTAGCCCTCCTCTGGACCCGCTCCAACAGTTCCATGTCCTTCCTGTGCTGAGGGCTCCAGAGCTGGACGCAGTACTCTAGGTGAGGTCTCACCAGAGCAGAGTAGAGGGGCAGAATCACCTCCCTCAACCTGCTGGCCACACTGCTTTTGATGCAGCCCAGGGTACGGTTGGCCTTCTGGGCTGCCAGCGCACGTTGCTGGCTCATGTCCAGCTTTTCATCCACCAGCACCCCCAAGTCCCTCTCGGCAGGGCTGCTCTTGATCCTTTCTTCCCCCAGCCTGGATTGATACCAGGGGTTGCCCTGACCCAGGTGCAGGACCTTGCACTTGGCCTTGTTGAACCTCATGAGGTTCACACAGGCCTACCTCTCCAGCCTGTCCAGGTCTCTCTGGATGACATCCCGTCCTTCTGGCATATCAACTGCACCACTCAGCTTGGTGTCATCTGCAAACTTGCTGAGGGTGCACTTGATCTTGCTGTCTAAGTCACTGAGGAAAACGTTATAAACAGCACCGGTCCCAGCATAGACCCCTGAGGGACACCACTCGTCACTGGTCTCCATCCGGACATCGAGCCATTGACCACTACCCTCTGGATGCGGCCATCCAGCCAGTTCCTTATCCACCGAACAGTCCACCCATCAAATCCATAGCTCTCCAATTTAGAGAGAAGGATGTTGTGGGGGACCGTGTCAAAGGCTTTGCAGAAGTCCAAATAGATAATGTCCATTGGTTTTCCCTTGTCCACATAGCCTCTTGGACTGCTTTCTGGTTCACAGCCCTCAGCCCACAGAAACAAGCTGCAGCAACAGAAATAGGCAAGCTGCCTCTGAGCACGCAGAAGGGTTTGAATGGAATATTCCTTTCTGGCCTAGCACCAACACACAGGCTACATGTGCATACTACATAAACATAACACATATAGGGGCCCCTGTGAGACAGCCTTTGTGTTTGTACATGCTGATACAGTTAAGATAAAAAGCAACCTCAAACTGGTTGCCTTTTAATTCTAAACATCTATAAATGCAAGCTACATTCTGCAAACATTTCGCAACGTAGGCATTTTGCAACCTAAGTAAGTCTCAGATTGAGAAAGGGGACAAGGTGAATTCCCAGCTCAGGCACAATAATAGATGCCGTTATTCCCTATTCTGTATTCTGGGAAGTAACAAGACCTTACTGAAGTTTACACAGGCAATAATTCACTTCAGGAGTTTTGCTACACCGCTATATGGAATATTTACTAGCACTGGCCTCAGGCTTGCTGACACGTTAAATGATTGCAGGCTTGGCCCCCTTTCAGAAACAGATTGCGTATGCAGATGTTTATCTTAAATAAAATTAATTTCCCCATAGGTTTTGATGACTATTCTAACAGTAAAATAATGTTTTGAGACAGGTATGAGGTTTTTATATTTGGGGGGGGGGGGGGGAGAGAGAGGGAGGGGAAAAAAAAACCCCAACACAACAAAACCAACACAACTTCTATTTAAAGTTGCTCTGGGCAAAGCCCCCTGTATTCATCTCTGCTTTTCAAGGGTCCTTTCCACCAACATTCAGTCACCAAAACCAAAGATGAGCTGCAGCTCACCTGAGCTGGCTGACAAGAGCTGGTAGGGGCTGCAGCTCTCTACAACTCTAACTTCTGAACAGAAGACCATTTCACAGTCCCTTCACCTTACCCGTATGAGATGCAAACACACGTATCAAGAATAGGAAACAGCGATTTTCCAACTCTTCTTCAGAAAGTAAATTCTTACTCTTTATTGACAGCTAGGTTAGTTGAAATCATCAACACAAGCTCACTTTAGACACTAAATGTGAACAAATACTTCCCATTACGTTAGTTATATGATTGTTCTGAGACAAATTTAAAAAAAAAAGCTCTAAATGGAAAGTTATTATTTATTGTAAAAAACAAAAAAGAGCCCCACTCAAAGCTAACCAAGTGTACAAAACCCCCACAGAAGAAAGACTGCTGTGTAGACAAAATACGCAGAGCAAATGAAGTGGAACCGTTACATACAGAGGTAAGCCAGGTACAGTCTTAGAAAGCCAGCCAGCTTCCTCTAAGGAGGGCAACACCAGGTACTCAGCTAAAGCCGTAATACAATCACACACCGTATGAAACAGTTAGTTAAGCGCAACAGCCGCTGAGGCAGCGGCATGCTCATTTGGCAGGCAAGAGAGCAGGCACCAACATCATCCGATTTGTGTAACCTCACCACACACCCCAGGTACCTGGCTCCTATCCCAAGCCTTACTGTCAAAGCACGAGGTGTTTCCAATAGAAGGATCTGTGCTGTTTCCAATGTCAAAATCCAAACCCCAAAACATTTAAGGTTTTCTTTTTTAGAATTTTTTTTTTTTTTATTAACAGATGAAAGCCTGCCACTAATCATCTCCCTGTAACTTCATTTCCTCTAAGGAAGTAACCAATTCTCCACAATAAAGTCTTTGTTGCAAATGAGATTAAATAGTCACACTGTACCTCTCAAAAGTCTGAAAATTGTATTATTAAGGCCTATTTTAATGAAAATACAAGCATTATTTTGCAGCAGTACAAGTGCTGTAAGACTACATAAAAAGATACTTTATAAAGAAATATTTTCAAGTCACTTCATGACAGAATTATGGATTTTTAATAAAATGTAGTTCCAATCCATGTGTGTTGTTGTTTAAATGACGTTTGTGAAAATCAACTATTGCCTAGACGCCATGGCCTTTGCTAAAAATATGACTCTGACAGTCAAAAGGGAAAAAATAGAGGCCTAAAAAGAAATTTCATCAAAGGTGTATTAAGGGCAGAAAGAGTGTTGGTCCTGCACTTTGGTCACAGCAACCCCATGCAATGCTACAGGCTTGGGGAAGAGTGGCTGGAAATCTGCCTGGCGAAAAAGGGCCTGGGGGTTCTGATCAACAGCCAGCTGAATGTGAGCCAGCAGTGTGCCCAGGTGGCCAAGAGGGCCAATGGCATTCTGGCTTGTATCAGGAATAGTGTGACCAGCAGGAGTAGGGAAGCGATTGTGCCCCTGTACTTGGCACTGGTGAGGCCGCACCTCAAATACTGTGTTCAGTTTTGGGCCCCTCACTACAGGAAAGACAACAAAGTGCTGGACCATGTCCAAAGAAGGGCAACAAAGCTGGGGAGGGGTCTGGAGCACAAGTCTTATGAGAAGCAGCTGAGGGAACTGGGGCTGTTTAGCCTGGAGAAGAGGCTGAGGGGAGACCTTATTGCCCTCTACAACTGCCTGAAAGGAGGCTGTAGCGAGGTGGGGGTTGGTTTCTTCTCCCAGGTAATGGGCAATAGGATGAGATGAAGAGGCCTCAAGTTGCACCAGGGGAGGTTTAGATTGGCTATTACAAAAAATTTCTTCACTGAAAGGGTTGTCAAGCATTGGGCTGCCCAGGGAAGTGGTGGAGTCCCCATCCCTGGAGGTATTTAAAAGCCGTGTAGATGTGGTGCTTAGGGACATGGTTTAGCGGTGGACTTGGCAGTGCTAGGTTAATGGCTGGACTTGAAGATCTTAAAGGTCTTTTCCAACCAAAATGATTCTATGATTCTGTGATGCTAATTCCACTGTCCTGAGGTTTGTTGAAATAGCACAACTGATGTCTATAGTCATGTTGCACAAATAGATACGGGCAATTTAAAATATTATGCTTATAGTTTAACAAGTTCTTCTGTTAATCAGCATTCTTAACCATTAATTCACTCCCATTTTAAGACTTGGCTGAATTAATGCATTTCAAATGGGCAAGGCCAGTCTATATATTTCAAGAGGGGAAAAAAAAAAGTATCATAACAAACACTTCTACAGTAACTTGAAAAAGTCAATGTCATTTACAGAAAAATTAAACAAGTACGAGCTTAGATATTTCAGGAATGGCTTTTCAGGTTTGCAAACAAACAAAAAATTTTATACACCATAATTTAATACTTAGGGGATCATATCCTTAACACTTAAGTCATATTGACTCAGAAAATAAATTCAGGAATTTTCATCTCAGAAATCTGTGAGCTTAATTTCAAGATTAAATAATGGATTGTTTCAATTTAAGTTCTAGAGTTCAAAACTCATCTCCAAAGGAATAAAAGAAGAACTGTCAACAGTTCCTGGTCAGATACCTGCCAGATGAAGACTGGCTCAATAGAATTTAACTATTAGACAGGAGTTCATTTTTTTAAGAGCCCGGTAAGTTTAAGAGGCACTTTAATATACAATCATTACAGTAAAAAACATTCCCAAAGTTTTCCAAGTTGTTTTCTATGCTTGCTGAGACCACAAGAACCGGTCACACCTTTCCAACATGGACTGAATCAGCGCTCTGCAATTAAAGCAAGGGGAAGGGGAAAGAAAAAAAAAAAAAAAAAAAGGTCAAACAGTAAAAAAGCTAACAACAGAAAGAACAACAGAGTTTTGATTTGCTATTTAAAGAAAAGTTTGTCAAAAACGTGACTGAGTTTCAGAAGTAACATCATGAAATCACCATGCATGCCTTCTCCGGAAGGGAGAGGTGAGATCAGAGTCTGTGCAGGACTCAGCAAGACAGACACCCCTTCAGAGAATCTCCTTCACAGCCATCTTTAATATATGATTTCCTGTTTCCTCATTTTCCATTTTAAAAATGCCTATGTTGCACAATACATAGCTCTTAAGAATTAGAAAACCTTTCAGTTGATTTTAAAATCCAAAGTAAAAACATGAAGTATTTTATCTTTTTGTTAACTGAAAAGAAAGCTTAAAACACCCAGACAACCCAAAATGAATAGGGTGCATACACGGATCTTCTGTTGATGCGTCATCTTACCTTTGCCTTTTCTCAGCAATTCTCAGTATCTCACAGACATTACTAAATCTCTCGGACAATTCTAGTGTCAAGCCACACTCCTGTAAGAGAGGCAAGGCGCGATTTGGGCCAATGGCCTTTGCCAGCAAGAGCGCTACGTTTTCCACAGTGATGCAGTCTGGACAGCTTGGGCTGCCATTGCTGACAGCATTCCCGTTCTGTGGGCCATGGTGGTGGAAAGCTGTGCTGTGATTTTGTGCAAGATGCAAAAGAAACTTCCATTCTTCTGTAGTCTCTGGAATGGAACCTAGATGTAAAATGAGTTTGTTATTTGTAAAACAATGATTATTCTAAGCCTACTATTTTACATATATCTGTACTTAAAAGAGAAGCTAGCTACTCTGTTTTTGTGAAGAGTTAAGAAAACTAAGCATTAGCAACAAGCAAGTTGTAAACAGAAGTGTATTGCCCTTGACTCACCCAGTGTAAAGATTCAGTGGTGAACTACACACAAAACTTTACAATAGTTCAGTATTTAAGGCTTTGGCTTAAGTCAAGAGACAAAGAATTGTTTTGTCCATCCTAGGGCTACTGGGAATTTTCTTCTAAGTTCTGCCACGTGATACAATGCTTTGCTTGTCATAACTTTGTGTGCCTGCATGTCTAGTGGGGGGGAGTTCTGTGCTGCGCAGGGAGGCTAGCTATTCCTCTATCTGCAACACCAAGTTTAGCTTTTACTCCCAGCCAATAAACAACTCTACATCCTTGAACTTTTAAGCATTTTCTAGTACAACTGATTTCACAAAGCACAGTGTGAAGATACAAGAGCGTAACACCTATTTATGCGTTTCGAATATGCTGCACTACACACAGTTAGTGCTACCAAAATACTTTGGGGGGAAAAAAAGTTCAACTCAAATTTAGACAAACTGGATCAGTATATAAGGGCAGTTCCTATAGTACAGAATTATGTTTACACAGCTTAAGATTCACTAACCATCTTCTCCATTCAACAGGCTCAAATCATCCAAATGAGCAATATTAGTAAAGGCTTCTTTTCTTCTATCCAGCTCCAGACAGAGAAAAAGATATCCAGGCCAAAATCTTGAATAAGAGAGTAAAGATTTCCAGGAATCAAATACTCAGTTTAAACTAAAATAAACAATAATTAAATGCTCATTTAAATATCATGAAGATAGAAGCAACAGAATTTCTTGAATGCCAGAAGTCACTGCAGAGTGGGGACGTGGGGAATATCCCTTAGCATTAAATTGGACACTCAATATTCATCCTCAAAACAGGAGAGGCTTTTAAATAAAGCCTGTCCAACTAAGGAGCAGATGGGTGGTTTTCATTTTTATCTTTTTTGGGTCAGAATACCAACTAACCAAGTATCAGGAATTACCACGTTTTCTCCTTACCCATGTGATTTACAGATGTCAGCCATCTTCTCTTTTGTAACAAAATCGGCTGGGAGTTTAATCAAAAGCAGAATGAGCTGGCTGTAGCCCCAAGTAAACAAATGTGATCTTGGCCTGCAAGAAGAGAAATTCAGTTTTAAAGCATTAATGGTTTTCTTCAGAACATTATTCTGTCTCTACAAAAAAGCAGGTATATGAGAAGAGAAGGAAAAACTAATTAAACACTGTGTAGTCTCAGTAGAGCAGTCACTCTGAAAAGTGTTACAGATAAAGTTGTTTAATCCTTTGGTTGCTTCTGCTGAACTCTGCAGCATGCAGAATGCTTGAAAGATTCAGTGACAGCCAAACTGCCATACAAAATATAAGGAAAAAAAACTAAGACAAAAGCCTGAAGACCCATTAAAGCTTTTTCTGCACTCAGGACCTTGGGTGAACCCTACTTTACCTGGGATTTCCTTCTGCATCCACTGTATTTGCCTTTTGTGGTGCATCATGAGAAACTGCCAAGCACAACCAATCCAGTCGTACAGATTCTGGCTGCAGAAGAGATCTAAGGAGAAATGACCTAGAAAGCAAAACACACAGCAAAAAGCCTGCCAGTTTTAAATATACCAGATATGGAGAAGTGAAGATTGTATGCAGAAAAAGAAACCCAGAAAATGGATGTAAAATTAAATATAGAAAAGCCTAGAATGATTTATGTTTCTAGAAACTGAGGGGGACCACAGGAAACCATCAAGTTGGTAGGCTGGGTTCTCCGAGTGATTTTTTTTTTTTTTTTTTAATGCTGTGTAACTTTGGTGTACTGAACTGCAGGCGCAGGAACAAAAATAGTCAGTTCCATTGAAAGCATTATTTAGAAAAACTTTGTTAAAAACTAGCATCTAATCTAACAAAAAAACACAGTCTGAGAAACCAACTAAAGCTGGCAGAAGGAACTGGAATGTAATGCTAAAGAACACCAAGGAGGTAGATACAGAAACAGTAAAAAAAAAGCCCCCAGAAACCAAAACCAAAAAACCCACACACAGCTACATGACGAAGAGAACAGACAGATGAAAAGGATTCTGTACTCTCTTTACCTTTTATCCTCTGGCTTTGATTTCACCAGACTATCTAAATATGCTAAGAAGTGAGCTGGATCATTCCTGCAAAGCTGTTTGATATCAGAAGGCAAAATAGAGGGATGGAACTTGATCAAGGGCCGAAGAGCTGTTTCCCCAAATTTTTCATAAAGCCTGGAGAGAAGATAAAAACTATTTTCAGTACCAAACAACAAAATTATTATTTTTCCAAGATCTCTTGCAAGTACAAGATAGTATTGAAAGGTAATATCTTTAAAAGATTCCCAGAAAGCTTCATGAAATGTTAGGTGAACCAATTCCTGCTAGCATATTAACAACAATGAAGAGGAAAAAAAGGACTTGGTTACAAACCTTTGAGCATGTACCAGTAACAACGGACTATCATCCCAAGGCCCCAAGTCATGCAGCTGTTTCAGTATTTTCAACATATCTTCATTTTCCATTGCTAAAGCTGCTGGGCTGTGACAAGTTAGTTCTGAAATAAATCAGTGAACAAGTTAAATGATATGGGCAAACTTGTTGTTTATTTTTTTCTTAAGACACACATTGTTGTTAAGTGTAAGGACAAAAGTTATCACTACTTTCATGGAACTCTCTAGCTAACAGTAGTAACAAGTGAACAGATCCTATTTGTTCATTTCACAGAAATCAACATCACTAATCTGCGCTTACAGCAAATGACAGTTATAAAATTACACAATTAAGGCAAAGAATAACATTCTTGATATATTTTACTTTTCTTTAGACTTGTAAGGAGGCAATTTTTCTCTCACGTGAAAAAAGATAGCCCACTACAGGATGTGCAGCTTGCTGAATATAATGCAGATCTGCATCAGTTTTCATATATTACAGTTTGCTTCTGTTAATAAATAAAACCTTCAGCTTGGACACTGACTTCACAGAATGCAGAATTCAACACAAGCCTTGACGCTTATGAAATGCGAGTATTAATCTACAGGTACAAGTGCAGACCAACTGTGGACAAACTGGGAATGCATGCATTACTTTCACTTCTAGAGCTCTCAGACTCCAAATAGTGAACAGATTCCCAGAAACCCAAACACCAACCCTCAAAGCAAGATTCTGTTGTTGAACTACTCTCTGTTGGCACCAAATCAATGCTAAGACTTGAATTCACTCTTAAAAGAAATGAATAAAGCAGAAGCTGAATGCAGAGAACAGATGAAGTTCTGTTTTCCAGTATAATCAGGAAGTTTTGGTTCAATAAGGCTAAAGAGGCATCAAAAAGATCAGAAAGGATTTCTGTGAAAAAAGTTAAGTCTGATGTGATCACAAGCCACTCAATTGCATGGAACCATCTATTCCATTCAGTTTTGTTTCACATTAACCACATTTCTCTAGATGTTGAATCTTCCCTTTCCAGTGCAAATACTGAAGCCCCTCCCCTAGCTTTTGCCTTGTTTCCATAGACATATGATTCTAATTAAGATGCTTTTGCTCTTTGACGCACATGTATTTGTTTTTAAATAGACCTGGTCTGTAATCACTACAGTGTTCAACCAACAAGCTCCATATAAATTAAAAGGTTCAGAATTGCAAAGTGGGGGAAGGGGAGAAAGAGTCTCTCTCAAGGAGCCTGCAGTTCTTGGTAAGTTTGGGGGAAAAAAACAACCAAATGACCCAAAACCAGAACAAAAACTCCCCCACACCAAACATCCTCCCCTTCACACACTACACCTGCAGAAGGAAAATTTGCAGACACAAATGAGAGTGTGTTCAAGCTTTTTTCTCCCAGTCTTACTTTCAGCTCACTAGTAATAAAATTTTCATTAGTTACCTTTCAATCCTGCGATGTATGTTTCCCATACATGAGGACTGGTTGCATACATGGTTATAATACACTGCTTTAGTCTTTTTAAATCCAAAAGAAAGAAGTAGGTTCGCATAAACCTACAAGCCAAGGTCCACGAAGCTGCTAGTGGCAGACTTCCATCAGAGCTTTCCTCTGCCTCACCATTTCCACAAGAAAATACACGCAGCTCAAAACACAATGTTGTCAACTCAACGAGATCTTTCTGAACATCCTGTTCTATGACACACGGAGGAGACACTTGAAAGCAGCAGTCCAATGGTCCCTTCAAATCAGTACTGCTTTCATACACAGCTTCGCTTACACAGGTTTCATCAGTATTTTCCTTTTCAGCACAGTCTTTCAAGACACTACTCTGTTCTTTGTCTGCAGGGTCTCCATCAGTTGGATCCAGTTGTAGGCTTTCCTCCAGGACTGCCCTCTCTTTTTCAGTACATGCAGTCTTGCTTTTCTTAATAGAGGAATCAGAATGCTCCCTGCTGCCGAACTTTTCTTCTAGATAGGTAAGCCATTCCTGTAAAACCCTTCTCATACACTGCGGTTCTAACAAAACCAGGGGATCTTGGAGTTTGGCTCTGTAGCATAAAAAAGAAGTTTCATAAGTTGCTTGACAGTTATAAGATGCCACAAGTGAAGTATTATATAAGTTTTGTGTAACTCAAAGTATATTCCTAAACTTGACTTACAGTCAGTGGTTGTTTTTTGTGGTTTTGAGTGTATCAAACAGAATTTAGGCTACTTAGCTTGATACTAGTACCTTCTGAGTTCCTCAAGATTTCTTTCAGAATGGATTTTTGTTTGTTAGACGGTTTTGGTTTTTTTAAACTATGCTTGTAGTTAGGACAACAAGATAATGCTAGAGTACCTAAATAAGCTTTTAGTGGGTTTTGCTTGGTTTTAAATAGGGGGAACAAATCATTAACCAAATGAGATCCTTTCAGATTATATTAACAGACATTTACAGCATTACTCTTACATGTATGGAATGAATAATAATAAAAAAAATAATTTAAAAAAGCAATAATTTTTCTACCAAAGTCCAATATATCTATACACTAAAAAGTTTCCCTGCTTACATTGCTTCTGCTGTTGCAGCCTTGAGATCTCTTAGATGGTCTTCCTCTGGAAGCTGGCAGCTCTGTGGTTCTAACCTAGAAAAACACATTAATTTCAGTCTTATCTAAAGTATTTTCTTTCATAATGCAAGTGAAGATTTCCTCACAGATTTCCCTGAATTTGTGAGGAAACAAGATTAATTCCTTTATTAAAAAATACAAAGCTTTCATTTCTAAAGAAGGAACAGCTCAACAGACGTTATTGATTAATTGGGCATGAAGAGCAACCAATAATACTATTTTTGTGGTCTTCTATAATGGCTCCTACTCCATCTACACAAGATTTCTGAAGGTACTGAATAAAAATCAGTATCATGCCACTATATGAAAATTAGTCCAAAATGGTAAATTAGCAAATCATTGGAATATGAAATAATTTATCTCTGTACTAATTGGATAGCCGTTAAAGAAGTTAAATGCTTTATAGCTACAATTATCTTTAAAAACAAAAAAGAAATAATGTTTTTAGGGAGGTAAAAGCGTTTACTCCCCACTCAGAAAGGCCAGGAAATCAACTGTTGGATTCACGTCCACAACTATAATGAGCATCACAGATCAGCAATTCTCATATAGTGTAATACAATACGTTCTTCCTCTTCAGTTATTACAGCACTGTGGAGACTGCATGCTCCACCACCCGTAAGCATTCGTTGCCTAATCAGCTTCTAGGAAAGGAGTCAGGGAGAACCAGTGAAACCCACCATAGTAACAAAGGCAGCTGCAAAAAACTAACACCGAGTTTGCCATTCGACTTGAAACAGTAGTTTTTGCTTTAGGTTGCTATCCTCAGAATCCCCAGCAAATGCAATTGCTAAGAAAACCTGATTTTGTACTCACGCTTTCTCTTCCTGGGGAGATGCTACCAGATTAACAGTCAACTCCTGCAGCTGCTCATCATCTTTTGCTTCTTGCCTCCCTCTAGTATCAGGACTTATATGAAGTGTGCCAATCTTTTCAGTAGTTTTGCGTACAAAGCTGGAAACACTAGGAGTCAGAAGTTCAAACATTTAAAACTGGAAGTTCAAAAGTGAACAAATCAAGCACTTTCTTTCCATGCAAACCATGATTTCACAAAACTTTATAATCTGAAGAACTCTTGAGAAAAGCAATGACTAACAAGAACAAAACTCACTAAGAAGCTGCTCAAAATTCATACTTCAGTCATGGTCCATACTTCCAGAACAGAATAAAAACCTTAAGTATTTAAGACTTGGGTTTTTTGCTGCTGGAGGTACAGGATCACGTACTAACATTAGCGCTTAGATTTTGACATATATTTATATGCAAATAAATGCAGATTGGCTACACTACATTTTAAAGCTTATAAACAGAAAGCATCATTAGGAAATTATGTCCCTCTTGGTGACAAGCAACAGTTTTACAATACTCTAGTTCTTCAGATTACAAAGCTCACTAAAAATGTCTTTTCATGTCATCAGTCCCTATCCCTTCAGATATTTTATTCAAGAGAAAGCCCAGTAACCATACCAAAACCCAGTCGTTTCTACCAGTGCCATGAAGAGAACTTATGCCATCAAGAGTTGTACAGAAAAATCAGCTTCTTGCTTTTGGTCAAGAACATTGAGAAAAAAGCAAAAAGCAACCCTTTTATGTGCTTCCAGAGAATGACATCTTTTACTATACCAAGGTATAGCAAAAGTTGAAGGCTGGCAACATTTTAGGTAAGACACTAACATACATAATTTTTTTCAAACTTTTAAGTTATGTATTTAACACTATCTCCTTTATATTTGCCCCCTTTATTAAAGTGAATTTTAAAATAGCAATTTGATTTCTGCATAAAATGGACACTACCATATTTACTTGCACCAGGGATGAGCTACCATTATTCCACAAATGCTTGGGGAATTGATTAGATTCACCGAAAGGGGGGGGAGGGGGGGGATGTGGCAGGCCATATAGTTTACTTTGCAATGTGTTTTAGCAATATCTAGCATGCTTTGAATATTTTGATGTTTGTCCCCAAGAAACATAGGAAGCCTTCACTTATTCTTCAGAAATCTAAGTACCAGAAAAACAAAATCCCAAACCAGTATTCAGTAAGCCTGCTTTGAATACAAACCACAACCACAGTTTACAGTGTCATGTTTAACATTCTCAGACATTTAAACATTCTTAGCCATTTAAAAACGGAGGTTGAAATCTTGGCTCCACTGAAGTTAACAGCAGCTCTTCGTATCTTCATTAGAGCCAAGATGGAAGCTTTCAATTGTCTAGCAGCTAGACTGCATCTCCAGTGTTTCAGTTCAGATGTCACTTTTTTGCAAAACAGAGTATGAACTAAACCAGACAATGCTACAAATTCAGAGGACAGAAAAGGGAAAGATGTAATGGATGAGTGAACCTGCTGCAAGTTTTACCTTTCTTTGACAGCTTGGAGAGAGACGAGAGGAGATGGGGAACGAAATGACAAAGGAATACTGAATGGGAGAAATGTCTCATTCCGGTCAGCCTCAACCGTCACAGATGCATGAGAAACATTGTCTAACAAATGGAATTGAAATAAAGAAACATGAAACAGTGGCCTGGCAAAAATGGAACAGTGAAACAAACCACAAGTCACTAATTCGTTCATGGATAACCTGCA
The DNA here is from genome assembly GCA_034008185.1 of Gorsachius magnificus. Classification (NCBI taxonomy): domain Eukaryota; kingdom Metazoa; phylum Chordata; class Aves; order Pelecaniformes; family Ardeidae; genus Gorsachius; species Gorsachius magnificus. The sequence continues at coordinate 7,310,306 of CM067086.1, read as the reverse complement.
TATTTTGAAAATATGAAGAATTATTTTCATACTTAATATTGAAGAATGTGGGGAACCAGAAAAGTGCTTTTTTTTTTATTGATGACATTGAACCCGGTAGGTCTGCTTTGCTCTTGGCTCTATAACAAGGCAAATGATGATCAACAACTTTATGAAAACTACCTTCTAAAAGTAGATTTACAATCCGTTTAGGGGACAAAGTCTTGATTTAAGCCATTGGCAGTTATTTAAACATCTAGGAAAATTAAGTACACATCAATTCACATTGCATGACTTCCTGAAACCTAAATCATATCTGAACATACAGAGACGCATAAGCCATGGTTAAGGTATAAATCACCCTTTTATTTGAATGGACTTCAAAATATAATTGAACCCATAGCTCTCTGGCTTTGGGTAGGAGTCACAGGAAATATAGAATCATTGACTATTTCCTTTTCACTCTTACATCCCTAACAGTATCTACAATGTGTTTTGATTAATCATTTCTGGGTACAAACACATACTGTATCTTTAAGTGATCTAAATAAGAAAAAAAGAATCCTTTTAAGCAAGGATGACACTGCGTTTTGCAGTGGTCAGCACTGCCTGCACTGTTGAGAGGAAAAGATGCCATGCTGTCACAGAAATTCTACCATCAGAATCCTCAGTCTCTCTAGATAGTGCCTAAAGGTCACAACTGATTTTACGATTGCTTTTAAATAAGGCTGCTTGTATTCGTTATGCAGATTAGGAGCCTAAAAACTTATGACATCTTACGTAAATCTAAACAGGGAGACACTAAGTCCATTTCTCTTAAATACCAAATTGAGTACACGTTTCAAGAATCATCTAGAACTTCTCTACTTTGAAAGAATCAGAAAATTTGTTACCTTTTTTTGAAGAGAGAACTTTTCTATCTTCTGACATTCAAAAACTATGTCCCTTCATTTTAGAGATTTAGTACCAGAAGTTATACACTTCCAAGTTTTCTCACCTATTGTTTTTACAGTGATGTAGGTAAAGAGGCAAAAGTAAGCGTGCTACAAACATGTCGCATGTAGCTTTGTCGGCAGGGTAACACTACTGACAAGTAGGGGAGTAAATACTAATTCCTATACTCTCCCTCCCCATCATGGTTTTCCCCCAACAAAGCACCCGAATTCTCTCCATCCTCAATTGGCATCTACTCTCTGCAAAAGCTGAAAAGCAGCTTTTTTTTTTTTTTATTGGAAAGCCTCTCTACCATGCCTGGAACTAAGCCAGCAGCTCATCATCCTGGGTTTCTGCATCCTCTCCCAATCCCAACAAGACCCATTGTTGTCTCACTCTAGCTTTCACCCCATGACAGATATTTGTTAGGAGATTAAAAAAGCTCCCTGGATGGTCTAAATGTTAGCTAGTAACGATTCTATCATCCCTATGCTAATGTATACAAAGGTAAGAGATGATCCCCTTTACAAATTAAACCCTACAGGAAAGTTAAGACCACTTATCATAAGCCTACTGTTTTCCCTGAAGAAATATAAAGCCAGAGCCAAGATTAAGAAATTCTTACCTGGAACTAATATTATTGGAAGGATAGTGTCAGCAAACAAATCTCACTGGAAGCTCAATTAGCATGGGCATAGTCAGCTGAGAGAATCATAGCATTAATGCTGAACTGCACAAAGAGGAGCGGGGCAGAAATTTGAGTGAAGTCCTAGCTTGGTAAAAGCCCTCTAGACCTTTTGTTTTGTTTCTCTGGGTTGTGTTTGATTTTAAGCTTGGATTTCTGTGGAGGCAGCATTTCACCCCAACATTTCAAGATGGAGTTTGACTGGCAGGTGAGGTGACTGTGTTCCTATTCATCAAATTAGAGGATTTAATCATGGATAACTTGATGGTGGAAAATAAGAACACAGAGCCAACCCAATCAAATTCTCATAGAATAAATAAAAATTGCATCTGAATAACATATTTTCAATTAAGAAGTATTACCAAGTTCTACTTGTTCATCTTCCTGGTGTGCAGGAAATTCTTTAAGTCTCTCATCTTCTGAGAACGTTTGACTGTGGAGAGAACATGAATCTTCATCTGACTGACTGCCTCTTCGACTGATAACACGATATATTCCAGAGTCTAAGACACTGAAGCTTTCCTGTCAGACAAGGGAGAGGAGTTAGATGTGCGAGTTGTACTTCCTTGTTAAACATCCTGCAATGAACTCAACCAACCATACCCACACAAATAACCTCACAGCACTTCATAATTCACTGTCTGGAAAAGTCCTATGTAACGGCATATTTCTGACATATCCAGAATGGAAAAGTAGACACACGCCGAAAAGTGTGCAGTCCAGTGACTTTATAAAGATGCATATGCTGCAATTGCTTTTAGGAAAGCAGCCTGTGGAACAACTGGTGTACTTAGTACAAGACAAAAACCGTCTCTGCTTTAGTCCTGCATCCGAGACTGTCACTTCACCCCTCTGTGCCTGCATACCCAAGAGTCTGTATTCTTTTTGCTGGTTAACCATACCCAGCTAGCACAATTATGGACCCTGCAAAACTGTTTAGCTCTAGGACACGCGTACATTCTTTCGCTCATGAGCAGTCTATGTAGTTTACTTTCCCATCTGCTAACAAAAAAAAAAACTTGTCTACCACATCAAGATGGAGTTTACGTTAAAAAGTAAAGTTTAAAAACCCAAGTAAACATTGTTAGAGTGAAAGCAGCAACTGATATTGTATTAACTATGAAATATTTCCCCTTTCTCAAAAAGCTGCTGGGAAGCCAAGACAATACCAAGCAGCTGTACATGTAACAGAATTATTAGAAATATGCTTTGATTTTTTTTTTTCCCCTAGAGCTTTCTGTTTAAGTTTCATAGAGTGACACAGTTTTTTAAATAGGTCTAGGACAGTTCTGAGCATTCAGACATTCAGTTTTCACCACATAAAACTACAGTTACAATCAAGATGACCTTTCCTGAAGCATGTTAAGACACTAAACTCAGCTGTGGAGAAAGTCTTCTTTGTATCAATCTTTGTCCACATCTCAACCATTAGCCACAAAATAATATGGAAAAAAGGCAGAGGTCTAAGAGCTTAAAGAATGCAAGTATTTCATACAAGTAGTAGTATTTCATACTTCTCTACCCCCACCTAAATTTTAGAAAGTAGCATTATCAACTATAGTAGACATGGTAAAAATGAAAGCCTCATCTTCAAAGCAAGCAACAAGGTGATTTTAAGCTATAAAGATAAAATATGCAGGTAACATTTTTGGCACTAGCAATACACTAACATGAGATGAAATACTGCTCCTTCTACTGCTGCATGCAGAATCGAGAGGTTCCAACTTTGAAATCAGTTCTTCTAGCTGTGTAATGACATCTTGTTGGGTTGAGGCATCCAGCTGAGACTTCAAGTGCTCCAGCTTGTCTAGCGGCAAATTTTTTCTTGCCTAAAAGCATGCAGTGAAACAGAAACATTATTATTTCTAATGCACATGTGAAAAGCAAAAGGTACCATATATGCAGGCTAATTTTCACCTGAAAAGTACAGCATTTAGAAGACTTTTTAAAAACTCAAAAAAAATGAAACTCAGAAGCCTATGGAACTTAATGGAAGAGGGGGACAGGAAACAGAGTGAGGTTGCATTGCACATTTGCAAAGAGGTATGTACTTACTCTGCAAGAAATTATTGAATTTTGGAAGAGACAACAGACCCTGGCAGCAAGTGTCCAGAATCCTCTTCTTATTAGACGCTCTATGCAGCGGTCTACCAGCAGAAGGGAGAGGTGCACAACTTTTCCATTTGTATGCAGACAGAACAACTCATTTTTATAAACTGCAATATCCTGAATATCTGCAAAACCAGATAAACAAAAATATCTAAAGGACTGAAATCATTAGTCAAAATTCCTTTCTGTTCCTGAAAGAAGGTGAAAACATTATTTCCCATTTGACTGCAAATATGTGCAAAAGACAAACACACTGTAGCACAAGTGGTACAGGGAAAACACATACTGAAGAGTGCTAAGCTAGCATCTAACAACTATATAGCACAGTGAAATGCCAGGGTGGCATTTCTAGAAAGCATTCAAGATGTACACTAAAACTACTGAAAAGTTTTCTCTTCCTCTGAAGGGGGATGAAAAACCAAAGACTGAAAAAAATAAGAAATACATCATTGTTAGCTTTGAAAAATAAGGAAAATGTTTTCTAGTAGAAAAACACTTTCATCTTTCAGCAGTTTTCAAATGAAATAGTTATGCTATATGCAAACACTACATGCATAAAGCATTGGAGACTTAACACCAAAAAAGGGGGGAGAAAAGGGGAAGGAAAAGACTGACTGACAATCCCTAACTGTTCTAGGACTATGCCTGAAACCACACACAAAAACATTTTATGAAGCCTCACTCGTCTGCCAAATAAGTACATTCCCTAGCTCCAATTTAGACAGGTGTTAGAAAAAACAGGTTTTAAGCTTTCAGCTGCCAGATTATCTTTCACGGGACAATAAACGTGAATAGACAGAAATAAGGAAAGGATACTGTCGGGTTTTCCTCACTAATACTGCAAGTTATTACCTCTCACTATTTGATTACTGCATTTTAAGATTAATTCACTCTACACCATGTTTTGTTTCTCAAGCATGTTTTCAGAAGTACGGAGGGAGGGGTTGGCTGGAGGAGGTGGGGAGAGGGTTAGTATTCAAGGATTTACCTGAGTGATGACAAGGAAAACCAGTTTTCTGATCAATGTTCTGCAGTCCAGCTGCAGAAATTGAGCTTAAAAAGACTCCATGTTAGGCAAGGACTTCAGAAGTGACAAACATAACAGACATTATTACGAAGTGAAGATTCTTAGTTTACCTTTTACTTCACTCCAGAGTAAGACTTGAACATTTTGGGGAAGAAAAATATAAATGCCTCTTTCCGTCCAGGTCATCACACAGTGCTCACTGCAAGCAAAGCAGACGTTAACAGTGCAACAGTTAATTGTGGTGGTCACTGTAAAATATGCAGGGATGGCATTGGCTTCAGTAGAGCAAGTAAGAATTGAGTTGTTTAGCATGATACTTGGAAAATTCTTAAGCAAAAAGATGAAGTTAATAATACACAACTTTTTTAAGTCTACTTTATAAACAGGAAGCTATGCTGACAAATACTCACATCAAATACAGTAGCTTGGGGAAAGATAAAGACTGTGGAGAGCAGCTGGAACTAGTATAATGAGGATCCAGCCTGTGAAGTAAAATTAGTATCTGTTACAAGCGTAACTACAGCAGTATCACTTCCTTAATATAATATTCTTAACCCTGGAATTACAAGGCTGTCTTAAGTAAACACAGACTTATAATAGCAGCATTTATTGCAGTAGTCACACAGGCACACATGCAGAATCAAGGCTTTGGCATTTTTGGTAACTCAGATACTGATTGCCTTTATTAGAGGAGAACATATTAAGATGACAGCTAGAATTAATGGTTGACTGTACTAGGAGGTTATCTAACCTTCTGAGTATCAAGGCGGTTCTTTTCAGTTAGTCTAGAAGTCCTAAGCAAGTTTATCACCAGTAACACTCATGCTTCTACCTGAGAGTAACAACAGGGAGAGGCGGTGATGAAAGCAGCTGCTTGAACTGATGTGTGCTTTGCACTTCCCCATCGAAGTTCACCTCCCACATCCTTGAGCCAGGTCGAGCGCAATATATTAATGGCTGCTGATTCCCACCATTTTTTCCAACAGGGAAGAAACATGCTCCAAATTCTCCATCTCTCTCTTTGTTACCAATTTTCCAGAACTTCTCTCTAGTTGGAAAAAAACATACTTGTTAAGGCAGCATTAATAAAGGCTCTAATTAATTTTATGTTGTTCTCGAAAAATACTAAATCCTAGCTGATTAATTGGTTTTGGTGCTTTAAAAAATAAATCTGTAGTGGGTATTACAAAGCCTGCATGAAGTTTATAAAAGACAGGGTGCAGGAATATTTATTAGTTTAAACAAATGCTCAGACCATGAAGGGTTGGTTTTTTTTCAGCTGAACCAGTTGATCAACCTGCTGATGGGAAGGTGATGGCGCAAATGATCCAGCAGCCGTTTCCCATCATGTGAAAGACTGTGATTATGAATAGTCAGTATGGATTTACAAAGGGAAAATCATGTTTACAGCCCTCTACAACAGAATGACTGGCTTGATAGATGAGAGGGGAGCAGTGGATGTTGTTTATCCTGACTTGAGTAAGGTTTGTGACACCTCACCTCCTAGCGTCTTCACAGATAAACTGAGGAGGTGTGGGCTAGATAAACAGGCATGGAGAAACACAAAGTCCTGCACTGGGGGAGGAATAACCCCAGGCACCAGGACAGGGCAACTGGCTGGAAATCAGCTTTGTAGAGAAGGACCTGGGGGTCCTGGTGAACAAGCCGACCATGAGCCAGCAATGTACCCTTTTGCCAAAGAAGGCCAAAAGCCTCCTGGGCTGCATTAGGAAGAGTACTGCCAGGCCAAGGAGGTCCTTCCCCTCTTCTCAGCACTGGCAAGACATATCTGGAATGTTGGGTCCGGTTCCAGGCTCCCCAGTACAAGAAAGACAAAGGCATACTGGAGCAAGCCCAGCGATGGGCCACAAAGATGACTAAGGGATTGCAGCACCTGTCGTCTAAAAAGAGGCTGAGAGAGCTGGGCTGATCAGCCTGGAACAGCGAAGGCTCAGGGGTGGAACTCATCTGATCCCACACGTATAAATACCTGATGAGGGAGTAAAGAAGACAAAGCCAGACTACTCTCAGTGGTGTCCAGTGAAAGGCCAAGGAGCAATGGGCACAAATGGAAATACAGGACATTCCATTTCAACATAAGAAAAAGCTCTGTTATTGTGAGGGTGGTGAATCACCGGAAAAGGTTGCCCAGAGAGCTTTTGCAGTCTCCATCCTTGGGAATGTTAAAAACCTAACTGGACACAGTCCTGCACAACCTACTTTACCCAGCTCCGCTTTCAGAAGCGAAATTGGACTAGATGATCTCCAGAAGTCACTTCAGAAACTCTGTGTGACTCTGAAGTCCAGTATTTTACAACTAAAACATGACTTGCCTCTCAGTATCACACAAATAAGTGCGTGTAAGTGAAGATATGAGCAGTCTTCCATCCAAATAATCAAGCTGAACAACCCGAGAATCTACAGTGGTTATAATCTGAACAGGAAACATCACAAAAGTAGCAGCAGCCTACAGTTAAAAAGAAAAAAAAAGAAAGAAAACATACAGGGCCTTAGTTCAAAGTAAAGACTATTTCATTCAGTTAGAATCACAAAATTCAGAAAAGGCTCATGTATGCTACGAATACACAGCATAAGACAAAGCAGTTCCTTTCTTCTCTCTCCCTTACCAAACAAGGCTTCAATGCTTAAGAGGCATAAAAGGCTAAATCCTCCTTTACCCAAAACCATTATTACTACTGAAGGTTTAAGGAAAAAAAATAAAATTGTATCCCTCTAGCATCCTGCCATTTCTTTTGAGTATGGGGTTTGTAACATTAAGAAAGGGTTTTATTCTTGCTCTTGTAAGCTTTGTGCTTTTGTGAGTTGTCTGCCGCATGTACTTTCAGCTAGCAAACAGTTGCATGGAGACAGACCTGAGGGATTACTTGATACAAAATCAACTTCCATTGGATTTAGGTAGTTTACATGAACTCACTTTCTCCATTACCCTGCAGCATATTACCCAAATACTATTTACTATACAAGTGTCAGTTTGCATGGGTGGCAAAACAAAATCACAGACAGACTTCTTATGAATAAGAAACTGCTGGGGACTGCACTCAAATTTTCTAGCAGATGGTCACCATTTTTGACAGTTTAAAGCTGTTTTCTTTGTTAGGAATGTGTCAATTCCCTACTTCAAACAAAGTGCATTACATGAGAGATTCAACAGTCCAATTCCTTTAACAGGCATGAGAAGACACATATTCCATGGGCATATTCCCTGCTTTCCCCTCTCTTTCCACAGTTGAATTTTTTTTGCTCTTTCTTTAAATGCAATAGTCTTGCTACTTTTAAGTCCATTTTCCGTCAAAATGTTTGATGAGGGCTAGAAAGGACGTGGAGGAACACACCTATTTCCAGGTTGTGCTCCTTAGAGATTAAAAGGAGAAGGAAAAGATCTAGTAATGGCAAAACTTAAAGAACACTCAAGGGCTAGAAAGCAGGCTGGTATCACTCATTTGAGTGCCTTTTGCACAAAATGTAATTGATGTAAACCTGATGTACACCTACCATTTATTTTAACTAATCCACACCTTTAAAGATAACAGTATCCAGATAGAGCCAAGAAAAATCAGAGTCTAGGATTGCCCTTTCTCAGACCAACAGCCGAGCTGAGGACTAACACACACAGATGAACCTGTAGCTGGAGTCTAAAGAACCCAACAAGCTCAGAAACACCAAGACCCAGGGCTTATACTTCTAAATTCCAAGAGGAAGAAGCTTGGCCAGTTTTTAATTCCATACATTAGAAAGCATTTTTATGTTGCATTACTAAAATAGCTAAAAGAAGGGGTGGGGGAAGTTCACAGGTTAAGATCTCTACTATTGTCTCGAGAGACTGGTTCTTCAAAGATACCAGAACTTCATCAGCTGACACATTTTCTGTGTTCTACTTTACTAAAATAAACAAAAATATTCCACACATCACCCCCCAAGAACCTCTTAATCTCAAACAAAGTATGTGACATTTTACCTTCCCTTGTTTCGATGTGTTAATCTTGATGGCTGATACTTTTCCCACATGATCTCCCACAAAAACACGAAGGGCAGCTCTATCCCAACAGAGAGCTGTGACTTTTCTGCCCTTATGCTCAGAGGAAACATAAATCCGTTCTGGCTTCCCACGACGTTCTTGATTCAGCTCCCAGACTACTACAAGACCTTGGCTACAATAATTAAAAAAAGAAAATATAATTTGAGAATAAGTCTTCTAATGTTTTATCATTGATAAAGATGCATTATTGCAAAGAAACAGAAAATCTAAGCAAAGTAGTACATCTCAGAGCTGGTTGTGTTCAAAGTTGCATGCTTTCAAGAAGTGTCACGTTCTTAATTCTGCAGAAGAGTAAGTGTCCTTCCTTGCACTACAATGTATCAGCAGCTTTGGAAGGCTACTCTCACATTCACTGGAATTGCCAATGAGGATGCAGAAAAAACAGCACTTGAATAGATTTTAGACAATTTAAGTGGTATTAACTACCAATCTCACTCTGCCAAGTTAATGAAGATATTTCTTTTGATGCTGAAAGGCCTCAAGGAGACATTTATCATCATAACTACACATGCATTATGTCTCCCACACATGTTCTGTTACAGAAATAATACTTCCTCTGGAACAATTATTCCAGAAAAAAAGTTAAGCAAATCATCTGCATAGGGAATTATTCTGTAGGGGCGTCTACCAGTTAATTCCCCATCCCCCTCCAATTTCTCAGCAGATGTGGGTCTGAAACTTAGAAGCTACTTAAAAATATTTATCTAGAACTTAGGTTTGTAAGTACATCACTTACCTGGTGGCAACAGCAACATAGTCTTCATCATGTAAACAACAGGCAACCCGGGAAATGGCACCTTCCTGAAAACAAGTATGGGAGTAAGCGCAGGTAAAAGTTGTTCTTGCACTGCCTTTACCACTACACAACTTTCATCTCTAAGATATAAACCAGATGCACACCAACACCTGCTACCACTTTGTTGCGATGTGGGTGGGGTTTTTTTTGTTTTGGTTTTGTTTGGAAACATTGGGTTTACTCTAAAAAGACGCAGCTGACAACAACATGACAACATCAAGAAAAACAACTGCAGTTCATTCTCTGGTTTGGAAAACACAGAAATCAGTCTCCTGTCCTCGCTCCTATGGGAGTTGTTTCGTGAGAACTAAGTGAGATGCTCCCAACCTTAAAAAAAAAGGCTGCCTTCATGTTACAGTAGGAGCAGCAGTGGCTCCCAGGAGATAGCGCCTGGCTGCAGACAGCAATCCCTGTTCCATGACCTCTTTCAGCAAAAGCAAGCCAGCCCATCTTTTCTTTGCTTAGCCAGGTATTTCAGTTTGGGCATCCAAACCCTGGTAGCTATCTACACGAGTTGGTCTGGTTTCATGTTCAAAGTTTTCTTCCAATTCTTAAATATTCAGGTGACTTTGCTGGTGCTGTTAAAAGTAAGAATTTGAAAAACAAAGGTCTGACACTCTCAAGTAATTTCTTTCACGTCTCATGAAATCTATTACATCACACTCACTGAGGATACACTCCAGTACCACAACCTTTTTCAAATGGAACAGTCCAAAAATTCACCTCTTTGCACAATTCAGCAAACTGAAAATGCCTGTTGACTCTTAATAAAAATTATCTTGAAATGGTGCCTCTTTCCCAGTCCCATTTCCCTGGAAATTTTGGAAATTCTTTACCCTTACCTTATGAGCGAGAAAGAGTCTTTGCTTCCAACCATCTTTCTGTATAAGGTTCAGACCTCCTCCTGAACTTCCTAGAGCTAGCCATCTCTTCGACACAGCTATACACGTGCACTGAAGGAATAAAAATCATGATCTGCAACATGGCTGCTAGTAAGTACCAATAACAGTATCTTTTTCTTGTATTATGTTACTTTTTAAAGGCTTCTTTGTTTGCCAGCTGTGTGTACCACTCCTGAAACACTGGCAGCACAGTTGTCAAAGGTATTAGAATAGCACTCGCTGTGACTGGAGGGAACAGTAGAGGACAGCAACCGTGTAAGGCTATGTTATTTACCCCAACAGTTACATTAAGAAAAGGCAGGCACAGAGTAATAGGATCCTTTGTCTTCACTACTACTTCTTCCCAAAGCGTTCCCCCCCATAAGCTAGCATGCACACACCCAAAAAGAACGAGATGAATCCTGTGGGTTAATCAGATAATAAAGCACATAAGGTCATTATCTGAATTACAAAAAAAAACCTAAAACACCAAACATCACAAACTCACCTTCAGACGACTCGAATCCAGCCTTAGCGCAGAAAGCAATGGATCCAAACATTCAAATTCTGCCAACACATGGTTGTAAGAGTCTGGAATTATTGGCACAGAGGCCATTGATGTACAAGAGTAACACTACTCATTCAGGGGTGCATGACAACTTCAGCTTTTAGCTGTACCTGCCAAAAATATAGTAAGTTCTTGATGAGCTCACTTCTTAGTATTGCATCTGTTTTTCCATGTTTAAAGAAGCACAGAACATCTTACTGTTCAAACAGCATCAGGTTTCACTTTGCTGAAAAGGCCCAAGGGCTGCAAAATTAGACCCCTGCTTCATTTACGAGAAGTTTTTGTGAGAGCTCATTTCAGAAAACTTAACCTGTCAGATAGCCACCTTGGAAATATTTAAGTTGTAGCTATCTATACTTACATCCAGCTGTGAAACAAGTTCCACCTACCTGTGGAAAAAACTTGTTTTATAGTAAAACACACCTCCCCCCACAACAGGCACCCTTGATTTTAAACTAATTTTCTCAAGGGAAACATTTAGCATTGGCATTTTATACCCGCATCATCTTCACCGCGAAACTAAATTTAGGGAGTATTATCCTCAACCGATACCAAATTTGGAATTACTTGCATTTATGCATTTTTAATACAGCCACACATTAACATGTCTAAACTATCCTTTCCACAGTACCTCCTTTCTAGCATACAAGATAGACAACACAGAGTGAAAACCAAGAATTAAATAGTTATTGAAGCTGCAAGCTCATGTTTTTCCTAAAACAGCACATTAAAAGAATCTCTCATTGAAGAATTTTTAAAGTTTAGACCTCTATGTTGCTTAAAAAAAAATTGTTACACTTCATGCTCAAGCCTTTGAATTTCTAAATAGTGTTTAGCACTCAATCCCATAAATGAAATAAACCCTTCCAGAAACACTAGCGTGTGAAACCTTGTATTTCCTTACAAGAAAAGGGAAGGCTTACTCTCACCAGGCACTAGGAAAAGGGAAGATACATTTAGCCAGAGAGACTGAAAATTATTTCTTCAAAATTCTCAAAAATGTCTTAAAAATCTTAAATCATGCTATTTGAGAGCAACTCCACCCCAGCGATAAGGATTAGAACACCTCTGATGACTAAAAAAGGCCTGTTTTGTTCTGGATCAGAGCACTCAGCCCCTAATGCCTACTTTACACAGTCATATGGAAAGATATACTAGATATAAGGAAGAAATTCTTTCCAATGAGGGTGGTGAAACACTGGAACAGGTTGCCCAGAGAGGTGGTGGAGGCCCCATCCCTGGGAACATTCAAGGCCAGGCTGGACGGGGCTGTGAGCAACCTGATCTGGTTAGCGGTGTCCCTGCTCCCTGCAGGGGGGTTGGACTGGGTGACCTCTAGGGGTCCCTTCCAACCCAAACCATTCTATGCAAGTCGCAGATAACCTCGATCAAACAAAGCCAGCCTGAGATTTTAAATCCTTCCTTGGAACTCTGCTCTCGGAGGCCAGCAACGTACCTCTGAGCACACGCTTCCCGTTTGCCTGCCTCCAGCTTGGGAAAACAACTACAAACCCATCCGACTTTCTCTCAGGTACACGGAGCAAAGCAAAGTAGCCGAAAAGCTCAGAAGAACCCCCCAACTCCTTCGGAAACGCCTGTCCGCGGAAAGCGGGCGGGCAGGGGACCGGGCTGGCCCAGCCGCGCCCCGCAGACCGAGCCCCCGAGCGCCGCCGCCATCCGGGCCGGGCGCCGAAGGCCAGGGGACGAACACTTCCCGCTCGCCTCACACCAGCTCCCACACCGGCGCTACGGTTCCCCAGCACCGGCGCTCCGAAAGCGGCGGCTGCGAGAGCGGCCACCCACCGCCGCCAGGCGCCGAACTCCCCGCCGGGGAAGGCGCCGCCCCGCCTCGGGGAGCGCGCGCGCCGGCCCGCCCCGCGCGCCCCCGCGTGCCCGCCTGCCTGCCCCGGCCACGTGACGCTGACGCGCGGCGCCCCCTCCCGCCGCGGGCCGTTGCCGAGGGGAGGCCCCTCCCCCGCAGCGCGGTGGCGGCGGCGCCGCCGACCGGGAGCGGAGCAGCCGGGGCCGATGGCCGGGGGGGGGTCCCGCGGGGCCGGGTGACGGCGGGGCACGGGGAGGGCCGCGCGCGGCGGGGCGGGGCGGGGGGGGGGGGGGGTACGGCGGTTTACGCTGGTCACTCCCCCCTCCGCCCGCCACGTCATGGCGACGGGGGAGGGGCCGTCACGTGAGCGCGGAGGGGGGCGGCAGGGGGAGCCGGCCCGCGCCACGTGACCGCAGGGGACGCGCCGTGGCCGCCCGTTCCCCTGTCACGTGAGGCCGGCTCCTTCCCCCGCCCCGCCCTCCCGGCGCCCCGCGGCTTGTTCCGGTCACGTGCCCGCCCCCTGCCCGCCCCATGGCCCCAGCGGCGGCGGCCCGACCCCCGTAGCGCCCGCTCCCGCCCCGGGCCCCTCCCGCGCGGCCCGCCGGCAGCAGCCCGCACGCCGGCCCGGAGCAGGTCCCCGCCGCTGCTCGCACGGTAAGGAGCCCGCCGGCGCGGGGGACGGGGAGGCGGCGGCGCCGGGCCGGCTCGGCGGGGCGCGCTGCGGTGGTGCGGCGGCGGCCTTTGGCCTCCCGCTGTTCCTCCCCGCCCGCTCCCAGCCGCGACGCCGGCGGCCGTTTAACGGTGGCGGCCTGGCGGGGCCGGGGGTGCCGTGAGGGGAGAGACCGAGAGGCGCGGCGGCAGCCGCCGGTCTGCGTCCCCCGGGGAGGGAGGCGGCGGGAAGTGGCGGGATGGCGGCTGGGGGCACCGGGCTTCACCCGAGCGCTTGGTCGCGGGTGCGGGCGACAGACAAAGGGGTGCTCTCGCACCGCCTTCCCGGGCCGCGGCCGCCTTCCGCCCGGGTCGCCAGCAGCCGGACAGCCACCCCCCCCCCCGCCAGTGCCCTGCCGGGGCCGTGCGGGGCGTCCTCGGGCCCGCCTCCCGCAGGCAGAAGCGCTACACGAAGCGTAGGTGATGCGAATGGCAGAGGAAGGCCGGATCGACCCCTCGGGCGGGCTGAGGGGTGCAAACTGCAGATCCCTTCAGCTCGCTGTCGTGCTCGCCAGTGTCCGGGACAAAGGGTGCTGCTCTCGCCTCCCCGTTCTGCCGAGCTGTGTTCCTCTGCCAGGTCTGCTGCTGCCCCTCGGGGTGCTGCTCTGCCAGCTCCTGGCCCCACCCAGAGGTCCCTGGGCTGTGCGGCCAAACCACTGGGGCCCAGCTGCATACCCCTGCCACTGCCGTTCACTCTGGGCCGTTCGCGTAGATATTCTGTTCCCTGTGGGGAGTGGAAGCCTAGCAGCAGCAAGGCCTGCATCAAATCTGTCAGAGCTCGCCTGCCAGCCCATGCCTACCCCGATCGAGTCAGGATTATTCAAATGTGTAAAGGTTTCCTTTATTTCTGCTCAGAACTCAACAGAACCACATGGGAAGAGACTGGAGTGAAATGCTGGTAGTGGAGAGTGTTCAGAACAGGTGTGGTAAGGAACAGAGAAGGGAGGTACTTCATTTTAAAAGTGGTTAGGAAGAGTCACTGTGTTAGAGGAAGAATAGCTGTTGGAATTTGACAGTATTTCCAGAAGCTGCATTCACTCCCACAGAGCTAGGAGGGGAAGGATTATAGGTGGATAAGCAAACAGGACCTTATTTTTTTTTGTTTCATGCCAGCACTGAAGCTTCCTGATGGACCTTGCCAGTTGTAAACTGCAGCTGAAATTAACATCCGCAAGACAGGCTTGATGACAAGTCATGCCCCATGGGTTAGGGCTACTGACTGATCCAAGTGCTTT